>JAYKKI010000019.1:19790000-21099166 GCA_039881145.1 Druceiella hillmani | reverse complement strand
TATAAGAAAAATATATGAATATTCGTTCGCAGATTTAATTTTTTGCAATCTTCATAGGCAAAAAAATAAATTTTAATAACTGTAATTTCTATTTTTACCCAATCACAACCGTTTTTGCAGTGGCGGTCACTACTAGGAAACTATCCTTTTGAAAGCTGTTGTTAAAATGTAGGAAATGTCAATAGTATCCAATTGGTGAGGTATTCCCCTACTTATTTTTCTTTCAGCGGGTCCAGCAAAAACCCGCCGATTCCCAATAAGCGGGTTCCTTGTGGGTTCAATACCCAATTTGGCATATGAGTTCCACAAGCTGGTTCCCACAGTAAGCCCCACAAGTTGGTTCCCCTGTGGTCCCACTAAAAATAGCCCCCTCAATATACATGACAGATCAGCTCAAGACCTGCAAGTACTTCTAATTCTACCCACTAGACTAGTCGAAGACCTATGCGGACATACAAAGTACCATTGTATGTTTAGACTTTTATATAGATTTAAGTGTCTATGGAATTCTCAGTGCTAGTACTACTTCTTTTGAATAACCCTGCTGCACTTTGGATTTCACATAACTCACCACCAACTGTACGAACTGCTTTTGAAAATTGTTTACGAGATAACGATCATTGAAAATGTTGTTTGTTACTTATTATACATAAAGTCGCATTGTTGGACTAAATTATTAATTTTACTAAATCTAAATAATTATTACAAAATTTGCTGGAGTCTGTTGTCATTACTTTCATGAACACTAACCTATATAAAATTAAAAACTACTCAGTAAGACCTTTCTACACTATCTTTTCAGTCTATATTTGTGTTTGAGTGAGCGAATCAATAGTAGCACACTTTTTTTAATCAACCACAGCAATCGACATTCTTCGTGAATCTAGTTAGTTTCATATGATGTAGGGTCAATCAATTCCTTCACAAGATGCAAAATTATAACAAAAGTCAACAAGGTAAGCAATAAACAGTCCGGTATCTGTCTTATTTATTTATTTACTTCTTTGGTAAATAATCATCTGGTGATCATATTGCTACAGGAGCAATCTCTTACAGACAATCAGAATTAGTGAAATAATAGGACAGGTAGATAACAATATATAAGTAAATTTTTGAGATAAAAAAAAACTAAAATAATCTAATTTGGTACGTCCAGAGGGGATTGGATCCAGGCTAAGTGATGTGAAAGAAAATGGAACGTGAAAAGTAAAGTTACAGGAAGTATGATATTTTCAAACAACTTTTTAATACTTGAATGGATGGTGAAAGAACGATGTCGGAATTGAGTTTGTACCATAACTTGGCAGCATGGATAGAAAGGTGTGAGGATGAGGAGGGTTGGAAGTTGCTCAGAATGTAGACCTAAGCAATGGATAGAAAAGAGATGTAAATCTTGCATAAAGATAAGGAGTACTGTGAAGATTTTTAATATAATATAAAGCAGCAAAAGGATGCGAAAATTGCACTGGTCCTAAATCTCCACCACCTGAATCGCATCCTGAACTCAGAAATCTGATCAGATTTTCTGAGGTTGAAAATGGAACCAATATATAAATTCTAAAGGCTTTGAAGTTTGCTAAGCAATTGTTCTGAAAGACCAGGACAGCACATATTTCCATAGTCTAGTAGAGACAACAGCGGTGTTTGACATTGCTGAATTTTAGTTTCAAGAGGAATAAAATGTTCAAGATATTAAGAGAGTGTATTCGGTTGAAGACTTGACAAAAGTGGGATTGTAAATTAAGAAATTGATCGCTTGTAAGACCAAGTCTTTTAAAGTTGAAGAAAAAGGGTAAAATGCGCCGTTTAGTAATAGTCGTGGTATATTAGACATACCAATATTAGAATACTATGTCTTCCTCTAATGTTTTATCACAATCGGCCTTAAACTGAAAGTATTACGATGTCGTAACATATGAGGTTTAAATTGAAAATGTATCCTTACTTAGGTTTGGATGAAAAAATATTTAAAAATGATTATTTCGTATGTATCTGTCAAAATCTGAAAATATATTCCTTGCTTTAAAAGTCTTAAACCTGCACTACACTACTGGTGAAGTTAATAGAAGTTAGGCGAAGAAAATAGTGTAAATAGGTACTTCGATTCGCTTTGTGCAACCTCGCCTTGCCTAGGGCAACTTCCGATTGCCATCGGTTTTTTGCACCCGAGTCAAAGGACTTTGCGAGGTTAGCATACGGGAGACTCATGGCGACTGAGCTCCTCGCTAGCTTGCACGAGTGTGTAGTCACGTACTTCACACTGCGATCAATTTCGATGAGCACTTTGTCGAGGTAACTTCACGAGTAGTGTAGAGGGCATTTTATAATGTCTCAAATAATGGTCAAGCACTAGGAGAGGTGATGGTGTTATACTATTACATCATATTATGGTAAGGCTTAGTAGGCAAGTATTTTATAAACATACAAAAAACAATTAAAAATACAAAACCTAAAAAATTTAGTTTCCCGCATAATAATTTAAAATTTTTTCCTTTACTCGTACTAGGAGATCTTAAGAATTTCAAAATTCTCTATCGAGGGAATTTTCGAGAAGTAAGTCAATATCAAAGAATGTGATATTTGAAAAGCTGATCTTTGGACGTGAAAATTCAAACAAAAAAAAAATTTCAAACAAATTAAATAGCATTTATACTATGAACAAAACGTAAACACCATGTGCAATGTTTACGTTATTGACTTTTGCTCAGAGCATAGTCGCAATTGAATCAAATAAAAATAGTTGAAATTACACATTCACATTTCACTATGTTTGAATAAATAAATCGAAAACGCTTTTCGCTTTTACAGGGAACTCGTATCGTATTATGACTCTTATGACACAGGCATAAAAATTATTTTTCTATTTCCCTATAAATAAGAAATAAAATTACTTTATGCGAACACTTCTATATGGCAACGTATAATGCCCTAGTGAATTCTCGGTGAAAATACATCGTATTTAAAATTAAAAACCACTTAAAACTATTTCCATGACTCAATTTTTGAACTTTATTTATTGATTTTGGAGAATACTATATATTTGGTAGCCAAACAAAATCACAATTATATAAAAAAGAGTTAGAAGGAAGCTTCATGGATCATGGCGTAAATATATTAAAAATGAAAAGAACTTCTACTACAATCAGTACACCACAGTCAGATTCAATTCATCAGTCAATGATTTCATTGTCGTTATGTGAGTCACATTCATAGCCATCATTGTAACCATCATTAAAATCTTTATCACTTGTCAACGAAGAGCTAAAATCAAGGCATTCAGAACGGTGCAAATCTGTAGCCACAACCAACAAATGACATGTGTTGTACCAAAACTCCATAAACATTAACCGTTTTAGTGCCATGATTTTTACTCATATGTACTTAAAAATGTCAAAGAAATCTTTTGTTTTTGATGTCATTTACCCTTGTCTCGAAAAAAAACTGTATCTCTTCCAAAAATTATCCAATTTTAATAATTTTTTCAGTGTTTTCTTAATAAAAACTTGTATAAGGATAATGAAATATAAAAAAAATTATGGAAATATATATAGTGAACAAAATATATTATAACAAAAACTGAAATCAAGGTCACATCGTATTTTCGCAGTCCGGTACATTCTCCATATCAGCAAAATAATTGTTATCGTCACTATTATCACTATGACTAAAAAATTTGCATTACACCCAATTGTGAGCGCACCACAATGTCACTCCCACTATCACTTTCTTCACAACTTGAAAAACGATCATTTTCACTCTAATTATTTTCATATTCCGACATTATAGGTTAAAATTGTTATTTTCCTGGATCCTTTTTATATTGTAATTACTAATAATATTATAATTTGAACATTATGTAATGACCTCCCCTATCGCGCGCTAAACAGCAACTGATTGAAACTGCAAATTTAGTTAGTATGTGCACGAGCGCGATGGCGCGCGTCGGCACTCTAACAGTTAAGACACAAATAGATTGCTGGCTTAACAATTAGTTAGCTTTCTTAATAAGCACCAACTTTTCCATCCCTTCAATCTGATTTCAGAGCAGGTTACAGTACCTGTACAGCACTAATTAAAGTTACTGACGACATACACTTTACCACGTGTAATACTCAAAGGTTACAGATGACGTATGCTTCACCATTTAACCAAATTGAATATTTATTTTTCAAAATGCGCAATTTATTATTTGTCAAGTCTAAGATCCAGTAAGATCCAAAGCATGTAAGGAGGCGTTTTGAAGCATGAAGATTATGAATATGCCTAATGTTCACTTATATAAAAATATGAAATATTATACATAGCAAAAGAAATATTAATAATGTTTCTTTAAATTATGATGAACACGAATATAGTACCATGTGCGGGCACAATATTAGAATTATTAAGCACAGGCTGTCCAGGATCTCTAACAAGGTGCTGTCCAGGATCTTTAACAATGCAATAGAGCCAAATTTTATACAATAGAGCCAAATTTTATGCAATAGTGCCAAATTTTATGCAATAGTGCCAAATTATATGCAATAATGCCAAGTTTTTGAAGGCATTCATTTCCAGAGTAGAGTGACGAACATGCTTATAGAAAAAGTAGCTAAATATAGCTCATTATACAGTGAACAAAGCATTAGCTGATAAATAAATATTTTATAATTATCATTATGTTAATGCCATCCAAAATCATTATCATTGGTATTATTGCTATTATAATAAATTTGACATTTTAATTATAATAATGTGCTTTTATTAGTTACCATTTAATATTTAAAATATTATTGTTGTTAGTATCGTTATTTGTCTGTTTGACTGGCAATATAATACGACACTTTTGTGGATATACTAAACGATAATTTACGTTTACGTTATATTGATATTTATTTGTAGCGTTAATTAAAAATGTGTTGCATCCAACTTTATTTTA
Source organism: Druceiella hillmani (assembly GCA_039881145.1). NCBI lineage: Eukaryota > Metazoa > Arthropoda > Insecta > Lepidoptera > Hepialidae > Druceiella > Druceiella hillmani. The sequence goes on along the minus strand of JAYKKI010000019.1, from coordinate 21,094,248 downwards.
ATTCATCTGGCTTGTTCCCGACCCATAAGTCAGTGGTGTAATTAATTATTTATGACATTATTTTTTTCCATTTAAATATATTTTTGGGATTTATTATGTATAAATTGACGTCTGAGTGTGCTTTATGTATCAATATCAAAATACTCAACACTCTATTTTCATGTCTCGACTTCAGTAGAGCCTTTTGTTCTGTGGACTTTAACCTTTCAGTATATTTTTCAAAAACTTCACTGGAAAGGTTAAAATTTCATTTTTACAGATGTAAGCAAGCCGTTAGGTTAGCAGAAAATTGTCCAGAGTGGACTGGTGTGATTGTTGGTGTTCCATAATAGCTTACCCATCTCATACTTAATGTTTATTGACACTGTCATTGAAAACATTCACTGCAAATATGATCTATATGCAGATGATCTTAAAATATAAATATATACCGATACCATACCATAACCTAGTCTGTGTCCAAAAAATTAATAGCTCACATATATCTAACGCTATTAATTCTTTGAATGCAAATCTAAATCTGATTGGTTCATAGGATTATTATATGTGTCTCCAAGTTAATCCTACTAAGTCCCAGGCTGTTGTCATTGGTAGCAGGAAACTCCATTCTAGGATTTATACTCCTGATCTACGATAACTGTTACTAAATCATGTAGTTGTCCCCTTGTCTTCAACTATAAAAGACTTGGATCTTTTTATTAATAAACTTCTTAAAAATGTAGAAATACGGTAAAGCTATCACTCAATTTTTTTAAATTATTTCTTTTCATTAGATGTGGGGATGTAAATTTGTTTTCTTCCGGGGCCTATTAGAGTGTCATCGGAGAGTTTTTTGGAAATACAATCAAAAATGTCTGTCTATATTTATTTCTTCTGCGTGAGATGAATCTCTAAAACATTTTGCAGTAGCTCCCTAGCTAGAATATTCTATATTTTTATTCACTTATGTAAAAGCAGAATAATATCATTTAGTTCAAAATTATTTCAAACAACCTGCACCAAAATCTTGAACATATATAGACAATCAAGTTATTTGTTTAATTGTGAAAATAACTAAATATATTGCCGAGTATATCTTTCACAGAAGCCTGTGAAAGATATACTCGGCAATATATTTACATAGTGAAAAATAAAATTGACACTAATTAATAGTACAATAGAAATACTATGCAAATTGAAATATTTAAAATTTTATACATATCTAAGTGTTTCACTTCGCTCTTGGCTAATAAAATCTATTTTGATTGGTGAAAAATCTCTAATTTCTTTTAACCCTGACAGACACAACTGTGCAATTTCCCATCTGATGCATACCAGGATTGCTACGAATTCAAGATAAAAAAAATTAAAAACTTCGAGCTGCTTTTTTACATCAATGTTTTTTAAAGAATAAAAACAAAAATTGATTAATTCGTAAATTGAAGACGAAGTCAGCCAGATATGTAGTTCTTGGTGTGCTTGTAAGAGTTAAACCAAACGAATATTTATTTTTTTTTTTTATTATCTTGCAATCAACTTAACAAGCTCTTAACAGATTTGTTGTAGGATATCTGGCAGGTGAGAACTGGTTCTCCAGTGAGGAAACTGTCTCTTAATTATTTAGGAATTTGTTATTTAACAAGATCCCATATGTGGTGTCTTTTAAGTCGTCGTTTATTTATGGGATTATCTAGTGCTGTTGCGAGGATATTAGTGTGAGCTAATATGCGGTTTCGATAGGATTGTACTCCGTGTTCTACTTCCTCCTTTACAGTTTTCATTCCTGTGTGCTTATGTAATTCATTGTTTGTGTTGAATAGAGGTGCATCAGATATCATTCGGAGTGCTTTATTTTGGAAGCGTTGTAGTATTTCCACGTTGGAATTCTTAACTGTTCCCCACAACTCTATGCCATATGCCCAAATCGGCTTGATTATGGCTTTGTATATAAGTATTTTATTTTTTGGGGCGACATGTGATCTTCTGCCTATTAGCCAGGAAAGGTTTCTAAGCCGAATGTTTAACTCATCGCGTTTTTTTGTAATATGAGTTTTCCATGTTTGCTTCCTATCTCGTATCAATTAAACGAACTCATATCAACTTAAAAACGTTGAGATAATTAAATGTAAATTATGCACACTTTAGCGACAGTAAAATTTCCACAATTTTCTTATAAATGAAATAATGTGCAAAAAAACAGGACATTTAGAAAAGTATTTTAATAAAAAAAATTGTGAACGTGTTTTGAATTGGGAAAGTTTTTTTACTGAGGACAGTCAAATTTTTATATTACATTTTAGTTTTTGTTACTCTTTGTAGATTTTTTGTTACGTGTAATAAACAAATGGCAAAGTCAAAAAATAATTATAACGCATTCATTGCAAAGACAATTTGTATGGGGAATATTCATTAAATGAATATTTATATGAAAGAAACAGTGAGCGGTATTTTGTAACTATCGGAAATAATCTTTAGTACATGTTTTCTTTCAATTAAAGGCAATAGTAGAATGCGTACAATAGCAAACGAGTCTAAGAAATTCTAATGCATTCATTGCAAAGCCAATTTATATGGGGAATATTTTATTAAATTAATATTTTTATGAAATAAACAGTGAACAGTATTTTGTAACTATCGGAAATAAACTTTAGTACATGTTTTCTTTCAATTAAAGGCAATAGTGGAGTGCATACAATAGTAAACGAGTCTAAGAAATTCTAATGCATTCATTGCAAAGCTAATTTGTATGGGGAATATTTTATTAAATTAATATTTTTATGAAATAAACAGTGAACAGTATTTTGTAACTATCGGAAATAAACTTTAGTACATGTTTTCTTTCAATTAAAGGCAATAGTGGAGTGCATACAATAGCAAACGAGTCTAAGAAATTCTAATGCATTCATTGCAAAGCTAAGTTGTATGGGGAATATTTAATTAAATTAATATTTTTATGAAATAAACAGTGAACAGTATTTTGTAACTATCGGAAATAAACTTTAGTACATGTTTTCTTTCAATTAAAGGCAATAGTAGAATGCGTACAATAGCAAATGAGTCTAAGAAATTTTAATGCATTTATTGCAAAGCCAATTTGTATAGGGAATATTTTATTAAATGAATATTTTTATGAAATAAATAGTGAACAGTATTTTGTAACTATCGGAAATAAACTTTAGTACATGTTTTCTTTCAATTAAAGGCACTAGTGGAGTGCGTACAATAGCAAACAAGTCTACGAAATTCTAATGCATTCATTGGAGACACAATTTGTATGGGTAATATTTTATTAAATTAATATTTTTATGAAATAAACAGTGAATGGTATTTTATTACTATCGGAAATAATCTTTACTACATGTTTTCTTTCAATAAAAGGCAATAGTGGAATGCGTAAAAAGGAAAACGAGTCTAAGAAACTTTAAATTGCAGACACAATTTGGGAATATTTCATTAAGTGAATATTTTTATTAAGTAAACGGTGAATGGTGTTTTGTAAGTACCCGAAACAATAATTAGTACATGATTACTTTCAATTAAAGGCAAATAACAAAAAAATCACTTTTTCTAAAGCATACTCGTTACAAAATATCGATGTGTTGTAATAATAAATAAGTAGCTATTCCTGTTAATACAATTAGTACATTAGTTACCTTTCTGTTCTTGCCTCTGCGGTCCGAATTCACTTTGACTACAACAATTTTTGCTGCACATATCAATTTGGAACAATTTGATATTTATTTTATGTTAATATGAAATTTTGCTTTGGTGGCATTTAAGACAAATTAATTTTGATTTAAAAACTATAAAATATGATTTAAACTAAAATTTATTTCAGCTCATGACACAGTTTGTCAAAATGAATTCATAAAATGTAATGTTCTCTTTTCAATTTAAATTTTCTTCTCTACTTTCTGACATGCTTCTTATAAACTGGCATCACGAACGAGATAAAAATTGTAATAATAGAGATAGCTTTACACTGGTTTTTCACAGTATAACATTCTTTTAGCAGCTAACCAACTTTATGTAAAAAGTAACTCTAAAATTACCCATTAGCTCACGGTCCCTCCTGGGGCCTGTTACATCCTTCCTCTTATAAAAGAGGGGACCTCCAAAGGTCTCCTAATATCCTGTCCTGTATCTACAATCACAGCGCTTTCATCCAACACGATTAGAGTCTGTATCTTCTCAATGAATAATTTAGAAACTCTCCATCTATTCAAGAACGCACTTGGCGAAAGCTCTAAATGACTCAAAGATCGATCCATTTTCAATCAAGTCTTAGTGATTAAAGATACCACATTCTAAAGCTTCTACTCTAATGTTAAGACGCATGCTCTTTGCGCATCATCGTGCTCACTGCAGTGGAACAAATTGTGACTCATGTCCTGTGTCTCGAAACCGCAAGTACATGCCGGGCTATATCTATATAACTTTAATGTATACAGTTGATATATATGGCGGACTTATTTCTATGAGAGCAATCTCTTAAACCCAACCAGAACACCAGTCGAGCCTTGCTTGATATGATTCGAACCCGAATCCCCACGGTGCGCTGTACTGTCAAAGGTCATATATCTTGTGATCAATCAAACACATCATGGTGGCAACAATTTTTAGGGTTCCATAGCCAAAATGTAACCCTTATAGTTTCACCATGTCTGTCTGTATGTCGCTGTCATTTTATTCACAACTATTAGTTCTATAAAGGTGATATTTATGTGATATACATGGTTACACATACTTATGATGCCTACAAAGTTATGGAATAAAATCTTTAAAATACCATTTTTTAGGGTATCTATGAACAAGTGTTTCGAAAATTTTGGGTGTATGTCGCAAATACTTTTTTGATAGAGGGATCCGTTTATGAAATATTTTGTTCTGGTATATGTTGTTTTGATATATGTACCCTGACACCCTACCAGCTAAATCGTTATATTTGAATATTTGAAAATACAATAGCAGTATACACACAATACATCACAATAGCAGTATACATAAGGAAATTAAAAGGAAAAGTATCACAGCTAAGCACACTGTACTGGTTTGCAATTAGTACTCGACCAACTTTTGACAAGTAGTTGGTTCTGTAAAAAGTTCATAGAAACTTCATACAAAAGATTTAAATGTACTATAAAAAAACTTTACTTTTCAAAATGTATATTTATTATATCTGCGAATGATATACTAAGCAATATATATATATGTATATATATATATATATATATATATATATATATATATATATATATTTACACGGGGAGAAATAATATTAATAATATAAACAGCTTAATAGAAAAACATTGTAGTGTATGTGTGCATAAATGTTTATGGAACCCTTGTAATCCCAGTTATACTCGTATTTGACAAGTTTTATATTTATTAAACTGTCGCCTAAACTAATATGTTACACGCAATATAGACAATCAACTTTTGTATGTTGTTAGTTGAGTGCTAATTTGTGACTGTGTTGGAGAAGGTCACTAGCCAATTTTCCATTGATACAATACACATGTTAAAAGGCCCATACCGTTGACTAAATGTCTTCCACCTCTGTCAGCTTATTTTCATTTGTATGCTCTATCTTTTTCCCAAATTTTAACTCGTGACGGTAGGATAAAAGAGAGTCAGTTAGTCGCTCCGAATTTTTCAGGGAATGTGTGTATTAAAGTGGCAAATAAGATTCGTTTTATTTTTTCTGATTATTGTCAAATCGATCATTGTAGGTTATCGGTGTTATTTTGAAGAGATAATGTTTCCAAAAAAATATCAAGAGGTATGACCAGTCAAGTAAGTTGTTCTTGATATTCCAAATTTTTGATAATTTTAAGCAATGTTTAAAATTTAATATAACAAATGTAATACGGCTCTTCGTAATTAGCTGGAAACTGATAATCAGTTCTTTTCTCACTGAAAAAAAATAAATGCAATGTCTTTAAATAGAAGTGGAATATATTATATAATAATCAAAGTTACGAAACACGGTAATCAGTAATTATTAGTAAGTTACAGATAACAGAAATATTTCAAATAAGGTTTTTTTGTTTACTTATTGTGTGATGCTTTAGTTACTGTCGTTCACTTTGACAAGTTGTGTGTATATCAAAAATCATTTATACGCTCGGTTTAAAGATTTTTTAGAGTTAAAGCATCATAATAAAAATAACACTTAGTTTACATTTCAATTAAACAATTTTGGTCACCCAAGTGAGTAAACAAATCTTTATTTTCTGACGTGAAAAGAATTACAAGCAAGTGTATACTGCCTTACCAAAAAATGGTGCTGAGAGCATTTTGCATGGTCTTTGTCTATGGCAATCTGCAGAGAAAGACCACTCACTGTGTATGTCCTTTTTAAGATGGTTTTTCATAAGATACCACAGTTCTTTTAGTGAAACACATCATGGAACATAGTCACCTTATTTATATGCAGAAGTGATCTAAATTATTTGAAAAATTATAAAACTTAATTTCACAAACAATAAAACTCTTAAATTCATGACATTCTTCTTTGTGGTGTGACCATTACAGAAAATAATATTAATCTTGACAGACCTTTGTGATGTCATCAGTAAGCTGTTTCCACATTGTTCTGTTTTTGGTACGTTTAAAGATCTCTGCCCACTATATTAGACTGTGCTATGATTGTAAGAGAATTGTATGGAGCCCTTCACTGGCATGATGGATGTCTATATTGCTCATTATAATGGACTGTCACCATACTGTCGTCAGCGCAATGTGGTTCAGGTCGGCTTCATACCCAATTAACACCAACACTACGCGGTGCAAAACACATTTGAAGTACATATTTATATATACATTTATCATTCAACACTCCTGGAAATTTTTTCTTCCATTGTAAAAAAACTAATTCCAAAATATCTATTTTTCTGCTTTCCAGTCTAATAATTATTTACTCATGAGTGAATGACAAGATACGGAGAACTCGGGTACATGGTCATAACAACATTAAGAAACACATTGGTTTGCCAATGTTGTGAACCTCGCATGGGTTGTTCTGCAGCTTGCAAAATATTCTGAATGAGATCAGGGAGGCAGGCCAGTCACAACACGTTCTGGTGGGGGCGCTTGTGAAAAGATCTAGTAGGCGCTGTCTCATGTAAATTCATACAAAGAATATTTATTTGCATGACCTGGTACAGATACAGTTATGATGTGATCCAGTATAATGGCTGGAGACCTTTAAAGAAATAGTAACAGTGAGACTTATGAGTGACTTGACTTTGTCAGGTCAGCAGAAATAACCAGTTTTTTGGGTATTTGGATCTCATCTGCCATAAGTTAATGATCTGCCGGGCTATCATAAGACCTATTGTGACTTACTCATGCAAAACTTGGGCTTTAATCCAGATTACACATATTGTATATGGACAAGAACCCATTGCTAAGTTCCGTAAGTCACAGTGTTGAACCTAGGTTTCGTTGTATTACAACATCTTCAGGTGGGCTATTAGCAAATCTTTGCTAATATCCCACCTGAAGATGTTGTAATACAACGAAACCTAGGTCATGGTAAAGAACTTAAAGAAAGTAGAAATAATACTACATCACGTAGTTTCATTTAATTGTGAATTTTTGTTTGTTTATCTGTACACACCTTTGCTGTGCACGCTAATTTCAGCAGTGGCTAAACTGATTTAGTTGCAGTTTCCAGTGACATATTTAGATTAGCTTGGGCTAATGGCTTGGTGTCATTTCTGTCTATTCACATTTAAAAAAGATATGTTAATATCAGAACCTATGATGTTAATATCAGAAAACTTTATGCTCATAGAGTTCTGAGAGAAAAAAAACACGAAAATTCCTAATAATTTTTCTCACTTTGAATTCTACACAAACAATTTCATAGACACAGTTAGTTCTATTTAGAACTAACCGGCCAGCACGATGATCATAGAAACACTGAGCAGCAACAAAAATTACTAACATTGCAAGCACAGGTCCACATATTTTAAGTGCATGTAGGTGATAGTTTCTCATAGTTTGCTTGGACTATATCAAGCAATATCGTGTGGTTGGCCACTATTTTAAAGGGTTGGACTCGCAATATCGCATAGTTGGCAATGAGCAACTTCTTCATTAAATCATCGATTACTTAAAACCTTTATATTTTCTCAAAAATAGTCTAAATAAATTATATGTAGATAAGATCGCAGGTAACAGCTAGATGTAAAAATAAAACACAGAAGTTCAAAGGCAACAAATACTCTTATTGCAATATTGTTTTAGAAGACAATTATAAAGACATACAAACAAGTGATATGGCATAACATCTACAATAGCTGGTCCACATTGAGCGTTTACAATACTGTTGACAACATATTGCTGCAGACTGAAGTACATACGTACGTACGTAGTGGAAATAAAATGTAAGATAATATTTATGATCTATAATACGAAATTTTAAAAGGCCCTAACGATTTATGCATAAAAACATTCCCTAATCGTTTATTTTATAGTCTAGAATCTAAAAATAATATAAATAAACTGTTACTATTATAAATTTACAGATCTGAGAGATTCATTTATGTATTTATGAGATCATTGACAATTATACGTTAACGGTTTTCTAATATATTTCCCATTGGTTTCACTTCCGACATGTTGACTAATAAGTAATGACTCACTTAAAATTTCTAAATTTTTTATTTAACGAAAAAGTGTCGTTCAACAACGTAGTCACCAAAAGTATCTATCCCACATTGCCATTGAATACCCCTACAGACTACTCTCCCATAATCGACAGGTTCGCCTTTGAAGAAATTGGTGAGCATTCTTGAAGAATGTGACAATCAGAGAGTTTATCTAGAATTGTAGCCAGAAGTACCTCCTTCAATAGCTGAGGTGTGGTGGAAGTGACGTGAGGTCTAGTGATGTGCAGGAATATATCTCCAACATCTTTGTTGTCTTTTTTCAATAGGTATTAACTTACAAAGCTGGTTGATACACACATCAGTGGTGACAGCTTCTTCTTTATTTAACAGTTCATAATAAACCACATAGCGTACATCCCACAAGTGAGTCTTCAATTTTGAGCTGAACAGTTGGCTCTTTTTCTTGCGGTAATCGGTAGTTTAGGACACATACTGCCTTTGAATCATCACTAATTACAGGGGGTTTAGGTAAAGAAAGTTTAAGTTGCGCCTGTGTTAGAAAAGCAGTGTCTGGTTGATAAATATATACGTATATTTATCAACCAGGCACTGCCACAACTCTGTTGGTAAGGTATCCATCTTGCTAACATCAGCATACTATAAACATTATCCGATAACATAACTTGTAACTGTTGGTTAACATGTTCTCTATGGTCTCTACGGTCCCTTGGCTGCAGTTGTTTCTCTATGGTTCCGTGGGTACAGCTAATACCTGTACTAATTCGCATGCAATAGCTCACCAAGCAGTTCGTCTTCATTTAGCTCAACTTGTTATTTTAAGCATTCCTAACCTTCCAGGCTAGTACTTTAAAAAAATTTAGACAAAAATTTAATTGAAAATTGGTCGAATTTACAATTTTCAAGTTCACAGTATCCATATTGTATCATTATATATTATATATACAAATAAAACTAACATCATAACATAAAAACACGTGTAGTACAATAATACATTACATAATATGGGCAACATAGTACCAATATCGTTGAGTAGTTTTTCTGGGAAATGTCTGTTTGTTAATTAATATACCTAAAAGCATAAAAAACATAAGTTTCTTACGTCTACCAACTTAGCTTGTCTATATCATCAATGGTAAATCTAATATTTTTTAAAACATATTTAATTTCTAATCTATATATATATAAATAAATAAAATTCGAGTGTTCTTAGTCTGTCCATACATTGAGTATTTTTCTTATTTTCAGAGCTTTTATGGAGGATTCAAAGAACATAAACAGTCTTATATGTAAAATATTGCTTTTTAGTATAGAAGGGAAGTTTCTTTAGCGACAGTATGAACAAAATATCTAAACCTGATACGAAAAATGTTACGTCACGTATGGAGCAACAAAAGTGATTCTACACTCGCGATGGCAAGCTACTATGCTACAATAGACGCTATCTTCTCGCAACATAGTCATGGTATAGAATTCAAAATACATATTTCATATTTTAGTTACTGTAAAGTTTAACGTAAGTTATTCCCACATGGCTGGAAAATACAACCATAGCTCACAGGTCGCTTTTGTTACGGTTGCGACTCAGATGTTGAATTATATAACAAAATTTGTATAAATATGTGTTTTTATTACAAACAATGGCTTATTTTAATTATATCTATTATCTAAATATATTATTTCTAAAAGGTGTTTTTTGGTCGAGCGGCTCGATCTCTTTAACTACTGCACCATAAAAAAAAAAAATACCCACTTGAAGCTTATCTTTTCTACTTTGGGCGAAAAATATAAAAAAATTCGAAAAAAATCTTTTTGTTGATAAAAAAATTAATTTTTATAACAATTGGCATGAGCGCCATCTGTGGGCGACACATCAAATATCTTAGCCAAATTGTATACTTGGATCACGCTAGATGGCGATATAGTGCGAAGACTTCGCACGGGTCAGCTAGTATCTAATATTAGAGATATTTATAAATGGCAAATACTTCTTGAAGATGAACAAAAGAGTGAATCACAGCTCAATGGCCCAGATTCAGAAACTTCAGATCACCTATGAGATATAGAAGAAATTGAAATCATGCAATCTGTAGATAAATCAAGTAGCTCGGAGCAAGAAGAATGTACTCGGAGCAAGAAGAATGTACTCGGAGCAAGAAGAATGTTCTCGGAGCAAGAAGAATGTACTCGGAGCAAGAAGAATGTACTCGGATCAATAAGAATGTACTTAGAGCAAGAAGAATGTACTCGGATCAAGAAGAATGTACTCGGAGAAAGAAGAATGTACTTGGAGTAAGAAGATGTAAGAGCTGAGTTTTTGCTTAGCTGTGATAAGTTGACCAAGCGGTCAAAATATAATTATTACAGTGTCTGGCATTTGTAGAAACAGTGTAGGGGTGGCTACTTTGGTACAAGCTTGGATCTTATTCATAATGATGAAATTATTGAAAAGATGGTGAAAGGTACCAATGAGTTCATAGCAAAAAATTCTGCATCACATGGCAGAGCTTATGACTGTAGTACAACTGATAATGTCAAGATAGTATTAAATCGGTATTGGCAAAGCTTCTCTCTCTAAAAGAGAATATGAACGCCATTACGTAAAAAGAAAGTTTTTATATCTATGATGTAGTTTGACACAAAATATTAAACGAATTCCAATACATCCCTGGTTACTGATGAATGAGATATTGATTGTTGACAATTGCTATCTCTCTCTCATTTTTGAGGCTACAGAAACATACGGATTGCATAATTAAATCTTCATGTCTATGGTTCCAATGTAGATGTGAACCAGTTTATGATATAATGTTGCTAATAGATAACGCTAATTGTATATTTGCAAGTTGACATTTTTATAATTATAAAAATTATTTGTACAGTTTTTAAATTAACATTTCTTTAAAAAGCATGAGTTCAAAATAAATTTTTATATAACATTGTTTTTAATGATTACGCGTTTAGGGAATTGTGTTGTGCAAGTCCGTGAATGCCATATTCTTTTTAAATAGCTTCATACAAACTGTCTATGATTATTTTGAATACATATAATTAAATCACAAAGAAGCTTCCCTGCTAATGAGTGTAATGTGGTACACACACATTCTTTATTTTAAATCAGTCTAAATTTTTTTTACAATTAATTAACTATTAAGTCATTGTTAAGACCAAGTTAGAAACATTTTAATTTAGTTAAAAAACATTTAATTAAAACGTAACATTCACATTATTAACCCTTTCCAGACATAGCGCTTCCAGGCGAGATTATTCAACTGAACAATGCACTGATTTATTATTTGAAAAACTAATACGGAGTCTATGGAATAAAGTGTAAATATTGGTACTTTTTTAGGGAGATAAAATTTCTCTCCGAATAAAAGGAAAAAATTGCTAAATTATGCTTACCGCCTGGCTATCACAATTATTTTAAAATGATAGAAAGAGATAGATAAAAAGAAATAAAGTCGTTTCGAACAAAGCTTTTTTTATTTATTCCTGTTAGCAACACTAGTTTTTACGTCAATATATGCAATGCAGTATATTTTAATATGGTAATACTAACGTTTGGAATAATTTAAAAAATAGGTGAATTTTTGAAAAGCTTGGGAGCATTCTATAATTGGGTATATATAAAATGCGCACCGCATTCTTCAACCTTACTTATTATTGTCAAGTCAACATCAACAAAATATGGACGGCATTAAAACCCACGTGTGCCACTACTTGCTTTATGAATTTCAATTTGTTCATGCTATTGTAGACGTCACATGTAGAATATGTCAAAATGTGACTTTCTCAATGCTGTCTCTGAAGCTACTTAAAGATGATGATTACAGAGTGACCAATTGACGTCTGGCCGACCATTCGCTTTTGATACTGACAAATTAAAACCACTAATTAATGAAGTCCTTTACTTAAATGAATTTTCCACATTTTATAGAAAATTTAACACCTCATTCTTGTATTGTTCCTGCTCATAATCACCACGTTTACTCTGTTTTCTGTTAGCTATTGTAATGTTCGCTTTATAAAAGCGTGTAATATACTGTGTATATAATTGTAAAATATTATAGCAAAATTAATTAAATTAAAACACACTAAACATTTAAGGGATAAATGAGCCGTGCTGGGAGATTCGTAACTTAAGCTGAAAGACTTAGACTTAACTTAGACTGGAAAGTGTTAATTGTGACTTAGAAAGCGATATCTACTAGTGGAAAGAGTTACTGAAGTCAAATTCCTTGAAACACAATATATGCCAAGGACAGATCAACCAAGTTACGTGATGCATGAAGTTAATTAATTTAGTATACTCAGTGTGCTTATCGTAGTGGTGTTTCATCAAATCTCTAATATTGGATGCAGCCAGCATTTGTCTTTTCAGAAATTTCACTTCAGCGAGTGTACACATAATTGTTTTAAATTTATTTACTATTAGGGTGTAAGGCGACAGTGCCTCTAATAATTTCTTTAATTTTTAGCTACATATTAAGAGTTTTAAAAATTAAATTACAAAATAGACAAATACAAAGTGACAAAAGTTGAATCTAGAAAAAAATTACTATACGAGAGAAAGTTCTGTCTAAGAAAGTATTAAATGAAAAGATGTATCAAGTGGATTGATTGTGACACATCATCGTAATTGTGTACCCTATTTCCGTAATGATATGGGTAATTAATGAAATAATTTTTTTTCATAGCTGACAGACATACCTTTTGAAAACATCTTCTTTAATCGGATGTCTCAAGGATAGAATTTTAAGCTTTAAAGCTATAAAAACACATTCTTTTTCTTAAAAACAGGACAGGCCGTAACAAAAATTTACATTTAATTTGAAAGTTCTTTTTCTTGACAAAGAATAATCTTCAGTAAATTACCAACTCGTACATCAAATATTCTTTACCTCATTGTCAGTCTTTTTATTAGCGATCCGCTCTTTCTCTCCCTCTCCTTACTTTCCTTTCTACCTTTTATCTACTTTCTTTATCTATCTTCTTTCTCTTTCCTTTTTCCTTAATCTATTTATACTACTTTCTCCCACTACTATCCTTTTTATATCTATTCTTCTTTTTATTTCTACTCTACTTTCTCTCTCTGTTCTTCTTCCTCTCTACTCTCCTTTTTCTATCCACTCTACTTTCCTTTCTCTCTCTACTATCTTTACTTTCCCTTTCTACCTTTTATCTGTATTTTTTATGTATCTTCTTTCACTTTCCTCTCTCTTTTTTCTATCTACGCTTCTTTCTCCCCTTAATCTGCTTTCTATATCTATTCACCTTTTTATTTCCACTCTTCTTTCTCTCTCTACTCTTCACTTTTAACTACTCTCCTTTGTCTCTTCTCTTTCCTTTTTCTCATTACTCTCCTTTCTTTCCTCACTATCCCCTCTCTTTCCACTCACCTTACCCTCTGTTCTCTTTTCACTATCCACTCTACTTTCTCTTTCTACCCTCCTGTCTCTCTTCACTTTGCTTTCTCTTTTCACTCTACTTTCTCTGCCTACTGTCCCTTCTCTTTTTACACTCCTTGCTTTCTCTTTTCACTCTATTTTCTTCCGCCTAATGTCTTTTTTCTTCATACTCTCCTTACTTCTTCTTTTCTCCCTTCTTTTTCAACTTCCATTCACAATATTCCCTCAGCCCCAGCTCCTCTCTCTCTCTCACCCACACATCTCTCTGTCACCCATTCCTTTTCACCAAGTTCCTCTCCCCTCCATCCCTCTTCATCAGCCCCTCCTAAAACCAGCTCTCACTCTCACTCTTCTCCCCCACCCCTTCTTCTCTTTACCCAACTCTACCCTTTACCAACATGTGTGCAGCTTTATAGCCTCAGTTTCTACAGTGTTAAACCTACGGATGTGAAATTTTTCCAGTAAATACTTTACGACAATTAATATGTAGAAAAACAATGTTACAAAAACACTTATGTTCCCGTACATAAAGCAGAAAATAATTTCCTTTTTGCACACTTAATATGGAATGTCAAAGAGCAGGTCTTTCAAAATGAAATTGATTTAATTTTTAAGCACAGTTTGAAAAACGTCAAGCTTCGAAGCGATGCATGATACCTGCCCTCACGGTATTTTAACTGTGCATTCAACAAATTGCCAAAAATTCTAGGTGCCATCATTTGATTAGAGCATCCAATTAAAATTTCATTAAAATTTCGTTTTCACATAACAGAAGAACCCAGCTTTACAGGTGTTTCAACACGCATTTTGCTGGGTTTTAAGATAAATTTCACGTACTTATATCAGTCAGCCTCGAAAAAAAATTACCTTTAGTAATAAAATTATTTAAAACCACGCTTTCTCAAAAATTGCACTAAAGATGACTATTAAAAACTAACGTCGGCCCATAAGCCTCACACGTGTTTGTTCTTCCTCGGAGCATTTGCCCTCCGCCTCCTCAGGTTTCCCATTTGCCGCAATAACTGGGCATTCTCGTCATCGTAATCATGAGGAATGAGCCCCGACGAACCGGGAGTAGGCCCCCAGAGATTTAATTTTACAGGGAGGTATATAAGGCCTAATAGAGTGAGTGCTGTAAAAAAAAAGAATTGTTAAATACAATACATAAATGTACACAAAACCACGGACAATACTGACGAATATATATATATATATATATATATATAAAAATAGCTGTTTTTTATTATAAAATCTTCAAACTTTTTATGAGTCTGGTGTGGTAAATGAGTGAGTCAAAAATAAACTTTCTGAACCGCCACCTGATGTCTTACACAATTGTGGACACCAATATCACCATAGCTAGCTTGTGACTGAAAGTGGTGACTGAGTATATTTAGTTGTAGCTGATCTGTGATATTTGACTTGATAAAATATGTTTTCAAATCCAACATGGCACAAGATTTCAAAAAGTGAATTGCCGTGAACAACCGATTAATACTTCCGTAAATGACTTGTGGATCCAAAACAGAGATGCTCAACAACATAATCGTATCGAAGTTGAAAGTCACTACTTAGGAGACTATTACCTGTTATAGTGTGGTCATAATATTAAACATGACCATAACACAGGGCAGAAAATTGGCATCACTGACATTAGAGGTAGAACTGTCAGGCCGACCTAGCAATGGTCTAGACATCTTATGAGGTAAAATAGCAGATGAAGACCCTAAAATTCAATATATCGAAGATTAGCAGATATGAAATCTAAGCAGTGGCTATGCTGGGTTTGTGAGGGGAGGCCCTTGTGAGCCCCTGTCTGTGAAAGAAATAAATGAGACAGTACTGGATAGTATGTGTGGTACGGCCTTAATATAACTGTATATCTAGCCTTAATGTGAGATTTTTAAAATTTTTTTTAAAAAATTATTAGTTACAAATTTAAGATAAAACTTACTATTGAGCAGACAGGGAAAAATAACATAGAAGTTGAGCGTTGTCGAGTGGAAGTAGAGGGCCTCGGTGAAGTACAGCACGATAGTCAGGGCCAGCGACCAGTAACCCATTGATACAATGCTGCAAAGGTAGGGAGCCTTGTAAAATTAAAGTGAAAATGCATAACTTATTCCATAAACAATGGAACCAAAATTCAAAATTGCTAATGGCACAGCTGAAAAAATAAAATAAAGACATATCTTAAAATTTAGCCGTAAGTATTGAATATTATATATTTACAATCCTCTTTTGTTCCATATAGCCAAAGCAAATGTGGAACAAAAGAGGATTTTAAATACTAAATTTTCTATTAATCAGAACAGTACATTTAAAAAAAATTTATCTATTAAATAATATTTTACACTGACGTACAGATATTATATATTGAAATGCAGTGCATATACAAACCACATACTAATTATGTTTTTATTTATAATATGTATTTTTAAATTAACAAAATTCTACTAAAGATTACATTCTCGCAAAATGTTAATTGGCTAAACTTATAACAATGTTGTACTGACATTTACTACTACACATATATTTAAAAAAATACTTATTGAAAGGATACTTTAATCACATTTTAATAGAAATAAGATTGTCTAAAATATCTTTTGTTTATAGGATTCAATTGTTCTAAATCTAAGTGTTAGCCTTTTTGATTCTATTTCTTTAACATTTGCATTACTAACACATTATGAACATCTGAAGCAGGGATTTTAACATTGTACGGTATTTCACTAAAGTCCATAGAGCATATAAAAAGGGTATTAAGCAGTAATATGCCAGACAAGAACAGAAATACTATAAAGGAACAGAATTAATTAGAAATTGTCGAGCAATGAAATATACAATAACTAGCTCAGTAAGAAGTTTTGAAGACGTTCTTTTCCAAATGAGTTTTTCATTTGGTAAAATGTAAAACATCAACATAAGAACTATGGCAACGATTCTCAAATGGTTATTATCAATATTAATGTTCTCATCCAACAACAAAAGAGTTATAGAGCGTTGCCGGGAATTATGCATAATTGCATGCTATGATGATCGTCATTCAACCATCAAACTATATTATTTATCTATTTCAGGTACTGAAGCAGCATATCTAAATGATCAGAATGTTTAAACGGTATCATCGATCAAGCAATAAGCAGGAAAACTTTTTGAAATTCAGTGTCGTAACATTGTTAAAACTTAGATAAGATAATTTGAAAATTTTTTGATAATTTGAAAAAAGGGACGGCCCTCGCTAAGAGGGTGTAAAGAAATCATAAGGGGGCCAATGCGTTTGAATATTTAAATAAAATTCATTTGATGCAAGCGCCAACATTGCATTAATACAATTATATAATTTAATAATATTTAATTATTTTTACGAATGAATACAATATTTGTGACATATGGCCCTAGAGTAAAGGCAAGTATGATGTGGCACGAAGGATACAACGATGGCGGCAAGAGGTTTTGCATGGAACATGTCTTACTCGGTTCAGAATATTTGGATATAATGTCTATATAATAAGTGGAGTTACAGATAAAAACTTGTAACAAATACACTCAACAACTAACATTTATACATAGCATAAAATACTCACGGTTTATAATGTATATAAAGAGTGCAGTGAATGAGCGCTAAGGCCTTGAGTATGGAGTACATGCCCAATATTCTCGATACTGTAAAATCACCTGAAAGATTAAATAAATTAAAAATAATTATTTTCTCAGTACGCAAACATATTAATACTGAGTGACAAGTGGAGCCGATAGATGTTCTCTATCGGCTTTAAGGCAAATTCTCAAATACAATTTTGCATATATAAATATAAACTTATAGCTCATTGGAACAGAAATTTTTAAAAACTTATATATAAAAGGTATTTAACTTTAGAAACATAATCACATTTTAGAATATATTAAAGATGTATGCATATGTATGTTACATGTCTTTTCGCCATTGGCAACATTGTGCTTTCCTTTAGGCCCTACAACTTTTTGACGATGTTGGACAGATGTGGTGGTTGTTTTGTCTAAATTGTACAAATGACAACCGTTGCCAAATAATGGGTGATGACCCATTACTATCCTCAAGTTATCAAAAATGATTTTACCGTCTCCCGGTTAAAAGATGTTGCGCAGGCTAAGCTACAAACTTCTCGTTTTTTTATTGAAAGATCACCATGGCGTTTTTAAAATGGCCGAAACCATTCTTTTTCTGTCATTTTGTCTCGCTTTCATCTATCTGGAATATTTATGTAGTTAACTTTAAATTTGGTAAAACTTTAAATTTCATAAAGTGTTCCTTTAAAGAAGAAGTAGTCTTCATTAAAAACCAAATGATTTTCATAATTCGGTAGCAATCTCTTATTGACAAGCTCCTTTTCAGCGAAATGTAAATTTTGTAGTACATAGGGCAAGGCAGAGCACATGTATGTTACATGTTAGGGCTAGCAAATAGAATATATAAAAATTTTCAATATTATGATGACCAGATAAGACATTATTATTTTATAAGCAAAATAAAAGAAACAAAACATATTTTCTTTAGAATAGCACCATACAAGGGTGGGTCAAAAAGTTCATGGAATGGAAAGCTTAGCGAAGGGTGGCTTTGCTTACTCACATAGTTGCTAATGAGCAACTCATTACAAGTATATATACTAAGTTACAGCTTAATTGTGTCATTAACCATTCTAGAAGAAATGATTGATTATCAAACCAAGACAAAAGCCAAGGAAAAACACCACAAGTCAGTGGCTCTTGTTATAGTAAAACCATAATTTACAAGTGGCGTTATTTTACATGGCCGCAAAAGCAATAACATATCAAGTGTTCATGTTTCGTAATCAAGAGATTCATAATTGCGGCAATTTTCATGTTCTTTTCCTGCTTTACGTATTTTTAAAAAAACAGATTTACAGGTCTTTCTGCCCATTGCCTGGATCAATGTTGTGAGAATCGTTACACTCCTTGTGCTGAACCGAAGTACTTCTGTCTATGAGCATCCGTTTATGTTCATGCTGCCAAGTTACAAACTCAATACAGATACCAGACCATTTAAATATGGAAAAGACGTCTAAAAAATAAATTTAACTTTTCTTTCCACATTCCATTTACTTTAACATCTCTCATCTTAATCCTTTTCTTTTTTTTATCCACCCCTTAATCGTACTCCGAAATTCCTCTCGACATGTCAAAATTATATCATTTTCGTCTTTTATATTTTTTTATTTTTTCTCAAAAATTTATTTATCACATTTTGTTAACAAACACCTGCCCTATAACTTTATAAATTTTCTGCGATTTTGACTGATTGGAAGAGATTGTTACTGAAGTTAAGGGTTTGCGTAGATATATATGTTCCTCAAAGTAAAGAAATAAAATAAATTAACATGTTTTACCTCTGTATTGAAAATGTTTGTCCTGTTTAATACAGATGCCTTCATCTTAGTAAATAACTATTATTTTGTTAGTTCAACTCGCATCCTACAGTCACTATTATAGATGGAGTTTTGATGTATCATGAATAGGCACAAAGGAATTATTATTTATATGAATTTCATTCATCATATCGAGCTGGTAAACTCTCGACCAGAGGGTATCCTGCTCATAGAAACCAGAAAAATGTTCATGAACTATTTACATTTGCGAGTCACGATAATAACACATAGTCACTAAAGTTTCAACATCGCAAAACTCAACATAATAAACTTTTCAGAAGACCAGAAAACTATCCCGTTTTGTGTTCACAACTGCATAATTTTTTTTAAAGTAGCTATATTCAAAATGGTTCAGATACATTACAAGATTACAATTATCTGTTATCGGTTTGTGTGTCATAACCATCATAATAATTTCGTAACAATTTTCTGTTTCCAATACTCTAACTATTGGTATCAAAATGTCATAACCGGAATTTTTTGACATTAACAGTATTAGAACTTAGCGCCAATGTCATCCGGCCTAACTACAATAGCTCTCATAGTTTATTTGCTTAGATTAGCAATAATTAATGAACTTCTATATACATAATGTTTCATGCATTTATTTCTTTTAAAAATATAAAATTAAACATTAAAGTGATAATTCATTAGAAGGAAGATTATTCAAAATGAAACATATATATATTTTACGTAGCGGCCCTAGATAACCTCAAAATTATATTCGCTAAATTTGCAAATTACTTACCATCAATAAATTCATTCTCTGCGTGATCGCCAAGAAATGACCTCTTTTCTATATAAGATCTGACGGCCGTGCCCAAATCCATAAATGCAACAAAGGCAATCCAACCTCGGAACGCGTATAAAAGTTTATTTTGTACAGGCATTTTCACAAACTTTATACGAAATTTAATTAAGTTATTTTTAATATAACGTCAACGTATAAAAATATTAACATCGAGGAATAATTTAAAACTTAATTCACTAATTACACAATTCACTCCAAATTTGTTGGCAACGAAACTGTTACGGTGCAAATATTTCTAAAATGTTACAATACAGCGATTATAATTTTAAGATACGCGGCATTATTTACAAATCATTCGAATTATTAAAATCTTATTGTAATAAAACATAGGTGTATTGTGTTATTGTTGTAATCAAAGTATCAAAAACATAATTAAAAACCGGTTTGCCTAATTAGATTAAAAATAGAAATTGACAAGTGATAAAAGCGTTCAGTTAACTTTGTATATCTGAATTATGTAAACATCATAGTTGTGTTTACAGGTTCAAGGTATGGGCAATGCGGTATTTTACCTGCATGTTGATATTTATTTTCTTCATTTATACATGTTATATTTATATATACATTTGCCGTTGTTGCGTGATTCTACTGTCACTTTTATTTTGACTCTTGGCGCGCAGAATCCAAATGTCAAAATTATGTTGCCATATGAAATATTGAATCCAGTGAAAGGAACTTTTCCAAAAAGTAATATAAGAAACAACAATTTTCAAAACCCAGTGAATATTTCCGTTTGGAAAAATTTAATCGACTATTTAAATCTGCAAAATACAAAATTGCTTTTAATATGTTTTTAATTGATATATAGCTCGATTTATGGTAGAGTGAATCACAGAACACAAACGTAAGTAAACCTTTTAATACGTAATGTTGTACTTACACTAATTTAGACTTGTGTGTTTGATAGGATTAACGTTATTTATTATTTTTATTTGTAATGTTAATTTGTGCCTATTCTTGCGTATGTACAAGTTTGCAGTGTATGGCTGACCTTAAGCGAAAATATGACAAAGCAAATGCTAATAAAAAAAATTGGAAATTAATATTTATTCAATTTTTTTGAGAATAAACTTCAAAACCATTATTGAAAGCAATATTAACTTAATCGACAATATATATTAGATGTAGTTTAAAAATAAATATTGTGAGGGTATTGAAATAAAAATTGTATTTTTGTACCAGACGTATGTTTTTTAATTATATTTCATATACTTTTGTTAATACCATTCTCTTATTACTGAAACTTGTGTATTTTTTATTCAATTTCAATACATGCATGAAACGTTATAAATACTCGACTTAATAAAAACTTTTTCTATTACGCAGTGACCAAAGTACAACCATTGATTAAAAATTACCTCTTCATAGTTTAATCTAGCACACCTTTGTAATATGATTCATGTATAATCAGATAAAATTATCCTCATTTTTATTATTTAGATGTAAATGTCTTCTAACTTGTATCAAGTAGAGGAAAATATTTAGATATAATACTTATCAACTTTGTTTCTTTCTGTTTGATAAAATTTCTTTTTAAGTAGTGAAAAAAACGTGTTATTGTTAAGAGCGACGCGATTGATCAATGATTTTGTTAGTGTACTTAATCTACCTTCACGTAACTCAACTTGACGTATAAATACTCCAGAACGAATGTCAATGCTATTCACTAAAAAAGAAGCACAGGAATGTAACATTCAAATCCAATTACTATTAATTCACTTTTATCTATTGCCGACAAACCCATTTTAGAATTAATGATTCAGTTCATAAAAAAGAACGACATCAAAATATAAAATCTTTTATATTTATATTCTTGTTTATTTTTGTTCTTATGTTTGTATATGCTTATTTTGTACTCTCGTGTACATTATAATCTCATTTTCTTTAATTGTAGCCAACTTCTTATTTAATTTTTGTTTTATTGTATAGTTTTTTCTTTGGTTAACAATTAACAATGACAGATATGCGAAACACGATTTAATGAGTGTCGCATAGCCTTTTTCCCACACTTGTCATTGGCAAAGATTCTTTGTGGAGAGAATAAACGCCACATAGTAAAAAATAATAGATAATCTATGGTATACAAACTGTCAAATTCGCTTGGTTCTTTTGGTCTTTAATAAGTTCTACTATATCAAATAAGTAACGTATTTTTAGAGGTAGAGATGGAAATAACTGTTATTTCCCTATACTTATTATAATGAATAACATTATTATTCAATAACATAGTACCATACCTGTTAAAAATAACATGTTATTGGACATATTGTGAATTCTTTAATGATATCTTCCATGAATTTAATTTTCCTTCTTTTAGTGTATACAAAATATGCATAGTACATGCGTACTATAATCGCTATCTATATTAAATACTTGTATCTGTCTTTTTGTAGCTGGAGAACTGCTAGTTCAATTTAAATGTGGTTTTCCATAGCATATAGGTAATTTTTTTGTGAACCGATTTTAATCTACATTTGATTAATTTATGTTAAAAGAAAGCCAGGCAATAGCCAATACAGTGAAGAATTACATTTCGAGCCACATAGTATGTTCCTAGTTCGATAATTTGAAGAAGACGAAACAATGACGCAAAGAGACTGCAGTTGGTTAGCGATCAACAGTGAAGACTGAATGAATATAACATAAGCAAAATTCAAATAACAGGTACAGATTTTAATTTGATAGCAATTAATTGTTTATAATCATTCGGTAAAAATTCCATATCTTTCGGTAATGTTTCGTCTATACAAAACAAAAGAATAAAACATAAAACAGATAATATATAAAACAATGAATTGTATTGAGATGAATTGTATTGGAACGCGCTATTTCTTGCTCTTTTTATTCAGACGACGAGTGACGGCCGCTGCTTGATAATAAAGCAATATAATATTTTAACATGTTACCAAGCGTAATGTTCTTAATAACATAATTCTTTCATTCCAATTGGTAATATTAATGAATCACATAACAGGTATGAATTTTAACGTTTTAATAACAGATTATTAGTCTTTCGGTAAAGTTCAAAGTCATTTGGTTATGTTTGGTAAATATGAAACGAAGGGCAATGAGAAAAGAAACATGCTGTCTCTATCCCTCTTTACTCAGCAAGTGATGGCCATTGTACGGGAGCTGCTTGACAATACCAACGTAACATAATATTTTAACGTGTTAGCCAAGTGTATCATTATTTAATAACATAATATCTGAAAATCGTAATAACATAATATATTCCTCCCAATCGATATTATGTTATTCATGCCTGTTACGTTATAATTCTGTCATCATTATTAGGAACCTTTTTATTAAATATTTTAATGAAATACTTTGTTTATATAAAGCTATTCCGACTGAACGATTTGATTTCTTAATGGTATTGTGTCAGTCAATATTCGAATCAGGTCACTCGCCATTCCAAGATAAAGTTGTATACTCCATGGTATAAAAACCCTTGCAAAGCTGAATGTTCATTAAATAGTCGTCACTTTTCATCTGTCATTTAATCATCTCAATAGTTATCAGCTTAATTAGCTGCTAGTTTTTATTTATATTCTGATTCTAAGTAGTCAATTAAATTATAAATATAATAGAAAGACATTAAGTATTATACTACAAAAGTCTTATATTTCATCAGTCTATTGTCGTGAATTCTATGAGAATGTAACATGAAAAAATGTTGGTGTCATAAGTGGGATTGCTTCGCTTTCACAGCTAAAAAGAGGAAGATATTTCTCCACAAATCGCAAAGGAAGAGTTACATTAAGATCTAATCGACTTTTCAGAAAGGAAGTTCAGATCAATCAAACTGCAGCACTTTATCATTCACAATTTCACCGACTTCAATTTCACCAGTCATCACATCAGGACCAACCAACGTTTCAACTACCATACCAAATGGGCATTCTCACCATCATCCTGCTGTGAGTGTGAAGTGAAAACATTTGCTGCCATCATTCATCTAAACTCTTCTTTTACTTTAAATTTATTATAATTTTAAAATTTAATTAATTCTAATTGTATCACCTTGATTTTTTATATATCAAAATCCATTACTGTTGTGTCAACTTCTGAAATTACTTATCACTTATACTGCTTATCACTTACTTATAATACTAATCAGTTAATTTATATTTTTTCTAAATATTGTAAAGTGACTCGATTCCATCATCAATTCATCATGGCTCATGCAGGATTCGGTTCTACCAGCTCTATGATCAATGAAAATGATGTCTGTTTAAAAATTGATACTTACCTTAAATTTATAAATATTTACGATGGCAGTAGAGATAGTTTATCCTCTTGGCTAACAAATTGTGATAGAGCTTTCAGCTTATCTGTGATGATCAATTTAATAATCCTTTTATTTTCATCCAAAATAAATTGACAGACAAACTCAATCCACTTGTGCCAATACTGTTTTCGAAGAATGGTAAGATTTGTAAGAATTCCTAAAAACATGATTTGGGAATAGAAAACATCAAATAAAATTGAAACTCGTTTGAAGAGACTTTTGTCCAATACTTAACAGACTTGCGCTGATAATATTTCTTACCAGGACAAATCCAAAGTACAAACACTCCACTCATGTTTACTAGGTGTTAACCTACAAATCTCTCAGATCTTAACATCTTGCGATCCTCAAATCTTGACACTTTTAGTATAGCTTTAGAATCTGTCGTAAATGTAAAAAAACGGGATGTACTTCTTTCTCTATCTTACAGAAGATTTATCAACAACAAATAATAATTACAACAGTAACAATAATCAACAACCCAATTACAATAGGAATTCAAATAAAAAACCAATAATGAAAATTGAAGTGATATTTCTAAAATCCGTATTATTTTGATTCCAAACACAGTTCTATTGGCCACAAAATTTGTTCAATATTTTAAGAGAAATGTTTGTATCTTCAAAGATATTACATTGTTTGTATCCTCAAAGATATTACAGTATTTAGATTTTAATAACGAGTTTATATTAATAACCAACGCGAGTGATTATGCAATCGGTGCTATACTTAGTCAAGCTAAAGTAGAAAAAGATTTACCAATCGCTTACGCTTTTAGAACATTTAATAAAGCAGAAGACAGTACATCTGAAAAGAAATTATCAGCAATTAAATGGCAGTTCAATATTTTAGGCTGTATTTATACGGTAGACTCTTTAAAATTGTAATCGATTATCGTCTCCTTATTTGTTTATTTAATGTAAAATACTCTGGTATTAAACTCATTCATTGGAGATTACAATAAGATTAATTTGTTTACAAAACCATACATAAACCAGGAATAGTAAATCCTAACATCGACTGCATGTTTCAAATAGTAGTGAATATAATAAGTTCCGAAAATCAATCAGACACACCAATTTCCAAAATTTCTTTCCTCGACATCAAGAATTTATTATGACGAATTAACTATCTTGAAGTTGATGAGCACTTGTATATTGACAAACATGATAATGTGGCATACATAACCAATACTTTTCTAAACGAAGAAAATCCTTTTACTATTTAAGCCTTTAATTATAGCAGTAATATTGATTCTTTATTTTCTCAAAATAAAGATACTAAAATCTGAAAATAAAAACCAAAATATCTATCATTGCATAGCTAAATACAACTATTGTGACAAACTCACAGTTAAAGATTTATTTTATATCTTAATAAGTTTGCGAAAGAAATTAATTTCTGATGTAGCCAAACTTTTATTCTAGACTTCAAAGACCCTTATAGCACTATACGCCTGGATAGAATCAGGTAATAGAAAGAAGATATATTCTGTGTCTTCAGAAATATTGATATAAAAATCAGAATTTGTCATAATAAAATAATAACCCCTAACTAATCTTTTATCCCTGTTATACTAGAAGAAAATCATAATAGCATGTCATTAGAACATAACGGCGTCATTAAAATATACCGACGTATAAAATCTAAATACACATGGCCGTACATGAAAAGTCATATTATCGAATATGTAGATAATTATAAGTCTTATCAATTAAATAAAAATATGTGTAAGTTAAATTAACATAATTAAAATAAATTGTTAAATTATCCATGATAAACACTACTACGTCAACTACAGTATTTGAAAGACTAGCTATAGATATAGTAGCTCCATTACCCATTACTACAGACGGAAACAGATTTATCCTTACAATACAGATGACCTAACAAAATTTGATGCACTCTCAATAGCAAATAAATTCAGAATATCCAAATCAATCCTCACCGATCAAGGTAGTGAACAAATGTCAGACGTGTTAAAAAAACTGACTGAATTATTTAAAATTAAACAATTAAATTCTACCACTTATAACCCTCGAATTAACAAAGCGCTAGAAAGAAGCCATTCCACTCTTAGCGACTATTTAAAATGATACGCTCCTGAAGAATAAAATTATTGAGATAATTATATTCCACTTGCTATGTTTATCTATAACCCAAGTGTACATTCCACAAGCCAATTTACACCTCATGAGTTAGTCTTTGGACAAAAACCGACGTTACCCTCTTCAATTAATGTTAACGCAAATGAAAGTAAAACAGTTATATTCAGAATCTGAGGCGAAAACTAAGCAAAATTCAAGGAATAGCTAGGATAAACAATTCAAAGTAAGGAATCTTCTAAAACGAGACATTATACCAAAAGTTCGAAAATACATATAAAAAGGAGATTTCTTTTTAATAGCTATAAAAACTGACAATAAATAAAACAATTTTGGTATCCTAGTAAATAAAACCTCGTAAATACCAAAGAAAAAGGAAAAGTAACTAAAATAAATATAAATTGGACTAAACCGGCACCTAAAATAATATACCTAAAAGGAAGTTATCTAATTCATATTCAGGATATGTACTATGTTCGCATCCCCCGCACAATGAATCGAAATTATTCCAATTTATAAAATTATGGGGTATATTTCGACCGCATTGGAACTTATTAGTGGATCACTAGAAATTGATATCATTTATAAGTATCAATCTGAGAGTTATTAAATTGATTGAATCTCAATGCAAATTTACCACCAAACACTATATTAAACTTGAAGAAATATTAGCAAATTTGGAAAGTAGAAAATGATTGAACGTTATTGACAAAATGTTTAACAAAGCCATAAATCTATACAAAACTTTATCTCAATTAACCAGTATTAGGAGAACCAAATGAAGATGGTTCGACAGAATAGGAAACCCTATTAACAATAAATCGCAAAGATGCACAATATCGTGATGAGATAATGAATAAAATCTTAGAAGACGATAAAGAGAATGATGAAGATGAAGAATCAAATCCAGGAACTCAGTCCGCTATCCAAAATTTTAATAAATTAAAAAGATTGTCAATAGATGGTGCTGCTTTAAATAATTACTATCAGGCACGTTGGTTAAATGGATTGTCGATAGATGGCGCTTAAACACCTTTGAGAAATAATATATCGGGAATTAAACAATTTCATTAAGATATTAATTTTGAATTATTTGTCTATTTTTCGTCAATAGCTTACATAGCAACATAAGCTTTAAAATTATATTTTGAATCATTTGATGAAGAATTAATGGAGATAAGGCGTAGCCACAAAAAAACATTTGAGAAAAATATTTTCATAGCACTATAAAAAAAACTTGAATGAATGAATTCTGAGGTAAAACTTCATAACATATTAAGATTTTATTGACAAGCCAGATTCGAACATTTCAATAGTTGATAAGAAGACTACTATATTCATTTTTCTACTCCATATTCCATGATTTACGATCTAATTGTAGATCTAAATATTATTATCAATTCGCTAAACAAAATGTTTGCACCCTGACATAATATCACCTAACCAACACCATTAAACCTTGAAAAACCATTTATTTTTAGGTTTATCTATAACATTTTCTATGCGAACTACAAATTAATACGTATGTTCAGTGTAACGAACTAAGTCCTTGTAAAAAACTTTCTATTCATCATTTTGCCTGCGAAGAAATAAACAAATATTCAGTGATGTCAAACCCATCTTGCAAATCCTACTTATTACGAAAAATATTACAAATCCTGCATTACAAAATTCACTCATCGACAAGTTGGAATCTGGTAGAAACTTTCCAGTAATAACTAGATATACATATATTCAAAACCTACAAAGTTAATTGTTGTTTGTTTAAAAACTGAAATCAAAGAATACGAACTTGTTGCTGTAGGAATTGTTAAATTCGAAAGGGATTGCAAGTGTTACGCTAATTTCATTAAAATCATAGGAAATAATGGTATCATTATAAACTATAATTCTCCAGGTATTCACTTTGACCTTTCACTAGATCTTGATTGTTACGAAATTAAACTAAATAAAACAAAACATTTATTTACCCCAGTCAATACAGGAAACATCCAGTTAGATGATTTAAACCTAGCATCAGTAAAGTTGCATTCCATAGAAGAGAAAATTGAATTTTGCATGTCAAATATTAATCAAACCGGGTTATCATCATACTATCTATTTTTCTTATGGAATTGTCTTAACATGTTTTCCTTGGAAGTTCTGTAGAATTGTAAAACCTAGATATAATCATTATAGAGGAACTTGATAATTATGGTTCAAGTTGCATTCAGACCTTTAATTATTTTTGCACTAAAGTTACAAGCCATCAAGTGCTAGAATCGATTCTATAATCAAATTAAAAGAAATTGATGATGGTGCTGATGTCTCTACTCCGTTAAGAGTCACTCATACTGCAAGTGCAGAAGCAAAAAGAAAATATTCTGATAATTTGAATAATTAATGTCTTTATGATCTTCTTTGTTTAAGTTGATTTAATAATTGTTAATTATAATCAAATTGATTAAAATTCATAGTATATTATTGGTCATAATCAAAAAAGTTTATAAGTTCAATGAAAATTATATGAATGTTGAAGTTGTGTAATTAAGTATAAATCAGCATTTATTGTAATTGAGGAGAACTTATTGTAACTTTTAAAAATTGTAAATTTTTTGTAATAAAATTTATGTAATATAATTTAAGTGTATATTTATTGTAATTTAAGGGTCTTTATGAGAGGAAAAACCATTTTCCTGAACAATTTAACCCCGCTAGTATTCAGGCGCTAATTAATGAATCGACGCAGATGGCCCTGAACAAATGAAACTTGCAACATCAACTAATTGCAGAAATTATTTTGATAATTACGATTTACAACCCAGCATTTTCGAAAAGATTATGAAATTTCCTAAATTATGAAATACATTTTTTATTTGCAAGTATTTAAAAAGACATTTAAATAGATTGTCAAATTTGGAAAAGACCATTTTTCTTGCCTGATTTTCAATTATTTCATTTTATTTCGTGAACATTGGCAGATGGAATACTTATTTTATTATAAAAAAACTCATAAATTTACAAAAGAAACATCTGAAGTGTAAATTACATACAAATATTCCAAAAAAATGCATAAACATTATTGAAAAAAAGTGACCTGTCGAGTTTTTATCGCACAAGGGAAAAAAAATTGCTACAGTAAAACTAATTATCTTTTTTTAAATTTGGTATAAAATGTTTAAAAAAACTGTAATTTTGAGAAAATAAAATTATAAATTATTCAATAAAAGCGTGGAAATTTTATTCTTCATGTATTACCATAATGCTCTATAAAATTGGGTTAAAAAAGTATTTATAACTAGAATTGCATACTTTAATTTTTACATACATAATCTCCAATAAATATATATATATATATATATATATATATATATATATATATATATATGTATATGTATAAAATAGAAAAAAATATTATGTTTATCTGATAAGTGAAAATATTTTTAAATTTATTATAAATTTTGGTTTCTCGACAGTGCATTTTATGCAATCGGGAAATATCGTCCTTATTTATAATTTTTTTGTTGGAAACATTATTTTATCACAAAATACATGATATACGAAATATAGAAAAATTATTTTCCCCTTTAAATATAACATTATATTTTTAATTCATTCTGAATTGAATGTTCGAATACGTGTCCGCTTACTTGAATTCTAGGTATACAAATTAAAACCATTGTTAAATATTAAAAAAAAAACAAAATAAGTATTTACAATCTGTAATAAATGGACTTCATTTTTATATAAATTAAGTACGTATTTTCCAAAAATGCACCATGTTGTTTCTTTAATTTCTGACAGGATTTCACGAAACACACATCGTCTGAATTTTGAACATTAGTTCACACATGTAGCAACATAAAACATATTTTTTTATAATTTCATCACAAAGTACATAATATACCAAACCTAAAAAAAAATTTTCTCGGAAGTATGAATTTTAAAACTTTAATAAATAGGAAACAAATAGTAACGCTTTCTCTAATACCTGCATGCATCCCCGAAATCAAGGTACTAAAATCGCAATATTCGTTAGATAGTTCAAATTACAAAGTAAATAATCATAATCCACAATAAATTCCGAATATTTTAATATGTAATAAAATATATATTGCAAAAATTTTCCACATTAATTGTTTCACTTCGAACAGAGATCTCAGGACGCGCGAGGCAAAATTTGCGAATGGTCGGTCACCTCTTTGAAATGTTTATAGACGCGTATAACTTAACAATAAGGGTGCCAAGCTGTTTAGTCTGAGTCAATGTTTATTGAAAGACGAGACGTGTTCCATCATATTTATTTCATAAACACCATTCGAAATTTCGGTGCGTGCCATGGCTGTGGTTTGAGCATATCCGGCCATTGGGACTATCAACATAAATATTCATTTTGGCCATATCCGGTCCCTCGGACTTTAGTGGGGTTAGGTTATTGTATAGTCTTATAGACGGAGGTATTATATACCACGTGTACAAAATCTTTCATAACGATTTTTAAACATTCCACTATTATTAGGAGGTCAGGATCATTTTTGTCTTTTTTTTTATTTTAAAAACATGATGCGACGGAATGATTTTATTTTGTATTGGTATTGTATCAATCAATATTCCAATCAGGCCACCCACTATTTCAAGATAAGGCTGTTTACAGTATAAAAGCCCTTCCAAAGCAACTTTTTTCTTTAATTGTCATTTTTCATCTGTAATTTATTCAGTTCAGCTTTATTAGCTGTAAGTTTTGATTTATATTCTGATTTGTAGTAAATATATATTTGTATATATATATATATATATATATATATATATATTTTAAATGGTTAAGTTCTTTACTATGACCTAGGTTTCGTTGTATTACAACATCTTCAGGTGGGCTATAAGCAAAGATATATCATTGCTAACTATCCACCTGAAGATGTTGTCATACAACGAAACCTAGGTTGTGGCAAAGAACTTAAAGAAAGTAGAAATAATACTACATCACGTAGTTTCATTTAATTGTGGATATATATCTACATCTTAAATGTAAAGATTCAAACGCATTATATTTAAAAGTGACTTAAACCAAATCAATCTCTTTCTTAAACACCAGTAAAATATAATACGTATTCGCATTACACCAATCTATCTCGTCTCATCATCATCATCATCAATCAACCCATTCCTCACCCTACAGATGACCTTCGCCCGAGTATTACGATCCCTTGTTGACGATAAGGGTCGTGTAAAACCCTAACATGGTATATATTTCATCTTTTTATACAAACAACTGATAATATTATATGGAAGCGTGTTTTACACTGATGTCGGGATGTTTTTCGTGTGCAAATTTGTAGCAATTTTTATGTAATCTACAGATGTTAAAATTATACGTCTATTAGAAGCAGCAGTGGCCTGGAAGGAGGGATTTGTTTTTTGTAAAGCGGACGTTTAAAACGTTACAATTGATTGTCCAATATTTCTTTACTTCAATTTTGACTTATTCACAGTAATTGATATCGACCCATATAAACTTCGATAATCAAAGCAAATTTTACTTTAGGTTCACAAACATAAAGTTTACTTTCGTTTAGTTTTTTTCATTGCATTCTTATTTTTATTTTGCCATAGTTATCTCAGAGCAAATTGTGCTTTATGGCAATACTCAAAGTTCATTTTATTGCCACGGCCATAAAATAAAACTACTCTGTTTGAGTGACGTGACTCGTGTTATACATGTCGATCAAACTGCTTTGTCTCTCTTTTTAACGGTCTTAGAATTAACAACTGAATAAAACAGTGTCTCTGTCAGACAGAGTATGTCTGAGTGCACTCCAAAGTAGCCTGAAATAAAGTCTTCCATTGACTTTGCTAATCCATTTGTAAACCACTCTGCGTTTAGAAGACAAAATAAGTCATTCATCCCCTCATTTAACCTGAGTCATATGGGCATTGTTCGCAATGTTCCAGTCGACTGGCCTGTTGTGGAAGTGTTACAGTATACAGAAATCCAAGAAAGCTGTGGTAAAGTCGTAAAGTTCAGCCATTAAAATTCTAAAAACTGTCCGATGGCCAGCCTCAATAATTGCCATCAGAGATATTGGTCATTATCATTGATGGCCAAGTCTGTCCTCGATTAATTTTTATGACTTATTCCACTCTATTAGTGATTAAATGTGAATTTCCTACAATTCAATGTTCTAATGATGTAAGCTTGGTCATATGACTGAGAAATACTAAACATCTGAAGTCGTCTGAGAGCAGCACCAAAACCTAGGACATTATAAATATATTTGTGTATCTCTTACTTATATGTTTATGTATGTAACATACGTAATGTTTTCGTATGTTACACACATAAACATATAAGTAAGAGATACAATGCATCATGTTTTCGTGTTTATTTGTGTATTGTTATATTTGTATTTAAAATTTCTGTTTTCAGTGATTAATTATATACAGCTTAGTTAATTTTTGTTTTGCTCTTTAATTTATTTTTGAAAGCAAGCAACAATGACAGGTATCCATAAAAAGATTAAGTCAGCGTCAGCCTCCCTTCAACTTCCCATTGGCAAAGCTTCTCTCTATAGAAGATAACGATCTACATTAAAAAAAATAGAAGATAAGATATTTTTGTATTTATTTAATTGAAATTTGACAACACAAAAAATTACTTACGTCAACTTTATTTCTGTACATATCAACTTTATTTCTGTACGTATCAACTTTATTTTTTAGTACATTTTGGAATACGATACTTCACGAATGCTTGACATTCAGCGAAAATATTTCTCGATGATAACATATCTAGGAAATATGAGTATATCTCACATTACGAATTTTTCACATACATTCTTGCATTTATAACATGTAGGGATAAAATAATATGTTTGTTGAACTATTTACAAATATTTAGGTTGCCTGCTATGTCTTTAATGGGCTTAAAAACATAGTGCATATTTAAAAAATTATGACATAGTCGTTATACCAGAACTTTCTGAACTAAATCTTTGCCACTGCGTAAGCCACACCGACCGACACCACCCCAAGCCGACACCGTAGACTCACCCTTGTATCACTTATATTATTTGTGGCAGTCTGCATCGTGACCCAGAAATTCATAAAGCAATAGAATTCATATTCGATATCGATTTAAATCTATTATCTTTTATATAATTCACTTAAAACTTCGGCACTGACTGTTTTCAACTGACTGCACTTTGGTCTATTTGTACCTTACAGTAAAACCTTCCAGAAGTTTCGAGAAATTCCCGAAGTTGTGGCTAAACAATTATTAGCCAACCTAATAATATATATATATATATATATATATATATATATATATATATATATATATATATATATATATATTATATATATATGCGTTTGGTCACATGTATACAAGGTGGCATAAAATTGCCACCTATAATCTGCATAAAGTCATTTTATAATACAATGCCTACAAGCTGTGAATAGACGTAATGTTCAAAGTTTGTACAAGTTTTTGTTACTAGTGGAAAAAAATTAATTGGTGTGTTACAATTATTTAGTAAATCTTAGTCTTATTATGGTTTCCACAAAATTAATGAGATATTTGTGCCTTATTGGATGAAAGATTATTCACGTAAAAATTAACTAAAGCAGGCGCAGAATCATTTAGACATTCATTAGGCTTCCATTAATTTTTTTAAAATTTTATTTTGTGTTAGCACCAAATTTGTGGTCTTAGCAATTGCATCTGCTGCTGTTGTACATCGTATTATTTTTTATTTCTAATATGTATTCGTTAATTCTGAAACACGTAAAAATGAGTGAAGAATGATTCTGAGTTCTGAATTGGAAGATGAAGAAAAAGGTGATACATTGTTTGTTGTTCTATAACCCTAACAATTATTCCTTATGATGTGCATAAATTGTTTAGTTGTGTATTTAATATTGTATGAGGCATCGCCTAAAAAAACAATTGGAGATACAAATACTAACAAGTCAAGGATGACTTATTGGATATTGGTTTAATATCTTCGGCAACGATAATGTGACTGGTACTAATTTATAAATATTTTTGTTTGAGTATGTGGGGATGAGTAAAATGGGAAAAAATATGGGCTGAAAATGAGTCAGGTACACCAAACGCCCTTGTATAGCTAAAGTGTACTTCAATAAAGAAGTGTACTTGTATACTTGATTAACCAACTTAATTTTGTGGCTTACCCACAAAACTTCATCACACGTTTTGTGCAATTAATTTTTTTGCTAGGTTCTTTGGTTTCAAGAACATAGCTTTATTTTCTTTCAAACATTTTAATGTCAATACATTTATTTACTAGAATCATTTTTTAGACATTGGAGTAAATAAATTTATTTACTAGAATCATTTTTTAGAGATTGGAGTAAATAAATTTATTTACTAGAATCATTTTTTAGACATTGGAGTAAATAAATTTATTTACTAGAATAATTTTTTAGAGATTGGAGTAAATAAATTTATTTACTAGAATAATTTTTTAGAGATTGGAGTAAATAAATTTATTTACTAGAATCATTTTTTAGACATTGGAGTAAATAAATTTATTTACTAGAATAATTTTTTAGAGATTGGAGTAAATAAATTTATTTACTAGAATCATTTTTTAGACATTGGAGTAAATAAATTTATTTACTAGAATCATTTTTTAGACATTGGAGTAAATAAATTTATTTACTAGAATCATTTTTTAGAGATTGGAGTAAATAAATTTATTTACTAGAATCATTTTTTAGACATTGGAGTAAATACATTTAATTACTAGAATTATTTTTTAGACATTGGAGTAAATAAATTTATTTACTAGAATCATTTTTTTCACATTGGAGTTGAGGGGTGTATATTTTTTGCATAAATTTTTGCTAATATACAACCACATGCAAGGCAAGATAAAATTAAAATAAAAAGAGTATTAGAATATGCTGAGAACTATCTTTATATGATAACCTTGCTGAACTGAGGAAAGAAAAAACATATTTTTAAGATTTTGAAACCCGGGCTAGATGTGGGCAAGCAGCTTGCATATCTACGCCAATATTTCAAGCCGATAGTACATGCAATTTCTTATAAAAACAACCATAAGATAGACAGATAGATGGATTGACAACAAATTGGAGAGTCTTCTATTTCATTTTGTCAGGGAAGCCAAAATTATATACAAGAGATCCTAGTAATTAAAAGAAGTAGAGATAATAACTTCATCACCAGTCTAAGATAACTTTTTAAAATCTTTTTTGAAGGTCAAAACAAATCGCTATTAATATTATAATACATGTGTAAAATTGTTTTTGTTTGTTTATTACGTAACAACTCTTTAAGCGAGCAACCAATCACTACTATATTTGGAGAGTATATAATTTGTGTCGTATAGTAGGCCATTATCTGCTTTGCTTGTATATAACACTAATACCTTTAAAAGTTAGTTTAGACATTTGTTAGTCAAATATGCCCAAACAGCTGGATATATTTTCTTGAGTAGACATAGTTTGTGTATACATTGTTCGTGATTCAAATTAATATACACGTTACCTTGTAACCTGAAAATTAAATATCACTTTTGTGATGAAACTTGGTGTTTCATCACAAAAGTGATATTTAAAATGTTCATTAATGGTGCAAAAGATAGATTAAATAAATAACTCATGTGTTTCGAGAACTCTTCGCTTTCGATGAGCATAACGAAACGTTCGACATTATTTATAGATGTGGGGACAATAGTTTCATTTGGTAATGGGAACAACAGTTTCATTTCTCATTCTCATAAATTTATTATCCCCTTGAATTTTATCTAATTGTCTTTCTGGGTCAACCAGGTTTTTGTTGATTTTCAGTTTTTCTGTTATGAAATTTTTTCGTTGATATATGGAATTTGATCTTCATTAAAATAAACAATATAAAATAAATTCAGAATTATTATTACTGGTATTGATAAAATAACTTATGTGTTTATATTTTCATCTGCTCAAAAAGAGTTGACTTGCCTGTTCGGTCTGTTTACTTGGCATAAATGAGGGAACTAACCCACCTACACGTACGACATATTTAAAATTTATTCAAGTCTAAGGCAGTCTGAAATATGGTTAAAAACCCTACGAACAATTATTTCTTACCCAATCTTTCAGCAATGGACAAGTGCAATCTTTTTAATGTATGTGCGGAAGCATCACATTTATGCTTGAAAGAGAGGGAATTATGCTGTCGTCTCCTTCACACATTTTAGGAGGGGGAAACAGCTCCTTGGTAGTGCACAAACACTTGTATTGTATGTAACACCACATGCAACGGAGGTTATGATTTTGTGCCGTCTCGAAAGGATGCTTTATGACGTATGGCTTTGCGTTGTACGGCTTGTTTTATATAAGGAAGGTGTTCTTCATTATAATATCAGTATAAAGTAAACTCGGAGATATTATTACCCATATTGATAAAATAACTTGTGTGTGTTTTATTTTCATCTACGCAAAGTGAATTGACCTGCCTGTTCGGCCCGTTTGCTTGGTATAAACATTAAAGTGACCTACCCACTCGTATGACTTAAAGTACCTAGGCCTTTACAAATATATTCAAGTCTAAGGTAGCCTGAACTGAGGATAAAAAGAATCCTACGAACAATCATGTTTTACCTGATCTTTCAGCAATTTACAAGCGTCATTTCTTTAGTTTACGCGAGAAACAGGAAAGTATTGTGCCGTCTCCTTCCCATACTTTGGGGGTGGGAGAAACAGTCTTCACAGTTCGGCGTTAGACGGCAGAGAGAACGGATGTACCTGTAGTGAGCGGAATCAGGGGAACAGGTTAACATTGTCCGAGAACTGTAAGTACTGTTTAATTTTTAACTCTAACTAAATAACGATTTGTGATAAAGCCCAAATACTTGTGTCTGTAACAATACACGTAACTGACGTTCGATTGATGTACACTCTATACATTTTCGGTTTTTTAAATTTTTTATGTGCACTTTTGAAATTTTAATAGGGGCACATATCTCCACGTGTCCTTAATTTCATAAACAGATTCCAAACAAATTAGAAACATACGAATTTATGTCTTTAAGAGGACAAACTTCTCGATATGGTCCGTCTTACTTCTGTGAGGGCAATCAAAGAAATTTTAAGATAAACGTGTCGAAATTCTATACATCTTTTTGCACATAATACTTACATTAAAAGTAGGAGCACGTACGTAACGTTAGTTTAGGTCAAACACTAAAAGGTTTCTATTGCGATATGTTTGCTTCTGCACAAAGTATAAATTTGGAAGCGACTTTTCATATAGCAAGGAATTAGGGTTTCTTTCTGTCCAGCCACATTTGCAAATATTAATGACGGCATCCATTAATATTTAATGTCATACAAAATCCACTTTGTAATTCAGTTTATAAATATTAATGACGGCATCCATTGCATTGACGGCATACACTGCACCGGCGTTCGCAATTTTATTGTTTTATCCGTATCTATACATGCAAATAATAAAACAATGAAGTCGTGAAGGTTTATAATTTAAATTTTAAAAAGAAATATAATTCAAGCTTCTATAAATAAAATTAAAACAAAACTAAACGATTTACGAAATTTTTAATTATATTTTCAAGAGACTGTCAGTCCGGTTGACAATGTATCGCTAAACTTTATGTCATACAAAATCCACTTTGTAATTCAGTTTGTCATACAAAATCCACTTTGTAATTCAGTATAAATATTAATGACGGCATCCATTAATATTTAATGTCATACAAAATCCACTTTGTAATTCAGTTTGTCATACAAAATCCACTTTGTAATTCAGTATAAATATTAATGACGGCATCCATTAATATTTAATGTCATACAAAATCCACTTTGTAATTCAGTTTGCTTCTGCGCAAAGAACAAATTTGGAAGCGACTTTTCATATAGTAAGGTATTAGGGTTTCTGTCTGTCCAGCCATATTTGCAAATATGAATGACGGCATCCATTAATATTTAATGTCATACAAAATCCACTTTGTAATTTAGTTTAATTGTTATTTTTTTGTCATATTACGAAAGACGTAACTACTAATTTAAATTAAGGTCTACGTCAATAGAAGATGCAGTGAGGAGGAAAATGTGATGGTTTGGAAAAACACGTAGTGATTTTTCAAAACTGCTGAAGCTATTAACAATAACGTATTTTACACAGGGTATAGGCAGCGACTAATTAAGTTTGTCTTTCATCGCAATATAATAATAAGATCCGAAGTTTTGATGAAGGAAATTACGTAGAAGAATGAAAAAAATCGTCGCCTAATTGATGATGGGTAGCTGTAAGAAAAACAGGAGTAGGCGGGGTAAAAAGAAGCACCCGTCGGAGTGGTTAAATTCCGGATGCACGAAGCAGCAGCTAATTTCAAAGACATCAATTGCTCTTTCCGCGCAGGAAAATATACCATATATGACGCACTTCTCGATCTTCAAAGTTTTTTCTCTGCTAGATGCAACGGGAGAGCTTTACTGGAGAGTGGTAATAGTTACGCTACTTCATCCACTAAGAAGTAAATATATATATTATTTATATTTAAAAAAAAATTAAAAATGAAATAAATACCGTCATCCGGTGGAGAATTATAAAATTAAGTTTATGATAATTTCCTATAAAATAATAAATATTGCTTATAAATAATTAAGCGGTAGTGTTGGGCGATTAACTAAGCAAATTCTATTACGCATCTTGGCCAACGCAAGAAGGCATGAAAGAGCAAACATTTATTAAAATCCATAGGTCAATAAGGTCCATTTAGCATTGGCTACGATTTTAGTTAAAACAAAATTGAATCGTAAATATAAAAGTCTGTATAAATTAATTGAATTCTTAATTTTGCTCGAAATTCATACCGGTTATGATTTAAATGTTGAGAACCACATAAACAAAGCGGTAGTGTTGGGCGATTAACTTACCAAATTCTATTACGCATCTTGGCCAACGCAAGAAGGCATGAAAGAGCAAACATTGATTAAAATCTGTCAAATGATTTTTGTGTAACGTGTGCACCTAATTTTAAATTTATTGAACTTAAGGATCGCACATTTACCTGCTTGTTTAATTAGATCTAGACAATTCGTCACTATAGCAAAACAACCTAGTTCATAAAAGATGCATCGTTTCTCATTCTCAGTCATATTTCGTCAGCCGCTCTATTCTACTATACTCGTATTTGTTCATAAACATTATGCAACACGGACAATTTAAATAGCATGGTATGTAGCTTATGTCCATCGCCAATAATTTTTAAATACTATGAAGCTAACCTGCTGGCTGACCCGATCTCTATCAGTCAATATCTAGAATTCCAGAAAATTTCTGTAACCATGTAAATTAAGCATACAAATGCAAAAGCCAGTTTTTATTACACTAAATAGAGTGTTAATTACATAAAATTACTAAGCATGTTTTACACCTGAATTTCGAGATGGAATAATATAGTTACAGTATTATCCTTTTATAAATAGATTGAATTTCAAAGCAGCACACAAGGATTCAGATTATAAAAAAAAAATAGTATTCAGAGGATCAAAAAACATGCAAATTCAATACAAGATTTTAACACTGCTACTTTTAACAAACAGAAAAACACTGCATTTGGTTATAAAAATAAATATTTTTGAAAACATCTTTTAAAAGATCATTTCATGAAATACGGATAGAGAGAGTGACATTTAGAGATAATTGTGGGTATGTTTCCATTTCAATATTAATAATTGCACAATTATTGGTTTTTAATTGAGATTTTGTTAATGTAATTTAATTTGCCACAGGTTTATTAATTGCGGGTAAAAAAAGGAAAAAGATGGTGAAGCCTGGCCGGCATATATAAGGGCAAAGCAAGCGCGTGCCGGAGGCATTCTTGTTCGAGCGATCATTGTAAACACACCGCGCCGCGCGCTGCTGACGCTAGAGGTGTTTCTCGGTTTTGATGAAACTATTATTTAAATGTTGTCATTTTCATAACAACTTTTGTGAATCTGTGCTTTAGTTATTAGTTTTTGTTTAACTCTCTAAAAGAACTTAAGACAGAATTCGCCTTTCCATCACATATTTCTCATAATTTTGATGAAATTTGTTGAAAACACTAGATTATAAACTTCATCGTCTAGCGAGCGTCTACTTTAGAGTCTCCCAAGCATTCAACGGTCACGGAACGGATTATAGATGGAATTTTTTTGATCAATATTTCTTATTTTGACCCTAATTTGAAGAATGATGATTGGTGGGAGAACTAGATTATACCAAGATTTTAAGTAAATTTATATACGAAAACGGTCGACATGGCGAATAGTTAGTACCTAACAGGAATTAAATTACTCGCGTTTCTACTTCACATTCAAGGTTACTTGATTTGTCGCCCTAACTACTATTTGATTATCATATAATTTCATTAATTTGATCAGCATTGCGTAACTGGTGCGCGTGTGCGTAAGACATTGAT
The DNA here is from genome assembly GCA_039881145.1 of Druceiella hillmani. NCBI lineage: Eukaryota > Metazoa > Arthropoda > Insecta > Lepidoptera > Hepialidae > Druceiella > Druceiella hillmani. The sequence continues at coordinate 21,053,154 of JAYKKI010000019.1, read as the reverse complement.
TACTTTTAGTGAAATATCTCCTAGGATCGCAAGGAAAGTGGATTTAATTAACCGAAAGTTCGAGTATCACTCGGCCTTCGTGCTACCTACGTGCGTTAAAATTAAAATGGATTAATCGCTTCGCAATATCGAGCGAGGATGTACCAAGAGCCCAATATAGTGCTCGTTTGGTACATGAAAAAAATCGCTCGTCGATGACTCTGGTTTAATTATGTATTTTTTATTTATGTCTAAATTATAATTTGGTCCATTTAAGGGAAAACAAAATTGGATCGTAAATATAAAAGTCTATATAAAATAACTAAATTCTTAGTTTTGCTCGAAAGTCATATTGATTATAATTTAAATGTCGAGAACCATATAAACAAAGGAAACTAAATTTTATTGGTTTTAATATAAAATGTAGTTGCTGCTTGGCTAATTCATGAATTACTGTGTTCATTTTGGTCATGAATCCTAGCTTTTCTTAAATGTATTCAATTATCTTTTTTTATAAAAATGTCTGAGATTACTTGGGGTGATTTATGGTCATAAAAATGATAGCATGATAAAGCCGCAGTATGTTGCATTGTATGAACACAAATGTGAATTGATATTTAAGCAAATTAATGTTCGATTTTGTTTATTTTTGAATATCTATGTTAATTAAATTGTTGAATTTATTTCATAATTTTCATATGATGGAGAAATGTGTAATTTATTAGAATGGCTGCGCCAAGGACGTGTGCGCACATGAATAAAGATACATGTCAAGCAACACCTCGAACGGGGAAGTAGTACATAGATAATATACTAAATAGATGGGACACTCCATACAATTTTTTAACACTGTCAGAAAGAAATGGCATGTGCCATCGGATTTACGACCTAGCCATACGTGCCTATATTCACTTCTGTTTACATAATACGAGACTGGATTAAAATAAAAAACAATTCGATTAAAAAAAACTCTTTTATTAAATGCCTTAGTAGTAAATAAAAATTAAATTATGAGTATATATGACACATAAAGTAAGGGATAAATATATGATAATTACTTAGCTTCCTAAATTGTAGTAAAAGAATTCCTAAAAATAAACACAAGTAATGGATGCTTTAATATCACTAATTGTTAATACACTTATTGAAAGTATACTACGTTTACCTTCCAAAACATATTCACACTTGGTTTCTTGTACGAAGTTTTTCAGACCTGCAATAAATAACATTTTTATGTTTTGACGTACAATAATATTTAGCCAAACTGTTCATCTTTTCATCCTTTGGAACATTTACTATACACATACATAGCAAACATCTTTAAAAATAACTATTTTACGATTTTAAAAGTACGTAAATAGAAATGAAATAAATGAAAACGGATGGAAATAATATTAAAACGAATACAAAGATATATTAATATAATAAAAAGAAAACAACACAATTTCGCGATTTGACAACTACGTAAATAGGGTTGAACGAATAAAAATAGATGCAGATAATATTAAAACAGATACAAATATATTATTAATACATATACAAAGTTCAAAGTAAATAAAAAATGCAAAAGCAATAGTAGAAAGCGTAAAAAGCATAAGTCTCGATGAAGCTACTTACATTTTAAACGATTGAACAGCCATTTTGAGACGCATTTTGACAATAGCATAAGTCTATGGCATGTCAAGAAAATGTACAGTACAATGAAGTTGGTTGTGTTAGAGATAGCCGATGCACACCAGAAAATTTGTATGAAAAAATATATTAGTATGGAGTGTCCGGACTCTGTTTATTGTGTAATAAATAATGAAACTGATTGTGTACAATCATCAGATTCAAAATAATGAAAGACATAAATATAAACAAAGGCGTATACAATAAAAGTGTATTCGCTTTAACAATAAGCGTGTGCTTACTAAAACAATAAACGTGTGTTTGCTAAAACAATAAGCGTGCGTACGTTTAAACAAAGTTCGTGTGTTCGCATAAAATTCAAGCTTGTGTTCGCTTAAGCTGCAAGCGTGTGATCGCTTAAGCTGCAAGCATGTATTCGCTTAAACTGCAAGCGTGTGTTCCCTTAAACTTCAAGGTTGTATTCCCTTAAAGAGTGTACTTGATTAAACTAGAAACGAGAGTTTGCTTAAATTACAAGCCTGTGCTAAGTTATTTTTGTACGATACCGAATAGACATACTGACAGGAATGTAAAAGTGGAACCGTAACTTAAATGTGTTTATTAATTTTTTAGCGATACATTGTCAACCGGACTGACAGTCTCTTGAAAATATACTTAAAAATTTGCTTCATTACATTTTTTTAATATTTATAATATAATATTTATAATAAGCTTGAATTACATTTTTTTAATATTTAAATTATAAACCTTCACGACTTCATTGTTTTATTATTTGCATGTATAGATACGGATAAAACAATAAAATTGCGAACGCCTGTGCAGTGCCAAAGAATGTGTACAATAATTTGTATGGCAGACTTATTGACCGCACCCACTCCTAATCTCCACCGACCTTATCTCTCGCAGATAAGCAGACAATATTTGATATAACGTCCAGTTGAAACCCGTGTTGCAGTCGTTCAATAACAAACTATTGATTGTAATTTTTAATTTTTAAATGTGTTACATATTTCCGTAATTAATTTAATAATTACCGACAGTCCCCAGTTCGGTTACGGTGAAGTGTTACAGAAACAAATTGCGCCTCGTCTACTCATTGCTTCGAGCATCGTGCACAGAGCGCGTCCGCCGGTACGGAAGTGCTCAGTCGTGTCCGCAACCAAAGTTCGAGTTCAGATCGATCGATCTGTCGGCGAGTCGGGGTCGAGCGGTATTGTCGCCAGGCGGTTGTTTCGGTTATTGCGTACGAGCGCGAGGTTAAACATTTGAATTTGGAATACGGTTTATTCAACACAATGCCTCCATTAAACATTTATTATCAGTGTGCTTCTTTATATCACACGTATAAGAATTTCAGAAGCGCGTGCTCGCAGTCAGACCACGACGTGATTTGTATTGCGGACTCGTGTTTATGGGACAGTACTTCTGATGAAGAAGTTGTTGATACTGATGTATTTCATATTTTTCGATTGCATTTTACACGTAATGAAGACTTTACATGTAGGACAGTCGGTATTCTCATAGCTGTCCGCAAACACCTGTCGGCGCATGTTCACAGCGAGTGGCAGACAGACGGAGTTGCCTGCCTGTGGGTTACAGTTCCCTCGCGCGGATGTCACAGTCGTCTGTACGTTGCGTGCGGTTTCTTTAGATGGTGTGAAAACATTAGTCCCTTTACTGATACCCTCACGTCGCTTAGCAAAACACATCCGCATGATAAATTTCTCATAGTGGGTGAGTTTCCATTGTTTGAAAGAGATTGGTTTAGCAAAGAACATCGCCAGAGTGGAACAGAAAAAGAAGTAATAACGAGATTACGTAGCGCTATATCACGCGCTGGCTTAGAGCAGTTTAACAAGATCAAGAATGATAATTTAGGGAATCTTGTGTTCAGTTCCGTTCCCGTCACCGTACTGCGCTGTCCACATCCGTTGAATCCGGAAGAGCGTGACTATGAACGGGCTCTACAATTCAGTTTGAACATCGGTCCATTTAAATGTTGTAATGCCACGAATAATGCGACAGCTGAATGTCGCAGGATTGTATCCAGCAGCCAGCGTGACGAGCGCCTGGAAAGTGCGAGTGCGAGTGGGGAAGCCAGAAAAATGACTGATGAGTTAATCGATGAAAGACTCGAGCGGATAATAAAAGAACTGGAAGCCGTGAGGGAGGAATGCAGCAGAGTGTCGATGGAGAACGCGTCGCTCAACTCGGAATGTGAGGCTTTGCGCGGTCGGATCGCGCGTCTGGAGGCTGATTCGAAACTACACGCCGGCATCGACGAACGGCTGAAGAAGCTGGAGGAGCGAGCGCTCGCGCACTCCGAGAGAGGTGAGATCAAACGTCGCTACCGACGTCTTCAACAGCTGTTCAAATATCTTTGTTCACTTTATTCAATTTATATTTGTTAATTTAGATTAAGCAACGAGTTGGCGTTGTTTAAATTAATGTAATGATTTGTAAACTTTGTTGTCAAGTTTATCGCATAGAAACACATGTCAACTCTGTGTTTCCTGGTAGCAAAATAATCATCCGGTAATTGTTTCGTACGAGAACAGTTTATATATTTGCTACGAACACAATTAAAAGCGCCGTATGAAAGCACTGTCCATTTTACTAATACTCAACCATCCTCACCGATGACGTCACACTAAACAGACACGCCTGGCGATGCACACGCACACAATATTGCGTTCTCCATAAATATACAAATATATAATAACAGAGATTTAAAAAACCGTCCAAGTGCGAGTGGAACTCGCGAAGGGTTCCATAGCACCAAACAATATTAAACTTATTTCATGCACAATAAGGTGTATTTTGACAACCACGGCGTTTGGGGAACGACTTTAGAAGTGCACACCTCATATTGTCATCACCTTCTTGTTTAAACAAATGTAACAATAATTAAAGTCAATACCAAATTCCATAATAATTTATAATCTTTTATTGTAAGATGAACATAGTTATCCGAGTACAAGATACATGATGTAAGCCTTTCCTAAATCAATGATTGTATTAACGTACACCATCATGCTGTTTACCTGCATGCGTGCCCGTATAGCTTTGTGGTAGCTGAATAAAGGGTGGTACATTCCAACTTCACCAGTATAATTTTCAGGAACATATCAAGGTGTGTTCCTCCTCACTCGGTTGCCGTGAAGATGTGTATCTGGCATTCCGCACAAATGTGAGTATGTAATTCTCATTAAGAAAATCTGAATTAAAATCACCGAAAACTAATGTAGGCATATATATGTGTGTGTATATATATATATATATATATATATATATATATATATACATATATATGTATATATATATATACATATAAATATATATATATATATATATATATATATATATATATATATATATATATTAACCAATATGTTAGTCACTTTATTAAAATCGTAATATTGCTGTATTAAAAACTATTATTAGGTCTATTTTACTTGTCAATATTTTGAACTTACAATTAAATAATGCACAATATTCATTGTGTTGGCAGCAAAAATCAGTTTGTATTTCTCAAAGACATTGTGAGAACTAAAGTTATTACTGCGGTCGGTACCGAAAATATGCCATAGCTCAAAAACATATTTATTCAAACCAATTTTCACTGAAAGATTTTTTAAATTCAACTACCTCAATTTTTTTTTACAATTTTAAACTTGTTATATGTTAAGTTGTAGGGTGACACAATTTTCCAAGTTCAGCAGCGCCATACCTCACCAGCTAATTGACTTAAATATAAAAATTATTTTGGAATTTCTATAGCATTCCTTAAGACCCTACGTCCACATGCATATGGGCGCTGAATTTTTTTTCATCCCTCAGTTACATGCATGGAGTGCTACCCCTAATATTATTTTTTTCCTAATTCCTCTATTTGATTGTATGGCGGTTTATAGAAGACATCTACCATCCAAATTTCATCTGTATAGTACCAATAGTCTCCGAGTAAATTGATTGTGACATACGGACAGACAGTGGGACATACAGACAGATGGACAGATGAACATGATGAAATAATAGCGTTCCGTTTTTGCCATTAGGGTTCCGTTTGTACCGACTACGGATTCCTAAAAACCCACCAAATGTGCATAGTGTGAATTGCAATGAGTTTATCATACATTTATATGTCTTATCTGTAAATGTTTACAGTGACTGGAAAAAGTTTCAACCACACCCACTTGTGAACTGTGGATCAACCTTTACGTATACAATTAAATGTTTATACCCTTTATAGAGCTTTTAATATTTATTGTTTATTTATTGTTTATGTATTGTTTATTTCTTGTATTTAAATCTTGAAATCACAAGCCACTGTACATTTTATGTGGCTGACGCTGCAGTAAGCTAAGTCTCCGTGACACTATTGACACTATTATTTGTGGAGAGTTTAGATACAGCCCTAAACAGTTGTTACTACGTTTTATTCAATTATTGAGTGATAGTTACTTGATAAATTTAAACCTGGCTAAGTGCACGTTACTCAGCATATATTTCTACATGTGTACACCTTCCAGGATGATGATAGCATGCATATTTCACAAGCCACTACGAAATTCCACTAACCTGTTACCTTAGTCTTATATGCAATGAAAATAATCATGTGCATTGTAAGTCAGAAATAACATTAACAGATAAAAAAGATGTTTAAAATAATGGGAAGACCAATAAAACACAATACAATTGAAGTATCAAACTGCACTTAAACATCCAACGAAATACAAAAAAAATCATTTTCACCGACATCATCACCGAATCATCATCACCGACAATAACGGCAACAACGTCTTAATTGCTCGCTCACTGCAAGTGCTTGAGATGTTGTTGTGTTCATTCAGAGTGTACTTGGTCTTACAAATTATTATCTAATTCTAACTCTGTGTATGTATACATATCTATATAATTATGGTCTAAAAATTAAGAGAGAAAAAAACAATTAACCATTTAATTTTTTTTCTGAAATCTGCCTATGTCTGGAACTGAGTTTTATTTTTCCTATGTTACATACAAATACAAGATCTTCTACCAGTCTGAATTACTTCAGATATTGTGACTTGCAAATTTCAAAGGCAATGGAGGAATTTTTTGCACATTTTTAATATAATTTGCGGCTTTGTATTAGAAGAACAATAGTTTTGCCAGGTGTAAACAAAGCACTTTCAAGTAATACAACAAATTAGCTGTGTCGACGCACTTTTAATTTCAACCTCTCATTATAGACCCGATTTTCAATTTAAATTAAAATATTCCAAAATTCTTTGACTGAACATAGATGCAGATAAGCTTGCAAGTCTATACCAATAGTGGCTGCTGAGACAAATAATCGTAACATACGGATAGATACCAAAATCTTCCCATAAGGGTTTTCACCCTGTCTGTACAGAACTCTAAAAAGACAAACAGATCAATGAAAGTGCATATATAGAAGGGAGGTAGCTATAATTATTAAAATTCCCCCAGCAAATATTAAGTTTACCTTATGAGCAGATGAGTACGTCGCGAGTCCAAATGTATCCCGTGTGTGTAAATCAAATACACTCTAACTTAAGGTACAGTGTTTTCATTTAGCAGCATACATATTGTCCTTCATCATTTATTTATTACGCTGATATAAGAAGATTTATATTTTTGTGACTTTATTGGGATGCGATAAACGTATAGTCATTGTGATACATTTTGTTTGATGTTTTAAAATAATAAAACATCATGCCGTACATGATTTAAAATATAAGACAATGCAATTAAAGTTATGGTGACTGTACATAACATTTCTAAGTCCTCTCAAAGATTCAGTGCTTTTTGCACAAATAATGCTCGTTGGTGGTTGGAGCTTTCAGTTGTCTTGCTACTTCCTTCTCTCTTACAGCCACACCAGTGGCAAATGTAACGCTCACATAGCGAGCAAGTTCACAAAAAGACAGCACAGTTCTGATGTATTTTGTTTTGAGTTCAACAATTGTGTACGTTTCATTGGAGGTAATCACTTGTGTAAATATAAATACACACCAGCAAGCCAATAATGGGAGACAACGTTGAAAAATTACTTTTCATTATCATATATATATATGCACAGTTATATATATAAATATATATATATATATATATATTTGTACATATATAAATATATATAAATTAAACAGTCAAGCGCAATAATTCTTTTTATATTTGAATTTTTTATAATAAATATTATACATTTATTGAATTCAATTGGAAGGAACAATTGTTATTATTTATTTATTAAAAATTTACTTTATTACATGTTTTATGTACACGACTATATGTGTTTCAACATAAAAGTATTAGCTATGATAAATTATGTAAAGAAATTGATTATCAGGCAAAAAATTGATAGCAACTGGCCATGGTTATAGCATAGGCGTTGACTATGAGAGTTTTGTTAACTTAATTTTAATAAATTATAATTTTTTATTCATCAGTATGAAATTGTATTTGAATGTATTAAATTACCATATACTTATTAATTACGTAATTTTTTTGCATTATCTCTATTCACACATACTAAGAACTTTGATGAATGATAAAAAAGAAAAACATGTATTTTCTATTAAATAACTAATATGTTTTTTAATATAAATACTGGTTTAAAATATGGTAAAATTTCCATAAAATATTGATAGAAATTGTAAAAATCTGCATTTTTTATTCAAATTTCGTAAATAAATGAGTTTTAGACGAATACAATTAAAAAAAATAACGGTTTGATACAATATGACATTCACGGTGTGTTACGTCGATACTACTATGTTATACCATTCGTCAGTCAGGCTGCGGTGCTTGTGAATATTCAATATATATGATGTTGGGACACTTTTTCAATGTTATTTCTCACTATTGGTAAGCTGGAGTGCATTTATATTTTCACATATATGATGTAATGAACATTTATTTAATTTAGCAAAATGAACTAAGCAATATTACGATAAGACTGAATTCGTAAGAATAACACTTGGTACTTTTAATAATATGCTTGGAAAGGCAAATATAACTATAAAATTTAAATGCCGGGAATTATTTTTCTCACACGTTCCATTATTACAACATAAGTTCCATTATTCCTCTGACTGAGAATCAACCCAATAAGTATGTCACACTGTCACTGTCCAGTTTCAATTGTTGGTAACAGTCAGTCGTAATAGTCCATCTGCACAATTTACCTAGTCTGTTAGTACATTAGATGGCGAAGAAGAGGCACCTCATTTAATAACTACAACTGAAATCCTAAAGTCTTCAGCTTCCAAAGAAACCTTTCCTAATTACGACATCCAACCTCCTTAAGTAATGAAATGCTGAAATAGAATGTCGAAAAGAGATAGATGTGTAAATGCAATGATTTTCATAATTTTGCAAAAAAGAGTCCTAAAGTCAGAGATACCACAGCAGGTAGGAGGCCCTGCAGCCATTTTAGAAAATCGACTGTAATAAACACCCATTTCCGGACACTCTTGTATAAGACAAAGTATATAAAAAATACCTGAACCTGACAGGTAGTCAACACAATTTGGGGCTTAAATAGGAGATACAATTTTTATCTAGAATTGTAAAAAAACAACACAACATAATTCTGAAGTGCATAATATAAGGAAGCGGGCAATAGACGATAAAGAAGTCCACTCAGCTTTTAAAAGCAATTCCATTACAAATCATAAAAACGATGCGGCAAGTGCCATACATGATCTTGGAGGACATCGCTCATTTTCAAATATATACTCATCAGCATGTGGAAGAGAAATTGAATATTTCATAACTGAATCTAATGCGGTTGCACCCCATTACAATGTCAGTGATGTACCCAATAGAAAGTATTTGTCCATAGGGATAAAGAGCACCAGAATATACATGGATTTTAAGCAAATAAACTTATCTGCTGTAAATTACTTCACGATATTTATACAAAATGCAAAAAAGAAAAGAAATGGCACACAACACTTTACCACGATCATGTTACAGTGATGATTGAAAATATTTGGGACAACATCTAGAAAACAAATGGTATTCTAGAAGTTAGTAGAACATCTGTATAATAATTTTAGAATAAGGAACGTGATTTACACTGTCAACTTGCAAGAAGCCATTTGTAAATTAATTACAATGTGATTGATTCTTTTTCCTTCTTGAATTATTTATTTTTAAGATGTTTGCTTTCTTTAAGAGTTTATTTCACTATACACATAGCATGGTGCACTGGCGTTTGGTTGTGGTTTTTTACAAGTAAAAATTAAATGGCCATATAAAGTATCTCGGTATATAATTACTCGATACAGGAAAGTCAGATATTTGACCGAATATAGACAAATAATCTATCAAATGTAAATTAATATCAACGTTTCAAAGGCAATTTTTTTTGACATTTCAGTGTATTGCATTCACAGTTTAGAGTGTCGTGTGAAAAATAGAACTTCAGCTATTGATATGACAAAACTGAATTTTGGAAAGTAATTTTTAGATATATTAAAATCTGAAAGAAAGACAAAAGGTTATTATTTTATTTTAACGACGATGAAATGAAAATTGGGCAACCAACAAATAGGTAAAAACTTTATGATTTACTATTATAAACCTCGATAAACGCTACGAAGTAACTAGTCAAGTATATATTTATATACTAGTATTGAATACTGGGAAAGTATCTTTCAATTGTTTTTATGAACAATCATCAAGCAGAATGATGAGCTAGTTTGAACAAAACATGTTACACATAACTCTTTAAAATATTCAGAATTCATCTCGCTTCAGTTTAGACATAAAAAAAGAATTTAATGAGATACTTCTTTGTGAGTATTTTGTGCCTTTCCGTTGATGGAATTGCGATAGCAAGGGCAAAGAAGGGATATTAAGATGTTTTGGCCATGTTCAACATGTACACAGCAGAAAAGAGAAACTGAGTATTGAAGGCCGAAGTAGAAACCGGTAGATGAAATTAATGAAAATAGAAATCCGTCTGTGACAATGAGTGTAGTGAAAAATATTTGTTAGGATGTTTTCCAAGTGATTTTTAGTACCGACGAGCAATTTTTTACTTAATCATTGTACAAAATGTATTTGAGAAGTTCAGCGTGGATTTATTTTATTAAATTACAATTGTTCTAATTTTGGGAGGCAACGTTGATACCAATATTAGTACGAGATATAGGTACTGTCATATTCTTTACACCTGACAAGCAATAGGAGTGCATCTACCGCTTGAATACCTGGAAGAGTGTGTCGTTTCATGTACCGTTTAAAATTGTGTTGTTACAGACTGACTGGTCCTTTGCTCTTCACACTGTGAACGAGTTCCATGAACACCTTTATTGTTGCAGCAGGTGTAGATGCATATCAGTATTGTGTCGGGTAGTAAACTAGTTTGCTCACGCATTTATGTGGATAGAGGAAAATTAGCATGTCTATATCAAGGAACTTCCGCGTGTGGCTGAATGCAACATCTAATAATGAATATGTGCCGAAAACTATAATGTGACGCGAACACAATTCCTTTCACCTCGGAGTATAAATGTGACGTTTCAATAAGAAATAATGAAAATTGGTTAAAGCACACTGATCTGTTTGGTTATACTTTCAGTAGTTAAAAGTATTACCGTTATAGAGATGAGTAGATTGAAATAGAAGTATGTATTTAATCTCCTTAACGGGACAGAGAGTGATGAAAGATAGAGGAAGTATGGAAATTATCTTATTCTTTTAAGACTGTTTATTTATTAAGATGACATTTTATGTCCAGCTGAAAGGATATTTTTTTAGTTTTCATGTTCTTTTTTAGTTTTGATGTGTCGGTTACTAGTTAGTGTCTAACGTCAATTACTAATATTATATCATTTATAATGTCATGCAGTCATGCCGTAATTTATTATTGGTCTTAATTAATATAATTTCATGAAGGTCCAAAATCATCCAAAAATGTTTATCTCACCGAATTATAAAATGGAGTATTATTACATACATTGATATCCTTCATTGCAGAAAGTAATTTTTCACAAATAAATTTGATAAATATTGCCGAGACACAAAATCTAATTAAACATTTACAACAGACATCATTCATAAGAATATCTTATTTGGAAACACGTATTTTTACAAAGCAAAATTCATTTCGTCACTCTAGCAAGCAATTTCATGACTCTGTGAAAGTGGAACAAAAAAAAATAACACAGTGAGTTGATTTCATTATCTGTGTTAAAGTGAATGTTGTATTTAGCTCATGGATGTACGAAGGAGCTGCTCAGAAAAATATAATTTATTTTAAAATCTTCCACAGGTGGATTCAGGTCAATAAGAACCCAAACAGAACAGGAGTGCTCCACAGCGGTAAAAAAGAGTCTGGGACTTAACGAGGCTAATACAATATCCCAAAAAGGGCCATGTGAGACATCAGACGTAAATGAAGGGAGTGGGGTTTCATCAGGTGCTTCTCAGTAGCGACCACACCACAACCACTCCGTTCAGCCAGTCGAGTACGTCAAGTCGGAATGCTCCAGAAGCCAAACCCTGCAGTGAGTTTCTGTTTTCCTTTTACCATCACTTCCAGGCGCAACACACTGATTAGGATCTATGAGCAGGAATTATGACAAGTTATTTTACACTTTCAAATATAACAAGTCAGGATTTGAGTGGTGTGGGTGAACGGGACATTTAATTTTTTATTTTCTAAACTTAATAATTGTTAGTTAGGGTTTAGGGGACATCTCCAGCAATGGCCGGACAAATAAAAATAAACTTATTTAGTCGAAGGGTGATATCATGTTATCATGTTTTGTTTGTTTTTGAGTTTCAAGTTAGAAGAGAACGTAAGTGTGGTGCAGTTCGATCTACAATTTAAAAAAAATTTCATTTTTTCTCTGTAAAAAGGACAATTCTAATGACGATTCCGTGACATCTAATTATGGCAAAAAAAAATATATACCTGGTTTGAATTAGCCCACTCTGCCTAGAATGCTAAAATATAAATGCTACTTAATGCTAATTTTGCAGTTCAGATATTTTCTTATGAAGTGTGATGACTGTACGCTTGATTTTTTTGTAATATTTTAATACAGTTTTTTTGTTTTATTTTATTATAGGATTTATAAATTATTTACACGGCTGGACTCATGAAACACTAACTATTACAACACCACACACATATGTCACGCAAATTCTTGCAAAGTCCAGTTCTGCCAAATTCTATCTAAAGCACGTTTCCTTTCATTGCGAAACTGGATGGTACATTGGTGTGCTAAGCTTATAAAGAATTAATAAAATGAAGAAACTCTTCAGACTTGTTTCCGATGATAATCAATTCCTAATGTTTTTCGAAATAGACTACCTGAAATTGTGAAGTTAAAAAATATAGCAAAATAACTGGAGACATTTATTAGAAATTGGTAAATACAAATTTCACCCAACTTTGTTTACATGCTGTACCGTCTGATAGACACACATACATACATTTTTGGTTTCATATTTTTTACATTCAGTTAGTAAATTGTATTCAAGTATCATGTAAGCAAGTTTAGGGGGGTGGGGAAGTTAACTTTTTTATATTTTTGTTGACCAAAGGATGAATGGTGACAAAAATGTTACATAAAGTTGAAATAAATTTAATAATAATCAAAATAATATTAAATCTAAAATAATATTTTTGATTAATTAAGTACTTTTTTTACACTATTTTGTTTATTGTGTTTGAATAAAATACTCCACGAAATAAACAGCTCAGCATGTAAGTAAATCAACATGTATAATTAAAGATGAGAATGGAAACGAAGAAGCCGATCGGCTGAGTGAAGACCATGTATCTGATCCCGGTGAAACAAGCTCAAGCCAGTTGTCTCACGACTGCCTCTTGTATGTACAAGATACATAACTCGTATACAGAGACCGCAATCTAAAGATAATTGAATAATAACTGTTTCAAATTTGAAATAATTAGTGCTATTAAAATCATCCATTTTTATTTTGGTTTTCATTTTGATATCCAATAAAAAGTAAAGAATCTTAGTTTGCCTTATCCTTTGGGGGAGAAGGGGTCAAATGCAAGTTTCAAACCACATCTTGCAATGGGGGTTTAAAACCTACAGAATTATAGTTGTGTTATACTGGAACTGTCGCAATATACAAACGAACGATTTCCATCAGAAAGCAGATTTTTTTTTTATTTAAACCATATCTTACTCACTGCTCATCAAAAGCTATAGGGTATTTCTGGTCGCCCTACAGTCCATGTAAGTCCATGTAATGGGAGATTTTATAGCACAAGTAAAGGGAAAAATATAAAAAACTCTGATTTATAATCTTTGTGGAATTAAACATTTTTGTAAATATTTGCCTGCGAAAAATAGAGTGGGCAATATGTATATTTATGTTTTGAAAGGTTAAAATGTTATAAATGGCTTAATAAAAATGCTACGTACCATTAAATATTTATAAATTAATAAATGTGTGCATAGCTCTTGTATCGCGAGATCTAGTCACGCTTGACAGGTTTTTTTAATTGTTTTATATTTAGATCCATTGTTTGTTTGCTGTGAGCACTGACGTGACATGACTGATGGTAATGTATTGTATCACTTTCATATTATGTCGATCCATCATTCGTGTGATTCGATTGTGTGATTTGAAAACAATTTATTTTTGAAACAATATTTCTGTTAAAATTTATTATACATTGTTTTCCCACATTTATCACATTATGATTGGAGTCTGAGTAATGAGTTGCATGCCAAAATGAACAAATGCATAGTCACAAACTACTACTGAACGGAACGAGTCGCACGATCTCAATATGATCGTGTGTGATTGTCTGTCCAGCAGTTACACAAATGTTTATCGAATTATGTTTCTACAATTTTTATTTAACTTTGTAACTCGTAGTATTCTTGGTCTTAATATGAAGAAATAATTATTCATTCTCAATTGTCAGTATGAAGCAATTTGTCTTCAGAGTGAAGAAGGTATTAAAAAAGTCTAACAAATTCGGATGCCATAAAACATACATTACTATCCATCTTTTCAAATTACTTAATAATTGCGTGTATAATCCTTTAGACTTTGGTTGGTGAGATTTTATATTTCTAATGAAGTAAATTTCAAATATTTTTCTCATTGCTTTGTATTACCGTCATGTTTGAATTCATAAGAGAATTCATTAAACAAATTGTAAACTCAAAGTGCTAAGCTACACTTGATGGACAAACAGACAAATAAAATAACTATTTCACCTATTATACAAGTATATTATGATAATCATTAACATAAGATGATAAATAGCTATTGAATTTTCTTTTGTTAAGGTTAGCTTCCCTTATGAGTTTTCAAGAAAACTTTATCTGGTAACAGGTCTTGATAAATTCTTTAATCAAATACCAGTTATGCCTTTTTTCCTTTTCAATTATTTATGTAACAATAAATTTGGTCAAAGTTGCAGCTTCATATAGATTCTCTTGTCAAAGGTATCATGTTAACGTGACCATAATTTCATCCAAATATAAGACTTAATTCGATTTACCCTTTCATTTAGGGGCATTGCCGAACAATAGTCCCTCGGGCCTTGATGGTTCTCTTCCACCGCCAGTTTTAGGAAAGCTTAGTACATAATCCTTTGTTGGATATGATGAAGATCACTACTTTGCCATACTACGCAGTGCTAACATTGTATGGTTGAGTGTGTTGTATAATATCACTTTCTAGCAATACCAGTTTCAGGTTTAATATCTCGCTCGTTGATGTACAGGCTTTACAAATGCACTTCTGTTGCAAAGACTCCAGATGTAAGTGCTTTTACCATATGTCCAGTCATAACATTTTCAAGTACCACAATCATGGCGTAAACCTTTCTTCATTTTCGTGTCGAATTGTTTCCCCCATTTTCTTATTTCATAATTTGCTTTGATGAGTACATCCCCATTTGATGTGTACCTCCCCATTTGATGTGTACATCCTCATTTTCTGTAAACCATATGCACCACTAACACTAGAAACATTCTTTAAATAAAGAAAATGTATTTACTGGTCCACATCAGCGTACTCTGCTATATAAAAGTGTGGATCTCACATAGTGACTGCTTCGTATTGATGTACTGCTTCGTATTGATGTACTGCTTTGTAATGATGTGTAACAGAATTGATGTTCAGGTTTTGTTGTAATCACTCTTGCATTCATTTTATTGTAGCACTAGTTATTAGCGACAATGTGTATTCGATGTTAGCAGCGTAGTTGTTGGGTTATCTCAGGCTGATTGCCTTTCTCAGACTTTAATAAATACAATAATGCAAAATTGCATATTATTCTTTCTAAATTGGACTGGTAATTTTAAATGATGTGTAAACAAACAAACAAATGTACTGACACACAGATCAACAGATAAATATTTTAATTACTTTACATATTGCATGTTGAATAGGTGATTCAATATATAAAATATTATTTACTCAATCACTTATATCAATTTATATATTGTATGAGAATTTATAAAAAATATCAAAATATAAAAATACCTCATTGAAATAATTTCATTTCCACAAACTAATGAATTAATACTGTGAAGAAGGAGAACAGGCAATTTTAGTCCATTCATGAACAAAACTGAAACATATAAAGAATTATTTTTTACCCTCATTTGCAATGTTTTCTTTTATCTGTATGTCTCTCAAACTTGTCGAGGTTGAAAACAATCTATCTGAATGTTTTATGCGATGGACACAAAAAGCGCCATCACCTCAAGCAAGAAAAACCTTTTCTCCAAGTCTCAATGCTATGGTAGAGCTGTGATAAGTAACAATTTGATATCACAATGTATATAATCTTGTACTCATTGCTAGGTGAAGGTAGCAAGCATTGATAGTATTATAATCGTATGAAAGACAGTAGAACACAGTTAGAACAATATTTTCATGATAATGTACAATAATTACTTCTGTCAAATAGATGTATAGCAAAAGTTTTATACATTTGCAAGAAACTAAATATTGCATACGCAAATATGGATAAGAGATAGATTTTTAATTCTATTTATTTGTAAACTCAAGCCAAAAAATAGCCCTTAGATGAAGAATTGTTCAAATAGGGGTTTTGAAAAATTGTTATTCACCTAACCTTCCCAGATATATTTATCGGTTAATATATGTTGAACAAAAATCTATTTCCTTTGTGTGTTGCAATATTTGTCATATTAGAAGAAAGCTTTTAGATGGAACTGGTAATGCTTCAGTCAATACATAAGGTCTTGCTAATTTTTATCAACTTAAATTTGTCTTCACAAAGTACTTCAATGTTTCTTTATAAAGTCTCTTTCCATTTTTACACAATTACTTTCAATATTAATTTTTTTAAATTCTTTGGATTTAAATGGTCTTTTTGTTTATTTAGAATCAATTTTGGATTTTTTAAAATAATTTATCTCTTATTCACATCCATACATACACACCATCCCTATTTTTTCATTGTCTGTCAGAGCAACAGAAATATCTGAGGGTGGAGACTTAAAGCACTATTGTGAGGTAGTAATGCAGAGCATATATTAAACTGGTTGTGTTCCGCAATATGATTTTACACCAATCTCTGCAATCATATCAACATTGATTAAAAAATAACAAACTTATTAAATGGATTGAACTAAAGTAGAGAAATTCCTTTATAATAATAACTTTAATAAATACAAGTGTTAACGAAATATGATTTGAATATATTTCATAATGACACTTATTTTAATTATAGATTGTTTATAACCTCAAAACATTTAAATATTGACATATATTACGAAGACAGTGACGAAAAGCTACTGATGTAGCATTAGAATTCAAACAATATGACCGATGGGATTGAAATAATTTAAGAAAAGCTAAGGAATGAGTAAGTCTCCAAATAATGGCAGTGGTTAGTTAGATTTCGAGCTTTGAAATAAACTCTTTCCAAGTTTGAATAAAGGTCTCTCAGGTTCGTTCCTAGATCTATGACAGAATATTTTGGAAAGATAATGAACAACTAAAAATTGAGCCAAGTTTAATAATTTCGCTATTTTTAAATTTACAATCAATTTGATAACGAGAATGACAGAGATTTTAACAATGTGAATTAACGTAAGGCAGACAAAAAAGTTAATTAACCTAAGAAAAATAAAAAATAATAGAAAGCAAATCTGACGATTTGTCTCTATGGTAAAATATATTGTGTAACGACAAAATATTTAAAACTCTCCATAGTAAATATTCTTTGTCTGGTGTTAGTCAGCCTCATATAGGTTTTCTGCATTGACAGTTGCTAGCATTTCTTGAGCGATCATAGAATATATCAGTACTAGTGGTCTCCGAGTGGTCGAAATTCGACCATATATCATTACATTGTTTAGTTTGAATGTTATTGAGGTTTTTTGTCATAGAATATACCTCTATAATCATTGCATATATTTTTTTTAAATTTTGCCTTATTTTATCAGCTGAGAGCGTGTACAAATATGTCGTTAGTGTGTGTTGTTTGCCTTGACTTTTTGCAATACCTACGAAAATTAAAACTGAATGTTAGTAACACAGATATCTTACACAAAATATAAAATAAAACTTTTTTGTCTTGACATACATTCCGCAGACTATTGAAAAAAGAACATTTGAAATCACACAAATTTCTCAGCTCAAAACTCATTTAGTCAATCTAACATTTTAAAATTCTTTGGCGACAATTTTTACTATGTGTGATTGTTTGACCACACACTTATGTATGTCATATTGACAGTATGATCATAAACAATTAATCTTTTATTGTTGAAAGTAAAGAATGATTGTTTTAATGTATTTGTAAAATATAATCTAATATATTTTTAACACAAAATAAATATAAATTTTAGCCCTCTGCACTCCTTCTCCATATAAAATATTAAGTATGCTAAATCTCAAATTTCTCCGAACACTCAATATGTTTAAAAGTGCGTACAATGTTTTCCCTTCATGTATTAATATATAGACATACTATATACAAAGTTTAGCTTTCTGCATGCCTTCTCCATGTAAACTTTAGCTATGCCAAACCTCACACCTCTCCATGCGTGCAATATACTTGAGAAGGGGTACAAAGTTTTCTCTGCACATGTTACTATATAGGTAACATAAGACTTTCATGATATTTTGAATATAAATGTAAACGAATGTATGTTTTTAATGTCTTTTTATGTCTATAGTTTTCACGGTATATTTGTTCTATAGTTTTCACGGGACGTCAACATTGTGTCACTAGATGGTGCAGTGTTAATTGTAACTCGATAAGTAGTCTGTCAGTAATTAGTAAGCCTTGTTTCCCAATAAGCATTAATTCAACAGTACCCTTTCACACAACAACCTGTTACCAAATGCACACCAAGCACAAATGTAAGCTTAACATATTCACACATCTTCTTGTTTTACAGAACTTCATAATGATGGAACTTACCTTCAAATAAATTTAGTAGATTTTATATTAGCTTTTATATAGTCACTTGTGTGATTAATGTTGTAGTACTCATGCTTCTAATATTTTTTGTACCAGGTGGAGATGTGCTTACACCACCAGCAAACCAACCTCGCAACCGCATCATCCGAATCCGCCAAAACAAACTTCAGTGAACAAATTAAAATTCTGGCTTGTGAAACCGTTGCATTAATAAACACAACACCCTGAGCTTTTATGACTACTTCAAGAAAACTCCTACAGCTCTTACAGCTAATTTCTACAGCTGCATTGAATCTTGCATCCTCTTTTAATTGGAAAGTTCTCCTACCATTTGATTCAGTCTCCAATGCTACCACTTCTGAAGCTCGACCCGTAACTAGAATAATTATGAGCAAGTCATTTGCATATCTATTATTGAAGGTACATCGTTTTCTATTTCCACTTCCCTTGACTGGAGTGCAAATTCTGAAGAATTATTTGCATCATGTCAGGGAGACGTAGAACTTAGAAGACTGAAAGAACGGGAGATCATGTATGAAGCAATATTGGAAAAAATTTCTTAATAATGATGATTAAACTAAATACTTCCGACTTATTTCTATACACTGAGTTGATACATTGTAAACATAAGTGCAAGTAAACTAAATCTAGAATATCTTGTTAGCGATTAAGAAAAACTAACTTGTATAATATTGTAGATTATTGCCACTATATCTGGCCATAGATTGCCTTCAAGGTCAATAACCTTCAGAGATGCTCTAAACATTGAAATTAGTTTAGTCCTTTCAGATCTTAAAATCACTTCATTGCTGGAATTATATTACAACTCAGTAAGTTTTTTGCTTTATGTTTTAGGTATTTATAGGTTAAAGATACAAATACCTTCAAGATTTATCCAACAAGATGACACAATAGAAAGAAATGCAAAGATTGTACAATGAACTTTGCACATCTTCACTTCTCATATTTGATATAGACTTCGAACTAGCTCTCGTAAGTCTCTTGAATTTTATTCTGGCTATGAATATATTTCTGGTAGTCGCATAGCTTAACCGTTTTCCCATATTTCCATCTCTATGAAGACCACCCTACATCTGATATTCAGAATAGAATATCACCTTTTTCAAAACTTTACCAGATTTTTGGGACATTCTAATCTTCTATTTTGAAAAATTGTCTTTCGAAACTCTCCTATGTATGAAATCAATTGTTACAAAATATTTTGGGGAAATTAGTGCAAATATTGGTGAATGACCAAAAAAGTTCATACAATTTGGTACAATGTTATTTTGTTTAGGCTGTTGGACAATAAATACAGAGGAAGTTTAGAATTTGCTATACAAAATATTAAGGATAAAAATCTGAAGCCAAGGAAAAAAATAAACAGATAAGAAAAATATTCAGTAGAGTATTTTGAACAATAAATCATTTTGACAAAATCAAACTGAAACTGTAGTCTTTTTGACCAAACTTTGATCATTAAATTTTATTGTTGCATGGAATTTTTTAATATTCACCAAGCCTCAAAGGTTTTTTGAGACATTCAAAAAGAGTAGCTGAATGATATATTTTCAATTAATATCTGAAACCTTCATAATTTCCATTCTTTCAAGCTCTGAAGAAAAATATGACTGAGAAATAAGAAAAATGGTTATAAAATTTATTTTTGTTTGCAAAAAAAGACATTCCAGATCCCTGGAGAGACCTCTAATCATTATAAATTGTAATTCCCTCTGTTTGCTTAGTGGTTGTGTTTTTGCAATGCCAATTTGTTGTATTTTTACAATATCTAGACCTGAATTACATTAGAAATCTTCACTTTCCAATTGTATTGAAGTGATCCATCATCTTATTGTGTTCACACCACAGTGGAATTTTCATGCGTGGGAATAAATTCGAAAATGTGTCGTCATTATATATATTATAGTGACGTGAAATTTATAAATTGTTGTGATTATTGTGAGAACTCAGAGGTTCGTAACTGTAACGAGTTTATATAATTGTAACTGTATGCAAGTAAGTAAATAAATACTAAAAATATTGGACCTACAACATACCAGTAGTTTTCATAAATGATGCAGCACTGGACTTCACACATATTATATTGGTCAGTTTTCAAATCCCACTTACAGGCCAGTGCTCAAATATAACTTCACTCACCGTGCGTACTGAACCATCTGCCCAAGGTAAGAGAACAACTAATTGTCTCACCTTACAGACTTGTAGATTGAATTTAAAATCAATCTAAGCACATTGTTCAGGGCATGTCGCACTGACCGACTTGAACCAATTTCAGAATCGCCGTGACTCAATATGAAATTAAGCTAGGCATATGAAATATATTGTGTTATGTTAAGATTAGTTATGTGTAAGAATAATCTGTTTATATTATACATTACATAAAGTAGTATATGTTTTAGCACCGGCTGATTGACTGATCATCAAAAGCTCTAGGGTACTTCCGGTGTACATAGGAATTTGAAATTTTGCATTTATGTGGGATGTGGAGCACTGGTGAATCCATTAATTTAGTTAAAGACTTTGAAAATCCCCATTTTTTTACTTGCAGGATAAAATTAGTTGACAATCTTAACTCAGTAATTACTTTCAAACAAACTTTTTGTGAGTAACCACATAGATAATCCAGATATTATTGATTTATAAAAGTTAATGTAAATAAACATGTCAGAATATTTATTCTTCTTTATGGGTTGAAATTAGTTTATAATCTTATTTTGAAAACTACTTTGAAACAAACTATAGGTTTGATTTACTAAATTTATTAAAAAGAAATATTTCAAAGTTTTTTGTTCCTATTTGTGGACAGATATTAATTTATAATTTTAATTTGATAATTACTTTCAAACAAGCTTTTTATGCATAGATAACTTGGATAGATTAACATTTCCACTTGTTTACTGAAGTTACTTTACAATCTTACTATGATAATTACTTTCAAACAAGTTGTTTATGTGTAACTGCATAGATAACTTGGATAGATTAATATTTCCATTTGTTTACTGAAGTTACTTTACAATCTTACTATGATAATTACTTTCAAACAAGCTTTTTATCTGTAACTGCATAGATAACTTGGATAGATTAACATTTCCATTTGTTTACTGAAGTTACTTTACAATCTTACTATGATAATTACTTTCAAACAAGCTTTTTATCTGTAACTGCATAGATAACTTGGATAGATTAACATTTCCATTTGTTTACTGAAGTTACTTTACAATCTTACTATGATAATTACTTTCAAACAAGCTTTTTATCTGTAACTGCATAGATAACTTGGATAGATTAACATTTCCATTTGTTTACTGAAGTTACTTTACAATCTTACTATGATAATTACTTTCAAACAAGCTTTTTATGTGTAACTGCATAGATAACTTGGATAGATAAACATTTCCATTTGTTTACTGAAGTTACTTTACAATCTTACTATGATAATTACTTTCAAACAAGCTTTTTATGCATAGATAACTTGGATAGATTAACATTTCCATTTGTTTACTGAAGCGACTTTACAATCTTACTTTGATAATTACTTTCAAACAAGTTTTTATGTGTAACTGCATAGATACACATAAAAACTGCCATTTGTTTACTGAAATTACTTTACAATCTTATTATGATAATTACTTTCAAATGTACTTTTTGTGTTCAAATGCGTAGATAACTCTGATATGCTTGATTTAGATAACTAATTAAAAACAAACATTGCAAAAATGTTCTATTCCTATTTGTCGATTGTAATTAGTGACAATTTTACTTAGTAATTGCTTCCAAACAAACTTGTTGCATGTAGCTGCATAGACATTCTAAACATTTGCAAATATTTTAATATCACGAAAATGGTAAAGAAATATGAATTATGTTTGTTTATTATAATAAAATGTTAACAAAAAACAATTCTGTACCTACATACAGACCATTGAATACTTATGCATTATTGTCAGATTTATTTGCAGTCTTTTATAATGCTTATGTTAGACACAAACATTTTATAGCAAAATTATTTATTTTAAATATTATTTACAGTCATGTAAAATGGAAACAATTATTTAATATTTTAATATTGTACTTCACTATACATGATGCTGATATATAGTGAAATTTAAATAAAAATAAGTTCATTATGCAATGTAATGTTGTACAATAAATGACAAATATTGATAGACTTGAAGCATAAGAATAGAATAAACATGTATTGGATATAATAAACATATTAAATATTGCAATTATGTCGAATAACATTAATAAAATTGTTCATTACTTTTCCTATTTACAATAGATGTAACTGGCAGTTTTCCACCTTGATTACTTCCTTTCATTAACAAATTTATTTAATTAGTTTTTACTTTTGTCATTTTCCATATGTTTTAGCATAGCAAGCTTTTATTACACCACCAATATTAAAATCTATTGATTGCAAAACTCAAGTTTTATGTTAATAAAGTTATTATGGGCCATAAAATGTAAAATTACGATGGTGTGAAAAAAATTTCACCAAACTTAACTAACAAATATTTATATCGTTATAAAACTTTTTGTTGTCACTATGGTTATTAGAGGCTATTTTATAATGTAATTATTATTCCAATTTAA
This sequence comes from Druceiella hillmani, assembly GCA_039881145.1. Lineage (NCBI taxonomy): Eukaryota > Metazoa > Arthropoda > Insecta > Lepidoptera > Hepialidae > Druceiella > Druceiella hillmani. The sequence goes on along the minus strand of JAYKKI010000019.1, from coordinate 21,029,501 downwards.
TGAAACAAAATATTCATGAAAATGGCCGGTTTGTACACTTCAGAGTTCATTATGTCCATCGTTTTAGATATATTAATTTCTTTTTTGTCAAAATTTCAACTAAATGAAATTAGTACATAAATCAATCACAAACTGAACAGGAAATGTAGAATGGGGGATAGATAGTCAATTAAGTATCAATTTGAAGTCCAAGGCGAAGATTTCAAATACTGTAAGTTATGAAACTGTAATTTTGAAACAAGCAGAAATAATGAGCAAACATAATAAAAGTGTTATGATGCAAGTAATGAACTTTCAATTCACGAACGTCAACATCTCCACTGTCAGTATGATGTTCAAACGTGTAAACACAAAGTACGGTCAGTATATTGAAAATGATTCGAAGAAATTTGCAAGGCCAGAAAATTAATTGCTTTGCAGATGTGAAAGGCTTCATGCCAAATGGAAAATTTACTTGAAATTTAGATTTAACTGACACAATTGTATTTATAAAATCAAACATAAACGAATACAATTGTAAAAATCTTAACTAAATATTCCTTTAAATCATGCGATGTCAAAACACTTACCGGCTTGTGGTGACGTCACACCGTCGAAATTGTCTGACATGAGCCTATCGAAATATAAAATTCATTTTTTTGATTTCATGGTTTACTGAGTGTGTTTTTGAATTTGGGAATGAAATAACTCACTCATGAGTTAGGTTAGGTTAATGTTTTGGTATTTTATGATTGAATATGTCTATAATTTAAGTCTTGAAATACAAAAACCAAAAATCTGTTTTACTTTCCTTATTTGAATACATCTGGTAATTTCTCGTTATTACATATAAAAATGCAAAATGTAGACTTAGAAGATATCATTTTTGTATGAGGAATGACAGTCTTGTTTAATAAAACTTTACTTCCTACAAGTTTGCACTGCATCTAGTTTCCAATATCAATATCCATCTACAGAAGTATTTGGTTAAATTGGACAAGTAAAGCAAAAAACAATTTCGCAAGTAAGAAGTATGTTATGTATCATTTGTATTATTTTGATGAAGGTACATCACAGGAACCCTCGTTGCAAAGTTTAAACACTTAAAAATAATTTATTGGGAAACTTTACTGATTTGCAGGGTGTGATACAGAGTACAATACTAGTAATACTGTTTGTAAATATCCTTCAAGGAAATAAGGTTGACTTGAGGCCGCTCTGATGTCAGAAACTTCTGAAAATATTACTAAATATTTGTCATCGTGCATTCCAGGACTCGAAGGTATGGGTCTTCTGAAAGTTTGTGTTTATTTAGGATTTGGGAAAAATATATATTGTTAAGGATATATTGAATTATCTTATATGAATGTTTGTTAAAGTAAATTAAAAATTAACAATTATTAATTACAATATTTATAGTTTATACCAAAGCTGTGGTCCATTGGCGGAATTGCCATCTCGAAAAAGGTTAGTCTAAAAAAATTCTACTCAATCCGCATAAGTGTAATTTTCTTAAAGCGTAGTGTTTTTTTACAATAAATTTTTCTAAAGTGGCGAATGTTGGAATAAAAATTTAATTTGTATCAACAAATATTTTTTTATATTCAGGGACATGAAACATTATCCGCTGTAATTATGAATATGTTCATTTTATAAGTTTTAGAATTGAACGATAAGAGCCAAATTTTGAAACCAATCAGACAAAAAAGCTATTTTAAGAAAAACAGGGTTGAAAGTTCTAGTATCATTTGTTTTTAAAAAGAATGAAATTTTTTATTTAGAACATTACGACATTCCTGTGGTTTCCATTATTGCCTGTTTTGAATAGTTTACAGTTGCTTTTGTTAATCCGGACATTGACCACTCCAATCGGTATTCGTACTTTTAAATGGAGCAAGTTCACAAAATGGTCCCAATGGCGTCTCATATTATTTTAGGTTATCTGAGTTCCTTCTTTTAATATTATTTTTAAAATATACAACGCAATTTTATATTCAAAATCAAAGCTGGGGTCAGACTTTGGCGCTAGCTGCTAGAATAATGAAGTAAAACTTTCCTTTTCATTTTCTGTACAACTTGTATACGTGGACTATAATGAAGAAACGAAAAACCGCAAATATAAAAGAGATAGCTGTAATGAAAACAAGGCAATTACTTGTCTTCAATATAACGTAATTGGTTAAAATATGTTAGGAAGATCATTTTGTTATTATAAGGTGGCATAAAGTGAATCGGACAAACGAGACAGGAACGTTGCTATGCCTAACGTTGCAGGTACTCCCTTTGCTGTACGAATGAAAATCTCTAACCTTCACCAATGCTCATTTGCTGTCAAGAGAGATATTTCTACTAACACATAACTTTTCCACAAAATCCAAGGATTATATAATTGGAACTGGCACTTAAATACATTCCGCAATTTTTCTCGTTGAATTGTTTTCTAACTTATTTATAGCCTCTTGAAGTGATTTTTTAAAAAAATATTGAACGTACAGGCCTTTCTATGTTTACGGTTCAATTCATATCAACGCCCGCTCTAATTTCACATTTTCATTGCTACGGAAAAAAAACCATTGACTCTCTCTAAATGTATACTTTTCAAATATTTATATGTTTTATTTAAATGAAAGTAAAATGGTTTTAAATTATAATAAAAATGTATATTTAGAAAGGAATATCTAACATAAAATTAATAGTGGACTGGTACAAAATAGTCGAAAATTCAAAGTACCGGTACCTCATTACAAATTGTGAACAAGGTACATTTTTAATGCTGTTACAGACATGTGTTATTGCAACTAAACTAACCGAAAAAAATAAATGCTTGCTTATAAAAACTTTTTGGACCATATTGAAGATATTAGCAGCTTCCAAGTATACTTTAGCCATTTCATTAACTACTAAATTAAGTGAATGCTTCTACACGGAATGTAAAATGCTCACAAATGAAAATTGTTAATCCAGATTGCACTCCCTCTTACCGCTCCTCATATTAAACCCATTGTCAGATCCCTATTCTTTAACATCTTGCAAAACGCAAATGTAAATTTAAATGCAAACTTAATGATATGACAGACATCATTTGCGATTTTTATCGCGCCATCGATAACTGAAAAATGCTTATCAGCAAATTATCGAATTAAAATAAATACGCAATTAGCAAGAAATAACGCATATCAGTAAATGTAGAAGTGGCCTAGAGATCATATTATTTAATCATGAATCGTTTAACCCGTTAAGATTCACATCAAATCATAATTGTTTATTTAATTGAGTGTTGTAAAATTAATATCGAAAGTTAAGGTCAGTTTTGACAGAAGCATAAACGTATTGCAAAAACTAAACAGCTGAAATACCGTGATTCTATTAACTCGAGAGTTAATTATTTATTCCCGCTTCTGTTGCAGCTATTTTTGATGTTAAACTTCTTTTCTGATGACGGATGAAACGCTGATTGATAATTTCAAAGCGTTTCAGTGACATATCTCGCTTTTTTAACGCCAGCTGTCGGAAATTGTATGTAAGCATTTACAAAGAATGAACATTGTCGTCAGTTTTGTGTTATTATAAAATACAACAAACCGTTGTTATTTAGGATATTTACACAGTTTGCAGCATCTTAAAAAGTTAAGTACACGCGTGGGGCCCAACCGCGCAAAGCGGCGTGTGTTAAATATTAGAATCGCGGTAGACTATAAATGGTTGATACAGGCTAACCGAGGGCAATAAAAAAAACAAAGATATTTACAAATGGATACAATGCCATTATACTGAACAGACACACGCACGCGCTCTCTGTGTGCATCAAAGGTCAAGGTAATTGCTGGAACTTCATTTATATGAATTTGCGACTTATAGCGTATTGTTGCACGCTGCCACGTCATTGCTTCATTGGAATAAATGTAAAAATACCCTCAAAATCAGAAATAAAAGTCCAGGGTCGATATTTTATCTGTGATCAGATGTAAATAATATACAATAGTTTGTTTCCTTTGTTGATTTAGAATAACACCTCTAACCTACCTGTGTAATAGGCGGGGACGGAAAACATAACGTGAGACGAATTTAACGTAAGTCGCTGTGCACTTACTGTATTACGTACAGATTATATTACCCGTACGTGTAGATGTGCCTGTAAATACCATACCACGTATACCTTCAAGCCTTATCGGGTTATCACAATACGCTTACCGATGGAACTGCTCTTCTGAAAAGAACAGCATAATTTCTAGTGAAACAACAAAAAGGACGGACTGTTGAAATTCTGGAGTTCATAACATCATTCACACGTCTCTACCCTCTATGCGTCATCCGTTTTCGAGCAATGGACTCCAATCGTCGAATTTACACGTCATCACACATTTTCAACTCCCGCTGGCCAGTAGACGTGAACCCATAGCAACACGGCTCACGAAGACTCCGAAATAGCGGAGCGCACAGGTACGGAACTCTACGACGTCCACTTGGTGCGACTACTTGTGACGAAAAAGGGCGAGCGCGTTCGACACAAGACTATTTATAGACTGTGACTATTTATGTGCTGATCACATTCAAAGTTTTACCATGTTCTAACTCCGTTTCCAAATGCTTATATCTTTTTTTGGGTCGAAATATACTTTGCGAGCAATTTTAACTCTCATTCTACTCATCATATCGGAGTTTGTCTCATTGAACTTCCACTCCAAGCACGTCAACACATTAGATTCTTAATTGACGATTCCTTACTAAGAAAACAATAAACTATTGGAACAGGAAATAGCTGTAGTTAAAGACTTAATAAATAATTCGATAAACGAAAAGTACTCTTACTATTCCATTGTCGTTGAAAGAAATTAAATAGAAGAAGATCGTTTAAATAAAAAAGGATCGTTTACGAATCGAAAAATGTTTCCCCTATCATAAAGTTTCCACCCAACAATCAATCGACCGTTGTACGTTTTGTTTGGCTCTCTTTACGAGCTTTTCTTTAGAATTCATTTCTTCTACAGTCTATATTTCATGTTCAATCAACCCAAGACCGTAAGTTATTTTTGTGATGGTCATCATTTTGTACTCTGGTTTTGGTTCAGAATCCATGATATCCATATTTTGTTGTTGCCTTTCAATAGAATCATAAATGTTAGCTCCTCATCGTACGATTCTGAGAGCTCGTTGACATCTTGTCTGTCTACTTATAAATTGATAGTGAAATACAAGTTAATGAACAAACACAAAATACCCACGACGTTTACAAAACAAGATAAAACACGTTCGAAGCAATCGACTCGTGTGATACGTTTGTGCGCGATACACAGTCGAACTCGGACATGTGATGAGTCGCGCGCTGTGACGTCGATGCAGTGTCTGAAACATTACGTAACTTCGCGCTTACGTAAATCGAGTTTACGTGAGTCGAAGTATTACTGTACTTCAAACTCTATGTTTAGGAGAAAAAAGTGAGATAACAAATATGACACACGCAGGTGTGATTAGACCAACCTGAATTCTATTGGTTATCCTCAGATTACACTGATGACTTTAATAAAATGTAACACCATATAAGATTAAAACATTGTTATCGTTTTTTTATAATTTCATAGTTTAGAGCAGGCTTGTTGATAATAGACTGGTGGAAATAAATTTGCTATCGCGTAAGTTTACCGTATAATTTTACTACTATTTCTAATTAAGTATTACGTCAATATTGGATTATTGTAATTCGCAAACCTCTGGTCCACTATGTGCTGGTGACACTGAACTCGCTCCGGGTGCAGAAGGGAGCAGAGTTTACCCGAAAAGTAAACTCACTCGGCTGATGCCGTCTGACGCTTCAGCGTCACTGACCTGAGCATGGCGTCACCGACCCGAACGTGACGACTCAGTGTCACCGACCCGAGCGTTGAGTCACTAACCCGAAAGTGACGGCTCGGCGTCATCGACCTGAGCGTTACGGCTTAACTTCGTTTACTACTTAGAATAAATTTTCACTTCAAAGTGATTTGCGCAGGTGCGCCTAAAGAAGTTTTCACTTCAAAAACAATTCATGAGACCTGATTCAGTATGTTTTCATGCAACTTAGCTAAGATCAAGGAGGTTTAGAAAAATATCCATAAATGCTTATAGCTAGTAGGAAATTAATCAGAAGCAACTTGAAGGCTTCCTTAAATCTGGTCACTTGTTTGTTTATAAACATTGTATATGTTCATGCCGTTTGTTGTACCGCTTTTGGGATATATGTACTTATATTGTTAAAATTGCTACAAGTATAAAAAAGGCATTTTACATTTTAAATTATTTTTTTGTCTATACAGTTTACGTAATTAACTCGTAAATATTTTGTCCGAAAGTGTTATCATTTGAAAAAAACTAAGTAAATTGCAAAATTAACCTCTTTCGTACTCAGAAGCCACATAAACGCAGTTGCCGTGGTGTGTTGGGTGGACCAAAAGGCATACGGCCTTTGACGATGCGGCGCGCCGCGGGGACCCGGTTTCGATTCCCGGTCGTTTGTCGAACGGGGCTGGACTTGCTCTCGAGATTGATCTCGAAGCAATAAGTCTGCCATATGTATCAATTAGATACATTAAAGTAGATAAATAAATAAATATGTATTAATATTTCCAAATAAATATTTAAATTTCAGCGAATAGATCTTCTAATAAGATCTTATCTTCCTACGACATGAGGTGTTGCGATGCCTACCCGGGCGGTTTCAACTAACCAAACCAGGCGGTTTCAACTACTGTTCCAAAATGATGTGTGAAGAAACCATTGCTGTTTCTGCAGCCGCTTTTGTGTGGCGCGCTTGCGATACTCCTTCAGGGATGGTGGTACCACCGTGCATGCAGATAACACTTTGCCTATGGCCGGTGTAGCCAAACGTAGAGATATAGCAAATCGGGCAGAGAACTCCCTCTTCAGGTTACATAATTGGGGAATTAAGAACAAGCTTCGCTTTGGCCCCCAAACGTCCGAGGTTTTTCTCTTCAAGACAAGCTGGCGAGGGAGCCGACTGTGGTGATTGGGAATAGGGCCGAGATGGTATTCCATACCATTACGCGGCTTGCCGAAGCTGTCTGTGGACTACGTACCGCTACTCGCAAACTGATCTATACGGTAATATAACTTTGTATATTGGTGGAATTCATGGTGTGTCGAGGGCCAACAAGGTAGACGGGTTGTTGAGGCCTCGGCGCGCGCCGCTTATAACTCTGGCCAGAGCTGTTCTTCGTATGCATTGCAGGTTTTGGCAGATGTTCTACTTACCGATCGCGCGATCGTGGAGCACGTTGCTTATTTGGTCTTGGTAAGGGGCAGGAGTTTCGACTCATGTCCGTTGCGCTTTGAGTTGTTGGTAGAGGAATATTAGATTTTTATTGATAGAATAAGACGTGCTTTAGATATCGTCTGTGCTCATTGGTAGTCTAGGTGGACTCCCTCCAATTCCCAGGGGGGAGGTCATAAGATTATTTTTTATTGGTGTGCCTGTGATATGATGTGCTTGTGATAAGAAAAGGCGAGGCTCGTTGACGACTATTACACATCGCAGTACTTGATGCAGTATGGCGCATTCTGAGCCAGCTTATATCGATCAGCGTGAAGATGTAGCCCGGTGTGTTCCTGCACTTTCGATAAAGCTAGTATATATATATATATATATATATATATATATATATATATATATATATATATATATATATGTGTGTGTGTGTGTGTGTGTGTGTGTTTGTGTATATATACATTGTGTGTATGTGTAGCATTTTTTTGAAATATACAAATTTGTTACGTTAGTCGAAAATAAGAAACGTTCACTCTTAGTTTGCAATTCACTGTGACGGCGGCATTCGATGTAAGCCGACGAGGACACTCCAACTCATTAAAGCAGAGGTACTGAATGCAAGTTTTACGATGTTTTTGAGATGCAAGATGGCGACGTATCTCTTTCACAATAAATCATTAGTATAACTGTTTTCTACTAAATGTGGCATCCAAGATAGAAATATGTGTCACTCTCGAAATAAATCAACACTAGATTCGTTTTCTACTAACTCAATACGATGGCAGCAAGTAACTAGAACTATGAAATTTGTGCAATGAATGAGCAAGAAACTCCCTGGGTACTGCTTATACTTAATAAAATCGTTTTATTTCCCAGGAAAGTATTGACGGGGTAATAAATAATGAAACTATCAGCTGCTGTGTCAACACAGACGCTGGTACCAATTAGCGTTTACGGTTTTATGGAACACTGTTTCTTTGGCAGCTACCTAGCTCGCGCCAAATTTGTTTATGCTGTTGGTAGCAACAGCAGTCAATGATTAACCGTGTCATAGTATTTAGTGGATTGATATTTTCTTCTTTGGTTTTTAACATTTTATCATCGAGTTAGTGCACACGAAACAAAATATATCTTGGTTTCTTTCTTAGTATTTAGTTAATAACACATTATAACGTCATAAATGAATTGTACAATGTTTACGTGATATGAGTGTAAACAAACAGAAACATGTCCATGTTTACTCTATGTGTTACACGTCTACTTCCCAACCCTTAACGTGGGGATACTTTTAGAATATTTAACTTTACAATGATCAAAAGCTAATTATAATTTCACGTCTAGTTTTTACAGACTGATAACATTTTTAAAGAGCTTTAGTATATTTATAGTTTCCCGAATGATTTTTTCGAAAATATTTAAATACGCGAAAAATATTACCTTCACTATTCTATCGTATACACAGATTTAAGAAAATTGCACATAGATTAGACATTAGACTGTAAACGGTTGTTTAAAGTGAAAATTTGAATCATCATGGCTAAATGTGTAACATCACGTTTTAAACAAGTTTTTTTTTCAAAAACTAGACTTATGATGAAAAAGTCACATAAATACAGGATTTCATAATTTTATACAGGACAGCGAGAGAAAAGGGAATTATATATACATTTTAAGAATTATGGAACTATGGATCTAATTGGGTGTTGTTCATTGTTGTTTCTGTTAAAAGCATTAATTACATTATCACCAAACGACAGGTACGCTGCAGCCTTTTCTCGTACTCTCTTATTGCTTTATTTACCAAGCAAGTACATTCATTTAAATCTCGATATTGGGAAGTTTAAAGCCTACTATCACATGACTTAAAGATAAAAATCTTGCTGAAACGAATCTGTTCAAATAACTTTTCGCTTAATTGATCGACTAAATGCATATTTTTAAATTGAAATTTCTCACATCGAAGTCTGATATATCAGTGCAGTATTTGACAGCATTACGAAGAATAGATAGACCCAACATACTATTACAATTTTGTCATTTTGAGCCATGGAAATGTAAACAGGACAATTTTTGACAAAGTTAACTTTTGTATTTACTACGCAACTTACCGACGTTTGTTTCATTTATAGTTAGGTCACTTCTTTCTAAAATCCTCATTATTAAATTCAAAACTTGACTGGCGGAATCTTTGCAGCATCCAGAAGAATCAAGTAAAGGGTTTTGAACGCCTTTATACTTGTCAAAAATAAAGCATATTTTTTGTCCTTGCTATTTAAAATTATAATTAATTTTTTTTTTAATTTGTAGATTTTCAGCATTTGTTTGTTTAATAGTTCATACGTGATTTTTTTTTATCAGCGGCAATAAAGTTTTTGAGCTACTTTCGAGACCTTACCAATGTACAGCACTCGTGAGAGCAAAAATGTGAATTTGAAAATATTAACTATTTATTGTTAATTACATTTTAACATGTTAAAGAAACGTTATTGAAGACAGGTAAACGCACAAACACGAATAAATCATTTAATATTTTTTTAAAAGACCGATATAAATTATATTTTAGCGAATGTAAAGCGTCTTGAAACTTTGGTCAATGTTTCAGTTTTACAACTTTGAATGAATGAAAAATGCGATAAACATACAGAGTCCATTTGATTTGTTTTCGGTCTTTTAGATCTTAGTTACGTGTTCACTCATCACGACATAGAAAAATACCCGTCTCTGATAATCATGGTACGAGTCGATACCGGGATTATAACAATTGCTTTTTGTGTCCAAGTTTGTAGTTTCCAGATTTTCTCGCTTTTTATTTACAACTTAACAACAGCAGACGGAACACTGTTTGAGAGTTGATTGAATTAATTTCTTCTAAATCATATACAGATGAAATTGGCTCAGGTTTATATCTCTTCTATTCATTGCTTAGTTGCTGCCTCTGTTTATTCATTATTGACAGACGAACGCACTCGAGTTGCCTTCTGCTTGTAAGACCGTATACGCAGAAGGCAACCCGAATGCATTCAGACTCCAGAAATACGGGACAGTTGCTGTGCGTGTAGCACAATTAAAATATATGGAGCATTTGGCAACGTCAGTGCTGAGGGACTAATTGCATAATATTTCTTTTTGAGACTGACAATAAGTAAATCAAATGCACGGGTTTTAATATCATTGTAACTTGCAGAGCAGTTGCCCGAATAACTTTATTATGTAACACACATCACACACAATAGTTACACAGGTTACATGCGACAACGAGTTAAATATAATGGGAAACTACATCATAAACGATGTGTGCTGATGAAGGACTCAAATAACTTTTGATGACCTTTTACTAAAATTGCAGCATTTTACGGGTATGGTTAGTGAATGCACCATTTCCCACTTTTCATATCGTTGTGTGATTCCGTTTTATTTGTTCTTAACTTGCTCTTTGCTTCTTACTTCACTAGCATGGGCTACTCTGTTGTTCCATTTGCTAGTGACAGTGAGATCTACAGTCGATGGTTAATCATGTCTTTATCATCATCAGATTGACATTTTTTTCTTTCCTTAAAATTTTTAACATTGTTTTTTATATTACCTTCCTTCTTGGAGTAAATTAAGCAGTTAAAATGTTATATAAATTTGCTAAGTTATTTTTGTATGATACCGAATAGACATACTGATAGGATTGTAAAAGTGGAATCAAAACCTAAATGTGTTTATTAATTTTTTAGCGATACATTGTCAAACGGACTGACAGTCTCCTGGAAATATAATTAAAAATTTCGTAAATCGTTTCGTTTTGTTTTTAATTGTGTTTATAGTAGCTTGAATTACATTTTTTTAATATTTAAATTACAAACATTCACGACTTTATTGTTTTATTATTTGCACATATAGATACAGATAAAACAAAAAATTGCGAATGCCTGTGGAGTGCCAAAGAATGTGTATAATAGTTCGTATGGTGGACTTATTGGCCACACCCACTCCTAATCTCCACCGACCTTATCTCTCGGCAGATAAGCAAACAATATTTGATATAACGTCCATTTGAAACCCGTGTCGCAGCCGTTCAGTAATAAAGTCTTGTTTATAAATTTTTAATTTTTAAATGTGTTTTATATTTCCATAATTAATTTAATAATTGCTGACAGTCGCCAGTTTGGTTACGGTGAAGTGTTACATAAACAAATTGCGCCTCGTCTACTCATTGCTTCGAGCATTGCGCACAGAGCGCGTCCGCCGGTACGGAAGTGCTCAGTCGTGTCCGCAACCAACGTTCGAGTTCAGAGTTCTGTTTCCGCGACTTCAAACGTCAATACAGCGCTCGTTCGATCTGTTGGCGAGTCGGTGTCGAGCGGTATTGCCGCCAGGCGGTTGTTTCGGTTATTGCGTACGAGCGCGAGGCTAAACCTTTGAATTTGGAATACGGTTTATTCAACACAATGCCTCCATTAAACATATATTATCAGTGTGCTCCTTTAGATACCCCGTATGATAATTTCAGAAGCGCGTGCTCGCAGTCAGACCACGACATTATTTGTAATGCGTGCTCGGGTTTAGGGGAATTTACTGCGGATAAAGAAGTTGTTGACACTGACGTGTTCGATATTTTTCGATTGAATTATAAACATAATGAAGAAATTAAACGTAGGACGTTCGGTATTCTCATAGCTGTTCGCAAACACCTGTCGGCGCATGTTCGCAGCGAGTGGCAGACAGACGGAGTTAAATGTCTATGGGTTACAGTTCCCTCGTGCGGATCTCGTAGTCGTCTGCACGTTGCGTGCGGTTTCTTTAGATGGTGTGAAAACATTAGTCCCTTTACGGATACCCTCACGTCGCTTAGCAAAACACATCCGCATGATAAATTTCTCATAGTGGGTGAGTTTCCATTGTTTGAAAGAGATTGGTTTAGCAAAGAACATCGCCAGAGTGGAACAGAAAAAGAAGTTATAACGAGATTACGCAGCGCTGCATCACGCGCTGGCCTAGAGCAGTTTAACAAGATCAAGAATGATAATTTAGGGAATCTTGTGTTCAGTTCCGTTCCCGTCACCGTACTGCGCTGTCCACGTCCGTTGAATCCGGAAAAATATGTCTGGCAATGGGCTCTAGATTTATATTTGGACATCGGTCCATTTAAATGTAATGCCGCGAATGATGCAACAGTAGAATGTTGCAGGATTGTATCCAGCTGCCAGCGTGACGAGCGTCAGAAAAGTCTGCAGGCGGAGAAGCCAGAAAAATGACTGATGAGTTAATCGATGAAAGATTCGAGCGGATAATGAAAGAACTGGAAGCCGTGAGGGAGGAATGCAGCAGAGTGTCGAAGGAGAACGCGTCGCTCAACTCGGAATGTGAGGCTTTGCGCGGTCGGATCGCGCGTCTGGAGGCTGATTCGAAACTACACGCCGGCATCGACGAACGTCTGAAGATGCTGGAGCAGCGAGCGCTCGCGCACTCCGAGAGAGGTGAGATCAAACGTCGCTACTGACGTCTTAAAAAACCGTTCAAATAAACTTTGTTCACTTTATTCAATTTAGATTTGGTGATTTGTTTTAAGCAACGAGTTGGCGTTGTACCAATTAAAGTGACTATTACACTATTTGTACACGTGTCAACTCTGTGTTTCGTGGCAGCAAAATAATCATCCGGTAATTGTTTCGTACGAGAACAGTTTATATATTTGCTACGAACACGATTAAAAGCGCCGCATGAAAGTACTGTTCATCTTACAAATACTCAACCATCTTCACTGATGACGTCACACTAAACAGATACGTAACACGACGCTGTGTGCGTCGTGTTACGTGTCCGTTCACACAATATTGCATTCTCCATAAATATTAAAATTTAGAATAACAGACTTAAAAACCGCTCAAGTGCGAGTCGAACTCGCACACAAAAGGTTCCGTAGCACCAAACAATAACCTAATTTCGTACACAATAAGGTACAGTTTGACAGTCTGGGCGGTCGGAGGACAACTTTATAAGTACATGAGATATGTACTTATCGTATCTTATCATCATCTTGTTATTTAAATAAATGTAATAATAATTAAATTGGATACCAAATTTAATTATAATTTATAGACTTATTGTAAGTTGAACATAGTTATCCGAGTACAAGACACATGAAATAAGCCTTTCCTAAATCAATGATCGTATTAACGTACACCATCATGCACGCGTGTCCGTATAGCTTTGTGGTGGCTGAATAAAGGGTGGTACCTTCCAGCTTCACGAGTATAATTTCCAGGAACATATCAAGGTGTGTTCCTCCTCGCTCGGTGACACAAGGTTGCTGTGAAGATGTGTATCTGGCACTTTGCATAAATAAAACTCCGAAAGCTAATCTAGGTGTAATAATTCATATATATATACATACACACACACACATGTATGTGTGTGTGTGTTTATGTATATATTAATATGTTAGCCACTTTATTAAAGTCGTAATATTGCTATATTAAAGTTCATTACGTATGCAATGAATTCTATTTTAGTTGTCAGTATTTTGGACTTGAATACAATTAAACATTTACATATGGACAATATTTATTATTAAATTATCCTTAATAAAAATTAAAATATTACAAAATTCTTTCACTAGAAATAGATGCAGATAAACAAGTTTTACAATTAAACTGTAAATTTTAAGTCTGTAGCAATAGTAGCTGCTGAGACAAATAACTGTAACGTATGGACAGACAACAAAGTCTTAATTTATGGGATCCGTTTTTACCCTGTCTGTACATAACTCTAAAAAGACAAAGAGATCAATGAAAGTGCATGTATATAGAAGGGTGCTGGCTGTAATTTTTAAAACTCAACCAGCAAATATTAAGTTTACCTTATGGGCAGATGAGTATGTCGCAAGTCCAGATATATCCCGTGTGTGTAAATCAAATACATTCTAACTTAAGGTACAGTGTTTTCATTTAGCAGCATACATATTGTCCTTCATCATTTATTTATTACGCTGATATAAGAAGATTTATATTTTTGTGACTTTATTGGGATGCGATAAACGAATAGCCATTGTGATACATTTTGTTTGATGTTTTAAATTATTAGCTACTAGCAAAGATCTTTGCTAATAGCCCACCTGAAGATGTTGTAATACAACGAAACCTAGGTTGTGGTAAAGAAATTAAAGAAAGTAGAAATAATACTACATCGTAGTTTAATTTAATTGTATATATATATATATATATATATATATATATGTATATATATATATATATATATATACACACACATATATATATATATATATATATATACATATATATATATATATATATCAATTGCAATTGCTGCTAGATAGTTCATTTTTCGAACAGTAAAATTCAATAATTTTTTTATATGAATTTTTTAAACAAATATTACATATTTATTTAATTCAAATTTTGAATAAGACTTTTTTTTAATTATTATCATTTATTTACTAAAAATTTACCTACCAATGTTATATATTTTAAGCACATGAACATATATGTTTGAATATAAAAAATTAGTTATGTTAACCTAGATAAAGAAATTGATAATCAGGGAAAAATAATAGCAACGGGCCATGGTTGTGGCATAGACCTTGGCATTATTTGTGAAAGTTTTATGAATTTAATTTTAATAAATTATCACTTTTGTTCATGTATTAAATTGTGTATGAAGAACTAAATTTCCATATCTTATTAATTATATGTCATTTTTAATTTAACCCAATTTACACATACTAAAAACTTGATTTAATGATAAAAATAATAATTTTCACAAGGATTTCACAAATAAGTAATATGTTTTTTTTAAATATATTTATATTAAAAAAAACATACCGGTTTCAAATATAGTACGTTCTTAATAAAAGAAGTATGGAAAGTGTAAAAATGGTTCTTTTTATTTGAATTCTAAAAGTTAATAATATTTAAAGAAATTAAATTAAAAGTTAATAATATTTAAAGAAATTAAATTAAACAACATGTGGTAAATAGCAGTAAGATACAAAATCATTTTGATGTCATGTTACGTCCGTTCTACTACGCTATACTGTCTGTCAGTCGTACTGTGGTGCTCATAAAGGTTTTATACATATGATGTTATGTCCGTTCTACTACGCTATATTGTCTGTCAGTCGTGCTGTGGTGCTCATAAAGGTTTTATACATATGATGTTACGTCCGTTCTACTACGCTATACTGTCTGTCAGTCGTGCTGTGGTGCTCATAAAGGTTTTATACATATGATGTTACGTCCGTTCTACTACGCTATACTGTCTGTCAGTCGTACTATGTTGCTCATAAAGGTTTTATACATATGATGTTTGTTCAATTTTTCAATGTTATTTCTCATTATTGGTAACCTGGAGCACATTTATATTTTCACAAGTAATCAGCTTCGTTGTAACCTATCAGTATATATTGGTTTCAAACTTAATATTCCACGTCCGTGCCGTCTCCTTGTCAGTAGATGTTCCAATGTCATAAATCGTAATAAACATTAATTTACTAACTGAGCAGTACTACAAGAAGACTAAATATGTAAGAACAGCACTTGACGTTTTTAATAATGTACTTAGAAAGGCAAATATAACTGTAAAATATATATCCCGAGAATTATTTTTCTCACCTGACTTTATGAAACATAAGTTCCATTATTCCTCTAACTGAGAATCAGCCCAATGAGTAAGTCACTGATGAGCTGGGAGAGAAAGTCCAATTTCAATAGTTAGCAGCAGCAACATATGCACATATTACCTAGTCCGTAAGTACATCATATGACAAAGATGAGGCACTTCGTTTAGTAACTACAACTGAAATCTATAACTAGATATTTAGCTTTCAGAGCATCCTTTCTAATCACAACCATGTTTCTAACCTACTTAAATAATTTAATCTCAAAAAGAGGGAGAAAAAGAGGAAGATGCGTGAAAGATCTCGTTAATCTTCCCGATGATACAATCTGCAACGATTCTCGTAATTTTAAAAAGTAGTCGCAAAGTCGAAGTTACCAAAGCAGTTAGATATACCGTCAGCAGTTTTAGAAAACCAACTGAATATATCCTCATTTCTGGACACTAAGTCTGTAAAAGACATTTGTTTAAAAAATATCTGAACTTGACAGGCAGTCATTGGTGACATAATTTGGAGCTGAGATAGAAGATACAATTTTTATCTATAATTGTAAAAAGAAAAACACAACATAATTCTCATACGCATACACAATAGAGCGGGCAATTAATGACATTAAAGCGTGCGAGGCATTCTTTTTGCTTATATCAGGTTTCATAAATGATGATGTACGTTTTTAAAAGGAATTCCATAACTAACCATAAAAACAATGCAGCATATGCCACACATCATCTGGAAGACATCGCACATTTTCAAATATGTGTTCATCAGCACATGGCAGAGGAATTAAATATTCCATAATGAAATATAATCCGGTTATAATCCACTACAATGTCACTCATGTGCCCGATAGAACGTACATGCCCATAGGGGTAAACTGCAGCAGCACATATAACGATATCAAGCAGCACCACTTAGAAAATAATCTGCAAGTATTTAGCTGCACTCATTTTCACAACGCGATTAAAGCTTAACTAATCTGCTGTAGTATAACTTCAAGATATATGTGCCAAATGCGAAAATCATGCAACGGCATGCAAAACTTTACCATGTTCATGTGACTGTGATGAATGTAAATCTTTTGAATAACGTTTAGAAAACAAATGGAATTCTAGAAGAGATTCATTGCCAACAGAAAATCTGTGTAATAATTCCAGAAAAGGGGACACAATTTGTACAGTCAACTTGCAAAATATCATTTGCTAACGAATTATAATTTGATTGATTAACCACTTAAAACAAATTTTGTTTGTGAAGTTGATAGAACTTCTTTACATTATTTTTGATAATTGTTCATATTTACTTCATTACTTCTATTACATTGTTGATTTATAAATATTTTCTCTGATTATGTTGTGACTTTTAATTGTATCAAAAACTGTTAATGCAACAATTGCACACAGATCTTTAAAAACACAGACGAGTGTCATTCATTAGTCGGTAGCAGTGTTACATAATGACATATAGATAATGATTTACAAAAAAAGAATAAATAACTGAATCTGCAAATGTTTTTCACCAATTAAGGTAACAAATAAACAATATAAATGGATACCTCTACGCGTGTAATGAAGCAGCGAAGTTGAAGAGTCTGTATATTAAATATATTTTCAAATAAATGCGTTCAGCGCTCTGCCAATGAGCTGTAAAAAGAAATTGTGACTGGATTTTTATCTATCTGTCTATTAATTTATTACCTGGATACTTGCTGATAGACATTAAAAGAATATTCAATGCCTAAGAGTATTACACGAAAGCTACAGAAAAAATTAAGGAGTTGAATGTTTTTAGAATATTTTTCTGTCTGACATTTGTAGTTTTGATCATTGTGTCACTTAGAGTTTAAGCAAGGAATTGTAAATTCTCATCAAATTTTAAGATAAAAGACATGCTTCCATTTATCTCCACTTGTGTGTTTGCATATATTTGATTGTAAGAAAACTTGATTGTCTGAATCCTCTTACTGAATTAAAATCAACAGGTTAATTTGATACAATAATAATTTAAAACATGTCCTAAGTTTTATAGAAATGTGTATTTTTATATACGTTTGGATGTGTGTTTATTTGGGGGAAAATTTATTGGAAAACTAAAATCATGGCAAACTTTCTATTAAAAGAAGAAAAAAAATCCACTTTTGTTCACAATACTGTCAACAGGAGAGAATATGCCTTTTTGTTAGCTCTCATTGCCCGGTTTGTTACATCTTAATAAAGTGGCGGTTTAAAAATTGCCAGAAGTATTAAATGAACAGTGTGTATGTTCATATGAATAATTTTTTTCAAGATCCAGCATCGGGTTTCAAAGGAAGATAGAATCGTTCCATGGTCGGAGATAGGAACTCCTCAATGATATCAAATAGATTCAACGTTTGCAGGGTCTGATGATGGAGATGGAAGGTGGTGACAGGAAGTTCCTGTGTCAATGACAAAAAGTTTTTCCACAAAGTTTAGACTCTTAAAATTCTTACAACCCGTCTTTTCTTCACAAGTAGTGGCCACAGTTTGATGATTGAGCCGGAAACTTCTTACCGAGTTTCAGCTCATTTGTTTTGTGTGATGAGACCTCTGGCCAAAGTTTGATTTTGCTTGACTTTCCTTGATATATGCAAGAAAGTAATAAAATATATATATATATATATATATATATATATATATATATATATATATGTATATATATATATATATATATATATATATATATATATATATATATGTATATATATATATATATATATATATATAACTGAAGCAATTAAGATATTACTGGGTATGTAGGTATGTAAGTATATATAAACTTATACGAAGGCATGAAGCGGCCTGGATATTCAATAGGTACACAAGTAAGTATATAAAAGTATATAAAAAGATATGAAGCACTGATTATAGTAAAGCCAAAAGAGGAAAATGTTATAGATATATTCTTATGTATGTATATAAGTATGAATGTATTAATTTCGTTAAAATCATATTTTTATTTCAACGAGTGACGTATTATTGAATTATCCTTAAATTTTTTAACATTCTGCGTAACGTAGGATATGAGAAGCATTAAAAAAAAGCGAAAAGATTTTGAATAACCACCAAATGAAGAAGGCACTGAAAGAAATATAATAATGAAAACGTAAATATTTAGCTGGAAGTTTTGCAGTACAACACAGTTTCTGAACATTAATAAATTTGCAATAGATGATTACTATTTTCAATGTTGGTGTTAAGTTGAATATAGCACTCATCTGTATCTGTGTAGGATATACATGAATGTACATGAAAGAGGAAGAGAGGAAGATAACACTCATCTGCATCTGTGTAGGGTATACATGTATGTACTTGAAAAAGGAAGAGATAAAGGTAGTCTCATCCGTATATGTGTAGGATATACATGTATGTATGTGAAAGAGGAAGATAGCCCCATCTGTATCTGTGTAGTGTATACATGTATGTATATCAAAGAGGAAGAGAGGAAGATGGTACTCATCTGTATCTGTGTAGGATATACATGTATGTACATGAAAGAGGAAGATAGCACTCATCTGTATCTGTGTAAGTTATACATATATGTACATGAAAAAGGAAGAGAAGAAGATAGCACTCATCTGTATCTGGGTAAGGTATACATATATGTACGTGAAGGGGGAAGAGAGGAAGATACCACTCATCTGTATCTGTATAAGGTATACATGTATGTACATGAAAGAGGAAGAGAGGAAGATAGCACTCATCTGTATCTGTGTAGGGTATACATGTATGTACATGAAAGAGGAAGAGAAGGAGATAGCACTCATCTGTATCTGTGTAAGGTATACATGTATGTACAAGAAAAAGGAAGAGAGGAAGATAGCACTCATCTGTATCTGGGTAAGGTATACATGTATGTACATGAAAGAGGAAGAGAAGGAGATAGCACTCATCTGTATCTGTGTAAGGTATACATATATGTACAAGAAAAAGGAAGAGAGGAAGATAGCACTCATCTGTATCTGTGTAGGGTATACATGTATGTCCACTTGGCACTCATTACAAAATGAAATGATGAAGTTTTGACTTATTTTATGAAACACACATGAAACGAAAAGGGCTCTGGGTGTACTATACTCTGGGTGTACTATACTCTGGGTGTACTATACAAGAATTAAAGATGCTCATTAAGAGCTAGAATAAGATGCTATTTTAACGTTAGTGGTGTATTTTAAATAAATGTGCGTTCATAATTGTTTTTTCCTTTTACATGGCTGAAAAAAATTGAATAAACATGAAAAGGGTTATTCCTGAATCAACTGGTACTTCCTTATTTTGATTTTACTCCAGCGTCTTGGCCAGAGGCAGAAGCCATACTGTCTTGGTTTCAAACATTCTGCCATTCACTTTGGTTATTCTTTCATGTCATGCTAATTATTGTTTTGTCTCATTGTCTGCAGTGAAAGCTCTCACATCATTCCTATTTGTAATTCTTTCTAACAATTGGTGCAGCTTAATGGGTAGTCAGTGTTTGTTAATGATGGTGCTGTGATTGGTAGCCGACCGTTGTCAAGTGCAACATGATATAGCTGGTACTGCATGATCCATAGTCAATGTTACTTTGTTTGTTACATTACTTTCTATGGATGTATTAATTGTTGCAACGTTACTATTTGCTGCTGCGTCGCTAATCATGACAGTTTTAGTTCCTATAATGTTGCTGTTCAATGCTTTTGATTTATTAAACTGAGTCTCTGGTCGTTGCATAGTGTTTTTTTGTATAATTATAAAATGTCATTGGCGTCCTCCATGTTTCTTTTAATTAAATTTGCTGTCTGCATTTCCTTTTGTATTATTGGTTAAGAGTAGCCGATCATAAGATTCGCAAGTAGACGTAATGTTGACTATAATTTCATATTAAACAGTTTATTTTCGGCATTTACATCTTTGCAGATTGAAATCTCGAGTTTTTAACATTTTATTACAATATATATTTAATAGATTAATTCTTCATATGTTTGCAAACGGACTATTTATTTTTAAAAGTTTAGTAACTAATGTTAATATGAGTGTGCGCAAGCAACAACGGAAAGCAAAAAGTTCATTCACCATCGCGTTCACGTTCACCTTCGCATTTTCGCTTTTGTGTTCGCGTTCGCCTTCCACTTCACCTTCCCATTCCACTTCACCAAGGCTTCACCTTTAACCCCCCTCCCCATCCCCTCTTATCCCGGCTATTTTGCCCCGGAGAATGATTTGTTTAGCTTTAAAACAACTTATCCAGCCGTGTACGCATTTAGAATATAAAATGTTGAAATGTGTCGCAAAATAATTTTCTTTTTCCAGTAGCGTAGAGTATTTTCCAGTAGCGTAGAGTATTTTCCAGTAGCGTAGAGTATTTTCCATTTTTTCTAATTAAACTACTACAATAAATCTATATCGACATTTTCGTGATTATTTGTGGAGTCTCTGTGGTTTTAAGATTTTAAAATTAAATAATTCCTGAGATATTAGAATAACAAAATTTCATTTTTGTTCTTATAAATCGTTGATATAATCGAATGCCTCACTTTGAATTGTTTTACAGGTGACGAATTCGATTTCCCATTTTCGAGTCGAGTATAATTGGCTTTTATCTTACGATGAATGGCGGCTTTTGTTATTTAATTGCTAAGCCATGCGATTAATTTCGTTAAACATTTGTCGCTGCGAATCAAAACAACCACCGCGCCGTAGCGATCCGTGGGCGTCGTAATTAAATTTATTTAATTTATAACATGTATAATTTATTAAAAAATATACAAATATATAAATTAAACGATATTTTTATATAAACGAAGTCGTTATAATCGAACTCAATTTTATAAAAGTTTATACGGAAATTAAATCCTCCATTAGAGCTATCTCACAATAAAGGTGTGGTCACTACAGACGGAGTTACAATAAATAAATTCCTCCTACTTCGAATATAGAACTGTCTAAATAAAGAAGTGAGAAAGAGATAGCAAATATTGTAGGAGATACGACACACGCAAATGTGACGAGACCAGACTGAATTCTGTCGCTTACCTAATATAATGATGTCGCACTCCTTTAATGAGAAAATGTGGTTGAAATGGAATTCTACATAATAATAAAATATTTTTATGTTTTTTCCGAGTTTTATAATTTGAGGCAGGTTTGCTGATGATAAGTTGATCAAGATATATTTATTTCTTTATTTTGTCTCTATTATGAAGAAATGTGAGTGCTGAATTCGACTTTCATAATGTTTTTCAGATTTAAGGTAGCGACAATTGCCATTCAAAATAAATTACCACTATATGCATTTTCGACTAATTACAGAGAACTGAATACAAAATCCTACTAATAAATACCCTCCTGGATATCAAAAACATTGTGTAATTCGAAATCAGCAACCTAAATTTAGTCGAAATCGAATGTAATGAACATATCTCGGGAGAAAGACAGATGACCAAACTTGATTTTCAAAAACATTGTGAAATAAGAATTCAGCGTCCGAAGGTGATTAAAAACGAATAGCGGCTTCTTATTCATGGACCGATATCACCATTTTGAATCTCAAAAACATTGTGAAATTCTAATTCAGCACCCTAATTTAGTTGAAATCAAATATAGTGACGATTTATTTCGAGACAAATAAGGTAAAGGGACCTCTAATTATTGTATTTTGTATAGTTAGTTGTTAATGAACAAAATAAAATAAATACGAAGTTTACAAAACAAAAAAAGAAGAAGTTCCTAGCAATGGACTCTTATGGCGCATTTGTATGCGAAATATAATTAATCTCGGACATGTGATGCGTCACGCGCCACTAATGCGGGGCAGATTGTGCAAGTTACATAACTTTATGTAATATCTTGACTTAGGTAATCCCGAGTTACGTAAATGTTACGGTTAGTAACATTTATGTAAGTCGGGTTTACCTAAATAGAGATATTACTGTATTTCAAATTCAATTTTTAAAAGGAAAAAGTTATATATATATATATATAAATTTTAAGAATTATGAAACTATCTGATTCGATCTTGTCAATTGATTGCTGTTTCTCTTAAAGCATTATATTTTAAACAAACGACAGAGAGGCTGCGGCCTTCTCTCGTTATTGTTTAAATCTTCATTTACCCATCAAGGACATTCATTTAAATCCCGATAGTGACAAGTTTAAAACCGGCTATATTTTTATGGTTCTCTCTATCGCATACATAAAGATTAAAACCTTGCGGAAACAAATCTTCTCAAGTGGCTCTTCGCTTAATTGATCGACTAAATGTATATTTTTAAATTGAAATTTCTCACATCGAAGTCTGATGTATCGGTGCAGTAGTTAACAGCATTACGAAGAATAGATAGATGCAATCGGCTATTACAATATTTTCATTTTGAGCCATGGAAATGTAAACAGAATGATTGTTGACAAAGTTAACTTTTGTATTTACTACGGATATTGCCAACGTCTGTTTCGTTTACAGACAGGTCATTTCTTTTCAAAGTATTTATTAATAAATTTGATACTCGACTAGAGGCATTATTACTGCATCCAGTAAAAATAAGTAAAGGGGTTTGAAGGCCCTTATCCTAGTCAACAAATTAGATAGGTTTTTCTGCCCTTGCAATCTAACATTATAAATAACATTTTTACATAATTTTATGGCTCGTTCTTTGTTTGATAGTTTGTACGCGATGGTTTCTATCCTCGGCAATTAAGTTTTCGAGCTACTTCGAGACCTTGCAAATGTACGGTAATTGTGAGAGCGAAGATGTGAATTTGAAAATATTAACTATTTACTGTTAATTACATTTAAATATGTCAAAGAAACCTTATTGACGACATGTTAACGTACAAACACAAATAAATCATTTATTTTTGTAAAATAGATCGATATAAATTAATATTTTAGGGTACATAAAGCGTCTTGAATGTATTTTACACATAATAATTACATAGGTTACACACGACAACGAGTTGTATATAACAATAGACTACATCAACATACACTGTAAACGATGTATGCTGATGAAGGACTTACATGAAGTTTTGATGATCTTTTACTAAAATTGCAGCATTTTATGTACATCGTTAGTGGATGCACCATTTCCCGCTTTTTATATCGTTGTGTGATTCCATTTTATTTGTTCTTAACATGCTCTTTGCTCGTGACTTCACTCGCATGGGCTAGTCGGTTGTTACATTTCTTAGTGACAGTGAGATCCATAGTCGATGGTTAACCATGTCTTTATCATTATCAGATCGATATTTTTTGTCTTTTCTTCGACTTTTTAATATTGTTTTTTTATTATCTTCCCTCCTAGAGTAAATTAAGCAGTTAAAATTTAATATAAATTTGCTAAGTTATTTTTATATGATACCGAATGAATATACTGATAGGAAAATAACAGTGAAACCGGAACCTAAACATATTTATTAATTTTTACGCGATTCATTGTCCAACGGACAGACAGTCTCTTAAAAATATAGTGAACAATTTCGAAAGTAATTACGTTCTTTTTTTAATTTTGTTTATAGCAGTTTGAATTATTTTCTTCACGCCTTTATTGTTTTATTATTTGCGTACACAGATACGGATAAGAAAAAAAAAATCCGAACGCCTGTGGAATGCCAAAGAATATGTAAAATAGTTCATATCGTAGACTTATTGACCGCACCCACTCCTAATCTCCACCGACCTTATCTCTCGGCAGATAAGCAAACAATCTTTGATACAACGTCCATTTGAAATCCGAGTCACAGCCATTCAGTAATAAAGTCTTGTTTATAAATATTAAATTTGTATATGTGTTACATATTTCCATAATTAATTTTATAATTACCGACAGTCGCCAGTTCGGTTACGTTGAAATGTTACGGAAACAAATTGCGCCTCGTCTACTCATTGCTTCGAGCATCGTGCACAGAGCGCGTCTGCCGGTACGGAGGTGCTCAGTCGTGTCCGCAACCAACGAGTTCAGAGTTCTGTTCCCGCGACTTCAAGCGTCAATACAGCGTTCGTTCGACCGGTTGGCGAGTCGGGGCCGAGCGGTATTGCCGCCAGACGGTTGTCTCGGTTATTGCGTACGAGCGCAAGGTTAAACATTTGAATTTGGAATACGGTTTATTCAAGACAATGCCTCCATTAAACATATATTATCAGTGTGCTCCTTTATATCACCCGTACGATAATTTCAGAAGCGCGTGCTCGCAATCAGATCACGACATTATTTTTATTACGAACTTTTGTGTATCGAAACATATTGCGGATAAAGAAGTTGTTGACACTGACGTGTTTGATATTTTTCGATGGCATTTTAGTTTTATAACAAATGGCATTCTCATAGCTGTCCGCAAACACCTGTCAGCACAAATTCGTAGCGAGTGGCAGACAAAGGGAGTTCAATGCCTGTGGGTTACAGTTCCCTCGCGCGGATGTCGCAGTCGTCTGCACGTTGCGTGCGGGTGCTTTAGATGGTGTGAAAACATTAGCCCCTTCACCGACACCCTCACGTCGCTCAGCAAGACACATCCGCTCGATAAATTTCTCATCGCGGGCATGTTTCCATCGTTTAAAGGTGATTGGATTAATGCAGAGCACAGCCAGACCGCGACAGGAGATGAGGTTATAACGAGATTACGTAACGCTACATCACGCGCTGGCTTAGAGCAGTTTAACAAGATCAAGGATAAAGATGGTTATTTACATAATCCTGTGTTCAGTTCCGTTCCCGTCACCGTACTGCGCTGTCCACATCCGTTGAATCCGGAAGAGCGTGACTATGAACGGGCTCTACAATTCAATTTGGACATCGGTCCATTTAAATGTTGTAATGCCACGAATGATGCAACAGCTGAATGTCGCAGGATTGTATCCAGCGGCCAGCGTGACGAGCGCCTGGAAAGTGCGAGTGCGAGTGGAGAAGCTAGAAAAATGATTGATGAGTTAATCGATGAAAGACTCGAGCGGATAATAAAAGAACTGGAAGCCGTGAGGGAGGAATGCAGCAGAGTGTCGAAGGAGAACGCGTCGCTCAACTCGGAATGTGAGGCTTTGCGCGGTCGGATCGCGCGTCTGGAGGCTGATTCGAAACTACACGCCGGCATCGACGAACGGCTGAGGATGCTGGAGGAGCGAGCACTCGCGCACTCCGAGAGAGGTGAGATCAAACGTCGCTACCGACGTCTTCAAAAATCGTTCAAATATCTTTGTTCACTTTATTCAATTTATATTTGGTGATTTGATTTAACCAACGAACTGGCATTGTTTGAATTAATGTAATGATTTGTAAAATTTGTTGTCAAGTTTATCGCATAGAAACACGTGTCAACTATGTGTTTCCTGGTAGCGAAATAATTATCCGGTAATTGTTTCGTACGAGAACAGTTTATATATTTGCCACGAGCACAATTAAAAGCGCCGCATGAAAACACTGTCCATCTTACAAATACTTAACCATCCCCACCGATGACGTCACACTAAACTGACACCAAACACGACGCACACACACACACAATGTTGCGTTCTCCATGAATATTCAAATATAGAATAGCAGAGATTAAAAAAACCGGCCAAGTACAAGTCGGACTCGCGCGCGCAGGGTTCCGTAGCACCACACAATAATAAACTTATTTCGTAAGCATTAAGGTATAATTTGACAATTACGGCGGTTAGGGGATGACTTTATAAGTACCTATTTATCTTATCATCACATTTTTATTTAAATAAATGTAATATTAATTAAAATCAACACCAAATTTAATAATAATTTTTAGTCTTTTATTGTAAGATGAACATAGTTTTCCCAATACAACATACATGAAGTAAGCCTTTCCTAAATCAACGTTTGTATTAACGTACACCATCATGCTATTTACCTGCATGCGTGCCCGTATAGCTTTATGGTGATTGAATAAAGGTGATGCATTCCAGCTTCACGAGTATAATTTCCAGGAGCAAAATCTCCGAAAGCTAATGTAGGCATGATGATTCACATATATAGTGCGCTCATAATGAGGGTGGCTAGGTTGATGTGTAGGCGTTTTTGTGCGTTTTCCGTAACGTTTCATAATTAATTAACTCAAAATGTTTTGAGTAAACGAGTTTTCGATATTATATCGCATACATTTTGCTAACTTAACACATTTGTTTTGATTAAAAATACTGTAAACTTTTGTTCGAGATTTGATGGCGAACATTTTAATAAGTGCGGGTATTATTGGCCCTTAGAAGTTTTTTTAATACGGTGCTTCCCGCATTTTTGCCCCAAAACTACACGTTTAACAAATGGAAAAATTGTTGTATAAAATTCTAAGTTCTGCAACTTTATTCGATATTTGTTCGGTTGCCAACTAATTTGCGAGAAAACACTTTTCACATAATTTCGGACGACATTTGCACGCGCATATTGAACAATTTTAACTTTGTATATATTACATTTAGTTGACTCGATAATGTTGTTGCGTATATGGTAAAGTATCATCTATAGAATGTAATTCTGTGCTGAATATTCTGTGCAGATTTTTTTCATCTAAAAGAGACTTATGATGAAAAAGTCATATAAATACAGAATTTCATAGTTTTATACGTGACAGCCAGAGAAAAAGGCATTATTTATACATTTTAAGAATTATGGAACTATCTGATTGGACGTTGTTCATTCTTGTTTCTGTCAAAAGCATTAATTACATTTTGACCAAACGACAGGTACGCTGCAGCCTTCTCTCGTACTCTTTTGTTGCTTTATTTACCAAGCAAGGACATTCATTTAAATCTCGATATTGAGAACTTTGAAGCCAGCTACATTTTTATGGTTCTTTCTTTCGCAGGACTAAAAGATAAAAATCTTGCTGAAACGAATCTGCTCAAATGGCTCTTCGCTTAATTGATTGAATAAATGTATATTTTTAAAATGAAATTTATCACATCGAAGTCCGACATATCAGTGTTTGACAGTGCAGTGTTTGACAGCATTACGAAGAATGGACAGATGCAATATGCCATTACAATTTTGTCATTTTGAGCAATTGAAATGTAAACAGAATGATTTTTGACAATGTTGACTTTTGTATTTACTACGGAAATTACCGACGTGTGTTTCATTTATAGACAAGTCACTTATTTCTAAAGTATTTCTTATTAAATTCAAAACTTGACTGGCGCCATCTTTACTGCATCCAACAGAATCAAGTAAAGGGTTTTGAACGCCTTTATCCTTGTCAAAAAGGGGCCTCTTTTTCTGTCCTTGCTATTTAAATTATAAATAACATTTTTTCCAACTTTTTTTAACATTTCTTTGTTTAATAGTTCGTACGCGATTGTTTCTATCCGCGGCGATTATATTTTCGAGCCACTTTTGAGATTTCACAAATGTACAGTACTCGTGAGAGCAAAAATGTGAATTTGATAAAATATACTATGTATTGTTAATTATATTTTAATATGTTAAAGAAGCCTTATTGAAGACAGGTAAACGTACAAACACGAATAAATAATTTAATATTTTTTTAAAAGATGTAAATTAATATGTTAGTGAACGTAAATCGTCTTGAAACTTTTGTCAAGAAATACGGGACAGTGTTGTGCGAGTAGCGCAATTAAAATATCTAGAACATTTGGCAACGACAGTACTGAGGGACTAATTGCATAACATTTCTTTTTGAGACTGAAAATAAGCAAATCGAATGCACGGGTTTTAATATCATTGTAACTTGCAGAGCAGTTGCCCGAATAACTTTATAAGGTAATACACGTTACACACAATAGTTACACAGGTTACACGCGACAACGAGTTAAACACAACGGTAGACTACATCAACATACCCTGTAAACGATGTATGTTGATGAAGGACTTACATGAAGATTTGATGATCTTTTACTAAAATTGTAATTTTACGTACAACGTTAGTGAATTCAGCAATTCCCACTGTTTATACCGTTGTGTGATTCCGTTTTATGTATTCTAAACTTGCTCTTGGCTTGTTACTTCACTAGCAGGGGCTACTCGGTTGTTCCATTTGCTAGTGACAGTGAGATCTATAGTCGAATGTTAATCATGTCTTTATCATTATCAGATCCACATTTTTTTCTTTTCTTCAAATTTTTAATATTGTTTTTATATTACTTTCCTTCCTGGAATAAATTAAGCAGTTAAAATGTTGTATAAATTTGCTAAGTTATTTTTGTACGATACCGAATAGACATACTGACAGGAATGTAAAAGTGGAACCGTAACTTAAATGTGTTTATTAATTTTTTAGCGATACATTGTCAACCGGACTGACAGTCTCTTGAAAATATAATTAAAAATTTCGTAAATCGTTTAGTTTTGTTTTAATTGTGTTTATAGAAGCTTGAATTACATTTTTTTAATATTTAAATTATAAACCTTCACGACTTTATTGTTTTATTATTTGCATGTATAGATACGGATAAAACAATAAAATTGCGAACGCCTGTGCAGTGCCAAAGAATGTGTACCGCACCCACTCCTAATCTCCACCGACCTTATCTCTCGCAGATAAGCAAACAATATTTGATATAACGTCCATTTGAAATCCGTGTTGCAGCCGTTCAGTAATAAAGTCTTGTTTATAAATTTTTAATTTTTAAATGTTTCACGTATTTCCATAATTAATTGAATAATTACTGACAGTCGCCAGTTCGGTTACGGTGAAGCGTTACAGAAGCAAATTACGCCTTGTCTACTCATTGCTTCGAGCATCGTGCGCAGAACGCGTCCGCCGGTACGGAAGTGCTCAGTCGTGTCCGCAACCGACGTTCGAGTTCAGAGTTCTGTTCCCGCGACTTCAAACGTCAATACAGCGCTCGTTCGATCTTTCGGCGAGTCGGAGTCGAGCGGTATTGCCGCCAGGCGGTTGTTTCGGTTATTGCGCACGAGCGCGAGGTTAAACATTTGAATTTGGAAAACGGTTTATTCAACACAATGCCTCCATTAAACATATATTATCAGTGTGCTCCTTTACGTCGCCCGTATGAGAATTTCAGAAGCGCGTGCTCGCAGTCAGACCACGACATTATTTGTAATGCGTGCTCGGGTTTAGGGGAATTTACTGCGGATAAAGAAGTTGTTGACACTGACGCGTTCGATATTTTTCGATTGAATTATAAACATAATGAAGAAATTAAACGTAGGACGTTCGGTATTCTCATAGCTGTTCGCAAACACCTGTCGGCGCATGTTCGCAGCGAGTGGCAGACAGACGGAGTTAAATGTCTATGGGTTACAGTTCCCTCGTGCGGATCTCGTAGTCGTCTGCACGTTGCGTGCGGTTTCTTTAGATGGTGTGAAAACATTAGTCCCTTTACGGACACCCTCACGTCGCTTAGCAAAACACATCCGCATGATAAATTTCTCATAGTGGGTGAGTTTCCATTGTTTGAAAGAGATTGGTTTAGCAAAGAACATCGCCAGAGTGGAACAGAAAAAGAAGTTATAACGAGATTACGCAGCGCTGCATCACGCGCTGGCCTAGAGCAGTTTAACAAGATCAAGAATGATAATTTAGGGAATCTTGTGTTCAGTTCCGTTCCCGTCACCGTACTGCGCTGTCCACGTCCGTTGAATCCGGAAAAATATGTCTGGCAATGGGCTCTAGATTTATATTTGGACATCGGTCCATTTAAATGTAATGCCGCGAATGATGCAACAGTAGAATGTTGCAGGATTGTATCCAGCTGCCAGCGTGACGAGCGTCAGAAAAGTGCGACTGCCGGCGGAGAAGCCAGAAAAATGACTGATGAGTTAATCGATGAAAGATTCGAGCGGATAATGAAAGAACTGGAAGCCGTGAGGGAGGAATGCAGCAGAGTGTCGAAGGAGAACGCGTCGCTCAACTCGGAATGTGAGGCTTTGCGCGGTCGGATCGCGCGTCTGGAGGCTGATTCGAAACTACACGCCGGCATCGACGAACGTCTGAAGATGCTGGAGGAGCGAGCGCTCGCGCACTCCGAGAGAGGTGAGATCAAACGTCGCTACTGACGTCTTAAAAAACCGTTCAAATAAACTTTGTTCACTTTATTCAATTTAGATTTGGTGATTTGTTTTAAGCAACGAGTTGGCGTTGTACCAATTAAAGTGACTATTACACTATTTGTACACGTGTCAACTCTGTGTTTCGTGGCAGCAAAATAATCAGCCGGTAATTGTTTCGTACGAGAACAGTTTATATATATGCTACGAACACGATTAAAAGCGCCGTATGAAAGCACTTACAAATACTCAACCATCATCATTCATCTTACAAATACTCAACCATCTTCACTGATGACGTCACACTAAACAGATACGTAACACGACGCTGTGTGCGTCGTGTTACGTGTCCATTCACACAATATTGCATTCTCCATAAATATTAAAATTTAGAATAACAGACTTAAAAACCGCTCAAGTGCGAGTCGAACTCGCACACAAAAGGTTCCGTAGCACCAAACAATAACCTAATTTCGTACACAATAAGGTACAGTTTGACAGTCTGGGCGGTCGGAGGACAACTTTATAAGTACATGAGATATGTACTTATCGTATCTTATCATCATCTTGTTATTTAAATAAATGTAATAATAATTAAATTGGATACCAAATTTAATTATAATTTATAGACTTATTGTAAGTTGAACACAGTTATCCGAGTACAAGACACATGAAATAAGCCTTTCCTAAATCAATGATTGTATTAACGTACACCATGTATAGATAAAGAAATAGATAATCAGGGAAAAATAATAGCAACGGGCCATGGTTAGTCAAGAAAGAGGTGGTAGTAAAGAAGACTCAATCTGTAAGAACAGCACTTGACATTTTTAATAATGTGCTTGGAAAGGCAAATATAACTGTAAAATTTAAATCCCGAGAATTATTTTTCTCACCTGACTTTATGAAACATAAGTTCCATTATTCCTCTAACTGAGAATCAGCCCAATGAGTAAGTCACTGATGAGCTGGGAGAGACAGTCCAATTTCAATAGTTAGCAGCAGCAATATGTGCACATATTACCTAGTCCGAAAGTACATCATATGACAAAGATGAGGCACCCCGTTTAGTAACTACAACTGAAATACATAACTACATATTCAGCTTTCAGAGTATCTAATCACAACCATGTTTCTAACCTACTTAAATAATTTAATCTCAAAAAGAGGGAGAAAAAGAGGAAGATGCGTGAAAGATCTCGTTAATCTTCCCGATGATACAATCTGCAACGATTCTCGTAATTTTAAAAAGTAGTCGCAAAGTCGAAGTTACCAAAGCAGTTAGATATACCGTCAGCAGTTTTAGAAAACCAACTGAATATATCCTCATTTCTGGACACTAAGTCTGTAAAAGACATTTGTTTAAAAAATATCTGAACTTCACAGGCAGTCATTGGGGACATAATTTGGAGCTGAGATAGAAGATACAATTTTTATCTATAATTGTAAAAAGAAAAACACAACATAATTCTCATACGCATGTACAATAGAGCGGGCAATTAATGACATCAAAGCGGGCGAGGCATTCTTTTTGCTTATATCGGGTTTCATAAATGATGAAGTACGTTTTTAAAAGGAATTCCATAACTAATCATAAAAACAATGCAGCATGTGCCACACATCATCTGGAAGACATCGCACATTTTCAAATATGTGTTCATCAGCACATGGAAGAGGAATTAAATATTCCATAATGAAATATAATCCGGTTATAATCCACTACAATGTCACTCATGTACCCGATAGAACGTACATGCCCATAGGGGTAAACTGCAGCAGCACATATAACGATATCAAGCAGCACCACTTAGAAAATAATCTGCAAGTATTTAGCTGCACTCATTTTCACAACGCGATTAAAGCTTAACTAATCTGCTGTAGTATAACTTCAAGATATATGTGCCAAATGCGAAAATCATGCAACGGCATGCAAAACTTTACCATGTTCATGTGACTGTGATGAATGTAAATCTTTTGAATAACGTTTAGAAAACAAATGGAATTCTAGAAGAGATTCATTGCCAGTAGAAAATCTGTGTAATAATTCCAGAAAAGGGGACACAATTTGTACAGTCAACTTGCAAAATGTCATTTGCTAACGAATTATAATTTGATTGATTAACCACTTAAAACAAATTTTGTGAAGTTGATAAAACTTCTTTACATGATTTTTGATAATTGTTCATATTTACTTCATTACTTCTATTACATTGTTGATTTATAAATATTTTCTCTGACTATGTTGTGACTTTTAATTGTATCAAAAACTGTTAATGCAACAATAGCACACAGATCTTTAAAAACACAGACGAGTGTCATTCATTATTCGGTAGCAGTGTTACATAATGACATATAGATAATGATTTACAAAAAAAGAATAAATAACTGAATCTGCAAATGTTTTTCACCAATTAAGGTAACAAATAAACAATATAAATGGATACCTCTACGCGTGTAATGAAGCAGCGAAGTTGAAGAGTCTGTATATTAAATATATTTCCAAATAAATACGTTCAGCGCTCTGCCAATGAGCTGTAAAAAGAAATTGTGACTGGATTTTTATCTATCTGTCTATTAATTTATTACCTGGATACTTGCTGATAGACATTAAAAGAATATTCGATGCCTAAGAGTATTACACGAAAGCTACAGAAAAAATTAAGGAGTTGAATGTTTTTAGAATATTTTTCTGTCTGACATTTGTAGTTTTGATCATTGTGTCACTTCGAGTTTAAGCAAGGAATTGTAAATTCTCATCAAATTTTCGTCGAAATAAGATAAAAGACATGCTTCCGTTTATCTCCACTTGTGTGTTTGCATATATTTGATTGTAAGAAAACTTGATTGTCTGAATCCTCTTACTGAATTAAAATCAACAGGTTAATTTGATACAATAATAATTTAAAACATGTCCTAAGTTTTATAGAAATGTGTATTTTTATATACGTTTGGATGTGTGTTTATTTGGGGGAAAATTTATTGGAAAACTAAAATCATGGCAAACTTTCTATTAAAAGAAGAAAAAAAATCCACTTTTGTTCACAATACTGTCAACAGGAGAGAATATGCCTTTTTGTTAGCTCTCATTGCCCGGTTTGTTACATCTTAATAAAGTGGCGGTTTAAAAATTGCCAGAAGTATTAAATGAACAGTGTGTATGTTCATATGAATAATTTTTTTCAAGATCCAGCATCGGGTTTCAAAGGAAGATAGAATCGTTCCATGGTCGGAGTTAGGAACTCCTCAATGATATCAAATAGATTCAACGTTTGCAGGGTCTGATGATGGAGATGGAAGGTGGTGACAGGGAGTTCCTGTGTCAATGACAAAAAGTTTTTCCACAAAGTTTAGACTCTTAAAATTCTTACAACGCGTCTTTTCTTCACAAGTAGTGGCCACAGTTTGATGATTGAGCCGGAAACTTCTTACCGAGTTTCAGCTCATTTGTTTTGTGTGATGAGACCTCTGGCCAAAGTTTGATTTTGCTTGACTTTCCTTGATATATGCAAGAAAGTAATAAAATATATATATATATATATGTATATATATATATATATATATGTATATATATATATATTTATATATATATATATATATATATATATATGTATATATATATATATATATATATATATATATATATATATATATATAACTGAAGCAATTAAGATATTACTGGGTATGTAGGTATGTAAGTATATATAAACATATACGAAGGCATGAAGCGGCCTGGATATTCAATAGGTACACAAGTAAGTATATAAAAGTATATAAAAAGATATGAAGCACTGATTATAGTAAAGCCAAAAGAGGAAAATGTTATAGATATATTCTTATGTATGTATATAAGTATGAATGTATTAATTTCGTTAAAATCATATTTTTATTTCAACGAGTGACGTATTATTGAATTATCCTTAAATTTTTTAACATTCTGCGTAACGTAGGATATGAGAAGCATTAAAAAAAAGCGAAAAGATTTTGAATAACCACCAAATGAAGAAGGCACTGAAAGAAATATAATAATGAAAACGTAAATATTTAGCTGGAAGTTTTGCAGTACAACACAGTTTCTGAACATTAATAAATTTGCAATAGATGATTACTATTTTCAATGTTGGTGTTAAGTTGAATATAGCACTCATCTGTATCTGTGTAGGATATACATGAATGTACATGAAAGAGGAAGAGAGGAAGATAACACTCATCTGCATCTGTGTAGGGTATACATGTATGTACATGAAAAAGGAAGAGATGAAGGTAGTCTCATCCGTATATGTGTAGGATATACATGTATGTATGTGAAAGAGGAAGAGAGGAAGATAGCCCCATCTGTATCTGTGTAGTGTATACATGTATTTATATCAAAGAGGAAGAGAGGAAGATGGTACTCATCTGTATCTGTGTAGGATATACATGTATGTACATGAAAGAGGAAGATAGCACTCATCTGTATCTGTGTAAGTTATACATATATGTACATAAAAAAGGAAGAGAAGAAGATAGCACTCATCTGTATCTGGGTAAGGTATACATATATGTACGTGAAGGGGGAAGAGAGGAAGATACCACTCATCTGTATCTGTATAAGGTATACATGTATGTACATGAAAGAGGAAGAGAGGAAGATAGCACTCATCTGTATCTGTGTAGGGTATACATGTATGTACATGAAAGAGGAAGAGAAGGAGATAGCACTCATCTGTATCTGTGTAAGGTATACATGTATGTACAAGAAAAAGGAAGAGAGGAAGATAGCACTCATCTGTATCTATGTAAGGTATACATGTATGTACATGAAAGAGGAAGAGAAGGAGATAGCACTCATCTGTATCTGTATAAGGTATACATATATGTACAAGAAAAAGGAAGAGAGGAAGATAGCACTCATCTGTATCTGGGTAAGGTATACATGTATGTACATGAAAGAGGAAGAGAAGGAGATAGCACTCATCTGTATATGTGTAAGGTATACATATATGTACAAGAAAAAGGAAGAGAGGAAGATAGCACTCATCTGTATCTGTGTAGGGTATACATGTATGTCCACTTGGCACTCATTACAAAATGAAATGATGAAGTTTTGACTTATTTTATGAAACACACATGAAACGAAAAGGGCTCTGGGTGTACTATACTCTGGGTGTACTATACAAGAATTAAAGATGCTCATTAAGAGCTAGAATAAGATGCTATTTTAACGTTAGTGGTGTATTTTAAATAAATGTGCGTTCATAATTGTTTTTTCCTTTTACATGGCTGAAAAAAATTGAATAAACATGAAAAGGGTTATTCCTGAATCAACTGGTACTTCCTTATTTTGATTTTACTCTAGCGTCTTGGCCAGAGGCAGAAGCCATACTGTCTTTTTTTCAAACATTCTGCCATTCACTTTGGTTATTCTTTCATGTCATGCTAATTATTGTTTTGTCTCATTGTCTGCAGTGAAAGCTCTCACATCATTCCTATTTGCACCTCTTTCTAACAATTGATGCAGCTTAATGGGTAGTCAGTGTTTGTTAATGATGGTGCTGTGATTGGTAGCCGACCGTTGTCAAGTGCAACATGATATAGCTGGTACTGCATGATCCGTAGTCAATGTTACTTCGTTTGTTACATTACTTTCTATGGATGTATTGCGTCGCTGCTGATGCTGCTGCGTCGCTGATCATGATGGTTTTAGTTCCTATAATGTTGCTGTTCAATGCTTTTGATTTATTAAACTGAGTCTCTGGTCGTTGCATAGTGTTTTTTTGTATAATTATATAATGTCATTGGCGTCCTCCATGTTTCTTTTAATTAAATTTGCTGTCTGCATTTCCTTTTGTATTATTGGTTAAGAGTAGACGATCATAAGATTCGCAAGTAGACGTAATGGTGAATAGAATTTCATATTAAAGAGTTTATTTTCGTCATTTACATCTTTGCAGATTGAAATCTCGAGTTTTTAACATTTTATTACATTGTTTATTTAATAGATTAATTCTTCATATGTTTGCAAACGGACTATTTATTTTTAAAAGTTTAGTAACTAATGTTAATATGAGTGTGCGCAAGCAACAACGGAAAGCAAAAAGTTCATTCACCATGGCGTTCACGTTCACCTTCGCATTTTCGCTTTTGTGTTCGCGTTCGCCTTCCACTTCACCTTCCCATTCCACTTCACCAAGGCTTCACCTTTAACCCCCCTCCCCATCCCCTCTTATCCCGGCTATTTTGCCCCGTAGAATGCTTTGTTTAGCTTTAAAACAACTTATCCAGCCGTGTACGCATTTAGAATATAAAATGTTGAAATGTGTCGCAAAATAATTTTCTTTTTCCAGTAGCGTAGAGTATTTTCCAGTAGCGTAGAGTATTTTCCATTTTTTCTAATTAAACTACTACAATAAATCTACATCGACATTTTCGTGATTATTTGTGGAGTCTCTTTGGTTTTAAGATTTTAAAATTAAATAATTCCTGAGATATTAGAATAACAAAATTTCATTTTTGTTCTTATAAATCGTTGATATAATCGAATGCCTCACTTTGAATTGTTTTACAGGTGACGAATTCGATTTTCCATTTTCGAGTCGATTATAAATGTCTTTTATCTTTAATCGATGCGATGAATGGCGGCTTTTGTTATTTAATTGCTAAGCCATGCGATTAATTTCGTTAAACATTTGTCGCTGCGAATCAAAACAACCACCGCGCCGTAGCGATCCGTGGGCGTCGTAATTAAATTTATTTAATTTATAACATGTATAATTTATTAAAAAATAAGCAAATATATAAATGAATCGATATTTTCACATAAACGAAGTCGTTATAATCGAACTCAATTTTATAAAAGTTTATACGGAAATTAAATCCTCCATTAGAGCTATCTCACAATAAAGGTGTGGTCACTACAGACGGAATTACAATAAATAAATTCCACCTACTTCGAATATAGAACTGCCTAAACAAAGAAGTGAGATAGCAAATATTGTAGGAGATTCGACACACGCAAGTGTGACGAGACCACACTGAATTCTGTCGCTTACCTAATATAATGATGTCGCACTCCTTTAATGAGAAAATGTGGTTGAAATGGAATTCTACATAATAATAAAATATTTTTATGTTTTTTCCGAGTTTTATAATTTGAGGCAGGTTTGCTGATGATAAGTTGATCAAGATATATTTATTTCTTTATTTTGTCTCTATTATGAAGAAATGTGAGTGCTGAATTCGACTTTCATTATGTTTTTCAGATTTAAGGTAGCGACATTTGCCATTCAAAATAAATTACCACTATATGCATTTTCGACTAATTACAGAGAACTGAATACAATATCCTACTAATAAATACCCTCCTGGATATCAAAAACATTGTGTAATTCGAAATCAACAACCTAAATTTAGTCGAAATCGAATGTAATGAACATCTCTCGTGAGAAAGACAGATGACCAAACTTGATTTTCAAAAACATTGTGAAATAAGAATTCAGCGTCCGAAGGTGATTAAAAACGAATAGCGGCTTCTTATTCATGGACCGATATCACCATTTTGAATCTCAAATACATTGTGAAATTCTAATTCAGCACCCTAATTTAGTTGAAATCAAATATAGTGACGATTTATTTCGAGACAAATAAGGTAAAGGGACCTCTAATTATTGTATTTTGTATAGTTAGTTGTTAATGAACAAAATAAAATAAATACGAAGTTTACAAAACAAAAAAAGAAGAAGTTCCTAGCAATGGACTCTTATGGCGCATTTGTATGCGAAATATAATTAATCTCGGACATGTGATGCGTCACGCGCCACTAATGCGGGGCAGATTGTGCAAGTTACATAACTTTATGTAATATCTTGACTTAGGTAATCCCGAGTTACGTAAATGTTACGGTTAGTAACATTTATGTAAGTCGGGTTTACCTAAATAGAGATATTACTGTATTTCAAATTAAATTTTTAAAAGGAAAAAAGTTATATATATAAATTTTAAGAATTATGAAACTATCTGATTCGATCTTGTCAATTGATTGCTGTTTCTCTCCAAAGCATTATATTTTAAACAAACGACAGAGAGGCTGCGGCCTTCTCTCGTTATTGTTTAAATCTTCATTTACCCATCAAGGACATTCATTTAAATCCCGATAGTGACAAGTTTAAAACCGGCTATATTTTTATGGTTCTCTCTATCGCATACATAAAGATTAAAACCTTGCGGAAACAAATCTTCTCAAGTGGCTCTTCGCTTAATTGATCGACTAAATGTATATTTTTAAATTGAAATTTCTCACATCGAAGTCTGATGTATCGGTGCAGTAGTTAACAGCATTACGAAGAATAGATAGATGCAATCGGCTATTACAATATTTTCATTTTGAGCCATGGAAATGTAAACAGAATGATTGTTGACAAAGTTAACTTTTGTATTTACTACGGATATTGCCAACGTCTGTTTCGTTTACAGACAGGTCATTTCTTTTCAAAGTATTTATTAATAAATTTGATACTCGACTAGAGGCATTATTACTGCATCCAGTAAAAATAAGTAAAGGGGTTTGAAGGCCCTTATCCTAGTCAACAAATTAGATAGGTTTTTCTGCCCTTGCAATCTAACATTATAAATAACATTTTTACATAATTTTATGGCTCGTTCTTTGTTTGATAGTTTGTACGCGATGGTTTCTATCCTCGGCAATTAAGTTTTCGAGCTACTTCGAGACCTTGCAAATGTACGGTAATTGTGAGAGCGAAGATGTGAATTTGAAAATATTAACTATTTACTGTTAATTACATTTAAATATGTCAAAGAAACCTTATTGACGACATGTTAACGTACAAACACAAATAAATCATTTATTTTTGTAAAATAGATCGATATAAATTAATATTTTAGGGTACATAAAGCGTCTTGAATGTATTTTACACATAATAATTACATAGGTTACACACGACAACGAGTTGTATATAACAATAGACTACATCAACATACACTGTAAACGATGTATGCTGATGAAGGACTTACATGAAGTTTTGATGATCTTTTACTAAAATTGCAGCATTTTATGTACATCGTTAGTGGATGCACCATTTCCCACTTTTTATATCGTTGTGTGATTCCATTTTATTTGTTTTTAACTTGCTCTTTGCTCGTGACTTCACTCGCATGGGCTAGTCGGTTGTTCCATTTGTTAGTGACAGTGAGATCTATAGTTGACGGTTAACCATGTCTTTATCATTATCAGATCGACATTTTTTTGTCTTTTCTTCGACTTTTTAATATTGTTTTTTCTATTATCTTCCCTCCTAGTGTAAATTAAGCAGTTAAAATTTAATATAAATTTGCTAAGTTATTTTTATATTATACCGAATGAATATACTGATAGGAAAATAACAGTGAAACCGGAACCTAAACATATTTATTAATTTTTACGCGATTCATTGTCCAACGGACAGACAGTCTCTTAAAAATATAGTGAACAATTTCGAAAGTAATTACGTTCCTTTTTTAATTTAGTTTGTAGTAGTTTGAATTATTTTTGTTTTAACATTTAAGTTATAAACTTTCACGCCTTTATTGTTTTATTATTTGCGTACAAGGATACGGATAAGAAATCAAAATTCCGAACGCCTGTGGAATGCGAAAGAATACGTATAGTATATAATAGTTCATATCGTAGACTTATTAACCGCACCCACACCTAATCTCCACCGACCTAATCTCTCGGCAGATAAGCAAACAATATTTGATACAACGTCCATTTGAAATCCGAGTCACAGCCATTCACTAATAAAGTCTTGTTTATAAATATTAAATTTGTATATGTGTTACATATTTCCATAATTATTTTATAATTACCGACAGTCGC
This sequence comes from Druceiella hillmani, assembly GCA_039881145.1. NCBI lineage: Eukaryota > Metazoa > Arthropoda > Insecta > Lepidoptera > Hepialidae > Druceiella > Druceiella hillmani. The sequence goes on along the minus strand of JAYKKI010000019.1, from coordinate 20,988,835 downwards.
CAGTTCGGTTACGGTGAAGTGTTACAGAAACAAGTTACGTCTCGTCTACTCATTGCTTCGAGCATCGTGCACAGAGCGCGTCCACCGGTACGGAAGTGCTCAGTCGTGTCCGCAACCGACGTTCGAGTTCAGAGTTCTGTTCCCGCGACTTCGAGCGTCAATACAGCGCTCGTTCGATCTGTCGGCGAGTCGGAGTCGAGCGGTATTGCCGCCAGGCGGTTGTTTCGGTTATTGCGTACGAGCGCGAGGTTAAACATTTGAATTTGGAATACGGTTTATTCAACACAATGCCTCCATTAAACATATATTATCAGTGTGCTCCTTTATATCACCCGTACGATAATTTCAGAAGCGCGTGCACGCAATCAGACCACGACATTATTTTTATTACGAACTTTTGTGTATCGAAACATATTGCGGATAAAGAAGTTGTTGACACTGACGTGTTTGATATTTTTCGATGGCATTTTAGTTTTATAACAAATGGCATTCTCATAGCTGTCCGCAAACACCTGTCAGCACAAATTCGTAGCGAGTGGCAGACAAAGGGAGTTCAATGTCTGTGGGTTACAGTTCCCTCGCGCGGATGTCGCAGTCGTCTGCACGTTGCGTGCGGGTGCTTTAGATGGTGTGAAAACATTAGCCCCTTCACCGACACCCTCACGTCGCTCAGCAAGACACATCCGCTAGATAAATTTCTCATCGTGGGTATGTTTCCATCGTTTAAAGGTGATTGGATTAATGCAGAGCACAGCCAGACCGGGACAGGAGATGAGGTTATAACGAGATTACGCAGTGCTACATCACGCGCTGGCTTAGAGCAGTTTAACAAGAGCAAGGATAAAAATGGTTATTTACATAATCCTGTGTTCAGTTCCGTTCCCGTCACCGTACTGCGCTGTCCACATCCGTTGAATCCGGAAGAGCGTGACTATGAACGGGCTCTACAATTCAATTTGGACATCGGTCCATTTAAATGTTGTAATGCCACGAATGATGCAACAGCTGAATGTCGCAGGATTGTATCCAGCGGCCAGCGTGACGAGCGCCTGGAAAGTGCGAGTGCGAGTGGAGAAGCTAGAAAAATGATTGATGAGTTAATCGATGAAAGACTCGAGCGGATAATAAAAGAACTGGAAGCCGTGAGGGAGGAATGCAGCAGAGTGTCGAAGGAGAACGCGTCGCTCAACTCGGAATGTGAGGCTTTGCGCGGTCGGATCGCGCGTCTGGAGGCTGATACGAAACTACACGCCGGCATCGACGAACGTCTGAAGAAGCTGGAGCAGCGAGCGCTCGCGCACTCCGAGAGAGGTGAGATCAAACGTCGCTACCGACGTCTTCAACAGCTGTTCAAATATCTTTGTTCACTTTATTCAATTTATATTTGGTGATTTGTTTTAACCAACGAACTGGCGTTGTTTAAATTAATGTAATGATTTGTAAACTCTGTTGTCAAATTTATTGCGTGGAAACACGTGTCAACTATGTGTTTCCTGGTAGCAAAATATTCATCCGGTAATTGTTTCGTACGAGAACAGTTTATATATTTGCCACGAGCACAATTAAAAGCGCCGCATGAAAGCACTGTCCATCTTACAAATACCTAACCATCCTCACCGATGACGTCACACTAAACTGACACGAAACACGACGCACACACACACACACAATATTGCGTTCTCCATGAATATTCAAATATAGAATAGCAGAGATTAAAAAAACCGGCCAAGTACAAGTCGGACTCGCGCGCGCAGGTTTCCGTAGCACCACACAATAATAAACTTATTTCGTACGCATTAAGGTATAATTTGACAATTAGGGCGGTTAGGGGACGACTTTATAAGTACCTATTTATCTTATCATCACATTTTTATTTAAATAAATGTAATATTAATTAAAATCAACATCAAATTTAATAATAATTTTTAGTCTTTTATTGTAAGATGAACCTAGTTATCCGAATACAAGATACATGAAGTAAGCCTTTCCTAAATCAACGTTTGTATTAACGTACACCATCATGCTATTTACCTGCATGCGTGCCCGTATAGCTTTATGGTGATTGAATAAAGGTGATGCATTCCAGCTTCACGAGTATAATTTCCAGGAGCAAAATCTCCGAAAGCTAATGTAGGCATGATGATTCACATATATAGTGCGCTCATAATGAGGGTGGCTAGGTTGACGTGTAGGCGTTTTTGTGCGTTTTCCGTGACGTTTCATAATTAATTAACTCAAAATATTTTGAGTAAGCGAGTTCTCGATATTATATCGCATACATTTTTCTAGCTTAACACATTTGTTTTGATTAAAAATACTATAAACTTTTGTTCGAGATTTGATGGCGAACATTTTAATAAGTGCGGGTATTATTGGCCCTTAGAAGTTTTTTTAATACGGTGCTTCCCGCAATTTTTCCACAAAACTACACGTTTAACAAATGAAAAAATTGTTGTATAAAATTCTAAGTTCTGCAACTTTATTCGATATTTGTTCGGTTGCCAACTAAATTGCGAGAAAACGCTTTTCACATAATTTCGGACGACATTTGCACGCGCATATTGAACAATTTCAACTTTGTATATTGTATATTTACATTTAGTTGACTCGATAATGTTGTTGCGTATATGGTAAAGTATCATCTATAGAATGTAATTCTGTGCTGAATATTCTGTGCAGATTTTTTTTCATCTAAAAGAGACTTATGATGTAAAAGTGATATAAATACAGAATTTCGTAATTTTATACGTGACAGCCAGAGAAAAAGGCATTATTTATACATTTTAAGAATTATGGAACTATCTGATTGGATGTTGTTCATTCTTGTTTCTGTCAAAAGCATTAATTACATTTTGACCAAACGACAGGTACGCTGCAGCCTTCTCTCGTACTCTTTTGTTGCTTTATTTACCAAGCAAGGACATTCATTTAAATCTCGATATTGAGAACTTTAAAGCCAGCTACATTTTTATGGTTCTTTCTTTCGCAAGACTAAAAGATAAAAATCTTGCTGAAACGAATCTGCTCAAATGGCTCTTCGCTTAATTGATTGAATAAATGTATATTTTTAAATTGAAATTTATCACATCGAAGTCCGACATATCAGTGTTTGACAGTGCAGTGTTTGACAGCATTACGAAGAATGGACAGATGCAATATGCCATTACAATTTTGTCATTTTGAGCAATTGAAATGTAAACAGAATGATTTTCGACAATGTTGACTTTTGTATTTACTACGGAAATTACCGACGTGTGTTTCATTTATAGACAAGTCACTTATTTCTAAAGTATTTCTTATTAAATTCAAAACTTGACTGGCGGCATCTTTACTGTATCCAACAGAATCAAGTAAAGGGTTTTAAACGCCTTTATCCTTGTCAAAAAGGGGCCTCTTTTTCTGTCCTTGCTATTTGAATTATAAATAACATTTTTTCCAACTTTTTTTAACATTTCTTTGTTTAATAGTTCGTACGCGATTGTTTCTATCCGCGGCGATTATATTTTCGAGCCACTTTTGAGACTTCACAAATGTACAGTACTCGTGAGAGCAAAAATGTGAATTTGAAAAAATGTACTATGTATTGTTAATTATATTTTAATATCTTAAAGACGCCTTATTGAAGACAGGTAAACGTATAAACACGAATTGTGAACGTAAATCGTCTTGAAACTTTTGTCAAGAAATACCGGACAGTGTTGTGCGAGTAGCGCAATTAAAATATCTAGAGCATTTGGCAACGACAGTACTGAGGGACTAATTGCATAATATTTATGTTTGAGACTGAAAATAAGCAAATCGAATGCACGGGTTTTAATATCATTGTAACTTGCAGAGCAGTTGCCCGAATAACTTTATAAGGTAATACACGTTACACACAATAGTTACACAGGTTACACGCGACAACGAGTTAAACACAACGGTAGACTACATCAACATACCCTGTAAACGATGTGTGCTGATGAAGGACTTACATGAAGATTTGATGATCTTTTACTAAAATTGTAATTTTACGTACAACGTTAGTGAATTCAGCAATTCCCACTGTTTATACCGTTGTGTGATTCCGTTTTATGTATTCTAAACTTGCTCTTGGCTTGTTACTTCACTAGCAGGGGCTACTCGGTTGTTCCATTTGCTAGTGACAGTGAGATCTATAGTCGAATGTTAATCATGTCTTTATCATTATCAGATCCACATTTTTTTCTTTTCTTCAAATTTTTAATATTGTTTTTTTATATTACTTTCCTTCCTAGAGTAAATTAAGCAGTTAAAATGTTATATAATTATATAGTAAATTAAGCAGTTAAAATGTTATATAGTTATATATTTGCTAAGTTATTTTTGTACGATACCGAATAGACATACTGACAGGAATGTAAAAGTGGAACCGTAACTTAAATGTGTTTATTAATTTTTTAGCGATACATTGTCAACCGGACTGACAGTCTCTTGAAAATATAATTAAAAATTTCGTAAATCGTTTAATTTTGTTTATAGAAGCTTGAATTACATTTTTTTAATATTTAAATTATAAACCTTCACGACTTCATTGTTTTATTATTTGCATGTATAGATACGGATAAAACAATAAAATTGCGAACGCCTGTGCAGTGCCAAAGAATGTGTACCGCACCCACTCCTAATCTCCACCGACCTTATCTCTCGCAGATAAGCAGACAATATTTGATATAACGTCCAGTTGAAACCCGTGTTGCAGTCGTTCAATAACAAACTATTGATTATAAATTTTTAATTTTTATATGTGTTACATATTTCCGTAATTAATTTAATAATTACTGACAGTCCCCAGTTCGGTTGCGGTGAAGTGTTACAGAAACAAATTGCGCCTCGTCTACTCATTGCTTCGAGCATCGTGCGCAGAACGCGTCCGTCGGTACGGAAGTGCTCAGTCGTGTCCGCAACCAAAGTTCGAGTTCAGATCGATCGATCTGTTGGCGAGTCGGAGTCGAGCGGTATTGTCGCCAGGCGGTTGTTTCGGTTATTGCGTACGAGCGCGAGGTTAAACATTTGAATTTGGAATACGGTTTATTAAACACAATGCCTCCATTAAACATATATTATCAGTGTACTCCTTTATTGCACACGTATAAGAAGTTCAGAAGCGCGTGCTCGCAATCAGACCACGACGTGATTTGTATTGCGGACTCGTGTTTATGGAACAGTCCTTCTGATGAAGAAGTTGTTGATACTGATGTATTTCATATTTTTCGATTGCATTTTACACGTAATGAAGACTTTACATGTAGGACAGTCGGTATTCTCATAGCTGTCCGCAAACACCTGTCGGCGCATGTTCACAGCAAGTGGCAGACAGACGGAGTTGCCTGTCTGTGGGTTACAGTTCCCTCGCGCGGATGTCGCAGTCGTCTGCACGTTGCGTGCGGTTTCTTTAGATGGTGTGAAAACATTAGTCCCTTTACGGATACCCTCACGTCGCTTAGCAAAACACATCCGCATGATAAATTTCTCATAGTGGGTGAGTTTCCATTGTTTGAAAGAGATTGGTTTAGCAAAGAACATCGCCAGAGTGGAACAGAAAAAGAAGTAATAACGAGATTACGTAGCGCTATATCACGCGCTGGCTTAGAGCAGTTTAACAAGATCAAGGATAAAGATGGTTATTTACATAATCCTGTGTTCAGTTCCGTTCCCGTCACCGTACTGCGCTATCCACATCCGTTGAATCCGGAAGAGCGTGACTATGACCGGGCTCTACAATTCAATTTGAACATCGGTCCATTTAAATGTTGTAATGCCACGAATGATGCGACAGCTGAATGTCGCAGGATTGTATCCAGCGGCCAGCGTGACGAGCGCCTGGAAAGTGCGAGTGCGGGTGGAGAAGCCAGAAAAATGATTGATGAGTTAATCGATGAAAGACTCGAGCGGATAATAAAAGAACTGGAAGCCGTGAGTGAGGAATGCAGCAGAGTGTCGAAGGAGAACGCGTCGCTCAACTCGGAATGTGAGGCTTTGCGCGGTCGGATCGCACGTCTGGAGGCTGATTCGAAACTACACGCCGGCATCGACGAACGTCTGAAGAAGCTGGAGGAGCGAGCGCTCGCGCACTCCGAGAGAGGTGAGATCAAACGTCGCTACCAACGTCTTCAACAGCTGTTCAAATATCTTTGTTCACTTTATTCAATATAGATTTGTTAATTTAGTTTAACCAACGAGTTGGCGTTGTTTAAATTAATGTAATGATTTGTAAACTTTGTTGTCAAGTTTATCGCATAGAAACACGTGTCAACTCTGTGTTTCCTGGTAGCAAAATAATCATCCGGTAATTGTTTCGTACGAGAACAGTTTATATATTTGCTACGAACACAATTAAAAGCGCCGAATGAAAGCACTGTCCATCTTACTAATACTCAACCATCCTCACCGATGACGTCACACTAAACAGACACGCCTGGCGATGCACACGCACACAATATTGCGTTCTCCATAAATATACAAATATATAATAACAGAGATTTAAAAAACCGTCCAAGTGCGAGTGGAACTCGCGAAGGGTTCCATAGCACCAAACAATATTAAACTTATTTCATGCACAATAAGGTGTATTTTGACAACCAGGGCGTTTGGGGAACGACTTTAGAAGTGCACACCTCATATTGTCATCACCTTCTTGTTTAAACAAATGTAACAATAATTAAAGTCAATACCAAATTCCATAATAATTTATAGTCTTTTATTGTAAGATGAACATAGTTATCCGAGTACAAGATACATGATGTAAGCCTTTCCTAAATCAATGATTGTATTAACGTACACCATCATGCTGTTTACCTGCATGAGTGCCCGTATAGCTTTGTGGTAGCTGAATAAAGGGTGATACATTCCAGCTTCACAAGTATAATTTCCAGGAACATATCAAGGTGTGTTCCTCCTCACTCGGTTGCCGTGAAGATGTGTATCTGGCATTCCGCACAAATGTGAGTATGTAATTCTCATTAAGAAAATCTGAATTAAAATCTCCGAAAACTAATGTAGGCATATATATGTGTATATATATATATATATATATATATATATATATATATATATATATATATATATATATATATATATATATTAACCAATATGTTAGTCACTTTATTAAAATCGTAATATTGCTGTATTAAAAACTATTATTAGGTCTATTTTACTATGCAATTAGGTCTATTTTACTTGTCAATATTTTGAACTTACAATTAAATATTAATTGATGCACAATATTCATTGTGTTGGCAGCAAAAATCAGTTTGTATTTCTCAAAGACATTGTGAGAACTAAAGTTATTACTGCGGTCGGTACCGAAAATATGCCATAGCTCAAAAACATTTTTTATTCAAACCAATTTTCACTGAAAGATTTTTTAAATTCAACTACCTCAATTTTTTTTTACAATTTTAAATTTGTTATATGATAAGTTGTAGGGTGACACAATTTTCCAAGTTCAGCAGCGCCATACCTCACCAGCTAATTGACTTAAATATAAAAATTATTTTGGAATTTCTGTAGCATTCCTTAAGACCTACGTCCACATGCATATGGGCGCTGAATTTTTTTACATCCCTCAGTTACATGCATGGAGTGCTACCCCTAATATTATTTTTTTCCTAATTCCTCTATTTGATTGTATGGCGGTTTATAGAAGACATCTACCATCCAAATTTCATCTATATAGTACCAATAGTCTCCGAGTAAATTGATTGTGACATACGGACAGACAGAGGGACATACAGACAGATGGACAGATGAACATGATGAAATAATAGCGTTCCGTTTTTGCCATTAGGGTTCCGTTTGTACCGACTACGGATTCCTAAAAACCCACCAAATGTGCATAGTGTGAATTGCAATGAGTTTATCATACATTTATATGTCTTATCTGTAAATGTTTACAGTGACTGGAAAAAGTTTCAACCACACCCACTTGTGAACTGTGGATCAACCTTTACGTATACAATTAAATGTTTATACCCTTTATAGAGCTTTTAATATTTATTGTTTATTTCTTGTATTTAAATCTTGAAATCACAAGCCACTGTACATTTTATATGGCTGACGCTGCAGTAAGCTAAATCTCCGTGATACTATTGACACTATTATTTGTGGAGAGTTTAGATACAGCCCTAAACAGTTGTTACTGCGTTTTATTCAATTATTGCGTGACAGTAATTTGATTAATTTAAACCTGGCTAAGTGCACGTTACTCAGCATATATTTCTACATGTGTACACCTTCCGGGATGATGATAACATGCATATTTCACAAGCCACTATGAAATTCGACCAACCTGTTACCTTAGTCTTATATGCAATGAAAATAATCATGTGCATTATAAGTCAGAAATAACAATAACAGATAGAAAAGATGTTTAAAATAGTGGGAAGACCAATAAATAACACTGTATATGTATACACATCTATATAATTATAGTCTAATAATTAACGGATCAGAGAGATAAAAACAATTAACTTTCTTCAGCTATTGATATGATAAAATTGAATTTTAGAAAGAAATTTCTAGAAATATTAAAATCTGAAAAAAGACAAAAGGTTATTATTTTATTTTATCAACGATGAAATGAAAATTAGGCAACCAAAAATAGGTAAAAACTTTATGGTTTACTATTATAAACCTCGATAAACGCTACGAAGTAACTAGTCAAGTATATATTTATATACTAGTATTGAATACTGGGAAAGTATCTTTAAACTTGTTTTTATGAACAATCATCAAGCAGAATGATGAGCTAGTTTGAACAAAACATCTTTCACATAACTCTTTAACATATTCAGATTCATCTCGCTTCAGTTTAGACATGAAAAAAGAACTTAATGAGAGACTTCTTTGTGAGTATTTTGTGCCTTTCCGTTGATGGAATTGCGATAGCAAGGGCAAAGAAGGAATATTGAGATGTTTTGGCCATGTTCAACATGTACACAGCAGAAAAGAGAAACTGAGTATTGAAGGCCGAAGTAGAAACCAGTAGATGAAATTAATGAAAATAGAAATCCGTCTGTGACAATGAGTGTAGTGAAAAATATTTGTTAGGATGTTTTCCAAGTGCTTTTTAGTAGCGACGAGCAATGTTTTACTTAAACATTGTACAAAATGTATTTGACAAGTTCAGCATGGATGTATTTGATTAAATTCCAATTGTGAGTAGAAGAATGTATTTAATCTCCTTAACGGAACAGAGAGTGATGAAAGATAGAGGAAGTATGGAAATTATCTTATTCTTTTAAGACTGTTTATTCATTAAGATTACGTTTTATTTCCAGCTGGAAGGAGACACTAATGAATTATTATTTTTTTGTAATATTTTTTAGTTTTCATGTTCTTTTTTAGTTTTGATGTGACAGTCACTACTTAGCGTCTAACGTCAATTACAAATATTATGTCATTGATAATGTCATTCAGTCATGCCATAATTTATTATTAGTCTTAATTAATATAATTTCAGGAAGGTCCAAAATTATCCAAAAATTATTATCTTGCCGAATTTAAAATGGAGTATTATTACGTACATTGATATCCTTCATTGCAGAAAGTAATTTTTCACAAACAAATTTGATAAATATTGCCGAGACACAAAATCTAATTAAACATTCACGACGGACATCATTGTATTTGGCTCATGAATGTACGAAGGAGCTGCTCAGAACAATATAATTTATTTTAAAATCTTCCACAGGTGGATTCAGGTCAATAGGAACCCAAACAGACCAGGAGTGCTCTGCAACGTTAAAAAAGAGTCTGGGACTTAACAAGGCCAATACGGCATCCCAAAAAGGGCCATTAGGGACACCAGACTTGAATGAAGGGGGTGGGGTTTCATCAGGTGCTTCTCAGGATGAACGAGGGCTTAGTTTCAGGCAGTCCAGCGAGAACACAATCACAGTTAGTAGCAACCACACCACAACCACTCCGTTCAACCAGTCGAGTATGTCAAGTCGGAATGCTCCAGAAGCCAAACCTTGCAGTGAGTTTCTGTTTTCCTTTTACCATCACTTCCGGGCGCAATACACTGATTTGGATCTACGGGCAGGAATTTTGATGTTATTTTACACTTTCAAATATAACAATTCAGAATTTGAGTATTGCGGGTGAACAGGACATTGTGTTTTTTATTTTCTGAACTTAATAATTGTTAGTTAGGGTTTAGGGGACGTCTCCGGCAACGGCAGGATAAATTAAAATAAACTTAGTTAATGGAACGATGATACGAATTATTATGTTTAGTTAGTTTTTGAGTTTCAAGTTAGAAGGAAACGTGTTGTGCAATTACAGTTGGATTTACAAATTAAAAAACAGTAAAAAAGACAATTCCAATGACGGTTCAATGATTCTAATTATAGCAAAAGAAAAAACAAAATATACCTGGTTTAAATTAGTTCTAAAATATAAATGGTACTTGGAGTAGCATTGCAGATGTTTTCTTATGAAGTGATGCCTGTATTAATTAAACAGTCACACTAGACATCATTAACAAGAATATCTTATTTAGAAACATAATTTTTAAAAGGCAAAATTAATTTGGTCATTGTAGCAAGCAAGTTCATTTCACAGTCCGTGTTAAAGTGAACATTGTATTTGGCTCATGAATGTACGAAGGAGCTGCTAAGAACAATATAACTTATTTTAAAATCATCCACAGGTGGATTCAAATCAAAAGGAATCCAAAGAGACCCGGAGTGCTCCACAGCGGTAAAAAACACTCTGGGACATAGCGAGGCTAATACTGCATCCCAAAAAGGGCCATTTGGGACACCAGATATGAATGAAGGGAGTGGGGTTTCATCAGGTGCTTCTCAGGGTGAACAAGGGCTTAGTTTCAGGCAGTCCAGCGAGAACACAAACACAGTTAGTAGCAACCCCACAACAACCACTCCGTTCGGCCAGTCGAGTATGTCAATTCGGAACGCTCCAGAAGCCAAACCCGACAGTGAGTTTCTGTTTTCCTTTTACTATCACTTCCAGGCGCAACACACTGATTAGGATGTATATTTTGACAAGTTATTTTACACTTTCAAATATTACATTTCAGAATTTGAACTTAATAATTGTTAGTTAGGGCTTAAGGGACGTCTCCAGCAATGGCCGGATAAATAAAAATAAACTTATTTAGTCGAACGGTGATACAAATGATTATGTTTAGTTAGTTTTTCAGTTTCAAGTTAGAAGGAATGTAACTGTAAAAAAGACAATTCCAATGACGATTCAGTGGCTTCTAATTATGGCAAAAAAAAATACACCTGGTTTGAATTAGTCCACTCTACCTAAAATGCTAAAAAATAAATGCTACTCCAACATTGCAGATATTTTCGTAAGAAATGAAATCCTGTACGCTTAATATTTTTTGGTATATTTTAGTACAGTTTTATTTCATTATAGGGTTTATAAATTACTTACACGGCTGGACTCATGAAACACTAACTATTGCAGCACCACACACATATGTCACATCCAGTTCTTGCAAATTCTATTCAAAGCACATTTATTTTCTGGGAAACTGGTCGGTACGTTGGTGGGCTCAGTAAACAGAATTAATAAAGTGAAGAAACTCTTTAGACTTGTTTCTGATAAAAATTAATTCCCGATTTTTTTCCATATAGACTACCTTAAGTTGTGAAGTTAAAAAATAAACCAAAATAGTTGGAGACGTGACATTTGATATAGACACACATACATACATGTTCGGTTTTATATTTTTTATATTCTGTTAGCAGATTGCATTCAAATAGTACATAAGCAAGTTTAGGGGGGTGGGCAAATTAAATTTTTTCTTATTTTTGTTGACCAAAGGAGGAACGGTAAAAAAATGTTACATGAGGTTGAATAAAAATAATACAAAGTAACTAAATAAATTTAATAATAATCAAAATAATATTTAATTTAAAATAATATTTTTGATTAACCAACCACTTTTTTACACTCTTATGTTTATATCTACATGGTGTATAAATAAAACACTCTGTGAAACCAACAGCTCAGCATGTAAGTAAATCAATGTGTATAATTAAAGGTGAGGATGGAAACGAAGAAGCCGATGTCTCTGATCCAGATGGAATGAGCTCAAGCAAGTTGTCTCAAGACTGCCTATTGTATGTACAAGATACACAACTCGGATACAGAGACCGCAATCTAAAGATAATTGAATAATAACTATTTCAAATTTGAAATAATTAGTGCTATTAACATTATCCATTTTTATTTTGGTTTTCATTTTGATATCCAGTAAAAAATAAATTAGCTTATCTTATCCTTTAGGGGAGAAGGGGTCAAATGCAACTTTGATATCACATCTTGCAATAGGAGTTTCCAATCTACAGAATTATACTTGTGTTATACTGGAACACTCCCAATGTGCTACAACCGATTTCCATCACAGAGCAGATTTGGGATTTTTGTACCATTACTACACAGCCCTCCACCTTGCATTGCTGAAAAGTTTCTAAATCTGACAACTAATAAAATGGAACACTATTACTTTATGAATTGGCATAGTGTTTTTCACAAAGAATCTACTTTTTTGTGATTTTTTTCTTTTTAGGGTTCTGTTCTTCAAAATGAAAAAATGAAATTCTTATAGGATAATCAGGTTGTCCGTTTGTCTATCACTCCATATATCAAAACATTTTTCACATAAATAACTTGAGATGTGAAGTTGAAATTAATATCATACGCTGAGGCCTATAACCTTAAATTGCTGGAAAAATTTCAAGCTTTTTGGTTCACGCAATAAATAGATATGGATCTTTAGAGAAAATTTTTTTATTTAAACTGTAGTCTTACTGATCATCAAAACCTATGGGGTATTTCTGGTCGACCTACAATCCATGTATGTACACGTAATGAGAAGTCTTAAAGCACAATTAATGGGAAAAATTTTAAAAACAATGATATCTAGTCTTTGTTGAATTAAACATTTTTTTTAAATTTGCCTGTGAAAAATAGAGCAGGCAATATATTTATGTTTTGAGAGATTACAATTCTATAAACAGTTAAATAGAAATGCTATGTACCATTAAATATTTACAAATGCCCAAATGAGTATGTAGCTCTCGTAGCGCGAGTTCTAATCATGCTTGCCGTTTTTTATATTGTTTTTATTTAAATTCATTGTTTGCTAGCTCTAAGCACTAAAGTGACATGATTGATGATAATGTATGGTATTGCTTTCATATAGTGTTGGTTTGTCATTCGTGTGAATCGAAAACAATTTATTTTTGTAGACAATTTTTCTTAAAAAATTTATTACACATTGTTTTTCCACAATTAATACATTATGATTGGAGTTTGAGCAATAAGCTGCATGCCAAAATGAACAAATGCATAGTGACAAAATACTACTGAACGGAACTACGCTTGAAAGGGAGTCGTATGATCTCAATACGATCGTGTGAGACTGTCTCTCCAGCAGTTACACAGATGTTTATCAAATTACGTTTCTACAATTATTATTAGCTGAAATGTGCTGTAACTTTGTAACTCGTAGTATTCATGGTCTTAGTATGAAGAAATAATTATTCATTACGAGTTCTGTGTGGAGAAGGTAATAAAAAAAGTCTAGCAAATTCTGATACCTTAAAAGCTACATCACTTTCCATTTTTGTTCCCTATAACTATATATCAAACTTGTTTGTAATGACGCTTCTTTTCAAATTACTTAATAATTATATAAATAATACCTTGGACTTTGGTCGGTGAGATTTTATATTTCTAATGAAGTAAATTTCACATAAAAAATATTTTTCTCTTTGCTTTGTATTACCGTTATGTCAAGGACAAACAGACAGATACAATAACTATTTCCCCTATCATACGAGTATATTATGATAATCATTAACGTAAGATGATGCATAGCTATTGAATTTTCTTTTGTTAAGGTTAGCTACGCTTGTGAGTTTTTGAAAAAACTTTATCTAGTAACAAGTCTCGATAAATTCTATAATCAATTACCAGTTATGTCTTTTTTCCTTTTTAACTATTTGTGTAACAATAAATTTGGTCAAAGTTACAGCTTCATATAGGTTCTCTTGTCAAAGGTATCATGTTAATGTGACCATAATTTCATCCAAATATAACACTTAATTCGATTTACTCTTCCATTTAGGGGCGGAGCCAAACAGTAGTCTCTCGGGCCTTGATGGTTCTCTTCCACCGCCAGTTTTGGGAAAGCTTAGTACACAATCCTTTGTTGGATGTGATGAAGTACATTGTCATACTACTCAGTGCTAATATTGTATGGTTGAGCGTGTTATATAGTATCACCTTCTAGCAATGCCAGTTTCAGGTTTAATATCTCACTCATAGATATACAGGCTTTACAAATGCACTTCTGTTGCAAAGACTTCATATGTAAATGCTTTCACCATATGTCCTGTCATTAGACTTGTTTGTTTGCAAGTACCACAGTCATGATGTGAACTTTTCTTCATTTTCATGTCAAATTGTTTCCCCCATGTTCTTATTTCATAATTTGCTTTGATGTGTACATCCCCATTTTCTGCAAACCAATATGCACCACTAACACTAGAAACATTCTTTAAATAAAGAAAATGTATTTACTGGTCCACATCAGCGTACTCTCCTATATCAAAGTGTGGATCTCACATAGTGACTGCTTCGTATTGATGTACTGCTTCGTATTGATGTACTGTTTCGTATTGATGTGTAACAGAATTGATGTTCAGGTTTTGTTGTAATCACTCTTGCATTAATTTTATTGTAGCACTAGTCGTTAGTGACAATGGGTATTGGATGTTAGCAGCGTAGTTGTTGGGTTATCTCAGACTGATTGCCTTTCTCAGACTTTAATAAATACAATAGTGCAAAATTGTATATTATTCTATCTAAATTGGTCTTGTAATTATAAATGATGTGTAAACAAACAAACAAATGTACTGACAGACAGATCGACAGATAAATATTTTAATTACTTTACATATTGCATGTTGAATAGGTGACTCAATACATAAAATATACTGAATCATTTATTTCAATTTATATAATGTGTGACTTTATATATTTTGGGTATACCAAAAATATGTCCAATGAAGTTGCTACTGTAAAAAATACCACATTTAATTAATTTCATTTCCACTAACTAAGGAATGAATACTGTGAACAAGGAGAACAGTCACTTCATGGACAAAAGTGAAACATATAAAGAATTATTTTTTACCCTCATTTGCAATGTTTTCTTTTTTCTGTATGTCTCTCAAACTTGTCGAGGTTGAAAACAATCTATCTGAATGTTTTATGCGATGGACACAAATACCTCCATTGCCTCAAGCAAGAAAAACCTTTTCTCCAAGTCTCAATGCTGTGATAAGTAACAATTTGATATCACAATATATGTACGCTTGTAATCATTGCTAGGTGAAGGTAGCAAGTATTGATAGTATTATAATCGTATGAAAGACAGTAGAACACAGTTAGAACAATATTTTCATGATAATGTACAATAATTACATCTGTCAAATAGATGTATAGCAAAAGTTTTATACATTTGCGAGAAACTAAATATTGCATGTGCAAATAAGGATAAGAGATAGATTTTTAATTTTATTTATTTGTGAACTCAAGCCAAAAAATAGCCCTTAGATGAAGAATTGTTCAAATAGGGGTTTTGAAAAATTGTTATTCACCTAACCTTCCCAGATATAATTATCGGTTAATATATGTTGAAAAAAAATCTATTTCCTTTGTGTGATGCAATATTTGTTACTTTCAAAGAAATATTTTAAATGGAACTGGCCATGCTTCAGTCATTTACATAAGGTCTTGCCAGTTTATACAGGGAGGAAATATTCAATGTTTACTATATTACACTCGTATATTATACTTCAATGTTTCTTTATAAAGTCTCTCCATTTTACACAATTACTTTCATAATCTTGGTCTTTTTGTACATTCATGATCAATTTTGGGTTTTTTCAAACAATTTATCTCATATTCCCGTCCATACACACATACCATCCCTATTTTTTCCATGTCTGTCAGAGCGATAGAGAAATCTGAGGGTGGAGTCTTAAAAGACTATTATGAGTAGTATTGCAGAGCATATATTAACCTGGTTGTGTTCCACAATATGATTTTACATCAATCTCTGTAATTATATCGACATTGATTAAAAATAACAAACTTTTTAAGTGGATTGAACCAAAGTAGAGAAACTCTTCTATAATAATAACATTGAAATCAATAAAAGTGATAATGAAGTAGTATTTGAATATATTTCATAACAACACTTATTTTAATTATGAATTGTTTATAACCTCAAAACGTTTAAATACGGACAGGTATTACGAACACAGTGATGAAAAACTACCGATATAGCATTAGAATAGCAAACAATAGCCGCTGACAGCGGTAAATTTAAAAGTAGAAGATTTCGAGCTTTGAAGTAAACTCTTTCCAAGTTTGAATAAAGGTTTGTCAGGTTCATTCCTAGATGTACGAGAGAATATTTTGGAAAGATAATGAACGAATAAAAATTGGCCAATTTTGCTCTATAAGTAATCTGTCAGTAATTGGTAATCCTTATTTCTCAATAAGCATTAATTCAACAGTACTTTTTCACATAAAAACCTGTTACTAAATTCATAGCAAGCACGAGTATAAGCTTAACATATTCACATATCTTCTTGTTTTACAGATCTTCAGAATGATGGAACTTACCTTCAAATAAATTTTATAGATTTTATATTAGCTTTTGTTTTGTTTGGTTGACGTTGTAGTACTCATGCTTCTAACATTTTTTGTACCAGGTGGAGATGTGAGCACATCAGCAAACCAGTCTCACTACCGCATCGTCCGAATCCACCAAAACAAACATCAGTGAACAAATTAAAATTCTGGCTTGTGAAACCGCATCAATACCACAACATGCACACAACACCCTGAGCTTTAGTGACTACTTTAAGCAAACTCCTACAGCTCTTATGGCTAACTTCTACAGCTGCATCGAATCTTGCATCCACTTCTAATTGGAAAGAAGAGAAAAATCTTCTGAAGCTGAACCTGTAGCTAGAATAACTATGAGCAGTCATATGCATATCTATTACTGAAGGTACATTATTTTCAAGGTCCATTTCCCTTGATCGGAGTGCGAATTCTGAAGAATTATTAGCACCATGTCAAGGAGACGTAGAACTTAGAAGACTAAAAGAATGGGAAATCATGTATGAAGCAATATTGGTAAAAATTTCGTAACAAAAGATGATTAAAATAAATATTTTTGACTTATTTCTATACACTGAGTTGATACATTGTAAACATAAGTGCAAGTAAACCAAAGCTAGAATATCTCGTTAGTGTTTAAGTTGTACTGTTTACTTGTATAATATTGCAGATTATTGTCACTATATTTGGGCATAGATTGGTATCATGGTCAATAGCTGGTTCTTCTTCTACTGCCACAATAATCTTCAGACTTTTAGTTGACTGTAACCTTCAGAGATGCTCTAAATATTGAAATTAGTTGAGTCCTTTAAGATTTTAAAATCACTTCAATGCTGGAATTATATTACATCTCAGTAAGTTTTTTGCTTTATTTTATAAGGTAATTATAGCACAATGATACAAATGCCTTCAAAATTTATTCAACGAGACGACACAATAGAAAGAAACTGGAGAAATGCAAAGACTGTACAATGAACTCCGCACATCTTTACTTCTCATAGTTGATATCGACTTCGAACTAGCTCCTGTCAATTTTTCGAATTTTGTTCTGCCTATAAATATATTTCTGGTAGTCGCATAGTTTAACTGTTTTCACATATTTCCATCTCTATGAATACCACCTAACACCTGATAATCAGAATAGAATATCAGCTTTTCAAAAACTTCACAACTTTATCAGATTTTTGGGACATTTTACCCTTTGATTTTGAAATGTTGTCTTTCTAAACCCTCCATATGTACTAAACCAATTGGTACAAAATATTTTGGGGATGTGAAAAAGTTCATACAATTTGGTACAATGTTATTTTATTTAGGCTGTTGAACAATAAATATAGACGGAAGTTATGAATTTGCTACACAAAATAATAAGGATAAAAATGTGAAGCCAGGGAAAAAATATAAACAAACAAGAAAAATATCCGGTAGCATAATTTGAACAATATATTGTTTTGACAAAATCAAACTGAAACTGAAACTGTAGTCTTTTTGACCAAACTTTGATCATTAAATTTTGTTGTTACATGGAATTTTTTAATATCCACCAAGCCTCAAAGGTTTTTTAAGACCTTCAAAGAGAGTAGCTGACTGGTATCTTTCCTAATAATATCTGAAACCTTCATAATTTCCATTCTTTCAAGCTCTGAAGAAAAATATGACTGAGAAATAAGAAAAATGATTATAAAATTTGTTTTTTTTGTCAAAAAGAGACATTCCAGATCCCTGGAGAGACCTCTAATCGTTATAAATTGTAAGTCTCTTTGCTTGCTTAATCGTTGTGTTTTTGCAATGCCAATTTGTTGTATTTTTACAATATCCAGACCTGAATTACATTAGAAATCTCCACTTCTCCATAGTATTGAAGTTCTCCATCATCTCATTGTGTTCACACCACAGTGTGATTTCATGAGATGGAATAACTTCGAAAATGTGTCGTCATTATAGATCAGTGTGTCAGTGTAATCGTATCTGTATGCAAGTAAGTAAATAAATACTAAAAATATTCGATCTAGAACATACCAGTAGTTTTCATAAATGATGCAGCACTCGCTCAGCAGCCAGTGCTCAAATATAACTTCACTCACCGTGCGTACTGAACCATCTGCCCAAGGTAAGAGAACAACTAATTGTCTCACCTTACAGACTTGTAGATTGAATTTAAAATCAATCTAAGTACAGTGGTCAGGCCATGTTGCACTGACCGACTTAAATCAATTTCAATGTTTCCTTAAATCATGTGATGTCAAAATACTTAGCTTGCAGTGACGTCACACCGTCGAAGTTGTCTATGATTTCATGGTTTACCGAGTTGAAATGAAAGTAGGCTTTATTGAAGTGTGTTCGAGATACTGTTTACGCTGAAAATGATTACTTGTTTTTCCTCGGGAAATCTGAATTTTTCATGTGTGAGGATGAAAAAACTCACTCAGTGAGCTAGGTTAGGATAGGTTAATGTTTTGGTATTATATGGCATGTCTCTAACTTATCTTGTGAAACACAAAAACCAAAAATCTGTTTAATCTCCCTTATTTGAAATACTTCTGGCAATTGCTTGTTTTTTACATGCAAAAATGCGGATCTAGACTTAGTTGTTATCATTCTTTTATGAGGAATAACAGTCTTATTTAATAACCTACAAGTTTGCACTGCATTCGGTTTTCTATATCATTATCCATCTGTAAAAGTATTAGGCAAAATTAGGAAAGTAAAGCCAAAAACAATTTCGAAACGTAGGTATTGTTCTATGATTTTGAAGAAGGTACACACAGGAACCCACTTTGCGACTTCTAAACACTTTATAAGTAATGTACTGGGGAACCTTACTGAATTGCAGGGCATTGGTGTAGAATACAATACTGGTAATACTTTTTTGCTATTATCCTTTAGGGAAATAAAGTTGACTTGAGGTCGTTTTGATGTATGAAAATACCAAAAATATCACTAAATATTTGCCGATTGTGCATACCAGAAGTCGAAAATATGGGTCTTCCGAAAGTTTATATATTTAATTGTTCAGGCTTTATTTACTTATATGAATGTTTATTACAGTAAATTAAAAATTAACAATTATTAATTAAAATGTAAATATATAGTTTGTACCAAAGCTGTGCTGTTCAATATAGCAATTCCACCAATGGACATTGGTGGAATTGCTATATTGAAAAATGCTACTTAATCGATTTAAATGTAATTTTTTTAACTCATATTTTTCTGAAGTGGCAAATGTTGAAATAAAAATTTAATTTGTTTCAAAAAATATTTTTTTTTTATTTAGGGACCTGAAACACTAGCCACTGTGATTAGGAAAATTTTCATTTTAAAAGTTTTACAATTGAACTATAAAACACAAATTTTGAAACCCATCAGGTCAAAAAAGCTGTTTCAAGAAAAACACAGTTAACATTTCTAGTATTTTTTGTTTTTAAAAAGAATAAAATTGTTTACCTAGAACATTTGGACAATCCTGTGGTCTCCATTATTGCCTGTTTTGAATATTTTACTGTGGAGGTTGACCACTTCAACTGATATTTGAACTTTCAAATGCAGCAAGTTCACAAAGGGGTCGCAATGGCGTCTTTTATTTATTTTAGGTCATCTGTGGTTCCTCTCTTAATATTATCATTAAAATATACAATGCAATTCCAAATACAAAATCAAAGTTGGAGTTAAATTTTGGTGCGAGCTAACAGAATAAAGAAATAAAACCTTTCTTGTTGTTTTAAGTACAACTCGTATACATGGACTATAATGAAAATAAAAAAACCACAAATATAAAAGAAACAAAGTAAAAAAACCACAAACAAAAAACTAGAAACAGAGTCAAAAAACCACAAATATAAAAGAGATAACTGTAATGAAAACAAGGCAATTACTTGTCCTTTGAGGATAGTGCCCTAACGATATCTCTCTTCAATATAACATAATTGGTTAGAATATTTTTGGAAGATTATTTTGCTATTGTAAGGCAGCATAAAGGGGATTAGAGAAATGAGAAAGGAACGTCACTATCCCTCACGTAGCAGGTACTTCTTTTGCTGTACCAATAAAAATGTCTAACATTCTCAAACGCTCATTTCTCTCAAGAAGATTATTTCTACTGACATATAATTTCTCCATAAAATCTATGGATTATAAGATTGGAACCTGCACAAAATGTAATTAGCATTCAGCAATTTTTACAATTTTGTTTGTTTTTAATTTATTTATGACCTTTCCACCTTTACTGTTCTATTCACATCAATGCTCACTTTGACATTTTTGTCGCCCCGAAAAAAAAACCACTGGCGGCCTGTTTAAATAAAAATTAAATGGTTTTAAACTATAACAAAAATTGATATTTAGAAAGACAAATTTGCATTAAATTAATAGTGGGCTAGTGCAAAACGGTCAAAAATTAAAAAGTACTTTTGCCTCGTTGCAAGTCGTTAACAAGATGCATTTTAATGCTATTGCACAATCAAACAAACGAAACTTATATCCTTTAAAAACTAAATGAAACTGTTCAGATTCTTGCAGTGTTTTAAAAGCATTTTATAGGTGTGACTTTTAAATTGTTTATATTATATAAGAATTGAAAATGTTTACTACGCTGACTAAGTTATTCAAATCAAATATCTATCGCATTAAGCACTCAGTGAATTATTCGTATATTTTTCCTTTGAGATCATCGATCAGTTCATTTTGTGTTTCGTGTGACAAGTTTTATTCTGCTTATTTGGTATCACGTCAGTGTTGTCTCAAAGTTAAACTCAATTTCGATGTCAATTTTGTCAATAAATTTTCTTGCATCCACGATGGTTTCATCTACTTATTCAATCAAAAATTCTTAAAGAATTTTTTATATTTTCAAAGCTTAAAACAGATGCTAGATTGAAATATTTTATTTTCATTGGCTCCCTTATTTGGTTACTAAAGTTTGATATTTTATATCAAATGACTATTGGACATAACTATAATTCTTTTACATAATTTAATAAAACCGAGGTTTTATTCCTTAAAAAATAATTTCTTAGTTTGCATAAATGATAAACAAAGCATCGTACACATCTCCCATATGAAATATTGAAGAAATATTAAAGGTTTTAAGCTCTCTATCCTGCTCTACCATCTAGTGTTTCAAAATTATTCCTTGGATGTAGATAATTTTTAAAATATTACATTCATCAAAATGTCGAAATCAAAAAAATATAAAAGCACTTCTTGGACCATTTTCAAGTTATTAGCGGCTTCCAGATATACACAGTAACAAGTATGCATAGCCGTTTCATTAACCACTAAATTGAGTGAGTGTCTACTACATGGAATGTCAAATGCTCACAAATTTAAATTTTTTATTCCGGATTGCATTCCTGCTTACCGCTCCTCATATTAGACCCATTGTCAAATCCCTGTTTAACATCCTCAAGTTTAAATGCAAACTTAATGATTTGGGATGCTTTTCAAAATTCATATATAAGCATTGCCATAATTTCAATCATGTTTTCCTGTGAAACTTTCAACAGGAAGGAAGTCCAAAAAGCATTCATTTATTTTTATTTTAACCTCATTTGAATCAAAATAATTGATTGAACCATATTTAATTACAAGAGTCGCTCGCTCCGTCTTATTAACTTCTGGAGTACAATCTAAAATGATAGGATGGTACTAGGTTTGTTTCAATAACAATATGGCATTTCACACTTTCATGCAGCAAGCCTATAGTCTCATTTTGTAAATTTATCTCGAAATAGTAAGCTTTTGTCTCTTCTTTATTGAGGGCTCCACACATATTTTCTTTCAAAATGGTATCAAATGCAGATAGCAGCTCGACTATTTTTAAAAATTTACCGTTGTTATGTTCACATTTCATATTATGTATAACAGTTTCTCACTTATAAATTGAAAAGCCGACAGCTTTTAATAAGTTTACATGAGTGATTGTTTATGATTCTTGCAAGCGTCTTACACAAATGGTTTGCTTCAGTATTTACATCAGCAAGCCGTGGCAGCATGTACATCGATTATATTAGAACACTTTAATCTTTGACTATATTCTAGCTGTGATTTTTGGACCAGAATATGTTTGTAAAAGTGTTAACGAGGTGCTTACAACATGTAAAAGCCTCTTCAGAAAGTAATTTTAACCCAAAAGCAAGGAGTTCTTTTCAAAGAGAATAAACTTGCTCTCCATTGCTAAAAATTTATGTTAAACAATTTGTGTTAAGATCTCGCATATCGTAATTCTGTTGCTTAAGTGGATCTTGTCTTACCAAAAAACTTCTTTCGGCATCTCTAAAATTACTTGGTCACACACAATGGTGGATTTGTACTTAAAGGTTCTAAAGCGCTTTGTGTAGATATCAGTTTTTATGGGGCTTATGTTTGGTGTTCGTGTTGGTCATGAAGTGACTGGTTATTCTGTTTTCCTTTATTCATGGTCATTTGTTTCTGTGCTACCAAATGGTCATTGCAAATTAATTTTTAAAGCACTGGGTTGTGTTCACCTTACTGTTTCCGTTTACAAACTTTGCAATTCGATTAGGACATTGGTCCGCCTCAATATTGTGAAACTTCAAATAACACAACAGAAGATGATGACTGGTTTTGTATCTGATCTTGGAAGATGTCATACATCCTTAAATATATATCCACCAGAATATGAAACAGAAATGAGCAACTTAATACCTAAAACTAATCTGTTTCCATACAATAACAACTGTCCACCGAAGAGAAAGTGTTTATCTATAAGATTAAGTTTCTCTAGCCTATACAAGGTTGCTTTTTAAACAGCGCTGCTTAGAAAATAATTTAAACTATTGTGATATTGAATGATTTAAGGTCTTGATAAAAACAAAGACGCAGATTAATTTATGGCCAAAAAATTTACACAAAAAATAAATTTTAATTTGAATGATGAACATTTATTGTTTTCATTCTCTTTCAATATTTCATAAAAAAAATCAATTTTATTAAAATTTAGCCAAAGAAAACTATCGCAAGACTTTATCTTTGTTTTTATAAATACTATTTCATGTAAAATGTATATAATATTTTTTTAATCAAACAAAATATTATATACATTTTCTATAATTTGAAATAAAAATGAAACTTTTAGTTGTCATTAATTTTAAAATGAGTCATTTGAATTAATTAGTTTTCCGAATAGTTTTGAAGTTAGCTGCCGCACAAACAAAACAAAAATTTTAAGCAAGTTTTATCAGCAAGATAACCAATATAAATAATAAATATGTCTGGTTAGTTGTAAATAAAATATTTATATAAAATTTGCATTATCATATGAATATTATTATATTATAATACTATTGTTTCAGAATATAAATTTGTTTTTTATTTTTGTATTTACAATTCCATCCAAGTACACATATTTTTATACAAGATTGATGACATTTGCAATATCGGTAGAGACTGGTAATTCGTTGTTCATAAGGAAATATTATATGGCTGTATAAAATATATAACAAAAAAAATTAAATATTAAAAAAATATAGCCAAAAATCTGCCGTTAAATCTTTATTAATGTTTCAAAATTAACATTTCAAATTATAGTGTATTGAATTTATAGAGTAGAGTGGTATAAGGGGGGCAGTGGGCAAAAATGTCATACAAAAAAAAATAATTTTTATGTTAATAAACCTTGTTATTTATTTATCAGTGTACAATAATATATGTAAATATGATTGCATTACATTTTTATAAACTATTTGTGTGTTTTCATTAGTTTTTAAATACCTTTTACAGGAAAAAACATTAATGTTTACGTTTTAACCACATTCATTCTAACTTTTATAGTCTGCATTAAACAGAGTAATTTAAAAAAAAATTTGAAAACGGTTTATTTTTTTTCATTTATGTAATCTTTTCAGTTTTTTTAGAAAGGTTTAGTTGCTTAAATAATTTTTGAAGTTAGTTACTACATAAACAAAACAACAAATTCAAACAAAGGAGCCAGTTAACTTTGAAAGTGAAGCAATATATACTCCAAGAATAATAAAACAATTTAAATGTAAATGCCGAAGAACGAAATTAAGATTTAAAATGTTCACCAACCAACAAATGCTCTCGCAGCTAGACTTCTTCAGTCGAACAAAAATTTTGTTCCATAGACACATCAGGGTCTGATGTTACAGACATATAACAAATCATATTTGTACCGATCCTTTTTCATCACACTTTGATTGACTTCTAAGAACAACTTCGATGTTGCCTTGTCGCTTTTCTCGAGCGTTTGTGAATACCGAAATAAGATATAGTTGGCATCAAATTATGAGATAAAACAGAATTGGTATCAAAGGTCATATTTAATAATGGTTACGTACCGAAAATTATAACATGGCCAACCAAATTGCTTTCAGTTTCAAGTGTAAATTTGGCAATTGAATAAGATATCAGAAAAAGAGTACATACAGCACACGATTCTATATATTTGTATGTACGTGCACTCCTTAATTTCTAATAAACTTCATTTCTTAATTTCCATGGGAGAATTTATTTTATAAGTAATCATTGAGTAGTAAGATAGTAAGTCTTAATTAATATAGTTTTATGTGTAACCAATTGATTGGTAAACGATCCAAGCTCACAATTATAAACCAGTTTTTTTAGAACTTTCAAAGTTTATAATGCAATTCTATAATGACTATAATATAGCTAGAAGATACCATAAAAATTAATTGTTTATATTACCCGTTTCAAATTCAATTTTTCTTTTAAAAGCATTATTTAAAAAAGTAAATACGAGAAATCAATCATATTCTGGAAATATTTTCATAAACTATGCGAGGAGTGTTTGCATTCATACGACTCGTAACTCAAAACTGCACCTTATTTGGGAATGTACCATTTTTATAAGGCAAAATTTATTAGGTTACATCGGCAACCAATCTGATGCCACCATGAGAATAGGACAAAAAGAAAATAAGGCAGTGTGTTCACTTCAAAGTTCACGTTCACATGAAGGTGCTACTCTGAATAATGTCTTATTTTGAAGTTATCCACAGATGGATTCAGACTGATAGGAACCCAAACAGAATTGGAAAGCCCCAAAATAGCAGGAAATATTCCAGGTCTAACGAGGTTAGCACTGCATCTGGAGTAGTGTTGTTTAGGACATCAGGCTTGACTGATGGGAACAAGTCTGCATTCAATGCCTCGCCAAACCAGTAGGAATTTAGCTTCAAACTTAGTGCTACTGACTAAGTTCCACAATGGAGCCACGCCTGTCATTCAGTCGAGTATGTTAAGTAAGAATGTCGTTAGTGCCCTGCAATAAGTTGTCTAATCTCTGTGTTATTTTTTGTATGTGCAGTAGATATGATAGCTTATAGTTTCCACATTTCCATACACATCCAGCGCGTACATATGTTGTATAATATATGAGATATAGTTGGTAATGTCTGTGTGGTCGAAGAAAAAAATGTAAATCTGGGTCATTTTATGATACTTCTAAAACTATTACAGATACCCTAACAGAATTGTAGATTTTGGAAAAGTCCGAATAAAAGTCTGAGACTGCTTTTGAGTTAAAAAAGTGAGTTGGACAAAAATGGTAAAGTTTAAGTCAATTTATTAACCCTCACTTAAAGTTACTTAAAACGTTTTTGACAGACGCAAAGTGGTCATTCACGTTTTGTAATTTGAATTAGTAATATGAGAGGAATTAATAGATATTGGAAAGTGAACAAAAATATGACCTTTGGTGCGATGTTTTCGCACATGGAGACGGGTAGCGAAGAAGCAAGGTGAAACGGGTACCCTTGGTGCAGAAATATTACAAGCTCATCATATCACTAAACATTGTGATACTTCTGTTGATTGAAATTAAGCAAAAGACAATGTTCATGAAATCAAAATATATATAAAAAACTTTCATTACGTGATTTAATTGTACCGATACAAAGTCGGGATGGTTCAACTCTTATATGAAAATAAGTCATTATAATTTAGATCTATAATGTAAGAATAATTAGAAGTTTGTGGTATTAAAAGGTTTCCGAATGCATTTTAATGACATTCAATTCAATGTATTCGTGCACATAGAGAGTGAAAAGAGATGGTAACTGGATTCGCTTCACCTGGGAATATTACAAGTGCATCACATAGTGGGAATTTCAAAATGTTTATCAAAATAAAATGAAGCTTTGGTCTATGTTAACCATGGAAAAAATACATATCAAAAAAGTTTATAAAATATTTTAATTGCACCCGCACGGAATCGAGGTCCGTAACTAGTAAACTATGAAACCAATAAGTACTGCACTTAAATAAATGGTCCACACTTCAGAATCTTTCTCAAAATACAAACCGTGTGTATGTTTTTGTGAAGTGACAGAAATTAATTGTTTTGCTTTGGGGTTGTACTTATAATATAATTGTATTGTTGGCCTTCTATAAAACACTAATTGTTACAGCATAATGCCCAATGGGCCTTTGCAGAATTAATAAGATGTAGGAATTCATTCAAGTTGTTTTTGACCAAATTAATTTGAAAGTAAAGAAAAAATGAACAAAATGTTGTTGACCACTGCAACAAATTGCTAAATACCAAATTTCATCTAGATTAGTCTACTTGTTTAAGTGCTGGACCAGCTGATGCACATACACACGCATGCACACACAAACACACATTTTACTAATTTCATATTTTTACCTTTAGCAAATAAATTTATTTAACCAATTTTTGTTGGATAATGAATGATTTTGAATTGACGAATGAGTATGAATTTTTTATGACGACAATACTTACCCGTCTCCTTACTTCGCTTGAAACTATATAATTTTGAAAATCAAATACATGTATATGGTCGACCTTTAACCACCACTAATAATTACTAGTGGCTGTAAGCCTACATGACTTATTGTTTTGATTTCTTTAATATTCTTTCATATTACACGTCCAGTTGCAGCGATTACTAATAGCACTTGATTCACAAAAATAACATCTTGTTCGTAAACTTTTGTGCTTGGAAAATTAATTTCTTAAATTTTTCTCAATAAATTCATTGTATATTGTTTGCTTAGTACATTTATCAATGGAGTCTTTTAAATAAGTTACACTTCAATGTGAGTAAATGTGTAGTGTTAGCGTACCAGTTCTTATTGTTTACTTTGTGTGCAAGTACAATCTGGGTGGAACTATGCTACAAAAGGGTTTTTGGTTGGGTTGAGCAGTTGATACCCCTTAGATTTTGGGTGCTTAATTCCATTGGGTGCTTTACATCCAGGTTGCTGCAAGAGCGAGAATGAAATCATAGTTTGTATTTAACTTGCAGCGCGCATCAGTATCCGGCAGTGATCTATTTTTCAAGTAAGCAATAAATTTGGGGTTGAAAAAAACATTTTGAGCATTTCGTATTAATTTTATGTTTGGGTTCATAAGAGTATTGAGTGCTAAATGTCGTTATTAAAAATCGTAAACTTGGAAAGTTTGTACGGTGTACCTTGTAAAAAAATTAACCACAATGAAAAAAAAATTAATAAAGCCCTTAAATTACCTGGAAAAGCATTATAATATTAAATATTCTTCTATTTAGTCCTCCTATATTTTCACAAATTCCTTTTGGTATGCTTTAAATTATAGTAATAACAAATATTCTCTCGACATCGAGCCTTTGAGGGATTATAAGTCATCCCACTCTTTTGTTGGTATTGCCAATGACTGATTATGTAACCCAGTAAAGACCCGAAGATCAATTATACTTTTCTTGGGCCGTCCAGGAAGTTCTTGGAATTCTCCATCCCCATTACCTCGATGGAATAAAAGTACCATTATTCTTCGTGGCAACGTCCATCAGCATGTACCCTTTTTCGATTACATTGTTTGAAATGCTCAAGCTAAGTAAAATATTGTCAAGAACACTATTTCTACTTTGGTTTACATTCTCATTTCAAAAATGATCACTTCTTCAGGTATTTTACTAA
Source organism: Druceiella hillmani (assembly GCA_039881145.1). NCBI lineage: Eukaryota > Metazoa > Arthropoda > Insecta > Lepidoptera > Hepialidae > Druceiella > Druceiella hillmani. Next base: position 20,960,212 of record JAYKKI010000019.1, on the reverse strand, counting down.
AATGTTCTTCTATCTTAGATTAAGTAGGTGGCAAACGTAAACGCCACAAGATTTTCTTCTGATTCACAGAACCAGAAGTGCATTATATCATGGTTAGCATTTGTATATATGACATGATTATGATTAGATTTAGTGTAATTATGTACAGCCAATTTCATTTTGTGGTATGCTGGAATAGAGGGAAGGAGTTTAACAGCCACAGCAACATGACGAAAAGTGTAAATCTCTCCTCTCCACACTTTCCTTCTTAACATCTTATTGTTTTTCTTCTCCTGCTCATTCCTTTAGGTAACAATGAGCTTCATCTTTCTCAAAAGTAAAGTTTTATTTTATACTTGGAGCAGAGGTCGCTCTGATCCTTGTATGGATGAAACATATTATTTTAGTGGTTATGGTTCAATTTCTTCCTCCTTGCATTTTTCGGCGTAGCCATTGAAAACGTTGATATGTCATAGGGATAATGCAAGTCTGTAAATGGGTCAATAAACTTTTATTTCTTCAGCGATCATTATGCCCTGACCCTGATCAATAAAGGAAATTCTATCAAAAAATGAGTCTTATTTGCGAGTGTTCCATTTACTTTATCAGTAACTAACATATTATAAAATATATTTTAAATATCTTCCTAATTATTGTTATTTCAATGGTTGTTCAAGTGACTAAGTCTTTTCTAATGTTATTACCGTTTATCCCCAAGCAATTGTAGCACCATAAAAATTGATACCACACAAAATTACGATTTTGCAGTTAATTGCAATTATACACAATCATTTATATACATGTCTAATATGAAGAAATTATCTGAATAATTTTTTACTTTATTAATTTTATGAATTTTAAATTTGTCCCTAAAAAATTCTACTCTCTGTAAGTCCATTGGAAAACTGTAAATAAGTTTTGAAATCAAAACTTAGATGGTGTGGTATGTGCATTGATAAAAAGTCAGTTTTTCTAGTACAGACACACAACCAGCCGCCATTTTGATTTCGTCATAGCCACGGCATTGGTCGGTTGAGTTCCTTATGAGAGAGTTGGTGGCTTTATGTATCTCTTGGACAACAAGAAGAAATCAAATATATCTTAATATATTATAGTAAATTATAGTGCGCCATATTCCATTTAACATACATTTTACTCTTAGTTTGAGACAAGACAACAAAAAAACATTATTTTTTATCACGCAGCCCAAAGTTTAAAAAAAATCACAACCAGTCACTTGGACAACCAAAATAGTGGTTTATGGGATATTTTGGTTGTCCATTGGGACAATAATGATACAATGTGCATGTGGTAAAACATATTTCTTCCAAACCTAGTAGATTAAGCACTTCATATACCACTAAGATACTAATAAAGATGTAGATAGGTAAATTTACAACTATCAAATGCAAATTAAATTGATGCTTTGACTGGCAGTGAAGTTTCGGATAGGCTTATATTAGTAAGTGGTGAAAGAGGCGCTCAGTTTCATAAATCACCTATTTTACAATGTTTTTCATTTTTATTTTTTGGCGATTGTCAGAAAAAGGGAAATGAAGGTGCTACAAAGAAAGACTTAAAGCGAATATCTGGGTACGCTTTAAGTATTTCGCTTTAATCAGCAGAATGGAAGAGGAGGAAAAAGGAAAACTACCATAAAACAAAAGATTAATAGCAAGTATGCACTCACAAAAAAAATAAAACTGCGTAACTAACTGCAAAAGAAATTACAGAGAAATCGAAAAAAAATGGTTAGTAACATACTTGCAAATACACATCCAAACTCCCCGATTATCTGCAGGAAATAAAACTCGAAGATCAACATCAACCTACTCCGCTTTCTAGCGCTGTAGCTTCGAAACGTGAAAATAAAAAGACGAGGCAGAAAAAGGTTGGAGCAAAAGACTTTACGAGTGTATACAGCTGTTCTAATGGCCCTAGCCATGATAATGACATTGTAGAACCAAAGCCTATCAGGACCCAAATCTAATCAGGACAAAACAACGTGTTACTTGGAATAGGAGACTTTTTACCTGTCAAAGTTTTCAGCTTCAAAGGCCAATCATACCATATATACATATGTATGCGAAAATAAACATAAAAGATATGTTAATTATTACAAGTTTTCATGTGATATTAATGTTTGAAAAATAATTAGTGTAGTATCTATATGGGTCTCTAATTTGGTTAAGAAAAATTGTTTTCGTTTAGATAATAATCAAACTTTTTTACCTTAACCTGAAGCGAATCTGAAGTGACTGTTAAGACTGGAAAGGCGTAGTTAGCGTAATAAAAGTTAATAAGTTGATTAAAAAGACTGTTATTATTTATAAATGTCTTAATTACCTTCAAAGCTACATTTATTTTAATATTGATTGCTCCTTAGAAAACATTAATAATATTGTAATTATTTCTAAATGTGTTTTATTTATGTTAATTATACAATTCAGGTAAAAATGCAAAATATAGGCTTTTAAGATTTATAGGCCTTTAAGTATTTCCTTTGGACGACCGAATATGTCTTTTGGACAACCAAGTTGTTCCCGTGCTTAAAATACATATATCGTATATTTTTTCTTTTGAAAGCATAAAATGGTTCACTAAACCTTCATAGATAAATAGTACGTTATAAAATAAATTATTTCATAGTAATTATAATTTAATATTTTAATGAAAAGTTTCATCGCATGAAAGGATTATCGTTGTCCAAGGGTTAATTTTAGTAGAAATAATTTGTAAATTATGAGTTGAAACATTTATTTATAAATTATAAATTAAAATCTATCCTATGTGTAATAAAAATAAGGTGGTTTTAAATTTGAGTGAAGTTCAAATTGTTCAGAAATTTATTAAGTTAGTTGTTAGACAACAGGACAGACTTAACTGTCTTAACATTTGGATTTTTAAATCTTTATTACCATTTTTTAAATATTTCTTTCTGCTCAATGTGATTCTTACAAAATAAGAAATAATCTATGGGATAAAATGATTTAATGCAAAATATTAGACCAGGAAATAAAAATAAAAAATTTCTTTACCAGGACATTTAAAAGTTGATTGACTCAAGTACAACAGGCTGATAGACTGCTGACAGTAGTGAGAAGGTAAAGTGGGTATATTTAAAAAAAATGTATTAGACAAGTGTTAGTACAAACTTTTAATTCATCGTAGAGTACATTGCATCATCGGATGTGCAGTTGATTCTTCTTCTTAGTATTTTGAAATCAGTGGTTTGTAATAATTTTCACTTTGATAGAGCTGCAGTCATTTATTTTTCACTTCGTTTGGTTACTTTCTTCCAGCTTCTCATAGGATTCTTCAGATTCATCATACAATTCTGAATGTCCTTTAACCCTTAACCACTGATGTATATTTCCTTACAGTAATACTGACCTATGTCTGGCAGATCTTATGTTTTTTCAAATGCCCCTAACTAGTTATTTTGTTTTAATAAAGTTATTATATATATATATATACATAGTTTTATATAAGAGTTATCTAAACAATAAAAAAAGTAATATTGCAACTTAACATATTTATTTTTATATCAAAATAAAAAATTTATAGTTTTAATAAAAATACCTTTCTTCTAAAATTCTCAAAATAAAAAAAAATTAAGTTTCATAAAAATACTAACACTTTTTAACGGCTTGTATTACACACTGTTTGTGGACACTGCAAACAGACGGATTTCTTACACACATGGCATATGTATGAAGTTTTTCTATATTACTGTTTGAAATACATAAAACAGTTTTTGCAGATGTGGAGGTGATAATTTTCAGGTCCTACACAAAGACTCTCGCTTGTTTGTGTGAAGTATTATTTTAAGCTTTATATTTTGAGTAATAAATAAAGTAAATAAACTTACAGCCTCACTCTCTGTTAGTACGCTGACATTTGTCATTTGAATCACATTTGTCACGGAGTAGGTTTGTCACAGGCAACTTAAATTTTAATGGTTTTATGTATGCATCTACTTCACTCAGACGTACGTCAGTGGTTAAAGGTTAAGTTTATATTCAACAGTTATTATTACTTCCAGCCTCTTTGAAGAACAGAATTCCACTATTTAGTCACAGAAACAAATATACAGTTCAGAAGTGACACACAAGTGATTTTAGCAATATATTTTTATCTAAAGCTAAATATACCTTGGGTTAAATCCAAGTTAAATGAACTAAAATGGTACTACACGTATCGTATATTGCTCAAGCATATTGTAAGGTGTCTACTATTAATTTTTGTTGTTCAACAAGTGGGGTGGTGAGTACAAGCTTTAGATTCAGACCTGATGTCAGATCCTGGGGCGAGCTCCATAAAATTTGTGGTAGGGCAGGAATTGTAGGGTTTGTATTGTCATAATGACATAAGGTTGGTGTCGAAATGATTCATTTCTTTCATTTTTTAAAAGCTGTCATGATTTTCATCCCGATACCAATGTGAATCTCTTCAATTTATTTCTATTACAAAGGCCTTTCTTCAGAATTATTACTTTTATTGTTGCTTTCTGCTGAGAGTCTTTGTGTACTTGTGACAATCAATAACAATTTTTATTCCACAAAATATACATTCATTTATGAATTATAAATTAAATAGTTAAACCTTGCCTTTGCTCGTCTCAAGTGAGGATACGTTGTCAGTAGCGAAGCATCTTTTCCTAACTATGTTAAGATGTATTGGTACTGAACGCATATGACTCAAAGTCGCAAGAACTATTCTGTTGGATTCTTTATTTAGCTTATAGTTTCTCAGTGACATATGATATTAGTGAGTGAGGCACAATGAACGGCCATGTTTTTATACGGTTAAGTGAAATCACATTATTTCATCAGTCTTATATAAAAATAGACACATAATCTATATACACATAACTATACTTATAATGTAGCCACATATTCGAATCTGGCGTGACTACTTATTTTCAATACGACTTCAATAGGTGATTACATTTAACAAAAAACTGGAAAAATATCATAATACTTAAAACCAAAACAATTACCACCTAATTATTATTTTAACACTTAAAAAATCTGGGGCCATTTCAAACTTTTGAGTCATAAAATATTAACTTTTTTTTTTTAGGAAAATAGTTTACTGCAGCTTACAATCCCCAGTACCCATCATTCACTAGTATTAACTAGAGATCTCTAGTGAAACAACACTGGAATATTTCAATTAGACTTAATACCAGATTGACCATATTAGCACGAATTACTCAATTATTAGAACAATCGTTTAGGAACTCTCTGTCATTTAAAATTTTTTTTTGTATCTCCCCTGGAACTTGAATCATCACTCCAAGATACATTCTTTGTTTTGTTCTTTTTTTCGTTTAAATGCTCTGTATTTTCTGGCTGATTCCTTTTAAGAGTCTCGTAGTCAGACAGAGGGAATTTTTTCAATATTGCTTCATACATTATGTCCCATTCTTTTAGTCTTCTGAGTTCAACGTCTTCCTGATAAGGTTTAAAAGATTCTTCAGAGTCTGGCCGCTGGTCAAGAGAAGTAGAGTTTGAAAACGATGTACCTTCGTTAGCAGATGGTACAGACGACTTGTTCATAATTGTTGTAGTTATGGTAGGTGCTGTAACACCGGAAGAGGTTTCATAGGAAGCTGGATCAATAGTCAGGTGAATTTTCATGTTAGAAGTGAAAGTCAAATTTGTAACAGCTGCGGAAGGTTGATTTGCTCTTGGTTCACTTGAAATTATCACTGAAACTTGAGGTGTTGAGATTGCTGGGGCGACAGTTTCGCAAGTGAGACTTTTAATTGTTTCACCAATGGTTATTTTTGTTGTTGGCAAAGGGTCATCTTTAGAATGGTTTGCTGGTGTACTTGTATCTCCACCTGGCATAAAAATACATAAGAAGCATGAGTACAACAGCGTTAATCAAATAAGAGACCAAGAAAATTCCACCGATAAATCAATATTTATTCTTTTTTCTTTCTTTCATTCTGTATGTGAGCTTCAAGCTTATTGCTTGCGTATTTAGTAATTAGGTCCTTATCTAAGAGAGTATTTATAAATTAATACTTATTGAAAAATTATAACAAATTTGCAATTAATTATAGGTCTCTGGTGACACCACACTGGTGTCGCACAAAGCTATATGACAAAGTCTAGTGAAATTATATGGCTAGAAATTTTATAAAAATGGATAACGGATTATGAAATGGATGTTTTCATGTTTTACTAAAATGTTTCATGAATGCAAGTTATAACCTATGTAGACCAGCTATGCAAATCATGCCAGTGTCAGGCAAAAGAACCTTGGAAAATAAAAATGTCTACAAATAAAAACATCTTTTAAGACAACTTTTAAATACTTTATCATTTAATTAAATAATTCACTACGCAAGCCAATCGTTGGATTTTTTTACCATCATTTCTTAATTAACTTTTTGTTTTACCTAAGTGCCTCTTCTGTTATCCGTTTCTCTGATCAAATTGCTTGGAAATTCCCACAGAGAATTCTCAGTCAATCCCATTTTTATTTGTGCCATACCTCTCCAAAATATTCCCTCTGAACATGAGAAAGAGTTGTTGTAGACTTGGAAAAATCTTTTATCGTAATTTGGAGATTACATTCTTCCAACTTATTTCCGAAATTATTCCAATCTCACTTAAATTTGAATTCGTAATGAATTTAACACATAATTTTGATTCTAATGCTGTATCAGTTTTTTGTTGCTACCTTAAAAAGATATTTTTTTTCATTTTCTTGTTTGGAATTTTATAGCTGTTATTAATGTTTGAAGCTATAATTAACAGAAGTTACTTGAAAGTTATGTTATATTTTATAACTGTTACAATTAAACTAGCAATAATGTTATATTTCCAAATGAGTGTGTTCGTCACTAAAGATTTGTGTCGCTATTAGTAGCTACAACTCTATTGCCATTATCAATGGTTAATAGAGAACATGTCACTTGTTAGATATTAATAACGCAAATTCTTGCATCCTTATTGACAGCTGCATTTGCTTTTTCACTTCTTATTGCCAGTTTATCATTATTGTCTGCAACTTTAATAACATGGGGATTTAATTCCCCATTAAGTATTTTTTAATGATTTCATTTTGTTTTGAAGTAAAGTTTTGAACATTCTCATTACTTAACGGGTGAAAACAAAATTTTCTTTCCCCACAGAATTATTAGTTCTAAACTTGTTACTTTTTTGATGATTGCATTTTCTTCTCCATTTACTTCATATGACTGTATCATTTGTGATGATAAATTCATTATTATCACCTATGTCAAGAGAGAGCAAATGTTTCTAATACTTTATTATTCACTATCTACAAGGTTAATATATGATCATTGATTATATTTTGGTTATTTTGAAGTGACACTTCTTATGGCAAACAATAGTATGAAAAAAACATATTGGAATGAACTGGCGACAACAACATGGCCTAGTATCCTTCCATGCTGTCAGTGATTGGGCATTTCCATAAGCTTTTGGTTACTTCTATCTCTTTTTTGTCTCTCAACTGTCTGGCAACTCAATTTTGGCCCACTTCTCGTTATCTGATTAAGCTGAAAATTTGCATGAGTATATAGTTTCGATGAGAATACAATATTATGGAATTATCGAGCTGATCTGATGATAGTCAGTCGGTACGGAAGGTAGTCATAACTTTACAACGTCAATGAGCAGACTCATTATTGCTGAATTCATTCCCAACCCAAAAGATTGTCACAGTAACTTCCTAACGATAAGTGATAGACTTATTGTGTTTGAGTACTCTTAATTCTTCTCGGCAAGACCTTTCCTCTTATATGATGTTTGTGGTATAAGGATGGTATCCAAAAGTATTCATAGTAAATTTAATATAGGCGAGTAGAGGGCCAATCATGTTTGGGTATGTTTAGTTCGTTACGGAAAGACATTTAGTTTCACATGATATCCATGGTTTGATAATTGTGCAAAAGGTGGTTCTAGCAAGTTCATAATGACAAGTAGCAATTCCATTGTGTTTGGTCACATTTAATTTATTTGGGCAAGATCCTTGGTCTCACACAATATCCGTAGCCTAATGAATGTGCCAACGGTATTCATGGTAACTTCATGAAGACACGTAGCAATACCATTGTATTCGAGCGTGTTTCATTTGTCTTCGCATAACTTTTGGTCTCATGATGTCAAAGGTCCGTTGATGGTATGCGAAGGTGGTCATAGTAACTTAATAAAAGTGAGCAGCAATCCTATTGTGTTTAATCACATTTCATTTGTCTCATTAACACCTTTTGTCTCACATAATTTCAGGTCGATTTTATATTGCTGGGCCCCTGTTGTTTGAAACACAAATCTGATGACATTATGCACATGTCACATGCTCTATTTGAGTTACAGCCAGTATGTTATAGTATAAAGTAGAACTCCTCGCAGGTCAATGGCAGACATGCCGTATTTGGCCTCATTTTCTTTGTCACACACAATGTCTTAATGGTATTATGCCCCCACAACACCCTCAACCTAATGCTGCAGTCAGGATAGTTAGATTTACATAGATATGGCTTTATATATGGGCTTATATTATTCGGCACACATTCCCAATAAGAAAATATCTAAAGTTGCAGGCAGGGAAACTTGGGCTCTATTAAATTTTGTCCTCAAACTATTAAGAAGTCAGACTAGGGAATAGAATTGTCATTAACGTTAAGTATGTTTTTAAAGAGCATCATACAAAGTTCTATGAATATTTTCATTGCTTACAGTCAAATAACAAACAATTTTCACTTAAAATTGGTGTTATTTATTAATTTACTGCAATACAAATATTATTTATGACTTTAATATGTGATTAGCAATTGTGTCTCTAATGGCTGTATAAAATGTTATGATGTAATTGTTAGTCGCAATTTCATGGCTCATTTGAATGCATCCAGTGATATTATTTTTATATATTCTCTATAGCCAGTTAAATGTCTATTACCTGGGTCTACATTATCTGCCAGTCTTATTCTTTATAATATTCCTCGTGACTCATTTCTGTGTTTATTGCAGATGTGTTTATATTCCACCATTTGTTTTACATTTTACAGTTAATTTTTTTATTAACTTTAACCGCACACCAGCAATTACTTTCTGTTGGTGATTTTTGCAATTATTCAATTTAATTTTATTGTTACAAGGTTTATAATTTCCGAAGCCACCTTAAGGTTAATCATCATATTGTTTGTTTCTGCCGTTGTCATCACCTCACCATTCGCAGTTTCTGCAACTGTTTTCCAGTTGTTTATTTCTGCATTGGTTATAATCTTGATGCTGTCCAGAATTCCAGTCCTGTTTTTCAGCTATAGTTGCCTCCATGCAATTTGTTACATTTATAAGTTTGTCTAGAGTTAACATTGAAATTTCCAAATCAATTAAATTTTTTATTAAAGATAAAATATACTGTATGCAGTATGGGGACTCTACAATTTCACGAGTATGTAAAATTATTAAGTATACAATGTAAATTCAAGGTTGATGCTTAAAATTGCTGGGAGCATTAAATGAGCATTGTGTTCTTTTTATCTTCGAACTTTCATAAGTTTGACAATAAAAATTCTGAGTTCGCTTTATGAATGTCATCTACATTCGTATAGTGGAAATATATATAATAAATATATTTATACTTTGTAGGGTATTTACATAAACATATAGTTTTATTTTTCTATGGCTGAAGAAGAATTAATATGGATTTGATTATGATTCATTATTTTGATTTCAAATTAACAATGTGGAGCAGAAAATTTGCCATTAATATTATTATGGTGTTACAAGTGAGCGATAAATACTATTGCATCGCTCCCTTGCGTTAAACTAATTAACTAATGAAACTAATTGAAAATTGAATCTTTAACACTTTCAATTCTATCTAATAATTGGAGCAGTGTGACTGGTAGTGAGTGTTTATGATTAACATCACTTAGATGGTTGTCAGCTGTAATCAATAAATGGTGCAGCGTGATCAGTAAAAATCAGTGAAAAATAATAATTAAGAAAATAGTTAGTGTTTCATGAGTCCAGCCGTGTATATAATTTATAAATCCTATAATAAAATAAAACAATAAAACTGTACTAAAATATTCCAAACAAATCAAGCGTACAGGCATCACATTTCATAAGAAAATATCTGCATTGTTGGAGTAACATTTATTTTTTAGCATTCTAGGTAGAGTGGGCTAATTCAAACCAGTTGTGTTTTGTTTTTTTGCCATAATTAGATGTCATTGAATCATCATCTTTTTTATAGAGAAAAAAAATGAAATTTTTTAAAATTGTAACTGTAAGTGCATCACACTTATCGTTTGCTTCTAACTTGAAACTCAAAAACAAACAGAACATGATAACATGACATCACCCTTCGACTAAATAAGTTTATTTTTATTTATCCTGCCATCGCCGGAGATGTCCCCTAAACCCTAACTATTAAGTTTTTTATTTTCTAAACTTAATAAGCCTAATTATTAAGGTTAGAAAATAAAAAACAAAATGTCCCATTCACCCGCAACACTCACAATAATCTATGCTGAACTTGTCAAATACATTTTGTATTTGTACATACTTAAACATTTGGTTTTACATACTTAAAGATTGCTCGTCGGTACTATATAAATCATTAATTAAATTTAAACAATGCCAATTGGTTGGTTAAACTAAATTACCAAATTTATGTTGAATGAAGTGAACAAAGATATTTCAACAACTGTTGGAAACGTCGATTGCGACGTTTGATCTCACCTCTCTCAAAGTGCGCCAGCGCTCGTTCTTCCATCATCTTCGGAAGTTCGTCGATGCTGGAGTGTAGTTTCGGATCAGCCTCCAGAAGTGCGATCCGATCGCGCAAAGCTTCACATTCCGAGTTGAGCGACGCGTTCTCCTTCGACACTCTGCTGGATTCCTCGCTCACGAGGTTTAGTTCTTTCATGATCCGCTCGAATCTTTCACCGATTAACTCATCAACCATTTTTCTGGTTTCTCCACCAGCACTCGCACTTTCCCGATGCGCGTCACACTGGCCGCTGAATGCATTCCTATAGCATTCTGATGTTGCATCATTTGCAGTTTTACAACATACAGGTGAACCGATGTCCAAATCGAATTGTAGAGGCCAGTCAGAAAGTTTCGGTTTCAACGGACGTGGACAGCGCAGTACCGTAACGGGAACGGAACTGAACACTAGATTCCGTAAACAACCATCCTCGACCTTGTTAAACTGCTCTAAGCCAGCGCGTGATGTAGCGCTGCGTAATCTCGTTATAACCTCATCTTCAGTTTCTGTCTGGCGGTGCTCTTCGCTAATCCAAGCCTGTTCGAACAGTGGAAAGGCCACTACAACGAGAAATTTATCGTGCGAATGTGTCTTGCCGAGCGATGTGAGCGTGTCGGTAAAGGGATCGATGTTTTTACAAAAACCAAAGAACCCGCACGCAACGTGCAGTCGACTGCGACATCCGCGCGAGGGAACAGTGACCCACAGATAGTCAAATCCCTCTGTCTGCCACTCGCTGCGAACATGCGCCGACAGGTGTTTGCGGACAGCTATGAGAGTCCCGCGTACCCTACGTTTAAAGTCTTTATTATCTTTATAAGGTAGTCGAAAAATATGAAACACATCAGCATCAACAACTTCTTCACCACAAATACGTTTACTTACACACGAGCCCGCAATACAAATAATGTCGTGGTCTGATTGCGAGCACGCACTTCTGAAATTCTCGTACGGGGGATGTAAAGAAGTAAATTGGTAATATATGTTTAATGGAGGCATTGTGTTGAATAAACCGTATTCCAAATTCAAATGTTTAACCTCGCGCTCGTGCGCAATAACCGAAACAACCGCCTGGCGGCAATACCGCTCGACCCCGACTCGCCGACAGATCGAACGAGCGCTGTATTGACGTTTGAAGTCGCGGGAACAGAACTCTGAACTCGAACGTCGGTTGCGGACACGACTGAGTACTTCCGTACCGGCGGACGCGCTCTGTGCGCGATGCTCGAAGCAATGAGTAGACGAGGCGCAATTTGTTTCTGTAACACTTCACCGTAACCGAACTGGGGACTGTCAGTAATTATTAAATTAATTATGCTAGATGACAGTCATATAAAACTTTTAAAAAAATTACAATCAAGAGTTTGTTATTGAACGGCTGCGACACGGATTTCAAATGAACGTTGTATCAAATATTGTTTGCTTATCTGCTGAGAGATAAGATCGGTGGAGATTAGGAGTCCAATAAGTCTACGATACAGACTACAATACACATTTTTTGGCGCAGCACAAGTGTTCGAAAACAATGAAAGCGGGAAGGAATAATTCAAGCCACTATAAAAAAATTAATAAATACATTTAGGTTACAGTTTCACTGTTATACTCCTGTCAGTATGTCTATTTGGTATCGTATAATAATAACTTACCAAATTTATATTTACACTGCTTAATTTACTCTTAGAAAGAAGATCATATAAAAAACAATATTAAAAAATGGAAGCAAAGAGAAATAATGTCGATCTGATAATGATTAACATTCGACTATAGATCTCACTGTCACTAGCAAATGTAACAACCGAGTAGCCCATGCGAGTGAAGTCACTAGCAAAGAGCAAGTTAAGAACAAATAAAACGGAATCACACGACGATATAAAAAGTGGCAAGTGGTTCACTATAGCACATCACACAGCAATTCACTAACTGTGCACGTAAAATGCTGCAATTTTATTAAAAGATCATTAAAAGTTTATTTGAGTCCTTCATCAGCACACATCGTTTACAGGGTATGCCGATGTAGTCTACCATTATATGTAACTCGTTGTCGCATGTGACCTGTGTAATTATTGTGTGTAACGTGTGTTACCTTATAAAGTTTTTCGGACAACTATTCCTTAATTACAATGACAATAAAACCCATGCATTCGATTTGCTTAGTTTCGATCTCAAGAAGTGGTATTACACATTTAGTCCCTCGGTACTGTCGTTGCTGGATGCTCCATAGTTTTTTCCATATTTTTAAATTTTCTCTGTATATGGTTTAGATGAAATTAATGCCAATCAACTCGGGTCGTACCTCAAACAATTTTCTGTCTAATGTTTATTTATAAATAAAACGCGATAAAATCAGGAAAAAAATTTTTCGATCGGTGTACCCAGTCGGGAATAAAATTCCTTACATTATTTTTTTAACTCTGGATGTGGTTTAATATGTAGATTTCTAGTGATTATATTAGTGTATTTTTGAGATGCTAAAAAGCGCAGCCCTCTTTTATTCAACTCTCTCTGTCTAATCTGTATATTTTGTGTTATTTTTTATCATTTCTCGAAGCAAAAATGTAAAGTAAGGATTTAAATCAATTTAATATTTTAGGAAAAATAGTAATTTATTAAAAAAAATTAATTTAAAAAAGTGAATTATAAATTACATATAAAAAAAATTCTAAATAAGAAAAAAACGAAAACAAAAAACTTAAAATTAATAAATTACAATAAATTGAAAGCATATTCATTTATTTTCATTGTTCATTAAACCTTATTTAGATTGTTTGATGAAATAAAAAAAATACATTTTGGAATAACAAAATTTTCATGTTAAAATTAATTTTAAATTTAATTCAATTAAAAATTAGAATTTAGGCATTTTAAAAAAATTATTTCAATATTTACTTTTTTTCTTATTTTAATTTTTGTTTATTAAACCAATCAAATTAAATTTAAAGTCAATTTTAAGTTTACATTTAATTATTTTAATTTTAATTATTAAAAAAATAATTTAATTTAAGATTAATTTTAATATCAAATTGTATTATTCTAAAAATTTGATATTTTATTATTTTAAAACTTGTTTATTAAAACCAATGAAACAAAAATTTAATTTAATTTTAAGTTTAAATTTAAATATCTTAAAATTTCTAATTTTTTTAATAAATTAATCAAATTTAAAATTACTTTTAGAATTAAATTCAGTTATATTTAAAATTAAAACTGTTTTATTTTAATTTTAATTATTTTATTTTAAACTTAAATATTTCCAAAAATTTAAATGAATATAATGAATTATTAAATTTACTAAAACAATCTAAATAAAGTTTATTTAATCAATGAAAATAAATGGATATGTTGACAATTTATTGTAATTAATTGATTTTAAGTATTTAATAAATAATAATGAAATAAAATTAATTTGCCGTAAATTGTTTGCATTTTATAAATTTTTAATATTTAGCAAATAATATAGCAATAATTTATAACTTATAATGAAAATAAATACATATCGAATCGGAAACGGTCTAACAGGTGATTGGCTTACAACAGAAAGGCAGATGATGGGCTTACAGTAGAATAATAAAAAAAAAGTTTAAATAATATTTACACGTGTTTAGAATTGAGGTTATACAGCTGATCGCGCACAATGCTTGCTGCTCGAATGTCGATACTCGCACTAACACACACACACTTACAACCGTATATAATAGAAAGAGACAGAGAGAAACAGAGGGAAAGGTTGCCTAGAGGAGGCATAACGCTTTTTCCTTGCGTGACGATTTCTGCCAGTTCGTTCTGCATGACTAAAATCAACACCTACTGCTAGTAGTCGGTGTTGCTAAAATCTATGAAGACGGGAAACAGATCAAACGGCCTTTGTATCCTTATTGAATTCTTCATTCATTCAAAGTCGTAAAAGTGAAACATTGGCGAAAGGTTGAAAACGCCTTGCGTTCCCTAAAATATTAATTTATATCAACCCTTTTAAAAATTAAATGATTTAATCGTGTTTGCCCATTAACCTGTCGTCAACAAGATTTTTTAACATATTAAAATATAATTAACAATAAACAATTAATTTTTCAAATTCACATTTTTGCTCTCACGAGTACTGTACAGTTGCAAGGTCTCGAGAGTAGCTCAAAAACTTAATCGCCGCTGATAAAAAAAAATCGCGTATGAACTGTATTAAACAAAAAAGTCTTAAAAAATGTTATTTATAATTTTAAATAACAAGGACAGAAAAAGAGGGGTCCTCTTTTTTTGACAAGGATAAAGGCGTTCAAAACTCTTTACCTGATTTTATTGGTTGCAGTAAAGATGGCTCCAGTCAAGTTTTGAATTTAATAAGAAATACTTTAGAAATAAGTGACTTATTTATAAATGAAACACACGTCGGTAATTTCCGTAGTAAATACAAAAGTCAACATTGTCAAAAATCATTCTGTTTACATTTCAATTGCTCAAAATGACAAAATTGTAATAGCCCATTGCATCTATCTATTCTTCGTAATGCTGTCAAATACTACTGATATATCGGACTTCGATGTGAGAAATTTCATTTAAAAATATACATTTATTCAATCAATTAAGCGAAGAGCCATTTGAGCAGATTCGTTTCAGCAAGATTTTTATCTTTTAGTCCTGCGATAGAAATACCATAAAAATATAGCTGGCTTTAAACTTCCCAATATCCACATTTTAATTAATATCCTTGCTTGGTAAATAAAGTACGAGAAAAGGCTACAGCGTGTCTGTCGTTTGGTCAAAATGTAATTAATGTTCTCGACAGAAACAACAATGAACAATATCCAATCAGATAGTTCCATAATTCTTAAAATGTATATATAATTCCCTTTTCTCTCGCTGTCCCGTATAAAATTATGAAATCCTGTATTTATGTGACTTTTTCATCACAAGTTTAGTCTTTAAAAAAAAACTTGTTTAAAACGTGATGTTACACATTTAGCCATGATGATTCAAATTTTCACTTTAACAAACCGTAATGTATGTGTAATGTATAATCTATGTGCAATTTTCTTAAATCTGTGTATACGATAGAATAGTGAAGGTAATACATTTCGCGTATTTAAATATTTTCGAAAAATATCATTCGGGAAACTGTAAATATACTAAAGCGGAAAAATAAGTGTCTTAAAAAGTATATGAGTCTGTAAAATCTAGACGTTAAATTATAATTAGCTTTTGATCATTGTAAAGTTAAATATTCTAAGAAGTACCCCCACATTAAGGGTTGGGAAGTAGACTGTTCGTTTACACGTAAAAGTTATACAATTAAATTATGACGTTATAACGTGGTATTAACTAAATACTAAGAAAGAAACCAAGATATATTTTGTTTCGTGTGCACTAACTCGATGATAAAATGTTAAAAACCAAAGAAGAAAATATCAATCCACTAAATACTATGATGCGGTTAATCATTGACTGCTGTTGCTACCGACAGCATAAACAAAGTTGGCGCGAGCTAGGTCGCTGCCAAAGAAACGGGTACGATCACAGGTACCAGCATCTGCGTTGACAAAGCAGCTGATAGTTTCGTTATTTGTTATTCCGGTCAATACTTTCCTGGGAAATAAAAGAATTCTATTAAGTATAAGCAGTACCCAGGGAGTTTCTTGCTCATTCGTTGTACACATTTTAGACTTCTAGTTACTTGCTGCCATCATATTCATCATCAAAAACATCGTAAAACTTGCATTCAGTACTCTGCTGTAACGAGTTGGAGTGTCCTCATCAGCTTACATCGAATGCCGCCGTCACAGTGAATTGCAAACTAAGAGTGAACGTTTCTTATTTTCAAATAACATAACACACTTGAATATTTCACGAAAATGCTACACATCCGACAAATTTTTCAGACGTTCTATCCGGTCTTTTAAATAGATACGTGTGGCTTTATAAGCTTTCTGTAATTGTCTCTTACGTCACCGTAATTTCATAGTATGCTGTAATACAGGTACATACAAATACACACACACACACACACACACACATATATATATATATATATATATATATATATATATATATATATATATACACACTCGCTTTTTGAAAGTGCAGGAACACACCGGGCTACATTTTCACGCTGATCTATATAAGCTACCTCAGAATGCGCCATACTGCTTCAAGTACTGTGATGTGTAATAATCGTTAACGAGCCTCATCTTTTCTTATCACACCAATAAAAAATAATCTTATGACCACCCCCTTGGGATTGGAGGGAGTCCACCTAGACTACCAATGAGCACAGACGATCTCTAAAGCACGTCTTATTCTATTGCCGAAAATCTAATATTCCTCTACCAACAACTCAAAGCGCAACGGACACAAGTCGAAACTTCTGCCCCTTACCAAGACGAAATAAGCAACGTGCTCCATGATGATCGCGTGATCGGCAAGTAGATCATCTGCCAAAACCTGCAATGCATACGTAGAACAACTCCGGCCAGAGTTATAAGCGGCGCGCCCCGAACAAGCCGTCTAACTTGTTGGACTTCGACACACCACGAATTCCACCAATATACAAAGTTATATTGCCGTATCAGTTTGAGAGTAGCGGTACGTAGCCCACAGATAGCTCCGGCAAGCCGGGTAATGGCATGGAAGGCCCCTCACCCTCACCAGCTTGTCTTGAAGAGAAAAACCTCGGACGTTTGGGGGGCAAAGCGAAGCTCGTTCTTAATTCCCCAATTATGTAACCTGAAGAGAGAGTCCCCTGCTCCGTCGGCTATAGGCAACGTGTTACTGCATGCACGGTGGTACCACCATCCCTGAAGGAGTATCGCAAGTGCGCCACACAAAAGCGGCTGCAGAAACGGCAATGGTTTCTGCATACGTAATTTTGGAACGGTAGTTGAAACCGCCTGGTTTGGTTAGTTGAAACCGCCCGGGTGGGCATCGTAACACCTCGTGTCGTAGGAAGATAAGATCTTATTAGAAGAAATATTCGCTTAAGTTTAAATATTTGTTTGGAAAAATTAATAAATATATATTTATTTATCTACTTTAATGTATCTAATTGATACATAGAATATTAAATTGCTTCGAGAGCAATTTTTTACAGCCAACCATAACACCAGTCCAGCCCCGTTCGACGAATGACCGGGAATCGAACCCGGATCCCCGCGGCACGCCGCATCATCAAAGGCCGTATACCTTATGATCCACCTAACACACCACGGCTACGGCGTTTATGTAAATTCTACAACCTGACTACAAGTTAGTTACGTAAACTGTAGAGACAATAATTTAAAATGTAAAATGTTTTTTTTATACTTGTAGCTAATTTTAACAATCGATCAACATAAGTACATATATTCCAAAGATGGTACAATAACTTAGGCGTGAAATTTGAAGAAGCAAGTTAACATTCGCAATGTTTATAAACAAACAAACGACCGAATTTAAGGAAGCCTTCAAATTGCTTCACGATTAACTTCCTGCTATAAGTATTTATGGATATTTTTCTAAACCTACTTGATCTTAGCTAAGTTGCATGAAAACATACTGAGTCAGGTCTCATGAATTGTTTTTGAAGTGAAAACTTCTTTAGGCGCACCTGCGCACTTCACTTTGAAGTGAAAATTTATTCCAAGTAGTAAACGAAGTTAAGTATAACGTAACGCTCGGGTCGATGACGCCGAACCGTCACTTTCGGGTTAGTGACTCAACGCTCGGGTCGGTGACACTGAGTCGTCACGTTCGGATCGATGACACCATGCTCAGGTCGTAGATGCTGAAGCGTCAGATGGCATCAGCTAAGTGAGTTTACTTTTCGGGTAAACTCTGCTCCCTTCGGCACTTGGAACGTGTTCACTGTCTAGCACAAATTACAATAATCCAATTTTGAAATAATAATTAATTACAAATAGTTGTTGTAAAATTATACGGTAAACTTACGCGATAGCAAATTTATCTCCTCCAATCTATTATTAACAAGCCTGCTCTAAACTATGAAATTATAAAAAAAAAACGATAACAATGTTTTAATCTTATACCGTGTTACATTTTAATAAAGTCATCAGTGTTATTTAGATAACACTGATGACTTATAACACTGATGACTTATAATAATCCATCAGTATATAAATATTATACTGATGGATAATCAATAGAATTCAGGTTGGTCTCATCACAACTGCGTGTGTCATATTTGTTATCTCACTTTTTCCTTCTAAACATAGAGTTTGAAGTACAGTAATACCTCGACTTACGTAAGTGCGAAGTTACGTAATGTTTCAGATACTGCATCGACGTCACAGCGCGCGACTCATCACATGTCCGAGTTCGACTGTGTATCGCGCACAAACGTATCACACGAGTCGATTGCTTCGAACGTGTTTTATCTTGTTTTGTAAACGTCGTGGGTATTTTGTGTTTGTTCATTAACTTGCATTTCACTATCAATTTAAAAGGAGACAGACAAGACGTCAACGAGCTCTCAGAATCGTGCGATGAGGAGCTAACATTTATGATTCCATTGAAAGGCACCAACAAAATATGGATATCATGAATTCTGAGCTAAAACCACTGTACAAAATGATGACCGTCACAAAAATAACTAACGGTCTTGGGTTGGTTGAAAATGAAATATAGACTGTTGAAGAAATGAATTCTAAATAAAAGCTCGAGACGCCGAGCGCCAAACAAAACGTACAACGGTCGATTGATTGTTGGGTGGAAACTCTATGAGAGGAGAAACATTTTTCGATTTTCTGTTATTTCATTTCTTTCAACGACAATGGAAGAGTAAGAGTAGTTTTCGTTTATCGAATTATTTATTAAGTCTTTAATCACAGCTATTTCCTGCTCCAATAATTTATTGTTTTCTTAGTAACTAATGTGTTGACGTACTTGGAGTGGAAGTTCAATGAGACAAACTTCGATATGATGAGTAGAATGAGAGTTAAAATTGCTCGCAAAATTTATTTCGACCCAAAATGTTTATTTAGACCCTAAAAAAGATATAAGAATTTGGAAACGGAGTTAGAACATGGTAAAACTTTGAATGTGATCAGCGCATCAGTGCCTTGCAAGTCTATAAATAGTCTTGTGTCGAACGCGCTCGCCCTTTTTCGTCACAAGTAGTCGCACCAAGTGGACGTCGTAGAGTTCCGTACCTGTGCGCTCCGCTATTTCGGAGTCTTCGTGAGCCGTGTTGCTATGGGTTCACGTCTACTGGCCAGTGGGAGTTGAAAATGTGTGATGACGTGTAAATTCGACGATTGGAGTCCATTGCTCGAAAACGTATGACGCATAGAGGGTAGAGACGTGTGAATGATGTTATGAACTCCAGAATTTCAACAGTCCGTCCTTTTTGTTGTTTCACTAGAAATTATGCTGTTCTCTTCAGAAGAGCAGTTCCATCGGTAAGCGTATTGTGATAATCCGATAAAGCTTGAAGGTATACGTGGTATGGTATTTACAGGCACATCTACACGTACGGGTAATATAATCTGTACGTAATACAGTAAGTGCACAGCGACTTACGTTAAATTCGTCTCACGTTATGCTTTCCGTCCCCGCCTATTACACAGGTAGGTTAGAGGTGTTATTCTAAATCAACAAAGGAAACAAACTATTGTATATTATTTACATCTGATCACAGATAAAATATCGACCCTGGACTTTTATTTCTGATTTTGAGGGTATTTTTACATTTATTCCAATGAAGCAATGACGTGGCAGCGTGCAACAATACGCTATAAGTCGCAAATTCATATAAATGAAGTTCCAGCAATTACCTTGACTTTTGGTGCACACTGAGAGAGCGTGTGCGTGTGTCTGTTCAGCATAACGGCATTGTATCCATTTGTAAATATCTTTGTTTTTAATTACCCTCGACACGTCTGTATCAATCATTTATAGTCTATCGCGATTCTAATATTTAACACACGCCGCTTTGCGTGGTTGGGCCCCACGCATGTACTTAACTTCTTAAGATGCTGCAAACTGTGTAAATATCCTAAATAACAACGGTTTGTTGTATTTTATAATCACAAAAACTGACGACAATGTTCATTCTTTGTAAATGCTTACATAAAATTTCCGACAGCTGGCGTTAAAAAAGCGAGATACGCCACTGAAACGCTTTGAAATTATCAATCAGCGTTTTATCCGTCAGCAGAAAAGAAGTTTCACATCAAAAATAGCTGCAACAGAAGTGGGAATAAATAATTAAGTCTCGAGTCGATAGAGTCACAACAGAGTCGGTATTTAAGCTGTTTAGTTTTTAAAATACGTTAATGCTTCTATCAAAATTGACCTTAACTTTCGATATTAATTTTACAACACTCATTTAAATAAACAATTATGATTTGATGTGAATCTTAACGGGTTAAACGATTCATGATATTTAGATATGATCTCTAGGCCACTTCTACATTTACTGATATGCGTTATTTCTTGCTAATTGCGTATTTATTTTAATTCGATAATTTGCTGATAAGCATTTTTCAGTTATCGATGGCGCGATAACGTCCCTTATTGTTTAAATGTTAATGCGCATCAATGCATACTTACCAATACCAAACAATACGAGTCCCCGTAAAAAAGACGGTTAGTGACATGTTTATGTTATCCAACATGTTTCTTGACCAAGTTTTTGAGCTGTGTGTTTAACATGAACAAACAAATTGTCCGGTGCAATTGTTATGTAAACCAGTAACGCCGGTCAGCAGTGTCGACTAACATAATTCACAGTTAATTAAAATCCAATTCATTTTCTGCTATGAAATTTCAATTACTATATATAAGGCTGTACATGTATATACAGACTAACCGATGGGAAATAGGAGTTTTCCTTAAAGGCTCTTTTTACCAATTAATTTACAATACTAAAAAAAGCAATATTTACTTGCGTAATATCACTAAGATGTATGGATGTGCAAACAAACAATGTATGTACATTGTTCCATCAAAATATTAACATCTATAATAATTGGTATTTAATAACTGATCAAGTACGTTTCAGCAAGCATTAACTTAAGATTACATAGCCATTTGTTCACGGAGAATTGCACAATTTGTGCATAGTGGTAAAGCGAGCGGCACCCGCACATTATATATTGTAAATTATTTGTTTAACGGTTTGTAAATTGAACAAGTCATTTCCAATAAAGTAATGTTCTAAATCGTCCACTATGAAATTTCCACAGAGTTGACTGCGTGCAGCAACTTGTTGTCCAAGTCTCCTTAATTTATTAATGCAAGCTGACCAAAAAAAATTACATTAAAGTGTCAACTGATTGTCGTTACCTTGATTATCTTCAGATTTTGGATGTACATGGTTGAAAAGAACAGGAAAAGCGATGTGGCCACACTCCAAAGCAATTCAGGTGCTTATATCAAAGAAGATGCTGTATCAGAATGTTTCACTAGACATTTTCCATTGTGTTTTCAAATATCAAAGATATTATCATAATATTTAAAAAACCTTACAAATATATTCTTCCTGTAGGGTGATACTGCGTATTTGCTAATTCCACTACGTTTTCCTGTATAATTTCCTCACAATCGGCGTTAAGGCAAAAGAATTCTGAAGTGCATATAATAAACAGGCTCCCATTGACAGAAAATTGTTTCATCCAAATAAAGAATCAAGAAATAAAAAAGAAAATAAAGTCATGAAGGACTCAGTTTTGTTGGAAGTTATAAATTTTAAAATGCGTTGAATTCTGTAAGAATTCACGATTCACTTAAAATTATTTGTCAAATTATAAACTTATAAAATGTATGAAACACAAATTGAATTAAACATTCACATTTCGGGAAAATATCATTTTTATAAAACAAAATATGTTTAGTCACACTGGCAAGAAAAGAATGTAGCACACTGATTTCATATCGCAGTCCATGTTTCAGCGAACCAGGTATTTGGCTTGTGAAAGGGTGAACGTGTTGCCCGAAATGATACTTCATTGTGAAATCTCCTATAAGTGGATTTAGATCCACGCAAACCTTGATTTAACCCAAACAAACCCGGAATGCTCCACAATAGCGAAGAATATTCTGAGACTGAGCAAGGCTTGCGTTGCATTTGGAGCAGTGTGAATGACAGAAGCATGTTTTCACCTTGTACCTCTGGATACATTTATTTCTTGGAAACTGAGTTGCGTTCAATTGGTGGACTGGCTAATAAATAATTAGTAAAGTGAAAAAATAGTTTTCTTTAAAATTGTTTCTGATCAAAATGAATTCATACTTTTTTTGTATATAAAGTACATTAAATTTTGAGTTTAAAAAAAATGGACATAAATGGTTGAAGATAATTATAAGTAAAACACCAAACACCAAATTTCAACCAGATCACGTTAGCACAGTCGTGTCAGCAATTAATATAGAGAAACTCAGTTAATTTATCTATGGAGTTTTTTCTCTATCTTCTTATTCTGTAGTTTATCTTGATATGTACTTCTGCCAAGTATATTGCTGTACACAGGTATGCACATTCCTAACACCAAAAATATCCATACGATGCAATTTCAGAGACTGATCGGATAAAGAGAGGTTTATAAAGAAAATTTGTGACTCAACGTGCAGAAGGCAAAATAATATGTTGTTACTCCACCATGTAGAATGAAACAAAATTGATTGTTGTTTACGCACATTTCTTTCACACATACTATAAAAAAAATTATTCGATCAGACCAGTTAGAACAATAAAGAAATAATATAAAGACTTCATGTCGCTTGTGACAAAAATGAAACTGTCGATGCTGATCATAGACAAAGACAAAAAGATATAGCTGGTGTCTTTAACACTACGTGTGTCTTTTATGGTCTTTGTAGAATAGAAGGAGACCTAAACATGTTTCTTCATAATAGTACAAGCTCTTCTTTATGGAAACTAGGTATTTCTATGCTCCAGAGTAAACTTTTTAACAATAAAGGTCCATAAACATCAGCTGTAGTACTTATATACCAAATGATGAAAAGTCACTGAGTCGGTGGTTAATCCTATCGTGATCGTTAGCAGATTAATACGTTTTCACATTCCCCAAAATAATTGACGCTGTGTTTATGATTTATTGGGTCTTCTTTAGGCTTTCGTAAGCACAACAACGAAAATTTTAATTAACTGTCTTTATTCATTTTAAAGAGATGCGAACACAAAAGTACAAAAAATATACTGACAGACGGACCAAGAGAAAAATACTACAACTGTATATCCTCCCTGGATAATACAATAGTAAAACAGCTATATAAATTTGTTTAACAAGTTTTAAATTATGTGCGAACAAATGAACAAAATAAAATAAGCTTGTTCTTTTTAACATCTTTAATACTTCTCTAACTAAAATGTTTTGTATACAGATGTCTCTCTACTCAATTATTACTCTGCTCGCTTTCGTTATTCATTGGTAACCTGTGTAACCTATGGTGCCACCTCAAGCATATTCGAATAAATGCATAGACAATACCAGGAATACACTAAACGGCAAATTCACTTCACTTTGATCTTTTCCCATTGCCTAATAATTAATATAAAAATTATATTAGGAGTTTAGTTAGTCTGTGAATTTATTTTATGCTCCATTATCAAATTTGAATGTCTGCTTTTCTAAAAAGTACCATAGTACCACGCATCTCCCTCTCCTCTACCCTATTTACTCACATGTCCTACCAAGGCGTTTAGTTTCTTAAATTATTGTCAGAATTGGAGTGTTTTATGACATTTATTCTGTTAAATAATTTTTTAAATTAATTTTGTTAGTATGAATAATGAAATTTTATGGCATCTTCTGGTGACTGAATAATTATACCCATTGTACAAATATGTGATTAATGCCAATTTTATAATATGATGGGAGATCTTATTCAAATGCCTTGTTTGCACTGGAAAGTGTTGTTGGCCATGTCATGGTATTCTGTACGCAACCATTATTACATGTTGCCATCGACAAAGGTTTTATTTTATCTCGTATTTTAATATCAATACTATCTTATCTCGGTCTTCACAAAAGTGCAAGAAAAGCAACAAGATAATAAACACAATTCTGATATGTATTTGTGTCTACTGTAGCACTGCAGCCATTTTTAGAATTGTGTAAAAGTCGATGATAGTGTGACGAAAAAGATCGGTGCAAATATGACGTGTTATATGTTTAACATTAACCCCTGATTTATCCATAGAACGCCACTGTCATCGCATTGTTCCTTTTCTTACCTCTGAGATTATACTTACGTTCTTATCTCCGACATTATTTTTGAGAAAAGAGATAAACACATAATTCTCATGAAAAAACATCTTATTACTTGTCATTTTTGCAAAAAATCTAAATTAAAACAGGGCTGATTTTTTGCACAATATTTTAAATATGAATATGAAGGATATACCAAACTATCTCGTTATTCTGCTTGAAGATTATCTATAAAGAAATATTTGAATGGTACTTTCTTGGAATTTAAAACTAACTTAAAAAATTATGTTTAAATAGCTACTTCATAGCTCTGTTTGAATTGGACTTACTCGATAATTGGAGTTATTATTGTTTACAATAATAAGTCCAATTGTCGATTCACCAACAATAAAATCTAATGATTACTTTTTGTCTAAACTTTCAGATTATAGTTTTTCAAAAACCATTTATCCAAAACCTGGTTCGGCATCAGTTTTGCCATGTCATTTGCCAGCACTTCATAGAATAATATAATAAAACAGGTGGGGAAAAATATTTTTAAATTTACTTCTCACACAGCTATAGAGAGTAGGAAAATATTCACGCAGCGTCTTAAAAACACATTTTTGGTCTGAGGGAGTCTGGCTACGAAGCATTTGTTGGTTAATAAACGTTTCAATATTTAACTTGCTTATTCAGTCTTCACATCTAATTCGTTTTATTGTCTTGGACCATATATTATTTAGTTTTCAAAATTAACTGGATCCTTTGTTTGAATTTGTTGTATTGTTTATGTAGTAACTACCTTAAATTATTTACGCAACTAATAATTTCTAAACTACACGGAAAAAACCAGTTACAAAAAAAAACAGCTTGTTTTGAAATTAACAACAACTAAGAGTTTCATTTTTATTTCAAATTGTTGAAAATATACAATTAATAGAAACACTACGTACCCTTATATCTTCAGAGCTTTATATGTACGTTAGTGGGTACAGAACTTTCATGGTGGTAGTTCTACTTATGTATATCGGATTTTTAATTAATATTTTTTATAAATTAATTATATATTCGAATAAGTACATTATGTTAATTGGTACAATTTATATATAAATAGTTAATAAAATTATAGAATATAGTACCTATAATAACTTTTTATTAATTCTTGAAATGAACGACTCATTGTAATAAATGTAACTCACGGAGAAGTTGACTCTTGTAATTAATTATGTTTCAATTAATTAATTTGATTCAAAGAAGGTAAAATAAAAATAAATACAGTCTTCTTTGACTTCCTTCCTGTTGAAATGTTCACAAGGAAATATGTCTGAAATTATGTTAATCCTCATATATGTATATTGAGAAGCATCTCATGTCATTAAGTTTGCATTTAAATTTACACTTGCATTTTGCAGGATGTTAAAGGATAGGGTGTGACAATGGGTCTAATATGAGGAGCGGTAAGCAGGAGTGCAATCTGGATTAACAATTTTAATTTGTGGGCATTTTACATACCGTGTAGAAGCCATTCACTTAATTTAGTAGTTAATGAAATGGCTAAAGTATATTTGGAAGCCGCTAATATCTTCAATATGGTCCAAAAATTTTTTATAAGCAAGCGTTTATTTTTTTCCGTTAGTTTAGTTGCCATAACACATGTCTGTAACAGCATTAAAAATGTACCTTGGTCACAATTTGTAATGAGGTACCGGTATTTTTTAATTTTCGACTATTTTGTACCAGTCCACTATTAATTTTATGTTAGATATTCCTTTCTAAATATACGTTTTTATTATAATTTAAAACCATTTTACTTTCATTTAAATAAAAGATATAAATATTTCAAAAGTATACATTTAGAGAGAGTCAATGGTTTTTTTTTCCGTAGCAACGAAAATGTCAAATTAGAGCTGGCGTTGATATGAATTGAACCGTAAACATAGAGAGGCCTGTACATTCAATATTTTTTTAAAAAATCACTTCAAGAGGCTATAAATAAGTTAGAAAACAATTCAACGAGAAAAATTGCAGAATGTATTTAAGTGCCAGTTCCAATTACAAAATCCTTGGATTTTGTGGAAAAGTTATGTGTTAGTAGAAATATCTCTCTTGACGGCAAATGAGCATTGGTGAAGGTTAGAGATTTTCATTCGTACAGCAAAGGGAGTACTTGCAACGTTAGGCATAGCAACGTTCCTGTCTCGTTTGTCCGATTCACTTTATGCCGCCTTATAATAACAAAATGATCTTCCTAACATATTTTAACCAATTACGTTATATTGAAGACAAGTAATTGCCTTGTTTTCATTACAGCTATCTCTTTTATATTTGCGGTTTTTCGTTTCTTCATTATAGTCCACGTATACAAGTTGTACAGAAAACGAAAAGGAAAGTTTTACTTCATTATTCTAGCAGCTAGCGCCAAAGTCTGACCCCAGCTTTGATTTTGAATATAAAATTGCGTTGTATATTTTAAAAATAATATTAAAAGAAGGAACTCATATAACCTAAAATAATATGAGACGCCATTGGGACCATTTTGTGAACTTGCTCCATTTAAAAGTACGAATACCGATTGGAGTGGTCAATGTCCGGATTAACAAAAGCAACTGTAAACTATTCAAAACAGGCAATAATGGAAACCACAGGAATGTCGTAATGTTCTAAATAAAAAATTTCATTCTTTTTAAAACCAAATTATACTAGAACTTTCAACCCTGTTTTTCTTAAAATAGCTTTTTTGTCTGATTGGTTTCAAAATTTGGCTTTTATCGTTCAATTCTAAAACTTATAAAATGAACATATTCATAATTACAGCGGTTAATGTTTCATGTCCCTGAATATAAAAAAATATTTGTTGATACAAATTAAATTTTTATTCCAACATTCGCCACTTTAGAAAAAATTTATTGTAAAAAAACACTACGCTTTAAGAAAATTAGACTTATGCGCATTGAGTAGAATTTTTTTAGACTAACCTTTTTCGAGATGGCAATTCCGTCAATGGACCACAGCTTTGGTATAAACTATAAATATTGTAATTAATAATTGTTAATTTTTAATTTACTTTAACAAACATTCATCTAAGATAATTCAATATATCCTTAACAATATATATTTTTCCCAAATCCCAAATAAACACAAACTTTCAGAAGACCCATACCTTCGAGTCCTGGAATGCACGATGACAAATATTTAGTAATATTTTCGGAAGTTTCTGACATCAGAGCGGCCTCAAGTCAACCTTATTTCCTTGAAGGATATTTACAAACAGTATTACTAGTATTGTTCTCTGTATCACACCCTGCAAATCAGTAAAGTTTCCCAATAAATTATTTTTAAGTGTTTAAACTTTGCAACGAGGGTTCCTGTGATGTACCTTCATCAAAATAATACAAATGATACATAACATACTTCTTACTTGCGAAATTGTTTTTTGCTTTACTTGTCCAATTAACCTTGTCCAATTTAACCAAATACTTCTGTAGATGGATATTGATATTGGAAACTAGATGCAGTGCAAACTTGTAGGAAGTAAAGTTTTATTAAACAAGACTGTCATTCCTCATACAAAAATGATATCTTCTAAGTCTACATTTTGCATTTTTATATGTAATAACGAGAAATTACCAGATGTATTTCAAATAAGGAAAGTAAAACAGATTTTTGGTTTTTGTATTTCAAGAGTTAAATTATAGACATATTCAATCATAAAATACCAAAACATTAACCTAACCTAACCTAACTCATGAGTGAGTTATTTCATTCCCAAATTCAAAAACACACTCAGTAAACCATTAAATCAAAAAAATGAATTTTATATTTCGATAGGCTCATGTCAGACAATTTCGACGGTGTGACGTCACCACAAGCCGGTAAGTGTTTTGACATCGCATGATTTAAAGGAATATTTAGTTAAGATTTTTACAATTGTATTCGTTTATGTTTGATTTTATAAATACAATTGTTTCAGTTAAATCTAAATTTCAAGTAAATTCTCCATTTGGCGTGAAGCCTTTCACATCTGCAAAGCAATTAATTTTCTGGCCTTGCAAATTTCTTTGAATCGTTTTCAATATACTGACCGTACTTTGTGTTTACACGTTTGAACATCATACTGACAGTGGAGATGTTGACGTTCGTGAATTGAAAGTTCATTACTTGCATCATAACACTTTTATTATGTTTGCTCATTATTTCTGCTTGTTTCAAAATTACAGTTTCATAACTTACAGTATTTGAAATCTTCGCCTTGGACTTCAAATTGATACTTAATTGACTATCTATCCCCCATTCTACATTTCCTGTTCAGTTTGTGATTGATTTATGTACTAATTTCATTTAGTTGAAATTTTGACAAAAAAGAAATTAATATATCTAATACGATGGACATAATGAACTCTGAAGTGTACAAACCGGCCATTTTCATGAATATTTTGTTTCATTAAATTGGAATAATAATTACATTATAAAATAGCCTCTAATAACCATAGTGACAACAAAAAGTTTTATAACGATATAAATATTTGTTAGTTAAGTTTGGTGAAATTTTTTTCACACCATCATATTTTTACATTTTATGGACCATAATAACTTTATTAACATAAAACTTGAGTTTTGCAATCAGTAGATTTCAATATTGGTGGTGTAATAAAAGCTTGCTATGCTAAAACATATGGAACGTGACAAAAGTAAAAACTAATTAAATAAATTTGTTAATGAAAGGAAGTAATCAAGGTGGAAAACTGCCAGTTACATCTTTTGTAAATCGGAAAAGTAATGAACAATTTTATTAATGTTATTCGATATAATTGCAATATTTAATATGTTTATTATATCCAATACATGTTTATTCTATTCTTATGCTTCAAGTCTATCAATATTTGTCATTTATTGTACAACATTACATTGCATAATGAACTTATTTTTATTTAAATTTCACTATATATCAGCATCATGTATAGTGAAGTACAATATTAAAATATTAAATAATTGTTTCCATTTTACATGACTGTAAATAATATTTAAAATAAATAATTTTGCTATAAAATGTTTGTGTCTAACATAAGCATTATAAAAGACTGCAAATAAATCTGACAGTATTGCATAAGTATTCAATGGTCTGTATGTAGGTACAGAATTGTTTTTTGTTAACATTTTATTATAATAAACAAACATAATTCATATTTCTTTACCATTTTCGTGATATTAAAATATTTGCAAATGTTTAGAATGTCTATGCAGCTACATGCAACAAGTTTGTTTGGAAGCAATTACTAAGTAAAATTGTCACTAATTACAATCGACAAATAGGAATAGAACATTTTTGCAATGTTTGTTTTTAATTAGTTATCTAAATCAAGCATATCAGAGTTATCTACGCATTTGAACGCAAATAGTACATTTGAAAGTAATTATCATAATAAGATTGTAAAGTAATTTCAGTAAACAAATGGCAGTTTTTATGTGTATCTATGCAGTTACACATAAAAAACTTGTTTGAAAGTAATTATCAAAGTAAGATTGTAAAGTCGCTTCAGTAAACAAATGGAAATTTTAATCTATCCAAGTTATCTATGCATAAAAAGCTTGTTTGAAAGTAATTATCATAGTAAGATTGTAAAGTAACTTCAGTAAACAAATGGAAATGTTAATCTATCCAAGTTATCTATGCAGTTACACATAAAAAGCTTGTTTGAAAGTAATTATCATAGTAAGATTGTAAAGTAACTTCAGTAAACAAATGGAAATGTTAATCTATCCAAGTTATCTATGCATAAAAAGCTTGTTTGAAAGTAATTATCATAGTAAGATTGTAAAGTAACTTCAGTAAACAAATGGAAATGTTAATCTATCCAAGTTATCTATGCAGTTACAGATAAAAAGCTTGTTTGAAAGTAATTATCATAGTAAGATTGTAAAGTAACTTCAGTAAACAAATGGAAATGTTAATCTATCCAAGTTATCTATGTAGTTACACATAAAAAACTTGTTTGAAAGTAATTATCATAGTAAGATTGTAAAGTAACTTCAGTAAACAAATGGAAATATTAATCTATCCAAGTTATCTATGCAGTTACACATAAAAAAACTTGTTTGAAAGTAATTATCATAGTAAGATTGTAAAGTAACTTCAGTAAACAAGTGGAAATGTTAATCTATCCAAGTTATCTATGCATAAAAAGCTTGTTTGAAAGTAATTATCAAATTCAAATTATAAATTAATATCTGTCCACAAATAGGAACAAAAAACTTTGAAATATTTCTTTTTAATAAATTTAGTAAATCAAACCTATAGAGTTATCTAAGCAGTTACTCACAGAGTTTGTTTCAAAGTAGTTTTCAAAATAAGATTATAAACTAATTTCAACCCATAAAGAAGAATAAATATTCTGCCATGTTTATTTACATTAACTTTTATAAATCAATAATATCTGGATTATCTATGTGGTTACTCACAAAAAGTTTTTTATGAGTATTACTGAGTTAAGATTGTCAACTAATTTTATCCTGTAAGTAAAAAAATGGGAATTTTCAAAGTCTTTAACTAAATTAATGGATTCACCAGTGTTCCACATCCCACATAAATGCAAAATTTCAATTTCCTATGTACACTGGAAGTACCCTAGAGCTTTTGGTGATCAATCAATCAGCCGGTGCTAAAACATATACTACTTTATGTAATGTATAATATAAACAGATTATTCTTACACATAACTAATCTTAACATAACACAATATATTTCATATGCCTAGCTTAATTTCATATTGAGTCACGGCGATTCTGAAATTGGTTCAAATCAGTCAGTGCAATATGCCCTGACCACTGTACTTAGATTGATTTTAAATTCAATCTATAAGTCTGTAAGGTGAGACAATTAGTTGTTCTCTTACCTTGGGCAGATGGTTCAGTACGCACGGTGATTAATGTTATATTTGAGCACTGGCCTGTAAGTGGGATTTGAAAACCGACCAACATAATATGTGTGAAGTCCAGTGCTGCATCATTTATGAAAACTACTGGTATGTTGTAGGTCCAATATTTTTAGTATTTATTTACTTACTTGCATACAGTTACAATTATATAAACTCGTTACAGTTACGAACCTCTGAGTTCTCACAATAATCAAAAGGGTTCGTTACACCAAACACACAACAATTTATAAATTTCACGGCACTATAATATATATAATGACGACACATTTTCGAATTTATTCCCACTCATGAAAATTCCACTGTGGTGTGAACACAATAAGATGATGGAGCACTTCAATACAACTGGAAAGTGAAGATTTCTAATGTAATTCAGGTCTAGATATTGTAAAAATACAACAAATTGGCGTTGCAAAAACACAACGATTAAGCAAATTGAGGGAATTACAACTTATAATGATTAGAGGTCTCTCCAGGGATCTGGAATGTCTTTTTTTTGCAAACAAAAATAAATTTTATAACCATTTTTCTTATTTCTTAGTTATATTTTTCTTCAGAGCTTGAAAGAATGGAAATTATGAAGGTTTCAGATATTAATTGAAAATATATCATTCAGCTACTCTTTTTGAATGTCTCAAAAAACCTTTGAGTTTGGTGGATATTAAAAAATTCCATGCAACAATAAAATTTAATGATCAAAGTTTGGTCAAAAAGACTACAGTTTCAGTTTCAGTTTGATTTTGTCAAAATGATTTATTGTTCAAAATACTCTACTGAATATTTTTCTTATCTGTTTATTTTTTTCCTTGGGTTCAGATTTTTATCCTTAATATTTTGTATAGCAAATTCTAAACTTCCTCTGTATTTATTGTCCAACAGCCTAAACAAAATAACATTGTACCAAATTGTATGAATTTTTTTGGTTATTCACCAATATTTGCACTAATTTCCCCAAAATATTTTGTAACAATTGATTTCATACATAGGAGGGTTTCGAAAGACAATTTTTCAAAATAGAAGATTAGAATGTCCCAAAAATCTGGTAAAGTTTTGAAAAAGCCGATATTCTATTCTGAGTATCAGATGTAGGGTGGTCTTCATAGAGATGGAAATATGGGAAAACGGTTAAGCTATGCGACTACCAGAAATATATTCATAGCCAGAATAAAATTCAAGAGACTTACGAGGGCTAGTTCGAAGTCTATATCAAATATGAGAAGTGAAGATGTGCAAAGTTCATTGTACAATCTTTGCATTTCTTTCTATTGTGTCATCTTGTTGGATAAATCTTGAAGGTATTTGTATCTTTAACCTATAAATACCTAAAACATAAAGCAAAAAACTTACTGAGTTGTAATGCAATTCCAGCAATGAAGTGATTTTAAGATCTGAAAGGACTAAACTAATTTCAATGTTTAGAGCATCTCTGAAGGTTATTGACCTTGAAGGCAATCTATGGCCAGATATAGTGGCAATAATCTACAATTAATAGTAATATTATACAAGTTAGTTTTTCTTATTCTAGATTTAGTTTACTTGCACTTATGTTTACAATGTATCAACTCAGTGTATAGAAATAAGTCGGAAGTATTTAGTTTAATCATCATTATTAAGAAATTTTTTCCAATATTGCTTCATACATGATCTCCCGTTCTTTCAGTCTTCTAAGTTCTACGTCTCCCTGACATGATGCAAATAATTCTTCAGAATTTGCACTCCAGTCAAGGGAAGTGGAAATTGAAAACGATGTACCTTCAATAATAGATATGCAAATGACTTGCTCATAATTATTCTAGTTACGGGTCGAGCTTCAGAAGTGGTAGCATTGGAGACTGAATCAAATGGTAGGAGAACTTTCCAATTAAAAGAGGATGCAAGATTCAATGCAGCTGTAGAAATTAGCTGTAAGAGCTGTAGGAGTTTGCTTGAAGTAGTCATAAAAGCTCAGGGTGTTGTGTTTATTAATGCAACGGTTTCACAAGCCAGAATTTTAATTTGTTCACTGAAGTTTGTTTTGGCGGATTCGGATGATGCGGTTGCGAGGTTGGTTTGCTGGTGGTGTAAGCACATCTCCACCTGGTACAAAAAATATTAGAAGCATGAGTACTACAACATTAATCACACAAGTGACTATATAAAAGCTAATATAAAATCTACTAAATTTATTTGAAGGTAAGTTCCATCATTATGAAGTTCTGTAAAACAAGAAGATGTGTGAATATGTTAAGCTTACATTTGTGCTTGGTGTGCATTTGGTAACAGGTTGTTGTGTGAAAGGGTACTGTTGAATTAATGCTTATTGGGAAACAAGGATTACTAATTACTGACAGACTACTTATCGAGTTACAATTAACACTGCACTATCTAGTGACACAATGTTGACGTCCCGTGAAAACTATAGAACAAATATACCGTGAAAACTATAGACATAAAAAGACATTAAAAACATACATTCGTTTACATTTATATTCAAAATATCATGAAAGTCTTATGTTACCTATATAGTAACGTGTGCAGAGAAAACTTTGTACCCCTTCTCAAGTATATTGCACGCATGGAGAGGTGTGAGGTTTGGCATAGCTAAAGTTTACATGGAGAAGGCATGCAGAAAGCTAAACTTTGTATATAGTATGTCTATATATTAATACATGAAGGGAAAACATTGTACGCACTTTTAAACATATTGAGTGCTCGGAGAAATTTGAGATTTAGCATACTTAATGTT
Source organism: Druceiella hillmani (assembly GCA_039881145.1). Classification (NCBI taxonomy): domain Eukaryota; kingdom Metazoa; phylum Arthropoda; class Insecta; order Lepidoptera; family Hepialidae; genus Druceiella; species Druceiella hillmani. Next base: position 20,925,677 of record JAYKKI010000019.1, on the reverse strand, counting down.
TTATATGGAGAAGGAGTGCAGAGGGCTAAAATTTATATTTATTTTGTGTTAAAAATATATTAGATTATATTTTACAAATACATTAAAACAATCATTCTTTACTTTCAACAATAAAAGATTAATTGTTTATGTTCATACTGTCAATATGACATATATAAGTGTGTGGTCAAACAATCACACATAGTAAAAATTGTCGCCAAAGAATTTTAAAATGTTAGATTGACTAAATGAGTTTTGAGCTGAGAAATTTGTGTGATTTCAAATGTTCTTTTTTCAATAGTCTGCGGAATGTATGTCAAGACAAAAAAGTTTTATTTTATATTTTGTGTAAGATATCTGTGTTACTAACATTCAGTTTTAATTTTCGTAGGTATTGCAAAAAGTCAAGGCAAACAACACACACTAACGACATATTTGTACATGCTCTCAGCTGATAAAATAAGGCAAAATTAAAAAAAAATATATGCAATGATTATAGAGGTATATTCTATGACAAAAAAACCTCAATAACATTCAAACTAAACAATGTAATGATATATGGTCGAATTTCGACCACTCGGAGACCACTAGTACTAATATATTCTATGATCGCTCAAGAAATGCTAGCAACTGTCAATGCAGAAAACCTATATGAGGCTGACTAACACCAGACAAAGAATATTTACTATGGAGAGTTTTAAATATTTTGTCGTTACACAATATATTTTACCATAGAGACAAATCGTCAGATTTGCTTTCTATTATTTTTTATTTTTCTTAGGTTAATTAACTTTTTTGTCTGCCTTACGTTAATTCACATTGTTAAAATCTCTGTCATTCTCGTTATCAAATTGATTGTAAATTTAAAAATAGCGAAATTATTAAACTTGGCTCAATTTTTAGTTATTCATTATCTTTCCAAAATATTCTGTCATAGATCTAGGAACGAACCTGAGAGACCTTTATTCAAACTTGGAAAGAGTTTATTTCAAAGCTCGAAATCTAACTAACCACTGCCATTATTTGGAGACTTACTCATTCCTTAGCTTTTCTTAAATTATTTCAATCCCATCGGTCATATTGTTTGAATTCTAATGCTACATCAGTAGTTTTACGTCACTGTCTTCGTAATATATGTCAATATTTAAATGTTTTGAGGTTATAAACAATCTATAATTAAAATAAGTGTCATTATGAAATATATTCAAATCATATTTCGTTAACACTTGTATTTATTAAAGTTATTATTATAAAGGAATTTCTCTACTTTAGTTCAATCCATTTAAAAAGTTTGTTATTTTTTAATCAATGTTGATATGATTGCAGAGATTGGTGTAAAATCATATTGCGGAACACAACCAGTTTAATATATGCTCTGCATTACTACCTCACAATAGTGCTTTAAGTCTCCACCCTCAGATATTTCTGTTGCTCTGACAGACAATGAAAAAATAGGGATGGTGTGTATATATGGATGTGAATAAGAGATAAATTATTTTAAAAAATCCAAAATTGATTCTAAATAAACAAAAAGACCATTTAAATCCAAAGAATTTAAAAAAATTAATATTGAAAGTAATTGTGTAAAAATGGAAAGAGACTTTATAAAGAAACATTGAAGTACTTTGTGAAGACAAATTTAAGTTGATAAAAATTAGCAAGACCTTATATATTGACTGAAGCATTACCAGTTCCATCTAAAAGCTTTCTTCGAATATGACAAATATTGCAACACAAAAAGGAAATAGATTTTTTTTCATCATATATTAACCAATAATTATATCTGGGAAGGCTAGGTGAAGTAGAATTTTTCAAACACCCCTATTTGAAGAATTTTTCATGTAAGGACTATTTCTTGGCTTGAGTTCACAAATAAATAATATTAAAAATCTATCTCTTATCCATATTTGCATATGCAACATTTAGTTTCTCGCAACTCTATAAAATTCCTGCTATACATCTATTTGGCACAAGTAATTATTGTACATTATCATGAAAATATCCTTCTATCTGTGTTCTACTGTCTTTCATACAATTATAATACTATCAATACTTGCTTCCTTCACCTAGCAATGAGTACAAGTTTATATACAATGTGACATCAAATTGTTAATAATCACAGCTCTATCATAGCATTGAGACTTGGAGAAAAGGTTTTTCTTGCTTGAGGTAATAGCGCTATTTGTGTCCGTCACATAAAACATTCAGATAGATTGTTTTCAACCTCAACAAGTTTGAGAGACATACAGAAAAAAGAAAACATTGCAAATGAGGGTAAAAGATAATTCTTTATATGTTTCACTTTTGTCCATGAATTGCCTGTTCTCCTTGTTCACATTATTCATTCCTTAGTTAGCGAAAATGAAATTAATTTAATGTTGTATTTGTTACAATAGCAACTTCATTGGATATATTTTTGGTATATCCAAAATATATAAAGTCACATATTATATAAATTAAAATAAGTGATTGAGTAAATAATATTTTATATATTGGGTCGACAATATGTTCATGCAATATGCAAAGTAATTAAAATATTTATCTGTCGATCTGTCTGTCAGTACATTTGTTTGTTTGTTTACACATCATTTAAAATTACCAGTCCAATTTAGAAAGAATAATATGCAATTTTGCACTGTTGTATTTATTAAAGTCTGAGAAAGACAATCAGTCTGTGATAATCCAACAACTACGCCGCTAACATCTAATACCCATTGTCGCTAACAACTAGTGTTACGATAATATTAATGCGTGAGTGATTACAACAAAACCTAAATATCAATTCTGTTCACGTTTCGTCATCAAACTCAACCATTATTATGTGAGATCCACGCTGTGATATAGCAGGGTATGCTGATATGGACCAGTAAATATATTATCTTTATAAAGCGCTCTTTACTTAAAGGATGTTTCTAGTGTTAGTGGTGTATATGGTTTACAGAAAATGAGAATGTACACATCAGAGGAAATTATGAAATAAGAAAATGGGGGAAACAATTCGACACGAAAATGAAGAAAGGTTTATGCCATGATTGTGGTACTTGAAAACAAACAAATCTTATGAAAGAACATATGGTAAAAGCACTTACATCTGGAGTCTTTGCAACAGAAGTGCATTTGTAAAGCCTGTACATCAACGAGCGAGAAATTAAACCTGAAACTGGCATTGCTAGAAGGTGATATTATACAACACGCTCAACCATACAATGTTAGCACTGCATAGTATGGCAAAGTAGTGACCTTCATCATATCCAACAAAGGATTGTGTACTAAGCTTTCCCAAAACTGGCGGTGGAAGAGAACCATCAAGGCCCGAGGGACTATTGTTCGGCAACGCCCCTAAATGAAAGGGTAAATCGAATTAAGTGTTATATTTGGATGAAATTATGGTCACGTTAACATGATACCTTTGACAAGAGAACCTATATGAAGCTGCAACTTTGACAAAATTTATTGTTACATAAATAATGGAAAAGGAAAAAAGGCATAACTGGTATTTGATTAAAGAATTTTTCAAGACCTGTTACCAGATAAAGTTTTCTGGAAAACTCATAAGGGAAGCTAACCTTAACAAAAGAAAATTCAATAGCTATTTATCATCTTATGTTAATGATTATCATAATATACTTGTATAATAGGGGAAATAGTTATTTTATTTGTCTGTTTGTCCATCAAGTGTAGCTTAGCACTTTGAGTTTTCAATTTGTTTAATGAATTCTCTTATGAATTCAAACATGACGGTAATACAAAGCAATGAGAAAAATATTTGAAATTTACTTCATTAGAAATATAAAATACCACCAACCAAAGTCTGAAGGATTATACACGCAGTTATTAAGTAATTTGAAAAGATGGATAGTAATGTATGTTTTATGGCATCCGAATTTGTTAGACTTTTTTAATACCTTCTTCACTCTGAAGACAAATTGCTTCATACTGATAATTGATAATGAATAATTATTTCTTCATATTAAGACCAAGAATACTACGAGTTACAAAGTTAAATAAAAATTGTAGAAACATAATTCGATAAACATTTGTGTAACTGCTGGAGAGACAATCGCACACAATCATATTGAGATCGTGCGACTCGTTCCGTTCAGTAGTACTTTGTGACTATGCATTTGTTCATTTTGGCATGCAACTCATTGCTCAGACTCCAATCGTAATGTGATAAATGTGGGAAAACAATGTGTAATAAATTTTAACAGAAATATTGTTTCAAAAATAAATTGTTTTCAAATCACACAATTGAATCACATGAATGATGGATCAATATAACATGAAAGCAATACAATACATTACCATCAATCGTGTCACGTCAGTGCTCGCAGCAAACAAACAATGGATCTAAATATAAAACAATAAAAAAACCTGTCAAGCATGACTAGATCTCGCGATACAAGAGCTATGCACACATTTATTAATTTATAAATATTTAATGGTACGTAGTATTTTTATTAAGCCATTTATAACATTTTAACCTTTCAAAACATAAATATACATATTGCCCACTCTATTTTTCGCAGGCAAATATTTACAAAAATGTTTAATTCCACAAAGATTATAAATCAGAGTTTTTTATATTTTTCCCTTTACTTGTGCTATAAAATCTCCCATTACGTGGACTTACATGGACTGTAGGGCGACAAGAAATACCCTATAGCTTTTGATGAGCAGTGAGTAAGATATGGTTTAAATAAAAAAAAAATATTGCGACAGTTCCAGTATAACACAAGTATAATTCTGTAGGTTTTAAACCCCTATTGAAAGATGTGGTTTGAAAGTTGTATTTGACCCCTTCTCCCCCAAAGGATAAGGCAAACTAAAATTCTTTACTTTTTACTGGATATCAAAATGAAAACCAAAATAAACATGGACAATGTTAATAGCACTACTTATTTCAAATTATAAACAGTTATTATTCAATTATCTTTAGATTGCGGTCTCTGTATCCGAGTTGTGTATCTTGAGGCAGTCGTGAGACAACTTGCTTGAGTTTGTTTCACGTGGATCAGATACATGGTCTTCACTCAGCCGTTCGGCTTCTTCGTTTCCATTCTCATCTTTAATTATACACGTTGATTTACTTGCATGCTGAGCTGTTTGTTTCGTGGAGTATTTTATTCACACACAATAAACAAAATAGTGTAAAAAAAGTACTTAATTAATCAAAAATATTATTTTAGATTTAATATTATTTTGATTATTATTAAATTTATTTCAACTTTATGTACCATTTTTTTCACCATTCATCCTTTGGTCAACAAAAATAAGAAAAACTTTAACTTCCCCACCCCCCTAAACTTGCTTACATGATACTTGAATACAATTTGCTAACTGAATGTAAAAAATATGAATCCAAAAATGTATGTACGTGTGTCTATCAGACGGTACAGCATGTAAACAAAGTTGGGTGAAGTTTGTATTTACCAATTTCTAATAAATGCCTCCAGTTATTTTGCTATATTTTTTAACTTCACAATTTCAGGTAGTCTATTTCGAAAAAATTAGGAATTAATTATCATCGGAAACAAGTCTGAAGAGTTTCTTCATTTTATTAATTCTTTATAAGCTTAGCCCACCAATGTACCATCCAGTTTCCCAGAAAAGAAATGTGCTTTGGATAGAATTTGCAAGAACTGGACGTGACATACGTGTGTGGTGCTGCAAGAGTTTCATGAGTCCAGCCGTGTAAATAATTTATAAATCCTATAATAAAATAAAACAAAAAAACTGTATTAAAATATTACAAAAAAATCAAGCGTACAGGTATCACACTTCATAAGAAAATATCTGAACTGCAAAATTAGCATTAAGTAGCATTTATATTTTAGCATTCTAGGTAGAGTGGACTAATTCAAACCAGGTATATTTTGTTTTTTTTGCCATAATTAGATGTCATTGAATCGTCATTAGAATTGTCCTTTTTACAGAGAAAAAATGAAATTTTTTTTAAATTGTAGATCGAACTGTAAGTACACCACACTTACGTTCTCTTCTAACTTGAAACTCAAAAACAAACAAAACATGATAACATGATATCACCCTTCGACTAAATAAGTTTATTTTTATTTATCCGGCCATTGCTGGAGATGTCCCCTAAACCCTAACTAATAATTATTAAGTTTAAAAAATAAAAAATAAAATGTCCCGTTCACCCACAATACTCAAATTCTGACTTGTTATATTTGAAAGTGTAAAATAACTTGTCAAAATTCCTGCCCGTAGATCCTAATTAGTGTGTTGCGCCTGGAAGTGATGGTAAAAGGAAAACAGAAACTCACTGCAGGGTTTGGCTTCTGGAGCATTCCGACTTGACATACTCGACTGGCTGAACGGAGTGGTTGCGGTGTGGTCGCTACTGAGAAGCACCTGATGAAACCCCACTCCCTTCATTCACGTCTGATGTCTCACATGGCCCTTTTTGGGATATTGCATTAGCCTTGTTAAGTCCCAGACTCTTTTTTACCGCTGTGGAGCACTCCTGTTCTGTTTGGGTTCTTATTGACCTGAATCCACCTGTGGAAGATTTTAAAATAAATTATATTTTTCTGAGCAGCTCCTTCGTACATCCATGAGCTAAATACAACATTCACTTTAACACAGATAATGAAATCAACTCACTGTGTTATTTTTTTTTTGTTCCACTTTCACAGAGTCATGAAATTGCTTGCTAGAGTGACGAAATGAATTTTGCTTTGTAAAAATACGTGTTTCCAAATAAGATATTCTTATGAATGATGTCTGTTGTGAATGTTTAATTAGATTTTGTGTGTCGGCAATATTTATCAAATTTGTTTGTGAAAAATTACTTTCTGCAATGAAGGATATCAATGTATGTAATAATACTCAAATTCATAATTCGGTGAGATAAACATTTTTGGATGATTTTGGACCTTCATGAAATTATATTAATTAAGACCAATAATAAATTATGGCATGACTGCATGACATTATAAATGATATAATATTAGTAATTGACGTTAGACACTAACTAGTAACTGACACATCAAAACTAAAAAAGGACATGAAAACTAAAAAAATATCCTTTCAGCTGGACATAAAATGTCATCTTAATAAATAAACAGTCTTAAAAGAATAAGATAATTTCCATACTTCCTCTATCTTTCATCACTCTCTGTCCCGTTAAGGAGATTAAATACATACTTCTATTTCAATCTACTCATCTCTATAACGGTAATACTTTTAACTACTGAAAGTATAACCAAACAGATCAGTGTGCTTTAACCAATGTTCAATATTTCTTATTGAAATGTCACATTTATACTCCGAGGTGAAAGGAATTGTGATCGCGTCACATTATAGTTTTCGGCACATATTCATTATTAGATGTTGCATTCAGCCACACGCGGAAGTTCTTTGATACTGACATATGCTAATTTTCCTCTGTCCACATAAATGCGTGAGCAAACTAGTTTACTACCCGACACAATACTGACATGCATCTACACCTGCTGCAACAATAAAAGTGTTCATGGAACTTGTTCACAGTGTGAAGAGCAAAGGACCAGTCAGTCTGTAACAACACAATTTTAAACGGTACATGAAACGACACACTCTTCCAGATATTCAAGCGGTAGATGCACTCCTATTGCTTGTTAGGTGTAAAGAATATGACAGTACCTATATCTCGTACTAATATTGGTATCAACGTTGCCTCCCAAAATTAGAACAATTGTAATTTAATAAAATACATCCACGCTGAACTTCTCAAATACATTTTGTACAATGATTAAGTAAAACATTGCTCGTCGGTACTAAAAATCACTTGGAAAACATAGTAACAAATATTTTTCACTACACTCATTGTCACAGACGCATTTCTATTTTCATTAATTTCATCTACTGGTTTCTACTTCGGCCTTCAATACTCAGTTTCTCTTTTCTGCTGTGTACATGTTGAACATGGCCAAAACATCTCAATATGACTTTGCAATCGCAATTCCATCAACAGAAAGGCCCAAAATACTCACAAATAAGTATCTCATTAAGTTCTTTTTTCATGTCTAAACTGAAGCAAGAAGAATTCTGAATATGTTAAAGAGTTATGTGTAAGATGTTTTGTTCAAACTAGCTCATCATTCTGCTTGATGATTGTTCATAAAAACAAATTGAAAGATACTTTCCCAGTATTCAATACTAGTATATAAATATATACTTGACTAGTTACTTCGTAGCGTTTATCGAGGTTTATAATAGTAAATCATAAAGTTTTTACCTATTTGTTGGTTGCCCAATTTTCATTTCATCGTCGATAAAATCAAATAATAACCTTTTGTCTTTCTTTCAGATTTTAATATATCTAAAAATTACTTTCCAAAATTCAGTTTTGTCATATCAATAGCTGAAGTTCTATTTTTCACACGACACTCTAAACTGTGAATGCAATACACTGAAATGTCAAAAAAAATAGCCTTTGAAATGTTGATATTAATTTACATTTGATAGATTATTTGTCTATATTCGGTCAAATATCTGACTTTCCTGTATCGAGTAATTATATACCGAGATACTTTATATGGCCATTTAATTTTTACTTGTAAAAAACCACAACCAAACGCCAGTGCACCATGCTATGTGTATAGTGAAATAAACTCTTAAAGAAAGCAAACATCTTAAAAATAAATAATTCAAGAAGGAAAAAGAATCAATCACATTGTAATTAATTTACAAATGGCTTCTTGCAAGTTGACAGTGTAAATCACGTTCCTTATTCTAAAATTATTATACAGATGTTCTACTAACTTCTAGAATACCATTTGTTTTCTAGATGTTGTCCCAAATATTTTCAATCATCACTGTAACATGAACGTGGTAAAGTGTTGTGTGCCATTTCTTTTCTTTTTTGCATTTTGTATAAATATCGTGAAGTAATTTACAGCAGATAAGTTTATTTGCTTAAAATCCATGTATATTCTGGTGCTCTTTATCCCTATGGACAAATACTTTCTATTGAGTACATCACTGACATTGTAATGGGGTGTAACCGCATTAGATTCAGTTATGAAATATTCAATTTCTCTTCCACATGCCGATGAGTATATATTTGAAAATGAGCGATGTCCTCCAAGATCATGTATGGCACTTGCCGCATCGTTTTTATGATTTGTAATGGAATTGCTTTTAAAAGCTGAGTGGACTTCTTTATCGTCTATTGCCCGCTTCATTATATTATGCACGTCAGAATTATGTTGTGTTGTTTTTTTACAATTCTAGATAAAAATTGTATCTTCTATTTAAGCCCCAAATTGTGTTGACTACCTGTCAGGTTCAGGTATTTTTTATATACTTTGTCTTATACAAGAGTGTCCGGAAATGGGTGTTTATTACAGTCGATTTTCTAAAATGGCTGCAGGGCCTCCTACCTGCTGTGGTATCTCTGACTTTAGGACTCTTTTTTGCAAAATTATGAAAATCATTGCATTTACACATCTACCTCTTTTCGACATTCTATTTCAGCATTTCATTACTTAAGGAGGTTGGATGTCGTAATTAGGAAAGGTGCTTTGGAAGCTGAAGACTAGGATTTCAGTTGTAGTTATTAAATGAGGTGCCTCTTCTTCGCCATCTAATGTACTAACAGACTAGGTAAATTGTGCAGATGGACTATTACGAGTGACTGTTACTAACAATTGGAACTGGACAGTGACAGTGTGACATACTTATTGGGTCGATTCTCAGTCAGAGGAATAATGGAACTTATGTTGTAATAATGGAACGTGTGAGAAAAATAATTCCCGGGATTTAAATTTTATAGTTATATTTGCCTTTCCAAGCATATTATTAAAAGTACCAAGTGCTATTCTTACGAATTCAGTCTTATCGTAATATTGCTTAGTTCATTTTGCTAAATTAAATAAATGTTCATTACATCATATATGTGAAAATATAAATGCACTCCAGCTTACCGATAGTGAGAAATAACATTGAAAAAGTGTCCCAACATCATATATATTGAATATTCACAAGCACCGCAGCCTGACTGATGAATGGTATAACATAGTAGTATCGACGTAACACACCGTGAATGTCACATTGTATGAAACCGTTATTTTTTTTAATTGTATTCATCTAAAACTCATTTACTTACGAAATTTGAATAAAAATGCACATTTTTACAATTTCTATCAATATTTTATGGAAATTTTACCATATTTTAAACCAGTATTTATATTAAAAAACATATTAGTTATTTAATAGAAAATATATGTTTTTCTTTTTTATCATTCATCAAAGTTCTTAGTACGTGTGAATAGAGATAATGTAAAAAAATTACGAAATTAATAAGTATATGGTAATTTAATACATTCAAATACAATTTCATACTGATGAATAAAAAATGATAATTTATTAAAATTAAGTTAACAAAACTCTCATAGTCAACGCATATGCTATAACCATGGCCAGTTGCTATCAATTTTTTGCCTGATAATCAATTTCTTTACATAATTTATCATAGCTAATACTTTTATGTTGAAACACATATAGTCGTGTACATAAAACATGTAATAAAGTAAATTTTTAATAAATAAATAATAACAATTGTTCCTTTCATAAAAATTCAATAAATGTATAATATTTATTATAAAAAATTCAAATATAAAAAGAATGATTGCGCTTGACTGTTTAATTTATATATATTTATATATGTATAAATATATATATATATATATATATATATATATATATATATATATATATATATATATATACATATATATATATATATATATATACATTATTGGCTTGCTGGTGTGTATTTATATTTACACAAGTGATTATCTCCAATGAAACGTACACACTTGTTGAACTCAAAACAAAATACATCAGAAATGTGCTGTCTTTTTGTGAACTTGCTCGCTATGTGAGCGTTACATTTGCCACTGGTGTGGCTGTAAGAGAGAAGGAAATAGCAAGACAACTGAAAGCTCCAACCAACAACGAGCATTATTTGTGCAAAAAGCACTGAATCTTTGAGAGGACTTAGAAATGTTATGTACAGTCACCATAACTTTAATTGCATTGTCTTATATTTTAAATCATGTACGGCATGATGTTTTATTATTTTAAAACATCAAACAAAATGTATCACAATGACTATACGTTTATCGCATCCCAATAAAGTCACAAAAATATAAATCTTCTTATATCAGCTTAATAAATAAATGATGAAGGACAATATGTATGCTGCTAAATGAAAACACTGTACCTTAAGTTAGAGTGTATTTGATTTACACACACGGGATACATTTGGACTCGCGACGTACTCATCTGTCCATAAGGTAAACTTAATATTTGCTGGGGGAATTTTAATAATTATAGCTACCTCCCTTCTATATATGCACTTTCATTGATCTGTTTGTCTTTTTAGAGTTCTGTACAGACAGGGTGAAAACCCTTATGGTAAGATTTTGGTATCTATCCGTATGTTACGATTATTTGTCTCAGCAGCCACTATTGGTATAGACTTGCAAGCTTATCTGCATCTATGTTCAGTCAAAGAATTTTGGAATATTTTAATTTAAATTGAAAATCGGGTCTATAATGAGGGGTTGAAATTAAAAGTGCGTTGACACAGCTAATTTGTTGTATTACTTGAAAGTGCTTTGTTTACACCTGGCAAAACTATTTTTCTTCTAATTCAAAGCCGCAAATTATATTAAAAATGTGCAAAAAATTCCTCCATTGTCTTTGAAATTTGCAAGTCCCAATATCTGAAGTAATTCAGACTGGTAGAAGATCGTGTATTTATATGTAACATAGGAAAAATAAAACTCAGTTCCAGACATAGGTGGATTTCAGAAAAAAAATTAAATGGTTAATTGTTTTTTCCTCTCTGATCCTTAATTTTTAGACCATCATTATATAGATATGTGTACATTTACAGAGCTAGAATTAGATAATAATTTGCAAGACCAAGTACACTCTGAATGAACACAACAACATCTCAAGCACTTGCAGTGAGCAGCGCTTCAGGCGTTGTTGCCGTTATTGTCGGTGATGATGATTCGGTGATGATGTCGGTGAAAATGATTTTTTTTGTATTTCGTTGGATGTTTAAGTGCAGTTTGATACTTCAATTGCATTGTGTTTTATTGGTCTTCCCATTATTTTAAACATCTTTTTTATCTGTTAATGTTATTTCTGACTTACAATGCGCATGATTATTTTCATTGCATATAAGACTAAGGTAACAGGTTAGTGGAATTTCGTAGTGGCTTGTGAAATATGCATGCTATCATCATCCTGGAAGGTGTACACATGTAGAAATATATGCTGAGTAACGTGCACTTAGCCAGGTTTAAATTTATCGAGTAATTATCACACAATAATTGAATAAAACGTGGTAACAACTGTTTAGGGCTGTATCTAAACTCTCCACAAATAATAGTGCCAATAGCATCACGGAGACTTAGCTTACTGCAGCGTCAGCCACATAAAATGTACAGTGGCTTGTGATTTCAAGATTTAAATACAAGAAATAAACAATAAATAAACAATAAATATTAAAAGCTCTATAAAGGGTATAACAATTTATTTGCATACGTAAAGGTTGACCCACAGTTCACAGGCGGGTGTGGTTGATGCTTTTTTCAGTCACCGTAAACAGTTACGGATAAGATATATAAACGTATAATAAACTCATTCCAATTCATACTACTTGTATTTGGTGGATTTTTAGGAATCCGTAGTCGGTACAAACGAAACCCTAATGGCAAAAACGGAACCCTATTATTTCATCATGTTCATCTGTCCATCTGTTTTCTATTCCTCTGTCTGTCTGTATGTCACAGTCAATTTACTCGGAGACTATTGGTACTATATAGATGAAATTTGGATGGTAGATGTCTTCTATAAACCGCCATACAATCAAATAGAGGAATTAGGAAAAAAATAATATTAGGGGTAGCACTCCATGCATGTAACTGAGGGATGTAAAAAAATTCAGCGCCCATATGCATGTGGACGTAGGTCTTAAGGAATGCTACAGAAATTCCAAAATAATTTTCATATTTAAGTCAATTAGCTGGTGAGGTATGGCGCTGCTGAACTTGTGTCACCCTGCAACTTTACATATAACAAGTACAAAATTGTAAAAAAAATTGAGGTAGTTGAATTTAAAAAATCTTTCAGTGAAAATTGGTTTGAATAAATATGTTTTTGAGCTATGGCATATTTTCGGTACCGACCGCAGTAACAACTTTAGTTCTCACAATGTCTTTGAGAAATACAAACTGATTTTTGCTGCCAACACAATGAATATTGTGCATTATTTAATATTTAATTGTAAGTTCAAAATATTGACAAGTAAAATAGACCTAATTGCACACAATACATTTTAATACAGCAATATATATATATATATATATATATACCTTTACTCTCACCGCGCTAACAGGAACACACCTTGATATGTTCCTGGAAATTATAGTCGTGAAGCTGGAATGTACCACCTTCATCCAGCCACCACAAAGCTGTACGCGTGCAGGTAAACAGCATGATGGTGGACGTTAATACAACCATTGATTTAGGAAAGGCTAACTTCATGTATCTTGTACTCGGAAAACTACTGAACATAGTAGTCAGAATTTGGTATTGACTTTAATTATTGTTACATTTGTTTAAACAAGAAGGTGATGACAATATGAGGTGTGCACTTCTAAAGTCGTTCTCCAAACGTCCTGACTGTCAAAATATACCTTATTGTGCATGAAATAAATTTAATATTGTTTGGTGCTATGGACCCTTCGCGCGCGAGTTCGACTCGCATTTGACCGGTTTTTTAAATCTCTGTTATTCTATATTTGAATATTTATGGAGAATGCAATATTGTGTGTGTGTGCGTCGTGTTACGTGTCTGTTTAGTGTGACATCATCGGTGAAGATGGTAAGTATTAGTGAGGTGAACAGTGCTTTAATGTGGCACTTTTAATTGTGTTCGTAGCAAATATATAAACTGTTCTCGTACGAAACAATTACCGGATTATTATTCCGCTACCACGAAACACATAGTTGACACGTGTTTCCACGCAATAAATTTGACATCAAATCATTATATTAATTTAAACAACGCCAGCTCGTTGGTTAAACTAAATTAACAAATATAAATTGAATAAAGTGAACAAAGATATTTGAACAGCTGTTGAAGACGTCGGTAGCGACGTTTGATCTCACCTCTCTCGGAGTGCGCGAGCGCTCGCTGCTCCAGCTTCTTCAGACGTTCGTCGATGCAGGCGTGTAGTTTCGAATCAGCCTCCAGATGTGCGATCCGACCGCGCAAAGCCTCACATTCCGAGTTGAGCGACGCGTTCTCCTCCGACACTCTGCTGCACTCCTCCCTCACGGCTTCCAGTTCTTTCATTATCCGCTCGAATCTTTCATCGATTAAGTCATCAGTCATTTTTCTGGTATTTCCGTCTGCTTTCGCGCTTTCCCGACGCGCGTCACGCTGGCCGCTGGATACAATCGTGCAACATACAGCTGTTGCATTATTTGCGGCATTACAACATTTAAACGGATCGATATCCAAATCGAATTGTAGAGCCCGTTGCCAGTCACATTCTTCCGGATTCAACGGACGTAGACAGCGCAGTACGGTGACGGGAACGGAACTGAACACAAGATTACGTAAATAACCACCTACATGCTTGATCTTGTTAAACTGCTTCAAGCCAGCGCGTGATGTGGCGCTGCGTAATCTCGTTATAATCTCATCTTCTGTTCCTGACTGGCAGTGCTCTTCATTAATCCAATCACCTTCAAACGGTGGAAATATACCCACGATGAGAAATTTATCGTGCGGATGTGTCTTGCTGAGCGACGTGAGGGTGTCGGTGAAGGGATCGATGTTTTTACAATGACCAAAGAACCCGCACGCAACGTGCAGACGACTGCGACATCCGCGTAAGGGAACTGTAACCCACAGACATTCAACTCCGTCTGTCTGCCACTCGCTGCGAACATGCGCCGACAGGTGTTTGCGGACAGCTATGAGACTGTCATTTATTATACCACTACAATCCAATCGAAAAATATCGAACACCTCAGTGTCGACCAGTTCTTCATCCGCAGTTTGTTCCCATAAATGCGAGTCCGCAATACAAATAATATCGTGGTCTGACTGCGAGCACGCGCTTCTGAAATTCTCATACGGGTGATATAAGAGAACACTGATAATATATGTTTAATGGAGGCATTGTGTTGAATAAACCGTATTCCAAATTCAAATGTTTAACCTCGCGCTCGTACGCAATAACCGAAACAACCGCCTGGCGGCAATACCGCTCGACTCCGACTCGTCAGCAGATCGAACGAGCGCCGTATTGACGTTTGAAGTCGCGGGAACAGAACTCTGAACTCGAACGTCGGTTGCGGACACGACTGAGCACTTCCGTACCGGCGGACGCGCTCTGTGCACGATGCTCGAAGCAATGGGTAGACGAGGCGCAATTTGTTTTTGTAACACTTCACCGCAACCGAACTGGCGACTGTCGGTAATTATTAAATTAATTATGGAAATATGTAACACATATAAAAATTAAAGATTTATAACGAAGAGTTTGTCATTGAACGGCTGCCACACGGATTTCGAATGAACATTGTATCAAATATTATTTGCTTACTGCGGAAAGATAACGTCGATGGAGATTAGGTGTGGGCGCGCCCCACAGCTCTACCACATACACTACAATACACATTCTTTGGCACTGCACAGCTTATCTTATCCGTATCTACTTAGACAAATAATAAAACAATAAAGACGGGAAGGTTTATAATTTAAATATTAAAAAAAGGTAATTCAAACTGCTATATTTTTAAGAGACTGTCTGTCCGTTTGACAATGAATCGCGTAAAAATTAACAAAACATTTAGGTTCCGGTTTCACTGTTACATTCTAATCAGTATATCCATTCGGTATCATATAAAAATAACTTAACAAATTGATACAAAATTTTAACTGCTTAATTTACTCTAGGAAAGAAGATAATAGAAAAAAACAATATTAAAAAGTCGAAGAAAAGAAAAAAAATATCGATCTGATAATGATAAAGACATGGTTAACCATCGACTATGGATCTCACTGTCACTAACAAATGGAACAATCGAGTAGCCCATGCGAGTGAAGTCACGAGCAAAGAGCAAGTTAAGAACAAATAAAATGGAATCACACAACGATATATAAAGTGGGATATGGTGCATTCACTAACGATGTACATAAAATGCTGCAATTTTAGTATAAGGTCATCAAAACTTCATGTAAGTCCCTCATGAGCATACATCGTATATTGGGTATGTTGATGTAGTCTACCGTTATGTACAACTTGTTGTCGTGTGTAACCTATATAACTAATATGTGTAACGTAAAGTGATACCTCGTAACGTTATTCGGACAACTACTCCGTGAGTTACGGTGACTTTAAATCCCTTGCGTTTGACTTACTTATTTTCAGTCTCAAAAAGTAGTACTACGTGTTTAGTCCCTCAGTACTGTCGTTCCCAAATGCTCAGTATTTTTGTTTATATTTTAATTGTGCTACTCGCACAACAACTGTCCCGTATTTCTGGACTCTGAATGCAGTCGAGTTGCCTTCTGCGTATACGGTCTTACACCCAGTAGGCAACTCGAGTGCGTCCGTCTGTCTATAATGAATAAACAGAGGCAGCAACTAAGCAATGAAGAGAAGTGATAAAGACCTGAGTCTATTCTGTCTGTGTGTGGTTTAGATGAAATTAATGTCAATCAACTCGAATTGTTTTTGGAACAGTTTTCTGTCTATTGTTATTTAGTTACAAATAAAACTCCAGAAAAGCTGAAAACTACAAGTCTAGATACAAAAAGCAATTCTTGTAATTCCTGGACTGACTTGTACCACGATTATCAAAGGAGAGTTTTTTCTACATTGCGATGGGTTAACACGTAACTAAGGTCTAAAAGACCGAAAACATATCAAAGGTAATATGTGTGTTTATCGCATTTTTCACTCATTCAATATTGTAAAACTGAAACATTGGCGAAACATTCAAGACGCTTTATGTACCCTAAAATATTAATTTATATCGATCTATTTAAAAAAATTAAATGATTTATTTGTGTTTGCACGTTAACATGTCGTCAATAAAGTTTGTTTACCATGTTAAAATGTAATTAACAATAATTAGTGAATATTTTCCAATTCACATCTTTGCTCTCACAAGTACCGTACATTTGCAAGGTCTCGAAGTAGCTCGAAAACTAAATTGCCGCGGATAGAAACCATCGCGTACGAACTATCAAACAAAGAACGAGCCATAAAATTATGTAAAAATTTTATTTATAATTTTAGATAGCAATGGCAGAAAAACGTTTCTAATTTTTTGACTACGATAAGGGCCTTCAAAACCCTCTACTTGTTTTTACTGGATGCAGTAATAATGCCTCTAGTCGAGTATCAAATTTATTAATAAATACTTTGAAAAGAAATTATCTGTCTTAATGAAACAGACGTCGGCAATTTCCGTAGTAAATACAAAAGTTAACTTTGTCAACAATCATTCTGTTTACATTTCCATGGCTCAAAATGAAAATATTGTAATGGCCTGTTGCATCTATCTATACTTCGTAATGCTGCCAAGTACTGCACTGATATATCGGACTTCGATGTGGGAAATTTCAATTTAAACTCGTGCATTTAGTCGATCAATTAAGCGAAGAGCCACTTGAGAAGATTTCTTTCCACAAGGTTTTAATTTTTATGTCCTGCGATAGAAAGACCATAAAAATATAGCCGGCTTTATACTTGTCACTATCTGGATTTAAATGAATGTCCTTGAAGGGTAAATGAAGATATAAACAATTACGAGAGAAGGCCGCAGCCGACCTGTCGTTTGTTTAAAATATAACGCTTTGGAGAGAAACGGCAATCGATTGACAACATCGACTCAGATAGTTTCATAATTCTAAAAATGTAAAAAAAAAAAAAAAAAATAAATATATATATATATATATATATACATATATAAGTCTTATGTCTTGCTGTTCTTGTAAAATTATGTAATCCTGTATTTATTTGACTTTTTCACCACATGTCAGTTGGAGATGAAGAAAATCAGGTAACCCTACTTAGTACAGAACTATGTTCTACAGAAAATCATTTATCATATACACAACAATATTACGGAGTCAACTAAATGTAAATAAACAAAGTACGCCATTAGTGTGTGCGTTCAGATGTCGTCTGTAATCACATTACTTTACATAACCTATATGTAGTCCAGAAAAATGTGGTCTGATTGTTGACCGAAGCGCTAAAGCTGTATTTTTCAATTAATATACCTCGTACGTAAAATTTCAACACGTTCAGGGAAGGTTCCAAAAAATAAAAAACCGCCTTCAAAACAGGTTTTTTTCACAAATAAGTTAAATATCGAAGAAATATGTAAAACATAAAACTGTACATTACAATTATTCCATTAGTTAAATACGTGTTTATTAAGGTTTTGGAGAAAAACCCACGACGAGCTATTAAAATAACCTTTGAGGTCAGTAACACCAGAATTTATTGAGATGTCGGCTGCCATCTCAACCATCAAATACAAGTTACGGTTTTTTTATTGCAAAACAAATAGTTAAAGTTGGAAAAAGATACGAGTATGCGGTGTAATGTAGAGGGATCTTTGCGCAAAACATTCTGAATAAATTAACAATTTAGTTGTGAAATATTATTAATAATTATATTCTAAATTTATAAAATATTATTCATAATCTAATTCTTAATTTATAAATGAATTTGATACTCAACTAGCGGCACACGTTGCAGAGAAATACGGAAAATGCATGTTGCTTTAATATAACCACGCCTGTTGCGTGCGTTCTATTCTGAACACGTAGCAGGCGTGGTTACATTAGCTAAAATCATTCCCGTGCTATTTCACAATTTATTTCTCAATCGATTCCCAATATTTTGAGCGAAGACTTTCTTTATAGTGTACCACATACGATATTCTAACTTTACGTGTTTGTTTTGCATTAACAATACTGCAACTTGTATTTGGGATGGCAATCGACATTTTAATGCGGCCCCCATAAAAGTTATTAATTAATTGTGTGTCGTGTTTCTCGCCCCGTTTTACCTCGAGAACTACAACAGACACTTGTTTAACTAATGGAATAATTGTAATGTGCAATTTTACGTTCTACAGCTTACATTTGAAGTGTTTAGGTATTTTAACGGTTTCCGAGTTAATCGCGAAAACACGTTTTCAGGGTGATTTTTATTTTCTCAACCAAATGCATAAAGTGGTGATTTATTTTGAATGGCAATTGTCGCCACCTTAAATCTGTAAAACAATATGGAAATCGAATTCAGCAATCACATTTCTTCATAAATCATTGCATAGTGAGACAAAATAATGAAATAGATTTATCTTGACCAACTTATCATCAGCAAACCTGCCTCAAATTATAAAACTCGGAAGAAACATACAAATATTTTATTATTATGTAGAGTTCCATTTTAACCACATTTTCTCATTAAAGGAGTGCGACATCATTATATTAGGTAAGCGACAGAATTCAGTGTGGTCTCGTCACACTTGCGTGTGTCGTATCTCCTACAATATTTGCTATCTCACTTCTTTGTTTAGGCAGTTCTATATTCGAAGTAGGCGGAATTTATTTATTGTAACTCCGTCTGTAGTGACCACACCTTTATTGTGAGATAGCTCTAATGGAGGATTTAATTTCCGTATAAACATTTATAAAATTGAGTTCGTTTATAACGACTTCGTTTATATGAAAATATCGTTTAATTTATATATTTGTATATTTTTTAATAAATTATACATGTTATAAATTAATTAAGTTTAATTACGACGACCACGGATCGCTACGGCGCGGTGGTTGTTTTGATTCGCAGCGACAAATGTTTAACGCAGTTAATCGCATGGCTTAGCAATTAAATAACAAAAGCCACCACAAACAGGCGAAATATCAAAACACGGAATAACCGAAGTGCTAAAAACAAATATGAGCGGTAAATCTGGTTATAGGGAAGTCAAAACGTTCAAGGTGTTCCAAATGCATTCGATCGTTACCATGCGACTATGGACTCGCGATTGGGATCGTGACCTGATGAAGAAGGTGAACAAAAAGATATTACCGCTTGCAGATAATTGCCCAGCTCATCCACAAATTGTGAACTTGAAGTCCAATATAACTTGTCTTCCCTTCCTTCCACCCAACACAATCTCGTTCCCACAATAAATGGATAAGAGAATAATATGGACATTCAGCACGCGGGGTTTCTGAAGTAAAGATAACAAGATTAGATGCAATACTCGTGGTCTATGATGCCTCGAACAAAATGTCCACAAACATGTTTTAAATTCTGCAAACTGCAATTTTTTTTTAAAACAGTGGTGATTCATCTTCTCAGGATGAAAGAAAACACGAGTATTGGATTTGAGTTTGATGCTGAAGACGAGGTGCAATAAATTTATGGGTAAGATATTTAAAATATGAACTCGGACATCAACTAAAATGTTTTAGGATTACATTGAAATTAGTATCAATATCAAGATATTAGAAGAACCCTAAGATAGAAGAGAACATGGTACAGAACGTCACAATCAACAATGTGGGAGTGAAGAAGATGGTGACGTCGATAAAGAACTTAATGTAACAAAGAAATTGAAATCAGCAGACTTTCCGATGCGGTTTGTTAATAATGTTGTCATTAATAAACTGCGCCAGTGAATATGTAGCTTTACGTGCCTCAAAACATTATCAGATTTTCATTTATTTTTTACGTAAAATTTGCATAAAATAAAAATAATTAAGGAAAACTGAAAATATAAAAAATTACGTTTAAATTAATTACGACACCTATTATTTAAAAAATTGAACGCGTGCATCTCAATACCAACGTGTAACATTAGGTGAGTTCTTTAGCGATCTAGAGTAAGACGACAGAGAGAGTGAGAGAGGGAGAAAACATACCAAGTCTAAGTCCATAGATTGTACTCTATTAAACATCTAATAAAATCTTCATATAAATTTACATAGACAATTGTCAACTAAATAATGGCCACGATGCCAGTACCGGAATACAGCTAAATGCGGTTAAAGGAAGTCGGGATGTATTGCTCCTGTTGTATTAATATTTACAACTATAGATGTGTGTTCATCGTGAATTTATAAATAAATTAAATACACATGTTGTTAGTCTTATACTGGATGAAGTACGCGCAACATTAGTGATAAGTCAATCATAATAGATAAATCAAACCACAAAGTTTTGACAGTTTACTTTTGACACACGTGACATTAAAACAGCTAATAGTAGTTGTTACTACTGTTTTTGTTTGTTTTCGCGCATTAGTACACTCTTTTCTTTTTCTATCATGTTCATATATATTTCTCGGTTATTAACCGAGTACCTCTTTACCGTCCTTCTTGCTATAGATTCATTATGCCCGGACGTTACAACTTAACGTTGTTTGAAAGTTGCATAAAAACTTTGTACGAAATTTGACTGACATTTCATTTTAATCGCGCCCAAAGGAGTTCACTTCAAAATTCGGTGTCATTACCTTGATTTATAAATTAGTTCACAATGTATTTTACAATATTGATCCCTATGAAGGTATTGATCTCGTTTTATGGGTATTACCACAGAATATTACATATGAGGAAGAGATAGAAGAAAGTAACATTCAACGGTACCTAAAATACCTCGGAATATTACATTCTGCTGTAGAGCAGAAGAAACCAATCATTCTGCCACTTTATCTCATTCTGCGGCCTTGTTCGTAATTGATGTAATTTTCTTAGCTACAATTTTGGCTATAATTTTCCTCAAAAAAATTGATGGCTTCGGAGAAAGACGCAAAAATCCAATTATTTTCCATCCTCAAAAAATAAATGTGTACCTAAGAAGGGTTCGTGTCCGGTTCACACTTACTAAACAGTTTTTCAATAAAGCAAGAAAAATTAAATTCATTATGGGACTTTGTTAGTTATTAATATTCTTATATAACTGGCGTATGATGAAAGTAGCCAAACAAGAGTATAATGAAAGTAGCCAAGAAAGAGACAAACAAGTACACGATTTCCATATCGTTTCGATTGCAATTACAAAGCTAATTTCTTCTGTATTGGTCAATTTCGTACACGAAAAAAACATCATTGGCGCGACGTTCACAATGAGTATATATGCTAATCGATATAAAAATGTCGCTAGTGTATATATAGTAATTTCGCTATTTATTTCTATAACGCGCTCGCGATTGTAGCAGTCGAAGAGGGTTAGTGCGTAAATTGATCAAGCTGCGTTTTATTGATGTATGATAACATTTATAAATTATAAGCTCCTCCTGATTACACTTATAATCTACGCATTAGGCCCTGTTTATGTATTTTATATCATTCAAACCTTATCTAACATACGTAAACACACAAAATAAAATTACAACAATATGTGACGTGTACAATTGACGACACTTATGAGACGTATGACGGCATCGATACTTGTGAATTATTTATCAGCTAATTACCATATTAAGGTAAGCGTGCGATTATCAATAAGTAAAGCGTTTGGATAAAGACAAGTGTGGTTTGAAATAAAATGTGGGATGTTATCTTAACTGGCAACAACGATTGGTGAATTTTTAATGATGTAGAGTGAGATATGAAAAATTAATAAAAAATAATATTTATGTTCATAGCTACCTGTAAATAACAAAGTTACTCCATGCTACAGCTATTAAATAACATAATTATTTGGGTTAATTAATTTGAAAATAAAACTGTAAATATTGTATTACAATAAAGGTAACGTATAAAAAGTGAATACGAATATCACACTTGCAACTTACTTCATTCACAACTGTTGAATTAATGTTGAGTTGGTGAAACCGTGTGGATGATTGTTGAATATACCTTAATGAGGAATCTGGACAAATAGCAAGTATACAACTCTCCATGTCACCGAATAGAATAAGTAAAACAGAGAAAGTGCGGAGACGGATTTACGGTTTATATTTCCTCCACCAATATCAAAACAGTCTACAGCTTTGGTAAAGCGACGCGGCGCGAACGATTTCTGAACTGTTTAAAATTGTTTGCAAATCTGACTGGAGAAAAATGACTGGAGTGTTCTAGCCACTGATGAACAATCTAGTCCAATGCTCCCAATGGTGTCATTACTAACAGAAGTATTGAAATAACCTATAATTTCAGTCAAATGGCACGACGTGATGAGTTTTCAAATTGTTTAAAATCTACCGCTCCACTGGAAACGGCGCGACGTCATGTTTAACACAGATCAAATATTAAATAAATAGCCAACTTCAAGCTGTTGTGTGAGCGTAGTAGAGCGATCGTGGGAAATTTTTGAGGTGAAAACTTCTTTAGACGCACCTGCGCACTTCGCTTGGAAGTGAAAACATATTCTAAGTAGTAAACGAAGCTGAGCCGTAACGCTCGAGTCTGTGAGTCATCACATTCGGGTCGATGACGCAACGCCCGGGTCAGTAACGCAACACTCGGGTTGGCGACGCTGAATCAGGTAAACTCGGCTGCCATCGGCATCGATAGCGCGAGTTCACTGTCTAAGACGGACGGCATCCTTTCGAGAATAACGTTCTATTTCTTAATAATACTATATTTGAGTTAAATTTAATACAATACGCGTACTTTATTTTTCCCACTGATTTCCCGTTCGGCTAGTTTCGTTGTATTGTCAGCTTCTGATATTTTATATCGGTGCATTGCATTAAACTGTCTTAAGACGTTAAAAACTTTACATAAATATAGTCGGATTCTTCTGGAATGTTAACCCGGGACCTCTCGCACACTAAGCGAAAATCATACCCCTAGATCAACGACCAGTTTCTTCTGTCAGTTTCAGCCGGCTTTACATTTGAACTGCTTTCAGACTGACGACTGAGAT
The DNA here is from genome assembly GCA_039881145.1 of Druceiella hillmani. Lineage (NCBI taxonomy): Eukaryota > Metazoa > Arthropoda > Insecta > Lepidoptera > Hepialidae > Druceiella > Druceiella hillmani. The sequence goes on along the minus strand of JAYKKI010000019.1, from coordinate 20,901,744 downwards.
CGTATTGTATCCATGCGTGTACGAACACGCGTTATTCACGCAACCGTTTTCGATCTTAGTTCGGATCCATCGTGTACTTGTAGGTAAACGTTTAAAAGCTACACGGGTTACGCAATTTAGCAGCGCGGCACATATAAAACGTAATGTATTATAAATATCTACCAAGTGTCAGTCGAAGTAAACCAACTTTAAAAACTTCTTGCAAAAATATGCAGGTTTCTATTATATAAATAGATCTAATTTATTTAGTCAGTGAATTTATTTCCCTGAATTAGTTATTGTGATATACTTTCTCCGCTTGTTTTTATTTTATTTTTATGATTGTGAATTTTCGTCGTGACAGTTTAAAACAATATAACGAATATTGCTCCGCAGAATAACTTAAGTCGTTCAGAATAACTTAATTTTGAATTGAAAATTATATAATTACGAATATTAGACCGTAACCAAATTTAAAATTACATATTCATAAAAATTCACGTACACTTATAAAGAATATTGCTGGTGATGATAAAAAAAATTTGATTAGAAAATTGATTTTACTACGATGAAAGTGTCATCAAACATCAAATTTATAATCTCTTTTTACTCAATCATTCCAGCTTATTGAAATTTTTGAATTAGTTTTTTTATATCAAGGAATACAAACAGTATTTATATATTGAGTGTACAGTGTCGTTAAGAATGGCAATTATGTCAAAATAATTATAACATTTGAATAAATATATGTAGAAATTTATATATTTATTTTTATATGTCCCCCTTTTAGTAGCTCGTTCTCCACAAAAGTACCGCACGCCTCTCTAACAAATACAATTTTATTTACAAATTTACAGAGGAAATTATTTCCGGCTAACTCAGTGGCCCCACACATCTGGCAAGAGATGCTTATATCATTCAGGTGAATGCAAGGCTAAATGCAGACTTCATCATACGTCTAAGTGATGTACGGTAATTTTTTGTACCACCTTCAGCCGATGCGTGGGATTATCATATTTGATTAACCTACTTTTTGAAACATAAATATACATTTTATTAGACGAATTATTGTATAAATTTTTAGAGGAAACTTTAAATATAGATTGAATTATATGAGTTGATTTTTGTTATAGTTACATTACATTCCTACATTTTTAAATAAAAAAATATGTTTATTGTATTTAATTTATAGAAAAATAATACACTAAAACAAATATAAAAATACTGCTGTAAATTGTCATGTATTTTATGACATTATGTTTACTTCGTAACGACATACAGTTATACTTATTTGACTATAAAATATTGTCATCTTTCTAAGGTTAAACCAGTTGTATAAGAAGTTTATCATCATAAGAAAGTTTCTAACTATGATGAAACCGAATTCATTCTTAAACAGTGCCCCGACGGACCTATATTTATAAAACTTAGTTGTGGGGAATTGGAATGTCGGAAATCAACAATTGTCGATACAGACATTCAATTCATCAAGGCAGCAATGGACGTATTGAAACCGGAAACAATAACAGAATGCTGGATGAATTTGTGGAGCAGTATTGTTCGTAACTCTGAAGACCTGATTTTAACTCATAAAGTGATAATGAACACAGCACAGTAAATAGCTAGCAAAAGATTTAATGATATCACAGAAGAACAACTCAATGGTTACAAAGGAGGATTGGAATACCTTGTCAGTTGGAATAAGAATTGTAAGATCTTGTCAAACCTTCTTCAGAAGAGAGTGCTGACGATGGTGAATGTTAATGAGAACCAGCAACAAAGATGCTTGAACAATGGTTTATGACATTTCAAAGTATTTAGATATTAAAGCAACATAAGTAGATTATTAACCGTTGCATAACTTTATTTGCGCTATGAAAAACACTGATACTCCGTTTAAAAATTGGGTTTGTCATGGGATCACTAAGTCTAAGTTTATTTAAGTTATGCTAGTCCGTTTAGAAATACATGTTACGTTGAAAATATTATATCACATTGTTTTATATTACCATTGGAATTCATAAGACAATCTACTACAAAACTTCATTAGTAAAAATCGTTAAATTGGAACGTTAGGAATAGGGCATGCAATATCGCATTTATATCAGTTGTAGTAAGAAATTATAAACGTGATTTGAAGCTTTTATTTCACCAACAGAGCGTAAAATTGAAAATTGATGATTGAAACTTCAGTTCAATTTTTGAAGACCTACACCACAATTTTACGTTCAGCGCACAGTATAAACAAATTGTCGTCTCCAATTTGCATGTACTTTAAGTTCGCAGAATGGAAAGGTAGGCCATTAGTAAAGGTGATTAACTGAATGATACCTAGTTAAGTAAATCATTATTAGTATAAATACCAAGTTTTATCATAATCGGATCATTAGTCTTTGAACTATCGTCGAACAAACAACTCAATCTGGAAGAAAGTCTGAACTATGGAAAAAATCGAGTACCGCGTCGTTATGAAATTCCTTACCAAGCAAGGAAAGTCTGTTCAAACCATACAGAAAGAGATGTCATCCGTTTACGGGAACTTTTGCCCGGGTAAAACCATGGTTTACAAGTGGCATAGCCTCTTTAAACAGGGTAGAGACTCACTTGAAGACGACTCACGCCTTATTCGGCCGATCGAAATGGCTACTCCGGAAATTATTGAAAAAGTTGAAAAATTAGTATCGGAAAATGCCAAACTAAAGGATAAACAGCTTGCAGAGATGGTTGGAGTATCGGATACAACAATTTTTAAAATTCTCCATGATCCTCTTGGCATGACAAAGGTCAGCGCAAGATCGGTGCCGAGAATGCTCACACTGCCACAAAAACAACGCCGCTTGGAGTGTTCTCGCGCGTTTTTGGACCTCTGTAGTGAAGACAACTACAGAGGTCCAAAAACGCGCGAGTAGTCCATACTATTGAGTCGAATTGTTACTGGAGACGAAATTTGGGTTCATAATTATGAACCTAGGTCCAAACAAGACTCAATTCAATGGCAAAAAAAGGCACACCACCACCTAAGAAGTTTAAGGTGTCACAGTTGGCTGGAAAAATCATGGCGACAGTGTTTTGGGATTTAGAAGGGATCCTGTTGATAGATTATAAAGGTGTTTCCATAACGGGAGAATACTATGCGTTAATTCTAGAGAGGTTGAAAGAAGCAATCAAAGAAAAAAGAAGGGGAAAATTGACCAAAGGTGTCCTGCTTTTGCATGACAACGCGTCCGTTCACACGATCCGCCCTGCGCAAGGTGGGCTTCAATATTTTTGAACACCTACCCTACAGTCCTGACCTGGCTCCCACCGATTATTATTTGTTCCCAAACCTTAAAAAAGAACTTCGTGGAAAGAAGTTTTCAAGCGATTAGGAAGTGAAGGATGCAGTTTCAGCTTATTTTTCGGGCAAAGACGAAACATTTCTTTATGAAGGTATACATACGCTAATTGAAACATCTGAAAAATGTATCAGGGCAGCAGGTGAATATATTGAAAAGAAAAGTAATTTTGTGTTTTCATTCTCACTCCTTATCCTCCATTCCGCGAACTTAACAACGCCCCCTCGTACATTAAAATTAGAGATCATTTAATTCAGATTCAAAATTTACATTGCGGCTGGATGTGGGTTCGATTTATTTCTTTAAAGTTTATTTTTTATTTTGGAAGTACCTAATGCCTTTTGCTCGTCTTTCTGCCTTTGTTTTTTCAGCTCTACTAAATTCTTATCAAATAATCATTAAGCATCTATTAATAATTCCTTGACATAACCACTCTCGGCTTCAAACCCTTGCAAGTTGTTTGTCATATTCACATTACGTTCAGTGATCTTGTTTGCAGAAGTACCTGAATTGAGACTTCACTAGGAAATCGAGGGCAGACATTCTTCCAAATATATTGTTAATTTGTGTGGTTAATGATAACCTCGTGCGATACAATTTTGTCATCTCATGCTCATCTAGTAATTTATGTACAGCTCATGCATACACTCTTTTCCTTTTTCATGTACAAAGACGTGAAACGAACTGTTGACATTAAATATAATGAATGGTATCAACATTTTATCTGATGTAAAACGAATCAATTTAATTATTGAATATATTTGACTTTAATTTTGTAGAAATTCATTATTCACAATTAAATGAAACTACGTGATGTGGTATTATTTCTACTTTCGTTAAGTTCTTTACCGCAACCTAGGTTTTGTTGTATTACAACATCTTCAGGTGGGCTGTTAGCAAAGATCTTTGCTTATGTGGGTGTCTTTTTGTGATGCAACGAAACCTAGGTCGTGGTAAAGAACTTAAAGAAAGTAGAAGTAATACTACATCACGATATCATTACAAAATTAATTGACGCCGTAACTTTAAAAATTGTATGCAAAAATATCCTACCCTCAACTGTCTCATACACAACTTTCTATATTCAGTGACCGTAGTAATTGTAATAATTTGTTGCTTTACCATTCTATTTATGATAATATTAAATTACAAAACTCATATTGATAGTTTGTTTGTGCTCGATCGGCAAATTTAAATGGTTTCTTTTTTGTTTTTTTAATCAAATACATATTAAAATTTTTCACACCCACATTAACATTAGTTACTCAACTTGTAAAAAGAAGTAGTCCATTTACAAACATATGAAGAATTAATCTATTAAATAAGTAATGTAATAAAATGTTAAAAACTCGATCTGCAAAGATGACGAAAGTAAACTCTTTAATATGAAGTTCTATTCACCATTATCTCTACTTGTGAATCCTATGATCGGCTACTCTTAACTATTAATACAAAAGGAAATACAGACAGCAAATTTAATTAAAAAAAACATGGAGGATGCCAATGAGATTGAAATAATTAAACACTATGCAATAAACAGAGATTCAGATTAATAAACCAAAAGCATTAAACAGTGACGTTGCAGGAACTAAAACCATCATGATTAGCGACGCAGCAGCAAATAGTGATGTTAGAGAAATTAATACATCCATAGAAAGTAATGTAACAAACGTAGTATCATGCAGTACCAGCTATATCATGTTGCACTTGACAACGGTCGGCTACCAATCACAGCACCATTATTAACAAACACTGACTACCGATTAAGCTGCATCAATTGTTAGAAAGAGGTGCAAATAGGAATGATGTGGGGGCTTCGACAGCAGACAATGAGACATCAAATGCAATAATTGGGGCAACATGAAAGAATAACCAAAGTAAGCAGTGGAATATTTGAAACAAAAACAGAATGACCTCTGCCTCTGGCCTTGAAGCCAAAGTAAAGTCAAAATAAGGAAGTGCCACTCGGTTCAGGAATAACTTTTCAAACGTTTTTCAATTTCTTTCACTACTGACGTAAATCTGACTGTAAAATACACCATTGGTGATAAAATTGCATCTTACTCTAGCTCTTACAGAGCATCTTTAATTCTTGTATAGTACACCCAGAAACCTTTTCGTTTCATGTGTGTTTAATCAAATAAGTCAAAATTCCATCATTTCATTTTATAATGAGTACCAAGTCGACATCTCTCGTCCTCTTTCATGTACATACATGTATATCCTAGACAGATACAGACGGTGTTATCTGTCTCTCTTCCTCTTTCACGTACATACACGTATACCCTACATAGATACAGAGGAGTGCTATTTTCCTCTCTTTTTTCATGTACATACCTGTATACCTTACACAGATACAGATGAGTGCTATTTTCCTTTTTCATGTATATACATGTATACCCTAGACAGCACGGATGAGTTCTATCTTTCCCTCTTCCTCTTTCATGTACATATACGTATACCTTACACAGATACAAGTGAGTGTTATTTTCCTCTTTTCCTTTTTCATGTACATACGTGTATACCCTACACAGCACAGATGAGTTCTATCTTTCCCTCTTCCTCTTTCATGTACATACATGTATACTTTACGCAGATACAGATGAGTGCTATTTTCCTCTTTTCCTTTTTCATGTACATGCATGTATACCCTACACAGCACGTATGAATTCTATCTTTCCCTCTTCCTCTTTCATGTACATACATGTATACCTTACGCAGATACAGATGAGTGCTATTTTCCTCTTTTCCTTTTTCATGTACATGCATGTATACCCTACACAGCACGGATGAGTTCTATCTTCCTCTCTTCCCTTTCCATGTACTTACATGTATATCTTACATAGATACAGATGAGTGCTATATTAAACTTTACACCAACATTGAAAACAGTAACCATCTGTTGCAAATTTATTCATGTTCAGAAACTATGTTTTATTGCTAAACTTCCTGCTAAACACGTGTATTTTCATTATTTAATCTTTTCAGTGCTTTTCTTATTTGGTGGTTACTACAGTCGGTTCATTTTTTTGTTAGAAAGTTTAATTTTTCCTGTGTTAATGCTTATCATATCACATGTTACACAGAATGTTAAAAAATGTAAGGGTAATTCAATAATATCGCACTCATTGAAACAAAGACATGATTTTAATGAAATAAATACATTCATACTTATATACAGACATAAGGACATATCAATAATATTTTCCCCTTTTGGCTTCAACATAATCAGTGCTTTATGTCTTTTTATATACTTGTACATACTTACCTATGTATCTATTGAATATCCAGGCTGCTTCATGCGTTCGTATATATGTACCTTCGTTGTATCCTATTCGTTTTGTACATTTTTATGTCCATGTACATACTTACCTCCCGACCTACTTAATATCCTAGTTGTTCCATGCCTTTGTATATGTTTATACATACCTACATACCGACTAATATCTTGTTGCTTCATGTCTTGGTTTATATCTGTACATACCTACCTACCTATCAACTTGCTTATACAATTTGCTTATTATTGCTTCATTGAATTCTATGTTCCTGTATTACTTTTTTGCGTAAGTCAAGAAAAATCAAGCAAAATCCAACCTTGGTCAGAGGTCTGATCACACAAAACAAATGAGCTGAAAATGAGTAACAAAAGAGTCATTGTAAGAATTTAAGGTGTCTAAACTCTGGAGAAAAACTTTTCGACATTAAGGAGTTCCTGTCATCACTTCCATCATCAGATCCCTTCTAACGTTGAATCTATTTCTTATGATTGAGGAGTTCCAAACTCCGACCATTGATGAGTTCTCTCTTGCTTAGAAACCTGATGATGGATCTTGGAAAAACTTATATGCGACCATGTGGAAAGAATATCCTATCACTTGCAATAATAAGTTTCAAAGTCAGTCTACCCGTTAAAAAGCTACAAGTGAACTTACATAAATAATGAAAAAATAAAGATGAGTCGAAGTGAGAACCGTCTACATTTTTTAATTCATTTGAAAGTACACAATGTTTATTTAATACTTCTGGCAATTTTTAAACCTCCACTTTATGAAAAGTAACGAACCAGAAAATGAGAGCTAACAAAAAAGCATATTCCCTCCTTTGTAATCTTGAACAAAAGTGGATTCTTTTTTTTTTAATAGAAATTTTGCCATATTTCTATTTTCCAATATTTTTTTCCCAGAACATAGCGCTGTGAAACAATGCACATCCACACATATTTGAAAATTCCCATTCGTATAAAACTAAGGACACATTTTATATTCTTATTGTAGCAAACTAAACCGGTTGGTTTTCAATCAGCAGGAGGATTCAGACAATCGAGGTTGTAAGAAACCAAATATGTGCAAACATACAAGTGGAGCTCAGTAGAAGCAGATCTTGTATTTTAGATTGATGAAAACTTGCTCCAAGCGACAACGATGAAAACTACATCTGATGAATAATAATTTTTAAAAACAATCAACTTTTTAATTTTTTTCACATCTTTTAAGTGACTTACATATTCTAGAAATGTCTATCAACAAGTATTTACATAATAAACAAACAGGCAGACAGACATAAATTCCAAGTTACAATTTCCCTTTACAGCTCATTTGCAGATCGCTGAACGTATTTATTTGAAAATATATTTAATATGTCGACTCTTTTTACCTCTACTATTTCATTAAGCATACAGATACTTATTGATATAGTCTATTTGTTACCTTAATTGGTGACTACAATAAGACTGGGAGAAAAACATTCATAAATTCAGTTATTTATTCTTTTCTCTAAATCATCTATGCGCTGTAGAGCACACTACGCCACTGGGTAGTCATTTGAATCTAGAAGTATTTTCAGCCTAATAATGTCTGTATAACCACATTTCTGCTCATCTTACGAACTGCTGTCTATGATCAGGAAAATACAAAGAAACTCGTATCATGCCAATAACGTCATCAGCTGTTTACCTCGCTAAATTTATATTGCGTACTTAGTAACTGGTCATACTTATGATGTTGTATATTTTCTATACTGTTTATAATTTTTGTTTTTGATGAGCAATTCAAATAACCAGGTAATTTCCAAATTAATGGTGCACATATAAATGCGGAATCATGACAAATTGAAAAATTTTTAATAAATTAAAAACTCTATCTTTACTGTTATTTTTATATCCGAACACGGAATTAAAGTATTTTTTAGTTGATTGTGTATTGTTTACAGATATTACTATAATTACTTCCAGTTAATAATAATAATGCGAGGATATCACAAAAATACTCACATCCGAAGGAAAAGTAAAAAATAAAATAGGAAGCAAGTATACAATGAATCTTCATCTGGAATCCCATATTGAAGATTGCCAAATTAAAAATGATCTGTGCAATGAATATCACAAGAAATCAATTTGTTACTCAACCATTTACTAAAGCCTCGCTTAATGTGATTTGGTTATTTTTTATAATTTGTTTGATTGACGCTCTTTCGTAGTAATTTTCATTCTATTCCAGGTTTCACCTTGTCCAGAAGAACTGCCCTCATTAAAACTAAAAGAACGACATGCGTATATAAATATTTTCCACATCCATTAAGGTCATTTATTGTTATTGTCAATAAATAAAACTAAGCCTTCTGTGTATTACGTTCATGTCTTCCTGTAAAGTTCCATCACAATCGGTTTTAAACTGTAAGAGCTACAATACTGTGACATCCGCATGAGCAGACGGACATGATGCAATTATGAGAACTTCTTTTTTTCTATTACGAAACATTTAAATTACATTTTTTAGAGATATTCTGACAAAAATATAATTTTTCCCACTTCAAACATTTCTTATAATCTGTCTGGTTGATATCAAATACACTTCATAATCCCTCATAACGTTAAGAGATACATTCCAGTGAATGAAAATTTAAAAACATTAAGAGATATATTCCAGTGAATGAAAATGTAAAACACAGTTATATATTCTTTATATTATTAAAGAGCCTGCGAGTCTGCCATTGCATTGTAAGGTATACATTTTTATAAAAGTGTGACACTGACTAAATGTTTCTGAAGATGATACAAACCAAAAGTGATATACAAAATAGGTATAGAAAAATGTAAGTAATTTCTAGTTATTATATCTTCAAATATTTATAAGAATTATATAATTCTGAACAGAAACAAATAAATGCAAAAGAAAATATATCTATTGGCAAGCCAGCAACAAACAAAATCTAGGAATACCGTGTTGGAATCGCAAGTAATAAAGATAAATTTACCAAAAATTAAATGCCACTTTTATTGAAATGATTTCAGAAACAAACGAGGAATAAATAATTTCCGAATAACAAAAATGATAAGTTAAAAGAGTTCTTCAAAGGTTGAAACAAAACTCGCTGTTACGTTCAATGGCATAGGAAAAAATACTTCACACAGATATCAAACATGTAAACGTATGATCAAATGTAAGGAAAATGGCCAAATTTGTATTTTCCCTGTATGAATTTACAAGCAATTTGACAAAGGTGCGCATCCAAAATGGTCAACAACAACAGCACTTAGAAGCAGAACATGCTTGATTTTAACAATGCACATTTAAGCAATGAAACTCAAAAGTTAATTAACCGTAAGGAGGTTAAAAAATAAGTACTTTTAATAAATAAGTTGAATGATTAATTTGCATAGTGATGTATTTCATATAATAGTATACATATAATAATGATGTATTTAATATAATAGTATACATATAATAGTGATGTATTTAATATAATAGTAAACATGTAATAGTGATGTATTTAATATAATAGTATAGAATTTAAAAATTGTCTTGAAATCTTGATCACACATTTGCATGTGTGATTGTTGTTGAAGATGTTTATCAAAAAGTTAAGACGAATTATTTATGACTGATTTCTATATACTTAGTAACCAACCATAAGTGCAAGCAAATTCAGGTTTGAATTTCTATTTGAAGGGTATAAATAAAACTTACTTGTACAGTGTTCATAGATTATTGTCACTCTAGCTGACTGTAGATATAACTTCAAAGTTTCTAATATCTGGTTCTTTTTCTGCTGCTGTTTTATCTTCACACTTTAACTGTAGCCAATGAAGGGACTCTATGCAATGAAATTAATAACAATCACCGCCCCGCTCCATTCCATTTAATTGATGTAGACTTCGAAGTGGTTCCTTTCAACCCCTTGAAATTTTGTTGTTGTTCTAATTTATTATTTTTCAGTTGAATAGCTGAAGCGCTTTTAGGGATTATAACCCTGGGAATCACCCAATTTGTCACGATAGAGTAGATATGAGGATAATTGGATGGATGATTTTATAAAAGTTTCACTTTTTGTGCTGTTTTAAATTCTGACTTTGAAAAATAGTTCTTCAAATCTTTCTGTCTTTCCATTTTGGGAAAATTGACATTGATATGTCATTTTGTAATTCTGCTGCTGACAAAAGAGTAACATTTATCCGTATTTTTAAAGATATTTGTCCAATTGTTGTGTTAATAGTGATCAGTACATTTAAATATTTTAAATATAAAGTAAGGAGATAAATAAAACAATATACACGTTCAAAGAAAACATCTATTAGTTAACAATGTTAGAAGTAATGAAGTAAACTTGAACAATTATAAAAAATTGTCTAAAAAAATCAATTAATTGTTTTATTTGGACAGTTTTCTTTAGATGTAAATACAGCACATTTTTAGCAAATAATAAATCTAGGGACTTTTTAAAGCAGTTATTACAGATTAGTTTGAACACCATTTAGTGTCATTTTGTAACACTGCTATGTTATTAACGAAATGTGGCAATGGAATGTCGCCATCAGAGAGGTCATCAGGACCCATCCTGAGATGTAAATGACGCAGGTGAAGTATTATATCACTTATGATTCATTTTGTCTACAAACAAAACAAAAAATCTTAAAAATTGCACTAACAATGCCTGTATGTAATCGCTCTTCTCAGATGTGTCCGCGTGACTAGCGGCTAGGAAACTACCAAATGGGTGATGACCAATTTCAGCACAACACAAAATAATGAATACATTCGGTGACATTCCACACTCGTACGTCAGTGATTATCAGTTAATACAAATATTGACTCACATTTAAAAAATTTCGCAAGTGTTAAATGTCACAATATTATTTTGCATATGCCATTGGATGAGAAATATAGATGGGAAATTAAAATTTATTCGTAATGAAGGATATAAAAAGAATGCAAAAACATTTGTCTTTTCTAACGCAAAGATCATTCCAGGAAATGAAACAATATAGCAATTCAAACAACATTTAAGAATCAAGAGTAAAATTATATCTAAGTGTAATACACTTCATTTGGATGAAAAATTATTTTTGGTGTAATTTTGAAATTTATTATTCATTAATATTAATAATTGGTATTTAAGTAAAGTATTAGTATTAGTATTAAATAATAATTTAGTTCATTTTAATCACCAAAAATTGAGTGAATGAGTGAAAATAAATTTTATAAAATTTCTTGTCACATATTATAGTGCTGCATAAGGAATTAGTTTATTGTTAATGAAACACAGAGGTGCATAATTTCAATGTATTTATCTAATTATATTCTAATGTATTTGTATAATTACAACAATATGCAGATAAACACATTAAAAATAAAAATATTGTATTCTTGATATACGTGTACAAGTTGTTTTCACAAATGACAGGGTATTGGACTTCATATCTGTTACGTTGGTACCTGGTATTCGAGTAATACCCCTGAGATAGCTCCCAAATATAACCTAATCCACTGTGGAAACCGAACACTGTGACAAAGGGTAAGAGAACCAGTTTAACCCTATAGATCGAATTTGAATATTATCTAAGCACACGGTAGCACACGGCAGTTCTTAGCTCCTCTCTCAACAGTAACTGACTAAAACGAATTCCAGGAATACACGTGACTCAGTCTGAAATTATGCTAGGTATGCAAAACTGCTTTGTATTATTAGTAATATAAACGAACAGTTGGTTTACAAGATATATTCCTTTAAAAAGTACCCATTTGTGTGGCATTCACGGCCTGATTGGTCATCAAGCTGTAGGATATTTCCATTTGCCATTTGGAACATTGGTTAAATCCCTACCCACGTGCTGAAATTGATTGAAATCTGCGTGACTCATTCACAAAATTTGTTGTAAACAAACACTGAAAATATAGAACACACATTTTGTAATAAAAACTTTATTTTAATCATACACTTATAAATCACATTAAATAAAATTGTGAAGCAATTGTCTAACTTTAGATTCTATAACGGATGTCGCTGAATTAAGTGAAACTAAATTAAATAAAAAAAATTTTAATTGAAATCATCTTTCCTCGTTTTAGCTTTTTATTTTTAGCTGATAATTTCCATCGACTGTTGAACTTTGATTTTATTAGGATGTTTCAAATCAATTACAATTATTTAGTATCTTATAGTTTGTTCAAAGTATTTTTCTAAAATGTTTCACAGGGGAAAATTGTATATAGCTGATTGGTGATTGTCATCTGTATGGCTTCAGCCTTAGTTTTATAACGAATTCTAACCATCACCGTCCCCTACAATAATTCTTAGCAATGTCAAAAACTATGTGAATCGAAACGTCAAGGCAACATTAAGTGATATTACAAATCTGTTTGTGCGTGTCACCATGATCAGGATCACCGAATCACTCTGATATATTTATATCTATAGACAATGCCTTTATACAAAGTTGACTTTAGATACATTAGTATTCGTTTATCACATAGCCAATCCTCCATGCTTGGATAGTATCTGGTCTGATTCCAGCCATGGCACAAAAAAAATTTCTTGACGTTTTCCAATTTCCTCACTTGATTACTTCCCTTGACAAATGATGTTGAGATGAGTTTATATTCACTCATTCCAAATGTCATAAGAACCTTTTTCGTATAAACACATTGAGGGACTTTAATGTTGGAAACATATTTCTTGCTATTGAATCTCGTATCCTTGATGGATGATGCAGGATTCATTCCAACCTTAAACTCATCTGTAAAGAATCTATTGAATTCATATTCGAAGTTGTAAATAAACCAACATCCACATACAAAACTGATGAGCATCATTTCTCCGAAATCCAAGTTGTAGCAAGAAGTTACTGAAGCGCTCATTTCTGTAAATCGCTCATTGCTCTAGTTAATATATTTCGTCAGTTCTATCTTCGAAGCCAGATGGCTGGCGTAATTCTTTTAATTTTTCAAATAGAAATGTCCTTCAATTCATCAAATGGTTGAATAACCATTCTTTTTTTGCTGCAATATTGAACAAAATTCATATTATTCCCATCTTGGCAGCACAACTAAATGTCATCATAATCGACTTCTTAATGTTGGCAAAAGTCTTGAAACACGAACCTCGCTTTTCTTCTTTTTTTACTTTCAATTTTTTTACCTTTTAATTAAACTTTTAACTTTCAATTAAACTGCCTGGCTTAGTCTCTGTAGATCCAATTGCAACTAACTGCTTTCTTTTAATTTGTTAACTTTTCATGAATTCATACTTGATTTTCTTGCATTAACTTTAATTCAGTTTCTATTGCTTTTTACCAGTAATTTTTTCTCGACTTCCCACTGCTTTTTTATAAGAGCTGGGTTCTGGAGCAGAAGAAATATTTGAATTATATTTATGTTGCTTCTGGTCAGAAGCTCCAGTTACAGGTATAGTTTCATCTGGCTCTTTCTCAGCACTACGATCATTCTCACAAACTTGATCTTTTGCAGTTTTGCGCTTAGGTCTATCTGACTAGTGAATTTTGGACTTACGGCATATCACAAATTACATTCTCGGGAAAACAGCTCTGGAACTAATCAATGGGCTTAAGGAGTGAGCTGTATAATAATAGTTTATTGTCCACCGATAGCACAAAGTTACGACCCAACATCCAGTGCAGGTTTTTGCACCTGGTTTTTAATTGGTCACGTTTCTGCTTGATGTAAGTTTTCCAGGTAAACCTTCAGTTTAAGTGGAAGCCAAGATATTTAACCCAACTAGTGTGTGGTAAAGTGCATTAATAACAAATTCTTCACGAATTTTCTGTTGGCAAACCTCTTACGCCTAACATGTAAAACCCATCATTATTTTCACTTGTCCGTGAAACAGCTTAAAAGTTTTTTCTTCAAAAATGTCTATATTTTTTAATTATGATTTCTAATACTTTTCAACTTAACTTGTTTATAAGTAGCGAATCTTAGATGAAATGTAAATAAAACGAAATATAATAAGAGAAAATAAATTCATCTGAATGGACGGTGTACACCAGTGGTAAACGTCGGTGAAGGACAGTCTTCCTCATTTCCCATTGACGACAGCTTCTATTTACGTAGTACCTCTTCTCAAAGCTTCAACTATTTGATTTGCTGCAATTATGTTATTTATTTTACAGATTTGGAATGGATCTTTCCGATAAGCAACATGATTTTTAACTCCATTACAATTAAAAAAAGGTTTTTTGTCACAATAAACAGAAAACGCTTTAAAAATGGTTTTGCTTTTGGATTTACATATCTTGCTTGCTGCCAATGCTTCTTGTAGAACATGTCTCTTTCACAATTAATGTTTCTTATAAACACAGACTTGATCCGCCTAGTTCTCAATGGTTTTATTTGATTTTTCCATCAGCAATCAGCTTATGTTGCACAAAAAATACTCTTCTGACTAGGTAACCAAAATCTTGCATACTAACAACAGATCAGCAGATGGTGATTTATATGTGCTTCCAATATCCTTATACATTTCAGTTTCAAAGAATTCCATAAATTTTTCAGTTCTGACGAGTAACTAAGATATATCATGTGCAGGAAGATTTCCTCTAACTGAAAAATTCTAAGTAAAGCTAAATATTTTTTTAAATCTTATGCTGAAACCTGAGTAATTTTGTTTTAAATTTCATTTACACTTGTGTAGCGCATTATATTTCCGACAATATCTTTTGTCCTATATGGTATTCAAATTAGAAGTATGTGATTATGTGTCTTTGGAAAGTTACTTAACTCTTCTTGATTAGTATCATCCGGTCTCTTTAAGATCCCTTCTGTAACTTCCATTGAATTGGAAGTACCCCAAGTAAAAATTGATACTTTGAATTTCTATGTTTGCCAATTACTTTTCCTTTTAAAAGTCCACATGAGACCTTTAAAGTATCCATTATATCTTCAGAAGATAGCAAAAATATCTCTACTCAAAAGTTATTAACTTTTCCCAACAGAAAAACCCAGTAATTGAGCTGGACGTAACATTCTCCTTCATTAATTTAATTTAGTTTGAATCACGATGGGAACATAACCTCTTGTGCAAATTTATTTAAAAAGCTTACCAGAGTATTGAAACAATTATCTGAGATGTAAATAGCCCCATCGAGGAACAATTATGCGAGACTATTTAGGAAATTACATTTGACAGTTAAAGAAACACATGCAGTGAAATTTTAGATGTAAAACGAAAACAAATAATAAAATCAATATTACGTGTACAAATATTCCAACTTGATAAATTTCTTGGGTCGCAGTATAAACTGTTATATATGTATCTAAAAGATCCTCGTCTTGATGCAGACTGAGGAATTTGTATTGTCCTATTCTTGTGCAGTGTGAAATAACTACCTAATGCTCTTTTCTATGCTTTAATGCTTTAAACTATGTTATGTGTATGTCTGTTCTTCTGAAAAGGAATTATAGTTATCTAAACACTGCTCGCCTATAAAATAAAGAAGAATTGCATCACATCAAATCACATTCACATCGTGTGGCAGTTTTGAAATATCCATAAAATTGTTTCCATTTTTGCCACAACTGATTTGTATTTGGATCACGTGAATTTATTGGTTTCACACCTTCTATTTGACTTGGTGGATAATATTGCGAGTAACCATAATTTAGACAAGCACCTCTATCCTTAAGTATCATTAACTTGCGCACCGCTTTATAACACGTATAATGTCTGAAGTGACAGTATCTTGTGTATACATTTCGTAATAAATACAAAATTTCAAACGAGTAATTCTTAAAATTTACATATTTGTTTTACTCAATGTATATATTATATTTTACTATAGTTCGTGAACATTATCTACCTAATCTGTGAGCATGTTTAATGGTGGAAAACACTTTTGCAAATATAATTATAACAAATATGTTAATATGTGCTATTTCATCTTCTACATATGCATTATTGCTTCCAGGTGAATCAGCGAAATTACCATAATATTAAGTACTAGTGACATTGTGCCAAATTTTCTTTCTTTACTAGTTATGTGTGTGGGAACCCTCTTTTCGTAGTTCATTTTATCTTCCTGTGCAATAATTATTTACCAATTCTGTTATTTTATCTGTTAAACATGGAAATGAGTGTCACTCTTTTCCTAATTCATTTTATCTTTACGTTACGCAGGTAGTATGTTAGTAGGAATACCACTTTTCCTAATTTATTCTATTATTATATGTAATAATTATTTCCTGTGTATTATTTTCTGTATCAGATACGATAGTGTAAATCTCTCTATCCCTAGTTTATTTCATCTTTTTATCAGATACGATAGTGTAAATCTCTCTATCCCTAGTTTATTTCATCTTTTTATCAGATACAATAGTGTAAATCTCTCTATCCCTAGTTTATTTCATCTTTTTATCAGATACAATAGTGTAAATCTCTCTATCCCTAGTTTATTTCATCTTTTTATCAGATACGATAGTGTAAATCTCTCTATCCCTAGTTTATTACATCTTTTTATCAGATACAATAGTGTAAATCTCTCTATCCCTAGTTTATTTCATCTTTTTATCAGATACGATAGTGTAAATTTCTCTATCCCTAGTTTATTACATCTTTTTATCAGATACGATAGTGTAAATCTCTCTATCCCTCCTTTATTTCATATTTTTATCAGATACGATAGTGTAAATCTCTCTATCCCTAGTTTATTTCATCTTTTTATCAGATACAATAGTGTAAATTTCTCTATCCCTAGTTTATTTCATCTTTTTATCAGTTAGATATTGTAAATCTCTCTATCCCTAGTTTATTTCATCTTTTTATCAGTTAGATATTGTAAATCTCTCTATCCCTAGTTTATTTCATCTTTTTATCAGTTAGATAGTGTAAATCTCTCTATCCCTAGTTTATTTCATCTTTTTATCAGATACAATAGTGTAAATCTCTCTATCCCTAGTTTATTTCATCTTTTTGTCAGATACAATAGTGTAAATCTCTCTATCCCTAGTTTATTTCATCTTTTTATCAGTTAGATATTGTAAATCTCTCTATCCCTAGTTTATTTCATCTTTTTATCAGTTAGATATTGTAAATCTCTCTATCCCTAGTTTATTTCATCTTTTTATCAGATACGATAGTGTAAATCTCTCTATCCCTAGTTTATTTCATCTTTTTATCAGATACGATAGTGTAAATTTCTCTATCCCTAGTTTATTACATCTTTTTATCAGATACGATAGTGTAAATCTCTCTATCCCTCCTTTATTTCATATTTTTATCAGATACGATAGTGTAAATCTCTCTATCCCTAGTTTATTTCATCTTTTTATCAGATACAATAGTGTAAATCTCTCTATCCCTAGTTTATTTCATCTTTTTATCAGTTAGATATTGTAAATCTCTCTATCCCTAGTTTATTTCATCTTTTTATCAGTTAGATATTGTAAATCTCTCTATCCCTAGTTTATTTCATCTTTTTATCAGTTAGATAGTGTAAATCTCTCTATCCCTAGTTTATTTCATCTTTTTATCAGATACAATAGTGTAAATCTCTCTATCCCTAGTTTATTTCATCTTTTTGTCAGATACAATAGTGTAAATCTCTCTATCCCTAGTTTATTTCATCTTTTTATCAGTTAGATATTGTAAATCTCTCTATCCCTAGTTTATTTCATCTTTTTATCAGTTAGATATTGTAAATCTCTCTATCCCTAGTTTATTTCATCTTTTTATCAGATACGATAGTGTAAATCTCTCTATCCCTAGTTTATTTCATCTTTTTATCAGAAACGATAGTGTAAATCTCTCTATCCCTAGTTTATTTCATCTTTTGATCAGATACGATAGTGTAAATCTCTCTATACCTAGTTTATTTCATCTTTTTATCAGTTAGATATTGTAAATCTCTCTATCCCTAGTTTATTTCATCTTTTTATCAGTTAGATATTGTAAATCTCTCTATCCTTAGTTTATTTCATCTTTTTATCAGTTAGATATTGTAAATCTCTCTATCCCTAGTTTATTTCATCTTTTTATCAGATACGATAGTGTAAATCTCTCTATCCCTAGTTTATTACATCTTTTTATCAGATACAATAGTGTAAATCTCTCTATCCCTAGTTTATTTCATCTTTTTATCAGATACAATAGTGTAAATTTCTCTATCCCTAGTTTATTACATCTTTTTATCAGATACGATAGTGTAAATCTCTCTATCCCTCCTTTATTTCATATTTTTATCAGATACGATAGTGTAAATCTCTCTATCCCTAGTTTATTTCATCTTTTTATCAGATACAATAGTGTAAATCTCTCTATCCCTAGTTTATTTCATCTTTTTATCAGTTAGATATTGTAAATCTCTCTATCCCTAGTTTATTTCATCTTTTTATCAGTTAGATATTGTAAATCTCTCTATCCCTAGTTTATTTCATCTTTTTATCAGTTAGATAGTGTAAATCTCTCTATCCCTAGTTTATTTCATCTTTTTATCAGATACAATAGTGTAAATCTCTCTATCCCTAGTTTATTTCATCTTTTTGTCAGATACAATAGTGTAAATCTCTCTATCCCTAGTTTATTTCATCTTTTTATCAGTTAGATATTGTAAATCTCTCTATCCCTAGTTTATTTCATCTTTTTATCAGTTAGATATTGTAAATCTCTCTATCCCTAGTTTATTTCATCTTTTTATCAGATACGATAGTGTAAATCTCTCTATCCCTAGTTTATTTCATCTTTTTATCAGAAACGATAGTGTAAATCTCTCTATCCCTAGTTTATTTCATCTTTTGATCAGATACGATAGTGTAAATCTCTCTATACCTAGTTTATTTCATCTTTTTATCAGTTAGATATTGTAAATCTCTCTATCCCTAGTTTATTTCATCTTTTTATCAGTTAGATATTGTAAATCTCTCTATCCCTAGTTTATTTCATCTTTTTATCAGATACGATAGTGTAAATCTCTCTATCCTTACTTTATTTCATCTTTTTATCAGATACGATAGTGTAAATCTCACTATCCCTAGTTTATTTCATATTTTTCTGTTGTAATTATTGCCTGTTTTTCACATTTTTAAACTAAATATGAAAGACAGAGTCCCTCTTATTCTAGTTCATTTTATATTTCTACATGATAGTTATTTTCTGTGCCAGATATGGAAGGCGGAATTCCCTTATCTTCTGTTTCTAACATCTTCAGTAACATGTATTAAATTGGGACTCATATTTTCCTGATTAATTTTAACATTTTCTGTTTTAAAATTATTTTGTTCCTGATATTTTCTATACCAGATAGGAAAGTGGGAATCTCTCTTTTACTAATTCATTTTATCCTTTCTATCTCGTAATTATTTTCTGCACTAAGAATGAAAGTGAGTATACCTCTTTTCCTAATTCATTTTATCTCTCTTAGATTAAATCATTTTCTGTAAAGCTTTCATTGTATTTAGCATCAGTCCATTATTTCGTAACTTATTTCAACTTTTTCCTCTGATTTCATCAGTACTTGAGTCATCTTCACCATGAAATACATTTTGTTCGACATTCTTTCTTTCGTTTAAATTCTGAATAGTTTGTGGCCAATTGCTAAGGACAGTTTCATAGTTAGACAGAGAAATTCGTTTCAGTAGTTGTTCATACATATTATTCCATTCTTCCTGCTTTTTAACTTTAACATCTCCCAGATTAAATGATTTTTCAGAACCGGGACCCTGGTCAGGGCCGCTTAATTTTGTCGCTGAAATTTGAGGGTTTGTGTTTATCATTGTTGTGATGTTTTCACAGGTGGTTAGAGTACTTCTTGGATGTGAAGTGGTCTCAGTAGTTCCAGCGCAGGCTACCTCTGTGCTACTTTGAGAGCCTGTTGTGGTAGAAATGGGATTGGACGTTAAAGAGGGGACTGAGTCACAGGTCAGACTTATCTGTCCTTTCTCGATAGTCACTCCCATGGTTTCAGGTGATGCTCTGGTCTCGCTTTCAGAACAATTGGCTGGTGTACGTTCATCACACCCTGTAACAAAAATACATTAGAGACATAATTATTATAGGCTTAATCAAATCTGTGGCTACAAAAAGGAAATCTATCCTGGAATTATAGCAATTTGTTCTTTATTGTTTTGTAGATAAGTTTCAATCTCACGATTTTGCCTCTTAAGCATTTTGTAATTGTATGGCAGAATACTAAAAGAATATTGATTTCTGAAAAACTACTCATAGGATAGCAATAAATCCACTGAAATCCACAATATAAAGAATGTAAAATTGTTATTCAACATGCAGTGTCGCTGTTGTCGTCTCTTCCCCGGATCAAACCACCTCTACATTCAGACCACATGTTTACTTTTTCAATATTTTGTTAAAATATCCTCTCACGGAACTTTGAGCGCATTCGATTACAGAGTTTATTTAAAACCTAAAATGATCCTTCATATTTCAAGTTTGTTGTTGTTTGAAGGTTACTAATTCTTACTTTTTCTTATTTAGAGGTTACCAAGATTACTTCTGTATTCCATCTTCTTTCTGTCTTGCTAATGACGTGTCAATTTATCATTACTACTTGTGATTAAAACTTGCTAAAATAATGATAAAATAAATCATTATATCAATAATAAATAAAGTAGACGCTCTTATTAAAAATATATTGAAGAGAATAATATCAACTGTTTTGTTGCTTTAATATCTTTGCATTGCTCTGTCATGAAGTTAACGTTTAAATGTTGGAGTATTGAAAGGATATCCTGTGCATCTTCATCTTCAGTAATATGAAACCAAAAGCGCTATGGGTTCACCATGTAAGTATTGAAGGTACTCTGTGAGAGCCAAGAACTACTTCCTAAACTTTCTTTCTTACTAAATTTGAAAATAAACTTATTAACCCAATTCGAACTTGCACCACGCCAGCTACGTACGCATTTAGTGATGTACTGTTTTGTTGCTTTTATATCTTTGCATTGCCCTGTCATGAAGTTAAGATTTAAACATTGGAGTATTAAAAGGATGTCCTGTGTTTTTTCATCTTTAGTCATATAAAACCAAAAGCCCTCTGGGTTCACCATTTAAGTACTGAAGACAGTCTGTCAGAGCCAAGATCACAGCTAATTTTATCCTTCTTACTAAATTTTAAAATAAACTTGTTAACCCAAGTAGAACTTGTGCCACGCCAGCTTCGTACGCATCTAGTGATGTACGAAAGGTGAAACATTAGTGTTTCTATTAAAATTTAATGTTTACAGCTCAGTGCTTCTATTAAACTGTTTAAAAATATTTATATTTTTCATTAGCCTAGTCCATCTTTCACAGACGTAAGAATAAATTACATGAGGCGATTTTTGCTTCACGATGTATAATATCAAAATGAAACTTATTTTACATTGTCAAACCTAAAATAAACTAATAATTTAATTTGTTTAAATTGTTATTCTACATACTTTATAAAACTGACTGCCGGTGGGATGGCAGTCAACTTTAACACGTTGTTGGAAGCTCTAATTACAATTATAAAGTTTAAAAGAAAATAATATTCTAACAACAATAGTTTGACATGCTTCTCATAATGATGTATTGCGCACATATCTGTGTACGTGTTCACTGTCACTTTTGCATGTCTTATTTCAACATAGACCTTCTGTTGGTGAAATTGAAATCCAGATCTAGCTTTGGGTTATCATTTTACATAATCTGTGGATATTTTATGTGTATTGTATTTATATGCAGATACAATACAGATGGACAGACAACTGAGTGAGAGAAATAGAATTCTGTTCGGATCTTCCAGATCCATTGAAACCTGAAAATTGTTTAAGTGTTTTTGCATAATGGAAATTAAATGCAGAATCGGTTCTACTTTTAACTCGATAAGGAAATTCTACGTATCCATATGTGTATAAAAGTTAGTTTGGCTCGATTGAATTTGATAAAATATAGATGAATCCAGAATTACAAAAGGGTTCACCTAAATAAGTAAAATTTCAGAGCTAGAAATTAAATAAAAAAACTCATTCTGGCAGCCATGAGACACTATATAGTGTCTTGAGGTATCATCATTTTATCAAATTTATCATAATTGGTATTAAAGTCAAGATTCTCAAAAGACTGTTTCATATGTGTGACAGACAATTTTAATACTTTTTTAGATGTGCTAAATACGTAAATGATAAAATAAATTTAGAGATTAACTGAAATTTGGCAACGTAAAGATTTTTTTATTAAAAACCCCAAGATTTAAAAACAATAAATAACAAACAACACGCGGGCATCTTTTTATTAAGCACATTAAAATTTTTCATATAATTTCACTATTAAAAATTTGTGGAATTGAATTAAGTTTTCATTTTTTTTTATAAAGTCTTAGTCACGCATTCAAATCACTTAACAGAAGAAAGAACTAACACAACGAGAACTATCTTTCTTCTTTCGTGCTACATAAGAAAAAAAAGTAATTCAGTCTTAAATTTGATGTTGATATTTTGATTGAAATTAATTCTGTAGCACGAAAAGAGTATTAAAAGACGATATTAAAATAGTCTGAAGATATGTGTGCGTGTGTTTTTATCTACCTCATAGCTCCTAGCATCTAAACCATTAGACAGGTATGGATGAAATTTTTGGTTTGACATCTTTTTTATAAATATCTTTTCATTTTTTTTCTAACGTTAAAATTACAGAATACAAAGATTTCAAAAATATTTTCAAATTATTATTTTCAAGCTTTACATATATCAAATACCTTATAACCGACCAAACTCGATATATCGAGAAAAATTAAATTAGGATACGTCTCATACAACTTATATAAACCACTTAAGGGTGTATGTTAATACAGTGAAAACAAGGTTTGTTTGAGGTAATGTGTGGCTCTACAATGAATACAGGCTTACGCTTTATGAGAAAGTACGTGTGCAGCTTATTTATGTGTTCGTTACAATGCCTGTGGTTGTTACATTTAGTTCACCTATTTTTTCCATTTATTTAATGCTTTTACTTATAATGCTGAGTATTCAATCACTGGATTGACAAAAGAAGGAACAATAATTAGAATCTCACAATTAATAATCTATAGTCGGCATTCAAGTCTTTGCGTTTACACATGTTGAACTTTATTATATTACTTAATTTTAATTTTTTTGTTCCAAATAATTTCCTTTTATAAGTTTAATGTGCGCTGCTCAAGTAAAATATATGAAAAATTAAATGCAACGGTAAAAAGTAGACATTTAAATTTGATAATCGGGCAGAGTATAATTCAAAGGTTAAGTCTTAATATAATTTTCATAATTAAATATTAATATAAACAGTTAAAGTTATTTGTGTTTTTTTAATGACATTGGTTACTAAACCAATAAGCCCTAGTGTAGAACAGTTGATCGCAGAAAATTTTTCACAAACATAATTAGTGGAATTACTGGATAATTTATTCACTAATTACGTAATGTGAGTATGTCAAATTGATAACAAATTACACTATTGACGCAACGTTATCAAATTCATAATCACGGATTTAAAGGTGATATTCACAAAGTCATTATAAACGCAGCAATCTACAGCAGATAAGATAAATGAATACTTATGAATATATTGCTGTTTGACATATGATTATAACGGCAACGTACAAAACGAAATAAATTTGGTATCTACCGCACTCCTGATAATTTATCACTTATTTATTAGCCATATATTGCGGTTCATCGATGAATAACAAAAGTGAGTCGATTTTATATATACATATGTATGTATATATAATAAAACAGTAGGGGTCAAAATATTTCCACATTAAATGTATTAAAAAAATCAGTTAGAGAGAGCATACGTAGGATTTATGGAAAAAATCTAGACAATTTTTGGTACCTCGTTTATCTATTTGTACGCTTACCACTTAAAAATTATTACACAAATTTACATATGTATATAATGTTTTTTTTTTGTTTTTTTTGTTTTTTTTTGTTTTTTAAATTTACATATGTATATATTCAGTATATAATGATGTCACCTATTCATTATGCAGTACACAATTAAATCACCCATTCAATATGCAGTATGTGATGTTGTTAGAATAATTATTTGTTGATCTGTCTATCAGCACATTTGTTTGTTTGTATGCACATCACTTAAAAATTACTGATCAAATTTAAATATAAGATTGAATTTTGCACTTTTGCATTTATTACTCTGCGAAAGACCATCAGTCTGAGAATGACCTACACTTCTAATATCTAATAATTATTGTCGCTGAAACTTGTACTACAATAAAATTAATGCTAGAGTGATATATAATAAAACCTGAACACCAGTTTTGTTCATATTTGTCATCACTCTCAACTGTTATTACAAAGTGGATACTATGTGAGATCCATGCTGTGATGTAGCAGAGTATCCTGATGTGGACCAGGGAACAACAGAAGTACATTGAACAATTTGTAACCTCTCTAGGACTTCCAGATTCCTTTATTTGGAGAAAGAGGAAAGCGTTTGGGTTTACGATGTACGCACACAACTATTTAACATTTTAATATTTGCTTTGCAGAGTCTTCCGCACATTGTTTTACCTGCTGCATCTTGTATGAAATAAGATCAATCACATAATAAATTAGAAAGGTTTACACCATAATCGTGATACTTGAAAGTGAATATATCTTAAGACAGAACACGAGTGAGAGACGTTCCATAAGCAGTCTTTGCAACATATATAGATTTATGAAGCCTGTATGTCTGCTAGTGAGATGACATGAGCAGAGACTTTCCATCTGGAGTCTTTGCAATATATATACATTTATGAAGTCTATATGTCTGAACCAGGGTCACCAATGCCAGGATCTAACAGATCAGAACCTGGCATTGGTGACCCTAGTCCAGTTGGAGGTGATAATATAAAAAAACTCAACCGCAAAATATTAGCACTGTATATTGTTGCAAGTATATTCACCTTCATCATATCTAACAAAGGATTGCGTGCTAAGCTGTTTCAAAATTGGTGGTGAAAGAAAACCATCAGAGCTTGACGAACTGCTGCCCGGCTCTGCTCCTGAAAGAAAGAGTAAATAGAATTGAACCTTATTATTGGATCAATTTGTGGTCATATTAGCCTAATGGTATTAGTTATTAATGAGGACTGTCTTTTGGAATTAATATCTTTAACAAGACTAAGTTTTACATTATGTGAAAGGAATAAAAACAGAACTGGTTCTTCATTATAGAATTTGTCAGACCTTATTGCCGGTTAAAATCTTTTCAAATGCTCACAAGAGAATTTATGTTAATCAAAACGGAGTTAAATAACTATGTATTATATAATATTAATGACGAATGTAAAATATAACAGGGAAAATAGTTATTATACCTATCTTTTTGTCCACCAAGTGTAGCTTTCCAGTTTACAATTTTTACTATTGAAATTTTTCAATTAATTCTCTTATAATCCAAAGGAAATGGTAATACAAAGCAATCAACAGGATATTCTGAATGCAAAATTGATTTTATAAGAAATATAAAATGTAACAAAACAAAGATTATAGGATTATAAACATGCTTTTCAATTAATATGAAAAGATACATTACCAAAAACTGTCCCCATTCATAATATTAACATTTCTTTTTGTTCTAAAGGGAACAAAAGAAGTATTAATGTGTATTTCATGATATAAGAATTCGTTAAACTTTTTTAACACCTTGTTCACTATGAAGATGTTTATTGCTTCGTGGTGAGGCCAAGAATACTACAATTTAAAGATTTAAACAAAGTTACAATGCACTTGACCTAATAAAAATTGTAAAACGTCATTTATTAAACACCTGTATAACTTCTGGCAGATGTTACTGGCATGATTGTGTAATGTGAAACCCATAATCAAATCAAGATTACACAATACTCCTTCAAGCATAATTCTATTCAGCAGTACTTTGTCAATACACATTTGCTCACATTGGAGTGCAGCTTATTGGTCAGAGACCAATGTAATAGAGGAAAATAATGTATAAGATATTTTATCAGAAGAATTGTTTTAAAAATAAAATATTTCGAACCACACAATTGATTGAATCACACAAATAAATATTGCGTTGAACCAACACAATGTGAAAGCAACACGTTACTATTATCATCAATCATGTCACTTTAGTGATCGGAGCATCAACCAATGAACCTAAACTTTAAAACCATTAAAAATTTACTCGCTCTGCTAGCATTTTATACACATTTAAATGTAAAATTCCATATAGAATTAGAAACCATTGGTTTATTATATATTGGTTTATTGGTTTATTATGGTCATATTTTTATTTTTATTGGTGCTATAAGCTCTCCCAATACGTGGGCTTTCATGGATTGTAAATCGACTGGCTCTATGACCCTATAGCTTTTGATGATCAGTGAGTAAGATTATGATATAAATAAAAAAAAATGTTTTAAAGTACTATATTTTTTTGTTCATTGAACCAAAAATCTTGAAATTTTTCGAGAAATTTAAGGCTGTAGGATTCATCATACAATATTATATTTACAGGGACAGAGAGATGGATGAACAACCAAGTGAACTTATTAGGATTTAATTTTTTCGTTTTGAGGTACAGAATTCTAGAAAGAAGAAAATCGCTGCATGTGACGTTCATGGGTTATGGACGTTCCATTTAAATAATTGCCATAATCAGTAACTCTTGAATAACATAAGATGAAGGGAGGTCTTGTCCTGGCATAAAAATTGCAGCTCAACTTTTTGATAGAAATTGGTTGGTTTTTCAAAAAAAAGTTGTTTCACATTGGGAGGGTTCGAGTAAAACACAAGTATAATTTTGTCGTTTTTAAACCCCTATTGTAAGATATGATGTGAAAGTTCCATTTGACCCCTTCTCCCCTAAAGGATAAAGGATAAGGAACTTTTTTTATTAAATATCAAAATGAAAACAAAAATCTTTTAATTTCTGTTGGCTAATGTTAATAATTATTTCAAATTTTAAATAATTATCATTCAATCTAAAGAGCACCTAATTAATCAAAAATATTTGATTATTATTTTAAATTTATTTTGTTATTTTTGTTTCACTTTATGTAAAGTTGTTTACACGGATCTTCCCTTGGTCAACAAAAATAAGAAAAACCTTCAACTTCCCCACCCCCTAAACTTGCTTACGTAATATTTGAACGCAATCTGCTGACTGACTGTAGAAAATATGAAACCAAAAATGTATGTATGTGTCTACCATACAGTACAGCGTGTAAACAAAACTGGGCGGAATTTATATTGGCCAATATCTAATGAATGTCTCCAGCTATTTTGTTACATTTTTTAACTTCACAATTTTAGTCTGTGTGGAAAAAATTAAGAATTAATTTTTATCAGAAACAAGCCAAAAGAGTTTCGTCACTTCATTAATTCTTTATAAGCATGACACACCGATGTATCATAATTCAGTATCCCAGAAAAGAAATGTAAATTGGATAGAGTTCTTAGGAGATGGACATGATGCAGGGTATGTGGTGCAACAATTAGTGTCTCATGAGTCCAACCATGCAAATAATTTATAAACCCTATAATAAAATAAAACAATAAAATTGTACTAAAATATTACAAAAAAAACATGCAACTGGCTTTCAATTCATAAGGAAATATCTGCAATGTTGGAGAAGCATTTATTTTGAGAGTGGACTAATTCAAACCAGGTTTGTTTTTTTTTCCGAATTAGAAGTTATTGAATTGTTATTTGAATCATCTTTTTTACAGAAAAAAATTACATTTTTTAAATTGTAAGTCAAATTGTATTTGCATCACAGTTAGGTTCTCTTCTGAATTGAAACTCAAAAACGAACTAAACATAATAAATTGATATCACCCTTCGACTAAATAAGTTTTTTTTTTCTTCCATTGGGGTAGATGTCCCCTGAACCCTAACTAACAATTATTAAATGTAGAAAATAAAAAGCACAATGTCCTGTTCACCTGCGTTACTCAAATTCTGAATTGTTATATTTGAAAGTGTAAGATAACTTGTCAAAATTCCTGCTCAAAGATCCTAATTGGTGTCTTGCATCTAGAAGAGATAGTAAAAGAAAAACAGAAACTCACTACTGGATTTGGCTTCAGGAGCATTCCGACTTGATATGCTCGACTGGTTGAATGTAGTGGTTTTGGTGGGGTCGCTACTACCTGTAACCATGCTCGCATTGGACTGCCTGAAACTAAATCCTTGTTCACTCTGAGAGGCATCAAGTGAAACTCCTCTCCCTTCATTCACATCTGGTGTACCAAGCTGCTCTTTTTGGAATGCAGTACTAGCCTCGTTAAGCCCCAGAGTGTTTTTTATTGCTGAGGAGCACTCCTCGTCTGTTTGGGTTTCTATTGATCTGAATCCACCTGTGGATGATTTTGAAATAAGATATATTGTTCTGAGCACTACCTTCACACATCCATGAACCAAATATTATGTTCACTTTAACATGGACAATGAAATGAACTCACTGTGTTATTTTTTTGTTTTTGTTCCACTCTCACGGTGATGAAATTGCTTGCTAGGGTGACCATATGAATTTTGCCTTTAAGTAAATGGAAATAATACTACATCACGAAGAAATAATACATCATTGAATTGTGAATAATAAATTTCTCCAAAATTAACACCAAGTATATTCAAAAATGATATATTTCCAAATAAGATATTCTCATGAATGACGTGCGTTGTGAATGTTTAACTAGATTTTGTGTCTGGGTAATGGAGATTATTATCATATTTATTTATAAAAAGATATAAGATGCAATTTTATAATTCAGTGACAGTTATTTGTGGATAATTTCGAACCTGCATGAAATTATGTTAATTAAGGCTAATAATAAATTACGGCATGACTGCATGACATTATAAATGATATATTAGTAATTGACATTAGATACTAAGTAGTGATCGTCACATCAAAACTAAAAATTCACAAAAATAATAATTCATAATTGTCTTCCCAGCTGAAATATACTGGCATCTTAAAGAATAAACAGTTTTAAAATAATAAAATACTTTCCATACTTCCTCTATCTTTCATCACTTTCTGTTCCCTAAATGAGAATAAATACATTCTCCGAATTCAATCTACTCCTCTCTATAACTGCAATACTTTCAATTACTGGACATGGCATACATACAAACATACAGAACAGTGTGCTGTAACCAACTTTTATTATTTCTTATTGAAATGCAAAATTTATACTCCAAAGTGAATGCAATGGTGTTCACGTCACATTATAGTTTTCGGCACATATTCATAATTATACATTGCATTCAGCCACACATGGAAGTCCTTTGATACTTTTGACGAATGCAAATTTTCCTCAGTCTGCACAATCACACGAGGAAAACAATTTACTACCCAAAACAATAATGAAACACATCTACACCTGCTGCAGAAATAGAGATGTCCGTCGAAATCTATCACAGTGTGAAGAGCAAAGGATCATTACACATTATGTCTTATCCATCTGTAGCAGAACAATCTTAATCTGTCCATGAAACGCCACACTCTTCTAGATATTCAAGTGATAGATGCGTTCCTGTTGCTTGTCAGATATAAAGAATATAATATTCCCCATATCTTGTACTTATATTAGTGTCCACGTTCCTTCCAAAGTTTGAACAATTGTAATTTAAAAAACTAAATCTAAATTGAACTTGTTAAATGCATTTTTTACATACTTAAACATTGCTCATCGGTACTAAAAAGCACTTGGAAAATATCCTAACAAATATCTTTCACTACTCTCAGCCTCGTAGATGTTCTCACGGATGCATTTCTATTTTCTCATTTTCATTAGTTTCATGTGTTGGTTTCTACTTCGGCTCTCAGTGTTTAGTTTCTCCTTTCTGCAATATACAACCATATCAATATCTCTTCTTTGCCTTTGCAATCGCAAATCCATAAACGGAAAGGCACAAAACAGTTACAAAAAAGTATGTCATTAAGTTATTTTTTTATTTCTAAGCTGAAGCAAGATGAATTCTGAACACTCCATTTGATGTATTCAGAATCACAATAAGAACTTATGCGAAAGATATTTTGTTCAAACTAGCTCATCATTCTGCTTCATGATTGTTCACAAAAACTAGTTGAAAGATACTTTCCCAGTATTCAATACTAGTTTATAAACATATATTTGAGTAATTACTTCATAGTGTTTTCTGAGGTTTATAATAATAAATCCTAAAGTTTCTACAATAATTTCTAATTGTTGGTCGCCTAATTGTCAATACATCGTCGATGAAATTTAATATTAACTTTTTGTCTTTATTTTATATTTGTTTCTTTCAAAAACTGGCTTTCTAAAATTTGCTTGTGTGTCGGTTTTATCATACTAATGGCTAAAGATTTATTTTCCATACAACACTCTTCTTGGTAAATGTAATATAAATAGTGTTTCTGTAAAAAAATATTCTTTCAAATGTTGATATTAATTTACGTTTGATAATTGATCAAATATCTGACTTTCCTGTATTGAGTAGTTATACACCAAGATACTTCACGTAGCCATTTAATTTTTACTTGTAAAAAACCATAACCAAATGCTAGTGCACAAAGCTACGTGTATAGTGAAATAAACTCTTAAAGAAAGCGAACATCTTAAAAATAAATAATGTTACGGATTAGATTTAATTATGTAATGTTAAATTTCTCTTCCGTGTGCTGATGAATACATATTTGAAAATGTGCGATATACTCCAAGATTGGGTATGGCACTTGCCGCATCTTTTATGTAATTAGTTACGGAATTTCTTTTAAAAACTGACTGGACCATGTCATCATTTATGACCAAAGAGATTTATGTCATTAATTGTCCACTTCATTGTGTATGGACATGAGAATTACGTTGTGTTGTTTTTTTTACAATTCTGGATAAAAATTTAATTTCATATCTAAACTCCAAATTTTGTCCCCGTTGTCTGCCTATTGGGTTAAGGATTTTTTGTGTCCAGAAATGGGTGTTATTCATTTGATTTTCTACAACCACTAAAGGTATTCCTACCTGCTTTGGTAACTTCAACTTCAGGACTCTTTTTCAGAATTATGAGGATCATTGCGGGTCATATCATTGGGAAGACTGATGAGATCTTCTACACATCTTCCTCTTTTTCTCCCTCCTTTTGAGATTCAATTACTTAAGGAGGTTGAAAACATTGTTGTGATTAGGAAAGATGCTCTGGAAGCTGAAGATGTAGTTATGGGTTTCATTTATAGTTACTAAATGAGGTGCTTCTTTTTCATCATCTAATGTGTTAACAGACTAGGTAAAATGTGCAGATGGACTATTACGATTGGCTGCCACCAACAATTGAAATTGGTCTTTCCCTCCCAGCTCATCTGTGACACGGTCATTCAGTTGATTCTCAGTCAAAGTAATAACAGAACTTATGTTACATAAAGCCATGTCAGAAAAATAAATCTCATTATATTTTCCTTTCAAAGCACATTATTAAAAACACCAAGTGCTTCTTACGGATTCAGTCTTATTGCAGTATTGCTTAGTTTGTTATGTTGAATTAAATCAATGTATATTACTATTTTTTAATTGTAGCATAGACTGACGAGGAGATGGCACGGACAGGGAATATTAAGTTTGAAATCAACATTTGTATATTGTTAGTTTACAATGAAGGTAATTATTTGTGAAAATATAAATGCACTTCAGCTAACCAATAATGAAAAATAATATTCAAAAATGTTACCAACATCATATATATCAAAAGAAATAACGTTCAACACTTTCACCAACACCATATATATCAAACATACGCCGCAGCCTGACTGATGAATAATGTAGCACGGTAGAGCCAATGTAACACGACGTGGATATGATTTTGTATCTCAGTGTTATTTTTTTAATTTAATTTTTTTTTAAATTATTTACTTATCTAATTTAAATAATAAGAACAAATTTTTATTCTTCATATATTAAAAATTTACTGTAAATTTATTGAACCAGTATTTGTATTAAAAACATATTATTTGTTTATTAAATCCAGATTAGAAATAGATTTTTTCTTTTTTATCATTCAATAAAGTTTTTAGTTGTGTGAATTGGGTTAATGCAAAAAAATTAATATGATATGGTAATTTAATACATTCAAATACAATTTAATACATGAACAAATATAATAATTTATTAAAATCAAGTTCACAAAACTTTAATAAGCAACGCGAAGGGCTATGCCGTAACCGTGGACAATTACTATTAATTTCTTCCCTGATTACCAATTTCTTTATATACATTATCTTAACTAATATTTTTATATTCAACCATATATGTTCATGTACTTAAAACACATAATATTGGTAAATAAATGTTTAATAAATAAAGGATAAAAATTAATAATTAAAAAATGCGTGTGTTTGTTGTGTGTGCATGTGTACATGTGCAAGCGTGTGCGTGTACATGTGTGTGTGTTTGTATATTTATATATATGGTAATAAAAAGTAATTTCTCGATGTTGTCTGTCATTATTGGCTTGCTGGTGCGCATTTATATATACACAAGTGATCACCTTCAATGGACCTTACACAATCGTTGATCTCAAATAAAATACATCACAATCATGCTGTCTCCTTGTGAACTTGCATGCTACGTGAGCATAACGTTTGCAACTGGTGTGACTGTAAAAAAGAAGGAAATAGCAAGACAATTCAAAGCTCAAAGCCCCAGCGTGTATTAATTGTGCAAAAAGCACTGAGTCTTTGAGTCGATTTAAAAATGTTATACAAGTTACTGTAACATAAATTACAATGTCCTACTATTTTAAGATATCCAACAAAATGTATCACAATGACTATTTGTTTATCAGATATAGTCAATAAAGTCACAAAAATATAAAAATTTCTTGTATCAGCTTAATAAATAAACAATGACGTACAATATGTGTGCTAGAATATATTTGATTTACATAAACGGAACACATTTGCAATTGCGATGTACTCACTAACCTATAGTATAAACTTAATATTTGCTGGTGGAATTTTAATAATAACAGCTAACTCCCTTTTATATGTGCGCTTTCATTGGTCTCTTTACTTTTTTAGAGTTCTGTACAGACAGGCTAAAAATGGATCTCTTATGGTAAGATTTTGGCGTCTGTCCATATGTTATGATTGTTAGTCTCAACAGCTACTATTGCTATAGATTTAAAATTTAGAATAATATTGTAGAACTTGCTGATCTGCGTCTATTCCCAGTGAAGCATTTTGGAATATTTGAAATTTTATTAAAAATGGGGTCCAAAATGTAGGGTTCAAATTAGAAGTGTGGCGACACTGACAAATTGTTATATAACTTGAAAGCGCTTTGTTTACACCTTGCAAAACTATTTTTCTTCTAATTCAAATTTGCAGGTCACAATATCTGAACTAATTTAGACTAGTAGAAGATCTTGTATTTATGTGTAGAATAGGTGAAATGAAGCTCAGATATGTCTGTATGGTTTTTGAAAAAAAATTTAACAGGTAATTGTTTTTCCCTCCCTGATCCTTTAAATTTTAGGCTATAATCATGTAGATGTGTATATATTTACAGAATGAGAATAAGACAATAATTTGCAAGACCGTGTACATTCTGAATGAATTAATTACTAGAATAATAATTATCGAGTTATATCTTGTTTATCAGCTTGCAGTGAGCGAGAGCTTGAGACGTTGTTGCCGGCTGTCGTCAGCAAAGCGATTTTTTTTTGTATTTTGTTGGAAGTTTAAGTGCAATTTATACTTCAATTGTGTTGTATTTTGTTGCAATTTTATAAGTTAATTGGTCTTCCCATTATTTTAAATATCTTTTTTATCTGTTGTTGTTATTTCTGACTTACAATGCACATTATTATTTTTATTGTATGTAACACTAGGGTAATGAGTTAGTAGAATTTCGTAGTAGCTTGTGAAATGTACAGGTTATCATCATCCTGAAAGGTGTATACGTGTAGAAAAATATACTGAGTAACGTGCACTTAGCCAAGTTTAAATTAATCAAGTAATAATCACATGATAATTGAACAAAACGTAGTAACAACTGTTTAGGGCTGTATCTAAACTCTCGACAAATAATAGTGCCAATAGCATCACGGAGACTCAGCTTACTGCAGCGTCAGCCATATATAATATAGTGTCTTGTGATTTCAAGATTTAAATACACGAAAATACAATAAATAATAAAAGCAATATAAACGGTATAAACATTTAAGTGCGTACCTAAAGGTTGACCCACAGTTCACAAGTGGATGTGGTTGAACCTTTTTTCAGTCACCGTAAACATTATAAGATATATAAATGTATAATAAACTCATTGCAATTTATACTGTACACATTGTGGGTTTTTAGGATTCTGTAGCCAAACAGCAAAAACAGAACCTTTTAATTTCATCATATCCATCGGTTCATTTGTCTGTATGTCTCTCTGTATATCCGTATGTCACAGCCATTTCATTCAGAGATTACTGGCACCATACAGATTAAATTTGCATGTTAGGTGCCTTCTATGAATAGCTATACAATGAAATAGTGGAATTAGGAAAAAGGTAGCACTCCACACTTGTAACTGAGGGATGAAAACAAAAATTCAGTGCACACAGGCATGTGGAGTATCGTTAGATGGGTCTTAAAAAACGATACAGACTTTTTTTATTTAAGTCATTAGCTGGTGATGTACGGCGCTTCTAAACTTTTAAAAAGTGTGCCACACCCAAACTTTTCAACTAACGTGCGCAAAATTGTGAAAAAATTGAGGTGGTGGAACTTGAAATAAACTTTCAACGAAATTTGGTTTGAATAAGATATGTTGTGTAGTTTTTGAGATACGGGGTATTTTCGATACTGACCAAAGTAATAACTTTGTTTTTCACAATGTCTTTGAGAAATACAAACAGATTTTTGCTGCCAATACAATAAATATTGTCCATATGTAAATATATAATTGTATTAAAGTCCAGAATACTGACAAGTAAAATAGAATTAATTGCATACGGAATAAAGTTTAATATAGCAATATTACAATTTTAATAAAGTCACTAATATATCAATACATATATATATATATATATATAAATATATATGTATATATATATATATATATATATATGTATATATATATATGAATTATTAACCTACATCAGTTTTCGGAGATTTTAATGAAGATTTTCTTAATGAGAACCGTGTACTCACATTTATACAGAATGCCAGATACACATCTTTACGGCAACCTTGTCCTACCTAGCGAGTAGGAACACATCTTGATATGTTCCTGGAAATTATACTTGTGAAGCTGGAATGTATCACCCTTTATTCAGCTACCACAAAGCTGTACGGGCACGCATACAGGTAAACAGCATGATGGTGTACGTTAATACAACCATTGATTTAGGAAAGGCTTACTTCATGTATCTTGTACTCGGAAAACTATGTTCAGTTTAAAATATAAGACTATAAATTATTACTGAATTTGGTATTGACTTTAATTATTGTTACATTTATTTAAATAAAAATGTGATGATTATAAGATAAATGGTGTACTTCTAAACTCGTCCCCCAACTTTGGATGTCAAATATACCTTATTGCGTACGAAATAAGTTTAATATTGTTTGGTGGTACGGAACCTTGCTTGCGCGAGTCCGACTCGCACTTGGCCGGTTTTTTAAATCTCTTTTACTCTATATTTGAATATTTACAGAGAATGCAACATTGTGTGTGTGTGTGGGTCGACAGGCAGGTCTGTTTAGTGTGACGTCATCGGAGACGATGGTTAAGATAGACGGGACGATGGGATTTGTAAGATGGACAGTGCTTTCATACGGCGCTTTTAATTGTGTTCGTAGCAAATACATAAACTATTCTCGAACGAAACAATTACCGGATGATTACGAAACACATAGTTGACATGTGTTTCTATGCAATAAATTTGACAACAAAGTTTACAAATCATTACTTTAAACATCGCAAGCTCGTTGGTTAATATAAATTGAATAACGTGAACAAAGATATTTGAACAGCTGTTGAAGACGTCGGTAGCGACGTTTGAACTCACCTCTCTCGGAGTGCGCGAGCGCTCGCTCCTCCAGCTTCTTCAGACGTTCGTCGATGCTGGCGTGTAGTTTCGAATCAGCCTCCAGACGTGCGATCCGACCGCGCAAAGCCTCACATTCCGAGTTGAGCGACGCGTTCTCCCCCGACACTCTGCTGCATTCCTCCCTCACGGCTTCCAGTTCTTTCATTATCCGCTCGAATCTTTCATTGATTAACCCATCAGTGATTTTTCTGGCTTCTCCACCCGCACTCGCGCTTTCCCCACGCGTATCACGCTGGCCGCTGGACGCATTCCTGCAACATTCTGCTGTTGCATCATTTGCAGCTTTACAACATTCAGATGGACCGATGTCCAAATCAAATTGTAGAGCCCGTTGCCAGTTATATTCTTCTAAATTCAACGGACGCGGACAGCGCAGTACGGCGACGGGAACGGAACTGAACACCAGATTCCTTAAATAACCATCTTCATCCTTGATCTTGTTAAACTGCTCTAAGCCAGCGAGTGATGTGGCGCTGCGTAATCTCGTTATAACCTCATCTTCTCTTCCTGTCTGGCGGTGCTCTTCATTAATCCAATCACCTTCAACCGATGGAAACCTTCCCACGATGAGAAATTTATCATGCGGATGTGTCTTGCTGAGCGACGTGAGGGTGTCGGTGAAGGGATCGATGTTTTCACACCATCTAAAGTACCCGCACGCAATGTGCAGACAACTGCGACATCCGCGCGAGGGAACTGTAACCCACAGACATTGAACTCCGTCTGTCTGCCACTCGCTGCGAACATGCGCCGACAGGTGTTTGCGAACAGCTATAAGAATACCGGACATCGCACATTTAAAGTCTTCATTATATTTATAATTCAATCGAAAAATATCGAACACGTCAGTGTCAACAACTTCTTCATCCGCAGTATCTTCCCGTAAACGCGCGTGCGCAATACAAATAATGTCGTGGTCTGATTGCGAGCACGCGC
Source organism: Druceiella hillmani (assembly GCA_039881145.1). Classification (NCBI taxonomy): domain Eukaryota; kingdom Metazoa; phylum Arthropoda; class Insecta; order Lepidoptera; family Hepialidae; genus Druceiella; species Druceiella hillmani. Next base: position 20,864,200 of record JAYKKI010000019.1, on the reverse strand, counting down.
TTCTGAAATTCTCATACGGTTGAGATAAACCAGCACACTGATAATATATGTTTAATGGAGGCATTGTGTTGAATAAACCATATTCCAAATTCAAATGTTTAACCTCGCGCTCGTACGCAATAACCGAAACAACCGCCTGGCGGCAATACCGCTCGACTCCGACTCGCCGACAGGTCGAACGAGCGCTGTATTGACGTTTGAAGTCGCGGGAACAGAACTCTGAACTCGAACGTCGGTTGCGGACACGACTGAGCACTTCCGTACCGGCGGACGCGATCTGTGCACGATGCTCGAAGCAATGGGTAGACGAGGCGCAATTTTTTTCTGTAACACTTCACCGTAACCGAACTGGGGACTGTCAGCAATTATTAAATTAATTACGGAAATATGTAACACATATAAAAATTAAAGATTTATAACGAAGAGTTTGTCATTGAATGGCTGCGACACGGATTTCGAATGAACGTTGTATCAAATATTGTTTGCTTACTGCGGAAAGATAACGTCGATGGAGATTAGGTGTGGGCGCGCCCCACAGCTCTACGACATACACTCAATACACATTCTTTGGCACTGCAGAGCTTATCTTATCCGCATCTACTTACACAAATAATAAAACAATAAAGACGGGAAGGTTTATAATTTAAATATTAAAAAAAAGGTAATTCAAACTGCTGTATTTTTAAGAGACTGTCTGTCCGTTTGACAACGAGTCGCGTAAAAATTAACAAAACATTTAGGTTCCGGTTTCACTGTTACATTGCTATCAGTATGTCCATTCGGTATCATATAAAAATAACTTAACAAATTGATACAAAATTTTAACTGCTTAATTTACTCTAAGAAAGAAGATAATAGAAAAAAACAATATTAAAAAGTCGAAGAAAAGAAAAAAAATATCGATCTGATAATGATAAAGACATGGTTAACCGTCAACTATAGATCTCACTGTCACTAACAAATGTAACAACGGACTAGCCCATGCAAGTGAAGTCACGAGCAAAGAGCAAGTTAAGAACAAATAAAACGGAATCACACAACGATATATAAAGTGGGAAATGGTGCATTCACTAACGATGTACATAAAATGCTGCAATTTTAGTATAAGGTCACCAAAACTTCATGTAAGTCCTTCATGAGCATACATCGTTTATTGGGTATGTTGATGTAGTCTACCGTTATGTACAACTTGTCGTGTGTAACCTATGTAACTAATATGTGTAACGTAAAGTGATACCTCGTAACGTTATTCGGACAACTGCTCCGTGAGTTACGATGACTTTAAATCCCTTGCGTTTGACTTACTTATTTTCAGTCTCAAAAAGTAGTACTACGTGTTTAGTCCCTCAGTACTGTCGTTGCCAAATGCTCAGTATTTTTGTTTATATTTTAATTGTGCTACTCGCACAACAACTGTCCCGTATTTCTGGACTCTCAATGCAGTCGAGTTGCCTTCTGAGTATACGCTCTTACACCCAGAAGGCAACTCGAGTGCGTTCGCCTGGCAATATTGAACAAAGAGAGGCAGCAACTAAGCAATGGAGAGAAGTGATAAAGACCTGAGTCAATTCTGTCTGTGTGTGGTTTAGATGAAATTAATGTCAATCAACTCAAGTCGTTTTTGAAACAGTGTTCTGTCTATTGTTATTTAGTTACAAATAAAACTCCAGAAAAACTGAAAATTACAAGTCTAGATACAAAAAGGAATTCTTGTAATTCCTCTACTGACTTGTACCACGATTATCAAAGGAGAGTCTTTTTCTACATTGCGATGGGTTAACACGTAACTAAGGTCTAAAAGACCGAAAACATATCAAAGGTGGTATGTGTGCTTATCGCATTTTTCTCTCATTCAAAATTGTAAAACTGAAACATTGGCGAAACATTCAAGACGCTTTATGTACCCTAAAATATTAATTTATATCGATCTATTTCAAAAAATTAAATGATTTATTTGTGTTTGCACGTTAACATGTCGTCAATAAAGTTTGTTTACCATGTTAAAATGTAATTAACAATAATTAGTGAATATTTTCAAATTCACATCTTCGCTCTCACAGGTACCGTACATTTGCAAGGTCTCGAAGTAGCTCGAAAACTTAATTGCCGAGGATAGAAACCATCGCGTACGAACTATCAAACAAAGAACGAGCCATAAAATTATGTAAAAAAGTTATTTATAATTTTAGATAGCAAGGGAAGAAAAACCTATCTAATTTTTTGACTAGGATAAGGGCCTTCAAACCCCTCTACTTGTTTTTACTGGATGCAGTAGTAATGCCTCTAGTCGAGTATCAAATTTATTAATAAATACTTTGAAAAGAAATGACCTGTCTGTAAATGAAACAGACGTTGGCAATTTCCGTAGTAAATACAAAAGTTAACTTTGTCAAAAACTCTGTCGATAAAGCGCTTAATGCAACAAAGAAATTTAAATTAGCAGACTTTCCGATGCGGTTTGTTAACAATGTTATCATTAATAAACTGCGCCAGTGAATATGTAGCTTTCAGTTCCTCAGAACATTATCAGGTTTTTATTTATTTTTTGCCTAAAATTTGCATAAAATAAAAATAATTAAGGAAAACTGAAAATATAAAAAGTTACGTTTTTAATTACGACATCTATTATTTAAAAAAACGAACGCGTGCACCTCAATACCAACATGTAACATTAGATAAGTTCTTTAACGATATAAACCGCAATGTGTAAGTACATAGTAAAGGGTGAAACAGCAGAGAGAGTGAGAGAGAGAGAAAATATACCAAGTCTAAGTCCATAGACCGTACTCTATTCAGGTAAGGTTTTATCACGATATACATTCGGAAAAATTATTAAAATGTCATCACAATTCGACGTAAACATCTAATAAAATCTTCATATAAATGTACATAGACAATTGTCAGTTAAATAATGGCCACGATGCCAGTACCGGAATACAGCTAAATGCGGCTAAAGGAAGTCGGGATGTATTGCTCCTGTTGTATTAATATTTACAACTATAGATGTGTGTTCATCGTGAATTTATAAATAAAATAAATACACATGTTATTAATTATATATGATAAGTCCATCATAATATATAAATTAAACCACAAAATTTTGACTGTTTACTTTTGACACACATGACATACAAAACAGCTAATTGTAGTTGTTAGCACTGTTTTTGTTTGTTTTCGCGCATTCGTGCATTTTTTTTATTATATCGTGTTCATGGATCTTTTTCGGTTATTAACTAAGTACCTATTTACCGTTCTTCTTGCTAGAGATGCATTATGCCCGGTCGTTACAACTAAACGTTGTATGAAAAGTTGTATAAAAACTTTGCACGAAATTTGACTAACATTTGTTTCTAATCGCGCCCAAAGAAGTTTCACTTCAAAATTGACAGTGTCATTACGTTGATTTCTAAATTAGTTCACAATTTATTTTACAATATTGATCCTTATAAAGGTATTCATCTCGTTATATATTGCATCAGAATACTACATATGAGGAAGAGATAGAAGAAAGCAACATTTCACTGTACCTAAAATACCTCGGAATATTACATTCTGCTGTAGAGCAGAAGAGATCAATCTTTCTGCCACTTTATCTCATTCTGCTGCCTTGTTCGTAATTGATGTAATTTTCTTAGCTACAATTTTGGTTTATCGCATTTTCCTCAAAAAATTGTTGGCTTCGGAGAAAGACGCAAAAGTCCAATTATTTTTCACCCTCAACAAATAAATGTGCACGCAAGAAGGGTTCGTGTCCAGTTCTCACATATTAAAGAGTTTTTCAATAAAGCAAGTGAAATTAAATTCATTATGGGACGACTTTGTAGCTTATTAATATTCTTATATAACTGGCGTATAATGAAAGTAGCGGTCGAGAAACAAATACGCGGTTTCCATATCATTTCTATTGCAAGCACCAAAGCTAATTTCTTCTGGATTATCCAATTTCAGTATACGAAAGGAACATTATTGGCGCGACATTTACAACGTGTATATATACTATTTGACATAAAAATTTCGCTAGTGCGATATAAACAATGATTTATTTGTATAGCGCTCGGAATTGCAACAGTCGAAGAGGGTTAGTGCGTAAATTTATCAAGCGGCGTTTTATTGATGCATAATAACGTTTATAAATTATAAGCTCTTCCTGATTATACTTATTATCTATGCATAAGGCTCTCCTAATATATTTTATATCATTTAAATCTTATATAACATACGTATGCACAAAAAATAAAATTAGAACAATATGAGACGTGTTGAAATTTGAACGTTGAACGACTAATTGACGACATTTTCGAGTCGTATCACGACATTTATAGTTGTGAATTATTTATTAGCTAATTACCATATTAAGGTAAGCGTGCGATTATCAATAAGTAAAGCGTTTCGATAAAGACAAGTGTGGTTTGAAATAAAATGTGGGATGTTATCTTAACTAACAACAACGATTGGTGAATTTTTAACGATGTAGAATAATATATGGAAAATTAATAAAAAATAATATTTATGCTCATAGCTACCTGTAAATAACAAAATAATTACATAGTACAGCTATTTAATAATATAATTAATTGAGTTAATAAATTTCAAAATAAAACTGTAAATATTGTATTAAAATAAAGGTAACGTATAAAAAGTGAATATGTATATCGCACGTGCAACTTATTTCATTCACAACTGTTGAATTAATGTTGAGTTGGTGAAGTAGCGTGGATGATTGTTGAAAAGCCTTGATGAGGAATCCGAACAAACAGCCAGTATGCAATTCTCGATGTCACTGAGCAGAAAAAGTACAAGAAAGAAAGTGCGGTGACGCATTTACGGTTTATGTTTCCTCCACCAACCTCAAAAAAGTCTACAACTTTGGTAAAGTGACGCGGCGCGACGATTTCTAACCTGTTTAAAATTGTTTGGAAATCCATGACTGGAATGTTTTATCCACTTGTGAACACTCTAGTCCAATGCTCCCAATGGAGTCATTACTAACCGAAATATTGAAATAACTTATAATTTCAGTCAAATGGCGCTACGCGATGGTTTCCAAACTACTCGAAATGACGCGATGAACTTATTGAACACGGATCATACACTAAATAAATGGTCAACTTCAAGCTATTGTGTGAGCGTAGTAGAGCGATCGTAGGTAACTTTTGAAGTGAAAACTTCTTTAGACGCAACTGCGCACTTCACTTTAAAGTGAAAACTTATTCAAAGTAGTAAACGAAGCTGAGCCGTAACGCTCGGGTCGGTGAGTCGTCACGTTCAGATCGGTGACGCAACGCCCGGGTCAGTAACGCGACGCTCGGGCTGACGACGCTGAATCGGATAAACTCGGCTCCCTTCAGCATCGACTGAGCCAGCTCACTGGCTACGACGGGTGCATCCTTTCGAGAATTACGTTCTATTTTGTAATAATACTACATTTGAGTTAAATTTAATACAATACGCGTATGTTCTTTTGCCGACTGATTCCCCATTCGGCTGGCTTCGTTGTATTGTCGACTTGGTCCCAGTTAATTTGGCCAGTTCGTCCATACCGGTGTATTGCATTAAACTCTCTTAAAACTTTAAAAAGTTTACATAAATATAGTTGGTTTTGTCTGGGATTTTAACCTAAGACCTCTCGCATACTAAGCGAAATCATAGCCCTAAACCAACGACCCGTTGTTGTGGTTTTTAAAATTTTGCGTATTTTTTTAAATAAAATTACTGTCGAAATAAAATATTTTTTGATAGATGGCCCTATACTCTTCGTGCATGGTTCAAATCTATGCTTTCACTACGGTTTTGATAAATATTTTTATATAATAGGCGTATGTTACTGTATTTTAAAATAATTATCTAGCATTGATCCTGATTCGCCGAACTAATATCCATCATATAACAATAATTAAAATTATGTATATATATATATATATATATATATATATATATATATATATATATATATATATATATATAAATTAGAATGCACATACCAGAATTTTTTATTACATATTCTGTATTCACTTTTTTTGGAACTAGGAAAGTTGCCGCGAGAGTGCACCAATTTGACAGATGTCATTTGCCATATTTTAGGTTATAAACACGGATGGCGCATTGGAGCGATCGTGAATGTTGTAGATTTTATCCGCGGATTGCCATAGAAACCGTCAAACAAAGTGGAGAGGTTTTTCGCAACTCTATTATTTCCTTATTTTTTTCGTGATATTTAGTCTTAATCTGTTGCAATAACTTATTTAGATTTGTGTTATTTTTATTTTCATTTAATTGTTTACTTTATCTGTATCCCGTTTATTGTTTTATCCAGTTCTCGGTAAGTTTGTTCTTTTGTTCATTTGTTTTATTATTTATTTTTGTGATTCAGGTTACCTTTTGGGAAAATGGACTTAGTTATTCCCCCGAAACCTCCAGACCCTTCTAAGTCTCCTATATGTTTCAATGAATTTGCTTCTCCTACATCGCCTGCCAGCTTTATTACAGTTTCGGATTCCCAACAGGAACTGAAACGAAAAAATAAAAATTGTAAAAGGCCCAACTGTAAAAAAAATAAGCTTAAGAATAATCCCTCTTTTCATCCTTCTGATTCTTCATGTACTGAAACAGAGGATACAATCCCACGTAAGACCCCTCGCACTCCTCTTTCAGAAGCAAGTTCAAAATCTCTTCCTCCAATCCCGACCTCTTCTCCTCCCTCTCTCCCTCCGAATTCTTTTGAGGGCCGTTTATACGTCCCTGGCGACGTTGGTCCATTTATCGTTCACGTTCAGAGAAAAGAACCCCAGCCTAATTCCGGATTTTCATTCCATGGTGTGAAATTTGGTTCCTCTTTAAAAAATTTTAATGTTGATGGAATTATACGAGATGGAGTGAAACAAATTGGCAGGAACAGGATTTCGGTGGAATTTTCATCTGCTGATGCCGCCAACCGATTCGTTAACCACTCTGCCTTCACAGGTCAAAACAAATTGTTTATCCCCTCCTTTAACGTCAGTCGTATGGGAATTGTTCGCAATGTTCCAGTCGATTGGTCTGACGAGGAGGTTTTACATAATATAGAAGTCCCTGAAGGGTGCGGTAAAGTTACTAAGGTCCGCCGCTTAAATTTTAAAAAGATAATTGATGGCCAGCCTAAATATTTTCCGTCTGAGACGATGGTCATTACCTTTGATGGCCAAGTTCGTCCCCAACGGATATATATATGGCTTATTCATCGCTTCCAGTCTCAAAATACGAATTCCCTACAATACAGTGCTTCAAGTGTTGTAGGTTTGGACATGTTGCTGACAAATGTCGATCTTCTGAGCGTTGTTTCCGATGTGGTCAAGGTCACGTTGGGAGAAACTGCCCACTTCCTCTTGACAAAGCAAAATGTATCTTTTGCAGTGGAAATCATGATTCCACTGATAGAAATTGTCCAGAATTCGAAAGACAAAGAAAAATCAAATTCGAAATGTCTGAAAGAGATATTTCCTATGCGGAAGCGTCCAAATTGGTCCCTTCTGCTAAAAAATCATACGCCTCAGTTGCAGCTCACCCCCCTCTAACTCTCCCTTCTCCAATTTCTTCCCAAAGTTTGCTTTCTCCGTCTCGTCCTACCAACTCATCCCACAAAAAAATTATTTCTCTGAAACCCCGATCTCTTCGACTAGTTCCAACCAGGGCTATGACCGCTCTGCTCTAGAACAAGCCTGGGCAGACTTCCGTATTCCTCAACCTGAAAATGGTTGCGGTTTAAATCAACAACCTTCAACTAATTCTTTTACGAGTATTATTCAATTTCTTTTGACCACCTTGGTCAAAATTCTGAGTTCCCCCAATCAAATACCGTCCAACGTTGCCTCATCTATTCTCACTTCCCTTCAATCCCTCCTTTCCAATGGCTTCGCCAATAGTGGCGAGGGTCTTGCAATGGAATAGTCGCAGTATAATTTCCAACAAAGCAGATCTTCGTCACCTCCTTGTCAAGTATTCTCCATCCGTGGCTGCCATCTCGGAGACTTGGCTGAAGCCGGGATTCCCTTTTAAGATCCCAGGCTATGTCTGTCTCCGGGATGATAGAGCGGATGGTAAGGGCGGATCCGCCCTATTACTTGACAAATCTCTTCCCTTCTCCCAGATTTCTCTTGGCTCCCGCAGTTGTCACTTCAATATTGTTGCTGCGAGAGTTAAAGATATCACTATCCTCTCCATATATATCCCCCTTCCAACATGTTCCGTAGCATTAGAACTACGGGATATTTTATCTTCAATTCCTGGCCCGTATATTATTCTGGGAGATTTTAATGCTCATCACCCGTCTTGGGGTTCCACCCGAAGCAACCCTCTTGGAGTCTCCTTGGTGGAACTCCAGGACGATTTTGGCCTGTGTTTACTGAATGATGGTTCTCCAACACGAGTTCCTGTCCCATTTCAGAACCCGAGCTCAGTAGATATCTCTCTTTGCTCCTCATCCTTGGCATCCTTGGTTTCCTGGAATATTCTTTCTGAGTCTTTTGGAAGCGACCATTTCCCCATTTTGATTTCTTTCCCTCACGTAAATTTACATATTGAAAAAACTCCCCCTCTTCAAAAATACAACCTACATAGGGCAGATTGGGTGGGATTCCGTACCTTTCTCAGTGTCGAAGTGGATTCCCTCCCTCCAGTGGACTTGGATAACATTGACACTTGCTATGACCAATTTGTAAAGGCTATAGACCTATCCGCTCGGAAATTTATCCCACTTAAAAGATCTAACCATCACTTCAGATCGTCTCCCCCCTGGTGGGATGGAGACTGTTCCGCAGCGGTTAAAACCCGTAAAGAGGCTGAAGCGATATATAAATCTAATATGTCGGAAGCAAACTTCCTCTTGTTTCGAAAGACCCAAGCTCAGACTAAACGAATTCTCCTTAAAAAAAAGAGGGAAGGCTGGAAGAAATTCTGTCAATCCCTCTCTCCTTTTACTCCCTCTCGTGTCGTCTGGTCTAATGTAAAACGCTTTCGGTCTATTTTTCAGCCTGATCTTCCCAAATCTGTTCACGGGAATTGGATTGATCAATTTTTAAATAAACTCGCTCCCCCATCCGTCCCAAATTTAGATGAATTACCTTTCAGGTATAACTTTACTAGCTCCAATCATTTTTTAGAAGAAGATTTCTCCATTAACGAATTGGATTTCTCCTTACACCATCTTAAGGATTCTTCCCCTGGTATTGACGGAATGTCATATTCAATGGTGAAAAATACTTTACCATCTACCCGTTGGTATCTTCTATCCCTCATTAACTGTATGTTCAAATCAGGTTCTATTCCAAAGTCTTGGAAAACTCAAATAATAATTCCCATCCCTAAACCTCATAAAGATCCCAATGTAGGTTCATCCTACAGACCCATAGCCCTTTCTCCTGTTCTAGCGAAGATTACGGAACATTTAATTAAGAATCGTTTGGAATGGTTTACTGAACACCATTCTATTTTTCCAAGAAACCAATTTGGCTTCAGAAGAGCTAAAAGTACGTTGGACAATCTCAGCGTCCTAACCACTGACATCAGACTTGCTTTCTCTCGACAAGAATTTCTCGTTGCTGCTTTTTTAGATCTTTCTTCAGCCTATGATAATGTAATCCTTCCAGTCCTCCAAAAAATTCTTCATAATCTTGGGATTCCGATTAAGATTATAAATTTTCTTCTCAATTTTCTTTTAGAAAGATCTATTATTCTTAGATCCCCTGGATCCCCCCCCTTTTCAAGAACTCTATGGAAGGGTCTTCCCCAAGGTTCTGTTTTAAGTCCATTACTTTTCAATATTTACTCTTATATGATTCACTCAACAGTTAATCCTTTCTGTCGTGTTTTGCAATACGCTGATGATCTGCTTTTATATTCTTCTGATAAATCAATAATTGTTGCCGAAAATGCTTTGAACTCTGCCCTTGTTAACCTAAATAAATGGGTTACCTCTCATGGTATGGATTTATCCCCTTCCAAAAGCGCTGTCGTGGTCTTCTCGAGAAGGAGAATTACTCCTCCGTTATCTATTTCTTATAATTCCTCTTTGATCCCTGTTCTTTCCAATACCAAATTCTTAGGTATGTTCCTAGACTCAAAATTATCCTGGAACATTCACATCGAATATGTCATCTCCCAATGCCAGACTAATTTGAATATCCTCCGCGCTCTTTCGGGAGTGTGGTGGGGCTCTCACCCTTCCACATTAAAGTTAATATATAACGCTCTAGTCCGTAGTCATCTAGAATATGGTTCATTTCTACTTGATCCTATTTCCAAATCCAATGCCACTAAATTGACCCGCATTCAGTCTCAAGCTCTGAGGATCATAGCAGGTGCTATGAAATCCAGTCCCATAAATGCCCTACAAGTAGAATGTGTTGATCCTCCTTTAAGTCTCCGGCGACAATACCTAGCTGATCGTTATTTACTAAAGACAGCTAGGTTTTCTACTCACCCTATTTTTCCTAAACTCACCCTCCTCTCTAGGTTTATTGAACATACTCCTTTTTGGCGTTCTAAGTCCCGACCTCTTCTTATCGTTAGCTTCCAAAGATTCAAATCCCTTTCTAACCCCGTTTATCAAAATTCTTCTCTCCCTCTCTATAGCTTCCCATTTGACTCGGTATTTCACAGGCCAAATATAAATTTGTGTTTTGGAGTTGATAAGGAGTCCAAAAATGCTAATTCGCTGTTCAATTCTATCTTGAATTCGTTTTGGATGGATTGGACGCGAATATCCGGTAGAGATGGCTATGTCGGAGCGTCATTTTACTCTCCATCCACCGCTCATTCAGCTTACTTTCGCCTTCCTAAGGAATGTTCGGTATTCTCCGGGGAATGTCGTGCTATTGTGGAGGCCTTGAATTATGCCCTACACAAAAAGATTCGCAGGCTCCTTATCTTCTCTGACTCCTTAAGTTGTTTACAGTCCCTTCTTGCTAATCCATTTTCTTCAAACTGTAGTTTCCTGATTCTTCGGGTCAAGCAACTTGCGCTTGATTTGGAGAGATCGGGATCCGATGTCGTTCTTGCATGGATCCCTAGTCATTGTGGCATAGTAGGTAATGAAATAGTCGACGCAAAAGCTCGGTTTGCCGCAGTGAACGGGGATCCATGTTTCACTACTAATTTCATTGAGGATCTTCTTCCCATGACTCGTTTCTGGATGGCGTCTGACTGGCAGAGGGCGTGGGAAAGATCATCCCAGATTACAGGTGCGAGATATTTCCAGATCCAACCTTTTATTCCTTTAAAACCTTGGTTCTCAACATTTACTTTCTCTCGAAAGGAATCCTCTGTGGTATCTCGCATGCGTTTGGGTCACTGTTCTGTTCCTGCTCATTTGGCTAGACTGCGGGTCAGAGAGTCTCCAATTTGCGATTGCGGGTTTGGAGAGGGCGATTTAAATCATCTCATTTTTTCATGTCCATTAAATAATAGATTTCCTTCGTTTGTTTCCAAATTATTAAAATATAAAATTCAATTGCCCATCAACATAAGATCACTTTTATTTATTGCCAACAAACCCATTTTAGGATTAATCATTCAGTTCATAAGAAAGAACGACATCAAAATATAGAAATTTTTTATACTTATGTTCATGTTTATTTTTTTAAGTTTGAATATTTGTATATACTTATTTTGTACTTTCCGTATATTATAATGTCGTTTTCTTCTTTTAGTTTAATTGTAGCCAACTTCTTATTTAGTTTTTGTTTTATTGTATAGTTTATTCTTTTGTTATCAAGCAACAATGACAAATATCCGAAATTTGATTTAATCAGTGTTGCCATAGCCTTTTTTCCACACTTGACATTGGCAAAGGTTCTCTATGGAGAGAACGAACGCTATATAATCAAAGATAAAGATAAAGATTTTATCCGCGCATCCGTTCGAAGCCGCTCTAAGCGGATACGCTGTTGCGTCTGTCAGCGTCAACCGGCTTTACAGTTGAACTGCTTTCAGATTGACGAATGAGATCGAATTGTATACACGCGTGTACAGAACACGCGTCATTCACGCAACTGCTTTCTGCCTTAGTTGGGATCGGCCGTGTTTTTGTAGGTAATTGTTTAAAAGCGACACGGGTTAAGCGATTTAGCAGCGCGACACATATAAAACATAAAAGTGCCTTGTCGGTCGCAATTTCATTATTACAGCTATATCCTTCGATTCGTGGTATTATTTTAAATACAGGAACATTATATAATTTTTTATTGTTTATCGAAAATTCATATGCATGTGCCAGGATTGTAGAGGAAATTATTTGTGGATAATGGAGATTATAGAGGAAATTATTTCCGGCTAACTCGGTTACACCACAAACCTGACAAGGGATGCACATAGTCACTCAGGTAAATGTACTGCCAATACGGACTTTATCACACGTCTAAGTGATGTACGGTAATTTTTCGTACAACTTTTACTCGATGCGTGGGATTGTCACATTATGTAACAATACATTTTATTAACCTACTTTTTGAAACATTGCTAAATTTATCTAAAAATCAATTTATTAGTTTTCATTTGTAGAAAAATAATATACCAAAATAAATATTTTAAAACTACTGCTATAAATTGTCATATATTTTCCAACATTATGTTTACTCCGTAGCAACATATAGTTATACTTAGTTGACTATAAATCTTTCTAAGGTTAAACCAAGTTGCATAAGAAGTTTATCATCATGAGAAAGTTTTTAACTATGATGAAACTGACCTTATTCTTAAACAGTGCCCCAACGGACCTATATTTATAGAACTCTGACATGAGTTCATGGAATGTCAGAAATCAACAATTGTTGATACAAACGTTCAATTCATCAAGGGAGCAATGGACGTATTGAAACCGGAAACAATAACAGAATGCTGGAAGAATTTGTGGAGTGGTGTCGTTCGTGACCCTGAAGATGTCTCTGATATTATTTCATAGATAAAAGTGATAATGAACACAGCACAGTAAATAGCTAGCAAAATATTTAATGATATCACAAAAGAACAACTCAATGATTATAAAGGAGAATTGGAAGACCTTGTCAGTTGGAATAGGAATTATAAGATCTTGTCAAATTTTCTTCAGAAGAGAGTACTGATGATGGTGAATGTTAATGACAACTAGCAACAAAGATGCTTGAACAATGTTTTATGACATTTCAAAGTATTTATATATTAAAGCAACATAAAACAGATTATTAACCAATGAAGAATCGTCGCATAAATTTACTTGTGGTATAAAACAACTCTGATATTCCATATAAAGATTGGGCTTGTTGGTATCTTTTACTTCTGATTGTTATGAGACAACTAAGTCTAAGTTTATTTAAGTTATGCTAGTCTGTTTAGAAATAAATTTTACGTTGAAAATATTATATTGTTTCATATTACCATTGTGTTGGAATTCAGGAGACAATCAATTGCAAAACTTCATTAGCAAAAATCATTAAATTGGAGTGTTAGGAGGAGGGCATGCAATATCGGATTTATGTCAGTTAGAAGAGAGGGGTGAGCACCAGTTTGAAGCTTTTACTTCACCTACAGAATGTAACCTACAGAGTGTGGAAATTAATGAATGAAACTTCAGTTTAATTTTTGAAGACCTACACCACAATTTTACGTTCAGTGCACAGTATAAACAAATTGTCGTCTCCAATTTGCATGTACTTTAATAATGTTAAGGAAGGTATACTTAATGAAGAAGTTTTTTAATATTTCCCTGCATGTTTGTTAAAATCCCCGTCTGAAGTTTCATCTACAAGCGGTCCTCACATTTGCATCAGGTTATGTACTGGCAATGAGTCACTTTATATTGGGCACATGTCTCTGTACAATTATATGGGAAAATATGTAGTTGGTATCTGATGTTTTAAAAATGCAATATTTTTGAAAACTTAGGCATATCCATTTAAAAAATTGACAGGTAAAGGTGAATTACGGAATGATAGCTAGTTAAGTCACTCATTCTTAGAATAAATACCAAGTTTTATCATAATCGGATCATTAGTGTTTGAACAATCGTCGAACAAACAATTCAATCTGGAAGAAAGTCTGAACTATGGAAAAAATCGAGTACCGCGCCGTTATGAAGTTCCTTACCAAGCAAGGAAAGTCGGTTCAAACCATACTGAAAGAGATGTCATCCGTTTATGGGGACTTTTGCCCGGGTAAAACCATGGTTTACAAGTGGCATAGTCTCTTTAAACAGGGTAGAGACTCACTTGAAGACGATACACGCCTTGGTCGGCCGATCGAAAAGACTACTCCGGAAATTATTGAAAAAGTTGAAAAATTAATATTAGAAGATGCCAGACTAAAGAAGAAACAGCTTGCAGAGATGGTTGGAGTATCGGATACAACAATTTTAAAATTCTCCATGATCATCTTGACATGGTAAAGGTCAGCGCAAGATTGGTGCCGAGAATGCTCACACCGCCTAAAAACAACGCCGCGTGGAGTGTTTTCGCGCGTTTTTGAACCTCTGTAGTGAAGACAAGTATTGAGTCGAATTGTTACTGGAGACGAAACTTGGGTTCATCATTATGAACCCGAGTCCAAACAAGACTCAATGCAATGGCACAAAAAAGGCACACCGCCACCCAAGAAGTTTAAGGTGTCACAGTTGGCTGGAAATCATAGCGACAGTCTTTTGGGATTTAGAAGGGATCCTGTTGACGGATTATAAAGATAAAGGTGTTTCCATAACGGAAGAATACTATGCGTCAATTCTAGAGAGGTTGAAAGAAGCAATCAAAGAAAAAAGAAGGGGAAAATTGACCAAAGGTGTCCTGCTTTTGCACGACAACGCGTCCGTTGACAGGTGGGCTTCAATATTTTGGAACACCCACCTTACAGTCCTGACCTGGCTCCTAGTGATTATTATTTGTTCCTAAACCTTAAAAAAGAACTTCGTGGAAAGAAGTTTTCAAGCGATTAAGAAGTGAAGAACGCAGTGTCAGCTTATTTTTCGGACAAAGACTAAACATTTCTTTATGAAGGTATACATAAGCTAATTGAAAGATCTGAACAATGTATTAGGGCAGCAGGTGAATATATTGAAAAAGAAAAACAATTTCCTATTTTTATTCTCACTCCTTATCCTCCATTCCGCGAACTTAACAACGCCCCCTCGTACATTAAAATTAGAGATCATTTAATTCAGATTCAAAATTTACATTGCGGCTGGATGTGGGTTCGATTTATTTCTTTAAAGTTGATTTTTTATTTTCAATGCTGGAAGTACCTAATGCCTTTTGCTCGTCTTTCTGCCTTTGCTTTTTCAGCTCTACTAAATTCTTATCAAACAATCAGTAAGCATCTGTTAATAATTCCTTGACATAACCATCCTCGGCTTCAATCCCTTGCAAGTTGTTTGTCATGTTCACAATACGTTCAGTAATCTTGTTTGCAGTAGTACCTGAATTGAGACTTCACTAGGAAATCGAGGGCAGACATTCTTCAAAATATTTCGTTAATTTGTGTTGTTAATGATAACCTCGTGCGATACAATTTAGTCATCTCATGAAATTCATTATTCACAATTAAATGAAACAACGTTATGTGGTATTATTGCTACTTTCTTTAAGTTATTTACCACCACCTAGGTTTCATTGTGTTACAACATCTTCAGGTGGGCTGTTAGTAAAGATCTTTGCTAATACCCTGCCTTTTATGCACATAAATCTAAAACAGTGGGAACTATAAATCTGTAACAGACAACAGATTGACATAAAGAATGGAAGTTATATGGTCCACTGGATTCACCAGGGACACTGGTCCTGTCGAAGTATATCATATGTAAAACTTATATACCAAATGACTTGTTTCTCCCCAAACAATACAGCAAAGATTTTGGCTAATAGCCCACCTGAAGATGTTGTAATACAACAAAACCTAGGTCTTGGTAAAGAACTTAATAAAAGTAGAAATAATACTACATCATGATGTCATTAAAAAATTAATTGATAAATAACTGATGCCGTAACTTTAAAAATTGTATGCAAAAATAGCCTACTCTCAACTGTCTCATACACAACCTTCTGTATTCAGTAAACGTAGTAATTGTAATAATTTTTTGGTTTCACATTCTATTTATGATAATATCAACTCACAAAACTCATATTGGCAGTTTGTGCCCGATTGGCAAATTGAAATGGTTTCTTTTTAACTGGTAATCAAATACACATTTAATTTTTTGCTTTCCGTTGTTGCTTGCATACACCCACATTAACATTAGTTACTCAACTTGTTAAAAGAAATAGTCCATTTGCAAACATATGAAGAATTAATCTATTAAATAAACAATGTAATAAAATATTAAAAACTCGAGATTTCAATCTGCAAAAATGTAAATGCCGAAAATAAACTCTTTAATATAAAGTTATTGCATCATTATGTCTACTTGCAAATCCTATGATTGGCTACTCTTAACCAATAAAACAAAAGGAAATACAGACAGCGAATTTAATTATAAGAAACATGGAGGACGCCAATGAGATTTTAATAATTATACAAAAGAACAATATTCAACAAACAGAGACTCAGTTTAATAAACCAAAAGCATTGAACAGTGACATTGCAGGAACTAAAACCATCATGATTAGCGACGCAGCAGCAAATAGTAACGTTGCAACAATTAATACATCCATAGAAAGTAATGTAACAAACGAAGTAACATTGACTACGAATCATGCAGTACCAGCTATATCATGTTGCACTTGACAACGGTCGGCTACCAATCACAGCACCATCATTAACAAACACTGACTACCCATTAAGCTGCATCAATTGTTAGAAAGAGGTGCAAATAGGAATGATGTGGGGGCTTCGACAGCAGACAATGAGACATCAAATGCAATAATTGGGGGTACATGAAAGAATAACCAAATAAAATGACTTCTTCCTCTGGCCTTGAAGCCTAAGGAAAGTCAAAATAAGGAAGTACCACTTGATTCCTAAATAACTTTTCAAACATTTATTCAATTTTTTTCACTACTGACTGTACAATACACTATTGACAATAAAATTGCATCTTACTCTAGCTCTTACAGAGCATCTTTAATTCTTGTATAGTACACCCAGAAACCTTTTCGTTTCATGTGTGTTTAATCAAATAAGTCAAAACTTCATCATTTCATTTTATAATGAGTGCCAAGTCGACATCTCTCTTTCTCTTTTATATACATACATGTATATCCTAGACGGATACAGATGAGTGCTATCTGTCTCTCTTCCTTTTCCATGTACTTACTTATATATCCTACATAGATACAGATGAGTGCCATATTAAACTTTACACCAACATTGAAAACAGTAACCATCTGTTGCAAATTTATTCATGTTCAGAAACTATGTTTTATTGCTAAACTTCCTGCTAAACACATGTATTTTCATTATTTAATCTTTTCAGTGCTTTTCTTATTTGGTGGTTACTACAGTCGGTTCATTTTTTTGTTAGAAAGTTTAATTTTCCCTGTTAATGCATATCATATCACATGTTACACAGAATGTTAAATAATTTAAGAGTAATTCAATAATACCTCAAATTAATAATAATACATACAGACATAAGGACATATCAATAATATTTTCCCCTTTAGGCTTCACCATAATCAGTGCTTTATGTCTTTTCATATACTTGTACATACTTACCTATGTACCTATTGAATATTCAGGCTGCTTCATGCCTTCGTATATATGTACCTTCTTTGTATTCTATTTGTTTTGTACATTTTTATGTCCATGTACACACTTACCTCCCGACCTACTTAATATCCTAGTTGTTCAATGCCTTTGTATATGTTTATACATACCTACATACCAACTAATGTCTTGTTGCTTCATGCCTTGGTTTATATCTGTACATATCTACTTACCTATCAACTTGCTTATATCTTAGTTGATTTATTCCATTGTATGTTGCTTTATTCCATTGTGTATTACTTTCTTGCTTCAAGAAAAATCAAACCTTGGTCAAAGGTCTGATCACACAGAATAAATGAGCTGACAATCAGTAAGAACTTTCTGTCTCCACCTTCTGGCTCCATCATCAGACTATGGCTACTAAAGGTGAAAATGGCTACCACTTATGAATAAAAGACTCATTGTAAGAATTTTAGGTGTCTAAACTGTATAGAAAAACTTTTTGTC
The DNA here is from genome assembly GCA_039881145.1 of Druceiella hillmani. Taxonomy (NCBI): domain Eukaryota; kingdom Metazoa; phylum Arthropoda; class Insecta; order Lepidoptera; family Hepialidae; genus Druceiella; species Druceiella hillmani. The sequence continues at coordinate 20,846,059 of JAYKKI010000019.1, read as the reverse complement.
ATTAAGGAGCTCCTGTCACCACCTGCCACCTCCATCATCAGATCCCGCAAATGATGAATCTATTTGTTATCATTAAGGAGTTCCAAATTCCGACCATTGAGGAATTCTCTCTTGCTTTGAAAACCAATGCTGGATCTTGAAAAAACTTATATGTGACTATCTGGAAAGAATATCCTACTATTTGCTATAATAAGTTTCAAAGTTATTCTACCCATTAAAAAGTTATAAGTAAACTTACATAAATAATGAAAAAATAAAGGTCAGTCGAAGTGAGAACCTCCTACATTTTTAAATTCAATTGAAAGTACACAATGTTTATTTAATACTTCTGGCAATTTTTAAACCTCCACTTTATGAAAAGTTAACGAACCAGAAAATGAGAGCTAACAAAAAAGCATATTCCCTCCTTTGTAGGGGGTTTTGAACAAAACTGAATTCTTTTTTTTATATGGAAATTTTACCATCTTTTTAGTTTTCCAATAAATTTTTCCCAAAACATAGCTCTGTGAAACAATACACATCCACACATATATGAAAATACCCATTCGTATAAAACTAAGGACACATAAAATGTGCTACAATTCTTACTGTAGCAAACTAAACCGGTTGGTTTTCAATCAACAGGAGGATTCAGACAATCGAGGTTTCTTACAATCAAATATGTGCAAACATACAAGTGGAGCTAAGTAGAAGCATATCTTGTATTTCAGATTTTTAAAAACTTGTTCCAAGCCACACAATAATGAAAAATATGTCTGATGGATAAAAAAAATTCTAAAAACCAACTTTTTAATTTTTTCACATCTTTCAAGTGAATTACATATCCTAGAAATGTCTATCAATAAGTATTCACATAATAAACAAATGGGCAGACAGACAACAACAACAGACACGGTTACAATTTCCTTTTATAGCTCATTTGCAGAGCCCTGTACATATATATTTGAAAATATATTTAATATACCGACTCTTTTTACCTCTACTATTTCATTAAGCATACAGATACTTATTGGTTTAGTCTGTTTGTTACCTTAATTGGTGACCAGAATGAGACTGGGAGAAAAACATTCACAAATTCAGTTATTTATTCTTTTCTGTAAATCATTATCTATATTCGCTGTTGAGCTACGCCACTGGGTAATCATTTGAATATAGAAGTATTTTTCACCCTAATAATGTCTCTATAACCACATTTCCGCTTGTCTTATGAACTGCTGTCAATGATCAGGAAAATATAGAGTAACTTGTATCATTACAATAATATCATCAGTTGTTTACCTCTCTAAATTTACATTGCGTACTCAGTAACTGATCGTACTTGTGATGTTGTATATTCTCCATACTGTATATGATTTTGTTTCTGATGAGCAATTCAATTAACCAGGTAATTTCAAAATTAAAGGTGCACATGTAAATGTGGAATCATGAGAAATTTAAAAATTTAAAATCAATTAAAAACTCTTCCTATCTTGACTGTTATTTTTATATCCTAACACGGAATTATAATATTTTTCAGTCGATTATGTATTGTTTACAGATATTACTATAATTACTTCCAGTTAATAATAATAATGCGAGGACATCACAAAAATACTCACATCTGAAGAAAAAGTATACAATGAAACTTTGTCTGGAATCCCGTATTGAAGATTGCCAAATTAAAAATTATCAGTGCATTGAATATCACAAGAAATAAATTTGTTACTCAAACATTTACTGAAGCCTCGCTTAATGTGATTTGGTTATTTTTTATAATTTTTTTTATTGACGCTTTTTTGTAGTAATTATCATTTTATTCCAGGTTTCACCTGGTCCAGAAGAACTGCCCTCATTAAAGCTAAAAGAATGACATGCATATATAAATATTTTCCACATCCATTAAGGTGATTTTTAAATCATGTTATTGTCAATAAATAAAACTAAGCCCTTCCTGACATCGGATGGGACTCCCTTCAATCATTCAAAGAATAGACTTTTCTTTGTTTCTGTGTATTACATTTATAAGTTCCATCACAATCGATTTTAAACTGTAACAGCTACAGTAATGTAACATCCGCACGAACAGACGGACATGATGCAATTATGAGGCTTCTTTTTTGCTATTACAAAACATTAAAATTACATTTTTTGGAGATATAATTCAAAAATGTAATTTTTCCCACTTCAAACATTTTTTTAATCTATCTGGTTGATATCAAATACACTTCATACTCCCTCATAACTTTAAGAGATACATTCCACACTCCCTCATAACGTTAAGAGATACATTCCAGTGAAGAAAATGTAAAACACAGTTGTGCATTCTTTATTTTATTAAAGAGCCTGCGAGTCTGCCATTGCATTGTAAGGTATACATTTTTATAAAAGGGTAACACTGATTAAATGTTTCTGAAGATGATATAAACCAAAAGTGATATACAAAATAAGTATATAAAAATATAAGTAATTTCTAGTTATTATATTTTCAAATATTTATAAGAATTATAAAATTCTAAACAGAAAGAAATAAATGCTAAGGAACACATATCCATTGGCAAGCCAGCAACAAATAAAATCTAGGAGTACAGTGTTGGGATGGCAAATACTAAAGATAAATTTACCAATAATTTAAATGCCACTTTTCTTGAAATGATTTCAGAAACAAACGAGGAACAAATAATTTCCAAATAACAAAAATGATAAGTTAAAAGAATTCTTCAAACGTCGAAACAAACTCGCTGTTATGTTCAATGACATAGGAAACAATACTTCACACAGATATCAAACATGTAAACATGTGGCCAAATTTAAGGAATATGGCCAAATTTGTATTTTCCCTGTATGAATTTACAAGCAATTTAAAACCATTTATTACAGGTTAGTGTGAACACCATTTAGTGTCATTTTGTAACACTGCTATGTTATTAACAAAATGTGGCAACGGAATGTCGCCATCAGAGAGGTCATTAGGACCCATCCTGAGATGTAGATGACACAGGTGAAGTAATATATCACTTGTGATTCATTTTGTCTACAAACAAAACAAGAAATCTTCAAAATTACACTAACAATACCTGTACCAAGCACATGTGTCAAGTCATTGAATTTATCTGTTTAAATGTGCATCGTGTAACCGCTCTCCTCAGATGTGCCCGCGTGACTAGCGGCTATTAAACTACCAAATGGGTGACAACCAATTTCAGCACAACACGAAATAATGAACACATTCGGGGACATACCACACTCGTACGTCAGTGATTAACCGTTAATACAAATATTGAATAATATTTAAAACATTTGCCAAGTGTTAAATGTCACAATATTATTTTGTACACCCCATTCGACGAGAAATATAGATGGGAAATTAAAATTTTCTCTCTAAAACAAAGAAAATAAAAATTTAATCGCAATGAAGGATATAAAAAGAATGGAAAAAAATGGTCTTTTCTAACGCAAAGATCTTTCCGGGAAATGAAACAATATAGCAATTCAAACAACATTTAAAAATCAGGAGTAAAATTATATTTAAGTGTAATACACCTCATTTGGATGAAAAATTATTTTTGGTGTAATTTTGAAGTTTGTTATTCATTAATATTAATAATTGGTATTTAATTATCAGTATTAAATTGTAATTTAGTTCATTTTAATCACAAACAATTCAGTGAATGAGTGAAAATAAATTTTATAAAATTTCTTATCACGTATTATAGTGCTGCGTAAGGAATTAGTGTATTGTTAATGAAATACAGAGGTGCATAATTTTAATGTGTTTATCTAATTATATTGTAATGTATTTGTATAATTACAACAATATGCAGATAAACATATTAAAAACAAAAATATTGGATCCTAAGTGTACAAGTTGTTTGCACAAATGACAGGGTATTGGACTTCATACCTGTTACGTTGGTACATAGTATTCGAATAATATCCCTGAGATAGCTCCCAAATATAACTGAAAAAAACTAATTCCAGAAATACACGTGACTCAGTCTGAAATTATACTAGGTATGCAAAATTGCTTTATGTTATTAGTAACATAAACGAACAGTTGGTTTACAAGATACATTCCTTTAAAAAGTACCCATTTGTGTGGCATTCAAGGCCTGATTGGTCATCAAGCTGTAGGATATTTCCATTTGACATTTGGAACATTGATTAAATCCCTACCCACGTGCTGAAATTGGTTGCCAATCAAAATTACTTTCTGGCTCATTATTTGTGCACAACTCCACAAATAAATCTGCGTGACTCATTTACAAAATTTGTTGTAAACAAACACTGAAAATATAGAACACACATTTTGTAATAAAAACTTTAATTTTTAACCATACATTTATAAATCACATTAAATAAAATTGTGAAGCAATTGTCTAACTTTAGATTCTACAACAGATGTCGCTGAATTAAGTGAAACTAAATTAAATAAAAAAAAATTTAATTGAAATATTCTCTCCTCGTTTTAGCTTTTTATTTTTAGCTGATAATTTCTATCGACTGTTGAAGTTTGCTCTTATTAGGATGTTTCAAATCAATTACAATTATTTAGTATTTTATGCTTCGTTCAAAGTATTTTTCTAAAATGTTTCAGAGGCGAAAATTGTATTTAATTGATTGGTGATTGTCATGTGTATGGCTTCAGCCTTAGTTTTAAAACTAATTCTAACCATCACCGTCCCTACAATAATCCTTACCAATGTCAAAAACTATGTGAATCGAAATGTCAAGGCAACATTAGGTGATATTACAAATCTGTTTACATGTGTTGAAATAAGTAAATGAAACTAGATGGTTGTCATTACCATCATGTTATTTGTAGTATAAATACCTACATTGTGTCATTTATAAAACAACTTAATAGTTCATTTTGTGTTTACAACTATTGGAAAGTGTGATAACAAAACAAATCCAATATAACTTAAAATTGTTTATTGGAAGCATACCAAGTTGGAGTATGTAATACTGGATGTACACCTGCACACCAGCTACATCAATTTATTGCTATATGTCTTCGTTCAATTATAATAGAAAATACGAGTTGTTTTCTTAGCTACCAGATCATTAACTAGATTCATTTCTAAACTGTAATTCCAATAAACTCTGACGCAGCAGGTGATGTTGAGAACATGTAAGTATGAGTAGTTTGTAATATCACTTGTTATGCTCATTTTCTGTATCATGCTCTTGAAATATGAACATTAATTCTGAACGGGTAAATCATTGTGAGTATTACATTATAATTTAATTCATTTTAATCACCGATAGTCACCAGTTCTTGCATAATTATATGTTGAGTTTCAATCTGCTTGATTCTTCAGTGGAATTCAGTTTTGTGTCTGTAATATTTTTGCTTCATTGTCTCTGGAAATAAACTTCTTTGCAGCTTCACTTGTGATATTATCTCTGCTTCAGTGGTGAGTTGCAACTGATGATTGTTTCTGACTCGGCCGTGAAATTGTTCTGCTGGTATAACCATAGATAACATCTTTTTGTTTCCTTCTTGACCTTCTTGATTTAAGGACATCACCATGATCGGGATCACTGAATCATTCTAAGATACTTATATCCATAGACAATGCCTTTATTCGAAGTTAATTTTAGATATCTTAGTATTTGTTTGTCACATAGCCAGTCTTCCATGCTTGAATAGTATCTGGTCTGGTTCCAGCCATTGTGCAAAAAGTTTTCTTGACGTTTTCTAATTTCCTCACTTGATTACTTCCCTTGATGAATGATGTCGAGATCAGTTTACATTCACTCATTCCAAATGTCATAAGAACCTTTTTTGTATACACATTGAGGGACTTTAAAGTTGGAAACATTTTTCTTGCTATTGAATCTCGTATCCACCAAGTATGATGCAGGATTCATTCCAACCTTAAGATATCTGTTGAATTCATATTCGAAGTTGTAAATAAACCAACATCCACCTACAAAGCTGATGAGCGTCATTTCTCCGAAATCCAAGTTGTAGCAAGAAATTATTGAAGCTCTCATTTCTATAAATCGCTCATTGCTCTAGTTAATAGATTCCATCAATTCTATCTTCGAAGCCCGATGGCTGGCGTAATTCTTTTAACTGTTCAAATAGAAATGTTCTTCAAAACATTGAACGGTTGCATTACCTTTCTTTTTTTGCTGCAATATTGAACAAAATCCATATCGTTCCCATCTTGGCAGCACAACTAAATGTCATCATAATCGAATTCTTAATGTTGACAAAAGTCTTGAATCACGAGTCTCGCTTTTCAACTTTCAATTAAACTGTCTGGATTAGTCTTTATAGATCCAATTGCAACCGACTGCTTTCTTTTAATTTGTTAACTTTTCATGAATCCATATTTGATTTTCTTGCATTAACTCAAATTCAGTTTCTATTGCTTTTTACCTGTAATTTTTTCTTGGCTTCCCAATGTTTTTTGTAGGAGCTGGGTTCTGGAGCAGAAGAAATATTTCAATTATATTTATGTTGCTTCCGGTCAGAAGCTCCAGTTTCAGATACGGTTTCATCTGGCTCTTTCTCAGCACTAGGTTCATTCTCATGAACTTGTTCTTTCGCAGTTTCATGTTTAGGTCTATCTGACTGGTGACACTTGGACTTACAGCATACTACAAATTCCATTCCCGAGAAAAAGAACTCTGGAATTTGCAATATTCTTCATTCCAGATACAACGGAATCAATAATTCTGAATTACATGTTACTTAGTTTCTTTCGAGAAGACAAGGCTATCTTCCCTCACATATTTTACTATTCAGCTTGATGTTAATTACAATTTTTTTTACGTAACTGCAATGAAATTCTTCGGACTATTATCAGCTTTGTTGGGTGAGAAATTTGGCATTTGGAGTGCAGAGGCCAATGCTACTGCTCCTTAATTAGAATACTTGGCTTCTTTTGAGGCTGTTAATAAATTTGGTATTGTCCAGCAATTCAGTAGCTAAGGGGTTTGGATGAGTAGTGTGCTTTTTCTGAATCTGTTAATGTCCTCTAGAATGGTAGAAGTGTTGAGGCATTTGTGAATTTCACAATCTCGTGTGATCCAAGGTGCACTGAATATGTTTCTTAAAGTTGCGTTTTGAGCTCTTTGCAGACACATTATGTTGCTATTACTAGCCACGCCCCACAGCTGAATGCCATATGTCCACATGGGCTTGAGGAGTGAGCTGTATAATAGTAGTTTATTGTCCACCGATAGCACAGAGTTACGACCCAATATCCAGTGCTCAATCAAGCAGCTCATCCAAACTCACATCAAGCAGAAACGTGACCAATGAAATACCAGGTTTTTGCACCTGATATTTAATTGGTCACGTTTCTGCTTGATGTGAGTTTTCCAGGTAAGCCTTCTGTCTAAGTGGAAGCCAAGATATTTAACCCAACTAGTGTGTGGTAAAGTGTACTAATTCCAAATTCTTCACAAATTTTCTGTTGGCAAACCTCTTACGCCTAACATGTAAAACCCATCATTATTTTCACTTGTCCGTGAAACAGCTTAAAAGTTTTTTCTTCAATAATGTCTATATTTTTTAATTATGATTTCTAATGCTTTTCAACTTAACTTGTTTATAAGTAGCGAATCTTACATGAAATGCAAATAAAACGAAATATAATAAGAGAAAATAAATTCATCTGAATGGATGGTATACACCAGTGGTAAACATCGGTGAATGACAGTCTTTCCCATTTCCCATTGACAACAGCTTCTATTTATGTAGTGTCTCTTTTCAAAGCTTTAAGTGGTTGATTTGCTGCGATTATGTTATTTATTTTACAGATTTTGAATGGATCTTTCCGATAAGCGAGATAATTTTTAACTCCATTGTAAATAAAAAAGGATTTTTGTCACAATCAGCATAAAATGCTTCTGCAGAAATTTATATAAGGCCGTGATGACATTATTCTGTATTTGCCTTTGTTTCGGTGGTCTTCCATCCACTTTCTGTTCAAAACATTGCTTTACCTTTGACCGGTTTGCTTACAGCAGTGACTAATTATTTTCTTCTTCGAATATTTATTACACTTTTTAAATGGCTTTGCTTTCAGATTTAAATACCCTGCTCGCTACCAATGTCTCTTGTGTGACAGAACATGTTTCTTTCACAATTAATGTTTCTCATAAACACAGACTTGATCTGCCTAGTTCTCAATGGTTTTACTTGATTTTGCCATCAGCAACCAGCTCCAACTGTACAAAAAATACTCTTCCGACTAGGTAACCAAAATCTTGCATATTAACAACAGATCAGTAAATGGTGATTCATATGTGCTTCCAATATACAGATTCAGTTTCAAAGAATTCTATATATTTTTCAGTTCTGACAAGTGACTTAGATATATCATATTCAGGAAGATTTCCTCTAGCTGAAAAATTCTAAGTAACGCTAAATATTTTTTTTTAATTTAATGATGAAACCTGTGTAATCTTCTTTAAATTTCATTTGCACTTGTGTAGCGCATTACATTTCCGACAAAATCTTTCGTCTTATATGGTATTCAAATTAGAGTATGTGACTATTTGTCTTTGGAAAGTTAGTTAACTCTTCTTGATTAGTATCATCCGGTCTCTTTAGGATCCCTTCTGTAACTTCCATTACATTGGAATTACTTCAGGTAAAAATTAATACTTTCAATTTCTATGTTGGCCAATTATTTTTCCTTCTAAAAGTTCAAATGAGACCTTTAAAATACCCATATATATAAAGTACCCATAATATAATCAAAAGTTATTAACTTTTTCCATTAGAAAGACCCTGTAGTCGAGCTGGGCCTAACATTCTTTTGCATTAGTTTAATTTAGTTTGAATCACGATGGGAACATAACCTCTTGCGCAAATTTATTTAAAAAGCTTACCAGAGTATTGACACAACTGTCCGAGATGTAACTAGCCCCTTCAAGGAACAATTATGCGAGACTATTTAGGAAATTACATTTGACAGTTGAAAAAACACGCAGTGAAATATTAGATGTATAAAGAAAATACGCTAATGAAATAAAAAAATATGCAGATGGAAATACATATAAAAATACTTTACACTCTCTGTGATATTCATTTATCAATGTTACGTGTGCAAATATTCCAACTTGATGAATGTCTTGAGTCACAGTCTAAGCTGTTATATACGTATCTAAAAGATCTTCATCTTGATGCTGACTGAGGAATTTGTATTTTCCTATTCTTGTCCAGTGTGAAATAACTATCTAATGATCTTGTAACTACATTGTGTGTATGTCTCTATTCTTCAGAAAAGGAATTATAGTCATCTAAACACTGCCCGCCTATAAAATAAAGAAGAATTTCGTCACATCACATCACATAACATTCACATCGTATAGCAGTTTGAAATTTTCATAAAATTGTTCCCATCTTTGCCACAACTGATTTGTATTTGGATCACGTAGATTCCTTGGTTTCACACCTTTTATTTGAATTTCCATTGTAACTCAATGTGAATTACTTTTATTTTTAGCTGAAGTATTGTAAAGTTTACACTGATTCAAGTCCTTAAACTTTATACAAATATGTCCCTACATTTTGTGTTGACTTGGTGGATGATATTGCGAGTAATCATAATTTAGACAAACACTTCCATCCTTAAGTGTTATTAACATGCGCACTGCTTTATAACATGTATAACGTCTGAAGTTACAGTATCTTGCGTACACGTTTCGTAATAAATACAAAATTTCAAACTAATTCTTAAAATTAACATATTTGTTTTACTCAATGTATGTATTATATTTTACTATAGTTCGTGAACATTATCTATCTAATCTGTGAGCATGTTTAATGGTGGAAAACACTTACTTTTGCAAATATAATTATAACAAATATGTTAATATGTGCTATTTCATCTTCTACATATGCATTATTGCTTCCAGATGAATCAGCGAAATTACCATAATATTAAGTACTATTGACATTGTGCCAAATTTTCTTTCTTTACTAGTTATGTGTGTGGGAACCCTCTTTTCGTAGTTCATTTTATCTTCTGTGTAATAATTATTTTCCAATTCTGTTATTTTATCTACTAAACATGAAAATGAGTGTCACTCTTTTCCTAATTCATTTTATCTTTATGTTATGTAGGTAGTATGTTGGTAGGAATACCACTTTTCCTAATTTATTCTATAATTATATGTAATAATTATTTCCTGTGATAAATCTCTCTATCCCTAGTTTATTTCATCTTTTTATCAGATACGATAGTGTAAATCTCTCTGTCCCTAGTTTATTTCATATTTTTATCATAAACGATAGTGTAAATCTCTCTGTCCCTAGTTTATTTCATATTTTTATCAGATACGATAGTGTAAATCTCTCTATCCCTAGTTTATTTCATCTTTTTATCAGATACTATAGTGTAAATCTCTCTATCCCTAGTTTATTTCATCTTTTTATCATAAACGATAGTGTAAATCTCTCTGTCCCTAGTTTATTTCATATTTTTATCAGATACGATAGTGTAAATCTCTCTATCCCTAGTTTATTTCATCTTTTTATCAGATACTATAGTGTAAATCTCTCTATCCCTAGTTTATTTCATCTTTTTATCATAAACGATAGTGTAAATCTCTCTGTCCCTAGTTTATTTCATATTTTTATCAGATACTATAGTGTAAATCTCTCTATCCCTAGTTTATTTCATCTTTTTATCATAAACGATAGTGTAAATCTCTCTGTCCCTAGTTTATTTCATATTTTTATCAGATACGATAGTGTAAATCTCTCTATCCCTAGTTTATTTCATCTTTTTATCAGATACTATAGTGTAAATCTCTCTATCCCTAGTTTATTTCATCTTTTTATCATAAACGATAGTGTAAATCTCTCTGTCCCTAGTTTATTTCATATTTTTATCAGATACGATAGTGTAAATCTCTCTATCTCTAGTTTATTTCATCTTTTTATCAGTTAGATAGTGTAAATCTCTCTATCCCTAGTTTATTTCATCTTTTTCTGTTGTAATTATTGCCTGTTTTTCACATTTTTTAAACTAAATATGAAAGACAGAGTCCCTCTTATTCTAGTTCATTTTATCTTTCTACATGATAGTTATTTTCTGTGCCAGATATGGAAGGCGGAATTCCCTTATCTTCTGTTTCTAACATCTTCAGTAACGTGTATTAAAATGGGACTCATATTTTCCTGATTAATTTTATCATTTTCTGTTTTAAAATTATTTTGTTTCTGATATTTTCTATACCAGATAGGAAAGTGGGAATCTCTCTTTTACTAATTCATTTTATCCTTTCTATCTCGTAATTATTTTCTGTACTAAGAATGAAAGTGAGTATACCTCTTTTCCTAATTCATTTTATCTCTCTGAAATTAAATTATTTTCTGTAAAGCTTTCATTGCATTTAGCATCAGCCCATTATTTTGTAACTTCTTTCAACTTTTTCCTCTGTCTTCATCAGTACTTGAGTCATCTTCACCATGAGATACATTTTGTTCGATATTCTTTCCTTCGTTTAAATTCTGAATACTTTGTTGCCAATTGCTTAGGACAGTTTCATAGTTAGACAGAGAAAAGCCATCTGAAATTCGCTTCAGTAGTTCTTCATACATATTATTCCATTCTTCCTGCTTTTTAACTTTAACATCTCTCAGATTAAATAATTTTTCAGAACCGGGACCCTGGTCATGGCCGCTTAATTTTGTTGCTGAAATTTGAGGGTTTGTGTTTATCATTGTTGTGATGTTTTCACAGGTGGTTAGAGTACTTCTTGGATGTGAAGTGGTAGTAGATCTAACGCAGGCTACCTCTGTGCTACTTTGAGAGCCTGTTGTGGTAGAAATGGGATTGGATGTTAAAGAGGGGACTGAGTCGCAGGTCAGACTTATCTGTCCTTTCTCGGTAGTCACTCTCGTGGTTTCAGGTGATGGTCTGGTCTCGCTTTCAGAACAATTGGCTGGTGTACGTTCATCACACCCTGTAACAAAAATACATTAGAGACATAATTATTATAGGATTAATGAAATGTGCGGCTACAAAAAGGAAATCTATCCTGGAATTATAGCAATTTGTTCTTTATTGTTTTGTAGTTTAAGATTTTGCCTCTTAAGCATTTTGTAATTGTATCGCAGAATACTAATAGAATATTGATTTCTGAAAAACAACTTATAGGATAGCAATAAATCCACTGAAATCCACAATATAAAGAATGTAAAATTGTTATGCAACATACAGTGTTGCTGTTGTCGTCTTTTCCCCTGATCAAACCACCTCTTTATTCAAATCACATGTTTACTTTTTCAACTTCTCTTTAAAATATCCTTTCACAGAACTTTGAGCACATTTGATTACAGAGTATCAATTTATCGTTACTACTTGTGATTAAAACTTGCTAAAAAATGGCAAAATAAATCATTATATCATTACGAAATAAAGTAGATGCTCTTATTAAAAATATATTAAAGAGAATAATATCAACTGTTTTGTTGCTTTAATATCTTTGCATTGCCCTGTCATGAAATTAAGATTTAAACATTGGATTATGAAAAGGATGTCCTGTGTTTTTTCATCTTTAGTCATGTAAAACCAAAAGTGCTCTGGGTTCACCATGTAAGTATTGAAGACACTCTGTGAGAGCCAAGAACAAAGCTAATTTTATCCTTCTTACTGAATTTGAAAATAAACTTGTTAACCCAAGTAGAACTTGCGCCACACCAGATTCGTAAGCATCTAGTGATGTACGAAAGGTGAAACATTAGCGTTTCTATTAAAATTTAATGTTTACAGCTCAGTGCTTCTATTAAACTGTTTAAAAATAATTATATTTTTCATAAGCCTAGTCTATCTTTCACAGACGTAAGAATAAATTACACGAGGCGATTTTTGATTGATGAAACTTATTTTACATTGTCAAACCTAAAATAACCAATTATTTAATTTTTTAAAATTTTTATTCTGCACACTTTAAAAAACTGACTGCCGGTGGGATGGCAGTCAACTTTAACATTGTTGGAAGCTCTAATTACAATTTAAAAGTTTAAAAGCAACTAATGTTCTAACAATAATAGTTTAAAATGCTTCTCATAATGACGTATTGCGCACATATCTGTGTACGTGTTCACTGTCACTTTTGCATGTCTTATTTTACCCATAGACCTTTTATTAGTGAAATTCAAATCTAGTTCTAGCTTTGGGTTATCATTTTACATAATCGGTGGATATTTTATGTGTATTGTATTTATATGCAGATATGATATAGATGGACAGACAACTGAGTGAGAGAAGTAAAATTCTGTTCAGATTTTCCAGATTCATTGAAACCTGGAAAACTTTTAAGTTTTTTTTGCATAATGGAAATTAAATGCAGAATCGGTTCTACATATCCATATGTGTATATAAGTTTTCATAAGTTTCATAAATTTATATAAGTTTCAGTTTGGCTTGATTGAATTTGATAAAATATAGGTGAATTCAGAATTACAAAAGGGTTCACCTAAATAAGTAAAATTTCAGAGCTAGAAATTAAATCAAAAAACTCATTCTGACAGCCATGAGATGTTATATTCTTAAGATATTATCAATTTATCACATTTATCATAATTGGTATTAAAGTCAAGATTCTCAAAAGACTGTTTCATATGTATGGCAGTCAAGTTTAACACGTTTTTGGAAGATGTGCTAAATACATAAATGACAAAATAAATTTAAAGATTAACTGAAATTCGACAACATAAAGATTTTTTTAATAAAAACCCTAAGATTTGAAAACAATAAATAACAATTGATCAATCAATCAAAAAATTAAATTGACACCAGATTAAGTATTGACGCAACGTTATCAAATTCATAATCACGAATTTAAAGGTGATATTTACAAAGTCATTATAAACGCAGCAATCTACAGCAGATAAGATAAATGAATACTTATGAATATATTGCTGTTTGACATATGATTATAACGGCAACGTACAAAACGAAATAAATTTGGTATCTACGCACTCCTGATAATTTATCACTTATTTATTAGCCATATATTGTGGTTCATCGATGAATAACAAAAGCGAGTTGATTTCATATATACATATGTATGTATATATAATAAAACAGTAGAGGTCAAAATATTTCCACATTAAATGTATTAAAAAAATCAGTTGGAGAGAGCATACGTAGGATTTATAGAAAAAATCTAGACAATTTTTGGTACCTCGTCTATCTATTTGTACGCTTACCACTTAAAAATGATTACACAAATTTACATATATGATTCAGTATATAATGATGTCACCTATTCAATATGCAGTACGCAATTAAATCACCCATTCAATATGCCGTGTGTAATGTTGTTAGAATAAATATTTGTTGATCTGTCTGTCAGTACATTTGTTTGTTTGTATTTATATCACTTAAAAAGTACTGATAATATTTAAATATAAGATTGAATTTTGCACTCTTGGATTTATTAATCTGCGAAAGACCATCAGTCTGAGAATGACCTACACTTCTAACATCTAATAATCATTGTCGCTGAAACTTGTACTACAATAAAATTAATGCTAGAGTGATATATAATAAAACCTGAACACCAGTTTTGTTCATATTTGTCATCACTCTCAACTGTTATTACAAAGCGGATACTATGTGAGATCCATGCTGTGATGTAGCAGAGTATCCTGATGTGGACCAGGGAACAACAGAAGTACATTGAACAATTTGTAACCTCTCTAGGACTTCCAGATTCCTTTATTTGGAGAAAGAGGAAAGCGTTTGGGTTTACGATGTATGCACACAACTATTTAACATTTTAACATTTGCTTTGCAGAGTCTTCCGCACATTGTTTTACCTGATGCATCTTGTATGAAATAAGATCAATCACATAATATATAAGAAAGGTTTACACCATAATCGTGATACTTGAAAGTGAATATATCTTAAGACAGAACACGAGTGAGAGACGTTCCATATGTAGTCTTTGCAACATATATAGATTTATGAAGCCTGTATGTCTGTTAGTGAGATGACATGAGCAGAGACTTTCCATCTGGAGTCTTTGCAATATATATACATTTATGAAGTCTGTATGTCTGAACCAGGGTCACCAATGCCAGGATCTAACAGATCAGAACCTGGCATTGGTGACCCTAGTCCAGTTGGAGGTGATATTATAAAAAAACTCAACCGTAAAATATTAGCACTGTATATTGTTGCAAGTATATTCACCTTCATCATATCTAACAAAGGATTGCGTGCTAAGCTGTTTCAGAATTGGTGGTGAAAGAAAACCATCAAAGCTTGACGAACTGCTGCCCGGCTCTGCTCCTGAAAGAAAGAGTAAATAGAATTGAACCTTATTGTTGGATCAATTTGTGGTCATATTAGCCTAATGGTATTAGTTATTAATGAAGACTGTCTTTTGGAATTAATATCTTTAACAAGACTAAGGTTTACATTATGTGAAAGGAATAAAAACAGAACTGGTTCTTCATTATAGAATTTGTCAGACCTTATTTCTGGTTAAAATCTTTTCAAATGCTCACAGGAGAATTTACGTTAACCAAAACGGAGTTAAATAACTATGTATTATATAATATTAATGACGAATGTAAAATATAACAGGGAAAATAGTTATTATACCTATCTTTTTGTCCACCGAGTGTAGCTTTCCAGTTTACAATTCTTACTATTGAAATTTAGCAATTAATTCTCTTATAATCCAAATAAAAAGGTAATACAAAGCGATCAACAGGATATTCTGATTGTGAAATTTATTTTATAAGAAATATAAAATGTAACGAAGCAAATATTACAGGATGATGAAGATGATGTTTAATTAATATGAAAAGATACATCGACAAAAACTGTTTCCATTCATAATATTAACATTTCTTTTTGTTCTAAAGGGAACAAAAGAAGTATTGATATATGTTTCATGATATAAGAACACCTTGTTCACTATGAAGATGTTTATTGCTTCGTGGTGAGGCCAAGAATACTACAATTTAAAGATTTAAACAAAGCTACAATGCACTTGACCTAATAAAAATTGTAAAACGTCATTTATTAAACACCTGTATAACTTCTGGCAGATGTTAATGGTATGATTGTGTAATGTGAAACCCATAATCAAATCAAGATTACACAATACTCCTTCAAGCATAATTCTATTCAGCAGTACTTTGTCAATACACATTTGCTCACATTGGAGTGCAGCTTATTGGTCAGAGACCAATGTAATAAATAGAGGAAAATAATGTATAAGATATTTTATCAGAAGAATTGTCTCAAAAATAAAATATTTCGAATCACACAATTGATTGAATCACACGAATAAATATTGCGTTGAACCAACACAATGTGAAAGCAACGCGCTACTTTTATCATCAATCATGTCACTTTAGTGATCGGAGCATCAACCAATGAACCTAAACTTTAAAATCATTAAAAATTTACTCGCACTGCTAGCATTTTATACACATTCAAATGTAAAATTCCATGTAGAATTAAAAACCATTGGTTTATGTATTTTTATTTTTATTGGTGCTATAAGCTCTCCCAATACGTGGGCTTTCATGGATTGTAAGTCGACTGGCTCTATGACCCTATAGCTTTTGATGATCAGTGAGTAAGATTACGATATAAATAAAAAAAAATGTTTTAAAGTACTATATTTTTTTGTTCATTGAACCAAAAATCTTGAAATTTTTCCAGAAATTTAAGGCTATAGGATTCATCATACAACATTATATTTACAGGGACAGAGAGATGGATGAACAACCAAGTGATCCTATTAGGATTTAATTTTTTCGTTTTGAGGTACAGAATTGTAGAAAGAAGAAAATCCCTGCATGTGACATGCATGGGTTATGGACGTTCCATTTAAATAATTGCCATAATCAGTAACTCTTGAATAACATAAGATGAAGGGAGGTCTTGTCATGGCATAAAAATTGCAGCTCAACTTTTTGATAGAAATTGGTTGGTTTTTTAAAAAAAAGCTGTTTCACATTGGGAGGGTTCGAGTAAAACACAAGTATAATTTTGTCGTTTTTAAACCCCTATTGTAAGATATGATGTGAAAGTTTCATTTGACCCCTTCTCCCCTTAAGGATAAAGGATAAGGAACTTTTTTTATTAAATATCAAAATGAAAACAAAAATCTTTTAACTTTTGTTGGCTAATGTTAATAATTATTTAAAATTTTAAATAATTATTCAATCTAAAGAGCACCTAATTAACCCTTGGTCATACTCCCTTGGTCAACAAAAATAAGAAAAACCTTCAACTTCCCCAACCCCTAAACTTGCTTACGTAATATTTGAACGCAATCTGCTAACTGACTGTAGAAAATATGAAACCAAAAATGTATGTATGTGTCTACCATATGATACAGCGTGTAAACAAAACTGGGCGGAATTTATATTGGCCAATTTCTAATGAATGTCTCCAGCTATTTTGTTACATTTTTTAACTTCACAATTTTAGTCTGTGTGGAAAAAATTAAGAATTAATTTTTATCAGAAACAAGCCAAAAGAGTTTCGTCACTTCATTAATTCTTTATAAGCATGACACACCAATGTATCATAATTCAGTATCCCAGAAAAGAAATGTAAATTGGATAGAGTTCTTAGGAGATGGACATGATGCAGGGTATGTGGTGCAACAGTTAGTGTCTCATGAGTCCAACCATGCAAATAATTTATAAACCCTATAATAAAATAAAACAATAAAATTGTACTAAAATATTACAAAAAAAACATGCAACTGGCTTTCAATTCATAAGGAAATACTGAAATGTTGGAGAAGCATTTATTTTGAGAGTGAACTAATTCAAACCAGGTTTGTTTTTTTTCCGTAATTAGAAGTTATTGAATTGTTATTTGAATCACCTTTTTTACAGAAAAAAATTAAATTTTTTAAATTGTAAGTCAAATTGTATTTGCATCACACTTAGGTTCTCTTCTGAATTGAAACTCAAAAACAAACTAAACATAATAAATTGATATCACCCTTCGACTAAATAAGTTTTCTTTTTATCCTTTCATTGGGGTAGATGTCCCCTGAACCCTAACTAACAATTATTAAGTTTAGAAAATAAAAAACACAATGTCCTGTTCACCTGCGTTACTCAAATTCTGAATTGTTTTATTTGAAAGTGTAAGATAACTTGTCAAAATTTCTGCTCAAAGATCCTAATTGGTATCTTGCATCTAGAAGAGATAGTGAAAGAAAAACTGAAACTCACTACTGGATTTGGCTTCGGGAGCATTCCGACTTGACGCACTCGACTGGTTGAATGTAGTGGTTTTGGTGGGGTCGCTACTAACTGTGACCGTGCTTGCATTGGACTGCCTGAAACTATATCCTTGTTCACTCTAAGAGGCATCAAGTGAAACTCCTCTCCCTTCATTCACATCTGGTGTCCCAAACTGCTCTTTTTGGGATGCAGTACTAGCCTCGTTAAGCCCCAGAGTATTTTTTATTGCTGCGGAGCACTCCTGGTCTGTTTGGGTTTCTATTGATCTGAATCCACCTGTGGATGATTTTGAAATAAGTTATATTGTTCTGAGCACCACCTTCACACATCCATGAACCAAATATGTTGTTCACTTTAACATGGACTGTGAAATGAACTCACTGTGTTATTTTTTGTTTTTGTTCCACTTTCACGGTGATGAAATTGCTTGCTAGGGTGACCATATGAATTTTGCCTTATAAAAACGATATACACAAATAAAACTTCGTGATGTAGTATTAATTCTACTTCCTTTAAGTTCTTTACCACGACCTAGGTTTCGTTGTATTACAACATCTTCAGGTGGACTATTAGCAAAGATTGGTTAATCTTTGCTAAAGAACCCACCTGAACATGTTGTAATACAATGAAACCTGGGTCATAGAATTTAAAGAAAATAGAAATAATACTACATCACGAAGTTTCATTTAATTGTGAATAATGAATTTCTACAAAATTAACACCAAGTATATTAAAAAATTATATATTTCCAAATAAGTTATTCTTATGAATGATGTGCGTTGTGAATGTTTAATTAGATTTTGTGTCTTGGTAATGGCGATTATTATCATATTTATTTATGAAAAGGTATAAGATGCAATTTTATAATTCAGTGAGACAGTTATTTTTGGATAATTTTGGACCTGCATGAAATTATATTAATTAAGACTAATATTAAATTAAGGCATGGCTATATGACATTATAAATAATATAACATTTTTAAGTGACATTAGATACTAAGTAGTGACTGTGACATCAAAACTAAAAAATAATAATTCATAATTGTCTTCCAGCTGAAATTAATTGGCATCTTAACGAATAAACAGTTTTAAAATAATAAAATACTTTCCATACTTCCATTGTCTTTCATCACTTTATGTTCTGTTAATGAGAATAAATACGTTCTCCGAATTCAATCTACTTATCTCCATAATGGTAATACTTTCAATCACTGAACATGCATACATACAAACATGCAAAATAGTGCGCTTTAACCAATTTTCATTATTTCTTATTGAAATGCCAAATTTATACTCTAAAGTGAATGCAATGGTGTTCACGTCAAGTTTATAGTTTTCGGCACATATTCATTATTATACATTGCATTCAGCCACTCATGGAAGTCCTTTGATACTTTTGAAAAATGCTAATTTTCCTCAGTCCGCACAATCACGCGAGGAAAGCAATTTACTACTCAATACAATACTGATATGCATCCACACCTGCTGCAGAAATAGAGACATCCGTCGAACTCTATCACAGCGTGAAGAGCATAGGATCATTACACATTATGTCTTATCCATCTGTAGCAGAACAATCTTAAACTGTCCATGGAACGCCACACTCTTCTAGATATTCAAGTGATAGATGCATTTCTGTCGCTTGTTGGATATAAAGAATATAATATTTCCCTTATCTTGTACTAATATTAGTATCCACGTTCCTTCCGAAGTTTGAACAATTGTAATTTAAACCTTGTCGCATCTTTTGCCGCCATCATTAATTGCCCTCGTAATTGTACATGGATATGAGAATTATGCTGTGCTGTTTTTTTTACAATTCTGGACAAAAATTGAATCTCCTATCTAAACTCCAAATTTTGTCCCCGTTGTCTGCCTGTTGGGTTTAGGTATTTTTATGTCCAGAAATGGGGATTTATTCATTTGATTTTCTAAAACCGCTGAAGGTATTCCTTCCTGCTTTAGTAACTTCAACTTCAGGACTCTTTTTTAGAATTATGAGGGTCATTGCGGGTCACATCATTGGGAAGACTAGCGAGACCTTCTACCTCCTTTTGAGATTAAATTACTTAAGGAGGTTGGAAACATTGTTGAGATTAGGAAAGATGCTCTGGAAGGTGAAGATGTAGTTACTAAGTGAGGTTTATCTTTTCCATCATCTAATGTATTAACAGACTAGGTGAAATGTTCAGATGAACTATTACGAGTGGCTGTCACTAACAATTGGAATTGGTCTTTCCCTCCCAGCTCGTCGGTCACATACTCGTTAAGTTGATTCTCAGTCAAAGAAATAATAGGAGATATGTTTCATAAAGCCATGGGAGAAAAATAATTCTCTATATTTACCTTTCAAAGCACATTATTAAAAACGTCAAGAGCTATTCTTACAGATTCAGTCTTATTGCAGTATTGCTTAGTTTGTTATGTTAAATTAAATCAATGTATATTATGACCTTTTAATTGTAGCATTGACTGACGAGGAGATGGCACGGACGGGGAATATTAAGTTTGAAATCGACATTTGTAAACTGTTAGTTTACAATGAAGGTAATTATTTGTGACAATATAAATGCACTCCAGCGAACCAATAGTGAGAAACAACGTTCAAAAATTTTACCAACACCATATACGTCAAACAACTACAAGCTCCGTAGCCTGACTGACGAATAATGTAGCACGGTAGAGCCAATGTAACATGAAGTGGATATGATTTTGTATCTCAATATTTTTTTTTTATTTAATTTTTTTAATTATTGTCTGCTTACCGAATTTAAATAATAAGAACACGTTTCTATAATTTTTATTCTTCGTTTATTAAAAATTTACTGAAGTTTGTACCAGTATTTGTATTAAAAAAAAAACATATTATTTGTTTATTAAATCCAGATTAAAAATAGACATTTTTCCTTTTTATCATCCGATAAAGTTTTTAGTTGTGTGAATTGGGTTAATGCAAAAAAATGACGTATAATTAATAAGATGTGGCAATTTAATACATTCAAATACAATTGAATACATTAACAATAATGATAGTTTATTAAAATCAAGTTCACAAAACTTTCACAAGCAACGCGAAGGGCTATGTCGTAACCATGGACACTAACTATTAATCTCTTCCCTGATTACCAATTTCTTTGTATCTATTATCATAACTAATATTGTTATATTCAAACATATATGTTCATGTACTTAATACATATAATATTGGTAAGTAAATTTTTAATAAATAAAGGATAAAAATTAAGAAAGTCCTTCAATTGAATTCAGTAAATGTATAATATTTGCTATATGAAATTCAAATAGAAAAAGAATGATTGCACTTTACTGCTCGAAAAGCAGACTGCTCGGCAACGATTGCAATTTATATATATATACATATATATATATATATATATATATATGTATGTATGTATATCTATATACGTATATATATATATATATATATATATATATATATGTGTGTGTGTGTGTGTGTGTGGGTGTAGGTGTGTGCGTATGTATGTGCGCATGTGCATGCGTGTGCGTGTGCATGTGTGTGTGTTTGTGTATTTATATATATGGTAATGAAAAGTGACTTCTCGATGTGATCTGTCATTCTGGGCTTGCTAGTGCGCATTTATATTTACATAAATGATACCTTAAATGGACTTTACACAATTGTTGATCTCAAACAAAATACATCACAACCATGCTGTCTCCTTGTGAACTTGCATGCTACGTGAGCATTACTCTTACAACAGGTGTGATTGTAAGAGAGAAGGGAATAGCAAGACCATTCAAAGCTCAAAGCCCCAGCGAGCATCAATGGTGCAGAAAGCCCTGAATCTTTGAGTCGACTTCAAAATTCTGTGCACAGTTACTGTAACATAAATTACAATGTCCTACTATTTTAAGATATCCAACAAGATGTACCACAATGACTATTTGTTTATCAGATACCAATAATGTCACAAAAATATAAAAGTTTCTTCTATCAGCTTAATAAATAAAAAACAATATGTATGCTGTTAAATTAAAACGCTGTACCTTAAGTTAGAATGTATTTAATTTACATAAATGGGACACATTTGCAATTGCGATGTACTCACTAACCTATAACATAAACTTAATATTTGCTGGTGGAATTTTAATAATAACAGCTACCTCCCTTTTATATGTGCGCTTTTATTGGTCTCTTTACTTTTTTAGAGTTCTGTACAGTCAGGGTAGAAATGGATCTCTTATGGTAAGATTTTGGCGTCTGTCCGTATGTTATGATTGTTTGTCCCAGCAGCTACTATTGCTATAGGCTTAAAATTTAGAATAACATTGTAGAACTTGCGGATCTGCATCTATTTCCAGTGTAGCATTTTGGAATATTTGAATTTTTATTGAAAATGGGGTCCAAAATGGGGGGTTGAAATTAGAAGCATGGCGACACTGCCAAATTGTTATATTACTTGAGAGTGCTTTGTTTACACCTTGTAAAACCATTTTTCTTCTAATTCAAATGTACAGTTCACAATATCTGAAGAAATTGAGACTAGTAGAAGATCTTGTATTTATGTGTAGTATAGGTAAAATGAAGCTCAGATACAGACATACACGGTTTTTGAAAAAAAATTAAACCTTTAATAGTTTTTCCCTTCCTGATCCCTTAATTTTTAGACCGTAATCATGTAGATGTGTATATATTTACAGAGTAAGAAAAAGACAATAATTTGCCAGACCACATAGCCTCTGAATTAAACCATTACCACAGCAATAATTGTAGAGTTACATGTTGTTTATCAGCTTGCGGCGAGCAAGCGCACTTGAGATACGGTTGCCATTGTTGCCGTCTGTCGTCAGCAAAGCGATTCTTTTTTGTATTTTGTTAGATGTTTAAGTGTAGTTTGATACTTCAATTGTGCTGTATTTTATTGCAATCTTATATGTTAATTGGTCTTCCCACTATTTTAAATATCTCCTTAATCTGTTATTGTTATTTCTGACTTGCAATGCACATTACAATTTTCATTACATGTAAGACTAAGGTAATGAGTTAATCAAATTTCATAGTAGCTTGTGTAATGTACAGGTTATCATCATCCTGAAAGGTGTACACATGTAGAAATATATGTTGAGTAACGTGCACTTAGCCAGGTTTAAATTAATCAAATTACTGTCACGCAATAATTGAATAAAACATAGTACCAATTGTTTAGGGCTGTATCTAAACTCTCCACAAATAATAGTGCCAATAGCATCACGGAGACTTAGCTTACTGCAGCGTCAGCCATATAAAATATACAGTGGCTGGTGATTTCAAGATTTAAATACAATAAATACTAAAAGCAATAAATGGTATAAACATATAAGTGTGTACCTAAAGGTTGACCCACAGTTCACAAGTGGATGTGGTTGAACCTTTTTTCAGCCACTGTAAACATTTATGGATAAGATATATA
This sequence comes from Druceiella hillmani, assembly GCA_039881145.1. Classification (NCBI taxonomy): domain Eukaryota; kingdom Metazoa; phylum Arthropoda; class Insecta; order Lepidoptera; family Hepialidae; genus Druceiella; species Druceiella hillmani. The sequence goes on along the minus strand of JAYKKI010000019.1, from coordinate 20,822,436 downwards.
AATATATAAAAACTCATTGCAATTCATACTATGCACATTTGGGGTTTTTTATGGTTCTGTAGTCAAATGGCAAAAACAGAACCCTATTATTTCATCATATCCATCAGTCCATCTGTCTGTATGTCCCCCTGTCTGTCCGTATGTCACAGCCATTTTTTCCAGAGGTTACTAGCACTATATAGATAAAATTTGCATGGTAAGTGCCTTTAATGAACAGCTAAATAATGAAATAGTGGAATTAGGAAAAAGGTAGCACTCCATAAATGTAACTGAGGGATGGAAACAAAAACTCAGTAGAACACCTTGATATGTTCCTGGAAATTATCTCGTGAAGCTGGAATGTACCACCCTTTGTTCAGCCACCACAAAGCTATGCGGGCACGCGTGCCTATATATCGCATGATGGTGTACGTTAACACAACCATTGATTTAGGAGAGGCTTTCTTCGTGTATCTTCTATTCGAAACACTATGTTCAGTTCAAAATAAAATACTATAAATTATTATTAAATTTGGTATTGACTTTAATTATTGTTACATTTATTTAAATAAAAACGTGATGATTATAAGTTAAGATGTGTACTTCTAAACTCGTCGTCCCCAACCAATAAGTTTAATATTGTTTGGTGACGGAACCTTTCGTGCACGAGTCCGACTCGCACTTGGCCGGTTTTTTACATCTGTTTTATTCTATATTTGAATATCTATGATGAACGCAATATTATGTGTGTGTGCGTCGCAAAGCGTGTCTGTTTAGTGTGACGTCATCGGTGAGGATGGTTAAGTATTTGTAAGATGGACGGTGCTTTCATGCGGAGCTTTTAATTGTGTTCGTAGCAAATATATAAACTGTTCTCGTACGAAACAATTACCGGATGATTATTTTGCTACCAGGAAACATAGAGTTGACACGTGTTTCTATGCGATAAACTTAACAACAAAGTTTACAAAGCGTCACTTTAATTGATAAAACTTCAGCTCGTTGGTTAAAATAAATTAACAAATATAAATTGAATAAAGTGAACAAAGATATTTGAACAGCTGTTGAAGACGTCGGTAGCGACGTTTGATCTCACCTCTCTCGGAGTGCGCGAGCGCTCGCTGCTCCAGCATCCTCAGCCGTTCGTCGATGCTGGCGTGTAGTTTCGAATCAGCCTCCAGACGCGCGATCCGACCGCGCAAAGCCTCACATTCCGAGTTGAGCGAAGCGTTCTCCTCCGACACTCTGCTGCATTCCTCCTTCACGGCTTCCAGTTCTTTCATTATCCGCTCGAATCTTTCATCGATTAACTCATCAGTCATTTTTCTAGCTTCTCCACCCGCACTTGCGATTTTCCGACCCGGGTCACGCTGGTCGTTGGATGCAATATTGCAAAATTCTGCTGTTGCATCATTTACACCTTTACAGCATTTAGATGGACCGATGTCCAAATCGAATTGTAGAGCCCGATTCCAGTCATATTTTTCTGCTGTCAACGGACGTGGACAGCGCAGTACGATGACGGGGACGGAACTAAACACAAGGTTATGTAAATAACCTTTTTCACTCTTCATCTTCTGAAACTGCTTTAACCCAGCGCGTGATGTGGCGCTTCGTAATCTCGTTATAAACTCATATTCTGTTCCTGTCTGGCGGTGCTCTTCATTAATCCAATCACCTGTAAACGAAGGAAATCTACCCACGATGAGAAATTTATCGTGCGGATGTGTCTTGCTGAGCGACGTGAGGGTGTCGGTGAAGGGATCGATGTTTTTACAATAAGTAAAGAACCCGCACGCAACATGCAGACGACTGCGACATCCGCGCGAGGGAACTGTAACCCACAGACAGTCAACTCCGTCTGTCTGCCACTCGCTACGAACATGCGCCGACAGGTGTTTGCGAACAGCTATAAGAATACCGAACATCGTACATTCAAAGTCTTCATTATGTTTATAATTCAATCGAAAAATATCGAACACGTCAGTGTCAACAACTTCTTCATCCGCAGTATGTTCCCGTAAATGCGCGAACGCAATACAAATAATGTCGTGGTCTGATTGCGAGCACGCGCTTCTGAAATTATCATACGGGGTATCTAAAGGAGCACACTGATAATATATGTTTAATGGAGGCATTGTGTTGAATAAACCGTATTCCAAATTCAAATGTTTAACCTCGCGCTCGTACGCAATAACCGAAACAACCGCCTGGCGACAATACCGCTCGACTCCGACTCGCCGACAGATCGAACGAGCGCTGTATTGACGTTTGAAGTCGCGGGAACAGAACTCTGAAGTCGAACGTCGGTTGCGGACACGACTGAGCACTTCCGTACCGGCGGACGCGCTCTGTGCACGATGCTCGAAGCAATGAGTAGACGAGGCGCAATTTGTTTCTGTAACACTTCACCGTAACCGAACTGGGGACTGTCAGCAATTATTAAATTAATTACGGAAATATGTAACACATATAAAAATTTAAAGATTTATAACGAAGAGTTTGTTATTGAACGGCTGCGACACGGATTTCGAACGAACATTGTATCAAATATTGTTTGCTTACTGCGGAAAGATAACGTCGATGGAGATTAGGTGTGGGCGCGCCCCACAGCTCTACCACATACACTACAATACACATCCTTTGGCACTGCACAGCTTATCTTATCCGTATCTACTTACACAAATAATAAAACAATAAAGACGGGAAGGTTTATAATTTAAATATTTAAAAAAAGGTAATTCAAACTGCTATATTTTTAAGAGACTGTCTGTCCGTTTGACAATGAATCGCGTAAAAATTAACAAAACATTTAGGTTCCGGTTTCACTGTTACCTTCCTATCAGTATGTCCATTCGGTATCATATAAAAATAACTTAACAAATTGATACAAAATTTTAACTGCTTAATTTACCCTAGGAAAGAAGATAATAGAAAAAAACAATATTAAAAAGTCGAAGAAAAGAAAAAAAATGTCGATCTGATAATGATAAAGACATGGTTAACCATCGACTATGGATCTCACTGTCACTAACAAATGTAACAACCGACTAGCCCATGCGAGTGAAGTCACGAGCAAAGAGCAAGTTAAGAACAAATAAAATGGAATCACACAACGATATATAAAGTGGGAAATGGTGCATTCACTAACGATGCACATAAAATGCTGCAATTTTAGTATGAGGTCATCAAAACTTCATGTAAGTCCTTCATGAGCATACATCGTTTATTGGGTATGTTGATGTAGTCTACCGTTATGTACAACTTGTTGTCGTGTGTAACCTATGTAACTAATATGTGTAACGTAAAGTGATACCTCGTAACGTTATTCGGACAACTGCTCCGTGAGTTACGGTGACTTTAAATCCCTTGCGTTTGACTTACTTATTTTCAGTCTCAAAAAGTAGTATTACGTGTTTAGTCCCTCAGTACTGTCGTTGCCAAATGCTCGGTATTTTTGTTTATATTTTAATTGTGCTGCTCGCACAACAACTGTCCCGTATTTCTGGACTCTGAATGCAGTCGAGTTGCCTTCTGCGTATACGCTCTTACACCCAGAAGGCAACTCGAGTGCGTTCGCCTGGCAATATTGAACAAAGAGAGGCAGCAACTAAGCAATGGAGAGAAGTGATAAAGACCTGAGTCTATTCTGTCTGTGTGTGGTTTAGATGAAATTAATGTCAATCAACTCGAGTCGTTTTTGAAACAGTTTTCTGTCTATTGTTATTTAGTTACAAATAAAACTCCAGAAAAACTGAAAACTACTAACCTAGATACAAAAAGCAATTCTTGTGATTCCGGTATTTACTTGTAACACGATTATCACATAACTAAGGTCTAAAAGACCGAAAACATATCAAAGGTAATATGTGTGTTTATCGCATTTTTCACTCATTCAATATTGTAAAACTGAAGCATTAGCGAAACATTCAAGACGTTTTACATTTCCTAAAATATTAATTTATATCGATCTATTTCAAAAAATTAAATGATTTATTTGTGTTTGCACGTTAACATGTCGTCAATAAATTTTGTTTACCATGTTAAAATGTAATTAACAATAATTAGTGAATATTTTCCAATTCACATCTTTGCTCTCACAAGTACCGTACATTTGCAAGGTCTCGAAGTAGCTCGAAAACTAAATTGCCGCGGATAGAAACCATCGCGTACGAACTATCAAACAAAGAACGAGCCATAAAATTATGTAAAAATTTTATTTATAATTTTAGATAGCAATGGCAGAAAAACGTTTCTAATTTTTTGACTACGATAAGGGCCTTCAAAACCCTCTACTTGTTTTTACTGGATGCAGTAATAATGCCTCTAGTCGAGTATCAAATTTATTAATAAATACTTTGAAAAGAAATTATCTGTCTTAATGAAACAGACGTCGGCAATTTCCGTAGTAAATACAAAAGTTAACTTTGTCAACAATCATTCTGTTTACATTTCCATGGCTCAAAATGAAAATATTGTAATAACCGATTGCATCTATCTATTCTTCGTAATGCTGTCAAGTACTGCACCGATACATCGGACTTCGATGTGGGAAATTTCAATTTAAACTCGTACATTTAGTCGATCAATTAAGCGAAGAGCCACTTGAGAAGATTTGTTTCCACAAGGTTTTAATTTTTATGTCCTGCGATAGAAAGACCATAAAAATATAGCCGGCTTTATACTTGTCACTACCAAGATTTAAATGAATGTCCTTGAAGGGTAAATGAAGATATAAACAATTACGAGAGAAGGCCGCAGCCGACCTGTCGTTTGTTTAAAATATAATGCGTTGAAGAGAAACAGCAATCGATTGACAACATCGAATCAGATAGTTTCATAATTCTAAAAATGTAAAAAAAAAAAAAAATATATATATATATATATATATATATATATATATATATACATATATACATATATAAGTCTTATGTCTTGCTGTTCTTGTAAAATTATGTAATCTTGTATTTATTTGACTTTTTCACCACATGTCAGTTGGAGATGAAGAAAATCTGGTAATCCTACTTAGAACAGAACTATGTTCTACAGAAAATCATTTATCGTATATACAACAATATTATGGCGTCAACTAAATGTAAATAAACAAGGTACGCCCTTAGTGCGTGCGTTCAGATGTCGTCTGTAATCACATTACTTTACATAACCTATATGTAGTTCAGAAAAATGTGATCTGATTGTTGATTGAAGTGCAAAAGCTGTGTTTTTCAATTAATATACCTCGTACGTAAAATTTCAACACGTTCAGGGAAGGTTCCAAAAAATAAAAAACAGCCTTCAAAACAGGTTTTTTTCACAAATAAGTTGTAAACCGTTAAATATCGAAGAAATATGTAAAACATAAAACTGTACATTACAATTATTCCATTAGTTAAATACGTGTTTATTAAGGTTTTGGAGAAAAACCCACGACGAGCTATTAAAATAACCTTTGAGGTCAGTAACACCAGAATTTATTGAGATGTCGGCTGCCATCTCAACCATCAAATACAAGTTACAGTTTTTTTATTGCAAAACAAATAGTTAAAGTTGGAAAAAGATACGAGTATGTTGTGTAATGTTCGGAATAAATTAACAATTTAGTTGTGAAATATTATTTATAACTAAATTCTTAATTTATAAAATGTTATTCATAATCTAATTCTTAATTTATAAAATGTTATTCATAATCTAATTCTTAATTTATAAAATGTTATTCATAATCTAATTCTTAATTTATAAAATGTTATTCATAATCTAATTCTTAATTTATAAAATGTTATTCATAATCTAATTCTTAATTTATAAAATGTTATTCATAATCTAATTCTTAATTTATAAAATGTTATTCATAATCTAATTCTTAATTTATAAAATGTTATTCATAATCTAATTCTTAATTTATAAGTAAATTTGATACTCAACTAGCGGCACACGTTGCAGAGAAATACGGAAAATGCATGTTGCTTTAATCCAACCACGCCTGTTGCGTGCGTTCTATTTTGAACACGTAACTGGCGTGGTTACGTTAGCTAAAATCATTCCCGTGCTATTTCACAATTTATTTCTCAATCGATTCCCAATATTTTGAGCGAAGACTTTCTTTATAGTGTACCATATACGATTTTCTAACTTTACGTGTTTGTTTTGCATTAACAAGACTGCAACTTGTATTTGGGATGGCAACCGACATTTTAATGCGGCTCCCGTAAAAGTTATTAATTAATTGTGTATAGTGTTTCTCGCCCCGTTTTACCTCGAGAACTACAACAGACACTTGTTTAACTAATGGAATAATTGTAATGTGCAATTTTACGTTCTACAGCTTACATTTGAAGTGTTTTGGTATTTTAACGGTTTCCGAGTTAATCGCGAAAACACGTTTTCAGGGTGACTTTTATTTTGTCAACCAAATGCATAAAGTGGTGATTTATTTTGAATGGCAATTGTCGCCACCTTAAATCTGTAAAACAATATGGAAATCGAATTCAGCAATCACATTTCTTCATAAATCATTGCATAGTGAGACAAAATAATGAAATAGATTTATCTTAATCAACTTATCCTCAGCAAACCTGCCTCAAATTATAAAACACGGAAGAAACATACAAATATTTTATTATAGGGTAAAGTTCCATTTTAACCACACTTTCTCATTAAAGGAGTGCGACATCATTATATTAGGTAAGCGACAGAATTCAGTCTGGTCTCGTCACACTTGCGTGTGTCGTATCTCCTACAATATTTGCTATCTCTTTCTCACTTCTTTATTTAGACAATTCTATATTCGAAGTAGGCGGAATTTGTTTATTGTAACTCCGTCTGTAGTGACCACACCTTTATTGTGAGATAGCTCTAATGGAGGATTTAATTTCCGTATAAACTTTTATAAAATTGAGTTCGATTATAACGACTTCGTTTATATGAAAATATCGTTTAATTTATATATTTGTATATTTTTTAATAAATTATACCAGTTATAAATTAATTAAGTTTAATTACGACGACCATGGATCGCTACGGTGCGGTGGTTGTTTTGATTCGCAGCGACAAATGTTTAACGCAGTTAATCGCATGGCTTAGCAATTAAATAACAAAAGCCACCACAAGCGGGCGAAATATCAAAACACGGAATAACCGAAGTGCTAAAAACAAATATGAGCGGTAAATCTGGTTATAGGGAAGTCAAAACGTTCAAGGTGTTCCAAATGCATTCGATCGTTACCATGCGACTATGGACTCGCGATTGGGATCGTGACCTGATGAAGAAGGTGAACAAAAAGATATTACCGCTTGCAGATAATTGCCCAGCTCATCCACAAATTGTGAACTTGAAGTCCATATAACTTGTCTTCCCTTCCTTCCGCCCAACACAACTTCGTTCCCACAATAAACGGATAAGATAATAATATGGACATTCAGCACGCGGGGTTTCTGAAGTAAAGATAACAAGATTAGATGCAATACTCGTGGTCTATGATGTCTCGAACAAAATGTCCACAAACATGTTTTAAATTCTGCAAACTGCAATTTTTTTTTAAAACAGTGGTGATTCATCTTCTCAGGATGAAAGAAAACACGAGTATTGGATTTGAGTTTGATGCTGAAGACGAGGTGCAATAAATTTATGGGTAAGATAATTCAATTATGAACTCGGACATCAACTAAAATGTTTTAGGATTACATTGATATTAGTATCAATATAGATATATTGAATGAACCCTCAGAAGAGAACATCGTACAGAACGTCACAATCAACAATGTGGGAGTGAAGAAGATGGTGACGTCGAATTTCTTTGTTACATTAAGTTCTTTTAATGTAACAAAGAAATTGAAACTAGCAGACTTTCCGATGCGGTTTGTTAATAATGTTGTCATTAATAAACTGCGCCAGTGGATATGGAGCTTTACGTGCCTCAAAACATTATCAGATTTTCATTTATTTTTTACGTAAAATTTGCATAAAATAAAAATAATTAAGGAAAACTGAAAATATAAAAAATTACGTTTAAATTAATTACGACACCTATTATTTAAAAAAATTGAACGCGTGCATCTCAATACCAACGTGTAACATTAGGTGAGTTCTTTAGCGATCTAGAGTAAGACGGCAGAGATAGTGAGAGAGGGAGAAAACATACCAAGTCTAAGTCCATAGATTGTACTCTATTAAACATCTAATAAAATCTTCATATAAATGTACATAGACAATTGTCAGTTAAATAATGGCCACGATGCCAGTACCGGAATACAGCTAAATGCGGTTAAAAGAAGTCGGGATGTATTGCTCCTGTTGTATTAATATTTACGACTATAGATGTGTGTTCATCGTGAAGTTATAAATAAATTAAATACACATGTTGTTAGTCTTATACTGGATGAAGTACGCGCAACATTAGTGATAATTCAATCATAATAGATAAATCAAACCACAAAGTTTTGACAGTTTACTTTTGACACACGTGACATTAAAACAGCTAATAGTAGTTGTTACTACTGTTTTTGTTTGTTTTCGCGCATTCGTACACTCTTTTCTTTTTCTATCATGTTCATATATATGTCTCGGTTATTAACCGAGTACCTCTTTACCGTCCTTCTTGCTATAGATTCATTATGCCCGGACGTTACAACTTAACGTTGTTTGAAGGTTGCATAAAAACTTTGTACGAAATTTGACTGACATTTCATTCTAATCGCGCCCAAAGGAGTTCACTTCAAAATTCGGTGTCATTACCTTGATTTATAAATTAGTTCACAATGTATTTTACAATATTGATCCCTATGAAGGTATTGATCTCGTTTTATGGGTATTACCACAGAATATTACATATGAGGAAGAGATAGAAAAAAGTAACATTCCACGGTACATAAAATACCTCGGAATATTACATTCTGCTGTAGAGCAGAAGAAACCAATCATTCTGCCACTTTATCTCATTCTGCGGCCTTATTCGTAATTTATGTAATTTACTTAGCTACAATTTTGGCTATAATTTTCCTCAAAAAAATTGATGGCTTCGGAGAAAGACGCAAAAATCCAATTATTTTCCATCCTCAAAAAAGAAATGTATACCCAAGAAGGGTTCGTGTCCAGTTCACACCTACTAAACAGTTTTTCAATAAAGCAAGAAAAATTAAATTCATTATGGGACTTTGTTAGTTATTAATATTCTTATATAACTGGCGTATAATGAAAGTAGCCAAACAAGAGTATAATGAAAGTAGCCAAGAAAGAGGCAAACAAGTACACGATTTCCATATCGTTTCGATTGCAATTACAAAGCTAATTTCTTCTGTATTGGTCAATTTCAGTACACGAAAAAAACATCATTGGCGCGACGTTCACAATGAGTATATATGCTAATCGATATAAAAATGTCGCTAGTGTGTATATAGTAATTTCGCTATTTATTTCTATAACGCGCTCGCGATTGTAGCAGTCGAAGAGGGTTAGTGCGTAAATTGATCAAGCTGCGTTTTATTGGTGCATAATAACATTTATAAATTTTAAGCTCCTCCTGATTATACTTATAATCTACGCATTAGGCCCTGCTTACGTATTTTATATCATTCAAATATTATCTAACATACGTAAGCACACAAAATAAAATTAAATCAATATGAGTCGTATCACGACATCTATACTTGCGAATTATTTATCAGCTAATTACCATATTAAGGTAAGCGTGCGATTATCAATAAGTAAAGCGTTTCGATAAAGACAAGTGTGGTTTGAAATAAAATGTTGGATGTTATCTTAACTCGCAACAACGATTGGTGATTTTTTAATGATGTAGAGTGAGATATGAAAAATGAATAAAAAATAATATTTATGTTCATAGCTACCTGTAAATAACAAAGTTACTCCATGCTACAGCTATTAAATAACATAATTATTTGGGTTAATACATTTGAAAATAAAACTGTAAATATTGTATTACAATAAAGGTAACGTATAAAAAGTGAATACGAATATCACACGTGCAACTTATTTCATTCACAACTGTTGAATTAATGTTGAGTTGGTGAAACCGTGTGGGTGATTGTTGAATATACCTTAATGAGGAATCTGGACAAATAGCCAGTATACAACTCTCCATGTCACCGAATAGAATAAGTAAAACAGAGAAAGTGCGGTGACAGATTTACGGTTTGTATTTCCTCCACCAATATCAAAACAGTCTACAGCTTTGGTAAAGCGACGCGGCGTGAACGATTTCTGAACTGTTTAAAATTGTTTGGAAATCCATGACTGGAGTGTTCTAGCCACTGATGAACACTCTAGTCCAATGCTCCCAATGGTGTCATTACTAACAGAAGTATTGAAATAACCTATAATTTCAGTCAAATGGCACGACGCGATGAGTTTTCAAATTGTTTAAAATCTACCGCTCCACTGGAAACGGCGCGACGTCATGTTTAACACAGATCAAATATTAAATAAATAGCCAACTTCAAGCTATTGTATGAGCGTAGTAGAGCGATCGTGGGAAATTTTTGAGGTGAAAACTTCTTTAGACGCACCTGCGCACTTCGCTTGGAAGTGAAAACATATTCTAAGTAGTAAACGAAGCTGAGCCGTAACGCTCGAGTCTGTGAGTCGTCACATTCGGGTCGATGACGCAACGCCCGGGTCAGTAACGCAACACTCGGGTTGGCGACACTGAATCGGGTAAACTCGGCTGCCATCGGTATCGACCGCGCGAGTTCACTGTCTACGACGGATGCATCCTTTCGAGAATTACGTTCTACTTTTTAATAATAATATATTTGAGTTAAATTTAATACAATACGCGTATGTTCTTTTTCCCACTGATTCCCCGTTCGGCTAGTTTCGTTGTATTGTCAGCTTCTGATCGTTTATATCGGTGCATTGCATTAAACTGTCTTAAGACGTTAAAAACTTTACATAAATATAGTCGGAGCCTTCTGGAATTTCAACCCGGGACCTCTCGCACACTAAGCGAAAATCATACCCCTAGATCAACGACCAGTTTCTTCTGTCAGTTTCAGCCGGCTTTACATTTGAACTGCTTTCAGACTGACGACTGAGATCGTATTGTATCCATGCGTGTACGAACACGCGTTATTCACGCAACCGTTTTCGATCTTAGTTCGGATCCATCGTGTACTTGTAGGTAAACGTTTAAAAGCTACACGGGTTACGCAATTTAGCAGCGCGGCACATATAAAACGTAATGTATTATAAATATCTACCAAGTGTCAGTCGAAGTAAACCAACTTTAAAAACTTCTTGCAAAAATATGCAGGTTTCTATTATATAAATAGATCTAATTTATTTAGTCAGTGAATTTATTTCCCTGAATTAGTTATTGTGATATACTTTCTCCGCTTGTTTTTATTTTATTTTTATGAATGTGAATTTTCGTCGTGACAGTTTAAAACAATATAATGAATATTGCTCCGCAGAATAACTTAAGTCGTTCAGAATAACTTAATTTTGAATTCAAAATTATATAATTACGAATATTAGACCGTAACCAAATTTAAAATTACATATTCATAAAAATTCACGTACACTTATAAAGAATATTGCTAGTGATGATAAAAAAAATTTGATTAGAAAATTGATTTTACTACGATGAAAGTGTCATCAAACATCAAATTTATAATCTCTTTTTACTCAATCATTCCAGCTTATTGAAATTTTTGAATTAGTTTTTTTTATATCAATGAATACAAACAGTATTTATATATTGAGTGTACAGGGTCGTTAAGAATGGCAATTATGTCAAAAAAATTATAACATTTGAATAAATATATGTAGAAATTTATATATTTCTTTTTATATGTCCCCTTTTTAGTAGCTCGTTCTCCACAAAAGTACCGCACGCCTCTCTAACAAATACAATTTCATTTACAAATTTACAGAGGAAATTATTTCCGGCTAACTCAGTGGCCCCACACATCTGGCAAGAGATGCTTATATCATTCAGGTGAATGCAAGGCTAAATGCAAACTTTATCATACGTCTAAGTGATGTACGGTAATTGTTTGTACTACCTTCAGCCGATGCGTGGGATTATCATATTTGATTAACCTACTTTTTGAAACATAAATATACATTTTGTTAGACGAATTATTGTAAATTTTTTTAGAGGAAACTTTAAATATAGATTGAATTATATGAGTTGATTTTTGTTATAGTTACATTACATTCCTACATTTTTAAAAAAAAAATATGTTTATTGTATTTAATTTATAGAAAAATAATACACTAAAACAAATATAAAAATACTGCTGTAAATTGTCATGTATTTTATGACATTATGTTTACTTCGTAACGACATACAGTTATACTTAGTTGACTATAAAATATTGTCATCTTTCTAAGGTTAAACCAGTTGTATAAGAAGTTTATCATCATAAGAAAGTTTCTAACTATGATGAAACCGACTTCATTGTTAAACAGTGCCCCGACGGACCTATATTTATAAAACTTAGTTGTGGGGAATTGGAATGTCGGAAATCAACAATTGTCGATACAGACATTCAATTCATCAAGGCAGCAATGGACGTATTGAAACCGGAAACAATAACAGAATGCTGGATGAATTTGTGGAGCAGTATTGTTCGTAACTCTGAAGACCTGATTTTAACTCATAAAGTGATGATGAACACAGCACAGCAAATAGCTAGCAAAAGATTTAATGATATCGCAGAAGAACAACTCAATGGTTACAAAGGAGGATTGGAATACCTTGTCAGTTGGAATAAGAATTGTAAGATCTTGTCAAATCTTCTTCAGAAGAGAGTGCTGACGATGGTGAATGTTAATGAGAACCAGCAACAAAGATGCTTGAACAATGGTTTATGACATTTCAAAGTATTTATATATTAAAGCGACATAAATAGATTATTAACCGTTGCATAAATTTATTTGCGCTATGAAAAACACTGATACTCCGTTTAAAAATTGGGTTTGTCATGGGATAACTGAGTCTAAGTTTATTTAAGTTATGCTAGTCCGTTTAGAAATACATGTTACGTTGAAAATATTATATCACATTGTTTTATATTACCATTGGAATTCATAAGACAATCTACTACAAAACTTCATTAGTAAAAATCGTTAAATTGGAACGTTAGGAATAGGGCATGCAATATCGCATTTATATCAGTTGTAGTAAGAAATTAGAAGGGGGCAGCGAGCAACGTGATTCGAAGCTTTTATTTCACCAACGGAGTGTAAAATTGAAAATTGATGATTGAAACTTCAGTTCAATTTTTGAAGACCTACACCACAATTTTACGTTCAGTGCACAGTATAAACAAATTGACGTCTCCAATTTGCATGTACTTTAATCATTTTGAGGATATTTAATGAAGAAGTTTTTTAATATTTCCCTGCATGTTTGTTAAAATCCTCGTCTGAAGTCTCATCTTCAAGCGGTCCTCACATTTGCATCAGGTTATGTACTGGCAATGAGTGACTTTACATTGGACACATCTCTCTGTACAATTATATGAGAAAATATGTAATTGGTTTCTGATGCTAAAAATGCAACATTTCTGAAAACTTATACATATTCATTTATGAAAGTGACATGTCTAAAAAAATTATTTACGAGAACAGAGAGTAACATTTATAGACGGGATAATTAACATCAAAACTACGAGGGGACGCATTTAAGTTCGCAGAATGGAAAGGTAGGCCATTAGTAAAGGTGATTAACGGAATGATAGCTAGTTAAGTAAATCATTATTACAATAAATACCAAGTTTTATCATAATCGGATCATTAGTCTTTGAACTATCGTCGAACAAACAACTCAATCTGGAAGAAAGTCTGAACTATGGAAAAAATCGAGTACCGCGTCGTTATGAAATTCCTTACCAAGCAAGGAAAGTCTGTTCAAACCATACAGAAAGAGATGTCATCCGTTTACGGGAACTTTTGTCCGGGTAAAACCATGGTTTACAAGTGGCGTAGCCTCTTTAAACAGGGTAGAGACTCACTTGAAGACGACTCACGCCTTATTCGGCTGATCGAAATGGCTACTCCGGAAATTATTGAAAAAGTTGAAAAATTAGTATCGGAAAATGCCAAACTAAAGGATAAACAGCTTGCAGAGATGGTTGGAGTATCGGATACAACAATTTTTAAAATTCTCCATGATCCTCTTGGCATGACAAAGGTCAGCGCAAGATCGGTGCCGAGAATGCTCACACTGCCACAAAAACAACGCCGCTTGGAGTGTTCTCGCGCGTTTTTGGACCTCTGTAGTGAAGACAACTACAGAGGTCCAAAAACGCGCGAGTAGTCCATACTATTGTGTCGAATTGTTACTGGAGACGAAATTTGGGTTCATAATTATGAACCTAGGTCCAAACAAGACTCAATTCAATGGCAAAAAAAGGCACACCACCACCTAAGAAGTTTAAGGTGTCACAGTTGGCTGGAAAAATCATGGCGACAGTGTTTTGGGATTTAGAAGGGATCCTGTTGATAGATTATAAAGGTGTTTCCATAACGGGAGAATACTATGCGTTAATTCTAGAGAGGTTGAAAGAAGCAATCAAAGAAAAAAGAAGGGGAAAATTGACCAAAGGTGTCCTGCTTTTGCACGACAACGCGTCCGCTCACACGAGCCGCCCTGCGCAAGGTGGGCTTCAATATTTTTGAACACCTACCCTACAGTCCTGACCTGGCTCCCACCGATTATTATTTGTTCCCAAACCTTAAAAAAGAACTTCGTGGAAAGAAGTTTTCAAGCGATTAGGAAGGGAAGGACGCAGTTTCAGCTTATTTTTCGGGCAAAGATGAAACATTTCTTTATGAAGGTGTACATACGCTAATTGAAAGATCTGAACAATGTATTAGGGCAGCAGGTGAATATATTGAAAAGAAAAATAATTTTGTGTTTTCATTCTCACTCCTTATCCTCCATTCCGCGAACTTAACAACGCCCCCTCGTACATTAAAATTAGAGATCATTTAATTCCGATTCAAAATTTACATTGCGGCTGGATGTGGGTTCGATTTATTTCTTTAAAGTTGATTATTTATATCTGATGCTGGAAGTACCTAATGCCTTTTGCTCGTCTTTCTGCCTTTGTTTTTTCAGCTCTACTAAATTCTTATCAAACAATCATTAAGCATCTGTTAATAATTCCTTGACGTAACCACTCTCGGCTTCAAACCCTTGCAAGTTGTTTGTCATATTCACAATACGTTCAGTGATCTTGTTTGCAGAAGTACCTGAATTGAGACTTCACTAGGAAATCGAGGGCAGACATTCTTCCAAATATATCGTTAATTTGTGTGGTTAATGATAACCTCGTGCGATACAATTTTGTCATCTCATGCTCATCTGGTAATTTATGTACAGCTCATGTATACACTCTTTTCCTTTTTCATGTACAAAGACGTGAAACGAACTGTTGACATTAAATATAATGAACGGTATCAACATTTTATCTGATGTAAAACGAAACAATTTAATTATTGAATATATTTGACTTTAATTTTGTAGAAATTCATTATTCACAATTAAATGAAACTACGTGATGTGGTATTATTCCTACTTTCTTTAAGTTCTTTACCGCAACCTAGGTTTTGTTGTATTACAACATCTTCAGGTGGGCTGTTAGCAAAGATCTTTGCTTATGTGGGTGTCTTTTTGTGATGCAACGAAACCTAGGTCGTGGTAAAGAACTTAAAGAAAGTAGAAATAATACTACATCACGATATCATTACAAAATTAATTGATGCCGTAACTTTAAAAATTGTATGCAAAAATATCCTACCCTCAACTATCTCATACACAACTTTCTATATTCAGTGACCATAGTAATTGTAATAATTTGTTGCTTTACCATTCTATTTATGATAATATTAAATTACAAAACTCATATTGACAGTTTGTTTGTGCTCGATCGGCAAATTTAAATGGTTTCTTTTTTATTTTTTTAATCAAATACATATTAAAATTTTTCACACCCACATTAACATTAGTTACTCAACTTGTAAAAAGAAGTAGTCCATTTACAAACATATGAAGAATTAATCTATTAAATAAATAATGTAATAAAATGTTAAAAACTCGATCTGCAAAGATGACGAAAGTAAACTCTCTAATATGAAGTTCTATTCACCATTATGTCTACTTGTGAATCCTATGATCGGCTACTCTTAACTATTAATACAAAAGGAAATACAGACAGCAAATTTAATTAAAAAAAACATGGAGGATGCCAATGAGATTGAAATAATTAAACACTATGCAATAAACAGAGATTCAGATTAATAAACCAAAAGCATTAAACAGTGACGTTGCAGGAACTAAAACCATCATGATTAGCGACGTAGCAGCAAATAGTGATGTTAGAGAAATTAATACATCCATAGAAAGTAATGTAACAAACGTAGTATCATGCAGTACCAGCTATATCATGTTGCACTTGACAACGGTCGGCTACCAATCACAGCACCATTATTAACAAACACTGACTACCGATTAAGCTGCATCAATTGTTAGAAAGAGGTGCAAATAGGAATGATGTGGGGGCTTCGACAGCAGACAATGAGACATCAAATGCAATAATTGGGGCAACATGAAAGAATAACCAAAGTAAGCAGTGGAATATTTGAAACAAAAACAGAATGACCTCTGCCTCTGGCCTTGAAGCCAAAGTAAAGTCAAAATAAGGAAGTGCCACTCGGTTCAGGAATAACTTTTCAAACATTTTTCAATTTCTTTCACTACTGACGTAAATCTGACTGTAAAATACACCATTGGTGATAAAATTGCATCTTACTCTAGCTCTTACAGAGCATCTTTAATTCTTGTATAGTACACCCAGAAACCTTTTCGTTTCATGTGTGTTTAATCAAATAAGTCAAAATTCCATCATTTCATTTTATAATGAGTACCAAGTCGACATCTCTCGTCCTCTTTCATGTACATACATGTATATCCTAGACAGATACAGATGGTGTTATCTGTCTCTCTTCCTCTTTCACGTACATACACGTATACCCTACATAGATACAGAGGAGTGCTATTTTCCTCTCTTTTTTCATGTACATACGTGTATACCCTACACAGCACGGATGAGTTCTATCTTTCCCTCTTCCTCTTTCATGTACATACATGTATATCCTAGACAGATACAGATGGTGTTATCTGTCTCTCTTCCTCTTTCACGTACATACATGTATATCCTACACAGCACGGATGAGTTCTATCTTCCTCTCTTCCCTTTCCATGTACTTACATGTATATCTTACATAGATACAGATGAGTGCTATATTAAACTTTACACCAACATTGAAAACAGTAACCATCTGTTGCAAATTTATTCATGTTCAGAAACTATGTTTTATTGCTAAACTTCCTGCTAAACACATGTGTATTTTCATTATTTAATCTTTTCAGTGCTTTTCTTATTTGGTGGTTACTACAGTCGGCTCATTTTTTTGTTAGAAAGTTTAATTTTTCCATGTTAATGCTTATCATATCACATGTTACACAGAATGTTAAAAAATTTAAGGGTAATTCAATAATATCGCACTCATTGAAACAAAGACATGATTTTAATGAAATAAATACATTCATACTTATATACAGACATAAGGACATATCAATAATATTTTCCCCTTTTGGCTTCAACATAATCAGTGCTTTATGTCTTTTTATATACTTGTACATACTTACCTATGTACCTATTGAATATCCAGGCTGCTTCATGTGTTCGTATATATGTACCTTTGTTGTATCCTATTCGTTTTGTACATTTTTATGTCCATGTACATATTTACCTCCCGACCTACTTAATATCCTAGTTGTTCCATGCCTTTGTATATGTTTATACATACCTACATACCTACATACCGACTAATATCTTGTTGCTTCATGTCTTGGTTTATATCTGTACATACCTACCTACCTATCAACTTGCTTATACAATTTGCTTATTATTGCTTCATTGAATTCTATGTTCCTGTATTACTTTTTTGTGTACGTCAAGAAAAATCAAGCAAAATCCAACCTTGGTCAGAGGTCTGATCACACAAAACAAATGAGCTGAAAATGAGTAACAAAAGAGTCATTGTAAGAACTTAAGGTGTCTAAACTCTGGAGAAAAACTTTTCGACATTAAGGAGTTCCTGTCATCAGTTCCATCATCAGATCCCTTCTAACGTTGAATCTATTTCTTATGATTGAGGAGTTCCAAACTCCGACCATTGATGAGTTCTCTCTTGCTTAGAAACCTGATGATGGATCTTGGAAAAACTTATATGCGACCATGTGGAAAGAATATCCTATCACTTGCAATAATAAGTTTCAAAGTCAGTCTACCCGTTAAAAAGCTACAAGTGAACTTACATAAATAATGAAAAAATAAAGATGAGTCGAAGTGAGAACCGTCTACATTTTTGAATTCATTTGAAAGTACACAATGTTTATTTAATACTTCTGGCAATTTTTAAACCTCCACTTTATGAAAAGTAACGAACCAGAAAATGAGAGCTAACAAAAAAGCATATTCCCTCCTTTGTAATCTTGAACAAAAGTGGATTCTTTTTTTTTTAATAGAAATTTTGCCAT
Organism: Druceiella hillmani; assembly: GCA_039881145.1. Taxonomy (NCBI): domain Eukaryota; kingdom Metazoa; phylum Arthropoda; class Insecta; order Lepidoptera; family Hepialidae; genus Druceiella; species Druceiella hillmani. The sequence goes on along the minus strand of JAYKKI010000019.1, from coordinate 20,803,885 downwards.
ATTTCTATTTTCTAATATTTTTTTCCCGGAACATAGCGCTGTGAAACAATGCACATCCACACATATTTGAAAATTCCCATTCGTATAAAACTAAGGACACATTTTATATTCTTATTGTAGCAAACTAAACCGGTTGGTTTTCAATCAGCAGGAGGATTCAGACAATCGAGGTTGTAAGAAACCAAATATGTGCAAACATACAAGTGGAGCTCAGTAGAAGCATATCTTGTATTTTAGATTGATGAAAACTTGCTCCAAGCGACAACGATGAAAACTACATCTGATGAATAATAATTTTTAAAAACAATCAACTTTTTAATTTTTTTCACATCTTTCAAGTGACTTACATATTCTAGAAATGTCTATCAACAAGTAACCACATAATAAACAAACAGGCAGACAGACATAAATTCCAAGTTACAATTTCCCTTTTCAGCTCATTTGCAGAGCGCTGAACGTATTTATTTGAAAATATATTTAATATGTCGACTCTTTTTACCTCTACTATTTCATTAAGCATACAGATACTTATTGGTTTAGTCTGTTCGTTACCTTAATTGGTGACCAGAATGAGACTGGGAGAAAAACATTCACAAATTCAGTTATTTATTCTTTTCTGTAAATCATTATCTATATTCGCTGTTGAGCTACGCCACTGGGTAATCATGTGAATATTGAAGTATTTTTCACCCTAATAATGTCTCTATAACCACATTTCCGCTCGTCTTTTGAACTGCTGTCTATGATCAGGAAAATACAAAGAAACTCCTATCATGACAATAATGTCATCAGCTGTTTACCTCGCTAAATTTATATTGCAAACTTAGTAACTGGTCATACTTATGATGTTGTATATTTTCTATACTGTTTATAATTTTTGTTTTTGATGAGCAATTCAAATAACCAGGTAATTTCCAAATTAATGGTGCACATATAAATGCGGAATCATGACAAATTGAAAAATTTTTAATAAATTAAAAACTCTTCCTATCTTTACTGTTATTTTTATATCCTAACACGGAATTTATTAGTATTTTTTAGTTGATTATGTATTGTTTACAGATATTACTATAATTACTTCCTGTTAATAATAATAATGCGAGGACATCACAGAAATACTCACATTTCAAGGAAAAGTAAAAAATAAAATGGGAAGCAAGTATACAATGAAACCTCGTCTGGAATCCCGTATTAAAGATTGCCAAATTAAAATTATCTGTGCAATGAATATCACAAGAAATCAATTTGTTACTCAAACATTTACTAAAGCCTCGCTTAATGTGATTTGGTTATTTTTTATAATTTGTTTGATTGACGTTCTTTCGTAGTAATTTTCATTTTATTCCAGGTTTCACCTTGCCCAGAAGAACTGCCCTCATTAAAGCTAAAAGAACGACATGCGTATATAAATATTTTCCACATCCATTAAGGTGATTTTTAAATCATGTTATTGTCAATAAATATAACTAAGCCTTCCGTGTATTACGTTCATGTCTTCCTGTAAAGTTCCATCACAATCGGTTGTAAACTGTAAGAGCTACAATACTGTGACATCTGCATGAGCAGACGGACATGATGCAATTATGAGAACTTCTTTTTTGCTATTACGAAACATTAAAATTACATTTTTTAGAGATATTCTGACAAAAATATAATTTTTCCCACTTCAAACATTTCTTATAATCTGTCTGGTTGATATCAAATACACTTCATAATCCCTCATAACGTTAAGAGATACATTCCAGTGAATGAAAATTTAAAAACATTAAGAGATACATTCCAGTGAATGAAAATGTAAAACACAGTTATATATTCTTTATATTATTAAAGAGCCTGCGAGTCTGCCATTGCATTGTAAGGTATACATTTTTATAAAAGTGTGACACTGACTAAATGTTTCTGAGGATGATACAGACCAAAAGTGATATACAAAATAGGTATAGAAAAATATAAGTAATTTCTAGTCATTATATCTTCAAATATTTATAAGAATTATATAATTCTGAACAGAAACAAATAAATGCAAAAGAAAATATATCTATTGGCAAGCCAGCAACAAACAAAATCTAGGAATACCGTGTTGGAATCGCAAGTAATAAAGATAAATTTACCAAAAATTAAATGCCACTTTTATTGAAATGATTTCAGAAACAAACGAAGAATAAATAATTTCCGAATAACAAAAATGATAAGTTAAAAGAGTTCTTCAAAGGTTGAAACAAAACTCGCTGTTATGTTCAATGACATAGGAAAAAATACTTCACACAGATATCAAACATGTAAACGTATGATCAAATGTAAGGAAAATGGCCAAATTTGTATTTTCCCTGTATGAATTTACAAGCAATTTGACAAAGGTGCGCATCCAAAATGGTCAACAACAACAGCACTTAGAACATGCTTGATTTTAACAATGCACATTTAAGCAATGAAACTCAAAAGTTAATTAACCGTAAGGAGGTTAAAAAATAAGTAATTTTAATAAATAAGTTGAATAATTAATTTGCATAGTGATGTATTTCATATAATAGTATACATATAATAATGATGTATTTAATATAATAGTATACATATAATAGTGATGTATTTAATATAATAGTAAACATGTAATAGTGATGTATTTAATATAATAGTATAGAATTTAAAAATTGTCTTGAAATCTTGATCACACATTTGCATGTGTGATTGTTGTTGAAGATGTTTATCAAAAAGTTAAGACGAATTATTTATGACTGATTTCTATATACTTAGTAACCTACCATAAGTGCAAGCAAATTCAGGTTTGAATTTCTATTTGAAGGGTATAAATAAAACTTACTTGTATAGTGTTCATAGATTATTGTCACTCTAGCTGACTGTAGATATAACTTCAAAGTTTCTAATATCTGGTTCTTTTTCTGCTGCTGTTTTATCTTCACACTTTAACTGTAGCCAATGAAGGGACTCTATGCAATGAAATTAATAACAATCACCGCCCCGCTCCATTCCATTTAATTGATGTAGACTTCGAAGTGGTTCCTTTCAACCCCTTGAAATTTTGTTGTTGTTCTAATTTATTATTTTTCAGTTGAATAGCTGAAGCGCTTTTAGGGATTATAACCCTGGGAATCACCCAATTTGTCAAGATAGAGTAGATATGAGGATAATTGGATGGATAACTTTATAAAAGTTTCACTTTTTGTGCCGTTTTAAATTCTGACTTTGAAAAATAGTTCTTCAAATCTTTCTGTCTTTCCATTTTGGGAAAATTGACATTGATATGTCATTTTGTAATTATGCTGCTGACAAAAGAGTAACATTTATCCGTATTTTTAAAGATATCTGTCCAATTGTTGTGTTAATAGTGATCAGTACATTTAAATATTTTAAATATAAAGTAAGGAGATAAATAAAACAATATACACATTCAAAGAAATGTAAATACAGCACATTTTTAGCAAATAATAAATCTAGGGACTTTTTAAAGCAGTTATTACAGATTAGTTTGAACACCATTTAGTGTCATTTTGTAACACTGCTATGTTATTAACGAAATGTGGCAACGGAATGTCGCCACCAGAGAGGTCATCAGGACCTGTCCTGACATGTAAATGACGCAGGTGAGGTAATATATCACTTATGATTCATTTTGTCTACAAACAAAACAAAAAATCTTAAAAATTGCACTAACAATGCCTGTATGTAATCACTCTTCTCAGATGTGTCCGCGTGACTAGCGGCTAGGAAACTACCAAATGGGTGATGACCAATTTCAGCACAACACAAAATAATGAACACATTCGGTGACATTCCACACTCGTACGTCAGTGATTAACCGTTAATACAAATATTGACTCACATTTAAAAAATTTCGCAAGTGTTAAATGTCACAATATTATTTTGCATATGCCATTGGACGAGAAATATAGATGGGAAATTAAAATTTATTCGCAATGAAGGATATAAAAAGAATGCAAAAAAATTGTCTTTTCTAACGCAAAGATCATTCCAGGAAATGAAACAATGTAGCAATTCAAACAACATTTAAGAATCGAGAGTAGAATTGTATCTAAGTGTAATACACTTCATTTGGATGAAAAATTATTTTTGGTGTAATTTTGAAATTTGTTATTCATTAATATTAATAATTGGTATTTAAATAAAGTATTAGTATTAGTATTAAATAATAATTTAGTTCATTTTAATCACCAAAAATTGAGTGAATGAGTGAAAATAAATTTTATAAAATTTCTTGTCACGTATTATAGTGCTGCATAAGGAATTAGTATATTGTTAATGAAACACAGAGGTGCATAACTTCAATGTATTTATCTAATTATATTCTAATGTATTTGTATAATTACCACAATATGCAGATAAACACATTAAAAATAAAAATATTGTATTCTCGATATACATGTACAAGTTGTTTTCACAAATGACAGGGTATTGGACTTCATATCTGTTACGTTGGTACCTGGTATTCTAATAATACCCCTGAGATAGCTCCCAAATATAACCTAATCCACTGTGGAAACCGAACACTGTGACAAAGGGTAAGAGGACCAGTTTAACCCTATAGATCGAATTTGAATATTATCTAAGCACATGGCAGCACACGGCAGTTCTTAGCTCCTCTCTCAACAGTAACTGACTAAAACGAATTCCAGGAATACACGTGACTCAGTCTGAAATTATGCTAGGTATGCAAAATTGCTTTGTATTATTAGTAATATAAACGAACAGTTGGTTTACAAGATATATTCCTTTAAAAAGTACCCATTTGTGTGGCATTCACGGCCTGATTGGTCATCAAGCTGTAGGATATTTCCATTTGCCATTTGGAACATTGGTTAAATCCCTACCCACGTGCTGAAATTGATTGACAATCAAATTTATTTTCCGTCTAATTATTTGTGCACAACTCCACAAATAAATCTATGTGACTCATTCACAAAATTTATTGTAAACAAACATTGAAAATATAGAGCACACATTTTATAATAAAAACTTTTATTTCTAACCATACACTTATAAATCATATTAAATAAAATCGTGAAGCAATTGTCTAACTTTAGATTCTACAATAGATGTCGCTGAATTAAGTGAAACTAAATTAAATAAAAAAAATTTTAATTGAAATCATCTTTCCTCGTTTTAGCTTTTTATTTTTAGGTGATAATTTCCATCGACTCTTGAAGTTTGCTCTTATTAGGATGTTTCAAATCAATTACAATTATTTAGTATCTTATAGTTTGTTCAAAGTATTTTTCTAAAATGTTTCACAGGGGAAAATTGTATACAGCTGATTGGTGATTGTCATCTGTATGGCTTCACCCTTAGTTTTATAACGAATTCTAACCATCACCGTCCCCTACAATAATTCTTAGCAATGTCAAAAACTATGTGAATCGAAACGTCAAGGCAACATTAAGTGATATTACAAATCTGTTTGTGCGTGTCACCATGATCAGGATCACCGAATCACTCTGATATATTTATATCTATAGACAATGCCTTCATGCAAAGTTGACTTTAGATACCTTAGTATTTGTTTGTCACATAGCCAGTCCTCCATGCTTGGATAGTATCTGGTCTGGTTCCAGCCATGGCGCAAAAAAGTTTTCTTGACGTTTTCCAATTTCCTCACTTGATTACTTCCCTTGACAAATGATGTTGAGATGAGTTTATATTCACTCATTCCAAATGTCATAAGAACCTTTTTCGTATAAACACATTGAGGGACTTTAATGTTGGAAACATTTTTCTTGCTATTGAATCTCGTATCCTTGATGGATGATGCAGGATTCATTCCAACCTTAAACTCATCTGTAAAGAATCTATTGAATTCATATTCGAAGTTGTAAATAAACCAACATCCACATACAAAACTGATGAGCATCATTTCTCCGAAATCCAAGTTGTAGCAAGAAGTTACTGAAGCGCTCATTTCTATAAATCGCTCATTGCTCTAGTTAATATATTTCGTCAGTTCTATCTTCGAAGCCAGATGGCTGGCGTAATTCTTTTAATTTTTCAAATAGAAATGTCCTTCAAATCATCAAACGGTTGAATGACCATTCTTTTTTTGCTGCAATATTGAACAAAATTCATATTATTCCCATCTTGGCAGCACAACTAAATGTCATCATAATTGACTTCTTAATGTTGGCAAAAGTCTTGAAACACGAACCTCGCTTTTCTTCTTTTTTTATTTTAAATTTTTTTACCTTTCAATTAATCTTTTAACTTTCAATTAAACTGCCTGGCTTAGTCTCTATAGATCCAATTGCAACTAACTGCTTTCTTTTAATTTGTTAATTTTTCATGAATTCATACTTGATTTTCTTGCATTAACTTTAATTCAGTTTCTATTGCTTTTTACCAGTAATTTTTTCTCAACTTCCCACTGCTTTTTTATAAGAGCTGGGTTCTGGAGCAGAAGATATATTTGAATTATATTTATGTTGTTTCTGGTCAGAAGCTCCAGTTACAGGTATAGTTTCATCTGGCTCTTTCTCAGCACTAGGATCATTCTCACAAACTTGATCTTTTGCAGTTTTGCGCTTAGGTCTATCTGACCAGTGAATCTTGGACTTACGGCATACCACAAATTACATTCTCGGGAAAACAGCTCTGGAACTAATCAATGGGCTTAAGGAGTGAGCTGTATATCAATAGTTTATTGTCCACCGATAGCACAGAGTTACGACCCAACATCCAGTGCAGGTTTTTGCACCTGGTATTTAATTGGTCACGTTTCTGCTTGATGTGAGTTTTCCAGGTAAACCTTCAGTTTAAGTGGAAGCCAAGATATTTAACCCAACTAGTGTGTGGTAAAGTGCATTAATAACAAATTCTTCACGAATTTTCTCTTGGCAAATCTCTTACGCCTAACATATAAAACCCATCATTATTTTCACTTGTTCGTGAATCAGCTTAAAAGTTTTTTCTTAAAAAATGTCTATATTTTTTAATTATGATTTCTAATACTTTTCAACTTAACTTGTTTGTAAGTAGCGAATCTTAGATGAAATGTAAATAAAACGAAATATAATAAGAGAAAATAAATTCATCTGAATGGACGGTGTACACCAGTGGTAAACGTCGGTGAAGGACAGTCTTTCCCATTTTCCATTGACGACAGCTTCTATTTACGTAGTACCTCTTCTCAAAGCTTTAAGTGGTTGATTTGCTGCAATTATGTTATTTATTTTACAGATTTGGAATGGATCTTTCCGATAAGCAACATGATTTTTAACTCCATTACAATTAAAAAAAGGTTTTTTGTCACAATAAACAGAAAACACTTTAAAAATGGTTTTGCTTTTGGATTTACATATCCTGCTTGCTGCCAATGCTTCTTGTAGAACATGTCTCTTTCACAATTAATGTTTCTTATAAACACAGACTTGATCCGCCTAGTTCTCAATGGTTTTATTTGATTTTTCCATCAGCAATCAGCTTATGTTGCACAAAAAATACTCTTGTGACTAGGTAACCAAAATCTTACACACTAACAACAGATCAGCAAATGGTGATTCACATGTGCTTCCAATATCCTTATACATTTTCAGTTTCAAAGAATTCTATAAATTTTTCAGTTCTGACGAGTAACTTAGATATATCATGTGCAGGAAGATTTCCTCTAACTGAAAAATTCTAAGTAAAGCTAAATATTTTTTTAAATTTTATGCTGAAACCTGTGTAATTTTATTTTAAATTTCATTTACACTTGTGTATCGCATTATATTTCCGACAATATCTTTTGTCCTATATGGTATTCAAATTAGAAGTATGTGATTATGTGTCTTTGGAAAGTTACTTAACTCTTCTTGATTAGTATCATCCGGTCTCTTTAAGATCCCTTCTGTAACTTCCATTGAATTGGAAGTACCCCAAGTAAAAATTGATACTTTGAATTTCTATGTTTGCCAATTACTTTGCCTTCTCAAAGTCCAAATGAGATCTTTAAAGTATCCGTTATATCTTCAGAAGGTAGCAAAAATATCTATACTCAAAAGTTATTAATTTTTCCCAACAGAAAAACCCTGTAGTTGAGCTGGACGTAACATTCTTCTTCATTAGTTTAATTTAGTTTGAATCACGATAGGATCATAACCTCTTGTGCAAATTTATTTAAAAAGCTCACCAGAGTATTGAAACTATTGTCTGAGATGTAAATAGCCCCTTTAAGGAACAATTATGCAAGACTATTTAGGAAATTACATTTGACAGTTGGAGAAACACACGCAGTGAAATTTTAGATATAAAACGAAAACACGATAACCAAATAAAAAAAAATTATGCAGAAGGAAATACATATAAATATACTTTACACTCTCTGTGATATTAATTTATCAATGTTACGTGTACAAATATTCCAACTTGATGAATGTCTTGAGTCACAGTCTAAGCTGTTATATATGTATCTAAAAGATCCTCGTTTTGATGCAGACTGAGGAATTTGTATTGTCTTATTCTTGTGCAGTGTGAAATAACTGCCTAATGCTCTTGTGACTACATCGTGTGTATGTCTCTGTTCTTCTGCAAAGGAATTGTAGTCACTTAAACACTGCCCGCCTATAAAATAAAGAAGAATTTCATCACATCACATCACATTCACATCGTATGGCCGTTTTGAAATTTTCATAAAATTGTTTCCATCTTTGCCACAATGGATTTGTATTTGGATCATGTAAATTTCTTGGTTTCACACCTTCTATTTGAATTTCCATTGTAACCAATGTGAATTACTTTTATTTTTAGCTGAAGGATTGTAAAGTTTAAACTGATTCAAGTCCTTAAACTTTATACAAATATGTCACTACATTTTGTGTTGACTTGGTGGATGATATTGCGATTAATCATAATTTAGACAAACACCTTTATCCTTAAGTGTTATTAACTTGCGCACCGCTTTATAGCACGTATAACGTCTGAAGTAACAGTATCTTGCGTATACATTTTGTAATAAATACATAACTTCAAAAGACTAATTCTTAAAATTAACATATTTGTTTTACTCAATGTATGTATTATATTTTATTATAGTTCGTGAACATTATCTATCTAATCTGTGAGCATGTTTAATGGTGGAAAACACTTACTTTTGCAAATATAATTATAACAAATATGTAATCTTCTACATATGCATTATTGCTTCCAGGTGCAATTACCATAATATTAAGTACTATTGACATTGTGCCAAATTTTCTTTCTTTACTAGTTATGTGTGTGGGAACCCTCTTTTCGTAGCTCATTTTATCTTCCTGTGTAATAATTATTCTCCAATTCTGTTATTTTATCTACTAAACATGGAAATGAGTGTCACTCTTTTCCTAATTCATTTTATCTTTATGTTATGTAGGTAGTATGTTGGTAGGAATACCACTTTTCCTAATTTATTCTATAATTCCATGTTGGAATTATTTCCTGTGATAAATCTCTCTATCCCTAGTTTATTTCATCTTTTTATCAGATACGATAGTGTAAATCTCTCTATCCCTAGTTGATTTCATCTTTTTATCAGATACGATAGTGTAAATCTCTCTATCCCCAGTTTATTTCATCTTTTTATCAGGTACGATAGTGTAAATCTCTCTATCCCTAGTTTATTTCATCTTTTTATCAGATACGATAGTGTAAATCTCTCTATCCCTAGTTTATTTCATCTTTTTATCAGATACGATAGTGTAAATCTCTCTATCCCTAGTTTATTTCATCTTTTTATCAGATATGATAGTGTAAATCTCTCTATCCCCAGTTTATTTCATCTTTTTATCAGATACGATAGTGTAAATCTCTCTATCCCCAGTTTATTTCATCTTTTTATCAGATATGATAGTGTAAATCTCTCTATCCCTAGTTTATTTCATCTTTTTATCAGATATGATAGTGTAAATCTCTCTATCCTCAGTTTATTTCATCTTTTTATCAGTTACGATAGTGTAAATCTCTCTATCCCCAGTTTATTTCATCTTTTTATCAGATACGATAGTGTAAATCTCTCTATCCCTAGTTTATTTCATCTTTTTCTTTTGTAATTATTGCCTGTTTTTCACATTTTTTAAACTAAATTTGAAAGACAGAGTTCCTCTTCTTCCAATTCATTTTATCTTTCTACATGTTAGTTATTTTCTGTGCCAGATATGGAAGGCGGAATTCCCTTATCTTCTGTTTCTAACATTTTCAGTAACATATATTAAAATGGGACTCATATTTTCCTGATTAATTTTAACATTTTCTGTTTTAAAATTATTTTGTTTTTGATATTTTCTATACCAGATAGGAAAGTGGGAATCTCTCTTTTACTAATTCATTTCATCCTTTCTATCTCGTAATTATTTTCTGCACTAAGAATGAAAGTGAGTATACCTCTTTTCCTAATTCATTTTATCTCTCCGAGATTAAAAAAATTTCTGTAAAGCTTTCATTGCATTTAGCATCAGTCCATTGTTTCGTAACTTCTTTCAACTTTTTCCTCTGTCTTCATCGGTACTTGAGTCATCTTCACCATGATATACATTTTGTTCAATATTCTTTCTTTCGTTTAAATTCTGAATACTTTGTTGCCAATTGCTTAGGACAGTTTCATAGTTAGACAGAGAAAAGCCATCTGAAATTCGTTTTAGTAGTTCTTCATACATATTATTCCATTCTTCCTGCTTTTTAACTTTAACATATCCCAGATTAAGTGATTTTTCAGAAATGGGACCCTGGTCAGGGCCGCTTAATTTTGTCGCTGAAATTTGAGGGTTTGTGTTTATCATTGTTGTGATGTTTTCACAAGTGGTTAGAGAACTTCTTGGATGTGAAGTGGTCTCAGTAATTCCAACGCAGGTTTCCCCTGTGCTACTTTGAGAGCCTGTTGTGGTAGAAATGGGATTGGATGGTAAAGAGGGGACTGAGTTGCAAGCCAGAATTGTCTGTTCTTTCTCGGTAGACATTCTCGTGGTTTCAGGTGATACTCTGGTATCACTTTCAGAACAATTGGCTGGTGTACGTTCATCACACCCTGTAAGAAAAATATAGTAAATTAGAGACATAATTATTATAGGATTAATCAAATGTGTGGCTATAAAAATAAAATCTATCCTGGAATTATAACAATTTGTTCTTTATTGTTTTGTAGATAAGTTTCAATCTCACGATTTTGCCTGTTTAGCATTTGATAATTGTATGGCAGAATACTAAAAGAATATTTATTTCTGAAAAACTACTTATAGGATAACAATAAATCCACTGAAATCCAGAATATAAAGAATGTAAAATTGTTATTCAACATGCAGTGTCGTCTCTTCCCCTGATCAAACCAGCTCTTTATTCAAATCACATGTTTACTTTTTCAATATCTCTTTAAAATATCCTCTCACGAAACTTTGAGCGCATTTGATTACAGAGTATCAATTTATCGTTACTAATTGTGATTAAAACTTGCTAAAAAAATGGCAAAATAAATCATTATGTCAATAATAAATAAAGTAGACGCTCTTATTAAAAATATATTAAAGAGAATAATATCAACTGTTTTGTTGCTTTAATATCCTTGCATTGCCCTGTCATGAAATTAAGATTTAAACATTGGAGTATTAAAAGGATGTCCTGTGTTTTTTCATCTTTAGTCATGTAAAACCAAAAGCGCTGTGGGTTCACCATGTAAGTATTGAAGACACTCTGTGAGAGCCAAGAACAAAGCTAATTTTATCCTTCTTACTGAATTTAAAAATAAACTTGTTAACCCAAGTAGAACTTGCACCACACCAGATTCGTAAGCATCTAGTGATGTACGAAAGGTGAAACATTAGTGTTTCTATTAAAATTTAATGTTTACAGCTCAGTGCTTCTATTAAACTGTTTATAAATATTTATATTTTTCATTAGCCTAGTCTATCTTTCACAGACGTGACAGAATAAATTACACGAAGCGATTTTTACTTCACGATGTATAATATCAAAATGAAACTTATTTTACATTGTCAAACCTAAAATAACCAATTATTTAAGTTTTTTAAATTTTTATTCTGCACACTTTAAAAAACTGACTGCCGGTGGGATGGCAGTCAACTTTAACATTGTTGGAAGCTCTAATTACAATTTAAAAGTTTAAAAGCAAATAATGTTCTAACAATAATAGTTTAAAATGCTTCTCATAATGACGTATTGCGCACATATCTGTGTACGTGTTCACTGTCACTTTTGCATGTATTATTTTACCCATAGACCTTTTATTAGTGAAATTCAAATCTAGTTCTAGATTTGGGTTATCATTTTACATAATCGGTGGATATTTTATGTGTATTGTATTTATATGCAGATATAATATAGATGGACAGACAACTGAGTGAGAGAAGTAGAATTCTGTTCGAATTTTCCAGATCCATTGAAACCTGAAAAACTGTTAAGTTTTTTTTGCATAATGGAAATTAAATGCAGAATCGGTTTTATTTTTAACCCGCTAAGGAGATTCTACATATCCATATGTGTATATAAGTTAGTTTGCCTCGATTGAATTTGATAAAATATAGGTGAATCCAGAATTACAAAAGGGTTCACCTAAATAAGTAAAATTTCAGAGCTAGAAATTAAATCAAAAAACTCATTCTGGCAGCCATGGCACTATATTCTTGAGATATTATCATTTTATCAAATTTATCATAATTGGTATTAAATTTAAGATTCTCAAAAGACTGTTTCATATGTATGGCAGTCAATTTTAATAATTTTTTAAAAGATGTGCTAAATACGTAAATGATAAAATAAATTTAAAGATTAACTGAAATTCGATAACGTAAAGATTTTTTTAATAAAAACCCTAAGATTTGAAAACAATAAATAACAATTGATCAATCAATCAAAAAATCAAATTGACACCAAATTAAGTATTGACGCAACGTTATCAAATTCATAATCACGGATTTAAAGGTGATATTCACAAAGTCATTATAAACGCAGCAATCTACAGCAGATAAGATAAATGAATACTTATAAATATATTGCTGTTTGACATATGATTATAACGGCAACGTATAAAACGAAACAAATTTGGTATCTACCGCATTCCTGATAATTTATCACTTATTTATTAGCCATATATTGCGGTTCATCGATGAATAACAAAAGCGAGTCGATTTCATATATACATATGTATGTATATATAATAAAACAGTAGAGGTCAAAATATTTCCACATTAAATGTATTAAAAAAATCAGTTGGAGAGAGCATACGTATCGTAGTTTTTAGAACAAATCTGGAATTTTTGGTATCTCATCTAACTATTTGTACGCTTACCACTTAAAAATTATTACACAAATTTACATATGTGATTCAGTATATAATAATGTCACCTATTCAATATGCAGTATGCAATTAAATCACCCATTCAATATGCAGTACGTAATGTTGTTAGAATAATTATTTGTTGATCTGTCTAGCAGCACATTTGTTGGTTTGCATTCACATCACTAAAAAGTACTGATAAAATTTAAATATAAGATTGAATTCTGCACTTTTGCATTTATTACTCTGCGAAAGACCATCAGTCTGAGAATGACCTACACTTTTAACATCTAATAATCATTGTCGCTGAAACTTGTACTACAATAAAATTAATGCTAGAGTGATATATAATAAAACCTGAACACCAGTTTGTTCATATTTGTCATCACTCTCAACTGTTATTACAAAGCGGATACTATGTGAGATCCATGCTGTGATGTAGCAGAGTATCCTGATGTGGACCAGGGAACAACAGAAGTACATTGAACAATTTGTAATCTCTGGTGATATTATAAAAAAACTCAACCGTAAAATATTAGCACTGTATATTGTTGCAAGTATATTCACCTTCATCATATCTAACAAAGGATTGCGTGCTAAGCTGTTCCAAAATTGGTGGTGAAAGAAAACCATCAGAGCTTGATGAACTGCTGCCCGGCTCTGTTCCTGAATTAATGGTATTAGTTATTAATGAAGACTGTCTTTTGGAATTAATATCTTTAACAAGACTAAGTTTTACATTATGTGAAAGGAATAAAAACAGAACTGGTTCTTCATTATAGAATTTGTCAGACCTTATTTCTGGTTAAAATCTTTTCAAATGCTCACAAGAGAATTTATGTCAACCAAAAGGGAGTTAAATAACTATGTATTATATAATATTAATGACGAATGTAAAATGTAACAGGGAAAATAGTTATTATACCTATCTTTTTGTCCATAGAGTGTAGCTTTCCAGTTTACAATTTTTACTAATGAAATTTAGCAATTAATTCTCTTATAATACAAAGGAAAAGGTACAAACAATTACAAAGCAATCAACAGGATATTCTGATTGTAAAATTGATTTTATAAGAAATATAAAATGTAACGAAGCAAATATTACAGGATGATGAAGATGATGTTTAATTAATATGAAAAGATACATCGACAAAAACTGTTTCCATTCATAATATTAACACTTGTTTTTGTTCTAAAGGGAACAAAAGAAGTATTGATATATGTTTCATGATATAAGAACACCTTGTTCACTATGAAGATGTTTATTATTTCGTGGTGAGGCCAAGAATACTACAATATAAATATTTAAACAAACTTACAATGCACTTGATCTAATAAAAATTGTAAAACATCATTTGATAAACACCTGTATAACTTCTGTACACAACACTCCTTCAAGCATAATTCTATTCAGCAGTACTTTGTCAATACACATTTGCTCACATTGGAGTGCAGCTTATTGGTCAGACACCAATGTAATAAATAGAGAAAAATATTGTATAAAATATTTTATCAGAAGAATTGTTTTAAAAATGAAATATTTCCAATCACACAATTGATTGAATCACTCGAATAAATATTGCGTTGAACCAACACAATGTGAATGTAATACGTTACTTTTTTCATCAATCATGTTAATTTAGTGATCAGAGCATCCAGCAATGAATCTAAACTTTAAAACCATTAAAATTTACTCGCACTACTAGGTTTTATACACATTCAAATGTAAAATTCCATATAAGATTAGAAACCATTGGTTTAGGTATTTTTATTTTTACTGGTGCTATGAGGTCTTCGGTTACGTGGACGTTCATGGATTGTAAGTCGACTGGCTCTATGACCCTATGAGCTATGAGCTTTTGATTAGTAAGTTTATGGTATAAATAAAAAAAAATATTTTAAAGAACTATATTTTTTTGTTAATTGAACCAAAAAGCTTGAAATTTTTCCAGCAATTTAAGGCTGTAGGATTCAGCGTATAATATTATTTTTAACTTGATATTTCAGCCATTTCCAAGAAAAACGGTTCTGACAGAACAGAGACAGAGTGGTAAACCTAACCTAATGACCTTATTAGGATTTCATTTTTCCGTTTTGAGGGACAGAATCCTAGAAAGAGAAAGTCCCTGCATGTTACCGGCATGGGTTATGGACGTTCCATTTAAATAATTGCCTTAACCGGTAACTCTTGAGTAATGTAAGATGAAGGGAAGTATTGAAATGATATAAAAATTCCAGTTCAAATGTTTGATAGAAATTGTTTGGTATTTCAAAAAAAAGTTATTTTACAGTGGGAGGGTTCAAGTAAAACACAAGTATAATTTTGTTGTTTTTAAACCTCTATTGTAAGATATGATGTAAAAGTTCCATTTGACCCCTTTTAAGTCAATAAGGAGCTTTTTTTTATTAAATATTAAAATGATAACAAAATTTTTTTATTTTTTGTTGGCTAATGTTAATAGCACTATTTCAAACTTTATCTAGTTATCATTCAACCTTCTTTATATTGCAACCTTCTTTATATAATCTGTATCCAAGTCGCAATATCATGTAGAAGGAGCAGTCTTGAGATGCCTGGCTTGAGCTCATTCATCTGGATTAGAGGATTCCTCTTTACTCAGCCATTCGGCTTCTGCGTTTCCATCCTCAACTTTAATTATGCACATTGATTTACTTGCATGCCGAGCCGCTTGTTTGGCAGACCATTTTATTTATACATATTACATATATTATTTTTAAAAAATGTATTTAAAAAAATTAGTGTAATAAGAATACCTAATTAAAAAAAAAAATTTCATTATTATTTTAAATTTATTTTGTTTCACTTTATGTACAGTTGTTTTCACCTATCCTCCCTTGGTCAACAAAAATAAGAAAAACTTTAATTTCCCCAACTTGCTTACGTAATATTTGAACGCAATCTGCTAACTGAATGAAAAAAAATATGAAAACAAAAATGTATGTATGTGTGTCTACCATACGGTACAGCGTGTAAACAAAACTGGGTGGAATTTATATTAGCCAATTTCTAATGAATGTCTCCAGCTATTTTGCTATATTTTTAACGTCACAATTTAAGGTAGGCCCTAGTCTATGTGGAAAAAAATTCAGAATTCATTTTTATTAGAAACAAGCCAAAAGAGTTTTGTTACTTTATTAATTCTTTATAAGCATGACACACCAATGTATCATAATTCCCAGAACAGAAACGCACTTTGGACAGAATTCATAGGAACTGGACGTGATGCAGTATCCCAGAAAAGAAATGTAAATTGGATAGAATTCGTAAGAGATGGACATGATGCAGGGTATGTGGTGCAACAGTTAGTGTTTCATGAGTCCCGCCATGCAAATAATTTATAAACCCTATAATAAAATAAAACAATAAAACGGTACTAAACTATTACAAAAAAAACATGCAACTGGCTTTCAATTTATAAGAAAATATTTGCAATGTTGGAGAAGCATTTATTTTGAGAGTGGACTAATTCAAACCAGGTGTGTTTTGTTTTTTTTTTGCCACAATTAGGATTCATTGAATTGTTATTGGAATCGTTTTTTAACAGAAGTAGCTTTAAATTTTTTAAATTATAAATCAAATTGTACTTGCACCACAGTAAAGTTCTCTTCTGAATTGAAACTCAAAAACGAACTAAACATAAATTGATATCACCTTTCGACTAAATAAGTTTATTTTTTTTTATCCCCCCATTGGCGTAGATGTCCCCTGAACAATTATTAACTTTAGAAAATGAAAAGCACAATGTCCTGTTCACCTGCATTACTCAAATTCTGAATTGTTATATTGGAAAGTGTAAAATAACTTGTCAAAATTCCTGCTCAAAGATCCTAATTGGTGTCTTGCATCTAGAAGAGATAGTAAAAGGAAAACAGAAACTCACTACTGGATTTGGCTTCGGGAGCATTCCGACTTGACGTGCTCGACTGGTTGAATGTAGTGGTTCTGGTGGGGTCGCTACTAACTGTGACCGTGCTCGCATTGGACTGCCTGAAACTAAATCCTTGTTCACTCTGAGAGGCATCAAGTGAAACTCCTCTCCCTTCATTCACATCTGGTGTCCCAAACAGCCGTTTTTGGGATGCAGTACTAGCCTCGTTAAGTCCCAGAGTGTTTTTTATTGCTGCGGAGCACTCCTGGTCTGTTTGGGTTTCTATTGATCTGAATCCACCTGCGGATGATTTTGAAATAAGTTATATTGTTCTGAGCACCGCCTTCACACATCCATGAATCAAATATCATGTTCACTTTAACATGGACCGTGAAATGAACTCTTTGTGTTATTTCTTTGTTTTTGTTCCACTCTCACGGTGATGAAAGTGCTTGCTAGAGTGACCATATAAATTTTAACTTATAAAAATGATATACGCAATTAAATGAAACTACATGATATAGTATTATTTCTACTTCCTTTAAGTTCTTTACCACGACCTAGGTTTCGTTGTATTACAACATCTTCAGGTGGGCCGTTAGCAAAGATTGGTTAATCTTGGCTAATAGCCCACCTGAACATGTTGTAATGCAAAGAAACCTAGGTCGTAGTAAAGAATTTAAATGAAGTAGAAATAATACTACATCACGTAGTTTCATTTAGTTTAGAATAATGAATTTCTACAAAATTAACACCAACTATATTCAAAAATGATATATTTCCAAATAAGATATTCTTATGAATGATGTGCGTTGTGAATGTTTAATTAGATTTTGTGTCTGGCTAATGGCGATTATTATCATATTTATTTATGAAAAGGTATGAGATGCAATTTTATAATTCAGTGACAGTTATTTATGGATAATTTCGGACCTGCATGAAATTATATTAATTAAGACTAACAATAAATTACGGCATGACTGCATGACATTATAAATGATATATTAGTAATTGACGTCGGACACTAAGTAGTGACTGTCACGTCAAAACTAAAAAAGAACATGAAAACTAAAAATTTGCAAAAATTATCATTCATTATTGTCTTCCAGCTTAAACAAATTGGCATCTTAATGAATAAACAGTTTTAAAATAATAAAATACTTTCCATACTTCCTCTATCTTTCATCACGGAAAGGCACAAAACATTTACAAAGAAGTATCTCATTAAGTTCTTTTTTATTTCTAAGTTGAAACAAGATGAATTCTGAACACTCCATTTGATGTGTTCAGAATCACAATAAAGACTTATATGAAAGATATTTTGTTCAAACTAGCTCATCATTCTGCTTCATGATTGTTCACAAAAACTAGTTGAAAGATACTTTCCCAGTATTCAATACTAGTTTATAAACATATATTTGAGTAATTACTTCATAGTGTTTTCTGAGGTTTATAATAATAAATCCTAAAGTTTCTACAATAATTTCTAATTGTTGGTCGCCTAATTGTCAATACATCGTCGATGAAATTTAATAATAACCTTTGTCTTTCTTTTATATTTTAATTTCTCAAAAACTTACTTTCTAAAACTCGGTTGGGTGTCAGTTTTATATACTAATGGCTAAAGATTTATTTTCCATACAATCATCTTCTTGGTAAATGTAATATAAATAGTCTTTCTGTAAAAAAATAGTCTTTCAAATGGTGATATTAATTTACATTTGATAATTGATCAAATATCTGATTTTCCTGTATCTAGTAATTATATACCAAAATACTTTAGGTCGTCTTTCTTTTTATTTGTAAAAAACCATAACCAAACGCCAGTGCACAATGCTACGTGTATAGTGAAATAAACTCTTAAAGAAAGCGAACATCTTAAAAATAAATAATTGAAAAAAGAAGAAGAATTCGTCTCCTCCTCTAGAATTATTTCACAGATCTTCTACTAACTTCTAGAATTCTATTTGTTTTCTAAATGTTGTCCCAAAGATTTGCAATAATCACAGTAACATGGTCGTAGTAAAGTTTTGTGTGCCGTTTCATTTTTTTTACATTTCATTAATATAATTTGAAGTAATACTACAATAGATATGTTATGGATTAGGTTTAATTATGCAATGTTACATTTCTCTTCTGTGTGCTGATGAATACATATTTGAAAATGTGGAATATCCTCCAAGATTGTGTGTGGCACTTACCGCATCTTTTGTATAATTAGTTACGGAATTGCTTTTAAAAACTGACTGGACCATGTCATCATTTATGAAACCCGATATAATAAAAAAGATGCCTTGCAGACTTTGATGTCATTAATTGCCCGCTTCATTATGTATGCACATGAGAATTATACTGTGTTGTTTTTCTGGATAAAAATTGTATCTCCTATCTTAACTCCAAATTTTGATCCCGTTGTCTACTAGTTGGGTTTAAGTATTTTTGTGTCCAGAAATGGGTATTTATTCATTTGATTTTCTAAAACTGCTGAAGGTATTCCTACCTGCTTTTCAACTTCGGGAATCTTTTTCAGAATTATGAGCAACATTGCGGGTCATATCATTGGGAAGACTGGCGATACCTTCTACCCATCTTCCTCTTTTTCTCCCTCCTTTTGAGATTCAATTACTTAAGGAAGTTGAAAACATTGTTGTAATTAAGAACGATGCTCTGGAAGCTGAAGATGTAGTTATGAATTTCAGTTGTAGTTACTAAATGAGGTACTAACAGACTAGGTAAAATGTGCAGATGGACTATTACGAGTGGCTGCCACTAACAATTGGAATTGGTCTTTCCCTCCCAGCTTGTCGGTGACATACTCATTAAGTTGATTCTCAAAGTCAAAGTCAAAGTAATAACAGAACTTATGTTACATAAAGGCATGTCAGAAAAATAATTCTCTATATTTGCCTTTCAAAGCACATTGTTAAAAACGTCAAGTGCTATTCTTACGGATTCAGTCTTATTGCAGTATTGCTTAGTTTGTTACGTTAAATTAAATAAACGTATATTACGACTTTTCAATTGTAGCATAGACTGATGAGGAGATGGCACAGACAGGGAATATTAAGTTTGAAATCGACATTTGTATACTGTTAGTTTACAATGAAGGTAATTATTTGTGAAAATATAAATGCACTCCAGCAAACCAATAATGAGAAATAACATTGAAAAATGTTACCAACATCAGATATGTCAAACAACTACAAGCGCCTTAGCCTGACTGACAAATAATGTAGCACGGTAGAGCCAATGTAACATGAAGTGGATATGATTTTGTATCTCAATATTTTTTTTTTATTTAATTTTCTTAATTATTGTCTGCTTACCGAATTTAAATAATAAGAACACATTTCTATAATTTCTATTCTTCTTTTATTAAAAATTTAATAAATTTTGAACCAGTATTTGTATTAAAAAAAAAAAATAATTATTTGTTTATTAAATCCAGATTAAAAATAGATATTTTTCCTTTTTATCATTCGATAAAGTTTTTAGTTGTGTGAATTGGGTTAATGCAAAAAAATTACGTATAATTAATAAGATGTGGCAATTTAATACATTCAAATACAATTGAATACATGAACAAAAATGATAATTTATTAAAATCAAGTTCACAAAACTTTAATAAGCAACGCGAAGGCCTATGCCATAACCGTGGACACTAACTATCAATTTCTTCTCTGATTACCAATTTGTTTATATCTATTATCATAACTAATATTGTTATATTCAACCATATATGTTCATGTATTTAAAACACATAATATTGTTAAGTAAATTTTTAATAACTAAAGGATAAAAATTAAAAAAGTCCTTCAATTGAATTCAATAAATGTATATTTGCCATATAAAATTCAAATAAAAAAATTATTGAATGATTGCACTTTACTGCTCGAAAAGCAGATTGCTCAGCAGCGGTACACACACACACACACACATATGTGTGTGTGTGAGCGTATGCATGTGCACGTGTACATGGCATGTATGTGTGTGTGTGTTTGTGTATTTATATATATGGTAATGAAAAGTAACTTCTCGATGTTTTCTGTCATCAATGTACCTTACACAATCGCTGATCTCAAACAAAATACATCACAACTGTGCTGTCTTCTTGTGAAATTGCATGCTACGTGTGCATTACACTTACAACTGGTGTGACTGTAAAAGAGAAGGAAATAGCAAGACAATTGTAAGATGAAAACCCCAGCGAGCGTTAAGTATGCAAGAAGTACTGAATATTTGAGTCGACTTAAAAATGCTGTGCACAGTTACTGTAACATAAATTACAGCGTCCTACTATTTTAAAACATCAAACAAAATGTATCACAATGACTATTTGTTTATCAGATACCAATAAAGTCACAAAAATATAACAGTTTCTTGCATCAGCCTAATAAATAAATATTAATAAACAATATGTGTGCTGTTAAGTTAAAACGCTGTACCTTAAAATAGAACGTAGTTGATTTACATAAATGGGACACATTTGCAATTGCGATGTACTCACTAACCTATAATTTAAACTTAATATTTGCTGGTGGAATTTTAATAATAAGAGCTACCTCCCTTTTATATGTGCGCTTTCATTGTCTCTTTACTTTTTTAGAGTTCTGTACAGACAGGGTAAAAATGGATCTCTTATGGTAATATTTTGGTGTTTGTCCGTATACTATGATTGTTTATCTCAGCCAAAGAAAAGCTCAGCTAAGTTTATAGCAATAGTAGCTACTATTGCTATAAACTTAAAATTTAAAATAATATTGTAGAACTTGCCGATATGCATTTATTTCCATTGAAGAATTTTGGAATATTTCTATTTTTATTAAACGATGAAAACGGGGTTTAAAATGTAGGGTTGAAATTAGAAGCGTGGTGACACCACTAAATTGTTATATTACTTGAAAACTCTTTGTTTACATCTTGTAAAACTATTTTCCTTATAATTCAAAGCCATAAATAATATTAAATATATGCAAAAAGTTCCTCCATTATCATTGAAATTTACAAGTCAGAATATCTGAAGTAATTCAGACTGGTAGAAGATCTTGTATTTACGTGTAACAGAGGTAAAATAAATCTTAGGTACAGACTTATGCAGTTTTCGAAAATAAAATTAAACTGTTGTTTTTCCCTCCCTGATCCCTTAATTTTCAGGCCATAATCATGTAGATGTGTATACATTTACAGAGTAAGAATAAGACAATAATTTGCAAGACCGTGTACACTCTGAATTAAATCATTACTACAGTAATAATTATAACAAGCAGCCAGCGAGCGCTCGAGACGTTGTTGCCGGCTGCAGTCAGCAAAGCGATCTTTGTTCGTATTTAATTGGATGTTTAAGTGCAATTTAATACTTCGTTTAGTATTTTATTGCAATCTTATAAGTTAATTGATCTCCCCACTATTTTAAATATCTTCTTTATCTGTTACTTTTGACTTACGATGCACATTATTATTTTCATTGCATGTAAGACTGAGGTAATGAGTTAGTTGAATTCCATAGTAGCTTGTGAAATGTACAGGCTATCATCATCCTGGAAGGTGTACACATGTAGAAATATATGCTGAGTAACGTGCACCTAGCCAGGTTTAAATTTATCAAGTAACTATCACGCAATCATTAAATAAAACGTAGTAACAACTGTTTAGGGCTGTATCTAAACTCTCCACAAATAATAGTGTCAATAGTGTCACGGAGACTTAGCTTACTGCAGCGTCAGCCATATAAAATGACAGTGTCTTGTGATTTCAAGATTTAAATACAAGAAAATACAAAATAAAAAAAAAACTTTATAAAGGGTATAAAAACTTAATTGTATACGTAAAGGTTGACACACAGTTCACAAGTGGGTGTGGTTGAAACTTTTTCCAGTCACTGTAAACATTTACAGATAAGATATATAAATGTATAATAAACTCATTGCAATTCATAATACTCACATTTGGTGGGTTTTAAGGGTTCCATTTTTTTCTGTTTTAGGGTTCTGTTCTATAGGGTTCTGTTTCGCCAGTTGGGTACTGGCGAAACAGAACCCTATTATTTCATTATGTCCATCTGTCCACACGTACGTCACAGCCATTTTACTCGGAGGTTACTGGCACTATGTAGATGAAATTTGGATGATAATTCTATGAACCTCTATATAATGAAATAGTGGAGTTAGGAAAAAAATAATATTAGGGGTAGCACTCCACGCATGTAACTGAGGGATGAAAAAAAAAGTTCAGTGCACATAGGCACGTGGAGTATCGTTAGATACATCTTAAAAAAATGAAGGTTCCAAAATAATTTTTTTATTTAAGTTATTAGATGGTGAGATATACGCTCTCAAAAAGTGTGCCACCCCCTAATTTTTCACTTGACGCGTGTAAAATTTTGGAAAAATTGAGGTAGTAGAACTAAAAAAAATATCAACAAAAATTGATTTGAATAATGCATGTGTGTAGTTTTTGAGATATGGGATATTCGGTGCCGACCACAGTAATAACTTTGTTTTTCACAATGTTTTTGAGAAATACAAACTGATTTTTGCTGCCAATACAATAAATATTGTGTACACATAAATATTTAATTGTATTCAAGTCCAAAATACTGACGAGTAAATAGACCTAATTGCATACGTAATAAACTTTAATATAGCAATATTACAATTTTCATAAAGTGATTAACATATCAATACATACATATATACATACATGTATATATGCACACATATATATGTGTACTTATATACGTGTGTGTGTATATATATATATATATATATATATATATATATATATATATAATATATATGAATTATTATGGCTACATTAGTTTTCAGCGATTTTAATGAAGATTTTCTTATTGAGAATAACATGCTCACATTTATGCAGAATGCCAGATACACACTTTTACTCTCACCGAGCAAGGAGGAACACATCTTGATATCTTCTTGGAAATTATACTCGTGAAGCTGGAATGTACCACCTTTATTCTGCTACCACAAAGCTATACGGGCACGCATGCAGGTAAATAGTATGATGGTGTACGTTAATACAAACATTGATTTAGGAAAGGTCATGTATCTTGTATTCATGTATCTTGTATTCGGATAACTATGTTCAACTTAACATAAAAGACTATAAATTATTATGAAATTTGGTATTGACTTTAATTATTATTATTAATGTGATGATTATAAGATAAGATGTGTACTTCTAAACACGTTGTCCCCCAACCAGGATGGGTGGTAAAATATACCTTATTGTGTGCGAAATAAGTTTAATATTGTTTGGTGCTACGGAACCTTGCGTGCGCGAGTCCGACTCGCACTTGGCCGGTTTTTTAAATCTCTGTTACTCTATGTTTGAATATTTACCGAGAATGCAATATTGTGTGTGCGTGCGTCGTCAGGCGTGTCTGTTTAGTGTGACGTCATCGGTGAAGAAGATTGAGTATTTGTAAGATGGACAGTGTTCGTAGCAAATATATAAACTGTTCTCGTACGAAACAATTACCGGATGATTATTTTGTTGCCACGAAACACAGAGTTGACACGTGTTTCCACGCAACAAAGTTTACAAATCATTACTTTAATTTAAACATCGCCAGCTCGTTGGTTAAAATAAATCACCAAATATAAATTGAATAAAGTGAACAAAGATATTTGAACAGCTGTTGAAGACGTCGGTGGCGACGTTTGATCTCACCTCTCTCGGAGTGCGCGAGCGCTCGCTGCTCCAGCATCCTCAGACGTTCGTCGATGCCGGCGTGTAGTTTCGAATCAGCCTCCAGACGTGCGATCCGACCGCGCAAAGCCTCACATTCCGAGTTGAGCGACGCGTTCTCCTTCGACACTCTGCTGCATTCCTCCCTCATGGCTTCCAGTTCTTTCCTTATCCGCTCAAATCTTTCATCGATTAACTCATCAGTCATTTCTCTAGCTTCTCCACCCGCGCTCGCGCTTTCTCGGCGCATGTTACGCTGGCCACTGGACGCATCACTGCAACATTCTGCTGTTGCATCATTTGCAGCATTACAACATTTAGATGGACCGATGTCCAAATCGAATTGTAGAGCCTGTTGCCAGTCATGTGTTTCCGGATTCAACGGACGTGGACAGCGCAGTACGGTGACGGGAACGGAACTGAACACAGGATTACGTAAATAACCATCTACACCCTTGATCTTGTTAAACTGCTCTAAGCCAGCGCGTGATGTGGCGCTGCGTAATTTCGTTATAACCTCATTTGCTGTTCTTGTCTGGTGGTGCTCTTCATTAATCCAATCACCTTTTAACGATAGAAACCTTCCCACGATGAGAAATTTATCATGCGGATGTGTCTTGCTGAGCGACGTGAGGGTGTCGGTGAAGGGATCGATGTTTTTACAATAAGTAAAGCACCCGCACGCAACGTGCTGAAAAAGACATGATTAACCATCGACTGTAGATCTCACTGTCGCTAGCAAATGGAACAACAGAGTAGCCCATGCTAGTGAAGTAAGAAGCAAAGAGCAAGTTAAGAACAAATAAAGCGGAATCACACAACGATATGAAAAGTGGCAAATGGTGCATTCACTAACCATACACGTAAAATGCTGCAATTTTAGTAAAAGGTCATCAAAAGTTATTTGAGTCCTTCATCAGCACACATCGTTTATGATGTAGTTTCCCATTATATTTAACTCGTTGTCGCATGTAACCTGTGTAACTATTGTGTGTGACGTGTGTTACATAATAAAGTTATTCGGGCAACTGCTCTGCAAGTTACACTATTCCCGCCATTCCACCCGGGTAGTCTCAGGGCCCCTCCTGGGACCCGTAACGACCCACCTCATACAAAAAGGGGACCTTCGAAAGTCCCCTAATAGTGTCCCGTATCTACATTCACAGCGCTTCCACCCAACAGGGTTAGATTCTGCTCCTGCTCAATGCGTCATTTAGGACCTCCATTTTTTCAAGAACGCATTTAGCGAACGCTCTAAATGACTCAAAGATCGGACCATTCTCAACCAAGTCTCGGTGACTGAAGATACCACTCTCTAAGACTCCGCGTGATTCTACTTTAGAATTTCGACGTATGCTCTCAAACAAAACTCTACGCGCATCATCGTGCTCATTGCAGTGGAAAAGAACATGGTTCATGTCCTGCGTCTCAAATCCGCAGGTACATGCCGGGCTATCTCGGAGGGCAAACCTAAACAAACTGGCGCGGAAAGCGCCATGTCCCGTTAAGAATTGTGATGTAAAATAATCGGAGACAAGCCAATTTTTACTTAGCCGCTCTGACACCTCGGGGAAAAACATCCTGGTCGTCTCCCCTTTGGAATCGGGGGAGGACCATCTGGACTGCCAGTGAGCAACGACGATCTCTAAAATACGTCTCTTTCTAGCAAAAAGGGATTCATTAGCCAAAAACTCAAAATTCAACGGACCCGCTACAAAACTCTTACCTCGTGCTAAAATGAAATTTGCCGCCCGTTCAACAATCGCAAGGTCTGCAGGCAGAAGACCAGCCAAAATAGGCAACGCATCCGTTGAGCAGGTTCTATAAGCTTTGGTCAGCGCCAGAAGCGGCGCACGCTGCGATCTCAGTACCACCCGTCTAACCTGCTGGACCCCAACGCACCACGAAGCCCACACCGATGGCGCATAGGCCAATATACCAAGGTATATTGCCGTATACATCAGCTTGAGGGAAGAGTTGTTCAGCCCCCAGCCGGCACCGGCAAGCCGGGCCATGGCATGGAAGGCTACCCTTGCCCTCTCACCAATGTACCGCGCCTGCGGTAGGAAACTCCGCCGTGCATCGAGGACCATGCCCAGGTAGGTTACCTGATCCCGCACACCGATTCTAGCGCCAGCCATAATCACAGACGGCTCCCTCGCCAGCCTGCCCTTAAAAAGGACAGCCTCGGACTTTTGAGGGGCAAAGCTAAGCTTGTTCTTGGTGCCCCAGTCGTGTAGCTTAGCGAGGGAGTCCGCCGCCCGGTTCTCTAGTTCTCTTCGACTCGATCCCCCGACCAACAGCAGAGTGTCGTCCGCGTATGCGATGGTACCGCATCCCTGAAGGGGTATCGCGAGTATACCATCAAACAACACATTCCACAGGATTGGACCAAGGACCGAGCCTTGCGGGCAGCCCCTGGTCAACGTTTTCCTTACTTCTACATCGGCATCCTGCAAATAGACAACACGATCATTAAAGTAGTCAAAAATAATCCGGCGAAGGTCCGATGACACTCCCCGGGACTCTAGCGCGAGCAAAATAGCTGGCCACCAGGCATTGTCAAACGCGACAGAGATGTCCAAAAATATACCTAAGACGTATTTGTCTGGGCACGAATCGACCCAAGACAAGGCGGAAGATATCGCGTCAGAAGTGGACACCCCGGAACGAAAACCGAATTGTCTATCTGAACCCGGCGAATGAGAGAGTTGCGCCAATAAACGCGCCGCCACCACGCGCTCGAGCAACTTCCCGAAGGCTGGAAGGAGCGTAATGGGCCTGTAAAATTTCGGATCGCTAGGCGATTTCCCACTACTCTTCGGTATGACTTTGAGTCTCCCCACTTTCCATATCTTCGGAAAATGGCCCGTGCGAAGACAGCAGTTAAAGATCGCAAGTATCTCATGCGCCGCGTTTTCCCATATAACTTTGACTAATCTATTATCGATTCTATCAATACCTGGAGCCTTTTTCGAGTTAAGATTCTTCACGATGACGTCTAATTCCGAGTGCCTAAACTCCGGATCAGAGCTACTATCTGGAACTATGTTGGCTATATACCTGACGCTTCTCTGTTCGACAGTGTCGAGATCAGGGTCGTCGTCAGGGAAGAGTGATGTCAGTAGATACTCGAGGGTCTCGCGAATATTCCCGGTGTAACTCCCATCGGTCCTCTTTAGGGCGCTAAAAACAAAAGGTTTCGAGGGGCTCCGCACACTTCTGTATACGGCACCCCAAGGATCCGAATTTCCTATGCGAGTAACAAAACTACGAAAATGGGAGCGCCTAGCCCGCTTAACCTCTCTATTGTAGTTACACCGGGCGTCTACCAAGGCCACCCGGTGAGCCTCAACACGTTCCCAATCAGTTTCGTGGTTCTTAGCACGCTGGTAGTTACGTCTTTTCCTTCTGAACTCCCGCCGCAGGGCCTGGAGCTTGGTGCACCACCAAGGGTTCTTCTTGTGTGGGCCTGGCTGGATAGAGCCCAATCCTCCCTCGGCACTGACGATCACCTTCTCCTGAAACTCAACAGCCAGAACATTAGGGCAATCTACTCGTTTCGACAATTTGGAAAATTTATCGAGCTCTCGGTGGAGAATTTGGACAAATCTATCCCAGTCTTGGCACCCTGTTTTGAAACGGGTGCTGGTTCGCGCCCCAGGTTCTGGGGAGGGGCGCGCCTGGGAGATAGAGAATAGAATTGCTCTGTGGTCGCTCGAGAAAACGCCCGGTTCGACCCGCCAGCTGCGCACACCCCCCGCAAGCCCACTCGAGATGAGAGTGATATCAATATCACTCTCTCCCGAGGGTCCTGAAAACGTTGCGGGCATATTGGGCAAGTTGCACAGCAGGAGGCCGTTCTGGTGGATGAAATCCTCCAAGATTCCTCCACGCAGATTGGGGCGCCTCGAGAACCACAGGCAAGACTGCGCGTTTGCGTCAGCACAGATTACAACTGGGTTTCGTCCAATCGAACGAAGAACCGTGTTAAGTTGCTCGCAGAACATTTCGGTGGGCATAGAGTACTGGAAGTAGACGCTAATCACCACAATTTGTAAAGGGCCGAGAGAGATCTGGGCCACTACGCAGTGCTCTGTCGAAAGATGTTCCAGGAACAGGACGCCCAGCCCTTTCGGGTCAAGGACAATGGCTGCCTTGGGATCGGGTCCCCTCTCCAGAACGAGGAAGGGTTCCAAACCCAGGCTGCTCCCCCTGGGGGCGTACTGCTCCTGGACACACGCGATACAATATTTACGTTCTCTAAGGGTCATCGAGAGCTCGGTCATAACTGTTGAGCCCCGCCCTGCATTGAGTTGAAGAAATTCCATCTAGGAGGAGTAGGCCGTGTTTTTTAGTGACCGCTCCAACGCCGCCCTGAATGCAGGGCAGGCGTCAGTGCCAACTCTGTGCTCAGCTGGTTTCTTGAACCGTGTGCAGGTGACGCAGATGTCAGACGCGGGCGACTTCGGACAATCCTTTCCGTCGTGGCCCTTCTCAGTACATTTATTACAAAACTGGTCATCTTTACAATGACGGGCCACATGTCCATAAAGGTGACACCTGAAGCATCGCGTCACCTGCACAAAGTCGGCAACTCGGCATGATGTCCAATTAAAGAAAATATGCCCAGATTTGAGGAGGCATTCTCGTAGTGTCTGGGGCAGTTCAACAACAACGTTTTTATTGCCTGAACGCGAAGTACGGGCGTTACATCTGACCTTCGCGAGCTCTGTAGCCTCAAACTCCTTAAGGTTCTCCTCTTTTAGGAGGTTCAAAAAGTCATCACCAGAGAGTTCTTTTGGGACATCATAGACGATTATCGCTGGTAATTTCTCTCCCTTCTCTTCCATCTTTATGCCCTCTATGGAAGCTGCGGCCTGTTGCAGCTTCTTGGCGCTTTCTGCATCGCGGGCCTCAATAACGATGCCCCCATTGCGTATGGCAGCCGTGCGGTTGATCTTAATACCCAGCGATTGGGGCTTGATCTCCTTTTTGAGCGTGTTTAATAGCTCAACACTGGACCTAGGCTTTTCCTTATTTGTGTCAAACACAAAGACTGGCCTAGGTCTGGGCTGCGGGTCTTTTGGAACCTCAGGAATCTTAGATTTAATAATCTTGGGTACCGCAGGACCGCCCGCAATAAGAGCCGAGCTATAGGACCCCGGGTGGGAAACAGTCTTTTGACTCACCTGTGTTTTCAAAGTTTTTATGAGGATCTCTTTGTCTTTGATCGTTTTATCCCTTTCCTCTATGATAGTTTGGGCAACTTTTAAATCACCCTGAGTGTGGGTGAGGTCCTCTGCAAAAAGGGCAATC
The DNA here is from genome assembly GCA_039881145.1 of Druceiella hillmani. Taxonomy (NCBI): domain Eukaryota; kingdom Metazoa; phylum Arthropoda; class Insecta; order Lepidoptera; family Hepialidae; genus Druceiella; species Druceiella hillmani. The sequence continues at coordinate 20,773,708 of JAYKKI010000019.1, read as the reverse complement.
TCAGCCATAAGGGATACCGTCAGTTTGGCTACAGCATCTTTTGTGCCCACTGGAACCCTGGTCGAGGCTCCAACTATTTCATTTATTTGGCTAATTATGCCCCTGGTTACCTCAATTCTGCTCGTACAGCGCTTGGCACCTTTTTTGGTTATTGCAGAGGGAGGGGAGGTATACTCGGTCGACTCCTCATCTAGATCCTCATCAAGGATTAGATCTTCATCACCAGCAGCATCTTCCGTCCTGGAGGATGTCCTCAATTCCATTCCCCTAGTTGTTGGTCCAGCGGATCTTAATTCTTCTTCCTTTTCCCTTGAGCGGCTCAAGACCTCCGACATGACCTCCGTGAAGAGGGCCTCATCAACGAGGACCTTTCGCGAGGTCATGGGGCTCTCCGATCTTAACCTCTTTCCTCCCCCCTCTCGGGGGTCACCCTTGTCACTCATGTACTCCTAGTGTTGTTCGGGCAACCAAAGGCGGAGCGACACCGGAGGAATACAAAAGGAGAATAAAAATAAAAGGTAAATAATAATAAAGGGGCTCGGTGTAACGCCAGCCTTACAATGTCAGTGTTGATTGTCTATATACACAAAGATAATAAAGTAAATTAAAATAAAGTAAATAAAGTAAAGTAAAAAAAAGAGTTTTGGTGTGGCACCGGCCTTATAAGACCAGTGTATGCAACACCAGCGGTGTGACACCTTAATACTGCTTACCTAACTTATGTTAATTTATATATACGCATATATATACTCATATATATATGCGACATAAACAAAAAGAAAAATTATCTTTATCGATATTTTAGTGTGATCGTGTCACATCACTAGCATGGTGCACAACACTAAAGTAAGTTTATCGATTTTTGAGTATACTTCACTATCCAAAATGGCGGCACAACTGCCGGCCAATCACCAGAGCGGACCACAGGGTGGGGGAAATATGACGGCCGAATGCGCTATACTCGTGTGAGTGCCAAACGGAAGCGCCGACGCAAATGAAACTCCTCTCTGATTCGTCGAACGGCCGAGAGAACCAATCAGAGAGCCGTTGCCAAGGCAATGGAGAAAGTACGTGGTCTTGTGAGCCCCGTACCGGAAGTCAGTAGCGGCCTCGTGCAGACCACGAGGTTATAAATGAAAAACACATATAGTATAAGCTTAAACCTAGAATTTTCACTGTTTTTCACTTAAATATTAAACAAGAGTATGGATTAAACAGTAACAAATAAAAATTTCACTCGGCACAATAGAAAGTTAACCAATAAATCAGTTTGAAGATAGTATGAATATAGTTTGAATAATAAAGAAAAGCACTTATAAGGTCTAGAAAAGCAGCCTTAAGACTTTTCACATATGGTTCCACAAATTTACGTCACTTATATACTATTACTTCCCGGAAAACAAGGGTTTCCCGGGAGTTAAAACCCGTTACACACCACCTGTAAGTCAAAGCTTCACTTATTGTTTTATAAATGTTGGAAAATGCACCTTGCACACACACCTGATCGGAGGATTTTTGGATATCCGATAAGGAAAGCACTATAAACAACTTTGAGAAGAGAAAAATCGCAGATTTTCCACAGTAAGTAATTTTTTTAGAATTAAATACGCGGAGCTCCTGCAGATGCGTCCGTACGCTACGGCGGCCGGAAGCAGAATGAATGCAGCTCTGCAAGTTACAATGATATTAAAACCCGTGCATTCGATTTACTTATTTTCAGTCTCAAAAAGAAATATTATGCAATTAGTCCCTCAGCACTGACGTTGCCAAATGCTCTATATATTTTAATTGTGCTACTCGTACAACACTGTCCCGTATTTCTGGAGTCTGAATGCATTCGGATTGCCTTCTGCGTATACGGTCTTACAAGCAGAAGGCAACTCGAGTGCGTTCGTCTGTCAATAATGAATAAACAGAGGCAGCAACTAAGCAATGAATAGAAGAGATATAAACCTGAGCCAATTTCATCTGTATATGATTTAGAAGAAATTAATTCAATCAACTCTCAAACAGTGTTCCGTCTGCTGTTGTTAAGTTGTAAATAAAAAGCGAGAAAATCTGGAAACTACAAACTTGGACGCAAAAAGCAATTCTTATAATGCCGGTATCGACTCGTACCATGATTATCAGAGACGGGTATTTTTCTATGTCGTGATGAGTGAACACGTAACTAAGATCTGAAAGACCGAAAACAGATCAAATGGACTCTGTATGCTTATCGCATTTTTCATTCATTCAAAGTTGTAAAACGGAAACATTGACCAAAGTTTCAAGACGCTTTACATTCGCTAAAATATAATTTATATCGGTCTTTTAAAAAAATATTAAATGATTTATTCGTGTTTGTGCGTTTACCTGTCTTCAATAACGTTTCTTTAACATGTTAAAATGTAATTAACAATAAATAGTTAATATTTTCAAATTCACATTTTTGCTCTCACGAGTGCTGTACATTGGTAAGGTCTCGAAAGTAGCTCAAAAACTTAATTGCCGCTGATAAAAAAAAATCGCATATGAACTATTAAACAAACAAATGCTGAAAATCTACAAATTAAAAAAAAAATTATTTATAATTTTAAATAGCAAGGACAAAAAATATGCTTTATTTTTGACAAGTATAAAGGCGTTCAAAACCCTTTACTTGATTCTTCTGGATGCTGCAAAGATTCCGCCAGTCAAGTTTTGAATTTAATAATGAGGATTTTAGAAAGAAGTGACATATCTATAAATGAAACAAACGTCGGTCAGTTGCATAGTAAATACAAAAGTTAACTTTGTCAAAAATCGTCCTGTTTACATTTCCATGGCTCAATGACTCAAAATCACAAAATTGTAATAGTCTATTGGGTCTATCTATTCTTCGTAATGCTGTCAAATACTGCACTGATATATCGGACTTCGATGTGAGAAATTTCAATTTAAATATTGAATTTAGTCGATCAATTAAGCGAAAAGCCATTTGAGCAGATTCGTTTCAGCAAGATTTTTATCTTTAAGTCATGTGATAGTAGGCTTTAAACTTCCCAATATCGAGATTTAAATGAATGTCCTTGCTTGGTAAATAAAGCAATAAGAGAGTACGAGAAAAGGCTGCAGCGTACCTGTCGTTTGGTGATAATGTAATTAATGCTTTTAACAGAAACAAGAATGAACAACACCCAATTAGATCCATAGTTCCATAATTCTTAAAATGTATATATAATTCCCTTTTCTCTCGCTGTCCCGTACAAAATTATGAAATCCTGTATTTATGTGACTTTTTCATCATAAGTCTAGTTGAAAAAAAACTTATTTAAAACGTGATGTTACATATTTAACCACTTGATGATTCAAATTTTCACTTTAAACAACCGTATACAGTCTAATGTCTAATCTATGTGCAATTTTCTTAAATCTGTGTATACGATAGAATAGTGAAGGTAATATTTTTCGCGTATTAAAAATATTTTCGAAAAAATCATTCGGGAAACTATAAATATACTAAAGCTCTTTAAAAATTGTATCAGTCTGTAAAATCTAGATGTGAAATTATAATTAACTTTTGATCATTGTAAAGTTAAATATTCTAAAAGCACCCCCACATTAAGGGTTGGGAAGTAGACGTGTAACACATAGAGTAAACATGGACATGTTTGTTTACACTCATATCACGTAAACATTGTACAATTCATTTATGACGTTATAATGTGGTATTAACTAAATACTAAGAAAGAAACCAAGATATATTTTGTTTCGTGTGCACTAACTCGATGATAAAATATTAAAAAGCAAAGAAGAAAACTGACACGGTTAATCATTGACTGCTGTTGCTATCAACAGCATAAACAAATTTGGCGCGAGCTAGGTCGCTGCCAAGGAAACAGTGTTCCACAGAACCGTAAACGCTCACCGGTACCAGCGTCTGTGTTGACACAGCAGCTGATATTTTCATTATTTACTATCCCGTCAATACTTTCCTGGGAAATAAAACGATTCTATTAAGTATAAGCAGTACCCAGGGAGTTTCTTGCTCATTCGTTGTACAAATTTCATAGTTCTAGTTACTTGCTGCCATCGTCTTGAGTTAGTAGGAAACGAATGTAGTGTTGATTTATTTCGAGAGTGACACATATTTCTATCTTGGATGCCACATTTAGTAGAAAACAGTTATACTAATGATTTATTGTGAAAGAGATACGTTGCCATCTTGCATCTCAAAAACATCGTAAAACTTGCATTCAGTACCTCTGCTTTGATGAGTTGGAGTGTCCTCATCGGCTTATATCGAATGCCGCCGTCACAGTGAATTGCAAACTAAGAGTGATCGTTTTATATTTTCGAATAACGTAACAAATTTGAATATTTCAAGAAAATGCTACACATACACACAATGTATACACACACACACATATATATATATATATATATATATATATACATATATATATATATATATATATTTATATATATATATATACTCGCTTTATCGAAAGTGCAGGAACACACCGGGCTACATCTTCACGCTGATCGTTATAAGCTGGCTCAGAATGCGCCATACTGCTTCAAGTACTGCGATGTGTAATAGTCGTCAACGAGCCTCATCTTTTCTTATCACAGGCACATCATATCACAGGCACACCAATAAAAAATAATCTTATGACCACCCTTCCGGGAATTGGAGGGAGTCCACCTAGACTACCAATGAGCACAGACGGTCTCTAAAGCACGTCTTATTCTATTGCCGAAAATATAATATTCCTCTACCTACAACTCAAAGCGCAACGGACATGACTCGAAACTCCTGCCCCTTACTAAGACGAAATAAGCAACGTGCTCCACGATCGCGTGGTAGGTAAGTAGAACATCTGCCAAAACCGGAAATGCATACGTAGAACAGCTCTGGCCAGAGTTATAAGTGGCGCGCGCCGAGGCCTCAACAACCCGTCTACCTTGTTGGCCCTCGACACACTGTGAATTCCACCAATATACAAAGTTATATTACCGTATAGATCAGTTTGCGAGTAGCGGTACGTAGCCCACAGACAGCTTCGGCAAGCCGCGTAATGGTATGGAATACCATCTCGGCCCTATTCCCAATCACCACAGTCGGCTCCGTCGCCAGCTTGTCTTGAAGAGAAAAACCTCGGACGTTTGGGGGCCAAAGCGAAGCTTGTTCTTAATTCCCCAATTATGTAACCTGAAGAGGGAGTTCTCTGCCCGATTTGCTATATCTCTACGTTTGGCTACACCGGCCATAGGCAAAGTGTTATCTGCATGCACGGTGGTACGACCATCCCTGAAGGAGTATCGCAAGTGCGCCACACAAAAGCGGCTGCAGAAACAGCAATGGTTTCTTCACACATCATTTTGGAACAGTAGTTGAAACCGCCTGGTTTGGTTAGTTGAAACCGCCCGGGTAGGCATCGCAACACCTCATGTCGTAGGAAGACAAGATCTTATTAGAAGATCTATTCGCTGAAATTTAAATATTTATTTGGAAATATTAATACATATTTATTTATTTATCTACTTTAATGTATCTAATTGATACATATGGCAGACTTATTGCTTCGAGATCAATCTCGAGAGCAAGTCCAGTCCCGTTCGACAAACGACCGGGAATCGAAACCGGGTCCCCGCGGCGCGCCGCATCGTCAAAGGCCGTATGCCTTGTGATCCACCCAACACACCACGGCAACTGCGTTTATGTGGCTTCTGAGTACGAAAGAGGTTAATTTTGCAATTTACTTAGTTTTTTTCAAATGATAACACTTTCGGACAAAATATTTACGAGTTAATTACGTAAACTGTATAGACAAAAAAATAATTTAAAATGTAAAATGCCTTTTTTATACTTATAGCAATTTTAACAATATAAGTACATATATCCCAAAAGCGGTACAACAAACGGCATGAACATATACAATGTTTATAAACAAACAAGTGACCAGATTTAAGGAAGCCTTCAAGTTGCTTCTGATTAATTTCCTACTAGCTATAAGCATTTATGGATATTTTTCTAAACCTCCTTGATCTTAGCTAAGTTGCATGAAAACATACTGAATCAGGTCTCATGAATTGTTTTTGAAGTGAAAACTTCTTTAGGCGCACCTGCGCAAATCACTTTGAAGTGAAAATTTATTCTAAGTAGTAAACGAAGTTAAGCCGTAACGCTCAGGTCGATGACGCCGAGCCGTCACTTTCGGGTTAGTGACTCAACGCTCGGGTCGGTGACACTGAGTCGTCACGTTCGGGTCGGTGACGCCATGCTCAGGTCAGTGACGCTGAAGCGTCAGACGGCATCAGCCGAGTGAGTTTACTTTTCGGGTAAACTCTGCTCCCTTCTGCACCCGGAGCGAGTTCAGTGTCATCAGCACATAGTGGACCAGAGGTTTGCGAATTACAATAATCCAATATTGACGTAATACTTAATTAGAAATAGTAGTAAAATTATACGGTAAACTTACGCGATAGCAAATTTATTTCCTCCAGTCTATTATCAACAAGCCTGCTCTAAACTATGAAATTATAAAAAAACGATAACAATGTTTTAATCTTATATGGTGTTACATTTTATTAAAGTCATCAGTGTAATCTGAGGATAACCAATAGAATTCAGGTTGGTCTAATCACACCTGCGTGTGTCATATTTGTTATCTCACTTTTTTCTCCTAAACATAGAGTTTGAAGTACAGTAATACTTCGTGGGTATTTTCTGTTTGTTCATTAACTTGTATTTCACTATCAATTTATAAGTAGACAGACAAAATGTCAACGAGCTCTCAGAATCGTACGATGAGGAGCTAACATTTATGATTCTATTGAAAGGCAACAACAAAATATGGATATCATGGATTCTGAACCAAAACCAGAGTACAAAATGATGACCATCACAAAAATAACTAACGGTCTTGGGTTGATTGAACATGAAATATAGACTGTGGAAGAAATGAATTCTAAAGAAAAGCTCGTAAAGAGCGCCAAACAAAACGTACAACGGTCGATTGATTGTTGGGTGGAAACTTTATGATAGGGAAAACGTTTTTCGATTCGTAAACGATCCTTTTTTATTTAAACGATCTTCTTCTATTTAATTTCTTTCAACGACAATGGAATAGTAAGAGTACTTTTCGTTTATCGAATTATTTATTAAGTCTTTAATCATAGCTATTTCCTGCTCCAATAATTTATTGTTTTCTTAGTAACTAATCGTCAAGTAAGAAGTTAATGTGTTGACGTGCTTGGAGCGGGAGTTTGATGAGACAAACTCCGATATGATGAGTAGAATCAGAGTTAAAATTGCTCGCAAAGTTTATTTCGACCCAAAAAAAGATATAAGAATTTGGAAACGGAGTTAGAACATGGTAAAACTTTGAATGTGATCAGCACATAAATAGTCACAGTCTATAAATAGTCTTGTGTCGAACGCGCTCGCCCTTTTTCGTCACAAGTAGTCGCAGCAAGTGGACGTCGTAGAGTTCCGTACCTGTGCGCTCCGCTATTCCGCGGAGTCTTCGTGAGCCGTGTTGCTATGGGTTCACGTCTACTGGCCAGCGGGAGTTGAAAATGTGTGATGACGTGTAAATTCGACGATTGGAGTCCATTGCTCGAAAACGTATGACGCATAGAGGGTAGAGACGTGTGAATGATGTTATGAACTCCAGAATTTCAACAGTCCGTCCTTTTTGTTGTTTCACTAGAAATTATGCTGTTCTCTTCAGAAGAGCAGTTCCATCGGTAAGCGTATTGTGATAACCCGATAAAGCTTGAAGGTATACGTGGTATGGTATTTACAGGCACATCTACACGTACGGGTAATATAATCTGGACGTAATACAGTAAGTGCACAGCGACTTACGTTAAATTCGTCTCACGTTATGTTTTCCGTCCCCGCATATTACACAGGTAGGTTAGAGGTGTTATTCTAAATCAACAAAGGAAACAAACTATTGTATATTATTTACATCTGATCACAGATAAAATATCGACCCTGGACTTTTATTTCTGATTTTGAGGGTATTTTTACATTTATTCCAATGAAGCAATGACGTGGCAGCGTGCAACAATACGCTATAAGTCGCAAATTCATATAAATGAAGTTCCAGCAATTACCTTGACTTTTGGTGCACACAGAGAGCGCGTGCGTGTGTCTGTTCAGTATAATGGCATTGTATCCATTTGTAAATATCTTTGTTTTTTTTATTGCCCTCGGTTAGCCTGTATCATTTATAGTCTACCGCGATTCTAATATTTAACACACGCCGCTTTGCGCGGTTGGGCCCCACGCGTGTACTTAACTTTTTAAGATGCTGCAAACTGTGTAAATATCCTAAATAACAACGGTTTGTTGTATTTTATAATAACACAAAACTGACGACAATGTTCATTCTTTGTAAATGCTTACATACAATTTCCGACAGCTGGCGTTAAAAAAGCGAGATACGCCACTGAAACGCTTTGAAATTATCAATCAGCGTTTCATCCGTCATCAGAAAAGAAGTTTCACATCAAAAATAGCTGCAACAGAAGCGGGAATAAATAATTAACTCTCGAGTCGATAGAGTCACAACAGAGTCGGTATTTAAGCTGTTTAGTTTTTAAAATACGTTTATGCTTCTGTCAAAATTGACCTTAACTTTCGTTTTAAATTTTACAACACTCATTTAAATAAACAATTATGATTTGATGTGAATCTTAACGGGTTAAACGATTCATGATATTTAGATATGATCTCTAGGCCACTTCTACATTTACTGATATGCGTTATTTCTTGCTAATTGCGTATTTATTTTAATTCGATAATTTGCTGATAAGCATTTTTCAGTTATCGATGGCGCGATAAAAATCGCGAATGACGTCTGTTGCACACGTCCCTTATTGTTTAAATTTTAATGCGCATCAATGCATACTTACCAATACCAAACAATACGAGTCCCCGTAAAAAAGACGGTTAGTGACATGTTTATGTTATCCAACATGTTTCTTGACCAAGTTTTTGAGCTGTGTGTTTAAAATGAACAAACAAATTGTCCGGTGCAATTGTTATGTAAACCAGTAACGCCGGTCAGCAGTGTCGACTAACATAATTCACAGTTAATTAAAATCCAATTCATTTTCTGCTATGAAATTTCAATTACTATATATAAGGCTGTACATGTATATACAGACTAACCGATGGGAAATAGGAGTTTTCCTTAAAGGCTCTTTTTACCAATTAATTTACAATACTAAAAAAAGCAATATTTACTTGCATAATATCACTAAGATGTATGGATGTGCAAACAAACAATGTATGTACATTGTTCCATCAAAATATTAACATCTATAATAATTGGTATTTAATAACTGATCAAGTACGTTTCAGCAAGCATTAACTTAAGATTACATAGCCATTTGTTCACGGAGAATTGCACAATTTGTGCATAGTGGTAAAGCGAGCGGCACCCGCACATTATATATTGTAAATTATTTGTTTAACGGTTTGTAAATTGAACAAGTCATTTCCAATAAAGTAATGTTCTAAATCGTCCACTATGAAATTTCCACAGAGTTGACTGCGTGCAGCAACTTGTTGTCCAAGTCTCCTTAATTTATTAATGCAAGCTGACCAAAAAAAATTACATTAAGGTGTCAACTGATTGTCGTTACCTTGATTATCTTCAGATTTTGGATGTACATGGTTGAAAAGAACAGGAAAAGCGATGTGGCCACACTCCAAAGCAATTCAGGTGCTTATATCAAAGAAGATGCTGTATCAGAATGTTTCAATAGACATTTTCCATTGTGTTTTCAAATATCAAAGATATAAAGGTTAAGGCAAAAGAATTCTGAAGTGCATATAATAAACAGGCTCCCATTGACAGAAAATTGTTTCATCCAAATAAAGAATCAACAAATAAAAAAGAAAATAAAGTCATGAAGGACTCAGTTTTGTTGGAAGTTATAAATTTTAAAATGCGTTGAATTCTGTAAGAATTCACGATTCACTTAAAATTATTTGTCAAATTATAAACTTATAAAATGTATGAAACACAAATTGAATTAAACATTCACATTTCGGGAAAATATCATTTTTATAAAACAAAATATGTTTAGTCACACTGGCAAGAAAAGAATGTAGCACACCGATTTCATATCGCAGTCCATGTTTCAGCGAACCAGGTATTTGGCTTGTGAAAGGGTGAACGTGTTGCCCGAAATGATACTTCATTGTGAAATCTCCTATAAGTGGATTTAGATCCACACAAACCTTGATTTAACCCAAACAAACCGGGATGCTCCACAATAGCGAAGAATATTCTGAGACTGAGCAAGGCTTGCGTTGCATTTGGAGCAGTGTGAATGACAGAAGCATGTTTTCACCTTGTACCTCTGGATACATTTATTTCTTGGAAACTGAGTTGCGTTCAATTGGTGGACTGGCTAATAAATAATTAGTAAAGTGAAAAAATAGTTTTCTTTAAAATTGTTTCTGATCAAAACGAATTCATACTTTTTTTGTATATAAAGTACATTAAATTTTGAGTTTAAAAAAAATGGACATAAATGGTTGAAGATATTTATAAGTAAAACACCAAACACCAAATTTCAACCAGATCACGTTAGCACAGTGGTGTCAGCAATTAATATAGAGAAACTCAGTTAATTTATCTATGAAGTTTTTTCTCTATCTTCTTATTCTGTAGTTTATCTTGATATGTACTTCTGCCAAGTAAATTGCTGTACACAGGTATGCACATTCCTAACACCAAAAATATCCATACGATGCAATTTCAGAGACTGATCGGATAAAGAGAGGTTTATAAAGAAAATTTGTGATTCAAGGTGCAGAAGGCAAAATAATACGTTGTTTCTCCACTATGTAGAATGAGACAAAATTGATTGTTGTTTGCGCACATTTCTTTCACATATACTATAAAAAAATTATTCGATCAGACCAGTTAGAACAAGAAAGAAATAATATAAAGACTTCATGTCGCTTGTGACAAAAATGAAACTGTCGATGCTGATCATAGACAAAGACAAAAAGATATAGCTGGTGTCTTTAACACTTGTGTCTTGTATGGTCTTTGTAGAATAGAAGGAGACCTAAACATGTTTCTTCATAATAGTAGAAGCTCTTCTTTATGGAAACTAGGTATTTCTATGCTCCAGAGTAAAATGTTTAACAATAAAGGTCCATAAACATCAGATGTAGTACTTATATACCAAATGATGAAAAGTCACTGAGTCGATGGTTAATCCTATCATGATCGTTAGCAGATTAATACGTTTTCACATTCCCCAAAATAATTGACGCTGTGTTTATGATTTATTGGGTCTTCTTTAGGCTTTCGTAAGCACAACAACGAAAATTTTAATTAACTGTCTTTATTAATTTTAAAGAGATGCGAACACAAAAGTACAAAAAATATACTGACAGACGGACCAAGAGAAAAATACTACAACTGTATATCCTCCCTGGATAATACAATAGTAAAACAGCTATATAAATTTGTTTAACAAGTTTTATATTATGTGCGAACAAATGAACAAAATAAAATAGGCTTGTTCTTTTTAACATCTTTAATACTTCTCTAACTGAAATGTTTTGTATACAGATGTCTCTCTACTCAATTATTACTCTGCTCGCTTTCGTTATTCATTGGTAACCTGTGTAACCTATGGTGCCACCTCAAGCATATTCGAATAAATGCATAGACAATACCAGGAATACACTAAACAGCAAATTCACTTCACTTTGATCTTTTCCCATTGCCTAATAATTAATATAAAAATTATATTAGGAGTTTAGTTAGTCTGTGAATTTATTTTATGCTCCATTATCAAATTTGAATGTCTGCTTTTCTAAAAAGTACCATAGTACCACGCGTCTCCCTCTCCTCTACCCTATTTACTCACATGTCCTACCAAGGCGTTTAGTTTCTTAAATTATTGTCAGAATTGGAGTGTTTTAGACATTTATTCTGTTAAATAATTTTTTAAATTAATTTTGTTAGTATGAATAATGAAATTTTATGGCATCTTCTGGTGACTGAATAATTATACCCATTGTACAAATATGTGATTAATGCCAATTTTATAATATGATGGGAGATCTTATTCAAATGCCTTGTTTGCACTGGAAAGTGTTGTTGGCCATGTCATGGTATTCTGGACAAAGGTTTTATTTTATCTCGTATTTTAATATCAATACTATCTTATCTCGGTCTTCACAAAAGTGCAAGAAAAGCAACAAGATAATAAACACAATTCTGATATGTATTTGTGTCTACTGTAGCACTGCAGCCATTTTTAGAATTGTGTAAAAGTGGATGATAGTGTGACGAAAAAGATCGGTACAAATATGACGTGTTATATGTTTAACATTAACCCCTGATTTATCCATAGAACGCCACTGTCATCGCATTGTTCCTTTTCTTACCTCTGAGATTATACTTACGTTCTTATCTCCAACATTATTTTTGAGAAAAGAGATAAACACAAAATTCTCATGAAAAAACATCTTATTACTTGTCATTTTTGCAAAAAATCTAAATTAAAACAGGGCTGATTTTTTGCACAATATTTTAAATATGAATATGATTGATATACCAAACTATCTCGTTATTCTGCTTGAAGATTATCTATAAAGAAATATTTGAATGGTACTTTCTTGGAATTTAAAACTAACTTAAAAAATTATGTTTAAATAGCTACTTCATAGCTCTGTTTGAAGTTTACAATAATAAGTCCAATTGTCAATTCACCAACAATAAAATCTAATGATTACTTTTTGTCTAAACTTTCAGATTATAGTTTTTCAAAAACCATTTATCCAAAATCTGGTTCGGCATCAGTTTTGCCATGTCATTTGCCAGCACTTCAGAGAATAATATAATAAAACAGGTGGGGAAAAATATTTTTAAATTTACTTCTCCCACAGCTATAGAGAGTAGGAAAATATTCACACAGCGTCTTAAAACACATTTTTGGTCTGAGGGAGTCTGGCTACGAAGCATTTGTTGATTAATAAATGTTTCAATATTTAACTTGCTTATTCAGTCTTTACATCTAATTCGTTTTATTATCTTGGAGCGTATATTATTTAGTTTTCAAAATTAACTGGATCCTTTGTTTGAATTTGTTGTATTGTTTATGTAGTAACTACCTTAAATTATTTACGCAACTAATAATTTCTAAACTACACGGAAAAAACCAGTTACAAAAAAAAACAGCTTGTTTTGAAATTAACAACAACTAAGAGTTTCATTTTTATTTCAAATTATTGAAAATATACAATTAATAGAAACACTACGTACCCTTATATCTTCAGAGCTTTATATGTACATTAGTGGGTACAGAACTTTCATGGTGGTAGTTCTACTTATGTATATCATATTTTTAATTAATATTTTTTATAAATTAATTATATATTCGAATAAGTACATTATGTTAATTGGTACAATTTATATATAAATAGTTAACAAAATTATAGAATATAGTACCTATAATAACTTTTTATTAATTCTTGAAATGAACGAACGATTCATTGTAATAAATGTAACTCATGGAGAAGTTGACTCTTGTAATTAATTATGTTTCAATTAATTAATTTGATTCAAATGAGGTGAAATAAAAATAAAGTCTTCTTGGACTTTCTTCCTGTTGAAATGTTCACAGGGAAATATGTCTGAAATTATGTTAATCCTCATATATGTATATTGAGAAGCATCTCATATCATTAAGTTTGCATTTAAATTTACACTTGCATTTTGCAGGATGTTAAAGTATAAAAAAGCTTTTGATGATCAGTCAATCAGCTGGTGCTAAAACACGTACTACTTTATGTAATGTATAATCTAAACAGATTATTCTTACATATAACTAATCTTAACACAACAATATAAAAAAGTTTTTGATGATCAGTCAATCAGCCGGTGCTAAAACATGTATTACTTTATGTAATGTATAATCTAAACAGATTATTCTTACATATAACTAATCTTAACACAACAATATATTTCATATGCCTAGCTTAATTTCATATTGAGTCACGGCGATTCTGAAATTGGTTCAAGTCGGTCAGTGCAACATGCCCTGAACAATGTGCTTAGATTGCTTTTAAATTCAATCTACAAGTCTGTAAGATGAGACAATTAGTTGTTCTCTTACCTTTGGCAGATGGTTCAGTACGCACGGTGAGTAATGTTATATATGAGTACTGTCCTGTAAGTGGGATTCGAAAACCAACCAATATAATAGGTGTGAAGTCCAGTGCTGCATCATTTATGAAAACTACTGGTATGTTGTAGATCAAATATTTTTAGTATTTATTTGCTTATTTGCATACAGTTACATTATATAAATTGTTACAATTACGTATCTCTGAATTCTCAAAACAATAAAAGAGTTCGTTATATCACACACAAAAGAATTTATAAATGTCACGTCACTATGATATATAATGACGCCACATTTTCAAATTTATTCCCATTTATGAAAATTCCACTGTGCTATGAACGCAATGAGATAACCGAGCACATCAATACAATGGGGAAGTGAAGATTTCCAATGTAATTCAGGTCTAGATATTGTAAAAATACAACAAATTGGCGTTGCAAAAACACAACCACTAAGCAAGCAGAGGGAGTTACAATTTATAATAATTAGAGGTCTCTCCAGGGATCTGGAATGTCTCTTTTTGGCAAAGAAAATAAATTTTATAATAAATTTTCTTATTTCTCAGTTATATTTTTCTTCAGAGCTTGAAAGAATGAAAATTATGAAGGTTTCAGATATTAATTAGAAAGATACCAGTCTTACTTTCTTTGAAGGTCTTAAAAAACCTATGAGGCTTGGCGGATATTAAAAAATTCCAATTTTAATGATCAAAGTTTGGTCAAAAAGACTACAATTTCAGTTTGATTTTGTCAAAACAATTTATTGTTCAAAACACTCTACCGGGTATTTCTCTTGTCCGTTTATTTTTTTCCCTGGCTTCACATTTTTATCCTTATTATTGTAAGTAGCAAATTTATATTCCCTTCTACATTTATTCTCCAATGGCCTAAAAAAATAACACTGTACTAAATTGTAGTAATTTTTGGTCATTCACCAATATTTGCACTAATTTCCCCAAAATATTTTGTAACAATTGATTTGATACAAACGGAGGGTTTTGAAAGACAACTTTTCAAAATAGAAGGTTAGAATTTCCCAAAAATCTCGTAAAGTTCTGAAGTTTTAAAAAAGCTGATGTTCTATTCTGATTATCAGGTGTGGAATGATCTTCCTAGAGATGGAAATATGTTGAAACAGTTGAGCTATCAGCTTCATACATAATCTCCCGTTCTTTTAGTCTTCTAAGTTCTACGTCTCCCTGACATGTTGCAAATAATTCTTCAGAAATCGCACTTCGATCGAGGGAAGTGGACCTTGAAAATGATGAACCTTTAGTAAAAGATATGCAAATGACTTGCTCATAATTATTCTAGCTACAGGTTGAGCTTCAGAAGTAGAAACTGAATCAAACGGTAGGAGAACTTTCCAATTAGAAGCGAAAGCAAGATTCGATGCAGCTGTAGAAGTTATCTGTAAGAGCTGTAAGCTTGAAGTAGTCACTAAAGCTTAGTGTGTTGTATTTATTGATGCAACGGTTTCACAAGCCGGAATTTCAATTTGTTCACTGATGTTTGTTTTGGCGCATTCGGACGATGCGGTACTGTGAATGGTTTGCTGGTGTGCTCACATCTCCACCTGGTACAAAAAAATGTTAGAAGCATGAATACTACAACGTCAATCAAACAAGTGACTATATAAAAGCTAATATAAAATCTACAAAATGTATTTGAAGGTAAGTTCCATCATTCTGAAGATCTGTAAAACAAGAAGATGTGTGAATGTGTTAAGCTTACACTTGTGCTTGCTATGCATTTGGCAACAGGTCGTTATCTGAAAGAGTACTGTTGAATTAATGCTTATAGAGAACTAAGGATTACCAATTACTGATAGATTATTTGTTCATTATCTTTCCATAATATTTTCTTGTACATCTAGGAACGAACCTGACAGACCTTGATTCAAACTTGAAAAGAGTTTATTTCAAAGCTCGAAATCTTCTACGTTTAAACTTACCGTTGTCATTATTTGGAGACTATTCGCTCCTTAGCTTTTTCTTAAATTATTTCAATCCCACTGACAATTAAATTTGTGGTGCAAGTATCGGCTATTGTTTGCTATTCTAATGCTATATCGGTGGTTTTTCATCACTGTCTTCGTAATACATGTCCGTATTTAAACGTTTTGAGGTTATAAACAATTCATAATTAAAATAAGTGTCGTTATGAAATATGTTCAAATACTACTTCATTAACACTTTTATTGATTTTCAATGTTATTATTATAGAAGAGTTTCCCTACGTTGGTTCAATCCACTTAAAAAGTATGTTATTTTTAATCAATGTCGATATGATTACACAACCAGGTTAATATATGCTCTGCAATACTACTCATAATAGTCCTTTAAGACTCCACCCTCAGATGTCTCTATCGCTCTGACAGACATGGAAAAAATAGGGATGGTATGTGTGTATGGACGTGAATATGAGATAAATTGTTTGAAAAAACCCAAAATTGATCATGAATGTACAAAAAGACCAAGATTATGAAAGTAATTGTGTAAAATGGAGAGACTTTATAAAGAAACATTGAAGTATAATATACGAGTGTAATATAGTAAACATTGAATATTTCCTCCCTGTATAAACTGGCAAGACCTTATGTAAATGACTGAAGCATGGCCAGTTCCTTTTAAAATATTTCTTTGAAAGTAACAAATATTGCATCACACAAAGGAAATAGATTTTTTTTCAACATATATTAACCGATAATTATATCTGGGAAGGTTAGGTGAATAACAATTTTTCAAAACCCCTATTTGAACAATTCTTCATCTAAGGGCTATTTTTTGGCTTGAGTTCACAAATAAATAGAATTAAAAATCTATCTCTTATCCTTATTTGCACATGCAATATTTAGTTTCTCGCAAATGTATAAAACTTTTGCTATACATCTATTTGACAGAAGTAATTATTGTACATTATCATGAAAATATTGTTCTAACTGTGTTCTACTGTCTTTCATACGATTATAATACTATCAATACTTGCTACCTTCACCTAGCAATGATTACAAGCGTACATATATTGTGATATCAAATTGTTACTTATCACAGCTCTACCCTAGTATTGAGACTTGGAGAAAAGGTTTTTCTTGCTTGAGGCAATGGAGGTATTTGTGTCCATCGCATAAAACATTCAGATAGATTGTTTTCAACCTCGACAAGTTTGAGAGACATACAGAAAAAAGAAAACATTGCAAATGAGGGTAAAAAATAATTCTTTATATGTTTCACTTTTGTCCATGAAGTGACTGTTCTCCTTGTTCACAGTATTCATTCCTTAGTTAGTGGAAATGAAATTAATTAAATGTGGTATTTTTTACAGTAGCAACTTCATTGGACATATTTTTGGTATACCCAAAATATATAAAGTCACACATTATATAAATTGAAATAAATGATTCAGTATATTTTATGTATTGAGTCACCTATTCAACATGCAATATGTAAAGTAATTAAAATATTTATCTGTCGATCTGTCTGTCAGTACATTTGTTTGTTTGTATACACATCATTTAAAATTACCAGTCCAATTTAGATAGAATAATATACAATTTTGCACTATTGTATTTATTAAAGTCTGAAAAAGGCAATCAGTCTGAGATAACCCAACATCTACGCTGCTAACATCCAATACCCATTGTCACTAACGACTAGTGCTACAATAAAATGAATGCAAGAGTGATTACAACAAAACCTGAACATCAATTCTGTTACACATCAATACGAAACAGTACATCAATACGAAGCAGTACATCAATACGAAGCAGTCACTATGTGAGATCCACACTTTGATATAGGAGAGTACGCTGATGTGGACCAGTAAATACATTTTCTTTATTTAAAGAATGTTTCTAGTGTTAGTGGTGCATATTGGTTTGCAGAAAATGGGGATGTACACATCAAAGCAAATTATGAAATAAGAACATGGGGGAAAAATTTGACATGAAAATGAAGAAAAGTTCACATCATGATTGTGGTACTTGCAAACAAACAAGTCTAATGACAGGACATATGGTGAAAGCATTTACATCTGAAGTCTTTGCAACAGAAGTGCATTTGTAAAGCCTGTATATCTACGAGTGAGATATTAAACCTGAAACAGGCATTGCTAGAAGGTGATACTATATAACACGCTCAACCATACAATATTAGCACTGAGTAGTATGACAATGTACTTCATCACATCCAACAAAGGATTGTGTACTAAGCTTTCCCAAAACTAGCGGTGGAAGAGAACCATCAAGGCCCGAGAGACTACTGTTTGGCTCCGCCCCTAAATGGAAGAGTAAATCGAATTAAGTGTTATATTTGAATGAAATTATGGTCACATTAACATGATACCTTTGACAAGAGAACCTATATGAAGCTGTAACTTTGACCAAATTTATTGTTACACAAATAGTTAAAAAGGAAAAAAGACATAACTGGTAATTGATTATAGAATTTATGGAGACTTGTTACTAGATAAAGTTTTTTCGAAAACACACAAGCGAAGCTAAACTTAACAACAGAAAATTCAATAGCTATGTATCATCTTACGTTAATGATTATCATAATATACTCGTATGATAGGGGAAATAGTTATTGTATCTGTCTGTTTGTCCTTGACATAACGGTAATACAAAGCAATGAGAAAAATATTTTTTATGTGAAATTTACTTCATTAGAAATATAAAATCTCACCGACCAAAGTCCAAGGTATTATTTATATAATTATTAAGTAATTTGAAAAGAAGCGTCATTACAAACCATTTTGATACATAGTTATAGGGAACAAAAATGGATAGTGATGTAGCTTTTAAGGTATCAGAATTTGTTAGACTTTTTTTATTACCTTCTCCACACAGAACTCGTAATGAATAATTATTTCTTCATACTAAGACCATGAATACTACGAGTTACAAAGTTACAGCACATTTCAGCTAATAATAATTGTAGAAACGTAATTTGATAAACATCTGTGTAATGGGTGGAGACACACGATCATATTGAGATCGTGCGACTCCCTTTCAAGCGTAGTTCCGTTCAGTAGTACTTTGTCACTATGCATTTGTTCATTTTGGCATGCAGCTTATTGCTCAAACTCCAATCATAATATAATAAATGTGGAAAGACAATGTGTAATAAATTTTATAAGAAAAATTGTCTCTAAAAAATAAATAGTATTCAATTCACACAATTGAATCACGCGAATGATGAACCAACACTATATGAAAGCAACACAATACATTATCATCAATCATGTCACGTTAGTGCTTAGAGCTAACAAATAATGAATCTAAATAAAAACAATTAAAAAACGACAAGCATGATTAGAACTGGCGCTGCGATGAGCTACATACTCATTTGGGCATTTGTAAATATTTAATGGTACATAGCATTTCTATTTAACCATTTATAGAATTGTAATCTCTCGAAACATAAATATATTGCCAACTCTATTATTCACAGGCAAATTTAAAAAATGTTTAATTCAACAAACATTAGAAATCGTTGTTTTTAAAATTTTTCCCTTTACTTGTGCTTTAAGACTTCCCATTACGTGTACTTACATGGATTGTAGGTCGACCAGAAATACCCCATAGGTTTTGATGATCAGTAAGACTACAGTTTAAATAAAAAAATTTTCTCTAAAGATCCATATCTATTTATTGCGATTTGATATTTCCAGCAATTTAAGGTTATACGCCTCAGCGTATGATATCAATTTCAACTTCACATCTCAAGTTATTTATGTGAAAAATGTTTTGACATATGGAGTGATAGACAGATAAACGGACAACCTGATTATCCTATAAGAATTTAATTTTTTCATTTTGAAGAACAGAACCTTAAAAAGAAAAAAATCACAAAAAAGTAGATTCTTTGTGAAAAACACTATGCCAATTCATAAAGTAATAGTGTTCCATTTTATTAGTTGTCAGATTTAGAAACTTTTCAGCAATGCAAGGTGGAGGAGGACTGTGTAGTAATGGTACAAAAATCCCAAATCTGCTCTGTGATGGAAATTGGTTGTAGCACATTGGGAGTGTTCCAGTATAACACAAGTATAATTCTGTATATTCGAACCTCCTATTGCAAGATGTGATATCAAAGTTGCATTTGACCCCTTCTCCCCTAAAGGATAAGATAAGCTAATTTATTTTTTACTGGATATCAAAATGAAAACCAAAATAAAAATGATGTTAGTAGCAATACTTATGTCAAATTTGAAATAGTTATTATTCAATTATCTTTAGATTGCGGTCTCTGTATCCGAGTTGTGTATCTTGTACGTACAATAGACAGTCTTGAGACAACTTGCTTGAGCTCATTCCATCTGGATCAGAGACATAGGCTTCTTCGTTTCCATCCTCACCTTTAATTATACACATTGATTTACTTACATGCTGAGCTGTTGGTTTCACAGAGCGTTTTATTTATACACCGTGTAGATATAAACATAAGAGTGTAAAAAAGTGGTTGGTTAATCAAAAATATTATTTTAAATTAAATATTATTTTGATTATTATTAAATTTATTTAGTTACTTTGTATTATTTTTATTCAACCTCATGTAACATTTTTTTACCGTTCCTCCTTTGGTCAACAAAAATAAGAAAAAATTTAATTTCCCCACCCCCCTAAACTTGCTTATGTACTATTTGAATGCAATCTGCTAAAAGAATATAAAAAATATAAAACCGAACATGTATGTATGTGTGTCTATATCAAATGTCACATCTCCAACTATTTTGGTTTATTTTTTAACTTCACAACTTAAGGTAGTCTATATGGAAAAAAATCGGGAATTAATTTTTATCATAAACAAGTCTAAAGAGTTTCTTCACTTTATTAATTCTTTATAAACTCAGCCCACCAGTATACCGTCCAGTTTCCCAGAAAATAAATGTGCTTTGAATAGAATTTGCAAGAACTGGATGTGACATACGTGTGTGGTGCTGCAATAGTTAGTGTTTCATGAGTCCAGCCGTGTAAGTAATTTATAAACCCTATAATGAAATAAAACAATAAAACTGTACTAAAATATACCAAAACATATTAAGCGTACAGGATTTCATTTCTTACGAAAATATCTGCAGTGTTGGAGTAGCATTTATTTTTTAGCATTTTAGGTAGAGTGGACTAATTCAAACCAGGCATATTTTTTTTGCCATAACTAGAAGCCACTGAATCATCATTGGAATTGTCTTTTTTACAGTTACGTTCCTTCTAATTTGAAACTGAAAAACTAACTAAACATAATCATTTGTATCACCGTTCGACTAAATTAGTTTATTTTTATTTATCCGGCCATTGCTGGAGACGTCCCTTAAGCCCTAACTAACAATTATTAAGTTCAAATTCTGAATTGTAATATTTGAAAGTGTAAAATAACTTGTCAAAATATACATCCTAATCAGTGTGTTGCGCCTGGAAGTGATGGTAAAAGGAAAACAGAAACTCACTGTCGGGTTTGGCTTCTGGAGCGTTCCGGATTGACATACTCGACTGGCCGAACGGAGTGGTTGTTGTGGGGTTGCTACTAACTGTGTTTGTGTTCTCGCTGGACTGCCTGAAACTAAGCCCTTGTTCACCCTGAGAAGCACCTGATGAAACCCCAGTCCCTTCATTCATATCTGGTGTCCCAAATGGCCCTTTTTGGGATGCAGTATTAGCCTCGCTATGTCCCAGAGTGTTTTTTACCGCTGTGGAGCACTCCGGGTCTCTTTGGATTCCTTTTGATTTGAATCCACCTGTGGATGATTTTAAAATAAGTTATATTGTTCTTAGCAGCTCCTTCGTACATTCATGAGCCAAATACAATGTTCACTTTAACACGGACTGTGAAATGAACTTGCTTGCTACAATGACCAAATGAATTTTGCCTTTTAAAAATTATATGTTTCCAAATAAGATATTCTTGTTAATGATGTCTAGTGTGACTGTTTAATTAATACAGGCATCACTTCATAAGAAAACATCTGCAATGCTACTCCAAGTAGCATTTATATTTTAGCATTTTAAATGGAGTGAACTAATTTAAACCAGGTATATTTTGTTTCTTCTTTTACTATAATTAGAATCATTGAACCGTCATTGGAATTGTCTTTTTTACAGAGAAAAAAAATTATTTTTTTAATTTGTTAATCCAACTGTAATTGCACAACACGTTTTCTTCTAACTTGAAACTCAAAAACTAACTAAACATAATAATTTGTATCATCGTTCTATTAACTAAGTTTATTTTAATTTATCCTGCCGTTGCCGGAGACGTCCCCTAAACCCTAACTAACAATTATTAAGTTCAGAAAATAAAATCACAATGTCCTGTACACCCGCAATACTCAAATTCTGAATTGTTATATTTGAAAGTGTGAAATAACTTGTCAAAATTCCTGCCCGTAGATCCTAATCAGTGTATTGCGCCCGGAAGTGATGGTAAAAGGAAAACAGAAACTCACTGCAAGGTTTGGCTTCTGGAGCATTCCGACTTGACATACTCGACTGGTTGAACGGAGTGGTTGTGGTGTGGTTGCTACTAACTGTGATTGTGTTCTCGCTGGAACTAAGCCCTTGTTCATCCTGAGAAGCACCTGATGAAACCCCACTCCCTTCATTGAAGTCTGGTGTCCCTAATGGCCCTTTTTGGGATGCCGTATTGGCCTTGTTAAGTCCCAGACTCTTTTTTACCGTTGCAGAGCACTCCTGGTCTGTTTGGATTCCTATTGACCTAAATCCACCTGTGGAAGATTTTAAAATAAATTATATTGTTCTGAGCAGCTCCTTCGTACATCCATGAGCCAAATACAATGATGTCTGTCGTAAATGTTTAATTAGATTTTGGGTCTCAGAAATATTTATCAGATTTGTTTGTGAAAAATTACTTTCTGCAATGAAGGATATCAATGTACGTAATAATACTCCATTTTATAATTCGGCAAGACAATAATTTTTGGATAATTTTGGACCTTCATGAAATTATATTAATAAAGACTAATAATAAATTACGGCATGACTGCATGACATTATAAATGACATAATATTAGTAATTGACGTTAGACACTAACTAGTAACTGACACATCAAAACTAAAAAAGAACATGAAAACTAAAAAATATTACAAAAAAATTATAATTCATTAGTGTCTCCTTCCATCTGGAAATAAAACGTCATCTTAATGAATAAACAGTCTTAAAAGAATAAGATAATTTCCATACTTCCTCTATCTTTCATCACTCTCTGTTCCGTTAAGGAGATTAAATACATTCTTCTATTTCAATCTACTCATCTCCTTAACGGTAATACTTTAACTACTGAACTTATAATCAAACAGATCAGTGTGCTTTAACCAATTTTCATTATTTCTTATTGAAATGTCACATTTATACTCCGAGGTGAAAGGAATTGTGATCGCGTCACATTATAGTTTTCGGCACATATTCATTATTAGATGTTGCATTCAGCCACACGCGGAAGTTCTTTGATACTGACATATGCTAATTTTCCTCTGTCCACATAAATGCGTGAGCAAACAAGTTTACTACCCAACACAATACTGACATGCATCTACACCTGCTGCAACAATAAAGGTGTTCATGGAACTCGTTCACAGTGTGAAGAGCAAAGGACCAGTCAGTCTGTAACAACACAATTTTAAACGGTACATGAAACGACACACTCTTCCAGGTATTCAAGCGGTAGATGCAGTCCTATTGCTTGTCAGGTGTAAAGAATATGACAATATCTATACCTCATATTAATATTGGTATCAACGTTGCCTTCCAAAGTTAGAACAATTGTAATTTAATAAAATACACCCACGCTGAACTTGTCAAATACACTTTGTACATACTTAAACATTGCTCGTCGGTACTAAAAAGCATTTGGAAAACATCCTAACAAATATTTTTCACTACACTCATTGCCACAGACACATTTCTATTTTCATTAATTTCATTTACTGGTTTCTACTTCGGCCTTCAATACTCAGTTTCTCTTTTCTGCTGCGTACATGTTGAACATGGCCAAAACATCTCAATATCCCTTCTTAGCCCTTGCTATCGCAATTCCATCAACGGAAAGGCACAAAATACTCATTAAATTCTTTTTTCATGTCTAAACTGAAGCGAGATGAATTCCGAATATGTTAAAGAGTTATGTGAAAGATGTTTTGTTCAAACTAGCTCATCATTCTGCTTGATGATTGTTCATAAAAACAAGTTTAAAGATACTTTCCCAGTATTCAATACTAGTATATAAATATATACTTGACTAGTTACTTCG
This sequence comes from Druceiella hillmani, assembly GCA_039881145.1. Taxonomy (NCBI): domain Eukaryota; kingdom Metazoa; phylum Arthropoda; class Insecta; order Lepidoptera; family Hepialidae; genus Druceiella; species Druceiella hillmani. Next base: position 20,749,301 of record JAYKKI010000019.1, on the reverse strand, counting down.
TAGCGTTTATCGAGGTTTATAATAGTAAACCATAAAGTTTTTACCTATTTTTGGTTGCCTAATTTTCATTTCATCGTTGATAAAATCAAATAATAACCTTTTGTCTTTTTTTCAGATTTTAATATTTCTAGAAATTACTTTCTAAAATTCAGTTTTATCATATCAATAGCTGAAGAAAGTTAATTGTTTTTATCTCTCTGATCCGTTAATTATTAGACTATAATTATATAGATGTGTATACATATACAGTGTTATTTATTGGTCTTCCCACTATTTTAAACATCTTTTTTATCTGTTATTGTTATTTCTGACTTATAATGCACATGATTATTTTTATACTAAGGTAACAGGTTGGTCGAATTTCATAGTGGCTTGTGAAATATGCATGCTATCATCATCCTGGAAGGTGTACACATGTAGAAATATATGCTGAGTAACGTGCACTTAGCCAGGTTTAAATTAATCAAATTACTGTCACGCAATAATTGAATAAAACGCAGTAACAACTGTTTAGGGCTGTATCCAAACTCTCCACAAATAATAGTGCCAATAGTGTCACGAAGATTTAGCTTACTGCAGCGTCAGCCATATAAAATGTACAGTGGCTTGTGATTTCAAGATTTAAATACAAGAAATAAACAATAAATATTAAAAGCTCTATAAAGGGTATAAAAATTTAATTGTATACGTAAAGATTGACACACAGTTCACAAGTGGGTGTGGTTGAAACTTTTTCCAGTCACTGTAAACATTTACGGATAAGACATATAAATGTATGATAAACTCATTGCAATTCACACTATGCACATTTGGTGGGTTTTTAGGAATCCGTAGTCGGTACAAACGGAACCCTAATGGCAAAAACGGAACGCTATTATTTCATCATGTTCATCTGTCCATCTGTCTGTATGTCCCTCTGTCTGTCCGTATGTCACAATCAATTTACTCGGAGACTATTGGTACTATATAGATGAAATTTGGATGGTAGATGTCTTCTATAAACCGCCATACAATCAAATAGAGGAATTAGGAAAAAAATAATATTAGGGGTAGCACTCCATGCATATTAAACAAAGAAATGCTAAAAAAAGTTGGAAAAAATGTTATTTATAATTCAAATAGCAAGGACAGAAAAAGAGGCCCCTTTTTGACAAGGATAAAGGCGTTTAAAACCCTTTACTTGATTCTGTTGGATACAGTAAAGATTCCGCCAGTCAAGTTTTGAATTTAATAAGAAATACTTTAGAAATAAGTGACTTGTCTATAAATGAAACACACGTCGGTAATTTCCGTAGTAAATACAAAAGTCAACTTTGTCAAAAATCATTCTGTTTACATTTCAATGGCTCAAAATTACAAAATTGTAATAGCCCATTGCATCTGTCCATTCTTCGTAATGCTGTCAAACACTGCACTGTCAAACACTGATATGTCGGACTTCGATGTGATAAATTTCAATTTAAAAATATACATTTATTCAATCAATTAAGCGAAGAGCCATTTGAGCAGATTCGTTTCAGCAAGATTTTTATCTTTTAGTCTTGCGAAAGAAAGAACCATAAAAATGTAGCTGGCTTTAAAGTTCTCAATATCGAGATTTAAATGAATGTCCTTGCTTGGTAAATAAAGCAACAAAAGAGTACGAGAGAAGGCTGCAGCGTACCTGTCGTTTGGTGATAATGTAATTAATGCTTTTGACAGAAACAACAATGAACAACATCCAATCAGATAGTTCCATAATTCTTAAAATGTATAAATAATGCCTTTTTCTCTGGCTGTCACGTATAAAATTACGAAATTCTGTATTTATGTGACTTTTTCATCATAAGTCTCTTTTAGATGAAAAAAAATCTGCACAGAATATTCAGCACAGAATTACATTCTATAGATGATACTTTACCATATACGCAACAACATTATCGAGTCAACTAAATGTAAATATACAATATACAAAGTTGAAATTGTTCAATATGCGCGTGCAAATGTCGTCCGAAATTATGTGAAAAGTGTTTTCTCGCAAATTAGTTGGCAACCGAACAAATATCGAATAAAGTTGCAGAACTTAGAATTTTATACAACAATTTTTTCATTTGTTAAACGTGTAGTTTTGTGGAAAAATTGCGGGAAGCACCGTATTAAAAAAACTTCTAAGGGCCAATAATACCCGCACTTATTAAAATGTTCGCCATCAAATCTCGAACAAAAGTTTACAGTATTTTTAATCAAAACAAATGTGTTAAGCTAGAAAAATGTATGCGATATAATATCGAGAACTCGCTTACTCAAAATATTTTGAGTTAATTAATTATGAAACGTCACGGAAAACGCACAAAAACGCCTACACGTCAACCTAGCCACCCTCATTATGAGCGCACTATATATGTGAATCATCATGCCTACATTAGCTTTCGGAGATTTTGCTCCTGGAAATTATACTCGTGAAGCTGGAATGCATCACCTTTATCCAGCCACCACAAAGCTATACGGGCACGCATGCAGGTAAACAGCATGATGGTGTACGTTAATACAAACATTGATTTAGGAAAGGCTTTCTTCATGTATGTTGTATTGGGAAAACTATGTTCATCTTACAATAAAAGACTAAAAATTATTATTAAATTTGGTGTTGGTTTTAATTAATATTACATTTATTTAAATAAAAATGTGATGATAAGATAAATAGGTACTTATAAAGTCATCCCCTAACCGCCGTAATTGTCAAATTATACCTTAATGCTTACGAAATAAGTTTATTATTGTGTGGTGCTACGGAACCCTGCGCGCGCGAGTCCGACTTGTACTTGGCCGGTTTTTTTAATCTCTGCTATTCTATATTTGAATATTCATGGAGAACGCAACATTGTGTGTGTGTGTGCGTCGTGTTTCGTGTCAGTTTAGTGTGACGTCATCGGTGGGGATGGTTAAGTATTTGTAAGATGGACAGTGCTTTCATGCGGCGCTTTTAATTGTGCTCGTGGCAAATATATAAACTGTTCTCGTACGAAACAATTACCGGATAATTATTTCGCTACCAGGAAACACATAGTTGACACGTGTTTCTATGCGATAAACTTGACAACAAATTTTACAAATCATTACATTAATTCAAACAATGCCAGTTCGTTGGTTAAATCAAATCACCAAATATAAATTGAATAAAGTGAACAAAGATATTTGAACGATTTTTGAAGACGTCGGTAGCGACGATTGATCTCACCTCTCTCGGAGTGCGCGAGTGCTCGCTCCTCCAGCTTCTTCAGACGTTCGTCGATGCCGGCGTGTAGTTTCGAATCAGCCTCCAGACGTGCGATCCGACCGCGCAAAGCCTCACATTCCGAGTTGAGCGACGCGTTCTCCTTCGACACTCTGCTGCATTCCTCCCTCACGGCTTCCAGTTCTTTTATTATCCGCTCGAGTCTTTCATCGATTAACTCATCAATCATTTTTCTAGCTTCTCCACTCGCACTCGCACTTTCCAGGCGCTCGTCACGCTGGCTGCAGGATACAATCCTGCGACATTCAGCTGTTGCATCATTCGTGGCATTACAACATTTAAATGGACCGATGTCCAAATTGAATTGTAGAGCCCGTTCATAGTCACACTCTTCCGGATTCAACGGATGTGGACAGCGCAGTACGGTGACGGGAACGGAACTGAACACAGGATTATGTAAATAACCATCTTTATCCTTGATCTTGTTAAACTGCTCTAAGCCAGCGCGTGATGTAGCGTTACGTAATCTCGTTCTAACCTCATCTCCTGTCGCGGTCTGGCTGTGCTCTGCATTAATCCAATCACCTTTAAACGATGGAAACATGCCCACGATGAGAAATTTATCGAGCGGATGTGTCTTGCTGAGCGACGTGAGGGTGTCGGTGAAGGGGCTAATGTTTTCACACCATCTAAAGCACCCGCACGCAACGTGCAGACGACTGCGACATCCGCGCGAGGGAACTGTAACCCACAGACATTGAACTCCCTTTGTCTGCCACTCGCTACGAATTTGTGCTGACAGGTGTTTGCGGACAGCTATGAGAATGCCATTTGTTATAAAACTAAAATGCCATCGAAAAATATCAAACACGTCAGTGTCAACAACTTCTTTATCCGCAATATGTTTCGATACACAAAAGTTCGTAATAAAAATAATGTCGTGATCTGATTGCGAGCACGCACTTCTGAAATTATCGTACGGGTGATATAAAGAAGCACACTGATAATATATGTTTAATGGAGGCATTGTGTCGAATAAACCGTATTCCAAATTCAAATGTTTAACCTCGCGCTCGTACGCAATAACCGAGACAACCGCCTGGCGGCAATACCGCTCGACTCCGACTCGCCAACAGGTCGAACGAGCGCTGTATTGACGCTTGAAGTTGCGGGAACAGAACTCTGAACTCGTTGGTTGCGGACACGACTGAGCACTTCCGTACCGGCGGACGCGCTCTGTGCACGATGCTCGAAGCAATGAGTAGACGAGGCGCAATTTGTTTCCGTAACACTTCAACGTAACCGAACTGGCGACTGTCGGTTTATAAAATTAATTATGGAAATATGTAACACATATACAAATTTAATATTTATAAACAAGACTTTATTACTGAATGGCTGTGACTCGGATTTCAAATGGACGTTGTATCAAAGATTGTTTGCTTATCTGCCGAGAGATAAGGTCGGTGGAGATTAGGAGTGGATGCGGTCAATAAGTCTACAATATGAACTATTTTACATATTCTTTGGCATTCCACAGGCGTTCGGATTTTTTTTTCTTATCCGTATCTGTGTACGCAAATAATAAAACAATAAAGGCGTGAAGAAAATAATTCAAACTGCTATAAACAAAATTAAAAAAGGAACGTAATTACTTTCGAAATTGTTCACTATATTTTTAAGAGACTGTCTGTCCGTTGGACAATGAATCGCGTAAAAATTAATAAATATGTTTAGGTTCCGGTTTCACTGTTATTTTCCTATCAGTATATTCATTCGGTATCATATAAAAATAACTTAGCAAATTTATATTAAATTTTAACTGCTTAATTTACTCTAGGAGGGAAGATAATAGAAAAAACAATATTAAAAAGTCGAAGAAAAGACAAAAAATATCGATCTGATAATGATAAAGACATGGTTAACCATCGACTATGGATCTCACTGTCACTAAGAAATGTAACAACCGACTAGCCCATGCGAGTGAAGTCACGAGCAAAGAGCATGTTAAGAACAAATAAAATGGAATCACACAACGATATAAAAAGCGGGAAATGGTGCATTCACTAACGATATACATAAAATGCTGCAATTTTAGTAAAAGATCATCAAAACTTCATGTAAGTCCTTCATCAGCATACATCGTTTACAGTGTATGTTGATGTAGTCTATTGTTATGTACAACTCGTTGTCGTGTGTAACCTATGTAACTATTATGTGTAAAATAAAGCGATGTTTTATAACGTTATTCGGACAACTGCTCCGTAAGTTACAATGACATTAAAACCCTTGCATTCAATTTGCTTATTTTCAGTCCTAAAAAGTAGTATTACGTGTAGTCCCTCAGTACTGTCGTTGCAAAATGCTCGGTATTTTTGTCCACATTTCAATTGTACTACTCGCACAACTGTGTTGTGTTCCTGGAGTTTGAATGGAGTCGAGTTGCCTTCTGCGTATACGGTCTTACACCCAGTAGGCAACTCGAGTGCGTTCGTCTGTCAATAGTGAATAAACAGAGGCAGCAAGTACACAATCAATGAAATTAAGGTCAATCAACTCGAGTCGTTTTTCAAACAGTTTTCTGTCTATTGTTATTTAGTTACAAATAAAACTCCAGAAAAGCTGAAATCTACAAACCTAGATACAAAAAGCAATTCTTGTAATTCCGGTATTGACTTGTACCATGATTATCAAAGAAGGGTTTGTTTCTACGTTGCGATGGGTTAACACGTAGCTAAAGTTTAAAAGACCGAAAACATATCAAATTTAATGTGTGTGCTTATCACATTTTTCACTCATTCAAAATTGTAAAACTGAAACATTGGCGAAACATTCAAGACGCTTTATGTACCCTAAAATATTAATTTATATCGATCTATTTTACAAAAATAAATGATTTATTTGTGTTTGTACGTTAACATGTCGTCAATAAGGTTTCTTTGACATATTTAAATGTAATTAACAGTAAATAGTTAATATTTTCAAAATCACATCTTCGCTCTCACAAGTACCGTACATTTGCAAGGTCTCGAAGAAGCTCGAAAACTTAATTGCCGAGGATAGAAACCATCGCGTACGAACTATCAAACAAAGAACGAGCCATAAAATTATGTAAAAATGTTATTTATAATGTTAGATTGCAAGGGCAGAAAAACCTATCTAATTTTTTGACTAGGATAAGAGCCTTCAAAACCCTCTACTTGTTTTTACTGGATGCAGTAATAATGCCTCTAGTCGAGTATCAAATTTATTAATAAATACTTTGAAAAGAAATGACCTGTCTGTAAACGAAACAGACGTTGGCAATATCCGTAGTAAATACAAAAGTTAACTTTGTCAACAATTTTTCTGTTTACATTTCCATGGCTCAAAATAACAATATTGTAATAACCGATTGCATCTATCTATTCTTCGTAATGCTGTTAACTACTGCACCGATACATCAGACTTCGATGTGAGAAATTTCAATTTAAAAATATACATTTAGTCGATCAATTAAGCGAAGAGCCATTTGAGGAGATTTGTTTCCGCAAGGTTTTAATCTTTTTCTGTTTAGGTAAACCCGACTTACATAAATGTTACTAACCGTAACATTTACGTAACTCAGGATTACCTAAGTCAAGATATTACATAAAGTTATGTAACTTGCACAATCTGCCCCGCATTAGTGGCTTGTGACGCATCACATGTCCGAGATTAATTATATTTCGCATACAAATGCGCCATAAGAGTCCATTGCTAGGAACTTCTTCTTTTTTTGTTTTGTAAACTTCGTATTTATTTTATTTTGTTCATTAACAACTAACTATACAAAATACAATAATTAGAGGTCCCTTTACCTTATTTGTCTTGAAATAAATCGTCACTATATTTGATTTCGACTAAATTAGAACAAAAATGAAATTTTGTTATTCTAATATCTCAGGAATTATTTAATTTTAAAATCTTAAAACCAAAGAGACTCCACAAATAATCACGAAAATGTCGATATAGATTTATTGTAGTAGTTTAATTAGAAAAAATGGAAAATACTCTACGCTACTGGAAAATACTCCACGCTACTGGAAAAAGAAAATTATTTTGCGACACATTTCAACATTTTATATTCTAAATGCGTACACGGCTGGATAAGTTGTTTTAAAGCTAAACAAAACATTCTCCGGGGCAAAATAGCCGGGATAAGAGGGGATGGGGAGGGGGGTTAAAGGTGAAGCCTTGGTGAAGTGGAATGGGAAGGTGAAGTGGAAGGCGAACGCGAACACAAAAGCGAAAATGCGAAGGTGAACGTGAAGGCGATGGTGAATGAACTTTTTGCTTTCCGTTGTTGCTTGCTCACACTCATATTAACATTAGTTACTAAACTTTTAAAAATAAATAGTCCGTTTGCAAACATATGAAGAATTAATCTATTAAATATATATTGTAATAAAATGTTAAAAACTCGAGATTTCAATCTGCAAAGATGTAAATGACGAAAATAAACTCTTTAATAAGAAATTCTATTCAACATTACGTCTACTTGCGAATCTTATGATCGGCTACTCTTAACCAATAATACAAAAGGAAATGCAGACAGCAAATGTAATTAAATGAAACATGGAGGACGCCAATGAGATTTTATAATTATACAAAAAAACACTATGCAACGAACATGGACTCAGTTTAATCAATCAAAAGCATTAAACAGTGACATTGTAGAAACTAAAACTGTCATGATTCGCGATGCAAAAGCAAATAGTAACGTTGCTACAATTAATACATCCATAGAAAGTAATGTAACAAACAAAGTAACGTTGACTACGGATCATGCAGTACCAGCTATATCATGTTGTACTTGACAACGGTTGGCTACCAATCACAGCACCATCATTAACAAACACTGACTACCGATTAAGCTGCACCAATCATTAGGAAGAATTACAAATACGAATGATGTGAGAGCTTTCACTGCAGACAATGAAACAAAACAATAATTAGCATGACATGAAAGAATAACCAAAGTGAATGGCAGAATATTTGAAACCAAGACAGTATGACTTCTGCCTCTAGCCAAGACGCTAGAGTAAAATCAAAATAAGGAAGTACCACTTAATTCAGGAATAACCCTTTACATGTTTATTAAATTTTTTTCAGCCATGTAAAAGGAAAAAACAATTATGAACGCACATTTACTTAAAATACACCACTAACGATAAAATAGCATCTTCTTCTAGCTCTTACAGAGCATTTTAATTCTTGTATAGTACACCCAGAGTATAATACACCCAGAGTATAGTACACCCAGAGTATAGTACACCCAGAGCCCTTTTAGTTTCATGTGTGTTTTATAAAATAAGTGAACCAACTTCATTACTTCATTTTGTAATGAGTGCCAAGTGGACATACATGTATACCCCACACAGATACAGATGAGTGCTATCTTCCTCTTTCATGTACATACATGTATATCCTACACAGATACAGATGAGTGCTATATTCAACTTAACACCAACATTGAAAATAGTAATCATCTATTGCAAATTTATTAATGTTCAGAAACTGTATTGTACTGCAAAACTTCCAGCTAAATATTTACGTTTTCATTATTATATTTCTTTCAGTGCCTTCTTCATTTGGTGGTTATTCAAAATCTTTTCGCTTTTTTTTAATGCTTCTCATATCCTATGTTACGCAGAATGTTAAAAAATTTAACGATAATTCAATAATACGTCACTCGTTGAAATAATATGATTTTAACGAAATTAATACATTCATACTTATATACATACATAAGAATATATCTATAACATTTTCCTCTTTTGGCTTTACTATAATCAGTGCTTCATATCTTTTTATATACTTTTATATACTAAGTTGTGTACCTATTGAATATCCAGGCCGCTTCATGCCTTCGTATATATGTACCTACTTTGTATTCTATTTGTTTTGTGCCATTTACGTCCATGTACACACTTACCTCCCGACCTACTTAATATTCTAGTTGTTTCATACCTTTGTATATGTTTATATATACTTACATACCTACATACCCAGAAATATCTTAATTGCTTCATGCCTTGGTTTATATCTGTACATATCTACTTATCTATCAATTTACTAATATCTTAGTTGCTTCATTCCTTTGTACTTTCCTATATATATATATATATATATATATATATATATATATATATATATATATATGTATATATATATATATTATTACTTTCTTGCATATATCAAGGAAAGTCAAGCAAAATCAAACTTTGGCCAGAGGTCTCATCACACAAAACAAATGAGCTGAAACTCGGTAAGAAGTTTCCGGCTCAATCATCAAACTGTGGCCACTACTTGTGAAGAAAAGACGCGTTGTAAGAATTTTAAGAGTCTAAACTTTGTGGAAAAACTTTTTGTCATTGAGGAGTTCCTGTCACCACCTTCCATCTCCATCATCAGACCCTGCAAACGTTGAATCTATTTGATATCATTGAGGAGTTCCTATCTCCGACCATGGAACAATTCTATCTTCCTTTGAAACCCGATGCTGGATCTTGAAAAAAATTATTCATATGAAAATACACACTGTTCATTTAATACTTCTGGCAATTTTTAAACCGCCACTTTATTAAGATGTAACAAACCGGGCAATGAGAGCTAACAAAAAGGCATATTCTCTCCTGTTGACAGTATTGTGAACAAAAGTGGATTTTTTTTCTTCTTTTAATAGAAAGTTTGCCATGATTTTAGTTTTCCAATAAATTTTCCCCCAAATAAACACACATCCAAACGTATATAAAAATACACATTTCTATAAAACTTAGGACATGTTTTAAATTATTATTGTATCAAATTAACCTGTTGATTTTAATTCAGTAAGAGGATTCAGACAATCAAGTTTTCTTACAATCAAATATATGCAAACACACAAGTGGAGATAAACGGAAGCATGTCTTTTATCTTATTTTGACGAAAATTTGATGAGAATTTACAATTCCTTGCTTAAATTCTAAGTGACACAATGATCAAAACTACAAATGTCAGACAGAAAAATATTCTAAAAACATTCAACTCCTTAATTTTTTTCTGTAGCTTTCGTGTAATACTCTTAGGCATCGAATATTCTTTTAATGTCTATCAGCAAGTATCCAGGTAATAAATTAATAGACAGATAGATAAAAATCCAGTCACAATTTCTTTTTACAGCTCATTGGCAGAGCGCTGAACGTATTTATTTGAAAACATATTTAATATAAAGACTCTTCAACTTCGCTGCTTCATTACACGCGTAGAGGTATCCATTTATATTGTTTATTTGTTACCTTAATTGGTGAAAAACATTTGCAGATTCAGTTATTTATTCTTTTTTTGTAAATCATTATCTATATGTCATTATGTAACACTGCTACCAACTAATGAATGACACTCGTCTGTGTTTTTAAAGATCTGTGTGCAATTGTTGCATTAACAGTTTTTGATACAATTAAAAGTCACAACATAATCAGAGAAAATATTTATAAATCAACAATGTAATAGAAGTAATGAAGTAAATATGAACAATTATCAAAAATCATGTAAAGAAGTTCTATCAACTTCACAAAATTTGTTTTAAGTGGTTAATCAATCAAATTATAATTCGTTAGCAAATGACATTTTGCAAGTTGACTGTACAAATTGTGTCCCCTTTTCTGGAATTATTACACAGATTTTCTACTGGTAATGAATCTCTTCTAGAATTCCATTTGTTTTCTAAACGTTATTCAAAAGATTTACATTCATCACAGTCACATGAACATGGTAAAGTTTTGCATGCCGTTGCATGATTTTCGCATTTGGCACATATATCTTGAAGTAATACTACAGCAGATTAGTTAAGCTTTAATCGCGTTGTGAAAATGAGTGCAGCTAAATACTTGCAGATTATTTTCTAAGTGGTGCTGCTTGATATCGTTATATGTGCTGCTGCAGTTTACCCCTATGGGCATGTACGTTCTATCGGGCACATGAGTGACATTGTAGTGGATTATAACCGGATTATATTTCATTATGGAATATTTAATTCCTCTTCCATGTGCTGATGAACACATATTTGAAAATGTGCGATGTCTTCCAGATGATGTGTGGCACATGCTGCATTGTTTTTATGGTTAGTTATGGAATTCCTTTTAAAAACGTACTTCATCATTTATGAAACCCGATATAAGCAAAAAGAATGCCTCGCACGCTTTAATGTCATTAATTGCCCGCTCTATTGTGTATGCGTATGAGAATTATGTTGTGTTTTTCTTTTTACAATTATAGATAAAAATTGTATCTTCTATCTCAGCTCCAAATTATGTCCCCAATGACTGCCTGTGAAGTTCAGATATTTTTTAAACAAATGTCTTTTACAGACTTAGTGTCCAGAAATGAGGATATATTCAGTTGGTTTTCTAAAACTGCTGACGGTATATCTAACTGCTTTGGTAACTTCGACTTTGCGACTACTTTTTAAAATTACGAGAATCGTTGCAGATTGTATCATCGGGAAGATTAACGAGATCTTTCACGCATCTTCCTCTTTTTCTCCCTCTTTTTGAGATTAAATTATTTAAGTAGGTTAGAAACATGGTTGTGATTAGAAAGGATGCTCTGAAAGCTAAATATCTAGTTATGTATTTCAGTTGTAGTTACTAAACGGGGTGCCTCATCTTTGTCATATGATGTACTTACGGACTAGGTAATATGTGCACATATTGCTGCTGCTAACTATTGAAATTGGACTGTCTCTCCCAGCTCATCAGTGACTTACTCATTGGGCTGATTCTCAGTTAGAGGAATAATGGAACTTATGTTTCATAAAGTCAAGTGAGAAAAATAATTCTCGGGATTTAAATTATACAGTTATATTTGCCTTTCCAAGCACATTATTAAAAATGTCAAGTGCTGTTCTTACAGATTGAGTCTTCTTTACTACCACCTCTTTCTTGACTAACCATGGCCCGTTGCTATTATTTTTCCCTGATTATCAATTTCTTTATCTAGGTTAACATAACTAATTTTTTATATTCAAACATATATGTCCATGTGCTTAAAATATATAACATTGGTAGGTAAATTTTTAGTAAATAAATGATAATAATTAAAAAAAAGTCTTATTCAAAATTTGAATGAAATAAATATGTAATATTTGTTTAAAAAATTCATATAAAAAATTATTGAATTTTACTGTTCGAAAAATGAACTGTCTAGCAGCAATTGCAATTGATATGTATATATATATATATATATATATATATATATATATATATTTATGTGTATATATATATATATATATATATATACAATTAAATGAAATTACGATGTAGTATTATTTCTACTTTCTTTAATTTCTTTACCACGACCTAGGTTTCGTATTATTACATCTTCAGGTGGGCTATTAGCAAAGATCTTTGCTAGTAGCTAATAATTTAAAACATCGAACAAAATGTATCACAATGGCTATTCGTTTATCGCATCCCAATAAAGTCAAAAAAATATAAAAGCTTCTTATGTCAGCGTAATAAATAAACGATGAAGAACAATATGTATGCTGCTAAATGAAAACACTGTACCTTAAGTTAGAGTGTATTTGATTTACACACACGGGATACATCTGCACTTGCGACATACTCATCTGCCCATAAGGTAAACTTAATATTTGTTGGTTGAGTTTTAAAAATTACAGCCAGCACCCTTCTATATACATGCACTTTCATTGATCTCTTTGTCTTTTTAGAGTTCTGTACAGACAGGGTGAAAACGGATCCCGTAAGTTAAGACTTTGTTGTCTGTCCATACGTTACAGTTATTTGTCTCAGCAGCCACTATTGCTACAGACTTAAAATTTACAGTTTAATTGTAAAACTTGTTTATCTATTTCTAGTGAAAGAATTTTGTAATATTTTAATTTTTATTAAGGATAATTTAATAATAAATATTGTCCATATGTAAATGTTTAATTGTATTCAAGTCCAAAATACTGACAACTAAAATAGAATTCATTGCATACGTAATGAACTTTAATATAGCAATATTACGACTTTAATAAAGTGGCTAACATATTAATATATACATAAACACACACACACATACATGTGTGTGTGTGTATGTATATATATATATATATATATATATATATATATATATATATATATGAATTATTACACCTAGATTAGCTTTCGGAGTTTTATTTATGCAAAGTGCCAGATACACATCTTCACAGCAACCTCGTGTCACCGAGCGAGGAGGAACACACCTTGATATGTTCCTGGAAATTATACTCGTGAAGCTGGAAGGTACCACCCTTTATTCAGCCACCACAAAGCTATATGGACACGCGTGCATGATGGTGTACGTTAATACGATCATTGATTTAGGAAAGGCTTATTTCATGTGTCTTGTACTCGGATAACTGTGTTCAACTTACAATAAGTCTATAAATTATAATTAAATTTGGTATCCAATTTAATTATTATTACATTTATTTAAATAACAAGATGATGATAAGATACGATAAGTACATATCTCATGTACTTATAAAGCTGTCCTCCGACCGCCCAGACTGTCAAACTGTACCTTATTGTGTACGAAATTAGGTTATTGTTTGGTGCTACGGAACCTTTTGTGTGCGAGTTCGACTCGCACTTGAGCGGTTTTTAAGTCTGTTATTCTAAATTTTAATATTTATGGAGAATGCAATATTGTGTGAACGGACACGTAACACGACGCACACAGCGTCGTGTTACGTATCTGTTTAGTGTGACGTCATCAGTGAAGATGGTTGAGTATTTGTAAGATGAATGATGATGGTTGAGTATTTGTAAGTGCTTTCATACGGCGCTTTTAATCGTGTTCGTAGCATATATATAAACTGTTCTCGTACGAAACAATTACCGGCTGATTATTTTGCTGCCACGAAACAAATAGTTGACACGTGTACAAATAGTGTAATAGTCACTTTAATTGGTACAACGCCAACTCGTTGCTTAAAACAAATCACCAAATCTAAATTGAATAAAGTGAACAAAGTTTATTTGAACGGTTTTTTAAGACGTCAGTAGCGACGTTTGATCTCACCTCTCTCGGAGTGCGCGAGCGCTCGCTCCACCAGCATCTTCAGACGTTCGTCGATGCCGGCGTGTAGTTTCGAATCAGCCTCCAGACGCGCGATCCGACCGCGCAAAGCCTCACATTCCGAGTTGAGCGACGCGTTCTCCTTCGACACTCTGCTGCATTCCTCCCTCACGGCTTCCAGTTCTTTCATTATCCGCTCGAATCTTTCATCGATTAACTCATCAGTCATTTTTCTGGCTTCTCCGCCGGCAGTCGCACTTTTCTGACGCTCGTCACGCTGGCAGCTGGATACAATCCTGCAACATTCTACTGTTGCATCATTCGCGGCATTACATTTAAATGGACCGATGTCCAAATATAAATCTAGAGCCCATTGCCAGACATATTTTTCCGGATTCAACGGACGTGGACAGCGCAGTACGGTGACGGGAACGGAACTGAACACAAGATTCCCTAAATTATCATTCTTGATCTTGTTAAACTGCTCTAGGCCAGCGCGTGATGCAGCGCTGCGTAATCTCGTTATAACTTCTTTTTCTGTTCCACTCTGGCGATGTTCTTTGCTAAACCAATCTCTTTCAAACAATGGAAACTCACCCACTATGAGAAATTTATCATGCGGATGTGTTTTGCTAAGCGACGTGAGGGTATCCGTAAAGGGACTAATGTTTTCACACCATCTAAAGAAACCGCACGCAACGTGCAGACGACTACGAGATCCGCACGAGGGAACTGTAACCCATAGACATTTAACTCCGTCTGTCTGCCACTCGCTGCGAACATGCGCCGACAGGTGTTTGCGAACAGCTATGAGAATACCGAACGTCCTACGTTTAATTTCTTCATTATGTTTATAATTCAATCGAAAAATATCGAACACGTCAGTGTCAACAACTTCTTTATCCGCAGTAAATTCCCCTAAACCCGAGCACGCATTACAAATAATATCGTGGTCTGACTGCGAGCACGCGCTTCTGAAATTATCATACGGGGTATCTAAAGGAGCACACTGATAATATATGTTTAATGGAGGCATTGTGTTGAATAAACCGTATTCCAAATTCAAATGTTTAACCTCGCGCTCGTACGCAATAACCGAAACAACCGCCTGGCGGCAATACCGCTCGACTCCGACTCGCCGACAGATCGAACGAGCGCTGTATTGACGTTTGAAGTCGCGGGAACAGAACTCTGAACTCGAACTTTGGTTGCGGACACGACTGAGCACTTCCGTATCGGCGGACGCGTTCTGCGCACGATGCTCGAAGCAATGAGTAGACAAGGCGTAGTTTGCTTCTGTAACGCTTCACCGTAACCGAACTGGCGACTGTCAGTAATTATTCAATTAATTATGGAAATACGTGAAACATTTAAAAATTAAAAATTTATAAACAAGACTTTATTACTGAACGGCTGCGACACGGATTTCAAATGGACGTTATATCAAATATTGTTTGCTTATCTGCCGAGAGATAAGGTCGGTGGAGATTAGGAGTGGGTGCGGTCAATAAGTCTACCATACGAATTATTGTACACATTCTTTGGCACTGCACAGGCGTTCGCAATTTTATTGTTTTATCCGTATCTATACATGCAAATAATAAAACAATGAAGTCGTGAAGGTTTATAATTTAAATATTAAAAAAATGTAATTCAAGCTTCTATAAACACAATTAAAACAAAACTAAACGATTTACGAAATTTTTAATTATATTTTCAAGAGACTGTCAGTCCGGTTGACGATGTATCGCTAAAAAATTAATAAACACATTTAAGTTACGGTTCCACCTTTACATTCCTGTCAGTATGTCTATTCGGTATCGTACAAAAATAACTTAGCAAATTTATACAACATTTTAACTGCTTAATTTATTCCAGGAAGGAAAGTAATATAAAAACAATATTAAAAATTTGAAGAAAAGAAAAAAATGTCGATCTGATGATGATAAAGACATAAATAACCGTCGACTATAGATCTCACTGTCACTAGCAAATGGAACAACCGAGTAGCCCCTGCTAGTGAAGTAACAAGCAAAGAGCAAGTTAAGAATACATAAAACAGAATCACACAACGGTATAAACAGTGGGAATTGCTGAATTCACTAGCGTTGCACGTAAAATGCTGCAATTTTAGTAAAAGATCATCAAAACTTCATGTAATTCCTTCATCAGCATACATCGTTTACAGGGTATGTTGATGTAGTCTACCGTTGTGTTTAACTCGTTGTCGCGTGTAACCTGTGTAACTATTGTGTGTGACGTGTGTTACATAATAAAGTTATTCGGGCAACTGCTCTGCAAGTTACAATGATATTAAAACCCGTGCATTCGATTTGCTTATTTTCAGTCTCAAAAAGAAATATGTAATTAGTCCCTCAGTACTGTCGTTGCCAAATGCTCTAGATATTTTAATTGCGCTACTTGCACAACACTGTCCCGTATTTCTTGACAAAAGTTTCAAGACGATTTAAGTTCACTAACATATTAATTTACATCGGTCTTTTAAAAAAATATTAAATGATTTATTCGTGTTTGTACGTTTAAATGTCTTCAATAAGGCTTCTTTAACATATTAAAATATAATTAACAATACATAGTATATTTTATCAAATTCACAAAAGTGGCTCGAAAATATAATCGCCGCGGATAGAAACAATCGCGTACGAACTATTAAACAAAGAAATGCTAAAAAAAGTTGGAAAAAGTGTTATTTATAATTCAAATAGCAAGGACAGAAAAAGAGGCCCCTTTTTGACAAGGATAAAGGCGTTTAAAACCCTTTACTTGATTCTGTTGGATACAGTAAAGATGCCGCCAGTCAAGTTTTGAATTTAATAAGAAATACTTTAGAAATAAGTGACTTGTCTATAAATGAAACACACGTCGGTAATTTCCGTAGTAAATACAAAAGTCAACATTGTCAAAAATCATTCTGTTTACATTTCAATGGCTCAAAATGACAAAATTGTAATGGCATATTGCATCTGTCCATTCTTCGTAATGCTGTCAAACACTGCACTGTCAAACACTGATATGTCGGACTTCGATGTGATAAATTTCAATTTAAAAATATACATTTATTCAATCAATTAAGCGAAGAGCTATTTGAGCAGATTCGTTTCAGCAAGATTTTTATCTTTTAGTCTTGCGAAAGAAAGAACCATAAAAATGTAGCTGGCTTTAAAGTTCTCAATATCGAGATTTAAATGAATGTCCTTGCTTGGTAAATAAAGCAACAAAAGAGTACGAGAGAAGGCTGCAGCGTTCCTGTCGTTTGGTGATAATGTAATTAATGCTTTTGACAGAAACAAGAATGAACAACGTCCAATCAGATAGTTCCATAATTCTTAAAATGTATAAATAATGCCTTTTTCTCTGGCTGTCACGTATAAAATTACGAAATTCTGTATTTATGTGACTTTTTCATCATAAGTCTCTTTTAGATGAAAAAAAATCTGCACAGAATATTCAGCACAGAATTACATTCTATAGATGATACTTTACCATATACGCAACAACATTATCGAGTCAACTAAATGTAAATATACAATATACAAAGTTGAAATTGTTCAATATGCGCGTGCAAATGTCGTCCGAAATTATGTGAAAAGCGTTTTCTCCCAAATTAGTTGGCAACCGAACAAATATCGAATAAAGTTGCAGAACTTAGAATTTTATACAACAATTTTTTCATTTGTTAAACGTGTAGTTTTGTGGAAAAATTGCGGGAAGCACCGTATTAAAAAAACTTCTAAGGGCCAATAATACCCGCACTTATTAAAATGTTCGCCATCAAATCTCGAACAAAAGTTTACAGTATTTTTAATCAAAACAAATGTGTTAAGTTGGAAAAATGTATGCGATATAATATCGAGAACTCGTTTACTCAAAATATTTTGAGTTAATTAATTATGAAACGTCACGGAAAACGCACAAAAAAGCCTACGCGTCAACTTAGCCACCCTCATTATGAGCTCACTATATATGTGAATCATCATGCCTACATTAGCTTTCGCAGATTTTGCTCCTGGAAATTATACTAGTGAAGCTGGAATGTATCACCTTTATTCAGCTACCACAAAGCTATACGGGCACGCATGCAGGTAAACAGCATGATGGTGTACGTTAATACAAACATTGATTTAGGAAAGGCTTACTTCATGTATGTTGTATTGGGAAAACTATGTTCATCTTACAATAAAAGACTAAAAATTGTTATTAAATTTGTTGTTGATTTTAATTAATATTACATTTATTTAAATAAAAATGTGATGATAAGATAAATAGGCACTTATAAAGTCATCCCCTAACCGCCCTAATTGTCAAATTATACCTTAATGCGTACGAAATAAGTTTATTATTGTGTGGTGCTACGGAACCCTGCGCGCGCGAGTCCGACTTGTACTTGGCCGGTTTTTTTAATCTCTGTTATTATATATCTGAATATTTATGGACATTTCAATATTGTGTGTTTGTGTGTGTGTGCGTCGTGTTACGTGTCAGTTTAGTCATCGGTGAGGATGGTTAAGTATTAGTAAGATGGACAGTGCTTTCATGCGGCGCTTTTAATTGTGTTCGTAGCAAATATGTAAACTGTTCTCGTACGAAACAATTGCCGGATGATTATTTCGCTACCAGGAAACAGTTGACACGTGTTTCTATGCGATAAACTTGACAACACAGTTACTTTCTATATCATTACTTTAATTTAAACAACGCCAGCTCGTTGGTTAAATTAAACATCGCCAGTTTAATTTAAACATCGCCAGTTCGTTGGTTAAATTAAACATCGCCAGTTTAATTTAAACATCGCCAGTTCGTTGGTTAAATTAAACATCGCCAGTTTAATTTAAACAACGCCAGCTCGTTGGTTAAATTAAACTTCGCCAGTTTAATTTAAACATCGCCAGTTCGTTGGTTAAATTAAACATCGCCAGTTTAATTTAAACATCGCCAGTTCGTTGGTTAAATTAAACATCGCCAGTTTAATTTAAACATCGCCAGTTCGTTGGTTAAAACAAATCACCAAATCTGTGTTGAATAAAGTGAGCAAAGATATTTGAACAGCTGTTGAAGACGTCGGTAGCGACGTATGATCTCACCTCTCTCGGAGTGCGCGAGCGCTCGCTCCTCCAGCTTCTTCAGACGTTCGTCGATGCTGGCGTGCAGTTTCGAATCAGCCTCTAGACGCGCGATCCGACCGCGCAAAGCGTCACATTCCGAGTTGAGCGACGCGTTCTCCTTCGACACTCTGCTGCATTCCTCCCTCACGGCTTCCAGTTCTTTTATTATCCGCTCGAGTCTTTCATCGATTAACTCATCAGTCATTTTTCTGGCTTCTCCACTCGCACTCGCACTTTCCAGGCGCTCGTCACGCTGGCCGCTGGATACAATCCTGCGACATTCAGCTGTTGCATCATTCGAGGCATTACAACATTTAAATGGACCGATGTCCAAATTGAATTGTAGAGCCCGTTCATAGTCACGCTCTTCCGGATTCAACGGATGTGGACAGCGCAGTACGGTGACGGGAACGGAACTGAACACAGGATTATGTAAATAACCATCTTTATCCTTGATCTTGTTAAACTGCTCTAAGCCAGCGCGTGATGTAGCGCTACGTAATCTCGTTATAACCTCATCTCCTGTCCCGGCCTGGCTGTGCTCTGCATTAATCCAATCACCTTTAAACGATGGAAACATGCCCACGATGAGAAATTTATCGAGCGGATGTGTCTTGCTGAGCGACGTGAGGGTGTCGGTGAAGGGGCTAATGTTTTCACACCATCTAAAGCACCCGCACGCAACGTGCAGACGACTGCGACATCCGCGCGAGGGAACTGTAACCCACAGACATTGAACTCCCTTTGTCTGCCACTCGCTACGAATTTGTGCTGACAGGTGTTTGCGGATAGCTATGAGAATGCCATTTGTTATAAAACTAAAATGCCATCGAAAAATATCAAACACGTCAGTGTCAACAACTTCTTTATCCGCAATATGTTTCGATACACAAAAGTTCGTAATAAAAATAATGTCGTGGTCTGACTGCGAGCACGCGCTTCTGAAATTATCGTACGGGTGATATAAAGGAGCACACTGATAATATATGTTTAATGGAGGCATTGTGTTGAATAAACCGTATTCCAAATTCAAATGTTTAACCTCGCGCTCGTACGCAATAACCGAAACAACCGCCTGGCGACAATACCGCTCGACCCCGACTCGCCGACAGATCGATCGATCTGAACTCGAACGTTGGTTGCGGACACGACTGAGCACTTCCGTACCGGCCGACGCGCTCTGTGCACAATGCTCGAAGCAATGAGTAGACGAGACGTAACTTGTTTTTCTATCACTTCACAGTAACCAAACTGGCGACTGTCAGTAATTATAAAATTAATTATGGAAATATGTAACACATATAAAAATTAAATATTTATAAACAAGGCTTTATTATTGAATGGCTGTGACTCGGATTTCAAATGGACGTTGTATCAAATATTGTTTGCTTATCTGCCGAGAGATTAGGTCGGTGGAGATTAGGAGTGGGTGCGGTCAATAAATCTACGATATGAACTATTATATACTATACGTATTCTTTGGCATTCCACAGGCGTTCGGAATTTTGTTTTCTTATCCGTATCCTTGTACGCAAATAATAAAACATTAAAGGCATGAAAGTTTATAACTTAAATGTTAAAACAAAAATAATTCAAACTACTATAAACTAAATTAAAAAAGGAACGTAATTACTTTCGAAATTGTTCACTATATTTTTAAGAGACTGTCTGTCCGTTGGAAAATTAATAAATATGTTTAGGTTCCGGTTTCACTGTTATTTTCCTATCAGTATGTCCATTCGGTATCGTATAAAAATAACTTAGCAAATTTATATTAAATTTTAACTGCTTAATTTACTCTATAGATCTCACTGTCACTAACAAATGTAACAACCGACTAGCCCATGCGAGTGAAGTCACGAGCAAAGAGCAAGTTAAGAACAAATAAAATGGAATCACACTACGATATAAAAAGTGGGATATGGTGCATTCACTAACGATGTACATAAAATGCTGCAATTTTAGTAAAAGATCATCAAAACTTCATGTAAGTCTTCATCAGCATACATCGTTTACAGTGTATGTTGATGTAGTCTATTGTTATGTACAACTTGTTGTCGTGTGTAACCTATGTAACTAATATGTGTAAAATAAAGCGATGCTTTATAACGTTATTCGGACAACTGCTCCGTAAGTTACAATGACATTAAAACCCTTGCATTCAATTTGCTTATTTTCAGTCCTAAAAAGTAGTATTACGTGTAGTCCCTCAGTACTGTCGTTGCCAAATGCTCGGTATTTTTGTCCACATTTCAATTGTACTACTCGCACAACTGTGTTGTGTTCCTGGAGTTTGAATGGAGTCGAGTTGTCTTCTGCGTATACGGTCTTACACCCAGTAGGCAACTCGAGTGCGTTCGTCTGTCAATAGTGAATAAACAGAGGCAGCAAGTACACAATTAATAGACCTGAGTCAATTTTGAAATTAAGGTCAATCAACTCGAGTCGTTTTTCAAACAGTTTTCTGTCTATTGTTATTTAGTTATAAATAAAACTCCAGAAAAGCTGAAATCTATAAACCTAGATACAAAAAGCAATTCTTGTAATTCCGGTATTGACTTGTACCATGATTATCAAAGAAGGGTTTGTTTCTACGTTGCGATGGGTTAACACGTAGCTAAAGTTTAAAAGACCGAAAACATATCAAATTTAATATGTGTGCTTATCACATTTTTCACTCATTCAAAATTGTAGAACTGAAACATTGGCGAAACATTCAAGCCGCTTTATGTACCCTAAAATATTAATTTATATCGATCTATTTAAAAAAATAAATGATTTATTTGTGTTTGCACGTTAACATGGCGTCAATAAGGTTTCTTTGACATATTTAAATGTAATTAACAGTAAATAGTTAATATTTTCAAATTCACATCTTCGCTCTCACAAGTACCGTACATTTGCGAGGTCTCGAAGTAGCTCGAAAACTTAATTGCCGAGGATAGAAACCATCGCGTACGAACTATCAAACAAAGAACGAGCCATAAAATTATGTAAAAATGTTATTTATAATGTTAGATTGCAAGGGCAGAAAAACCTATCTAATTTGTTGACTAGGATAAGGGCCTTCAAACCCCTTTACTTATTTTTACTGGATGCAGTAATAATGCCTAAGTCGAGTATCAAATTTATTAATAAATACTTTGAAAAGAAATGACCTGTCTGTAAACGAAACAGACGTTGGCAATATCCGTAGTAAATACAAAAGTTAACTTTGTCAACAATTTTTCTGTTTACATTTCCATGGCTCAAAATGAAAATATTGTAATAACCGATTGCATCTATCTATACTTCGTAATGCTGTTAACTACTGCACCGATACATCAGACTTCGATGTGAGAAATTTCAATTTAAAAATATACATTTAGTCGATCAATTAAGCGAAGGGCCACTTGAGAAGATTTGTTTCCGCAAGGTTTTAATCTTTATGTATGCGATAGAGAGAACCATAAAAATATAGCCGGTTTTAAACTTGTCACTATCGGGATTTAAATGAATGTCCTTGATGGGTAAATGAAGATTTAAACAATAACGAGAGAAGCCCGCAGCCTCTCTGTCGTTTGTTTAAAATATAATGCTTTGGAGAGAAACAGCAATCAATTGACAAGATCGAATCAGATAGTTTCATAATTCTTAAAATTTATATATATATATATATATATATATATATATATATATATATATATATACATATATATAACTTTTTTCCTTTTAAAAATTTAATTTGAAATACAGTAATATCTCTATTTAGGTAAACCCGACTTACATAAATGTTACTAACCGTAACATTTACGTAACTCAGGATTACCTAAGTCAAGATATTACATAAAGTTATGTAACTTGCACAATCTGCCCCGCATTAGTGGCTTGTGACGCATCACATGTCCGAGATTAATTATATTTCGCATACAAATGCGCCATAAGAGTCCATTGCTAGGAACTTCTTCTTTTTTTGTTTTGTAAACTTCGTATTTATTTTATTTTGTTCATTAACAACTAACTATACAAAATACAATAATTAGAGGTCCCTTTACCTTATTTGTCTCGAAATAAATCGTCACTATATTTGATTTCGACTAAATTAGAACAAAAATGAAATTTTGTTATTCTAATATCTCAGGAATTATTTAATTTTAAAATCTTAAAACCAAAGAGACTCCACAAATAATCACGAAAATGTCGATATAGATTTATTGTAGTAGTTTAATTAGAAAAAATGGAAAATACTCTACGCTACTGGAAAATACTCCACGCTACTGGAAAAAGAAAATTATTTTGCGACACATTTCAACATTTTATATTCTAAATGCGTACACGGCTGGATAAGTTGTTTTAAAGCTAAACAAAACATTCTCCGGGGCAAAATAGCCGGGATAAGAGGGGATGGGGAGGGGGGTTAAAGGTGAAGCCTTGGTGAAGTGGAATGGGAAGGTGAAGTGGAAGGCGAACGCGAACACAAAAGCGAAAATGCGAAGGTGAACGTGAACGCGATGGTGAATGAACTTTTTGCTTTCCGTTGTTGCTTGCTCACACTCATATTAACATTAGTTACTAAACTTTTAAAAATAAATAGTCCGTTTGCAAACATATGAAGAATTAATGTATTAAATATATATTGTAATAAAATGTTAAAAACTCGAGATTTCAATCTGCAAAGATGTAAATGACGAAAATAAACTCTTTAATATGAAATTATATTCAACATTACGTCTACTTGCGAATCTTATGATCGGCTACTCTTAACCAATAATACAAAAGGAAATGCAGACAGCAAATGTAATTAAATGAAACATGGAGGACGCCAATGAGATTTTATAATTATACAAAAAAACACTATGCAACGAACATGGACTCAGTTTAATCAATCAAAAGCATTAAACAGTGACATTGTAGAAACTAAAACTGTCATGATTCGCGATGCAAAAGCAAATAGTAACGTTGCTACAATTAATACATCCATAGAAAGTAATGTAACAAACAAAGTAACATTGACTACGGATCATGCAGTACCAGCTATATCATGTTGTACTTGACAACGGTTGGCTACCAATCACAGCATCATTATTTAGAAACACTGACTACCAATTAAACTGCACCAATCATTAGAAAGAATTACAAATACGAATGATGTGAGAGCTTTCACTGCAGACAATGAAACAAAACAATAATTAGCATGACATGAAAGAATAACCAAAGTGAATGGCAGAATATTTGAAACCAAGACAGTATGACTTCTGCCTCTAGCCAAGACGCTAGAGTAAAATCAAAATAAGGAAGTACCACTTAATTCAGGAATAACCCTTTACATGTTTATTAAATTTTTTTCAGCCATGTAAAAGGAAAAAACAATTATGAACGCACATTTACTTAAAATACACCACTAACGACAAAATAGCATCTTCTTCTAGCTCTTACAGAGCATTTTAATTCTTGTATAGTACACCCAGAGTATAATACACCCAGAGTATAGTACACCCAGAGTATAGTACACCCAGAGCCCTTTTAGTTTCATGTGTGTTTTATAAAATAAGTGAACCAACTTCATTACTTCATTTTGTAATGAGTGCCAAGTGGACATACATGTATACCCCACACAGATACAGATGAGTGCTATCTTCCTCTTTCATGTACATACATGTATACCCTACACAGATGCAGATGAGTGCTATCTTCCTCTTTCACGTACATACATGTATACCCCACACAGATACAGATGAGTGCTATCTTCCTCTTTCATGTACAGACATGTATACCCTACACAGATGCAGATGAGTGCTATCTTCCTCTCTTCCTTTTTCATGTACATACGTGTATACCCTACACAGATGCAGATGAGTGCTATCTTCCTCTCTTCCTTTTTCATGTACATACGTGTATACCCTACACAGATGCAGATGAGTGCTATCTTCCTCTCTTCCTCTTTCATGTACAGACATGTATATCCTACACAGATACAGATGAGTGCTATATTCAACTTAACACCAACATTGAAAATAGTAATCATCTATTGCAAATTTATTAATGTTCAGAAACTGTGTTGTACTGCAAAACTTCCAGCTAAATATTTACGTTTTCATTATTATATTTCTTTCAGTGCCTTCTTCATTTGGTGGTTATTCAAAATCTTTTAGCTTTTTTTTAATGCTTCTCATATCATATGTTACGCAGAATGTTAAAAAATTTAACGATAATTCAATAATACGTCACTCGTTGAAATAAAAATATGATTTTAACGAAATTAATACATTCGTACTTATATACATACATAAGAATATATCTATAACATTTTCCTCTTTTGGCTTTACTATAATCAGTGCTTCATATCTTTTTATATACTTTTATATACTTAGTTGTGTACCTATTGAATATCCAGGCCGCTTCATGCCTTCGTATATATGTACCTACTTTGTATTCTATTTGTTTTGTGCCATTTATGTCCATGTACACACTTACCTCCCGACCTACTTAATATTCTAGTTGTTTCATACCTTTGTATATGTTTATATATACTTACATACCTACATACCCAGTAATATCTTAATTGCTTCATGCCTTGGTTTATATCTGTACATATCTACTTATCTATCAATTTACTAATATCTTAGTTGCTTCATTCCTTTGTACTTTCCTATATATATATATATATATATATATATATATATATATATATATAAATATATATATGTATATATATATATTATTACTTTCTTGCATATATCAAGGAAAGTCAAGCAAAATCAAACTTTGGCCAGAGGTCTCATCACACAAAACAAATGAGCTGAAACTCGGTAAGAAGTTTCCGGCTCAATCAGCAAACTGTGGCCACTACTTGTGAAGAAAAGAAGCATTGTAAGAATTTTAAGAGTCTAAACTTTGTGGAAAAACTTTTTGTCATTGAGGAGTTCCTGTCACCACCTTCCATCTCCATCATCAGACCCTGCAAATGTTGAATCTATTTGATATCATTGAGGAGTTCCTATCTCCGACCATGGAACAATTCTATCTTCCTTTGAAACCCGATGCTGGATCTTGAAAAAAATTATTCATATGAACATACACACTGTTCATTTAACACTTCTGGCAATTTTTAAACCGCCACTTTATTAAGATGTAACAAACCGGGCAATGAGAGCTAACAAAAAGGCATATTCTCTCCTGTTGACAGTATTGTGAACAAAAGTGGATTTTTTTTCTTCTTTTAATAGAAAGTTTGCCATGATTTTAGTTTTCCAATAAATTTTCCCCCAAATAAACACACATCCAAACGTATATAAAAATACACATTTCTATAAAACTTAGGACATGTTTTAAATTATTATTGTATCAAATTAACCTGTTGATTTTAATTCAGTAAGAGGATTCAGACAATCAAGTTTTCTTACAATCAAATATATGCAAACACACAAGTGGAGATAAATGGAAGCATGTCTTTTATCTTATTTTGACGAAAATTTGATGAGAATTTACAATTCCTTGCTTAAACTCGAAGTGACACAATGATCAAAACTACAAATGTCAGACAGAAAAATATTCTAAAAACATTCAACTCCTTAATTTTTTCTGTAGCTTTCGTATAATACTCTTAGGCATTGGAAATTCTTTTAATGTCTATCAGCAAGTATCCAGGTAATAAATTAATAGACAGATAGATAAAAATCCAGTCACAATTTCTTTTTACAGCTCATTGGCAGAGCGCTGAACGCATTTATTTGAAAATATATTTAATATACAGACTCTTCAACTTCGCTGCTTCATTACACGCGTAGAGGTATCCATTTATATTGTTTATTTGTTACCTTAATTGGTGAAAAACATTTGCAGATTCAGTTATTTATTCTTTTTTTGTAAATCATTATCTATATGTCATTATGTAACACTGCTATTAACTAATGAATGACACTCGTCTGTGTTTTGAAAGATCTGTGTGCAATTGTTGCATTAACAGTTTTTGATACAATTAAAAGTCACAACATAATCAGAGAAAATATTTATAAATCAACAATGTAATAAAAGTAATGAAGTAAATATGAACAATTATCAAAAATCATGTAAAGAAGTTTTATCAACTTCACAAAATTTGTTTTAAGTGGTTAATCAATCAAATTATAATTCGTTAGCAAATGACATTTTGCAAGTTGACTGTACAAATTGTGTCCCCTTTTCTGGAATTATTACACAGATTTTCTACTGGTAATGAATCTCTTCTAGAATTCCATTTGTTTTCTAAACGTTATTCAAAAGATTTACATTCATCACAGTCACATGAACATGGTAAAGTTTTGCATGCCGTTGCATGCTTTTCGCATTTGGCACATATATCTTGAAGTAATACTACAGCAGATTAGTTAAGCTTTAATCGCGTTGTGAAAATGAGTGCAGCTAAATACTTGCAGATTATTTTCTAAGTGGTGCTGCTTGATATCGTTATATGTGCTGCTGCAGTTTACCCCTATGGGCATGTACGTTCTATCGGGCACATGAGTGACATTGTAGTGGATTATAACCGGATTATATTTCATTATGGAATATTTAATTCCTCTTCCATGTGCTGATGAACACATATTTTAAAATGTGCGATGTCTTCCAGATGATGTGTGGCATATGCTGCATTGTTTTTATGGTTAGTTATGGAATTCCTTTTAAAAACGTACATCATCATTTATGAAACCCGATATAAGCAAAAAGAATGCCTCGCACGCTTTAATGTCATTAATTGCCCGCTCTATTGTACATGCGTAT
Source organism: Druceiella hillmani (assembly GCA_039881145.1). Taxonomy (NCBI): domain Eukaryota; kingdom Metazoa; phylum Arthropoda; class Insecta; order Lepidoptera; family Hepialidae; genus Druceiella; species Druceiella hillmani. The sequence goes on along the minus strand of JAYKKI010000019.1, from coordinate 20,721,155 downwards.
GAGAATTATGTTGTGTTTTTCTTTTTACAATTATAGATAAAAATTGTATCTTCTATCTCAGCTCCAAATTATGTCCCCAATGACTGCCTGTGAAGTTCAGATATTTTTTAAACAAATGTCTTTTACAGACTTAGTGTCCAGAAATGAGGATATATTCAGTTGGTTTTCTAAAACTGCTGACGGTATATCTAACTGCTTTGGTAACTTCGACTTTGCGACTACTTTTTAAAATTACGAGAATCGTTGCAGATTGTATCATCGGGAAGATTAACGAGATCTTTCACGCATCTTCCTCTTTTTCTCCCTCTTTTTGAGATTAAATTATTTAAGTAGGTTAGAAACATGGTTGTGATTAGAAAGGATGCTCTGAAAGCTAAATATCTAGTTATGTATTTCAGTTGTAGTTACTAAACGGGGTGCCTCATCTTTGTCATATGATGTACTTACGGACTAGGTAATATGTGCACATATTGCTGCTGCTAACTATTGAAATTGGACTGTCTCTCCCAGCTCATCAGTGACTTACTCATTGGGCTGATTCTCAGTTAGAGGAATAATGGAACTTATGTTTCATAAAGTCAAGTGAGAAAAATAATTCTCGGGATTTAAATTATACAGTTATATTTGCCTTTCCAAGCACATTATTAAAAATGTCAAGTGCTGTTCTTACAGATTGAGTCTTCTTTACTACCACCTCTTTCTTGACTAACCATGGCCCGTTGCTATTATTTTTCCCTGATTATCAATTTCTTTATCTAGGTTAACATAACTAATTTTTTATATTCAAACATATATGTCCATGTGCTTAAAATATATAACATTGGTAGGTAAATTTTTAGTAAATAAATGATAATAATTAAAAAAAAGTCTTATTCAAAATTTGAATGAAATAAATATGTAATATTTGTTTAAAAAATTCATATAAAAAATTATTGAATTTTACTGTTCGAAAAATGAACTGTCTAGCAGCAATTGCAATTGATATGTATATATATATATATATATATATATATATATATATATATATTTATGTGTATATATATATATATATATATATATACAATTAAATGAAATTACGATGTAGTATTATTTCTACTTTCTTTAATTTCTTTACCACGACCTAGGTTTCGTATTATTACAACATCTTCAGGTGGGCTATTAGCAAAGATCTTTGCTAGTAGCTAATAATTTAAAACATCGAACAAAATGTATCACAATGGCTATTCGTTTATCGCATCCCAATAAAGTCAAAAAAATATAAAAGCTTCTTATGTCAGCGTAATAAATAAACGATGAAGAACAATATATATGCTGCTAAATGAAAACACTGTACCTTAAGTTAGAGTGTATTTGATTTATACACACGGGATAGATCTGGACTTGCGACATACTCATCTGCCCATAAGGTAAACTTAATATTTGCTGGTTGAGTTTTAAAAATTACAGCCAGCACCCTTCTATATACATGCACTTTCATTGATCTCTTTGTCTTTTTAGAGTTCTGTACAGACAGGGTGAAAACGGATCCCATAAGTTAAGACTTTGTTGTCTGTCCATACGTTACAGTTATTTGTCTCAGCAGCCACTATTGCTACAGACTTAAAATTTACAGTTTAATTGTAAAACTTGTTTATCTGCATCTATTTCTAGTGAAAGAATTTTGTAATATTTTAATTTTTATTAAGGATAATTTAATAATAAATATTGTCCATATGTAAATGTTTAATTGTATTCAAGTCCAAAATACTGACAACTAAAATAGAATTCATTGCATACGTAATGAACTTTAATATAGCAATATTACGACTTTAATAAAGTGGCTAACATATTAATATATACATAAACACACACACACATACATGTGTGTGTGTGTATGTATATATATATATATATATATATATATATATATATATATATATATATATGAATTATTACACCTAGATTAGCTTTCGGAGTTTTATTTATGCAAAGTGCCAGATACACATCTTCACAGCAACCTTGTCTTACCGAGCGAGGAGGAACACACCTTGATATGTTCCTGGAAATTATACTCGTGAAGCTGGAAGGTACCACCCTTTATTCAGCCACCACAAAGCTATATGGACACGCGTGCATGATGGTGTACGTTAATACGATCATTGATTTAGGAAAGGCTTATTTCATGTGTCTTGTACTCGGATAACTGTGTTCAACTTACAATAAGTCTATAAATTATAATTAAATTTGATATCCAATTTAAGTATTATTACATTTATTTAAATAACAAGATGATGATAAGATACGATAAGTACATATCTCATGGACTTATAAAGCTGTCCTCCGACCGCCCAGACTGTCAAACTGTACCTTATTGTGTACGAAATTAGGTTATTGTTTGGTGCTACGGAACCTTTTGTGTGCGAGTTCGACTCGCACTTGAGCGGTTTTTAAGTCTGTTATTCTAAATTTTAATATTTATGGAGAATGCAATATTGTGTGAACGGACACGTAACACGACGCACACAGCGTCGTGTTACGTATCTATTTAGTGTGACGTCATCAGTGAAGATGGTTGAGTATTTGTAAGATGAATGATGATGGTTGAGTATTTGTAAGTGCTTTCATACGGCGCTTTTAATCGTGTTCGTAGCAAATATATAAACTGTTCTCGTACGAAACAATTACCGGCTGATTATTTTGCTGCCACGAAACAAATAGTTGATACGTGTACAAATAGTGTAATAGTCACTTTAATTGGTACAACGCCAACTCGTTGCTTAAAACAAATCACCAAATCTAAATTGAATAAAGTGAACAAAGTTTATTTGAACGGTTTTTTAAGACGTCAGTAGCGACGTTTGATCTCACCTCTCTCGGAGTGCGCGAGCGCTCGCTGCTCCAGCATCTTCAGACGTTCGTCGATGCCGGCGTGTAGTTTCGAATCAGCCTCCAGACGCGCGATCCGACCGCGCAAAGCCTCACATTCCGAGTTGAGCGACGCGTTCTCCTTCGACACTCTGCTGCATTCCTCCCTCACGGCTTCCAGTTCTTTCATTATCCGCTCGAATCTTTCATCGATTAACTCATCAGTCATTTTTCTGGCTTCTCCGCCGGCAGTCGCACTTTTCTGACGCTCGTCACGCTGGCAGCTGGATACAATCCTGCAACATTCTACTGTTGCATCATTCGCGGCATTACATTTAAATGGACCGATGTCCAAATATAAATCTAGAGCCCATTGCCAGACATATTTTTCCGGATTCAACGGACGTGGACAGCGCAGTACGGTGACGGGAACGGAACTGAACACAAGATTCCCTAAATTATCATTCTTGATCTTGTTAAACTGCTCTAGGCCAGCGCGTGATGCAGCGCTGCGTAATCTCGTTATAACTTCTTTTTCTGTTCCACTCTGGCGATGTTCTTTGCTAAACCAATCTCTTTCAAACAATGGAAACTCACCCACTATGAGAAATTTATCATGCGGATGTGTTTTGCTAAGCGACGTGAGGGTATCCGTAAAGGGACTAATGTTTTCACACCATCTAAAGAAACCGCACGCAACGTGCAGACGACTACGAGATCCGCACGAGGGAACTGTAACCCATAGACATTTAACTCCGTCTGTGTGCCACTCGCTGCGAACATGCGCCGACAGGTGTTTGCGAACAGCTATGAGAATACCGAACGTCCTACGTTTAATTTCTTCATTATGTTTATAATTCAATCGAAAAATATCGAACACGTCAGTGTCAACAACTTCTTTATCCGCAGTAAATTCCCCTAAACCCGAGCACGCATTACAAATAATGTCGTGGTCTGATTGCGAGCACGCGCTTCTGAAAATCTCATACGGGCGATATAAAGGAGCACACTGATAATATATGTTTAATGGAGGCATTGTGTTTAATAAACCGTATTCCAAATTCAAATGTTTAACCTCGCGCTCGTACGCAATAACTGAAACAACCGCCTGGCGGCAATACCGCTCGACCCCGACTCGCCAACAGATCGAACGAGCGCTGTATTAACGTTTGAAGTCGCGGGAACAGAACTCTGAACTCGAACGTCGGTTGCGGACACGACTGAGCACTTCCGTACCGGCGGACGCGTTCTGCGCACGATGCTCGAAGCAATGAGTAGACAAGGCGTAGTTTGCTTCTGTAACGCTTCACCGTAACCGAACTGGCGACTGTCAGTAATTATTCAATTAATTATGGAAATACGTGAAACATTTAAAAATTAAAAATTTATAAACAAGACTTTATTACTGAACGGCTGCGACACGGATTTCAAATGGACGTTATATCAAATATTGTCTGCTTATCTGCGAGAGATAAGGTCGGTGGAGATTAGGAGTGGGTGCGGTCAATAAGTCTGCCATACGAATCATTGTACACATTCTTTGGCACTGCACAGGCGTTCGCAATTTTATTGTTTTATCCGTATCTATACATGCAAATATTAAACAATAAAGTCGTGAAGGTTTATAATTTAAATATTAAAAAAATGTAATTCAAGCTTCTATAAACACAATTAAAACAAAACTAAACGATTTACGAAATTTTTAATTATATTTTCAAGAGACTGTCAGTCCGGTTGACAATGTATCGCTAAAAAATTAATAAACACATTTAAGTTACGGTTCCACTTTTACATTCCTGTCAGTATGTCTATTCGGTATCGTACAAAAATAACTTAGCAAATTTATACAACATTTTAACTGCTTAATTTATTCCAGGAAGGAAAGTAATATAAAAACAATATTAAAAATTTGAAGAAAAGAAAAAAATGTCGATCTGATGATGATAAAGACATAATTAACCGTCGACTATAGATCTCACTGTCACTAGCAAATGGAACAACCGAGTAGCCCCTGCTAGTGAAGTAACAAGCAAAGAGCAAGTTAAGAACAAATAAAACGGAATCACACGACGATATAAAAAGCGGGAAATGGTGCATTCACTAACGATATACATAAAATGCTGCAATTTTAGTAAAAGATCATCAAAACTTCATGTAATTCCTTCATCAGCATACATCGTTTACAGGGTATGTTGATGTAGTCTACCGTTGTGTTTAACTCGTTGTCGCGTGTAACCTGTGTAACTATTGTGTGTGACGTGTGTTACATAATAAAGTTATTCGGGCAACTGCTCTGCAAGTTACAATGATATTAAAACCCGTGCATTCGATTTGCTTATTTTCAGTCTCAAAAAGAAATATGTAATTAGTCCCTCAGTACTGTCGTTGCCAAATGCTCTAGATATTTTAATTGCGCTACTCGCACAACACTGTCCCGTATTTCTTGACAAAAGTTTCAAGACGATTTAAGTTCACTAACATATTAATTTACATCGGTCTTTTAAAAAAATATTAAATGATTTATTCGTGTTTGTACGTTTAAATGTCTTCAATAAGGCTTCTTTAACATATTAAAATATAATTAACAATACATAGTATATTTTATCAAATTCACATTTTTGCTCTCACGAGTACTGTACATTTGTGAAATCTCAAAAGTGGCTCGAAAATATAATCGCCGCGGATAGAAACAATCGCGTACGAACTATTAAACAAAGAAATGCTAAAAAAAGTTGGAAAAAATGTTATTTATAATTCAAATAGCAAGGACAGAAAAAGAGGCCCCTTTTTGACAAGGATAAAGGCGTTTAAAACCCTTTACTTGATTCTGTTGGATACAGTAAAGATGCCGCCAGTCAAGTTTTGAATTTAATAAGAAATACTTTAGAAATAAGTGACTTGTCTATAAATGAAACACACGTCGGTAATTTCCGTAGTAAATACAAAAGTCAACTTTGTCAAAAATCATTCTGTTTACATTTCAATTGCTCAAAATGACAAAATTGTAATGGCATATTGCATCTGTCCATTCTTCGTAATGCTGTCAAACACTGCACTGTCAAACACTGATATGTCGGACTTCGATGTGATAAATTTCAATTTAAAAATATACATTTATTCAATCAATTAAGCGAAGAGCTATTTGAGCAGATTCGTTTCAGCAAGATTTTTATCTTTTAGTCTTGCGAAAGAAAGAACCATAAAAATGTAGCTGGCTTTAAAGTTCTCAATATCGAGATTTAAATGAATGTCCTTGCTTGGTAAATAAAGCAACAAAAGAGTACGAGAGAAGGCTGCAGCGTACCTGTCGTTTGGTGATAATGTAATTAATGCTTTTGACAGAAACAAGAATGAACAACGTCCAATCAGATAGTTCCATAATTCTTAAAATGTATAAATAATGCCTTTTTCTCTGGCTGTCACGTATAAAATTACGAAATTCTGTATTTATATGACTTTTTCATCATAAGTCTCTTTTAGATGAAAAAAAATCTGCACAGAATATTCAGCACAGAATTACGTTCTATAGATGATACTTTACCATATACGCAACAACATTATCGAGTCAACTAAATGTAAATATACAATATACAAAGTTGAAATTGTTCAATATGCGCGTGCAAATGTCGTCCGAAATTATGTGAAAAGTGTTTTCTCGCAAATTAGTTGGCAACCGAACAAATATCGAATAAAGTTGCAGAACTTAGAATTTTATACAACAATTTTTCCATTTGTTAAACGTGTAGTTTTGAGGCAAAAATTTCCCGCACCGTATTAAAAAAACTTCTAAGGGCCAATAATACCCGCACTTATTAAAATGTTCGCCATCAAATCTCGAACAAAAGTTTACAGTATTTTTAATCAAAACAAATGTGTTAAGCTAGAAAAATGTATGCGATATAATATCGAGAACTCGCTTACTCAAAATATTTTGAGTTAATTAATTATGAAACGTCACGGAAAACGCACAAAAACGCCTACACGTCAACCTAGCCACCCTCATTATGAGCGCACTATATATGTGAATCATCATGCCTACATTAGCTTTCGGATATTTTGCTCCTGGAAATTATACTCGTGAAGCTGGAATGCATCACCTTTATCCAGCCACCACAAAGCTATACGGGCACGCATGCAGGTAAACAGCATGATGGTGTACATTAATACAAACATTGATTTAGGAAAGGCTTTCTTCATGTATGTTGTATTGGGAAAACTATGTTCATCTTACAATAAAAGACTAAAAATTATTATTAAATTTGGTGTTGATTTTAATTAATATTACATTTATTTAAATAAAAATGTGATGATAAGATAAATAGGTACTTATAAAGTCATCCCCTAACCGCCCTAATTGTCAAATTATACCTTAATGCTTACGAAATAAGTTTATTATTGTGTGGTGCTACGGAACCCTGCGCGCGCGAGTCCGACTTGTACTTGGCCGGTTTTTTTAATCTCTGCTATTCTATATTTGAATATTCATGGAGAACGCAACATTGTGTGTGTGTGTGCGTCGTGTTTCGTGTCAGTTTAGTGTGACGTCATCGGTGGGGATGGTTAAGTATTTGTAAGATGGACAGTGCTTTCATGCGGCGCTTTTAATTGTGCTCGTGGCAAATATATAAACTGTTCTCGTACGAAACAATTACCGGATAATTATTTCGCTACCAGGAAACACATAGTTGACACGTGTTTCTATGCGATAAACTTGACAACAAATTTTACAAATCATTACATTAATTCAAACAATGCCAGTTCGTTGGTTAAATCAAATCACCAAATATAAATTGAATAAAGTGAACAAAGATATTTGAACGATTTTTGAAGACGTCGGTAGCGACGTTTGATCTCACCTCTCTCGGAGTGCGCGAGTGCTCGCTCCTCCAGCTTCTTCAGACGTTCGTCGATGCCGGCGTGTAGTTTCGAATCAGCCTCCAGACGTGCGATCCGACCGCGCAAAGCCTCACATTCCGAGTTGAGCGACGCGTTCTCCTTCGACACTCTGCTGCATTCCTCCCTCACGGCTTCCAGTTCTTTTATTATCCGCTCGAGTCTTTCATCGATTAACTCATCAATCATTTTTCTAGCTTCTCCACTCGCACTCGCACTTTCCAGGCGCTCGTCACGCTGGCTGCAGGATACAATCCTGCGACATTCAGCTGTTGCATCATTCGTGGCATTACAACATTTAAATGGACCGATGTCCAAATTGAATTGTAGAGCCCGTTCATAGTCACACTCTTCCGGATTCAACGGATGTGGACAGCGCAGTACGGTGACGGGAACGGAACTGAACACAGGATTATGTAAATAACCATCTTTATCCTTGATCTTGTTAAACTGCTCTAAGCCAGCGCGTGATGTAGCGTTACGTAATCTCGTTCTAACCTCATCTCCTGTCGCGGTCTGGCTGTGCTCTGCATTAATCCAATCACCTTTAAACGATGGAAACATGCCCACGATGAGAAATTTATCGAGCGGATGTGTCTTGCTGAGCGACGTGAGGGTGTCGGTGAAGGGGCTAATGTTTTCACACCATCTAAAGCACCCGCACGCAACGTGCAGACGACTGCGACATCCGCGCGAGGGAACTGTAACCCACAGACATTGAACTCCCTTTGTCTGCCACTCGCTACGAATTTGTGCTGACAGGTGTTTGCGGACAGCTATGAGAATGCCATTTGTTATAAAACTAAAATGCCATCGAAAAATATCAAACACGTCAGTGTCAACAACTTCTTTATCCGCAATATGTTTCGATACACAAAAGTTCGTAATAAAAATAATGTCGTGATCTGATTGCGAGCACGCACTTCTGAAATTATCGTACGGGTGATATAAAGGAGCACACTGATAATATATGTTTAATGGAGGCATTGTGTTGAATAAACCGTATTCCAAATTCAAATGTTTAACCTCGCGCTCGTACGCAATAACCGAAACAACCGCCTGGCGGCAATACCGCTCGACTCCGACTCGCCAACAGGTCGAACGAGCGCTGTATTGACGCTTGAAGTCGCGGGAACAGAACTCTGAACTCGTTGGTTGCGGACACGACTGAGCACTTCCGTACCGGCGGACGCGCTCTGTGCACGATGCTCGAAGCAATGAGTAGACGAGGCGCAATTTGTTTCCGTAACACTTCAACGTAACCGAACTGGCGACTGTCGGTAATTATAAAATTAATTATGGAAATATGTAACACATATACAAATTTAATATTTATAAACAAGACTTTATTACTGAATGGCTGTGACTCGGATTTCAAATGGACGTTGTATCAAAGATTGTTTGCTTATCTGCCGAGAGATAAGGTCGGTGGAGATTAGGAGTGGGTGCGGTCAATAAGTCTACAATATGAACTATTTTACATATTCTTTGGCATTCCACAGGCGTTCGGATTTTTTTTTCTTATCCGTATCTGTGTACGCAAATAATAAAACAATAAAGGCGTGAAGAAAATAATTCAAACTGCTATAAACAAAATTAAAAAAGGAACGTAATTACTTTCGAAATTGTTCACTATATTTTTAAGAGACTGTCTGTCCGTTGGACAATGAATCGCGTAAAAATTAATAAATATGTTTAGGTTCCGGTTTCACTGTTATTTTCCTATCAGTATATTCATTCGGTATCATATAAAAATAACTTAGCAAATTTATATTAAATTTTAACTGCTTAATTTACTCTAGGAGGGAAGATAATAGAAAAAACAATATTAAAAAGTCGAAGAAAAGACAAAAAATATCGATCTGATAATGATAAAGACATGGTTAACCATCGACTATGGATCTCACTGTCACTAAGAAATGTAACAACCGACTAGCCCATGCGAGTGAAGTCACGAGCAAAGAGCATGTTAAGAACAAATAAAATGGAATCACACAACGATATAAAAAGCGGGAAATGGTGCATTCACTAACGATGTACATAAAATGCTGCAATTTTAGTAAAAGATCATCAAAACTTCATGTAAGTCCTTCATCAGCATACATCGTTTACAGTGTATGTTGATGTAGTCTATTGTTATGTACAACTTGTTGTCGTGTGTAACCTATGTAACTATTATGTGTAAAATAAAGCGATGCTTTATAACGTTATTCGGACAACTGCTCCGTAAGTTACAATGACATTAAAACCCTTGCATTCAATTTGCTTATTTTCAGTCCTAAAAAGTAGTATTACGTGTAGTCCCTCAGTACTGTCGTTGCAAAATGCTCGGTATTTTTGTCCACATTTCAATTGTACTACTCGCACAACTGTGTTGTGTTCCTGGAGTTTGAATGGAGTCGAGTTGCCTTCTGCGTATACGGTCTTACACCCAGTAGGCAACTCGAGTGCGTTCGTCTGTCAATAGTGAATAAACAGAGGCAGCAAGTACACAATTAATAGACCTGAGTCAATTTTGAAATTAAGGTCAATCAACTCGAGTCGTTTTTCAAACAGTTTTCTGTCTATTGTTATTTAGTTATAAATAAAACTCCAGAAAAGCTGAAATCTACAAACCTAGATACAAAAAGCAATTCTTGTAATTCCGGTATTGACTTGTACCACGATTATCAAAGAAGGGTTTGTTTCTACGTTGCGATGGGTTAACACGTAGCTAAAGTTTAAAAGACCGAAAACATATCAAATTTAATGTGTGTGCTTATCACATTTTTCACTCATTCAAAATTGTAAAACTGAAACATTGGCGAAACATTCAAGACGCTTTATGTACCCTAAAATATTAACTTATATCGATCTATTTTAAAAAAATAAATGATTTATTTGTGTTTGTACGTTAACATGTCGTCAATAAGGTTTCTTTGACATATTTAAATGTAATTAACAGTAAATAGTTAATATTTTCAAAATCACATCTTCGCTCTCACAAGTACCGTACATTTGCAAGGTCTCGAAGAAGCTCAAAAACTTAATTGCCGAGGATAGAAACCATCGCGTACGAACTATCAAACAAAGAACGAGCCATAAAATTATGTAAAAATGTTATTTATAATGTTAGATTGCAAGGGCAGAAAAACCTATCTAATTTGTTGACTAGGATAAGGGCCTTCAAACCCCTTTACTTATTTTTACTGGATGCAGTAATAATGCCTCTAGTCGAGTATCAAATTTATTAATAAATACTTTGAAAAGAAATGACCTGTCTGTAAACGAAACAGACGTTGGCAATATCCGTAGTAAATACAAAAGTTAACTTTGTCAACAATTTTTCTGTTTACATTTCCATGGCTCAAAATGAAAATATTGTAATAACCGATTGCATCTATCTATACTTCGTAATGCTGTTAACTACTGCACCGATACATCAGACTTCGATGTGAGAAATTTCAATTTAAAAATATACATTTAGTCGATCAATTAAGCGAAGAGCCACTTGAGAAGATTTGTTTCCGCAAGGTTTTAATCTTTATGTATGCGATAGAGAGAACCATAAAAATATAGCCGGTTTTAAACTTGTCACTATCGGGATTTAAATGAATGTCCTTGATGGGTAAATGAAGATTTAAACAATAACGAGAGAAGGCCGCAGCCTCTCTGTCGTTTGTTTAAAATAAGGAAGGCTTTGGAGAGAAACAGCAATCAATTGACAAGATCGAATCAGATAGTTTCATAATTCTTAAAATTTATATATATATATATATATATATATATATATATATATATATATATATATATATATATAACTTTTTTCCTTTTAAAAATTGAATTTGAAATACAGTAATATCTCTATTTAGGTAAACCCGACTTACATAAATGTTACTAACCGTAACATTTACGTAACTCGGGATTACCTAAGTCAAGATATTACATAAAGTTATGTAACTTGCACAATCTGCCCCGCATTAGTGGCGCGTGACGCATCACATGTCCGAGATTAATTATATTTCGCATACAAATGCGCCATAAGAGTCCATTGCTAGGAACTTCTTTTTTTGTTTTGTAAACTTCGTATTTATTTTATTTTGTTCATTAACAACTAACTATACAAAATACAATAATTAGAGGTCCCTTTACCTTATTTGTCTCGAAATAAATCGTCACTATATTTGATTTCGACTAAATTAGGGTGCTGAATTAGAATTTCACAATGTATTTGAGATTCAAAATGGTGATATCGGTCCATGAATAAGAAGCCGCTATTCGTTTTTAATCACCTCCGGACGCTGAATTCTTATTTCACAATGTTTTTGAAAATCAAGTTTGGTCATCTGTCTTTCTCCCGAGAGATGTTCATTACATTCGATTTCGACTAAATTTAGGTTGCTGATTTCGAATTACACAATGTTTTTGATATCCAGGAGGGTATTTATTAGTAGGATATTGTATTCAGTTCTCTGTAATTAGTCGAAAATGCATATAGTGGTAATTTATTTTGAATGGCAATTGTCGCTACCTTAAATCTGAAAAACATTATGAAAGTCGAATTCAGCACTCACATTTCTTCATAATAGAGACAAAATAAAGAAATAAATATATCTTGATCAACTTATCATCAGCAAACCTGCCTCAAATTATAAAACTCGGAAAAAACATAAAAATATTTTATTATTATGTAGAATTCCATTTCAACCACATTTTCTCATTAAAGGAGTGCGACATCATTATATTAGGTAAGCGACAGAATTCAGTGTGGTCTCGTCACACTTGCGTGTGTCGAATCTCCTACAATATTTGCTATCTCACTTCTTTGTTTAGACAGTTCTATATTCGAAGTAGGTGGAATTTATTTATTGTAATTCCGTCTGTAGTGACCACACCTTTATTGTGAGATAGCTCTAATGGAGGATTTAATTTCCGTATAAACTTTTATAAAATTGAGTTCGATTATAACGACTTCGTTTGTGTGAAAATATCGATTCATTTATATATTTGCTTATTTTTTAATAAATTATACATGTTATAAATTAAATAAATTTAATTACGACGCCCACGGATCGCTACAGCGCGGTGGTTGTTTTGATTCGCAGCGACAAATGTTTAACGAAATTAATCGCATGGCTTAGCAATTAAATAACAAAAGGCGCCATTCATCGTAAGATAAAAGCCAATTATACTCGACTCGAAAATGGGAAATCGAATTCGTCACCTGTAAAACAATTCAAAGTGAGGCATTCGATTATATCAACGATTTATAAGAACAAAAATGAAATTTTGTTATTCTAATATCTCAGGAATTATTTAATTTTAAAATCTTAAAACCAAAGAGACTCCACAAATAATCACGAAAATGTCGATGTAGATTTATTGTAGTAGTTTAATTAGAAAAAATGGAAAATACTCTACGACATATTTATTTTGCGACACATTTCAACATTTTATATTCTAAATGCGTACACGGCTGGATAAGTTGTTTTAAAGCTAAACAAAGCATTCTCCGGGGCAAAATAGCCGGGATAAGAGGAATGGGAAGGTGAAGTGGAAGGCGAACGCGAACACAAAAGCGAAAATGCGAAGGTGAACGTGAACGCGATGGTGAATGAACTTTTTGCTTTCCGTTGTTGCTTGCGCACACTCATATTAACATTAGTTACTAAACTTTTAAAAATAAATAGTCCGTTTGCAAACATATGAAGAATTAATCTATTAAATATATATTGTAATAAAATGTTAAAAACTCGAGATTTCAATCTGCAAAGATGTAAATGACGAAAATAAACTCTTTAATATGAAATTCTATTCAACATTACGTCTACTTGCGAATCTTATGATCGTCTACTCTTAACCAATAATACAAAAGGAAATGCAGACAGCAAATGTAATTAAATGAAACATGGAGGACGCCAATGAGATTTTATAATTATACAAAAAAACACTATGCAACGAACAGAGACTCAGTTTAATCAATCAAAAGCATTAAACAGTGACATTGTAGGAACTAAAACCATCATGATCAGCGATGCAAAAGCAAATAGTAACGTTGCAACAATTAATACATCCATAGGAAGTAATGTAACAAACGTAGTATCATGCAGTACCAGCTATATCATGTTGTACTTGATAACGGTTGGCTACCAATCACAGCACCATCATTAACAAACACTGACTACCGATTAAGCTGCACCAATCATTAGAAAGAATTACAAATAGCAATGATGTGAGAGCTTTCACCGCAGACAATGAGATAAAGCAATAATTAGAATGACATGAAAGAATAACCAAAGTGAATTGCAGAATATTTGAAACCAAGACAGTATGGCTTCTGCCTCTGGCCAAGACACTGGAGTAAAATCAAAATAAGGAAGTACCACTTAATTCAGGAATAACTCTTTACATGTTAATTCAATTTTTTTCAGCCATGCAAAAGGAAAAAGCAATTATGAACGCACATCTATTTAAAATACACCACTAACGATAAAATCGCATTTTATTCTAGCTCTTACAGAACATCTTTAATGCTTGTATAGCATCCCCAGAGACCTTTTCGTTTCATGTGTATTTTATAAAATAAGTGAACCAACTTCATCACTTCATTTTGTAATGAGTGCCAAGTGGACACCTCTTTTCCTCTTTCATGTACATACATGTATACCCCACACAGATACAGATGAGTGCTATCTTCCTCTCTTCCTCTTTCATGTACATACATGTATACCCTACACAGATACAGATGAGTGCTATCTTCCTCTCTTCCTTTTTCTTGTACATATATGTATACCTTACACAGATACAGATGAGTGCTATCTCCTTCTCTTCCTCTTTCATGTACATACATGTATACCTTACACAGATACAGATGAGTGCTATCTCCTTCTCTTCCTTTTTCATGTACATACATGTATACCTTACACAGATACAGATGAGTGCTATCTTCTTCTCTTCCTTTTTCATGTACATACATGTATACCTTACACAGATACAGATGAGTGCTATCTTCTTCTCTTCCTTTTTCATGTACATACATGTATACCTTACACAGATACAGATGAGTGCTATCTTCTTCTCTTCCTTTTTCATGTACATACAAGTATACCCTACACAGATGCAGATGAGTGCTATCTTCCTCTCTTCCTCTTTCATGTACATTCATGTATATCCTACACAGCTACAGATGAGTGCGATCTTCTTCTCTTCCTTTTTCATGTACATACATGTATACCTTACACAGATACAGATGAGTGCTATCTTCTTCTCTTCCTCTTTCATGTACATACATGTATACCTTACACAGATACAGATGAGTGCTATCTTCTTCTCTTCCTTTTTCATGTACATACATGTATACCTTACACAGATACAGATGAGTGCTATCTCCTTCTCTTCCTCTTTCATGTACATACATGTATACCTTACACAGATACAGATGAGTGCTATCTTCTTCTCTTCCTTTTTCATGTACATACATGTATACCTTACACAGATACAGATGAGTGCTATCTTCTTCTCTTCCTTTTTCATGTACATACATGTATACCTTACACAGATACAGATGAGTGCTATCTTCTTCTCTTCCTTTTTCATGTACATACATGTATACCTTACACAGATACAGATGAGTGCTATCTTCTTCTCTTCCTTTTTCATGTACATACAAGTATACCCTACACAGATGCAGATGAGTGCTATCTTCCTCTCTTCCTCTTTCATGTACATTCATGTATATCCTACACAGCTACAGATGAGTGCTATCTTCTTCTCTTCCTTTTTCATGTACATACATGTATACCTTACACAGATACAGATGAGTGCTATCTTCTTCTCTTCCTTTTTCATGTACATACAAGTATACCCTACACAGATGCAGATGAGTGCTATCTTCGTCTCTTCCTCTTTCATGTACATTCATGTATATCTTACACAGCTACAGATGAGTGCTATCTTCTTCTCTTCCTTTTTCATGTACATACATGTATACCTTACACAGATACAGATGAGTGCTATCTTCTTCTCTTCCTTTTTCATGTACATACAAGTATACCCTACACAGATGCAGATGAGTGCTATCTTCCTCTCTTCCTCTTTCATGTACATTCATGTATATCCTACACAGCTACAGATGAGTGCTATCTTCTTCTCTTCCTTTTTCATGTACATACATGTATACCTTACACAGATACAGATGAGTGCTATCTTCTTCTCTTCCTTTTTCATGTACATACAAGTATACCCTACACAGATGCAGATGAGTGCTATCTTCCTCTCTTCCTCTTTCATGTACATTCATGTATATCCTACACAGCTACAGATGAGTGCTATCTTCTTCTCTTCCTTTTTCATGTACATACATGTATACCTTACACAGATACAGATGAGTGCTATCTTCTTCTCTTCCTTTTTCATGTACATACATGTATACCTTACACAGATACAGATGAGTGCTATCTTCTTCTCTTCCTTTTTCATGTACATACATGTATACCTTACACAGATACAGATGAGTGCTATCTTCTTCTCTTCCTTTTTCATGTACATACAAGTATACCCTACACAGATGCAGATGAGTGCTATCTTCCTCTCTTCCTCTTTCATGTACATTCATGTATATCCTACACAGCTACAGATGAGTGCTATATTCAACTTAACACCAACATTGAAAATAGTAATCATCTATAGCAAATTTATTAATGTTCAGAAACTGTGTTGTACTGCAAAACTTCCAGCTAAATATTTACGTTTTCATTATTATATTTCTTTCAGTGCCTTCTTCATTTGGTGGTTATTCAAAATCTCTTCGCTTTTTTTTAATGCTTCTCATATCCTATGTTACCCAGAATGTTAAAAAATTTAAGGATAATTCAATAATACGTCACACGTTGAAATGAAAATATGATTTTAACGAAATTAATACATTCATACTTATATACATACATAAGAATATATCTATAACATTTTCCTCTTTTGGCTTTACTATAATCAGTGCTTCATATCTTTTTATATACTTTTATATACTTACTTGTGTACTTATTGAATATCCAGGCCGCTTCATGCCTTCGTATATATGTACCTACTTTGTATTCTATTTGTTTTGTGCCATTTACGTCCATGTACACACTTACCTCCCGACCTACTTAATATTCTAGTTGTTTCATACCTTTGTATATGTTTATATATACTTACATACCTACATACCCAGTAATATCTTAATTGCTTCATGCCTTGGTTTATATCTGTACATATCTACTTATCTATCAATTTACTAATATCTTAGTTGCTTCATTCCTTTGTACTTTCCTATATATATATATATATATATATATATATATATATATATATATATATATATATATATTATTACTTTCTCGCATATATCAAGGAAAGTCAAGCAAAATCAAACTTTGGCCAGAGGTCTCATCACACAAAACAAATGAGCTGAAACTCGGTAAAAAGTTTCCTGCTCAATCAGCAAACTGTGGCCACTACTTGTGAAGAAAAGACGCGTTGTAAGAATTTTAAGAGTCTAAACTTTGTGGAAAAACTTTTTGTCATTGAGGAGTTCCTGTCACCACCTTCCATCTCCATCATCAGACCCTGCAAACGTTGAATCTATTTGATATCATTGAAGAGTTCCTATCTCCGACCATGGAACGATTATATCTTCCTTTGAAACCCGATGCTGGATCTTGAAAAAAATTATTCATATGAAAATACACACTGTTCATTTAATACTTCTGGCAATTTTTAAACCGCCACTTTATTAAGATGTAACAAACCGGGCAATGAGAGCTAACAAAAAGGCATATTCTCTCCTGTTGACAGTATTGTGAACAAAAGTGGATTTTTTTTCTTCTTTTAATAGAAAGTTTGCCATGATTTTAGTTTTCCAATAAATTTTCCCCCAAATAAACACACATCCAAACGTATATAAAAATACACATTTCTATAAAACTTAGGACATGTTTTAAATTATTATTGTATCAAATTAACCTGTTGATTTTAATTCAGTAAGAGGATTCAGACAATCAAGTTTTCTTACAATCAAATATATGCAAACACACAAGTGGAGATAAATGGAAGCATGTCTTTTATCTTAAAATTTGATGAGAATTTACAATTCCTTGCTTAAACTCGAAGTGACACAATGATCAAAACTACAAATGTCAGACAGAAAAATATTCTAAAAACATTCAACTCCTTAATTTTTTCTGTAGCTTTCGTGTAATACTCTTAGGCATTGAATATTCTTTTAATGTCTATCAGCAAGTATCCAGGTAATAAATTAATAGACAGATAGATAAAAATCCAGTCACAATTTCTTTTTACAGCTCATTGGCAGAGCGCTGAACGTATTTATTTGAAAATATATTTAATATACAGACTCTTCAACTTCGCTGCTTCATTACACGCGTAGAGGTATCCATTTATATTGTTTATTTGTTACCTTAATTGGTGAAAAACATTTGCAGATTCAGTTATTTATTCTTTTTTTGTAAATCATTATCTATATGTCATTATGTAACACTGCTACCGACTAATGAATGACACTCGTCTGTGTTTTTAAAGATCTGTGTGCAATTGTTGCATTAACAGTTTTTGATACAATTAAAAGTCACAACATAATCAGAGAAAATATTTATAAATCAACAATGTAATAGAAGTAATGAAGTAAATATGAACAATTATCAAAAATAATGTAAAGAAGTTTTATCAACTTCACAAACAAAATTTGTTTTAAGTGGTTAATCAATCAAATTATAATTCGTTAGCAAATTATATTTTGCAAGTTGACTGTACAAATTGTGTCCCCTTTTCTGGAATTATTACACAGATTTTCTGTTGGCAATGAATCTCTTCTAGAATTCCATTTGTTTTCTAAACGTTATTCAAAAGATTTACACTCATCACAGTCACATGAACATGGTAAAGTTTTGCATGCCGTTGCATGATTTTCGCATTTGGCACATATATCTTGAAGTAATACTACAGCAGATTAGTTAAGCTTTAATCGCGTTGTGAAAATGAGTGCAGCTAAATACTTGCAGATTATTTTCTAAGTGGTGCTGCTTGATATCGTTATATGTGCTGCTGCAGTTTACCCCTATGGGCATGTACGTTCTATCGGGCACATGAGTGACATTGTAATGGATTATAACCGGATTATATTTCATTATGGAATATTTAATTCCTCTTCCATGTGCTGATGAACACATATTTTAAAATGTGCGATGTCTTCCAGATGATGTGTGGCACATGCTGCATTGTTTTTATGATTAGTTATGGAATTCCTTTTAAAAACGTACTTCATCATTTATGAAACCCGATATAAGCAAAAAAAATGCCTCGCCCGCTTTGATGTCATTAATTGCCCGCTCTATTGTACATGCGTATGAGAATTATGTTGTGTTTTTCTTTTTACAATTATAGATAAAAATTGTATCTTCTATCTCAGCTCCAAATTATGTCCCCAATGACTGCCTGTCAAGTTCAGATATTTTTTAAACAAATGTCTTTTATAAACTTAGTGTCCAGAAATGAGGATATACTCAGTTGGTTTTCTAAAACTGCTGACGGTATATCTAACTGCTTTGGTAACTTCGAATTTGTAACTACTTTTTAAAATTACGAGAATCGTTGGAGATTGTATCATCGGGAAGATTAACGAGATCTTTCACGCATCTTCCTCTTTTTCTCCCTCTTTTTGAGATTAAATTATTTAAGTAGGTTAGAAACATGGTTGTGATTAGATACTCTGAAAGCTGAATATGTAGTAATGGATTTCAGTTGTAGTTACTAAACGGGGTGCCTCATCTTTGTCATATGATGTACTTTCGGACTAGGTAATATGTGCACATATTGCTGCTGCTAACAATTGAAATTGGACTGTCTCTCCCAGCTCATCAGTGACTTACTCATTGGGCTGATTCTCCGTTAGAGGAATAATGGAACTTATGTTTCATAAAGTCAGGTGAGAAAAATAATTCTCGGGATTTAAATTATACAGTTATATTTGCCTTTCCAAGCACATTATTAAAAATGTCAAGTGCTGTTCTTACAGATTGAGTCTTCTTCTTCTAGTAAATTAATGTTTATTACGATTTATGACATTGGGACATCTACTGACAAGGAGACGGCACGGACGTGGAATATTAAGTTTGAAACCAATATTTGTATACTGATAGGTTACAACGAAGCTGATTACTTGTGAAAATATAAATGCGCTCCAGGTTACCAATAATGAGAAATAACATTGAAAAATTGTACAAACATCATATGTATAAAACCTTTATGAGCACTACAGTACGACTGACAGACAGTATAGCGTAGTAGAACGGACGTAACATCATATGTATAAAACCTTTATGAGCACCACAGTACGACTGACAGACAGTATAGCGTAGTAGAACGGACGTAACATCATATGTATAAAACCTTTATGAGCACCACAGCACGACTGACAGACAGTATAGCGTAGTAGAACGGACGTAACATCATATGTATAAAACCTTTATGAGCACCACAGCACGACTGACAGACAGTATAGCGTAGTAGAACGGACGTAACATCATATGTATAAAACCTTTATGAGCACCACAGTACGACTGACAGACAGTATAGCGTAGTAGAACGGACGTAACATCATATGTATAAAACCTTTATGAGCACCACAGTACGACTGACAGACAGTATAGCGTAGTAGAACGGACGTAACATGACATGACATGATTTTGTATCCTAATGCTGTTTACCACATGTTCTTTAATTTAATTTCTTTAAATATTATTAACTTTTACAATTCAAATAAAAAGAACCATTTTTACACTTTCCATACTTCTTTTATTAAGAACGTACTATATTTGAAACCAGTATGTTTTTTTAATATAAATATATTTAAAAAAAAACATATTATTTGTGGAATCCAGATTAAACATACGTTTATTCTTTTCATCATTCAATCAAGTTTTTAGTATGTGTAAATTGGGTTAAAACAAAAATGACATATAATTAGTAAGATATGGAAATTTAGTTCTTCATACACAATTTAATACATGAACAAAAGTGATAATTTATTAAAATTAAATTCAAAAAACTTTCACAACTAATGCCAAGGCCTATCCATAACCATTGCTATCAATTTTTTCCCTGATTATTAATTTCTTTATACAGATTAACATAACTATTTTTTTATATTCAAACATATATGTTCATGTCCTTAAAATACATAATATTAGTAGGTAAATTTTTAGTAAAAAAAAGTCTTATTCAAAATTTGAATTAAAAAAATATCAAATATTTGTTATAAAAATTCATATAAAAAAATTATTGCATTTTACTGTCCGAAAAACGAACTGTCTAGCAGCAATTGCAATTTATATATATGTATATGTATATGTGTATATCTCTGTACTCTGTACCTTAAGTTAGAGTGTATTTGATTTATGTAAACGGAACACTTTTGCACTTGCGATGTACTCGTCACGTAAACTTGATATTTGCTGGTTGAGTTTTAATAATTACAGCCACTTCCCTTTTACATGTGTGCTTTCATTGATCTCTTTGTTTTTTTAGAGTTATGTACAGACAGGGTGAAAACGGATCCCATAAATTAAGACTTTGTTGTCTGTCCATACGTTACAGTTATTTGTCTCAGCAGCTATTATTGCTATAGACTTAAAATTTACAGTATAATTGTAAAACACATATAAATATAAGTATACACAAAACAAAAAAAAATTGAAATAACTAAATAAATATATGAATAAATAAAACGGGAGATATGTATAGAATTAGTGGTATATTCAGATACCCTTGCTTTTGTATAAACATATTACCATATTATTATTACCATAATATTAACGTTTGCATTGAACAACAATTGAATTCATTACCCTTACTAAAATACTGGTATATCGTATAACTATCGGAAATATAATAAAACCTACACCGCGCCCCTGCAATAAACTGACTAACATAAGCAGTGGGAAAACCCACACAAACCCAGCTTCCGCTATTGTGTTTAAAACGTATAAATGCTGTTCGATGTTCCTAAGAGTTAATCTTTGCCTAGGTCGTGGTAAAGAACTTAAAGAAAGTAGACATAATACGACATCACGTAGTTTCATTTAATTGTGAATAATGAATTTCTACAAAATTAACGTCAAATATATTCAATATATGTGGTTTTTGAAATAAAACAATTAAACAGTTAATCGTTTTTCCCTCCCTGCTCCCTTAATTTCTAGACCACAATCATGTAGATGTGTTTATATTTTAAGAACAAGAATAAGATATAATTTGCCAGACCACATAGCCTCTGAATGAATTCATTGTTACAATCATAATTATAGAGTTATATGTTGTTTATCAGCTTGCAGCCAGCACTTGAGATGTTGTTGCCGGCTGTCGTCAGCCGAGTGATTATTTTTTGTGTTTTGTCGGATGTTTAAGTGTAATTTGATGCCTCAATTTTATTGTATTTTATTGCAATCTTATTTGTTAGTTGGTCTTCCCACCATTTTAACAAAATACAATAAATATTAAACGCTATATCAAGGGTATAAAAATTTAATTGTATGTGTAAAGGTTGATACACAGTTCACAAGTGGATGTGAAACTTTTTCAGTCAATGTAAACATTTACAGATAAGCTCATTGCAGTTCATACTACTTGTATTTGGTGGGTTTTCAGTGTTCCGTATCCAAAATGGCAAAAACAGACGCTATTATTTCATCACGTCCATCTGTCTGTCTACGGCGTGTAGTTTCGAATCAATCTCCAGACGCGCGATCCGACCGCGCAAAGCCTCACATTCCGAGTTGAGCGACGCGTTCTCCTTCGACACTCTGCTGCATTCCTCCCTCACGGCTTCCAGTTCTTTCATTATCCGCTGGAATCTTTCATCGATTAACTCATCAGTCATTTTTCTGGTTTCTCCACCCGCACTCGCTCTTTCCCGACGCTTTTCACGCTGGCCGCTGGATGCAATACTGCAACATTCTGCTGCTGCATCATTCGTGGCATTACAACATTTAAATGGACCGATGTCCAAATCGAATTGTAGAGCCCGTTCCCAGACATGTTTTTCCGGATTCAACGAACGTAGACAGCGCAGTACGTTGACGGGAACGGAACTGAACACAAGATTCCATAAATAACCACTTTCACTCTTGAGCTTGTTAAACTGCTCTAAGCCAGCGCGTGATGTAGCGCTGCGTAATCTCGTTATAACTTCTTTTTCTGTTCCTGTCTGGTGGTGCTCTTTGCTAAACCAATCTCCTTCAAACGATGACAACACACCCACCATGAGAAATTTATCGTGCGGATGTGTTTTGCTAAGCGAAGAGAGGGTATCCGTAAAGGGACCAATGTTTTCACACCATTCAAAGTACCCGCACGCAACGTGCAGACGACAGCGACATCCGCGCGAGGGAACTGTAACCCATTGACATTCAACTCCGTCTGTCTGCCACTCGCCGCAAACATGCGCCGACAGGTATTTGCGGACAGCCATGAGAATACCCAACGTCCTATATTTAAATTCTTCATTATGTCTATAATTTAATCGAAAAATATCGAACACATCAGTATCAACAACTTCTTTATCCGTAGTATGTTTCCCTAAACACGAGCCCGCAATACAAATAATGTCGTGGTCTGATTGCGAGCACGCGCTTCTGAAATTCTCATACGGGTGATATAAAGGAGCACGTTGATAATATATGTTTAATGGAGGCATTGTGTTGAATGCCCCGTATTCCAAATTCAAATGTTTAACCTCGCGCTCGTACGCAATAACCGAAACAACCGCCTGGCGACAATACCGCTCGACTCCGACTCGCCAACAGATCGAACGAGCGCTGTATTGACGTTTGAAGTCGCGGAAACAGAACTCTGAACTCGAACGTCGGTTGCGGACACGACTGAGCACTTCCGTACCGGCGGACGCGCTCTGTGCGCAATGCTCGAAGCAATGAGTAGACGAGGCGTAATTTGTTTATGTAACACTTCACCGTAACCAAACTGGCGACTGTCAGCAATTATTAAATTAATTATAGAAATATAAAACACATTTAAAAATTAAAAATTTATAAACAAGACTTTATTACTGAACGGCTGCGACACGGGTTTCAAATGGACGTTATATCAAATATTGTTTGCTTATCTGCCGAGAGATAAGGTCGGTGGAGATTAGGAGTGGGTGTGGCCAATAAGTCCACCATACGAACTATTATACACATTCTTTGGCACTCCACAGGCATTCGCAATTTTTTGTTTTATCTGTGTCTATATGTGCAAATAATAAAACAATAAAGTCGTGAATGTTTGTAATTTAAATATTAAAAAAATGTAATTCAAGCTACTATAAACACAATTAAAAACAAAACGAAACGATTTACGAAATTTTTAATTATATTTCCAGGAGACTGTCAGTCCGTTTGACAATGTATCGCTAAAAAATTAATAAACACATTTAGGTTTCGATTCCACTTTTACAATCCTATCAGTATGTCTATTCGGTATCATACAAAAATAACTTAGCAAATTTATATAACATTTTAACTGCTTAATTTACTCCAAGAAGGAAGGTAATATAAAAAACAATGTTAAAAATTTTAAGGAAAGAAAAAAATGTCAATCTGATGATGATAAAGACATGATTAACCATCGACTGTAGATCTCACTGTCACTAGCAAATGGAACAACAGAGTAGCCCATGCTAGTGAAGTAAGAAGCAAAGAGCAAGTTAAGAACAAATAAAACGGAATCACACAACGATATGAAAAGTGGGAAATGGTGCATTCACTAACCATACACGTAAAATGCTGCAATTTTAGTAAAAGGTCATCAAAAGTTATTTGAGTCCTTCATCAGCACACATCGTTTATGATGTAGTTTCCCATTATATTTAACTCGTTGTCGCATGTAACCTGTGTAACTATTGTGTGTGATGTGTGTTACATAATAAAGTTATTCGGGCAACTGCTCTGCAAGTTACAATGATATTAAAACCCGTGCATTTTATTTACTTATTTTCAGTCTCAAAAAGAAATATTATGCAATTAGTCCCTCAGCACTGACGTTGCCAAATGCTCCATATATTTTAATTGTGCTACACGCACAGCAACTGTCCCGTATTTCTGGAGTCTGAATGCATTCGGGTTGCCTTCTGCGTATACGGTCTTACAAGCAGAAGGCAACTCGAGTGCGTTCGTCTGTCAATAATGAATAAACAGAGGCAGCAACTAAGCAATGAATAGAAGAGATATAAACCTGAGCCAGTTTCATCTGTATATGATTTAGAAGAAATTAATTCAATCAACTCTCAAACAGTGTTCCGTCTGCTGTTGTTAAGTTGTAAATAAAAAGCGAGAAAATCTGGAATCTACAAACTTGGATGCAAAAAGCAATTCTTGTAATGCCGGTATTGACTCGTACCATGATTATCAGAGACGGGTATTTTTCTATGTCGTGATGAGTGAACACGTAACTAAGATCTGAAAGACCGAAAACAGATCAAATGGACTTTGTATGCT
This sequence comes from Druceiella hillmani, assembly GCA_039881145.1. NCBI lineage: Eukaryota > Metazoa > Arthropoda > Insecta > Lepidoptera > Hepialidae > Druceiella > Druceiella hillmani. The sequence continues at coordinate 20,695,896 of JAYKKI010000019.1, read as the reverse complement.
TATCGCATTTTTCATTCATTCAAAGTTGTAAAACTGAAACATTGACCAAAGTTTCAAGACGCTTTACATTCGCTAAAATATAATTTATATCGGTCTTTTAAAAAAATATTAAATGATTTATTCGTGTTTGTGCGTTTACCTGTCTTCAATAACGTTTCTTTAACATGTTAAAATGTAATTAACAATAAATAGTTAATATTTTCAAATTCACATTTTTGCTCTCACGAGTGCTGTACATTAGTAAGGTCTCGAAAGTAGCTCAAAAACTTAATTGCCGCTGATAAAAAAAATCGCATATGAACTATTAAACAAACAAATGCTGAAAATCTACAAATTAAAAAAAAAATTATTTATAATTTTAAATAGCAAGGACAAAAAATATGCTTTATTTTTGACAAGTATAAAGGCGTTCAAAACCCTTTACTTGATTCTTCTGGATGCTGCAAAGATTCCGCCAGTCAAGTTTTGAATTTAATAATGAGGATTTTAGAAAGAAGTGACATATCTATAAATGAAACAAACGTCGGTCAGTTGCATAGTAAATACAAAAGTTAACTTTGTCAAAAATCGTCCTGTTTACATTTCCATGGCTCAATGACTCAAAATCACAAAATTGTAATAGTCTATTGGGTCTATCTATTCTTCGTAATGCTGTCAAATACTGCACTGATATATCGGACTTCGATGTGAGAAATTTCAATTTAAAAATATGCATTTAGTCGATCAATTAAGCGAAAAGCCATTTGAGCAGATTCGTTTCAGCAAGATTTTTATCTTTAAGTCATGTGATAGTAGGCTTTAAACTTCCCAATATCGAGATTTAAATGAATGTCCTTGCTTGGTAAATAAAGCAATAAGAGAGTACGAGAAAAGGCTGCAGCGTAACTGTCGTTTGGTGATAATGTAATTAATGCTTTTAACAGAAACAACAATGAACAACACCCAATTAGATCCATAGTTCCATAATTCTTAAAATGTATATATAATTCCCTTTTCTCTCGCTGTCCCGTACAAAATTATGAAATCCTGTATTTATGTGACTTTTTCATCATAAGTCTAGTTTTTGAAAAAAAAACTTGTTTAAAACGTGATGTTACACATTTAGCCATGATGATTCAAATTTTCACTTTAAACAACCGTTTACAGTCTAATGTCTAATCTATGTGCAATTTTCTTAAATCTGTGTATACGATAGAATAGTGAAGGTAATATTTTTCGCGTATTTAAATATTTTCGAAAAAATCATTCGGGAAACTATAAATATACTAAAGCTCTTTAAAAAGTTTATCAGTCTGTAAAATCTAGATGTGAAATTATAATTAGCTTTTGATCATTGTAAAGTTAAATATTCTAAAAGCACCCCCACATTAAGGGTTGGGAAGTAGACGTGTAACACATAGAGTAAACATGGATATGTTTGTTTACACTCATATCACGTAAACATTGTACAATTCATTTATGACGTTATAATGTGGTATTAACTAAATACAAAGAAAGAAACCAAGATATATTTTGTTTCGTGTGCACTAACTCGATGATAAAATATTAAAAAGCAAAGAAGAAAACTGACACGGTTAATCATTGACTGCTGTTGCTATCAACAGCATAAACAAATTTGGCGCGAGCTAGGTCGCTGCCAAGGAAACAGTGTTCCACAGAACCGTAAACGCTCACCGGTACCAGCGTCTGTGTTGACACAGCAGCTGATATTTTCATTATTTACTATCCCGTCAATACTTTCCTGGGAAATAAAACGATTCTATTAAGTATAAGCACTACCCAGGGAGTTTCTTGCTCATTCGTTGTACAAATTTCATAGTTCTAGTTACTTGCTGCCATCGTCTTAAGTTAGTAGGAAACGAATGTAGTGTTGATTTATTTCGAGAGTGACACATATTTCTATCTTGGATGCCACATTTAGTAGAAAACAGTTATACTAATGATTTATTGTGAAAGAGATACGTCGCCATCTTGCATCTCAAAAACATCGTAATACTTGCATTCAGTACCTCTGCTTTGATGAGTTGGAGTGTCCTCATCGGCTTATATCGAATGCCGCCGTCACAGTGAATTGCAAACTAAGAGTGAACGTTTCTTATTTTCGAATAACGTAACAAATTTGAATATTTCAAGAAAATGCTACACATACACACAATGTATACACACACACACACACACACACACATATATATATATATATATATACATATAAATATATATATATATATATATATATATATATATATATATATATATATATATATATATACTCGCTTTATCGAAAGTGCAGGAACACACCGGGCTACATCTTCACGCTGATCGTTATAAGCTGGCTCAGAATGCGCCATACTGCTTCAAGTACTGCGATGTGTAATAGTCGTTAACGAGCCTCATCTTTTCTTATCACAGGCACATCATATCACAGGCACTTCAATAAAAAATAATCTTATGACCTCCCTTCCGGGAATTGGAGGGAGTCCACCTAGACTACCAATGAGCACAGACGATCTCTAAAGCACGTCTTATTCTATCAATAAAAATCTAATATTCCTCTACCAACAACTCAAAGCGCAACGGACATGACTCGAAACTCCTGCCCCTTACCAAGACGAAATAAGCAACGTGCTCCACGATCGCGTGATAGGTAAGTAGAACATCTGCCAAAACCGGAAATGCATACGTAGAACAGCTCTGGCCAGAGTTATAAGTGGCGCGCGCCGAGGCCTCAACAACCCGTCTACCTTGTTGGCCCTCGACACACTGTGAATTCCACCAATATACAAAGTTATATTACCGTATAGATCAGTTTGCGAGTAGCCGTACGTAGCCCACAGACAGCTTCGGCAAGCCGCGTAATGGTATGGAATACCATCTCGGCCCTATTCCCAATCACCACAGTCGGCTCCCTCGCCAGCTTGTCTTGAAGAGAAAAACCTCGGACGTTTGGGGGCCAAAGCGAAGCTTGTTCTTAATTCCCCAATTATGTAACCTGAAGAGGGAGTTCTCTGCCCGATTTGCTATATCTCTACGTTTGGCTACACCGGCCATAGGCAAAGTGTTATCTGCATGCACGGTGGTACCACCATCCCTGAAGGAGTATCGCAAGTGCGCCACACAAAAGCGGCTGCAGAAACAGCAATGGTTTCTTCACACATCATTTTGGAACAGTAGTTGAAACCGCCTGGTTTGGTTAGTTGAAACCGCCCGGGTAGGCATCGCAACACCTCATGTCGTAGGAAGACAAGATCTTATTAGAAGATCTATTCGCTGAAATTTAAATATTTATTTGGAAATATTAATACATATTTATTTATTTATCTACTTTAATGTATCTAATTGATACATATGGCAGACTTATTGCTTCGAGATCAATCTCGAGAGCAAGTCCAGCCCCGTTCGACAAACGACCGGGAATCGAAACCGGGTCCCCGCGGCGCGCCGCATCGTCAAAGGCCGTATGCCTTGTGATCCACCCAACACACCACGGCAACTGCGTTTATGTGGCTTCTGAGTACGAAAGAGGTTAATTTTGCAATTTACTTAGTTTTTTTCAAATGATAACACTTTCGGACAAAATATTTACGAGTTAATTACGTAAACTGTATAGACAAAAAAATAATTTAAAATGTAAAATGCCTTTTTTATACTTGTAGCAATTTTAACAATATAAGTACATATATCCCAAAAGCGTTACAACAAACGGCATGAACATATACAATGTTTATAAACAAACAAGTGACCAGATTTAAGGAAGCCTTCAAGTTGCTTCTGATTAATTTCCTACTAGCTATAAGCATTTATGGATATTTTTCTAAACCTCCTTGATCTTAGCTAAGTTGCATGAAAACATACTGAATCAGGTCTCATGAATTGTTTTTGAAGTGAAAACTTCTTTAGGCGTACCTGCGCAAATCACTTTGAAGTGAAAATTTATTCTAAGTAGTGAACGAAGTTAAGCCGTAACGCTCAGGTCGATGACGCCGAGCCGTCACTTTCGGGTTAGTGACTCAACGCTCGGGTCGGTGACACTGAGTCGTCACGTTCGGGTCGGTGACGCCATGCTCAGGTCAGTGACGCTGAAGCGTCAGACGGCATCAGCCGAGTGAGTTTACTTTTCGGGTAAACTCTGCTCCCTTCTGCACCCGGAGCGAGTTCAGTGTCATCAGCACATAGTGGACCAGAGGTTTGCGAATTACAATAATCCAATATTGACGTAATACTTAATTAGAAATAGTAGTAAAATTATACGGTAAACTTACGCGATAGCAAATTTATTTCCTCCAGTCTATTATCAACAAGCCTGCTCTAAACTATGAAATTATAAAAAAACGATAACAATGTTTTAATCTTATATGGTGTTACATTTTATTAAAGTCATCAGTGTAATCTGAGGATAACCAATAGAATTCAGGTTGGTCTAATCACACCTGCGTGTGTCATATTTGTTATCTCACTTTTTTCTCCTAAACATAGAGTTTGAAGTACAGTAATACTTCGACTCACGTAAACTCGATTTACGTAAGCGCGAAGTTACGTAATGTTTCAGACACTGCATCGACGTCACAGCGCGCGACTCATCACATGTCCGAGTTCGACTGTGTATCGCGCACAAACGTATCACACAAGTCGATTGCGTCGAACGTGTTTTATCTTGTTTTGTAAACGTCGTGGGTATTTTGTGTTTGTTCATTAACTTGTATTTCACTATCAATTTATAAGTAGACAGACAAGATGTCAACGAGCTCTCAGAATCGTACGATGAGGAGCTAACATTTATGATTCTATTGAAAGGCAACAACAAAATATGGATATCATGGATTCTGAACCAAAACCAGAGTACAAAATGATGACCATCACAAAAATAACTTACGGTCTTGGGTTGATTGAACATGAAATATAGACTGTAGAAGAAATGAATTCTAAAGAAAAGCTCGTAAAGAGCGCCAAACAAAACGTACAACGGTCGATTGATTGTTGGGTGGAAACTTTATGATAGGGGAAACATTTTTCGATTCGTAAACGATCCTTTTTTATTTAAACGATCTTCTTCTATTTAATTTCTTTCAACGACAATGGAATAGTAAGAGTACTTTTCGTTTATCGAATTATTTATTAAGTCTTTAACTACAGCTATTTTCTGCTCCAATAATTTATTGTTTTCTTAGTAACGAATCGTCAAGTAAGAAGTTAATGTGTTGACGTGCTTGGAGCGGGAGTTTGATGAGACAAACTCCGATATGATGAGTAGAATGAGAGTTAACATTGCTCGCAAAGTTTATTTCGACCCAAAAAAAGATATAAGAATTTGGAAACGGAGTTAGAACATGGTAAAACTTTGAATGTGATCAGCACATAAATAGTCACAGTCTATAAATAGTCTTGTGTCGAACGCGCTCGCCCTTTTTCGTCACAAGTAGTCGCACCAAGTGGACGTCGTAGAGTTCCGTACCTGTGCGCTCCGCTATTTCGGAGTCTTCGTGAGCGGTGTTGCTATGGGTTCACGTCTACTGGCCAGCGGGAGTTGAAAATGTGTGATGACGTGTAAATTCGACGATTGGAGTCCATTGCTCGAAAACGGATGACGCGTAGAGGGTAGAGACGTGTGAATGATGTTATGAACTCCAGAATTTCAACAGTCCGTCCTTTTTGTTGTTTCACTAGAAATTATGCTGTTCTCTTCAGAAGAGCAGTTCCATCGGTAAGCGTATTGTGATAACCCGATAAAGCTTGAAGGTATACGTGGTATGGTATTTACAGGCACATCTACACGTACGGGTAATATAATCTGGACGTAATACAGTAAGTGCACAGCGACTTACGTTAAATTCGTCTCACGTTATGTTTTCCGTCCCCGCCTATTACACAGGTAGGTTAGAGGTGTTATTCTAAATCAACAAAGGAAACAAACTATTGTATATTAATTACATCTGATCACAGATAAAATATCGACCCTGGACTTTTATTTCTGATTTTGAGGGTATTTTTACATTTATTCCAATGAAACAATGACGTGGCAGCGTGCAACAATACGCTATAAGTCGCAAATTCATATAAATGAAGTTCCAGCAATTACCTTGACCTTTGATGCACACAGAGAGCGCGTGCGTGTGTCTGTTCAGTATAATGGCATTGTATCCATTTGTAAATATCTTTGTTTTTTTTATTGCCCTCGGTTAGCCTGTATCAACCATTTATAGTCTACCGCGATTCTAATATTTAACACACGCCGCTTTGCGCGGTTGGGCCCCACGCGTGTACTTAACTTTTTAAACTGTGTAAATATCCTAAATAACAACGGTTTGTTGTATTTTATAATAACACAAAACTGACGACAATGTTCATTCTTTGTAAATGCTTACATACAATTTCCGACAGCTGGCGTTAAAAAAGCGAGATACGTCACTTTGACATTATCAATCAGCGTTTCATCCGTCATCAGAAAAGAAGTTTCACATCAAAAATAGCTGCAACAGAAGTGGGAATAAATAATTAACTCTCGAGTCGATAGAGTCACAACAGAGTCGGTATTTAAGCTGTTTAGTTTTTAAAATACGTTTATGCTTCTGTCAAAATTGACCTTAACTTTCGTTTTAAATTTTACAACACTCATTTAAATAAACAATTATGATTTGATGTGAATCTTAACGGGTTAAACGATTCATGATATCTAGATTTGACTTCAAGCCACTTCTACATTTACTGATATGCGTTATTTCTTGCTAATTGCGTATTTATTTTAATTCGATAATTTGCTGATAAGCATTTTTTAGTTATCGATGCCACGATAAAAATCGCGAATGATGTCTGTAGCACACGTTCCTTATTGTTTAAATTTTAATGTGCATCAATGCATACTTACCAATACCAAACAATACTGGAACAACACAGAAAATATCAAGACAATTCTGACCGAAGTTGTCTTGATATTTTCTGCGTATTAAATATAACATTTACGCATAGACGTGAATGTTGTCAGATGCTTCTGGATACGTTTATGCGCTGGTACTCCACGAACGTTTCATTACGAGCGCGATTAGTTATATCACAATAACGAAATGTTTACGTCAGTTAGTATAGGTTTCGGTGCTGTGTGTACTTTTTTGGCACTAAGATTAATATTAATATTGGCGTGGTCCTGAAAATAATATTGACATGATTAACACGGAAAATCTCGCGCTCTCGCTCAGTTTTCACTTCCACCGCAAGTATTCGCAACACCGCTGAAAGCAATATAACTGCAACTCGTGTCACTTCATAAATAAATAATGACTCGATATTCAGTTGTTTGGATCTCCTAATCTCTTGCAAGTGAATTTAGCAACGCCTGCTCGACGTCTACGTGCATGGCGACAGAGACAGATCCAGAAACCGCACCATCGACAAGTAAGCTACGAGTCCCCGTAAAAAAGACTGTTAGTGACATGTTTATGTTATCCAACATGTTTCTTGACCAAGTTTTTGAGCTGTGTGTTTAACATGAACAAACAAATTGTTCGGTGCAATTGTTATGTAAACCAGTAACACCGGTCAGCAGTGTCGACTAACATAATTCACAGTTAATTAAAATCGAATTCATTTTCTGCTATGAAATTTCAATTACTATATATAAGGCTGTACATGTATATACAGACTAACCGATGGGAAATAGGAGTTTTCCATAAAGGCTCATTTTACTAATTAATTTACAATACTAAAAAAAAGCAATATTTACTTGCGTAATATCACTAAAAAGTACAATGTGCATACAAACAATGTATGTACATACAACAATGTATGTCCATGAAAATATTATCGTAAGATAAATCTACAATAATTGGTATTTAATAACTGGTCGAGTATGTTTCAGTACTCATTAATTTAAGGTTACATAGCCCTTTGTTCACGGAGAATTGCACAATTTGTGCATAGTGGTAAAGCGAGCGGCACCCGTACATTGTATATTGTAAATTATTTGTTTAACGGTTTGCAAATTGAACATGTCATTTGCAATGAAGTAATCCTTCTAATCGTGCACTATAGAATCTTTAAGAGAGCCGACTGCGTGTGATACCTTATTGCTTAATCTCCATAATTTATTAGTGAAAGCTGGCTGAAAAAAAAATTACATTAAAGTGCCAACTAATTGTCGTTGCCCTGATTATTTTCAGATTTTGGATGTACATGGTTGAAAAGAACAGGAAAAGCTATGTGACCACACTCCAAAGCAATTCAGGTGTTTATATCGAAGAAGATGCTATATCAGAATGTTTCACTAGACATTTTCCGTTGTTCAAATTCAATAGATATTTTCCGTTGTTCCGTGTTTCAAATATCAAAGATTTTATCATAATATTTAAAAAACCTTACAAATATATTCTTCCTGTACGGTGATATTGCGTATTCGCTAATTCCACTACCTTTTCATGTATGCTAAAAGCGTTATGCTAAAAGAATTCTGAAGTGCATATAATAAACAGGCTCCCATTGACAGAAAATGATTTCATCCAAATAAAGAATCAAGAAATAAAAAAGAAAATCACAATGTAAAGTCATGAAGGACTCAGTTTTGTTGGAAGTTATAAATTTTAAAATGCGTTGAATTCTGTAAGAATTCACCAGTCACTTAAAATTATTTGTCAAATTATAAACTTATAAAATGTATGAAACACAAATTGAATTAAACATTCACATTTTGGGAAAATATCATTTTTATAAAACAAGATATGTTTAGTCACACTGGCAAGAAAAGAATGTAACACAATGATTTCATTTCGGAGTCCATGTTTCAGCGAACCAGGTATTTGGCTTGAGAAAGGTGTTGCTCTAAATGATACTTCATTGTGAAATCCCCCATAAGTGGATTTAGATCCAAACAAACCTGGATTTAACCCAAACAAATCCGGCGTGCTCCACAATGTGCTCCACAACAAAATATATGATTCAAGATGCAGCAGACAAAATAATACGTTGATGACTCCATTATGTACAATGGGACAAAATTGATAGTTATTTGCGCACATTTCTTTCACACATGCTATAAAAAAAATTATTTGATCAGACCACTTAGAACAATAAAGAAATAATACAAAGACCATATGTTGTTTGTGGCAAAAATGAACGGTCGATGCTGATGATAGACAAAGACAAAAAGATATAACTGGTGTATTTAACACTACTTGTGTATTTTATGGTCTTTGTAGAATAGTAGGAGACCTAAACATGCTTCTTCATAACAATACAAGCTCCTCTTTATGGAAACTAGTTAATTCTATGCTCCAGGGTAAATTTTTTAACAATAAATGTCCATAAACATCAGGTGTAACCAAATGATGAAGTCACGGAAACAATGGTTAATCCTATCGTGATCGTTAGCAGATTAATATGTTTTCACATTCCCCAAATAATTGACTACATCTCTAACTGAACTGTTTTATATACAGATGTTTCTTTACTCAATTATTACTCTGCTCACTTCCGTTAATCATTGGGAACCTGTGCAACCTGTAGTGCAACCTCAAACTTATGAAAATGCATAGTCAATTACCAGGAATACAATAGACGACAAATTCATTTCACTTTGATCTTTTTGCATTGCCTTCACAATCAAATGCTGTACAATATCTTTCTGTGTATTTAACTAAGTTATCTGCCATAGACTACTACATCGCTATTCACTTCACAACTATTGTCTTTTAAATTATTAATTATTAATGTAATATTACATCATTTGGTGGAATTCAATATCTATATTTGTAATGTATTTTTGTTACGTGATTAGTGAATATGACTTGTATTAACATAAAGAATATGGTTGGAGTAAATAAGTCTACGATCGGCTGTTTTACAATAAAAAAACACATCGCTTTAACTGCTTGTTTACGTTAATAATAATGAATACGAAGGATATATCAAACTATCTCGTTATTCTGCTTGAAGATTATGTATAAAGAAATATTTGAATGGTACTTTCCTGGAATTTGAAACTAGCCTAAAAATTTATACTTAAGTAGCTACTTCACAGCTCTGTCTGAAATTTACAATAATAAGCCCAATTGTCAATTTATCAACAATGAAATCTAATAATAACTTTTTTTCTATACTTTCAGATTGTAGTTTTACAAAAAATATGTTTCCTAAAACCTGATTCGGCATCACTTTTGCCATGTCATTTGCCAGTACTTCAGACAATGATATGAATATAAAACAGGTGGGGAAAAATATTTTCAAATTTACTTCCCCCACAGCTATAGAGAGTAAGAAAATATTCACGCAGCGTCTTAAAAACACATTTTTGGTCAGAGGGAGTCTGACTACGAAGCATTTGTTGGTTAACAAACATTTCAATACTTAACTTGCTTATTCAGTCTTTACATCTAATTCGTTTTATTGTGTTGGAGCATATATTATTTAGTTTTTAAAATTTACTGAATCCTTATTTTAAATTGGTTGTATTGTTTATGTAGTAACTACCTTAAATTATTTACGCAACTAATAATTTCTAAACTACACGGAAAAAACCAGTTACAAAAAAAAATAGCTTGTTTTGAAATTAACAACAACTAAGAGTTTAATTTTTATTTCAAATTATTGAAAATATACAATTAATAGAAACACTACGTACCCTTATATCTTCAGAGCTTTATATGTACATTAGTGGGTACAGAACTTTCATGGTGGTAGTTCTACTTATGTATATCATATTTTTAATTAATATTTTTTATAAATTAATTATATATTCGAATAAGTACATTATGTTAATTGGTACAATTTATATATAAATAGTTAACAAAATTATAGAATATAGTACCTATAATAACTTTTTATTAATTCTTGAAATGAACGAACGACTCATTGTAATAAATGTAACTCATGGAGAAGTTGACTCTTGTAATTAATTATGTTTCAATTAATTAATTTAATTCAATTGAGGTGAAATAAAAATAAAGTCTTCTTTGACTTTCTTTCTGTTGAAATGTTCACAGGGAAATATGTCTGAAATTATGTTAATCCTCATATATGTATATTGAGAAGCATCTCATATCATGTATATTGAGAAGCATCTCATATCATTAAGTTTGCATTTAAATTTACATTTGCGTTTTGCAAGATGTTAAAGAATAGGGATATGACAATGGGTCTAATATGAGGAGCGGTAAGAGGGAGTGCAATCTGGATTAACAATTTTAATTTGTGAGCATTTTACATTCCGTGTAGAAGCATTCACTTAATTTAGTAGTTAATGAAATGGCTAAAGTATACTTGGAAGCCGCTAATGTCTTCAATATGGTCCAAAAAGTTTTTTATAATCAAGCGTTTATTTTTTTCGGTTAGTTTAGTTGCAATAACACATGTCTGTAACAGCATTAAAAATGTACCTTGTTCACAATTTGTAATGAGGTACCGGTACTTTTGAATTTTCAACTATTTTCTACCAGTCCACTATTAATTTTATGTTAGATATTCCTTTCTAAATATACATTTTTATTATAATTTAAAACCATTTTACTTTCATTTAAATAAAAGATATAAATATTTGAAAAGTATACATTTAGAGAGAGTCAATGGTTTTTTTTTCCGTAGCAACGAAAATGTGAAATTAGAGCGGGCGTTGATATGAATTGAACCGTAAACATAGAGAGGCCTGTACATTCAATATTTTTTTAAAAAATCACTTCAAGAGGTTATAAACAAGTTAGAAAACAATTCAACGAGAAAAATTGCTGAATGTATTAAGTGCCAGTTCCAATTACGAAATCCTTGGATTTTGTGGAAAAGTTATGTGTTAGTAGAAATATCTCTCTTGACGGCAAATGAGCATTGGTGAAGGTTAGAGATTTTCATTCGTACAGCAAAGGGAGTACCTGCAACGTTAGGCATAGCAACGTTCTTGTCTCGTTTGTCCGATTCACTTTATGCCACCTTATAATAACAAAATGATCTTCCTAACATATTTTAACCAATTACGTTATATTGAAGACAAGTAATTGCCTTGTTTTCATTACAGCTATCTCTTTTATATTTGTGGTTTTTCGTTTCTTCATTATAGTCCACGTATACAAGTTGTACAGAAAATGAAAAGGAAAGTTTTACTTCATTATTCTAGCAGCTAGCGCCAAAGTCTGACCCCAGCTTTGATTATGAATATAAAATTGCGTTGTATATTTTAAAAATAATATTAAAAGAAGGAACTCAGATAACCTAAAATAATATGAGACGCCATTGGGACCATTTTGTGAACTTGCTCCATTTAAAAGTACGAATACCGATTGGAGTGGTCAATGTCCGGATTAACAAAAGCAACTGTAAACTATTCAAAACAGGCAATAATGGAAACCACAGGAATGTCGTAATGTTCTAAATAAAAAATTTCATTCTTTTTAAAAACAAATGATACTAGAACTTTCAACCCTTTTCTTAAAATAGCTTTTTTGTCTGATTGGCTTCAAAATTTGGCTTTTATCGTTCAATTCTAAAACTTATAAAATGAACATATTCATAATTACAGCGGTTAATGTTTCATGTCCCTGAATATAAAAAAATATTTGCTGATACAAATTAAATTTTTATTCCAACATTCGCCACTTTAGAAAAAATGTATTGTAAAAAAACACTACGCTTTAAGAAAATTACACTTATGCGCATTGAGTAGAATTTTTTTAGACTAACCTTTTTCGAGATGGCAATTCCGTCAATGGACCACAGCTTTGGTATAAACTATAAATATTGTAATTAATAATTGTTAATTTTTAATTTACTTTAACAAACATTCATCTAAGATAATTCAATATATCCTTAACAATATATATTTTTCCCAAATCCTAAATAAACACAAACTTTCAGAAGACCCATACCTTCGAGTCCTGGAATGCACGATGACAAATATTTAGTAATATTTTCGGAAGTTCCTGACATCAGAGCGGCCTCAAGTCAACCTTATTTCCTTGAAGGATATTTACAAACAGTATTACTAGTATTGTTCTCTGTATCACACCCTGCAAATCAGTAAAGTTTCCCAATAAATTATTTTTAAGTGTTTAAACTTTGCAATGAGGGTTCCTGTGATGTACCTTCATCAAAATAATACAAATGATACATAACATACTTCTTACTTGCGAAATTGTTTTTTGCTTTACTTGTCCAATTAACCTTGTCCAATTTAACCAAATACTTCTGTAGATGGATATTGATATTGGAAACTAGATGCAGTGCAAACTTGTAGGAAGTAAAGTTTTATTAAACAAGACTGTCATTCCTCATACAAAAATGATATCATCTAAGTCTACATTTTGCATTTTTATATGTAATAACGAGAAATTACCACATGTATTTCAAATAAGGAAAGTAAAACAGATTTTTGGTTTTTGTATTTCAAGACTTAAATTATAGACATATTCAATCATAAAATACCAAAACATTAACCTAACCTAACCTAACTCATGAGTGAGTTATTTCATTCCCAAATTCAAAAACACACTCAGTAAACCATGAAATCAAAAAAATTAATTTTATATTTCGATATGCTCATGTCAGACAATTTCGACGGTGTGACGTCACCACAAGCCGGTAAGTGTTTTGACATCGCATGATTTAAAGGAATATTTAGTTAAGATTTTTACAATTGTATTCGTTTATGTTTGATTTTATAAATACAATTGTTTCAGTTAAATCTAAATTTCAAGTAAATTCTCCATTTGGCATGAAGCCTTTCACATCTGCAAAGCAATTAATTTTCTGGCCTTGCAAATTTCTTCGAATCGTTTTCAGTATATTACTGACCGTACTTTGTGTTTACACGTTTGAACATCATACTGACAGTGGAGATGTTGACGTTCGTGAATTGAAAGTTCATTACTTGCATCATAACACTTTTATTATGTTTGCTCATTATTTCTGCTTGTTTCAAAATTACAGTTTCATAACTTACAGTATTTGAAATCTTCGCCTTGGACTTCAAATTGATACTTAATTGACTATCTATCCCCCATTCTACATTTCCTGTTCAGTTTGTGATTGATTTATGTACTAATTTCATTTAGTTGAAATTTTGACAAAAAAGAAATTAATATATCTAAAACGATGGACATAATGAACTCTGAAGTGTACAAACTGGCCATTTTCATGAATATTTTGTTTCATTAAATTGGAATAATAATTACATTATAAAATAGCCTCTAATAACCATAGTGACAACAAAAAGTTTTATAACGATATAAATATTTGTTAGTTAAGTTTGGTGAAATTTTTTTCACACCATCGTATTTTTACATTTTATGGCCCATAATAACTTTATTAACATAAAACTTGAGTTTTGCAATCAATAGATTTTAATATTGGTGGTGTAATAAAAGCTTGCTATGCTAAAACATATGGAACGTGACAAAAGTAAAAACTAATTAAATAAATTTGTTAATGAAAGGAAGTAATCAAGGTGGAAAACTGCCAGTTACATCTATTGTAAATAGGAAAAGTAATGAACAATTTTATTAATGTTATTCGACATAATTGCAATATTTAATATGTTTATTATATCCAATACATGTTTATTCTATTCTTATGCTTCAAGTCTATCAATATTTGTCATTTATTGTACAACATTACATTGCATAATGAACTTATTTTTATTTAAATTTCACTATATATCAGCATCATGTATAGTGAAGTACAATATTAAAATATTAAATAATTGTTTCCATTTTACATGACTGTAAATAATATTTAAAATAAATAATTTTGCTATAAAATGTTTGTGTCTAACATAAGCATTATAAAAGACTGCAAATAAATCTGACAATAATGCATAAGTATTCAATGGTCTGTATGTAGGTACAGAATTGTTTTTTGTTAACATTTTATTATAATAAACAAACATAATTCATATTTCTTTACCATTTTCGTGATATTAAAATATTTGCAAATGTTTAGAATGTCTATGCAGCTACATGCAACAAGTTTGTTTGGAAGCAATTACTAAGTAAAATTGTCACTAATTACAATCGACAAATAGGAATAGAACATTTTTGCAATGTTTGTTTTTAATTAGTTATCTAAATCAAGCATATCAGAGTTATCTACGCATTTGAACACAAATAGTACATTTGAAAGTAATTATCATAATAAGATTGTAAAGTAATTTCAGTAAACAAATGGCAGTTTTTATGTGTATCTATGCAGTTACACATAAAAAACTTGTTTGAAAGTAATTATCAAAGTAAGATTGTAAAGTCGCTTCAGTAAACAAATGGAAATGTTAATCTATCCAAGTTATCTATGCATAAAAAGCTTGTTTGAAAGTAATTATCATAGTAAGATTGTAAAGTAACTTCAGTAAACAAATGGAAATGTTAATCTATCCAAGTTATCTATGCAGTTACACATAAAAAGCTTGTTTGAAAGTAATTATCATAGTAAGATTGTAAAGTAACTTCAGTAAACAAATGGAAATGTTAATCTATCCAAGTTATCTATGCATAAAAAGCTTGTTTGAAAGTAATTATCATAGTAAGATTGTAAAGTAACTTCAGTAAACAAATGGAAATGTTAATCTATCCAAGTTATCTATGCAGTTACAGATAAAAAGCTTGTTTGAAAGTAATTATTATAGTAAGATTGTAAAGTAACTTCAGTAAACAAATGGAAATGTTAATCTATCCAAGTTATCTATGTAGTTACACATAAAAAACTTGTTTGAAAGTAATTATCATAGTAAGATTGTAAAGTAACTTCAGTAAACAAATGGAAATGTTAATCTATCCAAGTTATCTATGCATAAAAAGCTTGTTTGAAAGTAATTATCAAATTCAAATTATAAATTAATATCTGTCCACAAATAGGAACAAAAAACTTTGAAATATTTCTTTTTAATAAATTTAGTAAATCAAACCTATAGAGTTATCTAAGCAGTTACTCACAGTGTTTGTTTCAAAGTAGTTTTCAAAATAAGATTATAAACTAATTTCAACCCATAAAGAAGAATAAATATTCTGCCATGTTTATTTACATTAACTTTTATAAATCAATAATATCTGGATTATCTATGTGGTTACTCACAAAAAGTTTTTTTGAAAGTAATTACTGAGTTAAGATTGTCAACTAATTTTATCCTGTAAGTAAAAAAATGGGGATTTTCAAAGTCTTTAACTAAATTAATGGATTCACCAGTGCTCCACATCCCACATAAATGCAAAATTTCAATTTCCTATGTACACTGGAAGTACCCTAGAGCTTTTGGTGATCAATCAATCAGCCGGTGCTAAAACATATACTACTTTATGTAATGTATAATACAAACAGATTATTCTTACACATAACTAATCTTAACATAACACAATATATTTCATATGCCTAGCTTAATTTCATATTGAGTCACGGCGATTCTGAAATTGGTTCAAGTCAGTCAGTGCAACATGCCCTGACCACTGTACTTAGATTGATTTTAAATTCAATCTATAAGTCTGTAAGGTGAGACAATTAGTTGTTCTCTTACCTTGGGCAGATAGTTCAGTACGCACGGTGATTAATGTTATATTTGAGCACTGGCCTGTAAGTGGGATTTGAAAACCGACCAATATAATATGTGTGAAGTCCAGTGCTGCATCATTTATGAAAACTACTGGTATGTTGTAGGTCCAATATTTTTAGTATTTATTTACTTACTTGCATACAGTTACAATTATATAAACTCGTTACAGTTACGAACCTCTGAGTTCTCACAATAATCAAAAGGGTTCGTTATACCAAACACACAACAATTTATAAATTTCACGTCACTATAATATATATAATGACGACACATTTTCGAATTTATTCCCATTCATGAAAATTCCACTGTGGTGTGAACACAATAAGATGATGGATCACTTCAATACAATTGGAAAGTGAAGATTTCTAATGTAATTCAGGTCTAGATATTGTAAAAATACAACAAATTGGCATTGCAAAAACACAACCACTAAGCAAACAGAGGGAATTACAATTTATAATGATTAGAGGTCTCTCCAGGGATCTGGAATGTCTTTTTTTGCAAACAAAAATAAATTTTATAACCATTTTTCTTATTTCTCAGTTATATTTTTCTTCAGAGCTTGAATGAATGGAAATTATGAAGGTTTCAGATATTAATTGAAAATATATCATTCAGCTACTCTTTTTGAATGTCTCAAAAAACCTTTGAGTTTGGTGGAAATTTAATGATCAAAGTTTGGTCAAAAAGTCTACAGTTTCAATTTGATTTTGTCAAAATGATTTATTGTTCAAAATACTCTACTGAATATTTTTCTTATCTGTTTATTTTTTTCCATGGCTTCAGATTTTTATCCTTAATATTTTGTATAGCAAATTCTAAACTTCCTCTGTATTTATTGTCCAACAGCCTAAACAAAATAACATTGTACCAAATTGTATGAATTTTTTTGGTCATTCACCAATATTTGCACTAATTTCCCCAAAATATTTTGTAACAATTGATTTCATACATAGGAGGGTTTCGAAAGACAATTTTTCAAAATAGAAGATTAGAATGTCCCAAAAATCTGGTAAAGTTTTGAAAAAGCCGATATTCTATTCTGAGTATCAGATGTAGGGTGGTCTTCATAGAGATGGAAATATGGGAAAACGGTTAAGCTATGCGACTACCAGAAATATATTCATAGCCAGAATAAAATTCAAGAGACTTACGAGGGCTAGTTCGAAGTCTATATCAAATATGAGAAGTGAAGATGTGCAAAGTTCATTGTACAATCTTTGCATTTCTTTCTATTGTGTCATCTTGTTGGATAAATCTTGAAGGTATTTGTATCTTTAACCTATAAATACCTAAAACATAAAGCAAAAAACTTACTGAGTTGTAATATAATTCCAGCAATGAAGTGATTTTAAGATCTGAAAGGACTAAACTAATTTCAATGTTTAGAGCATCTCTGAAGGTTATTGACCTTGAAGGCAATCTATGGCCAGATATAGTGGCAATAATCTACAATTAATAATAATATTATACAAGTTAGTTTTTCTTAAACGCTAACAAGATATTCTAGATTTAGTTTACTTGCACTTATGTTTACAATGTATCAACTCAGTGTATAGAAATAAGTCGGAAGTATTTAGTTTAATCATCATTATTAAGAAATTTTTTCCAATATTACTTCATACATGATCTCCCGTTCTTTCAGTCTTCTAAGTTCTACGTCTCCCTGACATGATGCAAATAATTCTTCAGAATTTGCACTCCAGTCAAGGGAAGTGGAAATTGAAAACGATGTACCTTCAATAATAGATATGCAAATGACTTGCTCATAATTATTCTAGTTACGGGTCGAGCTTCAGAAGTGGTAGCATTGGAGACTGAATCAAATGGTAGGAGAACTTTCCAATTAAAAGAGGATGCAAGATTCAATGCAGCTGTAGAAATTAGCTGTAAGAGCTGTAGGAGTTTTCTTGAAGTAGTCATAAAAGCTCAGGGTGTTGTGTTTATTAATGCAACGGTTTTACAAGCCAGAATTTTAATTTGTTCACTGAAGTTTGTTTTGGCGGATTCGGATGATGCGGTTGCGAGGTTGGTTTGCTGGTGGTGTAAGCACATCTCCACCTGGTACAAAAAATATTAGAAGCATGAGTACTACAACATTAATCACACAAGTGACTATATAAAAGCTAATATAAAATCTACGAAATTTATTTGAAGGTAAGTTCCATCATTATGAAGTTCTGTAAAACAAGAAGATGTGTGAATATGTTAAGCTTACATTTGTGCTTGGTGTGCATTTGGTAACAGGTTGTTGTGTGAAAGGGTACTGTTGAATTAATGCTTATTGGGAAACAAGGCTTACTAATTACTGACAGACTACTTATCGAGTTACAATTAACACTGCACCATCTAGTGACACAATGTTGACGTCCCGTGAAAACTATAGAACAAATATACCGTGAAAACTATAGACATAAAAAGACATTAAAAACATACATTCGTTTACATTTATATTCAAAATATCATGAAAGTCTTATGTTACCTATATAGTAACGTGTGCAGAGAAAACTTTGTACCCCTTCTCAAGTATATTGCACGCATGGAGAGGTGTGAGGTTTGGCATAGCTAAAGTTTACATGGAGAAGGCATGCAGAAAGCTAAACTTTGTATATAGTATGTCTATATATTAATACATGAAGGGAAAACATTGTACACACTTTTAAACATATTGAGTGCTCGGAGAAATTTGAGATTTAGCATACTTAATATTTTATATGGAGAAGGAGTGCAGAGGGCTAAAATTTATATTTATTTTGTGTTAAAAATATATTAGATTATATTTTACAAATACATTAAAACAATCATTCTTTACTTTCAACAATAAAAGATTAATTGTTTATGATCATACTGTCAATATGACATACATAAGTGTGTGGTCAAACAATCACACATAGTAAAAATTGTCGCCAAAGAATTTTAAAATGTTAGATTGACTAAATGAGTTTTGAGCTGAGAAATTTGTGTGATTTCAAATGTTCTTTTTTCAATAGTCTGCGGAATGTATGTCAAGACAAAAAAGTTTTATTTTATATTTTGTGTAAGATATCTGTGTTACTAACATTCAGTTTTAATTTTCGTAGGTATTGCAAAAAGTCAAGGCAAACAACACACACTAACGACATATTTGTACATGCTCTCAGCTGATAAAATAAGGCAAAATTTAAAAAAAATATATGCAATGATTATAGAGGTATATTCTATGACAAAAAAAACCTCAATAACATTCAAACTAAACAATGTAATGATATATGGTCGAATTTCGACCACTCGGAGACCACTAGTACTAATATATTCTATGATCGCTCAAGAAATGCTAGCAACTGTCAATGCAGAAAACCTATATGAGGCTGACTAACACCAGACAAAGAATATTTACTATGGAGAGTTTTAAATATTTTGTCGTTACACAATATATTTTACCATAGAGACAAATCGTCAGATTTGCTTTCTATTATTTTTTATTTTTCTTAGGTTAATTAACTTTTTTGTCTGCCTTACGTTAATTCACATTGTTAAAATCTCTGTCATTCTCGTTATCAAATTGATTGTAAATTTAAAAATAGCGAAATTATTAAACTTGGCTCAATTTTTAGTTGTTCATTATCTTTCCAAAATATTCTGTCATAGATCTAGGAACAAACCTGAGAGACCTTTATTCAAACTTGGAAAGAGTTTATTTCAAAGCTCGAAATCTAACTAACCACTGCCATTATTTGGAGACTTACTCATTCCTTAGCTTTTCTTAAATTATTTCAATCCCATCGGTCATATTGTTTGAATTTTAATGCTACATCAGTAGCTTTTCGTCACTGTCTTCGTAATATATGTCAATATTTAAATGTTTTGAGGTTATAAACAATCTATAATTAAAATAAGTGTCATTATGAAATATATTCAAATCATATTTCGTTAACACTTGTATTTATTAAAGTTATTATTATAAAGGAATTTCTCTACTTTAGTTCAATCCATTTAAAAAGTTTGTTATTTTTTAATCAATGTTGATATGATTGCAGAGATTGGTGTAAAATCATATTGCGGAACACAACCAGTTTAATATATGCTCTGCATTACTACCTCACAATAGTGCTTTAAGTCTCCACCCACAGATATTTCTGTTGCTCTGACAGACAATGAAAAAATAGGGATGGTGTGTATGTATGGATGTGAATAAGAGATAAATTATTTTAAAAAATCCAAAATTGATTCTAAATAAACAAAAAGACCATTTAAATCCAAAGAATTTAAAAAAATTAATATTGAAAGTAATTGTGTAAAAATGGAAAGAGACTTTATAAAGAAACATTGAAGTACTTTGTGAAGACAAATTTAAGTTGATAAAAATTAGCAAGACCTTATATATTGACTGAAGCATTACCAGTTCCATCTAGAAGCTTTCTTCGAATATGACAAATATTGCAACACACAAAGGAAATCGATTTTTTTTCAACATATATTAACCAATAATTATATCTGGGAAGGTTAGGTGAATAACAATTTTTCAAAACCCCTGTTAGAACAATTCTTCATCTAAGGGCTATTTTTTGGCTTGAGTTTACAAATAAATAGAATTAAAAATCTATCTCTTACCCTTATTTGCACATGCAATATTTAGTTTCTCGCAACTATGTAAAACTTCTGCTATACATCTATTTGACAGAAGTAATTATTGTACATTATCATGAAAATATTGTTCTACCTGTGTTCTACTATCTTTCATGCAATTATAATACTATCAATACTTGCTTCCTTCACCTAGCAATGAGTACAAGATTATATACATTGTGATATCAAATTGTTACTTATCACAGCTCTACCACAGCATTGAGACTTGGAGAAAAGGTTTTTCTTGCTTGAGGTGATGGCGCTTTTTGTGTCCATCGCATAAAACATTCAGATAGATTGTTTTCAACCTCGACAAGTTTGAGAGACATACAGATAAAAGAAAACATTGCAAATGAGGGTAAAAAATAATTCTTTATATGTTTCACTTTTGTTCATGAATGGACTGAAATTGCCTGTTCTCCTTCTTCACAGTATTAATTCATTAGTTTGTGGAAATGAAATTATTTGAATCAGGTATTTTTATATTTTGATATTTTTTATAAATTCTCATATAATATATAAATTGACATAAGTGATTGAGTAAATAATATTTTATATATTGAATCACCTATTCAACATGCAATATGTAAAGTAATTAAAATATTTATCTGTTGATCTGTCTGTCAGTACATTTGTTTGTTTGTTTACACATCATTTAAAATTACCAGTCCAATTTAGAAAGAATAATATGCAATTTTGCATTATTGTATTTATTAAAGTCTGAGAAAGGCAATCAGCCTGAGATAACCCAACAACTACGCTACTAACATCGAATACACATTGTCGCTAATAACTAGTGCTACAATAAAATGAATGCAAGAGTGATTACAACAAAACCTGAACATCAATTCAGTTACACATCATCACAAAGCAGTACATCAATACGAAGCAGTACATCAATACGAAGCAGTCACTATGTGAGATCCACACTTTGATATAACAGAGTACGCTGATGTGGACCAGTAAATACATTTTCTTTATTTAAAGAATGTTTCTAGTGTTAGTGGTGCATATGGTTTAGAGAAAATGAGGATGTACACATCAAATGGGGATGTACACATCAAATGGGGATGTACTCATCAAAGCAAATTATGAAATAAGAAAATGGGGGAAACAATTCGACACGAAAATGAAGAAAGGTTCACGCCATGATTGTGGTACTTGAAAATGTTATGACTTACATCTGGAGTCAAAAGCACTTACATCTGGAGTCTTTGCAACAGAAGTGCATTTGTAAAGCCTGTACATCAACGAGCGAGATATTAAACCTGAAACTGGCATTGCTAGAAAGTGATATTATACAACACACTCAACCATACAACGTTAGCACTGCGTAGTATGGCAAAGTAGTGATCTTCATCATATCCAACAAAGGATTGTGTACTAAGCTTTCCTAAAACTGGCGGTGGAAGAGAACCATCAAGGCCCGAGGGACTATTGTTCGGCAATGCCCCTAAATGAAAGGGTAAATCGAATTAAGTCTTATATTTGGATGAAATTATGGTCACGTTAACATGATACCTTTGACAAGAGAATCTATATGAAGATGCAACTTTGACCAAATTTATTGTTACATAAATAATTGAAAAGGAAAAAAGGCATAACTGGTATTTGATTAAAGAATTTATCAAGACCTGTTACCAGATAAAGTTTTCTTGAAAACTCATAAGGGAAGCTAACCTTAACAAAAGAAAATTCAATAGCTATTTATCATCTTATGTTAATGATTATCATAATATACTTGTATAATAGGGGAAATAGTTATTTTATTTGTCTGTTTGTCCATCAAGTGTAGCTTAGCACTTTGAGTTTACAATTTGTTTAATGAATTCTCTTATGAATTCAAACATGACGGTAATACAAAGCAATGAGAAAAATATTTGAAATTTACTTCATTAGAAATATAAAATCTCACCAACCAAAGTCTAAAGGATTATACACGCAATTATTAAGTAATTTGAAAAGATGGATAGTAATGTATGTTTTATGGCATCCGAATTTGTTAGACTTTTTTAATACCTTCTTCACTCTGAAGACAAATTGCTTCATACTGATAATTGATAATGAATAATTATTTCTTCATATTAAGACCAAGAATACTACGAGTTACAAAGTTAAATAAAAATTGTAGAAACATAATTCGATAAACATTTGTGTAACTGCTGGAGAGACAATCACACACAATCAAGATCTTGATTCAATGATCTTGAATCAACAATTGAGATCATGCGACTCATTCCGTTCAGTATATGCATTGTGACTATGCATTTGTTCATTTTGGCATGCAACTCATTGCTCAGACTCCAATCGTAATGTGATAAATGTGGGAAAACAATGTGTAATAAATTTTAACAGAAATATTGTTTCAAAAATAAATTGTTTTCAAATCACACAATTGAATCACACGAATGATGGATCAACATAATAAAAGCGATACAATACATTACCATCAGTCGTGTCACGTCAGTGCTCGCAGTAAACAAACAATGGATCTAAATATAAAACAATAAAAAAACCTGTCAAGCGTGACTAGACCTCGCGATACAAGAGCTATGTACACATTTATTAATTTATAAATATTTAATGGCACGTAGTATTTTTATTAAGCCATTTATAACATTTCTTCAAAACATAAATATACATATTGCCCACTCTATTTTTCGCAGGCAAATATTTACAAAAATGTTTAATTCCACAAAGATTATAAATCAGAGTTTTTTATATTTTTCCCTTTACTTGTGCTATAAAATCTCCCATTACGTGGACTTACATGGACTGTAGGGCGACAAGAAATACCCTATAGCTTTTGATGAGCAGTGAGTAAGATATGGTTTAAATAAAAAAAAATATTGCGACAGTTCCAGTATAACACAAGTATAATTCTGTAGGTTTTAAACCCCTATTGAAAGATGTGGTTTGAAAGTTGTATTTGACCCCTTCTCCCCCAAAGGATAAGGCAAACTAAAATTCTTTACTTTTTACTGGATATCAAAATGAAAACCAAAATAAACATGGACAATGTTAATAGCACTACTTATTTCAAATTATAAACAGTTATTATTCAATTATCTTTAGATTGCGGTCTCTGTATCAGAGTTATGTATCTTGTACATACAAGAGGCAGTCGTGAGACAACTTGCTTGAGTTTGTTTCACGTGGATCAGATACATGTTCTTCACTCAGCCATTCGGCTTCTTCGTTTCCATTCTCATCTTTAATTATACACGTTGATTTATTTACATGCTGAGCTGTTTATTTCGTGGAGTATTTTATTCACACACAATAAACAAAATAGTGTAAAAAACGTACTTAATTAATCAAAAATATTATTTTAGATTTAATATTATTTTGATTATTATTAAATTTATTTTATTACTTTGATTATTTTTATTCAACTTTATGTAACATTTTTGTCACCATTCATCCTTTGGTCAACAAAAATATAAAAAAGTTAACTTCCCCACCCCCCTAAACTTGCTTACATGATACTTGAATACAATTTACTAACTGAATGTAAAAAATATGAAACCAAAAATGTATGTACGTGTGTCTATCAGACGGTACAGCATGTAAACAAAGTTGGGTGAAATTTGTATTGGCCAATTTCTAATAAATGCCTCCAGTTATTTTGCTATATTTTTTAACTTCACAATTTCAGGTAGTCTATTTCGAAAAAATTAGGAATTAATTATCATCGGAAACAAGTCTGAAGAGTTTCTTCATTTTATTAATTCTTTATAAGCTTAGCCCACCAATGTACCATCCAGTTTCCCAGAAAAGAAATGTGCTTTGGATAGAATTTGCAAGAACTGGACGTGACATACGTGTGTGGTGCTGCAAGAGTTTCATGAGTCCAGCCGTGTAAATAATTTATAAATCCTATAATAAAATAAAACAAAAAAACTGTATTAAAATATTACAAAAAAATCAAGCGTACAGGTATCACACTTCATAAGAAAATATCTGAACTGCAAAATTAGCATTAAGTAGCATTTATATTTTAGCATTCTAGGTAGAGTGGACTAATTCAAACCAGGTATATTTTGTTTTTTTGCCATAATTAGATGTCATTGAATCGTCATTAGAATTGTCCTTTTTACAGAGAAAAAATGAAATTTTTTTTAAATTGTAGATCGAACTGTAAGTACACCACACTTACGTTCTCTTCTAACTTGAAACTCAAAAACAAACAAAACATGATAACATGATATCACCCTTCGACTAAATAAGTTTATTTTTATTTATCCGGCCATTGCTGGAGACATTCCCTAAACCCTAACTAATAATTATTAAGTTTAAAAAATAAAAAATAAAATGTCCCGTTCACCCACAATACTCAAATTCTGACTTGTTATATTTGAAAGTGTAAAATAACTTGTCAAAATTCCTACCCGCAGATCCTAATTAGTGTGTTGCGCCTGGAAGTGATGGTAAAAGGAAAACAGAAACTCACTGCAGGGTTTGGCTTCTGGAGCATTCCGACTTGACATACTCGACTGGCTGAACGGAGTGGTTGTGGTGTGGTCGCTACTGAGAAGCACCTGATGAAACCCCACTCCCTTCATTCACGTCTGATGTCTCACATGGCCCTTTTTGGAATATTGCATTAGCCTTGTTAAGTCCCAGACTCTTTTTTACCGCTGTGGAGCACTCCTGTTGGGTTCTTATTGACCTGAATCCACCTGTGGAAGATTTTAAAATAAATTATATTTTTCTGAGCAGCTCCTTCGTACATCCATGAGCTAAATACAACATTCACTTTAACACAGATAATTAAATCAACTCACTGTGTTATTTTTTTTTGTTGTTCCACTTTCACAGTCATGAAATTGCTTGCTAGAGTGACGAAATGAATTTTGCTTTGTAAAAATACGTGTTTCCAAATAAGATATTCTTATGAATGATATCTGTTGTGAATGTTTAATTAGATTTTGTGTCTCGGCAATATTTATCAAATTTGTTTGTGAAAAATTACTTTCTGCAATGAAGGATATCAATGTACGTAATAATACTCAAATTCATAATTCGGTGAAATAAACATTTTTGGATGATTTTGGACCTTCATGAAATTATATTAATTAAGACCAATAATAAATTACGGCATGACTGCATGACATTATAAATGATATAATATTAGTAATTGACGTTAGACACTAACTAGTAACTGACACATGAAAACTAAAAAAGACATGAAAACTAAAAAAATATCCTTTCAGCTGGACATAAAATGTCATCTTAATAAATAAACAGTCTTAAAAGAATAAGATAATTTCCATACTTCCTCTATCTTTCATCACTCTCTGTTCCGTTAAGGAGATTAAATACATTCTTCTATTTCAATCTACTCATCTCTATAACGGTAATACTTTTAACTACTGAAAGTATAACCAAACAGATCAGTGTGCTTTAACCAATGTTCAATATTTCTTATTGGAATGCTACATTTATACTCTGAGGTGAAAGGAATTGTGATCGCGTCACATTATAGTTTTCGGCACATATTCATTATTAGATGTTGCATTCAGCCACACGCGGAAGTTCTTTGATACTGACATATGCTAATTTTCCTCTGTCCACATAAATGCGTGAGCAAACTAGTTTACTACCCGACACAATACTGATATGCATCTACACCTGCTGCAACAATAAAAGTGTTCATGGAACTTGTTCACAGTGTGAAGAGCAAAGGACCAGTCAGTCTGTAACAACACAATTTTAAACGGTACATGAAACGACACACTCTTCCAGATATTCAAGCGGTAGATGCACTCCTATTGCTTGTTAGGTGTAAAGAATATGACAGTACCTATATCTCGTACTAATATTGGTATCAACGTTGCCTCCCAAAATTATAACAATTGTAATTTAATAAAATACATCCACGCTGAACTTCTCAAATACATTTTGTACAATGAGTAAGTAAAACATTGCTCGTCGGTACTAAAAATCACTTGGAAAACATCCTAACAAATATTTTTCACTACACTCATTGTCACAGACGCATTTCTATTTTCATTAATTTCATCTACTGGTTTCTACTTCGGCCTTCAATACTCAGTTTCTCTTTTCTGCTGTGTACATGTTGAACATGGCCAAAACATCTCAATATGACTTTGCAATCGCAATTCCATCAACAGAAAGGCCCAAAATACTCACAAAGAAGTATCTCATTAAATTCTTTTTTCATGTCTAAACTGAAGCAAGAAGAATTCTGAATATGTTAAAGAGTTATGTGTAAGATGTTTTGTTCAAACTAGCTCATCATTCTGCTTGCTGATTGTTCATAAAAATAAATTGAAAGATACTTTCCCAGTATTCAATACTAGTATATAAATATATACTTGACTAGTTACTTCGTAGCGTTTATCGAGGTTTATAATAGTAAATCATAAAGTTTTTACCTATTTGTTGGTTGCCCAATTTTCATTTCATCGTCGATAAAATCAAATAATAACCTTTTGTCTTTCTTTCAGATTTTAATATATCTAAAAATTACTTTCCAAAATTCAGTTTTGTCATATCAATAGCTGAAGTTCTATTTTTCACACGACACTCTAAACTGTGAATGCAATACACTGAAATGTCAAAAAAAATAGCCTTTGAAATGTTGATATTAATTTACATTTGATAGATTATTTGTCTATATTCGGTCAAATATCTGACTTTCCTGTATCGATTAATTATATACCGAGATACTTTATATGGCCATTTAATTTTTACTTGTAAAAAACCACAATCAAACGCCAGTGCACCATGCTATGTGTATAGTGAAATAAACTCTTAAAGAAAGCAAACATCTTAAAAATAAATAATTCAAGAAGGAAAAAGAATCAATCACATTGTAATTAATTTACAAATGGCTTCTTGCAAGTTGACAGTGTAAATCACGTTCCTTATTCTAAAATTATTATACAGATGTTCTACTAACTTCTAGAATACCATTTGTTTTCTAGATGTTGTCCCAAATATTTTCAATCATCACTGTAACATGAACGTGGTAAAGTGTTGTGTGCCATTTCTTTTCTTTTTTGCATTTTGTATAAATATCGTGAAGTAATTTACAGCAGATAAGTTTATTTGCTTAAAATCCATGGACAAATACTTTCTATTGAGTACATCACTGACATTGTAATGGGGTGTAACCGCATTAGATTCAGTTATGAAATATTCAATTTCTCTTCCACATGCTGATGAGTATATATTTGAAAATGAGCGATGTCCTCCAAGATCATGTATGGCACTTGCCGCATCGTTTTTATGATTTGTAATGGAATTGCTTTTAAAAGCTGAGTGGACTTCTTTATCGTCTATTGCCCGCTTCACTATATTATGCACGTCAGAATTATGTTGTGTTGTTTTTTTACAATTCTAGATAAAAATTGTATCTTCTATTTAAGCCCCAAATTGTGTTGACTACCTGTCAGGGTCAGGTATTTTTTATATACTTTGTCTTATACAAGAGTGTCCGGAAATGGGTGTTTATTACAGTCGATTTTCTAAAATGGCTGCAGGGCCTCCTACCTGCTGTGGTATCTCTGACTTTAGGACTCTTTTTTGCAAAATTATGAAAATCATTGCATTTACACATCTACCTCTTTTCGACATTCTATTTCAGCATTTCATTACTTAAGGAGGTTGGATGTCGTAATTAGGAAAAGTGCTTTGGAAGCTGAAGACTAGGATTTCAGTTGTAGTTATTAAATGAGGTGCCTCTTCTTCGCCATCTAATGTACTAACAGACTAGGTAAATTGTGCAGATGGACTATTACGAGTGACTGTTACTAACAATTGGAACTGGACAGTGACAGTGTGACATACTTATTGGGTCGATTCTCAGTCAGAGGAATAATGGAACTTATGTTGTAATAATGGAACGTGTGAGAAAAATAATTCCCGGGATTTAAATTTTATAGTTATATTTGCCTTTCCAAGCATATTATTAAAAGTACCAAGTGCTATTCTTACGAATTCAGTCTTATCGTAATATTGCTTAGTTCATTTTGCTAAATTAAATAAATGTTCATTACATCATATATGTGAAAATATAAATGCACTCCAGCTTACCGATAGTGAGAAATAACATTGAAAAAGTGTCCCAACATCATATATATTGAATATTCACAAGCACCGCAGCCTGACTGACGAATGGTATAACATAGTAGTATCGACGTAACACACCGTGAATGTCACATTGTATCAAACCGTTATTTTTTTTAATTGTATTCATCTAAAACTCATTTACTTACGAAATTTGAATAAAAATGCACATTTTTACAATTTCTATCAATATTTTATGGAAATTTTACCATATTTTAAACCAGTATTTATATTAAAAAACATATTAGTTATTTAATAGAAAATATATGTTTTTCTTTTTTATCATTCATCAAAGTTCTTAGTACGTGTGAATAGAGATGATGTAAAAAAATTACGTAATTAATAAGTATATGGTAATTTAATACATTCAAATACAATTTCATACTGATGAATAAAAAATGATAATTTATTAAAATTAAGTTAACAAAACTCTCATAGTCAACGCATATGCTATAACCATGGCCAGTTGCTATCAATTTTTTGCCTGATAATAATTACATAATTTATCATAGCTAATACTTTTATGTTGAAACACATATAGTCGTGTACATAAAACATGTAATAAAGTAAATTTTTAATAAATAAATAATAACAATTGTTCCTTTCATAAAAATTCAATAAATGTATAATATTTATTATAAAAAATTCAAATATAAAAAGAATGATTGCGCTTGACTGTTTAATTTATATATATTTATACATGTATAAATATATATATATATATATATATATATATATATATATATATATATATATATATACATTATTGGCTTGCTGGTGTGTATTTATATTTACACAAGTGATTACCTCCAATGAAACGTACACACTTGTTGAACTCAAAACAAAATACATCAGAAATGTGCTGTCTTTTTGTGAACTTGCTCGCTATGTGAGCGTTACATTTGCCACTGGTGTGGCTGTAAGAGAGAAGGAAATAGCAAGACAACTGAAAGCTCCAACCAACAACGAGCATTATTTGTGCAAAAAGCACTGAATCTTTGAGAGGACTTAGAAATGTTATGTACAGTCACCATAACTTTAATTGCATTGTCTTATATTTTAAATCATGTACGGCATGATGTTTTATTATTTTAAAACATCAAACAAAATGTATCACAATGACTA
The DNA here is from genome assembly GCA_039881145.1 of Druceiella hillmani. Classification (NCBI taxonomy): domain Eukaryota; kingdom Metazoa; phylum Arthropoda; class Insecta; order Lepidoptera; family Hepialidae; genus Druceiella; species Druceiella hillmani. The sequence goes on along the minus strand of JAYKKI010000019.1, from coordinate 20,665,571 downwards.
TACGTTTATCGCATCCCAATAAAGTCACAAAAATATAAATCTTCTTATATCAGCGTAATAAATAAATGATGAAGGACAATATGTATGCTGCTAAATGAAAACACTGTACCTTAAGTTAGAGTGTATTTGATTTACACACACGGGATACATTTGGACTCGCGACGTACTCATCTGCTCATAAGGTAAACTTAATATTTGCTGGGGGAATTTTAATAATTATAGCTACCTCCCTTCTATATATGTACTTTCATTGATCTGTTTGTCTTTTTAGAGTTCTGTACAGACAGGGTGAAAACCCTTATGGTAAGATTTTGGTATCTATCCGTATGTTACGATTATTTGTCTCAGCAGCCACTATTGGTATAGACTTGCAAGCATATCTGCATCTATGTTCAGTCAAAGAATTTTGGAATATTTTAATTTAAATTGAAAATCGGGTCTATAATGAGGGGTTGAAATTAAAAGTGCGTCGACACAGCTAATTTGTTGTATTACTTGAAAGTGCTTTGTTTACACCTGGCAAAACTATTTTTCTTCTAATTCAAAGCCGCAAATTATATTAAAAATGTGCAAAAAATTCCTCCATTGTCTTTGAAATTTGCAAGTCCCAATATCTGAAGTAATTCAGACTGGTAGAAGATCGTGTATTTATATGTAACATAGGAAAAATAAAACTCAGTTCCAGACATAGGTGGATTTCAGAAAAAAAATTAAATGGTTAATTGTTTTTTCCTCTCTGATCCTTAATTTTTAGACCATCATTATATAGATATGTGTACATTTACAGAGCTAGAATTAGATAATAATTTGCAAGACCAAGTACACTCTGAATGAACACAACAACATCTCAAGCACTTGCAGTGAGCAGCGCTTAAGGCGTTGTTGCCGTTATTGTCGGTGATGATGATTCGGTGATGATGTCGGTGAAAATGATTTTTTTTGTGTTTCGTTGGATGTTTAAGTGCAGTTTGATACTTCAATTGTATTGTGTTTTATTGGTCTTCCCATTATTTTAAACATCTTTTTTATCTGTTAATGTTATTTCTGACTTACAATGCACATGATTATTTTCATTGCATATAAGACTAAGGTAACAGGTTAGTGGAATTTCGTAGTGGCTTGTGAAATATGCATGCTATCATCATCCTGGAAGGTGTACACATGTAGAAATATATGCTGAGTAACGTGCACTTAGCCAGGTTTAAATTTATCGAGTAATTATCACACAATAATTGAATAAAACGCAGTAACAACTGTTTAGGGCTGTATCTAAACTCTCCACAAATAATAGTGCCAATAGCATCACGGAGACTTAGCTTACTGCAGCGTCAGCCACATAAAATGTACAGTGGCTTGTGATTTCAAGATTTAAATACAAGAAATAAACAAGAAATAAACAATAAATAAACAATAAATATTAAAAGCTCTATAAAGGGTATAACAATTTATTTGTATACGTAAAGGTTGATCCACAGTTCACAAGTGGATGTGGTTGATGCTTTTTTCAGTCACCGTAAACAGTTACGGATAAGATATATAAATGTATGATAAACTCATTGCAATTCATACTACTTGTATTTGGTGGATTTTTAGGAATCCGTAGTCGGTACAAACGAAACCCTAATGGCAAAAACGGAACCCTATTATTTCATCATGTTCATCTGTCCATCTGTTTTCTATTCCTCTGTCTGTCTGTATGTCACAGTCAATTTACTCGGAGATTATTGGTACTATATAGATGAAATTTGGATGGTAGATGTCTTTTATAAACCGCCATACAAACAAATAGAGGAATTAGGAAAAAAATAATATTAGGGGTAGCACTCCATGCATGTAACTGAGGGATGTAAAAAAATTCAGCGCCCATATGCATGTGGACGTAGGTCTTAAGGAATGCTACAGAAATTCCAAAATAATTTTCATATTTAAGTCAATTAGCTGGTGAGGTATGGCGCTGCTGAACTTGGAAAATTGTGTCACCCTACAACTTAACATATAACAAGTTTAAAATTGTAAAAAAAATTGAGGTAGTTGAATTTAAAAAATCTTTCAGTGAAAATTGGTTTGAATAAAATATGTTTTTGAGCTATGGCATATTTTCGGTACCGACCGCAGTAACAACTTTAGTTCTCACAATGTCTTTGAGAAATACAAACTGATTTTTGCTGCCAACACAATGAATATTGTGCATCAATTAATATTTAATTGTAAGTTCAAAATATTGACAAGTAAAATAGACCTAATTGCACACAATACATTTTAATACAGCAATATATATATATATATATATATATATATATATATACCTTTACTCTCACCGCGCTAACAGGAACACACCTTGATATGTTCCTGGAAATTATAGTCGTGAAGCTGGATTGTACCACCTTCATCCAGCCACCACAAAGCTGTACGCGTGCAGGTAAACAGCATGATGGTGGACGTTAATACAGCCATTGATTTAGGAAAGGCTTACTTCATGTATCTTGTACTCGGAAAACTACTGAACATAGTAGTCAGAATTTGGTATTGACTTTAATTATTGTTACATTTGTTTAAACAAGAAGGTGATGACAATATGAGGTGTGCACTTCTAAAGTCGTTCTCCAAACGTCCTGACTGTCAAAATACACCTTATTGTGCATGAAATAAATTTAATATTGTTTGGTGCTATGGACCCTTCGCGCGCGAGTTCGACTCGCATTTGACCGGTTTTTTAAATCTTTGCTATTCTACATTTGAATATTTATGGAGAATGCAATATTGTGTGTGTGTGCGTCGTGTTACGTGTCTGTTTAGTGTGACGTCATCGGTGAGGATGGTTGAGTATTAGTAAAATGGATAGTGCTTTCATACGGCGCTTTTAATTGTGTTCGTAGCAAACATATAAACTGTTCTCGTACGAAATAATTACCGGATGATTATTTTGCTACCAGGAAACACACACTTGACACGTGTTTCTATGCAATAAATTTGACAACACAGTTTGCAAATCATTACATTAATTTAAACAACGCCAGCTCGTTGGTTAAAATAAATTAACAAATATAAATTGAATAAAGTGAACAAAGATATTTGAACAACTGTTGCAGACGTCGGTAGCAACGTTTGAACTCACCTCTCTCAGAGTGCGCGAGCGCTCGCTCCTCCAGCTTCCTCAGACGTTCGTCGATGCCGGCGTGTAGTTTCGAATCAGCCTCCAGACGTGCGATCCGACCGCGCAAAGCCTCACATTCCGAGTTGAGCGAGGCGTTCTCCTTCGACACTCTGCTGCATTCCTCCCTCACGGCTTCCAGTTCTTTCATTATCCGCTCGAATCTTTCATCGATTAAGTCATCAGTCATTTTTCTGGTCTTTCCGTCCGCTTTCGCGCTTTCCCGACGCGCGTCACGCTGGCCGCTGGATACAATCGTGCAACATACAACTGTTGCATTATTTGCGGCATTACAACATTTAAACGGATCGATATCCAAATCGAATTGTAGAGCCCGTTGCCAGTCACATTCTTCCGGATTCAACGGACGTAGACAGCGCAGTACGGTGACGGGAACGGAACTGAACACAAGATTACGTAAATAACCACCTATATGCTTGATCTTGTTAAACTGCTCTAAGCCAGCGCGTGATGTGGCGCTGCGTAATCTCGTTATAACCTCATCTTCTGTTCCTGACTGGCAGTGCTCTTCATTAATCCAATCACCTTCAAACGGTGGAAATATACCCACGATGAGAAATTTATCGTGCGGATGTGTCTTGCTGAGCGACGTGAGGGTGTCGGTGAAGGGATCGATGTTTTTACAATGACCAAAGAACCCACACGCAACGTGTAGACGACTGCGACATCCGCGCGAGGGAACTGTAACCCACAGACAGTCAACTCCGTATGTCTGCCACTCGCTACGAACATGCGCCGACAGGTGTTTGCGGACAGCTATGAGACTGTCATTTATTATACCACTACAATCCAACCGAAAAATATCGAACACCTCAGTGTCGACCAGTTCTTCATCCGCAGTTTGTTCCCATAAATGCGAGTCCGCAATACAAATAATATCGTGGTCTGATTGCGAGCACGCGCTTCTGAAATTCTCATACGGGTGATATAAAAGAGAACACTGATAATATATGTTTAATGGAGGCATTGTGTTGAATAAACCGTATTCCAAATTCAAATGTTTAACCTCGCGCTCGTACGCAATAACCGAAACAACCGCCTGGCGACAATACCGCTCGACTCCGACTCGCCAACAGATCGAACGAGCGCTGTATTGACGTTTGAAGTCGCGGGAACAGAACTCTGAACTCGAACGTTGGTTGCGGACACGACTGAGCACTTCCGTACCGGCGGACGCGCTCTGTGCGCGATGCTCGAAGCAATGAGTAGACGAGGCGCAATTTGTTTCTGTAACACTTCACCGTAACCGAACTGGGGACTGTCGGTAATTATTAAATTAATTACGGAAATATGTAACACATATAAAAATTTAAAGATTTATAACGAAGAGTTTGTTATTGAACGGCTACGACACGGATTTCGAATGAACGTTGTATCAAATATTGTTTGATTACTGCGGAAAGATAACGTCGATGGAGATTAGGTGTGGGCGCGCCCCACAGCTCTACGACATACACTCAATACACATTCTTTGGCACTGCACGTCTTATCTTATCCGTATCTACTTACACAAATAACAAAACAATAAAGACGGGAAGATTTATAATTTAATTATTAAGGAAATTGTAATTCAAACTGCTATAAACTAAATTAAAACGCAATGACTTACGAATTTGTTAACTGTATTTTTAAGAGACTGTCTGTCCGTTTGACAATGAATCGTGCAAAAATTAATAAATACATTTAGGTTCCGGTTTCACAGTTATTTTCCCATCAGTATGTCCATTCGGTATCATATAAAAATAACTTAGCAAATTTATATTAAACTTTAACTGCTTAATTTACTCTAGGAAAGAAGGTACTATAAAAAACAATATTAAAAAATTGAAGAAAGAAGAAAAAAATGTCGATTTGATAATGATAAAGACATGATTAATTGTCGGCTATAGATCTCATTGTTACTAACAAATTAAACAACCGACTAGCTCATGCGAGTGAAGTCACTAGCAAAGAGCATGTTAAGAACGAGTAAAACGGATATAAAAACACACAACGATATAAAAAGTGTGAAATGGTGCATTCACTAACGATGCACGTAAAATGTTGCAATTTTAGTAAAAGATCATTAAAATTTATTTCAGTCCTTCGTCAGCACACATCGTTTGCAGGTTATGTCGATGTGGTTTACTGTTATGTTTAACTCGTTGTCGCATGTGACCTGTGTAATTATTGTGTGTAACGTGTGTTACCTGTAAAGTTATTCGGACAACTACTCCGTAAGTTACAGTGACATTAAAACCCTTGCATTCGATTTGCTTATTTTCGGCCTCCTAAAGAAATATTACATGTTCAGTCCCTCAGTACTGTCGTTGCCAAATGCCCCGTATTTTTGTCCATATTTTAATTGTGCTACTCGCACAGCAACTGTCCCGTATTTCTGGAGTCTGAATGCAATCGAGTTACCTTCTGCGTATACGGTCTTACAAGCAGAAGGCAACTCGAGTGCGTTCGTCTGTCAATAGTGAATAAACAGAAGCAACAAGTATGCAATGAATAGAAGTGATGAAAACCTGAGTCAATTTTCTCCGTACATGGTTTGGACGAAATTAATTGCAATCAACTCATGTTGTTTTTAAACAGGTTTCTGTCTACTGTTATTTAGTTATAAATAAAACGCGAGAAAATCTGAAAACTACAAACCCGGATACAAAAAGTATTTCTTATAATCCCGGTATCGACTCGTACCACGATTGCCTAAGAGGGGCCTTTCTCTAGGTTGCAATGGGTTAACGTATAACTGAGATCTTAAAGACCGAAAACAGATGAAATGACCTTCGTCTGATTATTGCATTTTTCACTCATTCAAACTTCTAAAACTGAAACATTGGCGAAAGATTCAAGACGCTTCACGTCCGCTGAAATATTAATATGGTGCAATTTAAAAAAAATAACAAATGACATATTCGTGTTCACACGTTGATCTGTCATTAATAAGGTTTCTTTAACGCATTAATATATAATTAACATTAAATAATTTATTTTTTAAATTCCCGATTTGCGCCTACAAGGTGCTGCTATACATTTGAAATGACTCGAATATAGCTAACAACAGTAATTACTACGAAACAAATCAGAAACAATTGTCTGCGAAATATGAAACAAAGAGTCAATCAAATAATGTTCAAGCAAGCAATATCAAATATAGAAAAATGTTCTCGATTTGTTCGACTCGGATAATGGCGTTCAAAACCCTTTACTTGGTTTTGCTGAATGCAGTAAAGATGCCGCTAGCGAAGTATCGAGTTTAATTAACGGAGACCTTGGAAAGAAATGAAACAGATGTCCGTTATTTCCGTAGAGAATACAAAAGTTAACTTTGTCAAAAATCTTTCTGTTTATATTCCAGTGGATTACAATGACAAAATTGTAATAGTCTATTCTTCGTAATGCTGTCAAATACTGCACTGATACATCGGACTTCGATGTGAGAAGTTTCAATTTAAAAATGTGCATTTAGTCGATCGATGAAACGCTTTAGAACATCACTGTCGAGAGTCAAATGAATTGCCTCGCTTGATGGAGGAAGCAGCTCATAAAGCAGAGGATCTCAGCATCCGTATTTTTCGTTTGTTCAAAATATAATGCTTTCGACAGAAACATTAATGAACAAGATCTAATCAGATAGTTTTATATTTTTTTAAAAGTATGGCGAAATTGAAGATAATAGCAAGAAAATCAACAAAGATTTTTTTTAAATAATAATAAAAACATGATTTTTTTATATAATTTCCTTGTCTCTTGATATCCTATATAATATTGTAAAATCTTGTATTTACAATTTAAACAACATTTTACAATTTATATTGGACAGCAAGAGAGAAGGGAATTTATATGAAAATCATGTTTTTATATAATACCCTTGTTCATAATTTCTTTGTCCCTTTTTTTTCTTTTTCAACATCTATCTCCTACAGACAAAAACAGTCTAGTGACCCCAATCAGTACAGTACTTTATTCTTTAGAGAATCACTTCCATACGGTAAGCAACAATATTATGGAGTCGACTAAATATAAATAAACAAGTGCGTCTTCAGTGCGCGCGTTCAGATATCGTCTAAAATAAAAAAATATAGTTCGAAATGTTAACTGAAGCTGTATTTTTCAATTAATATACCTCACATGAAAAACATTCAACAGTTTCAGAGAAGGTTTGGGAAAAATGAAACATGTTTTTTGTAAATGAGTGTAAACCATTAAAATATCTAACCTGCATCTATTAAGAGGTCAGTTACCGTCTCAACACTCAAATACAAGTTACAGTATTTTTATTGCCAAACAAATACGTAAGATTCGAAAAACGTACGAGTATGTGGTGTAAAGTAAAGCAATCTTTTGGGCAAAACATTCGGAATAAATTAACAGTTTAGTTATGAAATATTACGGAAAACGCTCAAAAATGCAAGTGGCCTTAATCTAACCACACTTGCTACGGGCGCACTATTTTGAAACAATAACAGGCGTGGTTAGACTGACAAAATGCATTTCCAAACGTTTTCTGTGCTATTTCATAATTTATTTCTCAATCGACTGCCAACATTTTGAGCAAAGACTTTATTTATAGTATACCATATACGATTTTCTAACCTTTTGTATTTGTTTTGCATTAAAAAGACTGCCACTTGCATTTGAGATGGCAACCGATATTTCAATGCGACCCTCGTGAAATTCATTAATTAAATGTGCTTCGTGTCTCTCGTCCCGTTTTACCTCGAGAACTACAACAGATACGTGTTTAACTAATGGAATAATTGTAATGTACAATTTTACGTTCTACACATTTCATCTGAATTTCTCTCAGAAGGGTGGAACATTTTCACTACAGATATCATTAATATGGACTTATTACAACTTCTGTGTAAAAATATGCTTCTGGCCTTTCAGTCAACATGTCAGACTTTATGTCACTGGGCTAGATGTGTATATAGATACATGTGTAAATAGCTTATATTTCTAAACAATATTAATACACGGTACACACATTTCAAACAGCTGACTTTCAGCATCAAGTTTTGTTACAGTTTTTGATATTTGGAGCGAATTACGTGGCTATTACATGTCAACGAAGTGAGTCACTATTAAGCTTGACGGTTTGAATTGTCTGAATTTCGAACAACAACGGGGTTTGTAAAGGTATCCCCTCGCTTAAATTATTAGGTTGAACCATGGTTTTACCTGAAACGTGGCACAGCCAATGATATTGAATTATATGAACGTGGCATTAGCGCGCTAAAAGTGGTCCTCTCATGTTGTGGTAATTTGTTTCATCTTCAATACGACTATCTCTTTTATATAGGTGCTTTCGTGGGTTTCTCATATCTCTTATCATAGTTCCTGCGTGGTGCAAATTGGGGCCATTTTTTGTGATCGTTTATGTGGGTACAATGGGTCTACTAAATATGACGTCATAGCTGTGTACGACAGACAGACAGTGGCACGCGTTCCTCCGCACCCCTCACACCCTACTGTAGCCACGCTCATTCTACATTTTGCTGTAAAATAACTGACTTTATTCTTTAACACGTTTCTTTTGTTTCTTAAAACATTTGCAATCGCAGTAAAATTTTAGAGATTATATTCAGCATCTGCCCCGCACTAGTGGCGCGTGACGCATCACACGTCCAAGATTAATTATGTTTTGCGTACAAACGCCGCATAAATCTTTAACGTCGTATTAATTTTATTTTGTTCATTAACCTACACAATACAACCAATTTAGAGGTCGACAGAGAAGATGGTAACGAGCTCTCGGAGTCGCACCATGAGAGGCTAACGTTTGATGATTTTATTGATAGCACCAACGAAGCGTTGATGACACGGATTTTGATCCGAAACCAAAGTAAAAACTTATGACTTGCAAAATTAACTAACGAGTAGAACGAGAAAATCAAGCAACGTAAGTTACGTTGCTTGAAATTGAAATTGAGATTGTGAAAGAAAAAACCGTAATGAGGGCAAGACAAAAGTTACAATAGTCAATTGCTTGTGGTGGGGGGAATAAAATATTCGAGTCGTTAAAATTGTACTTGATTTCATGAAATTATCCACTTAAAACAAATAATTTACTTTATGTTTTTACATTGAGTTTGTTTGAAAAATGAATAGCCTAAAAAGTAACAAGAATATACAAATGGAGATAGAAAATACTAAAATGTTAATGCGTTATCTGTACGTCGTGACCACGTGAGCCTATAAATATTTCTATTGTCGAACGAGCTCCCCATTTTCTGCCGCCGGTCGCTGCGGCAAGTGGATGTCACTGAGCTCCGCGCCTATGTACTCCGCGAATTCGTAAGCTTCCTATGACGTGCCATGTTACTATGTGTTCACGTATACTGACTAGCGAGAGCTGAAATAACCTCTCGATTCCACAGGTTAATTGAGTTTCGTTGTGCGTTGACGGGTGATGCATAGAGTGTATTATCGTATGAACGACGTGAGAAAGTCCGGAAATTTAACAGCTTGCTTTCTTTTTAATTGTTACTTTTTAATTGCTGTTCTTTTCAAAACAGCAGTTTTATTCATTAACGTATTTTAATAACTCTGTAACGACTGAAGGTATTGGTGATATAGTATGTACAGGTATAATCAACGCCAAACGGTAAATACCGCATCTAACGTATTCGTTTACTCCCATTATGATTCCAATCCCGACTATTACATAATTACCATAAACCAAAAATAAACATCGTAAAAAACTATATCAAAAGTGATTTGCATCTACTTACAAATGAAATGTCATTTTTGTTACTTTGTTTATGGCTTTATGGGCACTTTGACATTTGTTTTAATACAACAATAGAGCGGCCATATAGAATAACGCGCTATAAGTCGTAAATCCACTCTAAGTGAAATTCAGCAATTGCTTCGATTTATGCCGACAACTTGGAGAGTGCGAGCGTGCGTGTACAATATCACTATATCTAGGTCTAAATAATTTTAATAATTACCATTAACTGGGCAGTGTTAATAATCTACAGTCTATCGCAATGCTAATGATTGTTTAGCACACGCCGTTTTGTGGTTGTTCCCCACATTTGTATTTAGCTGCTAAGTTACCGTAAAGTATGTAAATACCCTAAGCGACAACGACTTGTGGAATCTTGTAATATGTAGCAATTAACGAATGCGTCCATTTTTTATAAATGCTTGTATATATTAACCGATAGATGGTGCTACGTTAGCGTGATATGCCGGTGAAATCTTGCGGATCTATCCATCAACGTTTCATCTATCAATAGAAAAAAGTTTCACTTCAACTTTCATAAAGGGAGCTAGAACAACGAAATTAAATATTCTAGTATTCACTATTTCCATTACACCGTGTCTATTTCAACACTTGGTTCAAGTTTTAAGTGGATCCGAAAATTCGTAACTTCCCTCCCAGTAACAAATTTATTGGCGAAATAGTAATTGGTTCATAAGGATTCTATATTTACCTTGCCTGTTAAAATCAGAAATAAAATTGGTACTTATCTAATCTATATTATATTATTGATGGCTCTGTCAAAACTGACTTTCATTTTCATTATAAAACATGGTTACAATACACACGTAAAGATTTAACTACATCTTTTGTTAATTCTTTCATGTTCACGTCAAACCTTAATGGGTTAAACGATTCGCGGTATCCAGATTGAATTTCAGGCCGCGCCTGTATTAACTGATATGCTTCGCTTATCGCAGAGTGCATACCTATTTATCTTAATCCAACGATTTATTGATAAATATTTTGCGAGTATCAGTGCCGCGAAATAAATTGCAAATGTTGTTTTTTGATACACGGTTTATATCATTTCAACTTTAATCTATGTGCGTTTCATCAGTACATAAACCAAATAAAATTGTAACAATACAGAAAACAATCACACGGATCTGTCCGATTGTGATATTCATAATCGTGAAGAGTTTCTCAATTTATAAACGTTCTTAGACGCCACTCGATAGATTTACGCGCTAATACTCCACGACAATCTCCACCGCGAGCGCTGTAGAAATTGAGAAGCTCAGCGCTATAGAAATTTCGTATTCAACGAAATCTTTATGTCAACTGGCACATGTCCAACTCACGAATATTGCGTCAATCGTGCTTTTTTAAAGTGATTCTGACAAAAACGATTAAATTCGAATTCAACAGCCAAAAGTTAGTCGAAATGGAATATAGTGATGAGACATTTGCCGCCATTTTGCCTTTCAAAAATATTGTAAAATTTTAATTCGGAATGTTAGACGAAAATGAGAATAGTAACGAATTGTTTTCGATGAAAAACTTGACATTCTTCGAATATCCAACCAGGTACATTTATTTCGCTTTCTTATTCCATTTTCCGCACTTTTCTTTTATTAGGCTGCCAAAAAATTATACATTATTCAAATTTGTCTTTCTGGCTGTCCATATTTCATAGCGAATAGTATTCGAATCTATACCTGCTAATGGTGATAAGGTTTTTACATATACAGCTATGTTCATGGCCTCTGCTCAAAGAGGGTCCCCAAATTTGGCATCAAATAGCAGACAATGAGCTTTATCAACTATTGACCTTTTGTTCCCCTCACACACCCCATTTTTTTCCGGGGTATAACAATTTGTTTTCTGATGGATTATATCACAATGCCTCAAATAATCTATAATTTCTGCTGAACAAAACTCTCCACCGTTGCCTGATCTTAATATTTTTATCTTCTTAGACTATTCCCGCCATAACCACCCGGGTAGTCTCAGGGCCCCTCCTGAGACCATAACGACCCACTTCATACAAAAAGAGGACCTTCGAAAGTCCCCTAATAGTGTTCCGTATCTACAGTCACAGCGCTTCCACCCAACAGAGTTAGAGTCTGTCCCTCCTCAATGAGTCATTCAGTTCCTCCATTTTTTTTAGAACGATTTTGGCGAACGCTTTGAATGACTCAAAGATCGGTCCATTCCAACCGAGTCACGGTGACTAAAGGTACCACGTTCTAAGTTAACATGTGATTTTACGTTATTACTATTCCGGCGTATGCTCTCTAATAAGACTCTACGCGCATCGTCGTGCTCGCCGCAGTGGAATAAAATATGATTCATGTCCTGCTTTTCAAATCCGCAGCTACATACCGGGCTATCTCCAAGGGCAAACCTAAATAGACTGGCGCGAAATGCGCCGTGTCCCGTTAAAAATTGAGAAACATAGTAATCGGGAACGAGCCAGTTCTTACTTAACCGCTCGGAAACTTCGGGAAATAATAACCTCGTCGTTTCCCCCTTGGAATCGGGGGACGACCACCTAGACTGCCAGTGAGCAACGACGAACTCTGAAATATGCCTTTTTTCTATTAGCAATGGGTTCATTAGCAAAAAACTTAAAGTTCAACGGACCCGCAGTAATACTCCTGCCTCGAGCTATCTTCTTAGACTGTTGTTTATCAACAAGTTTTTTATATTGTTTGAAATAGTTGAAGGTTTCGTTCTTCGACTGCAGAAAATGTACAAAGCACATTCTGCTGAAATTTTCCACAAATAATAAATAATATCTAGTTTTGCCAAGTATAGCTCACTTAAACCTGTATGGACCAGTTCTAGGACCTCCTGACTTCTACTTGCACTCTGAGAAAATGGAAGCCTCGTTTGTTTTCTTTCATAACATATTGTGCAGCTGGCCTTACTGATATCACATTTTTCATCAAAGGTAACCCCTTCAATTGCTCCATTTTTCAATTTATTTAAATCTTTCGCATTCTATGACCTAACCGCCTCTGCCAAGTCATACATGCAGTTTTAACTGCTGCTGCTAAGGGTTGTCCAAACTTCACAATTTTTAATCTGTATACGCCATTTTCTAAGTTTACCTCTCCAATACATTCATTCTGAGTTGTAAATAGAGTATTCATGCTAACTAAATATCACTATGTTGCCATTTGGATTAATTCCACTTACCGATAATAAGTTCGTAGTGAGGTCAGGCATGCACATAGTTTACATTTGTAGAAAATTCTTTATCCCCGACATGTGTCGCTATCTGTAGGTGTCCTGAGCATAAAACTTGTGAAATCTTCTGATTTTCCACAATAATTTCCTTAGTTTTGAGTTGATTATAAACATGGGGCAACATGTTAACATTCAAAACAAAATGAATGCTGGCGCTTGAATTTATGTGCCAGTCGGTTTGACTGAATTCCTGAAAGAGAAAAACTGCACTAATGCATTTGTTTTCCCTTTTATACAAACAGACATTGATTTTTGAAATATTCAGCTTTTATTTTATTCCTGCAAACCTTCGCACCGAAACACTTAGTCACGTTATATGTTAATTCCAGGGCTTCATGGTGCCTCACACACATAATAATATTGGAAAGGAGAGTTTCTATCTCTTTCCCAACTTTGTCATCCTATATTGACCTAGAGATATTATTTATGAAATACAATTTATGGGATTGCATTATCTCACTCATGATATAACTTGATGTTTAAAATATATATGTACATTATGATCTGCGGAGTGTATTTTGATGCAACGCATTTTGACTTCTTTTAAATGCAATACAATTAAATGCAATTGCAAAATGATTACTTTTAAATGCAATTATTAAATAAAAATATTTATATCAAATTTACTCTGTTTAAACATCATCAATCATTTTTTTTAACTCAGAAATTATGGCAGATATTAATCAGATAATTATTTTTATACATGTCGCAAATACCATATTCGGGTTAAAGTGCCTAACATCAGTCAGTGTGTTCAAAGATGCAGTGTATGGTTTACATAATTAACGCTCGCTGGTGGTCAGATTTCGCAGTTGTCTCGTTCTGTTTTCGAGTCGAGTAATTAGTTTTCGCTTAACGTTTGAGAGGATAAAGTAATCACTTCTGAAAATAAAAATATACACGATTTAGTTAAACTACTTTATCTAGTATTATTTCTACTTTATTTAAATTCTTTACCACAACCTAGGTTTCGTTGTATTACAACATCTTCAGGTGAGCAGTTAGCAAAGATATCTTATGTTGTGGTAAAGAATTTAATATAAAAGAAAAGCAAAGGTATCCTAGGAACCGATATGATGCATATCTCACTGTCAAATACAAGAGATTAATGTATAATTTTTGTCACTTATTTACTAATAAATTACTTAATATTATATATATATATATATATATATATATATATATATATATATATATATATAAATGTTTTAATTACATGTCTAGATATGGTCCTAGGTAATAAAATATCCTATTATAAAAGAAATTTAGATATTTCAAAGCCGTCCAGTCAGTTTGAAAAGAAATTTTCTAATTATAAAAATGCTGCTAGTGATAGGCAGTGATTTACAAGTAATTATACATAGCTTGCGTTGAACATCTGACATAGGTATTCAAACGAAGTTCGCAATTTAATGTACGATCTGCAGCTCGCACCCACAAACTGAACGCTATCAGTGCATGTAATTTTAGATGACACTTATAAAATTCATTCCTATGTAGCAAAGTATGAAATTATAAGCAACATTAACACGTCATTTCAAGCGCTGATTTGTAGTGAGGAAATAAGCTATAACTCGGCACTTACCTTCAGCTATTTCTAGAGTGAAACAACCTGTGTCTGTTTAATCTACGAGTGCATCATACACGCTCACAGAATCAACGTTTATGTAAACATTTGTCAAGTGTCAGCCGAAGGAAAAAAACTTTACTGAAATAATCTTTATAACAATATCTAGTTATCCGGTTTATAAATACCCCTGTTATATTTTATTAGTAAATTTAATTCATAGAGTTACTTACTGCGATGTCCGTATCCTGTTTGTATTTATTTTATTAGTTTATTTGTTTTGCATTTTCATCAAGACAGTTTAAACGATATGACAGATATTGTCGAGCAGAAAACATTTTCAAATTTATATTTTATTAAAAAAAATACGTAACAAAAAGCATAATTTTGAATGGTAGGCTAAAGCTAGTTATAAAATTTGATGTTGTTAATAAATGTATAGTACACCATTTTCATATGCAATCAATATATGCAGTTAAGTGGGAGTTGTATTTTGAAGGAGTGAGTAGAAAAAAGTGAAATTATTATCGGCTTCGATGACGGCTTTATTCTTTCTACAAATGAAAGAATATTCATAAAGAACAATGTACTTAATAAAAAAAATACTATGAAAAAAGATGGTCAAATATCAAATTTATAACCTCTCTACGCAATCATTCTTGCTTATGTAAATTTTTGAAATGCTTTTTTTATGTAAATTTGTGTGTGTATTTGCATTCGTAGTGTTTAGTGTCACCAAGAGTGGGAATTATGTTTAACGTTTAACAAACAGTTTGCAAAAATACAATATTAACAAGAAACGTCTTTCAAATAAATTGTTTGTTAGAAGTAATTGTGATTGAAAATTCTTTTTGCTAAAAACATCGTTTTGAATGTATATTCTTTGATTTGATAACTAATTAACAATGAAATGATCACCGGTGTTAAACTTGCATTTGTTCTGATCTAAGTAACTGGACAAATTCTGTGAAAAGGCACTAAAGCAGGATACTATAGGAGAAAAATAATTGATAACATTTAGTAAAGCGTGAGTAGTGATCATCAGTGTGTTTGTTTGGTTCACTATTTAACACCACCATTCACCATTTGCATTAATATATGTGTTTATGCTTTGGTCTTTTTTCATTGAGAATGATGAATTAATAAGAAAGTGAAGTAAAAAACATAAAATTGGCAAGGTTTCGATCGGTGAGAACTTTGATAATACTATTGGTAAAATAAAAATACACTTCATTTAATATATATAGATTTACATATATGTATATAGATTACATATATATATATATATATATATATATATATATATATATATATATATACGCACACATTTATTTTTTTATTTTTATAAATGTGCCCCCCTTAGTATAGTCCCTCCCTTAGTAGCTTATCCTACCCAAAAAGCACCGCCAGCCACTGAGCACCGCACCTGATATTGGATATCATGTGTTGTCGAATATGAATCCATTAAAATAATGTCATGTTTATATCTAAGCCGCTTCCATATGATTACAACATTAAGCACTTACGCAATAAAATGTATTTGCCAATAGCAGTAAACTGCACCAGCACATAAGGATTTTGAGCAGCGCTGCTTAGGAAGTACAACATTTGTCATCATTTTCACAGCATTATTAAAGGTTAACTTGTCTACTGCACAACTATTACCTTAATATGTACATACCAAATGCGTAAATCATGAAATGGCACACAAACAACATTTAGAAAATAGACAGAATTCTAGAAGATGTTAAAAGATAGTAGAAGATGAGCATAATAATTCTAAAGTGTAACTTTAATGTATTAAAAATTAGTTTGCTAGAAATTTTTTTAACTTCATTTTCATAATTTTCTACCATAATTTATTATAAACCTTAAGTAACATAATTTTATCTACATTCAGGATGATTGAAAAAAGATACCCTCGTCGAATAAAATTGCTTCTTATTACATAGTTACTACTAGTCTGTCATTACAGAATGCAATTTTTCTCAATATCATCATGACATATTTTGACAATGACTATGATAATTTGCCATTGTCTGAAGACATCACCATAATTCTATTAGCTATAAAAGTACTCTCGGTATTTACCATCTGCCTAAACACTATTTGTTACATTATGAATTCAAATTATGTGAAAAATAAATTCAATTAAATATTCAGTCTGAAGTCATAAGAATAACTTGTTTGGGAATATATTATTTTTTTAAGGCAACTCATTTAGTCACCCTGGCAAGCAATTTGATATCACTATGACAGTAGAACAAAAAGAATGTAACACAATTATTTCCTTTTACAGTTCTTGTTTAAGTGGATGAAGTATTTGGCTCATGGATACATCAAAATGCTGCTCTGAAAAGATACCTCATTTTGAAATTGTCTGCAGGTGGATTTAGAGCAACAGAAACAGATTCAGAATGTTCAACATCAGCAAGGAACACTCCGGAATTGAAGGCTTGCGCTGCACCTGAAATAGGGCTGTTCAGGGCGTTAAGTGTGAACGACATGAGCGTACTTCCATCTGGTAATTCTCAGTGTCAACAAGCACTTAACTTCGGGCAGTTCATTGACAGCACGGGCAAAGATGGTAGTGACTACTCCAGATGTACTTCGTTCAGTCAGTCGAGTCAGAACACTTTGGAAGGCAAATCCAGCAGTGACTTTATATTCTCCTGATACCGTATCTATATATATGAGATAGCGTTTTTGATCAGAAATTTTGATAACTGATTTCACATTTTCAGAACTTATTATTTTAAATTAAGCATGAGGAGACATCTGCCAATAGCTTTTTAATAGAATATATAAAAATAAATTAATTTCGTTGGACGGCAGACAATTATCTTTACGAAGAGTAATTAGAAATGATGACTGTCCAAGTGTCAAGTTAGGTAGGGAAATACCACCAGAAAAAACATGGTAATATGCTTGGATGGAAGACAATGATTAAAAGAGAAACAAATTAAACATTCGATTATACTCAACCAATCGTCCAATTAGGATACAATCAAGATCTAATGTAAATAATAATCTATTAGTTTATAAAATCATTCTGAAACCAATTTGATTCTATCTTATTGAATTATGGGCAAACGGTCAAATCCTCAGATGTTGAGATTCTCAAAAGTTCCAGAATAAAGTATTCCGAATTATAACAAAAGCCCCTCAGTATATCAAATCAAATACATGATTATCTAGACACAGTAAAGAGATTCAAACTCTTAGTGCAATCTAATAAAAAAAAACTTGTTGCACATGAGTATACATTGATGATATTGAAGACTGATGACAAAAATAGATTGAAGACACACACAGTGGCGAAGTTAGAGATTCATTTTTTATTTAATTTTTAAGAAGTTGCAGACTGTGGTACTATTCAATCTCAGGAAAAAAAATTTATTTTGTTTCTGCAAAAATATGAATCCAATGAAAATGGGAATTGTGAAAAAGGAATTTCTCACTGCAGCACAAATGCAAAGAATATTGTGTCGCAATTAGCAAAGATATGAAGGGTCTCCTAAAAGGCAGTCTTCATTAATACCCTGTACCGTTATTGTAATGTGATCGCAGATGTCCAGATGTACTCGTATAGACTCAATTACTGTTTTATTTGTAAATTCCTGTTTTGTTTAGGAGCAATCTTGGAGCCGAGCGTCAGTCTTCCAGACCCTGGTTCTCCTACACCACCAGTTTTGTGATAGTATAACACACATCCCTCAGTTGGATATGATGAAGGTCAGTACATTGCAATGATGCACAATTTGTACAATCAATATTATAAGTTTTTCTTCACGTGTATAACATAATGTCAATGTCAGGTTTTAGTTCAATACTCTCACTCACATACACGCCACATACACGCTCATCTCTTCTTAAGGTTCCTGATGTAAGCTCTTTCAATCATATCTTGGGTTTGTTTTTTTGAAGCATCATGGCGTAAACTTTTGTTAATTTTTGCGTGAAATTGTTTCTCTATATAGCTTTTTGCTTATTTTGAAAATTGTCTTCGTGTGTATATCCGCCAAGTAAAATGCATGTATGCAAATTGTTCCTTAGATTTTAGTGAAAACGACAATGGAAATTCTAATTAAATTTGTCCTGTAATATTTAAGCAATGCGAATACACAGATAGACAAAATATACTTACAGACAGAACGAAAGGCAAATACCATATAAATATTCAACTGTGTATTCTCACTGGAAAATATAACATTGGAACACCTGTATAAACAAGTTTAATAGTTGATATTGAATATATTTGGCGTTAATTTTGTAGAAATTCATTATTCAAAATTAAATGAAACTACGTGATGTAGTATTCTTTCTACTTTCTTTAAGTTCTTTACCACGTCCTAGGTAGGAGATACCTTCTTTGCTAATATCCCACCTGAAGATGTTGTAATACAACGAAACCTAGGTCGTCTTAGAGAACTTAAAGAAAGTAGAAATAATACTACATCACGTAGTTTCATGTAATTGTGAAGTTTAATAGTTTTTAAGTGAGATTTGTGCCGTTGGTTTAACCCTCTTTACAACCTACTTACAATAATTCAAACTTCTTTTTTTCACATCTTTAATGTAAAAAGTTTCCAACCCAACAATTTTATTACACATTCAGATGTCCCTATACTCAATGATTACTTGGCTCTCTTTCGTTGTTTACTAGTAACCTGTGAAATAAACTCTGACTTATGCGTATAAATAAATAGTTAAATATCAAGAATACAGTAGACGGCAAATTCTTTCAAATTTGATCTTTAAGCATAGCCGTCACAATTGCATGTCTCTCATGGCTGTCGGGTTGAATTTTTAGCACAAGTTCTGTTCACAAAAAAGTGAAATTTGCATTTTTGCTAAACGGAACTCACATTAAATTTTTTATATAATTTGTTACCTTTGATATTTTATTCATTTAGATGAAATTAGAGACTCTTTATCTATCATAATGATCCAACGGGAACTAACTCAGGTACACACACGTATATATAGGCTACTAAAATCATTGTTCTTCTCTATTGGATTCTCTGCAGTTGAGTAAAATCAGAACTGAATTCTGAGTCTTGCTGCGATGTTGGGTGAAGTCAAAATCATAATGCACAACTTGATTCAAAAGTGTTTTATTCTAATCGTTCATTTAATTCTTTTTCTGAAACGACAAAAACATTTAGATAAAGAATTTAATATTTTTGTATTTATTTGATTAATTGTAATCATAACAGTAATTTCTCAGTAATTCGTAATTACTAATTTTTAATAACAAATTATCTATTCAGAATCTTATCAGATAATAACTTAATTACGAAATTAAGTAAATTTTTGATAGATTTTCTGTTTACAGCCACTTGTTTTATTAATATTACAATATTCATAAATACATTTTGCATTAGGTGGAGATATCAGAAAGATTACCATCGACACAGCATATGACTTTGGCTTATGAAAGGCTTGCTTCTTCAGAAGCCAATCGCGTTTCTACCATCAATACTAGGATCTCAAACTATTTGAGGGCATGTCCTACTTGGAATTTCTGGGACTGCGTTAAATTCAAGACGTATCCTAACCATAAACAAAAATGTTTCGACAATTATGAACAAAAGAATCTTAAGTTATAGCCATGGTTTTTAATGACTTTGACCACTCTTCAAGTTCTGAAGAACCATTTAAATCTAATCAGGGAGATGTTAATCATAGAAAATGGAATGAATTCCAGTCTTGAAACGGAGAGTTGACACAAATTTCTCTAGGCCTAGGACTGTCCGACTACAAGACTCTCGTGTGAAATTAGAACAAAATATTCAATATTTAAATAAAATAAGAAACATAAAAGAGATTATATCCCTAATAAAGATGGTTCAAGTTCTGATGAAGACACAGGGAAAAGTCGAGAAGAAGTTTTAAAATTATTTTCTAATGCAACATAATGGTTTATAGAATATAATTACAACACAGGAGGTATTATGAACGATAAAAAGTGGGATTCCTACTTTTAAACCTAGAACTGAAAATCCCCTAAATTAAACGATCTGGATACAAATCAATGGTGGCAGATCCCTGCCTGCCTGTAAGTTATTTTATGAAAATTTCAGCACAGCCATATAATGAGGAAATTAGAATAAAAAACTCAATTTTTCATTTGTTCAGCGGATAGTGTTCAGTTGTCTGCAAATCCTTCACAAATCAATACCGAATTATTTATGGTTCAGTTAAAAAAGCATTTGAAAGTTATTTCACATGGGAAAAGAACTGGACAATGAGTAGAAGAAATTCCACAAGAATTGTTTAGATAAGTTTGTGATTAAATGAAAGAGCTACAACTTAACCTTCAAATAGTGACTTTGGGCAATTGTGATTAACTCATTCAAAGATATTAATTTACATAATATGGATAAATACCAGAAGTAAATGAAAGAGCTACAACTTAACCTTCAAATAGTGACTTTGGGCAATTGTGATTAACTCATTCAAAGATATTAATTTACATAATATGGATAAATACCAGAAGTAATACAGAATCACATAAAATGGTTACAACTTGCATGTCAACGAAGATATCACACAAGACACTACTTACATGGAAAATGAAAGAAACTCAGTTCGAATGTCTCCGATATGAAATACTCTTTTATCCCGATTGTCAAATCAGGGTTTATACAAAAATCATCAGTCAGTAAATAATAAAGCAAAAACTAAGAAGTAAAAACAATCAAGTCAAGGCAAACACAGAGTCAATATGATTTATGGTCATCTACGTGTGTGAGATGTGGTCGAGAACACAACTTCAAGTGACCCACTAGGGGTGTAAAGTGCAGTGGTGTAAGTACTAAGCAAATAGTATTTCTTATAAACGATTTTGTCAAATGAATTTGTTGCTTGACACTTTAGAACAATGCTTAATTATATCAACTGCCTACAATGGTTACAAAATACCAAAAATAGTTAATGGTTCTATAAAATGCATGATAAACAGCAAAAAAATAATTAGATGCAAAAACATGTATTGAAGTCAATACAAACAATAGCAATAAACAAAGTTGTTATATACGAGTGAAACTCACACTGTGAGGGTTCTGTATACAATTAGGTGTATATTAAAGTTGAAGCATTTGAGAGTAAATAGAATTTCTATTAAATCTTTTATATTATTTTTTACTAACGATAAAAAATTATTTTATAAAAATGTAATTGTATTTATATTTGTAAATAGCTTTTTGTAATAGTATTTTAATATTTTTTAATATTGCCTAATGTATCTTTCAAAGGCGTAGCAATATCATGAATTTCTCAAAATTACTCATTATTATATTTTGTTCACTATTATATATTTAGCTCTTTTTAAGAGCTGTTGTTTAAATACAAGAAATGGCAGATATTAGAGCCTAATTACATCTTCCCATTTAATGGAATTTTTTAGACAGACTTGGTAGGTTTAAAAATATATGTTTTTATAGTCTAGCAAAACGTTGCTTCTCAGTGAAAGAAGAGATAAAGAACTGATTTTTATTCTACTCAAAAAAGAGCTTTTCTTGAAGATGTTCACTTGACTATCAAAAAAATTCCACCACTCCTTTACATCTACAAGAATCTCTTCAAAATATAATTTTAAGTCATATATAATACGATTCATTATCCTTTATAGTTTTGGATCACTAAACTACTTTTTATGTGTGAATTTTAAGTCACAATCTCATTTCCTTCGCAAGTTGGAAGCTTCTGACTGACAGACGAACAGATGGAAGGATAGACCACGTCGCCATACCTGTTTTAAGGGTACAGAACCTTAAAAACCAGAATAAATGTAGTTTTTATAAAAATAATAATATTCTGCATCAGCCAAATATACAAACTTTAACACATACTTAGCTGGCTTACTAAAAATATAAATAACTATACAAGACCAGCCGCAAAGTGCCGCAAGCATCTCATCAACAGTACATTATATACAACTTGGTTGTTGTTAAAAACTTGCAGAATATGTAAAACAAGGCAAAATTAATTTTGCGTCCCTTCTTTTCGATAAGTGGATTATAAAATCAACGGTAGTTCAGTTTCTAAAAATTTCTCATTCTTTGCCATCAGTGGCGAAAAGAAAGTAAGGCTTTTCACAGCTTCCTTTGAAAAGCTACAGTGACGTGAAAGTCCCATAAAAAATTGAGATTCTATAATATTGACATCTATAATTCTGATTTATTTGTTTTCGCAAATTTCAATCTGTGCAATAATTACCTTTAGGTTGGTCCATTTGTATAGTTTTTTTAAATTTTCAAAGAAAATAGTTTCAGATGAAAGATTAAACATTTATGTTAATATGTTTTCAAATTTTGAATATATTTGGCGATAATTTTGTAGAAATTCATTATTCACAATTAAATGAAACTACGTGATGTAGTATTATTTCTACTTTCTTTAAGTTCTTTACCACACCTAGGTTTTGTTGTATGGCAACATCTTCAAGTGGGATATTAGCAAACATCTTTGCTAACAGCCCACCTGAAGATGCTGTAACACAAAGAAATCTAGGTTGTGGTAAAGAATTTAAAGAAAGTAGAAATAATACTACATCACTTAGTTTCATTTAATTGTGGTTAATATGTTTACAAATACAGACAATAAAATAAGGAAATGTGAAAAATGTAACATTGCGAACTTTAATTGTGATAATAAAAATAAAACTGATGTATCCACCAGAGTTTATGGGAATTGCAGCTGAAAAATTTGTATATAGTACATGATGATACGTTATTTAAAAATACAAATTTCATTATTACAATATCATTGTACAGAGAAAATATTAAAATATATTTTGGTATCTGCAAATAAAGACCAGAATACATGGTAGGAATTAATCATATGTGTTCCAAGTTTAATCCACTAATTAAGATAACACATTAATTATTTCTGAAATTCCATCATATCTATGAAAGAAGTACGAGCAGACTCATTACAATTTACATTAAAAAAGTACTCAACCATTGCAGACTGTTATACAGATTACGTAGAATCAGCTCCTTTCAATTCATGCTCATCTGTAAAGCGTGCAATGATGTAGTATTTCAAAGTAATTATTTGTTCTTGTGACAATGTTTCTTTAAAATTAATTCTAGACAATAAGTCATCTTTTAATTCAAAATGGACATTGGAAGTGTAAACTCAGGGTGATGTCTTCCTAAATCAAATGATCAAACTGAGACTCTATAATTATAATGAAAACATTAAACAGAACTTGTGAACAGCGCACAAATTATTATTTATTAATATGAAGTCTCTAGCTGAATTACTCATGTTGAAAAGAATGGGGTGACTATATAGGAGAATGGGTGACTTTATATGAGCACTGTCCCAACCTTGTGTTAATTTGTGGCTACTGCTAACATGTTCATCTTGAACTTATCATGAAACAAATGATAACGGCCAAAAGCAGAAATAACAAAAGTGTGTTAAATAATTTATGAAGAGGTCAATAAAAGATAACATTTCAGTAACTAATGTTTATTTGTTACTATTCTTATGTATATATGAATAATTTTAAAAATACTGTTCTAGTGTTAATAGCTAGCATGGAACGGTAGGCGACACTAGTGGTAACGGGAGATGTGTACTCATTGATGTTGAGAATGATGCACACAGTGTGATAGGTAATAGGTAACACGAGTGTCATATTTTTACACCCACAAATACATTCAAGTCTACATGTGAGTTGTGTATTAAGTGTGCGCATATGTAAGTAGATATATAGTCCACAGTAGGTTTGTTAGTAAGGTTGCTAATGGTTTTACTACATAAAATGTAATAAGTATATTATATTTCCAAATGTAAAACAAGTCACAAGTCAAGGTTCCTTCCTGCACTGTTATCAAAGCGTACACACTAGTATTCTTTACCCAAATGATCCTGACATTAATAATCGTAATATATTTATCAGCAAATCCTCAGATTAAGATAACTATGTAGTTAGCGACAAACGAAGTATATTGTTAAGTACAGGTGTGGCTTGGAATAAATTTTATTTTAATAATTGGAATAAATATTATTTTGAAACATTTAACCCATTAGGGTACATTTCAATTAAATTATTATATCTTTTAGTGTGTGCTCGGTAAGAAAAATTAAGGTATATTTCGGCAACAACTTAAGAAAGATTGTAGATTTAGAAATATTCCAGAATTTATTTCTCACGGTTTATAACTGTCATAAATACTGATATAATACAGAACTGTCATTGTTATTTCGATCTAACTTTCCACGTCCTTCGGGCATGGAACAATTCTCAATGATAGATTTAACCAATATTCAAAATATTTACCCCTTTATTTTAATTACTATTAATTACTATAATACAAACAATAACAATGAATCCAGCTGTTAAATACAAGTGGAACTCGCACTACAAGGTTCTGAACACAATAAAGTACGCATTAAAGTTGAAATATATGTGGGTTAAGAAAATTTCTATCAAAGTATTTTCAAATATTAATATAATTTTCCATGAGAAAACAGTGTTCACATGTCTACAATTCCTTTACAGTGGAACAAAGAATTACATATGATTACACACCTGAAAAAAATTTGCAATAGAACAAAACAAATTCCTTAGATAGCCTCAAGAAGACAATTCCTTAAATTTATTAAGGACAGAATTAAAGAAACTAGCTTCTAATAGTAATGCAGTAGATTTGCTAATTCAAAGTATTAATTTACGTAATATGATTAACAGAACTAGAGTTTTACACAGAAAATAAGAACACATTTTACACAGAATTGAACAAAATGGTCACAACTCACAAGTCAGTGAATATATATATCACAATATTACATATCTTAAAAATGAAAGCAAGTAAGTTTGAGTGTCTCCTTTACATAATATTCATTCACCAAGATTGTGAAATCAAAGTTCACCAAAAACTTGTCACTCAAGCAAGTCGTCCAAGAGAAAAAAAACACAATCAGCCAAGTCAAATGGGAGGTCAGTTTGGAAAATGGTTATCAACATGTGTGAAATGTGATCGAGTACACAAATTCAAGTGTCCCACGCATCGTGTAAAATTTAACAAGTATGGAAATAAATAATGACGCTTTTCCTGTAATCGGTGTCCAATCTATTGTGCCTTATCATCTTACAGTTTGTTTAAATGTAATTTAGAAATCACCGATAATAATAAGCGTCAGCTCTGTATTCAAGAGACTCATTAAATTATGTACACATGAATATCAGTTTTAATTATCCCTGGTGTCAAGCAAATTGTATTTTTTATAAATTATTCTGTTAAATTAATCTGGGACTTGATATTTTAGAGCAGTGCTCAATTATATCAACTGACATATATGCAAAATACAATTAAAAGTTAATTGTATCTACAATGCATAATAAATAACAAAGAAAACTAAAATAGAATTATTAGTAATCAACACTATATATTAGCTAGTCTTAGATGCAATAACAAGTACTAAAGTCAAGTTAAGAAAAGTATCAATAAACAAACCTGTCAAGTTATCTGTAAGTAATATCACACTTATTTATATATTTTGGTCATTAAACAACATTTTATGTGTTGATTTCACGTTCTTAGCTATCTTATTTCCTACAGAAGCTTCTGACAGACAGACAGATAAATGGACAGATGACGTCATCACAACTAAAGGGATCCTTATTGATCCTTTTGAGTATGGAACACTAAAAACATTAAATGAATTAAAAAATCTTTGAAAAGGAAATTAAATATTTTTCTAGACCTGAATGCCTGCGTTACAACACAGAATAAATGTAGCTATCTTTGCATCACATGTACATATAAACTTCAATTCATACTTAGCTAGCCCACTTGGTATGTAAATAACTAAACAAAACCAGTCTCTTGGTATGTAAATAACTAACAAATACACACCACAAGTATTTCACCAACAGTAGCACAGTAGGCCGCATTATAAATAGCTTGACCGTTGTTAACCAACTTACTAAGCATATAAGATAGAGTATTTAATTTATTAATTTGCTACCTTTCTTTTCGATCATTCAGATTATCAAATCAAAGACAATGAAGTATGTACATGAATCTGAATGTAGACATGATATATCTAAAATATTCTCATCTTGTAACATCAGTGGCGAAAACAAAGTTGAGATTTCAAATTGGCAAATGCCACTTCCATGAGAAGTAGCATAAAAGCTTAAAAATTTGTAATAAAGTCATCTCGTAACTCATGTCTTTTGTCATCGGCAAATTTGAGTTTGTATTATATTATGCACATTTCTTCTAAACATTCATAGCAGAAATAACTTTTCTATTACATATTACATTGGAGAGTCCTCACAGCTCTTATTGATGTAAAGCTATTTTGCCTATTTGCCTCACCCTCATAGCACTATTTGGTGCATATTGTGACATGACTGAATATGTGATGAAGGAAGATCATCCTCATCAGATGTCAGTATTGGTTCATAGTCACTTTGTTTTTATATGAAGTTGTCTTCAATTTCATATTCAAGATCAAATTCAGATTTCAGAATCACTAGATCCTTCCAACTCGAGTCACAGGGTGGCCATCCTCTAAAAATTTTCTATTTTCCCTTTGCTGTAACAGGTCTAATAAAAAAACAATTAAAACTAAAAGAAACAAAAGCAAAAAAGTGACGTTAACACTTATATGCACCCTGAACGGCTGCAACTTCACAGAATCACCTTACTTAAACAATTCTCTCCCATTAACACCACATTTGACAACGGGAATCTGACTAAACTCAAAATTATCAAAGTGCTTAAGCAAGACCTGTGGAGAGAAGAGGATATTCCACAACTTCTGTGTATTGCACATCCTGTGGACACCAATAGTTAAACATTAGATATAGTTGGCCACGGATCATTTTTCCGAAACATTAACATATTGTCAAAAAATTCACATATAAAAGAGAGCTTTGCGCAATTTTGTTTGCTTGTCAAAAATTTCATGAATATTTTTTAGTCAAAAAAATTAATCTAGAAACTGATCACAAACCATTGTCTCTTTAGTCAGAAAGCCTTCAAAGCAAGTGCTTAGTGAACTAATAAAGAACCATCTGTTAATAAAGAAACAGAATAAATTGCAGGAAATCATCAGACATGTTTCGAGTTAAATCTCTTAATTAAAATGACACATTCATTTATCCTGGAATTTTATCATATCTTTGGAAGACACTAAGAGCAGTCTTGTTACAATTTAGATAAAAAGATACTCTATGACTGAAGACTGCTATTTAAAATACAAAATTGTCTCATTTGAATTCTCACTCATCAGCAAAGCGTGCAATAACACAAATCAAATCAGTGTTTCTTTCTTCCGATAATATTCCTTTGAAATGATTTTCAGACAACAGCCCATCTTTTCATCCAAATGGATTTAAAAATGTTCATTGTGAATCTAATGATCAAACCGAGACAGCTGTATAATTGTGAAGAAAACCTTAGACAGAATATGTGAAGAGAGCACAGATTGTTACTTAGCAAGTTTGCATTATAAATAGAATGAAGAAGAATATATGAAGGCTCCAGCTGAATTACTGACACTGAAAAAATTTAAATTAGAGAAAATGGGTAACTGTGAATGAAATGAGCACTGTCCCGATCTTGTATCAATTTGTTATAGTGTTAACCTGTTAACCTTGACTATCTTATTATCATGAAACAAATAACAGCCAAATAATCTACAAAGAAGGCAATTAAATGATAAAATATAAAAAACTAATTCTTTTAAGTTTATTTGTATTGTATACTTGTTTTTACATAAATGTTTTAAAAAACCATGTAATTGAAAGCAATTAGCACGGGTATATCGGATGACACAACAGATATGGAAGATGTGTGCTCATTAGTAACGTGTAGAATGATGTGTATTCAGTATGGTAGGTAATGAGCAACATGTTTGTCGTATTTTTATACACACAAATACATTGAAATCCATGTGTGAGTCGTACAGTAAGTTTTGTGTAAGACATTACATTTATAAATATAACACAAGAGATTGTTTTCTTTCTGCATTTATCGCATTTTTGCTGCTGTACAATAAAATAAAGCAATAGTAAGACCTTTCAAATGATATATAACATAACTTGATACAGCAGGGACCAAAAACCCGATGACAAAATCCTGCAAATTCCTTCAAGCATTGTGCACAGAGTGCGCCTGCTGACATGAAGGTGCTCAGGCGTGTCCGCAATCAAACATTAAAATGAAAGTTCCCTCGCGTGGATGTCGCAGTCGTCTGCATGTTATGTGCAAGGTTTAAATCTTGATAAAAACACTGTTCCCCTTATTGATACCCTCTCATCTTTTGGCAAGACACATACGCTCTGTACATTTTCAATCACGGGAGCATTTTCGGTATTTTCCAGATATTATAGTAGTGAAGAGACTATATACAGAGAGCAACAGAAAAAGAGTTTATAATAAAATTAGGCAGCACTATGTCACGCGCTGGCTTAGAGCAGTTTAATAAAATCAATAATAAAGATGGTAATTTATATAATTTTGTGTTCAGTTCCATTCCTATCATCATACTGTGCTGTCCACTTCCTTTAAATTCAGCAAATTACTACTGGCAACAGGCTCTGTAATTCGATTTGAACATCAGTCAATTAGAATATTGTAAAGCCGCAATTAATGCAACAGGAGAATGTCGTACGCAGCGGAGTGTCTGATTGCCCATCTAGAGGTTGATTTAAAACAACTCAGAAGAGTTGACGAACATCTGAAGATGCTGGAGGAACGAGTGCCTGTGCCACTGACTTCAAAAGCTGGTCAAATCTATTTGTTCACTTTGTTAAATGTTAATTTAATTTAAGTAATAAACTGATGTGATTTAAATTAAATTGATGTTTTATAAAGTTTGTTGTCACATTTATTGCACAGGAACACATGATAACTATATGTTTATGGTAGCAAAATAATTATTTAGTAATAATTTTATGCGTAAACAATTTATATTTTAGTTTACACAATTCAAAACTCACTAAGCTATAAAATATCACATTACAACAGACCCTTTACGAATCGAACAAAACATAAAATACATACACATACAATTTTGAAATCTCCACAAATACTCAAATAAAAAATAACACAGATTAAAAGAACCCCTCAAACGCGAGTAGAACTTGTGCACCAAGAATCCCAAACTCAGAATATTATGAACAGCAATATATTCTAAGCTGTACATGTAATCTCAGCTGTACATGTAATGTCTATAATATATTCTATAAGTGTAAATTATTTCAGATATTTTTGTTTGCAAATTTCGGAGAAAAGAGTGTGAATAGTTTTTCTGCACTTTTGAACATACGTCAAAAATTGTGTGATTTAAAATTCATACAAAAATAGTTTGATAATGTGAAAAAGCTCCTCAATATAAATATTATCATTTGACCTAGCCACCGCCTTTTAAATTTCAAGCCCTAATTCAATCGTCATGTTGAAAAAAAATTAAAATAACTCCAAAATTTCCCTTGAAATAGTTGTGGGTAAGTGCTACAACTGTATCAACTTTCAAGTTGATTTAATACATTGCTGCAAACAAGTAAATTACGATTTAACTTTTGTTTCTATGAAAATGAGTAAGCACTATGAAGTAGCTACTCTAGCATACATTTTTAGGCTGGTATTGAATACTGAGAAAGTACTACTCACCTAGTTTTTGTGTAAATATCATCAAATGGAATTACGAGCTTAGATATCTATAAACACTTGAATATGTATAAAATATCTTTTGTTTATGTCTTTAATATCAAAACATTGTGTTTAAAGTTTGTCTTGCATCAGCTTAGAAATATTAAACAATAGAAGGTAATGAGATATTTCTTTGTAATAATCTATCTCTTAATGAGATATTTTTTCGTAAGAATCTAGGGTTTTTTAGCACGAAAGTAATATATATGATATTGTAAGTGTGATTGTAAAGGTAGATAAAGGAGCATTGGGACAGACCGGCCATGTTACACATATGCACAATGAAAAATAGAAAATAAATATAAAGGGCCGAGGTTGAAACCAGTACATGTGATTAAAGAAAATGTGAAAAGAGGAATCTGTCGGTAGGAGCATCTCTGAAGCAGAGTCTAGTGACCTGCAACGTTATATAGACAAGCAATGTTTAAATATGGATAAATTCTATTTATCAATTTAAATATAGCTACAATAGCCTGTTATAGGCTACAATAGCCTGTTATAGGCTACAATAGCCTGTTAATTAATTCGCAGTTATTTTAACTCTGGAAGATGATTGTGATACAAATGTTAGTATGTGATACATGTTCAGTTCTATTCTTTGTTTCTGTTTAGCAGTCAGACTATAACACATAATTTATTACAGACATATAACACATCAATTGTACTAATCCTTTCTTCATTATACAGTGTTAGAGTCCTAGAAACACCAACATTACAGCATGCATAGACTTGTATCAGTGTTGTAATAACAAGCACATTGCTTTCCTTATACCATTATACACACTGATATAAGAGAGCATTTGTCACTATCAAATCATTTCTGTGTGTAACTGAAGGCAACACGTGACAATTATTATGTGCCAAAAACTATGACATGGCGAACATGTCACCTGTCAGATTGAAGTATAAATGTGGCATTTCAATGAGAACGAAAGTAGGTTACAGCACACTGTTCTGTGTACATGTATGTAGACATATTCATTAAATAAATGTTTATAATTATGGCGTTGAGTAAATTGAAACTGAAGACCGTATTTGAGCTCATTTACAAGAGACAAAACGAAGTAAGATAGGGAAAGTATTTCATTCTTTTAAAACTGTTTTTTCTTTAATACATTTTATTTCCAGTTGAAACGAGCCAAGTTTAGGAGTTAATACGTTTGCCACCATGAGAGTACGATTTGAACCCAAATCAGATTTCTTATCTGGAAAACTGAATTATGGTTCATTGACTTATATAGAATTAATAAACTCTAGAAAGCTTGTAGATTTCTTTCCGAAAAATTGACCAAAATAGCAGGAGATTTTTATAAGAAATTGCTAAATACAAAGTTTCACCTAGATCAGTAGTCTACTTGTCCTGTATGTTTCATATTTAATTAGTGGGGTGCATTCAAGTATTACATAAGCAAGTTTAGGGGTGGATGCGGTAACATTTTTATTTATTTGGTTGACAAACTACCACAATATAGAATATAATAAAAAATAATATGAAAAACAATATTTATTCAAAATAATTAGGGGGAGTCCTATTCTGCTAGTGTACATTTGTGCCCAATAAAATTAATGAAATATATTATTTTTATTTCCAAAAAATGGTTCAGACCTACAAGCAGATAGAGGACACATTGATGAGGTGAGCATAAAGACATAGGCCATAACTGAAATGTTATCGAAGAGATTGTCTATACGAAAGGCTGCTGACAAATACAAAAATAAAGCTTCAACTTTGCGTTATTGGATTGAAAAGTTTTGGAAAACTTTTGAAGAAAATGAAGCGTTGTCATTTAATGCATGCGGCTCTAAGTATGCTGTTGCATAGGTTTTAACAACAGAGCAAGAGAAAACTTTTACAGTATCACAAAATGCACTACGAGCTATCTTTGCAGCAACTTTTGACTTGGGAAAAAAATAAATGAGTTGGTAGTGATTGGGCAGCAGGATTTAGAAAAAGGAATCAGAATTAAACTTCCGAAAGCCAGAAAATACTATCACAGAAAGAAGCTTTGTGTTTAATAAAAGCGCAGTAACTGAGTTTTTTCATAATTATGAATATGTATTGATGCGCTACAATTTTGCACCTGACTGTACACTAAACTTAGATGAAACGTGTGTTAACATACTCTTACCCGCACCTAAAGTTTTGGTTGGCAAAAAACAGAGGTAAGTAAGATAAATTGTATCAGTTGGATGAGGAGAGCGGGTAATGGTTTGTACTATACTACAATAGGCATTGCTCTTTCTCCTGTCTACGTCTTCCCATGTATTACTTACAAAGAATATTTTTTAAATGATGCTCCCGAAGGTAGTCTAGGTTTGACAAAGAGAAGTGGCATAGACTGCAGAATTGTATATACAAGTTCTGAAACACATTCAGCATCATAAACATATATGTACCAAGGACAACCCCATCCTTATCAGATGCGACAACTACGAGTTTCATATCTCCATTACAATGGTACTGTCTACTTGTCTCTTTTCCCACACAGGTCACATAAATTGCCACCTTGGGGCATTTTCAGGCCTTTTAAAGCCAAACTGACAATAGCCTTTAATGCTTAGCATGTCCAATGTTATTTATCAATAATATAGCGGAATTAACAAAACCAACCTTTTTAAAATCCTTTACCTCAACAAATATAACGAACGGCTTCTCAAAACCTGGAATTTGGCTATTCAATAGACTAGCAATTGTTGAAGACAATTTTGCACATATAGAAATTTTTGGTGAGAGTTCTCACTCTATTGCAGATGAAAATAGAGAGAACAGAAAAGACATGAACTTTGTAGAGATGGTAATAAGCGATAATGATGACGTTATTAAAAATTGTGAAGAAGGTGAGATACCAGTTATTGAAGTTAGCTCTCTTAGTAACCGGTTCAATGTCGTTACCTCTCCTAATACTGTTGCGCCAGGTTGTATGGTAGTATTGTCTCCTGAAATAATGGGACCATATCCAAGAAAATGTATAGGACCATATCTCCTGAAATAATGAGACCGTATCCAAGAAAACGTATTGGACCATATCCAAGAGAATTCAGTGAAAAAACTTCATCAAAAAAAAGTTAAATAAAGAAGAGAAAGGTAAATCAAGAATATTTACTGATACGCCGGAAAAAAATAGACAACAGGCATTGTATGAAGAGAAGAAAAAAAAACAAAATCGATATATCTATTGAATTTAATGGAAACTAAAATAATGAAAAAGAAGAGTCTATCGGCGTTCACAGTCACAATCAGACTGGTTCCAATAAGAGTGAACCTTTAAGTTATGATAAAGACGACAAATTAGATGACGTGCATTCTGGTCCAGAAGGGAAAAATTTTCATGTTCCTAATCCTGACGATGTAAATATTAACTTTTCTTGGTCATTAAATTTGGGAAGAAAAAAACCGTTGCTTATTATGTGGTCAAAGTCATTGTAAAATATAACATCATTGACCATCAAGTGTCATATCATAAAAAAAATCAGGATCTTATGTGTTTATTTTCCCTAGTGTAGAAGATAAAGCAAGTGCAGAGTTTAACAGTGTAGTTTTGCAATTACTGAACCCAAATTTCTCAAAAACACATCTCGCACGCAATCTCTTTATGCGTAACTCCTATTGATGTGCAATAGGAGTTGCAACAGTAAAGTTTAGTATTTATGTTATTTCTAATAAAAAATTTGTTTCAATTCATGTTTTTTTTTACCTAATATGAGGTTCTATTGTTTTTTTTAAGTTTTTCTAAAGTTTAAACACATAAATATATAAGGAATGATGAAATTGTTGATGTTTTTGTTAAGAAAACTTGCTATAAATATTGTATGTGTATAAGAATGTGGATATTGATATCTAATTTTAATTTTAAGAAACAAAATGTTACTGAATGTAATTAAAATAAATATAAATATTGATAGCTTTCATTAAAAATGTTTTTATAATTGAAGTCTTGTGAATGATTATATATTAATTACTTAATTACATTTTATGTCAAAGTGCCCCATTTGACACATCTAAGTGCCTCATAGGTGTGGCAGAATGATTCAAAATCCATTTTTTACTGAAGTCGTAATATATTCATTCTCTTCAAACTTAACTGATATTTTTATGGTGTCATAATACTTATGTTATTATATAAACAAAGCAAAAGATATATATTACGCAGTCATTTTTGTTGCATACAATATGGGGTTGAATTTTTTTGTATCAATCTGCCCCATTTCCCCTATCAAATATTTTTGTTCAATTACTCTTTCTACACCAGTTTTCTTTACATATTCTATAAAAATTAAATGCTCTGCAAAACAACCAGCTGTTACATGATAAGTTACAATGATAGTATTGACACCATACACTTATTTATTTCGACACACAAAGGGTTTCATACAATTACCTTATGTTATCTTCATACTTTGGCTAATATAGTTTTTGACATTGGTAAGAATCAATGCAGAGGATGAAAGTTTTTAATACTAAACTATTTATTTAAGGTTGAAATGGTACACAAAACCGTTGCCAATCAACTATGCACAATATTCCTTTGTGACATGTACCACAGAAATGCTTTGAACGAAGTATAAAATACGCAATGGTTGTTAATTGATTTTAAACAGTTTTACAAGACCAGAAATAGAGTGTTTTTAATGTTTTGTTGGAATTCAGTACTGAACAAAGTTCAACAGACAAAATTATTTTTTAACAATAGGAGAACAGCTATTATAAGAGTAAGAACTTATTTGTGGCGTTCTTCAATAAGTAATTTTAATATAAAACGTATGTCGTTTTGAAATATAAACACTGTTATTAATTGCTGTAGTAATTACTACGGATAAATCTGAAAACACAAGTCGAGAGGAATAAGTGTGTAAGTGGTTACAAAATGTAATTTTTCAGAATTTTATAGAATGACGACATTTTAATAAATGAGACAAGTTATTTTGAATTAAACATATTTTCTTTGTACATTTTACTGCAGAATGTTAAAACTCTTTGCAGTATTTATTTATAACAAATTTATTAAATGATTTATACGGAGTTTTTATACAGTTACAAATAGTTAATTTAGATTTTCAAGCAATTTGAATTTGAAAACCTGCAAGAAGAAAAAATTAAGATTTTCAGAATTTTTACTTTATTAATACTCCAAATCCTACATAAATGCCCATCTTCAAGTTTCCGTGTCCACTGGAAAAACCCTAGAGCTTTTGATGGTAAATTGAACGGTTAATGCCAAAATGGATACTGTTCAAAGTAATATCTTTGAAACCTACTGTTCTTGTGAGGAACTAATCATATAATAGACCAAATTATGCATACCTAGTACAATTTCAGATTGAGTCACGAGTTTCTAAAATTGGTTCTAGTCTATCAGCGTCGAGAGCACGGCTGAGAACTTGGCCTTTATGCTGCCGTTTGCATAGACTGTCATCAAATTAGATCTATAAGACCAGTAAACTAGTTCTGTTACCTTTTATCACAGAGTTCAATATCTACAGTGGGTTAGGCTATATTTGGACGTTTTCTCATGGGTATTACTTGAATACCAGCAAACGTGACAGCTATAGAGACCAATATGATAGCAGCGGTGAAACAAATTGAATATTGAAAAGGTAATATTTTGTTTTTTTTTCTTTTATTTACTTACAAAGAGTCATAATTACTACAATTATGAATCAACGTGTTTCAGCGACCATACAGTTACTCATTACACAATACTATAAATACACGACGATGATACATTTTATTAACTTTGTTTCCACTGAATCAGTGATTAAAATGAACTAATTGATAATTTAACACTGTGAACTATCTGTCAGGTATTAACATTCCTGAATAATAAATTGAACATTTATATTATAAGTAGTTTTTCATCCATACGAGGTATATTGTACTCCGACAAGTTAGCCCATATTTGTATTAACCCTTTGGCTATTGACATACAAATGTGGTATGTCATCCAATTCGTTTTTCATTCATAATTTCATTTGGTATCGAAATTGGTCCTCGTCATTTTGATAATTTCTTAGCCGCCAGAGATGCATATACAGTTTGACAGAACATGCATGCCGCACATCTAAATAGATGAATTCAACGACGTGATGCGTGTGGTTCATATAGGCAAATTTAGTGTTACTTTTTATGGTTTTCTGTTTTGTTTATTTGTACATGAAATTAATAATAAGCGATTTAATACTTAACCCAGGTCTTTTAAATTTCGAATCAAATTCTGATGATCTATGATGGTGACATTCCATAGTCATATTTCATCAACAAAATTTATTTGTAGGAGTCGGGTGGCCAACAGTGAGCCAGTAATGAACAAACACTCATTGGTCAAGAATGCGATGTTGCCAAATCGTGCTACAAATATGATAGAACTTGTTTTCCATTGCCTCCTGCACTCTAGTCGATGGCGCACTCCCACCAAGAATGCACATGCACCGTGTTGTTTTACCATCAGCAGAAAAATATAATTTAAAATATTCGACTTTAAAAAGATATGTAAAAAAAACACAAAACCCAAGGTAATGCTCAATTTATTCCTAATTACGAAGTAAGTGTCATTTTTTTACATTAACAAGAAATAATATTAAAAGCTTAAATTAAAGGATGTGTGCTCACATTGTACGAACTTACAGATAAAGAGATGAGGCAATCAGGTTATCAAGCAGCAATTCCTAACAGTTCCTTTTCTTAGTTGTCAAACAAAATAGCAGGAGATGATAGGTTGAGATCATTTAAAAAAAGGCACAGTGAATTAAGCTTAAGAAAACCCGAAGCGTGTAGCTTGGCGCGTGCTACATCATTCAAGAGAAGAATGTACAAACATTCTTTAATAATTTGAAAGAAGTCTTTTGGTGCTATCCATTTGGTCCCAATATCCCATCCGGTTTGGTGATGGTACTTGTCTATACAACCTTGAAGAAACCTCGGTTACGACTGTCCAACAACCTCAAAAAGCCCTAGTGTCAAAAAGAAGCAATGTCTGCAAAATTACAAGTGGTGAAAGAGGCGTTTTAGTAACTACTTGTTCTATTGTTTCTTATCTACAGCCAGCTATTGCGACAATAACTTATGATTATTTTACAACTAAGTTTTACTCCCACCCTGTGAGAAACTCGAAAATGAGTTTACTTGCACTTTCGGTTACGCAGCACATAGAAATCAGCCTTAAATAATTCATTAATTCATCTTAAATTATTTTTGAGACGACTTCGATCATATGAATTTTGATTGCTTTCTTAAGTTGAACGATTTCCAAGCTAACCAAGAATATCAGAATTTATATTCATAAAACTGACCTTTGTTTTGTGATTTGGTCCACGGTGCTCTTATCTCACAGTTCTTATAATAATATATTTCACTTATTACGTCCTGTTATTGCTGTTTCAATGTATGTATTGTCATTACTATTATTTTCGAATGATTTTACAAAATTGGTATGAAACTTTATTATATTGTCATTGTACAGGATTTTCTGTACTAGGTATGAAAGCAGGGCACTTTTTCCCTAGTTCGTTTTATCTTCCTGAATTGTAATTGTTTCTTTTGCTTTCTGTAAACCTTTATTGTGCATATTGTCTACAGTACTAATACATTACTTCCAAACTTCTTTTCAATTTTACCATTTGAACTTGAGCCATCTACAATGGGAGATTCATAATTTTTATCTTCAAAGCTCTTTGTATCTTTCTATCTTCAAAGTTCAAAATCTTCCTGACAAGATTCAAATGATTCTTCAGAATTTGAACGCCGGTCAAGGGAAGTCGACAGTATATCTTCAGTATCAGATGGTTCAGATAACTTTCTCATGATTGTGGTAGTTATGAGAGGAGGTTCAATTCCAGAAGTAGTGTCATCGGAAGGTGAATCAAATGTGGGGTGAACTTTCAAATTAGAAGGGAACACAAAATTCGAAGCAGCTGTAGAAGTTTGATTTACCCTTTGTTCATTTAAGGTCATCACTGGAATTTGGGGCATTGTGTTTATTGATTTGTTGCTTTCGGAAGTCATAGGTTTTATTTGTTCGCTAATGACTGTCTTAGTGGTATCGTATGAAGCAGTTGTCGGAGTGTTATCTTCAGAACAGTTTCCTGGTGTACTTGTATACCCACCTGGTGCAAAAATACATTAAAACTTGAGACAACATTGTTGAAATAATATTTAGCAAACAAGTGACTATAAAATATAAAACTAACTAAGAAATTGACGTAAATTGTCTTTTGTCTATCATACTTTAGATAAGTTTGAACCTACAGTTACGCACACTTTGGATGTTGCAGTTATGTACTGTTTTGGAGATACAGGATTAAGAAATATTGAGAATTTTAAATATTTCCTTTTATTTCTTTTCTAAATTTTCAAAAACTTATGATTTCAGGGAAAATGCAAAAAAATAAAATCTTAGCTTTTGAGACTTTCTACAAATAAAATTTTGTTTATTTCTTTTATCCTTTCAGCAATGCTTCGAGTATGTAGAATAAGCTATCTATCAAAAATTGAAGTTCCAGTTCTTTGCAATTTTCTCACAAATCAACAATTCAACGATATATGCTCTAACCGATTTTGTAGCTCTTAAAATTTTCTGAATAAAAATATTTTTTTTTGTAATGATTGTTGTCAGTCTTCGTCAACTATTATTTTATCTTCCTGTTATTTCATTGTACCGTATTTATATATTTCATTGTACCACTTTTTCTACATATAAACTTAATTTTTTTTCCATCTTTGATTCTTTAACTTCTAGCCCATAATCAAGTAGATACATATATATTGGTAATCTTGTAATTTTAATAACAATTTGTATTGCCTTCGCACAGTGAGCGCAAGATGTGATGCAGAATGCTGGTGCTCCAATCATTATGTGTTTTATCAACCCCGTATCAATGAGTTCATAAAACACTAATGTTTATCACTTTATAAGCAGAACAATACAAAAGACAATAAAATGTTACCATGATATACACGCTTACATTTTGAGAAAGTACCTTCAGCGTAAGTATAACGTTTATTATGTTTATAGTTTATTTATAGAGCGGAATAATTTA
Organism: Druceiella hillmani; assembly: GCA_039881145.1. NCBI lineage: Eukaryota > Metazoa > Arthropoda > Insecta > Lepidoptera > Hepialidae > Druceiella > Druceiella hillmani. The sequence goes on along the minus strand of JAYKKI010000019.1, from coordinate 20,626,149 downwards.
AATTCCTGTAGTTGTAGAAAGATATTTTAAGGGAACCAAAAATTAATTGTGAAATTGTACTCGTCGAACTGTTGGGAGTCTCATATGTATCCAAATTCAAACTTTTTTTTATTTATTATGTCATACAGTATTGCAGGAGATTTCTTCTAAAACCAAATACAAGAAAAACAGATACTCACCACTGGATTTGGTATCTAATACATTCTGATCACTCGACTGGCTGAATAGCTCGGTTTTAGCATTTCTCTCATTGGATTGACTGAAACCAAATCCTTGCTGGGATAGAGACGTAACCCATGCAGACACTATTTCGTCATTTATGCTCGATATGCCAAGCAACCATATTCCAGGGGCAGTACTAACCCCGATCAGCTTTGGAGTATTATCCATTGCTGTGGAGCATTTCACATCTGTTTGAGTTCCAATTGATATGAATCTACCTGTGGAAGATTTAAAATTGAAGTTATTATTCAGAGAAGTACCTTCACACTTCCACCTGGCAAACGCTTCCTTCAATTTTATATTGACCTTAAAGTGCACTATTTTCTTTACTTTCTATTCTCATCGTGGCATCAAATTGCATGACAGCATCTAGTTCAGAGATTACCGTCAGGATTGGATTTATTTTGTCATATATTTTTGTCATTTAATTTAACACATTTTAAAAATTATACTCATTTTTAATAATAATTATACATCACCCGTCTCATCAAAATTATACATCACCCATCAATTTAGATTTAGAAAGTTCCACTCGAACATAACATTTGAACAATCTCATTGTATATGCCATAAAATTCGTGAATGTTTTGAAATACAAAAGTACTGCTTGTCTGTTTTTATATTATTTTCAAGGATGGCTTTCTACACTGATGGGCCTTTGAAAATACCGATAGAACGTAAACCGGATACTTGTGTAATACAATGTAAACAGTATCCTAGTCACATATAAAATTATATTAATTAATTGTAAAACATTTAATGAACTAAAATATGAAAAGTAAGAAATGAGATTTAGGAGTTCTTTAAAGAAGAAGAAATAATTGTCACAAAAAGTTACAACAGAATGAATATTTTGAATAGGTACAATACTTTCTATCGTTCTTCTATCCTTGCGTCACTCACCATTCTGTAACATGTTCACAGAATGGTTAAATACATACAGCAACGTTAAACACATTCATCGCTTTCAATTACAAAAATAAAGAACACTAGGCTGTACCTAATTATTACTGAGCATTTCTTATTCAATATAACTTAAAACTGAAAAGACAGTGGGAGATGCAATCTGAGTGTTCATCAGATACAAAGTATATAAATATACATATATCACTTACTAATATTAGTATCAACACAGCCTCAAGGACACAGCCGAAATTCAGACAGTTATGAATAAAGTTACAATTGTATTGAACACATTAAATATTTACGCTACATATAAATGTACTAAGATCTTAAGATTTGTGTGATTAAGTACTGAGATTCACAATTTTAAAGTTTCACAAAACTTTAAAACTGTTTGTGTCCTGTCATTTCATAAACGTGAAATTTTATAATAACTTTTTATCTTCGCTTTTATGTTTAGGTTTATTACAAACTTATTTTCTAAAACCAGTCACAGTGGCTCTATATGTACACCATTTTGGTAAAGTACTCGGCTGTTGAAAAATATTTTATGAATTTATAATCGCATAGCTTCATTAACTTTAAGTTTGCACAGAACTGTAAATATATGGCCATAAGAGCACTCGTTAGTTAATAACATTTTAAATCCTAATTATTTTAAAAAATATTAATTTAACATTTTATTTTAAAACTTATCTGATAAAGAAGTTGGAGTGATTGTTAAGGTATATTATTATTAGGTTAAGGTATTTTATTACATGAAATATTTTCAAAATATTTCATCGTATTGAAGATAAAGAGGGGCAGGATTTTAAAGAACGTAAAGACCATCAAAAATATTCACTAAAGCACCATTTGATGAGCTGGACGAAAAAATAGAAAAAATGATCCTCTATTGGAGTTGACTAAATACATAAATCCTGTCTTGGAGTTGACTAAATACACAATGTTGTGACACATCTATAGAACACGAATGGCCAGTAATGGTGAAAAAATCAGGTTCCTAGCTTGCGACGGTACTCTAAAAAGAGCAATGCATCAATTTTTCTCGGTATAAAATTACATTCAACAATAAGCATAATAAATTATTGATTCAACTCTATATTTGATTCAACTCTAGTAAAAACATCAAATAAACATCTTTGTAGAAAAACTCAGTAAATCATGATATTATCCTTTATTTTATATGTGATTAGACGTATTATTCTGTAAATTGTCATATTTGAATTAATCATTTGTATGTAGGTATGTGGTAGTATATACTAAAATAGTGTCAGAGTGCGAGCAAGATGGCAAAATACATATTTATTATAGTGTGAAAAGTTTGTTTTGTAACAGCACAATATAGCGGCGGACCACAAATGCAACATAGTTTTGACAATTAATTAATGATAGACTAAATTTACGCATTTGATCGAAATATTTCAAGTTTTTGATTGATTCAAGTTATTGGTGGTTTCTTCAAAATTCAATCTCTGATTGATGGTGTGGGGGTTTGGTCATCAGTATAAACGCTTGGTAGTGAAACGGTTAGACACAAAAATATTGGTTTTGTATTGCACTTATTTTCGACACTTGAATACAGCGTGATTCTTTGTCACACTCAAAGATGTTTGTATTACACATTCCTTTCAAATACACTCCACGCACTTAAAGATGACGATACATACCTAATCCACCAGTCTGTTGCTGAGTGTTTCCAAAGCCGAAACTGGGTGTAGCTGTTGCTGATTTAGCTCCAAATGTGTTCTCTCCATACAGGTTACTGGAACTACTCACCGATGGGTTGAAGCCACCCGAGCCAGTGCCGAATGCTGATTAGTAACAACAAATCAAAATTTAATAAACAAATGTAAATACAATAACAATAATATGTTACGATCTTATAATTCTGTAAATAAAACAGTAAAAATAGAAAATTGTTCTATAAACCATCACTCATATGACTGATTTTCTGCCATCTCATCATAACTTATGTGAATGTTGTGTAATAAATGGCAAAAAAAACTATATGTATGTCAAAAAACAATTAGAGTTCCATAGTTGTCAAAATCTCTTCAAATTGTGGATCCTGCTCCCATTTATATATTTGTACTTTTAAAAACACAAGGAAATTTGTGATCAAAAGAATGTTGTGTAATAAATGGCAAAAAAAAACTATGTGTATGTCAAAAAACAATTAGAGTTCCGTAGTTGTCAAAATCTCTTCAAATTGTGGATCCTGCTCCCATTTATATATTTGTACTTTTAAAAACACAAAGAAATTTGTGATCAAAAGAATGTTGTGTAATAAATGGCAAAAAAAAAACTATGTGTATGTCAAAAAACAATTAGAGTTCCGTAGTTGTCAAAATCTCTTCAAATTGTGGATCCTGCTCCCATTTATATATTTGTACTTTTAAAAACACAAGGAAATTTGTAATCAAAAGCTTCCACAATATTCAAGGGCATCCACAATAATTATATAAAAATATTGTTTTTTAAACTTTTTGGAATTTTGTGAAAAATTTGTGTAAATATAAATTATAAAATTTACATAATAAAACTATCATGTCTTTAATGTACCTCAATGGACAACGTCACTTGTAGTAGACAATAATTTATTGAGCTTATTTTTCAACTTTAATAAAAAGTTCCCAAAAGTAGTAAAATTTGTCCAAGATACAATACAGAGTGCTATGACAAATTATTATTTTTGAATTATAGTCAATATGATAGCTCATTTTGCAGGGGAACGGATTCCCAGTTTGTGGAGCGATTGCTGATTGCCATAAAATAAAAGATAAATTATTGGTGCTAGCATTATCCGCTTATTGTTTCAGTATGTAAGCAATGCTGAATGAAGCTGATCTTTCTGTTGTGGGAATTTAAGGATTAAAATATTTATTGATTTTCACTTCCAAAATGCCACGGGCACTTTTCATCAGTACGACAAAGGTGTTACATTGATGATCTGAAGACTGAAAATTAATGCATCAATTCGAAACTTAAAGAATGTGCACTCACCATGCGTGGTTGTCCCAAAGACAGGGGTTGCACTTGTGGCGCCCATCTTAGCACCGAAAAATCCTGTCAATTGTCGAACAGGAGTTGTATTGGAGCTCGATGTCCCAAATCCACTTCCACTGCTTGCCATCTGTGGCAGGCCGAAGGTACTCATAGATGGCTTCACACCAAACAGCCCTGCACTCTGTAGATTACATATTCAAGAGAAAATATTAACTAAGTCAAACATTACTGCACATAAGTAAATCAGGAAAAAAACAGTTGACCCTTTCAGATAGAACCTTCGAACCCTCATTCATTTATTTTCACAAGTTCCCATCTGTTCCCCTCATGATTTTGCATACAATAATCTTCATAGGCTGCTTGCTATGGAAATCGGTCCTCACTACGATAAATTAAACACAAAATGCCACCCGTTCCACCCATAAGCCAACAATGATGGGACTCGAGTGAACTGTGATTAACATTACGCAAGTGTTGCATCAATACAAAGAATTGTGAAATGTTAAATCTTTTGTTATAAATATTTAGAGGCACGATATGTCACCGTTTTAAACTTTTGTAATTTAATTGAAAGACTGTATTTTGAAATTTTCCTTCCATCGCTGTAATGTTCAACGAGAGAGTTGAAAAGAAACAGGAAATTTTAAAAGACCACAGAGGTTAAACATTTACGTTATTATTTCAAAGTGTATTTCCACTGTAAGATCACAGTACGTACAATTAAATTATATGTACAGATCTGTCGCATTCATGTTGTTTCCAAAAAAATGGTGGCTATGAAGAATAAGTGATAGAAGGCATAATAATCATTTCGGAATTTTTTGTCTCTTTTTCTGTTTGTGTATCTTTACTGCACGCATCACACAACACCTACTGACCCAATTCATTTGAACTTTTTAGAAAGACAGAGGTCAATTTGAAGCAACGTTTAATTTACATGTCGTAATCGGTTCACTCAATTAGATGAAATGCAAAAGTAATATATTCAAATAACTTTTTACATTGTTTTAGGTCAACAACAATACAGAAGTGCCTTGCTACTCGACGCGTAACAACTACACATACACAAGTTATATATAATAGTATATTAGTCAATTTATAAATCAATTGATGTCTTTATTTATATGTTAAAGTGCAAAATAAAGTTGTGCATCAAGACACACATTGGCAAAGTGGGCATGGCTAGAGTTGAAGTGAGGAGTGGTGCGGAGGGGGTCAGGGGGCAGATTTGTTTAAGTTAGCAACCCAAATATCGGCAGATGCATGAGGAAAGATGTCGTCGGTGTTCTTCTGTAGATACCTTTTTTAATGTTGTAAATATTTGATATAAGCTTATTTTGTTTGTTCAATTTATTTATAATTTAAATCTGTTATTAATATTTCTAATTTAATTACTTTGATAAATTGAGTGTTATGTTGCATATATTTGGTTGCTATGTACTTTATTTTCTATACATATAATAAAACTATGGAATTAGAATTATTTCTCAGAGTTTGTTTATTTGTTCGCGCATCGTGCAAGAACCGCTAAAGTGATTTCTGTAAAGTTTTTAGTGGTGGATTCTCTTAAATTTGGAGTAACACATGGGCTATATTTCATCAAAATCGACCTAATAAAAAGCAGATGTGGTAATTTGACATTTCAAGACAAAATCAAAGTTATTTAAAAAAAAAACAGTTTATTTTTATAATTACTATAATAGATGGTTTACGTTTAATGACCTCATGACATTTGTTATAGATTGCAGGTGCATCTAGTAAATAAATACACAAGGATATACGTACCGGTGCCTGAGTAGCGGTGTTGCCAAATCCAAATGTGTTGGTTCCTGAGGGCATAGCTCCAAATGTCTGCGTTGGCTGGGTAGGGTTATTGCCAAATATATCTTAAAAACATAAATTTCAATTAGCCACATTTTTACACACCTTTACACACAACAGTCTCCAAACTCCAGTTGCAGATTTTTGCCAAAAATTAATTATATGTAAGAAACTATATTAAAAATAATCTATATTAAGAGTGTTTTCATGGAAAAACATTTTTGAAAACAATGGATTAGTTTTACACTTGGATAAATTTAAGTCACCAAATTATGATAAATGTCATCAAAATTAATATATTTAAATTCTACACAAACACAAGGTCGCATTATTACAGTGAGTTGCAACAACGTAAACACTTTGTATATTAATATAACATTGCATACAAAAATGTTATTCAAGAGGAAAATTCTAGGTTCCTTTGAAAGAAGTACAAAATAAAGACTTGTTTGACGAAGAAAATTTTATTTACAGAGGTGCAAGAAACCACACAAATGTGTGTCGTAATAACACGTGTAGAGTAGGGTGCACTAGCTTCTCTACATCTACTGGAGCCGGTTGTGCAAACTAAACTTTTTAAGTGAAACTTCGAATGAAATGCCAGTAACATTTTTCATCTTTTTCAAATAATAGATTGGAAATTGTATCGCTCAACAATTTAATGTTAATATTTCACAAACAGAATTTAAAAATTAAAAAAACTGTTCAGTATTTGCACTAAGAGGGGTTTTGTACACATTATAGCTATCATAAATAATTAAGAAAACATAATATTACCATTAAACTATTTATAAATAATAATTTTTCACAACTTAAATACATTGCCTCCTGTATCTTTGAAAGGCATAAGAATATGATGCATATTTTAAAAATGATCGACATCTAGAATTATCGCTATGGTTTTTTACCTTTGTGCTTCTAAAAACCTATTTTTTCATAATTTAAGTTGAATTTTTCAGGAGGTAAGGGAGGGGGTGACATATTTTTTCATATTTTTGAGTATTTCTCTGTAGGTATACTAATTAAAATAATGAAAACATATATTTTCAAAACCCTTATTAGTCTTTCAAACGATACTCCTCACTATTGATGGAATTAAAAAAATGTTTTTTAATGTATTATTTTGCCCCCTCCTCTCACCCTGAAATTTCCAAATATATTTCGATTACCTGCTATTGTCATATATGCAGGTTAACATGTTTTAACGATTTAATGTTTTAACGAGATAACATTAAACAATTTCTGAGAAAAACAGCTGTGACCGACGGACGGACATGTAAGTGATATTTTAAGGATTCCTTCTTCCCTTTAGAGGTAAGGAACCCTAAAAATGGTAAAGGGAACTTTATTTTATTTTAAAAGACCTGTCCTGTTATAGAAAGTACATTAAAAATATATGTAGTTTTTCAATATTTTCCTACACCTGAATTGATATGCTCTTCTGTTGCACGTAAGCTTGTAAATATAACTGTGAGACTGTGATATAAGGGCGTACAGACAGACAGGACCAAATTACACACAGTAATAAAGCATTCAAAATTTTAGAATTCTGAGTATTCCCAAAGCCTGTGTTCGTGCTGAATATGCTGGTGGAATTAGTGGTAGTTGGTAGACAGAAATCTGAATGGATTGATGTACAAATTTTTAATCTAATTACCAGGATTAATTTCATAATATTAATCTAAACGAGATGTGGTTGTGAAAGCTACATTTATTTAATTTTAAATTAAATTCCTTTTCTTTTCCCTGGTGAAATGTTAATGAACTTTCACAGCTGTGAAATTTTCTATAATTATATATTCGGATACATTACGTTATTAAAAAGAATTACAAATATTAGGTGACATTTATCAACTTTAAATGCTTTTTTTTAATTTGAAATAGCCGTTTCATAAGAAAGAGGTTTTTTGCATAATCGACATATTGCAATTTTGTTTAGCAGCTAATGGAAATATAGCTGTGAGCTACTTTGAGACTGCTACATGATTGAATAAATATTTAGTTATAAGATTTCACACAATAATAAAAATTTACCAATATGTAAATATACATTATATGCTATAGTACACAATATACTAATTTGTTATAAGCTATACATAATTAAAAAATTCTGGAACATGAAAATAAAAAAATCGAACATTTTAGCGATCCGAACATTTCTTACATGTGGATCAACGCATCGTTTACAATAATCATTTACCAGGAATGAAAGTAACTAAGTTAAATATTTTAATATCCATTGACATTTGAAACAAAGTCAAGCACGTTCCGTTAAATGATAACAATAACATGACATAAATTCATCTATGTTAGAATGTGAAACCCCTGATTGGTTTATTAGAGTTAGTTTTTAAATGTGAAATACAAAAAAGACATTTCATCTCTTCCACTCATCCATGAGTAATCTAACTTGAGTGAGAAAGCGATGGCATGTTACTCTCACTATACATAGATACAATTTAGTTGTCGCATAAAATTTAAAGGACTATAAAGATAATTTGGTTAATGATAGATAATGTAGAATAAGCAGCATCACCATAAACATTTTATACAAGTCATCAAACTCACCAGTACTTTGTCCAAATATGCCACCTGTCTTCGCCTGGTCGAAGGCGCCAATTGTCGGTGCCCCATAGGCTGGTGTCCCACTAGATGTTCCAAACAGGCCCAGTGTTGCACCTACCTGTGGGCCCCGGAGGTTTGCCGCATGTTCCTCTATCCGCAGCTCTTCCAATGATTTGTTTTCATATTCCTATATAGAGAGAAATAATTGATATTATATGTCAGTATATTGTGCTCAATCTTTGATCGTACCTGATATTTTTATTTAATAGCCTATTTTCAGAATATGATTCAAAAACCTTTTGCGTAACAGTTAACTATATGACATCGTCAATGATCTTTATTCTACCAAAAATCTTAGAAGGGATAAAGGAAAAAAATATCCTTTAGAAATGATAAGATGGCAACGGCAAATGAAATAAATAGTTGGTGTCCAATTCAAGATTGAGATATAAGATGTGTAAACAACACAATGGTGTCCAGAAAAGAAAATTCTCATTTACATGTGATATATGTTCTTGGACATTGACGAATTACTTGGGCTGCAGTGTGTTTGATATTATAACTTTACCTATAAAACATAACAAAAATACAATAGAATACATAAGAATACAATCGAATGCAGGTTAGATTAATTTTTTTCTTTGCAAGCTCTTAATTGTTTCATTGCGGTTTTTTACTTTCCTGCAACAATAAGGGATGGAGAAATTCAGTCAAATTTCCCTTTCATATCTGTTTGAAAGTGGTTTTCAGTGAATTTTTATTTCCTTTTCTATAGAAAGAGATTTAGAAAAACTTTCTTCCTGTGTGTAAGGGGATGATCATCAGTTTATCCAGCGAATTAACTAATGGTTAAACCTCCTTCCTTGCAAATACCTGCAGGCAATTTTACCACACAAACAGGATTATTGTTGACAAAAATTAACAGTCACTGACTGAAACAACCGAATGTGCCATTGGTTTTTGTTATAAAGAAAATTTTTGAGGAAAATAACAATTGTTTGGAAACATGCTATATGGATAATCTAGCTCAAACTTGATTTAGTAGGAACGTAACAAGACTTCTATAATAATTAATAGTTTCTGATAACTATACCTACAGCGACCCCGCCATCAGAATCCTGCTGAAAAAGACAGCCCTTGAATAACATAGCAATCCTATTGGCCGTGACGTAATGCTTGTTGTAAACAAATGTTAATTCTATTGCAGTTTTCTGGAATTTAGCAATTTATTTTTAAAATTAAATTTAGTCCATTGGAGTGCAAATATTTTATTTGTTTGTTATACAAACACTTTACGTAAGACTGACAGGTTATATAAAAGGATAATTAAATAAGCAGACGTAGTCATGATGACTGAACGCTTTTCAAATAAATCTGACTTTACATCTGCAGGAAGTAAAGGAGTGAGACGTTCAAGATATAAAATATTAATTTCTCATAATTTAGATAAGTTTTTGACATTACAATTTATTTCTTATTCCTATTTTGAATCAATGCCGATTGCTAAACTTTGAAGCTCTGTATAGTACGCAGGTTTAGGGTACGGCGTATGGCATGTGACCTACACAAATTTAAGATATTGGGATTATATTTAGCCAGGATATTTGAACAGATACCTAAGTACGCACTATTTATTGTGCGATTTTTTAATATATTTCATAGTTTACTTACATAAAAGTTATGCAAAACCACTCAACATAGTATTTGAATGAGTGACGCACAATATACATTGCAAAATGGGTGTGTTTAAACGGTGTTAATAAAAAGTTCAAAAGTATTTAACTTTTTAAAATTAATTAAGCAAGGGAATTGAGCCTGTAATATATTTTAAGATTGTCATTGATGCATTTAAACCTAGTTCCGAAATAAATATTTTACATTTCAATCATAATATATCTATAGCGAGAAACCAGTTACTGCATACAAGTAAGTCAAGAAAAAAAAACAGTTGACCCTTTTACATAGAACCTCCCTGTACCTGTTTCCCTCGTGTAATACGAATTTATATACAACAACCTTCAAAGGCTGCTTGCTGTAGAAGTTGGTTTTCACTACGATAAATTAAAACAGAAAATGCCACCCGTTCCACCAATAAGCCAACAATGATGGGATTTGAGTGAACTGTGATTAACATGGAACTAGGATTAACATGACATTGCATCAATACAAAGGACTATAAAATGTTAAATCTTTTTTTAATTTTAAAAATTTAGAGGCAATAAAGGGTTAACTAAAACTTTTGAAAAATTTTATTGAAAGGCGGTATTTTGATATTTTCCATCCATCGCTGCAATGTTCATTGATAGAAAGAGTTGAAAATAAACAGGCAATTTTAAAAGGCCACAGAGGTTAAACATTTACATTATTATTTCAAAGTGTACTTCCACTGTAAGATCACAATACGTACAATAAAGTTTTATATACAGATCTGTGTTATGAACTTTGCATGTCCATACACTGAAAAAATTTAGGAAGAAAATGGTGGCAATGGAGAATAAGTGATAAAAGGCATTAAAATAATTTTTGAATTGTTTGTCTGTTTTTCTGTTTGTGTATTTTCTATGCACGTGTTACATACACTAACTACTGACCCAATTCTTCTCTTACTATTTCTATGTCCTTCTGCACATTTCAATTTTATAAAATGTTTATTTTTTATTATTTTATAAAAGGTACATTTCGACAAGTTAAACTAACAAATAATTGCGTTTCGCGACTGCCCACCCTCGAATGCGTTTACAATTTCAAATTGATCACTCAACGAAATCACTCCAATTTTTCGTTTCAACATTTTCAGAGAACAACATCAAACCTGTACTTTCTCTAACTATTGTTATCAACTGGAACCAAATGTTGAGGTTGAGCAGGTAAGAACAAGGGTACAAGTGCGCTGCAGATGTCTTGTGATTCCATTGAAAACAATGACGTTTTGGCTTTCTTTGTCTACAAACAAGGACATGGTTTGGCTTTAATTCGACTTGTGAGTTTTGAGATTTCCATTAAAATGTTAATGTAAATAGTCTCGCTTACAAAGTCTAGAGTAAGAAACTGTCACTTACAGAGATCTAGATGTGAAAAATGAATCTCTCTGAAAGAGGTTCTTACATAGTCACGCATAGAGGTATTTAGGTATAAAAATGACGGGACCTGACTATTGTTGTCGCTTGTAGAGTTTTCTTACTTATCCAGTTTTCGCTTATCCAAGTTCGACTGTAGTTATATAAAGTAATATATTAATATATTTTTGTACATCAATATGTAGCTTTATTTATACTTTAAAGTGCACAGTAAATTTTACACCAAGATACACATTGGCAAAATGGGCATGGCACGAGTAGCAAGTGAGAAGTGGTGCTGAATTACCCGAATATCGGCAGATGCATGAGGAAAGATGTCATTGGTATTCTTCTGGACATAATATTGTTTGATGTTGTACGTATTTGATGTAAGTTTACTTTGTTTGTTCAATTTACTGAAAAGTTAAATCTGTTGTTAATATTTCTAATTTAATTACTTTGGTAAGTTTAGTGTTTGGTTGCATATATTTGGTTGCTGTGTACTTTTTTTTCTATACATATAGTAAAACCTATAGGATTAGAATTTTTTCACTGAGTTTGTTTATTTGTTTGCGCATTGTGCAAGAACAACTAAAGTGATTTCGGTGTAGTTTTTACTGGCGGATTCTGTTAAATTTGGTAACACATTGTCTATATTTCATCAAAAGCAACAAATGAAAAGAAGATGTTGTAATTTGACATTTGAAGACAAGCATACTTACTTAAATAACAGTTTACTTGTATAATTAGTATAACAGATAGCTGACACGTATTAACCTCATAATTAACTTAATAATACTTTTATAGATTACAGGCGCATCTAGTCAATAAATACACAAGGATATACGTACCGGTGCCTGAGTAGCGGTGTTACCAAATCCAAATGTCTTGGTTCCCGAGGACACAGCTCCAAATGCCAGAGTTGGCTGGGTAGTGCTATTGTCAAATATACCTTAAAAATATAAATTTCAATTAGCCACATTTTTACATAACTTCTTTACACACAGCAGCCTCAAAATTCATTATATGTCATAGAAAAACATTTTTGAAAACAATGGATTATTTTTACACTTGGATAGTCATCAAAATATGATAAATGTCACCAAAATTAAAATATTTAAATTCTGTACAAATACAAGATTGCATTATTGCTGTCAACTGCAACAACGTAAACACTTTGTATATTAATATAACATTGCACAAGAAAATTTTTTTCAACAAGAGGAAAATTCTAGGTTCCTTTGAAAGAAGTTGAAAATAAACACTTGCTTAATGAAGAAAATTTGTTTTCACAGAGGTGTAAGAAACGCAAACGCAAACATATGTTGTAGTAACACATGTAGAGTAGGGTGCACTGACTTTTCTGCATCTACTGGAACTGGTTATTCAAATTAAATTCTTTAAACAAAACTTCTAATGAAATGCTAGTTAAATTTTTCATCTCTTTGAAATGATTAATTGAAAATTATACTGCTCAACAATTGAAGGTTCATTATTTCACAAATGGGATTTAGAAAAAGAAATAAATTGTCAAGTATGTGTAGAATTGGCAATATAAAGGGTTTTGTACACATTTAGGTTCTTATAAATAATTAAGGGAACACAATATTGCTATTAAACCATTTACAAATATTAATTTTTCACAACTTAAATATATTGCCCCCAGTATCTTTGACAAGCATAAAAACATGATGCGTATTTAAAAAATGATCGACATCTAGAATCATTACGATAGTTTCTTAACAACCTTGACGTAGGCTTCTAAACACAGTGTTTTTTCATAATTTAAATTGAGTGGATCAGAAAGTTGTCATTATAGTAGTAGTCATTATAGTAAGTAGTCATTATATGTCTGTAGATATACTACCTAAACTAATGAAAAAATATTTTTAAGACCCTCATTAGTCTTTCAAATGATACTCCCCACTAGATATGGAATTAAAAAAATGTTTTTTTAATGTTATTTTGCCCCCTCTAGGGAGGGAATGTCTCTCTAAAATTTCCAAATATATATTTTTGGGTGCTATCTATTGCAATATGTGCGAATCAATATGTTTTATTACTATGCCAAATTTCAAGTTTCTACATTAAACAGTCCCCGAGAAAAACATCTGTGACACATGATGATACGTGAATGATCCCATGAAGTTTCCATTTTTCCTTTAGAGGTACGGAACCCCAAAAATGGTAAAGGAACTTTATTTTCAATTTAAAAAACCTGTCCAACTATATTTTACTTGTATCGGGAAGGTATGTTTTAAAAATACATGTGTTTGTTCAATATTTTCCTACATGTCAGTTGAGATGCTCTTCTGATGTGCGTAATCTTAAAACTGTAAACTGTGAGACTGTGATGGGAGGGCATACAAATGGACAGGATGAAATTACACATGGTTTCTATACTGAAAAAAATGACAAGTAAAGTCATAAAGCATACAAAATTTTCGCATAAATAAGTATTTAAATTTAAGGGATTGCTCACCAGTATTCTGAGTACTCCCAAACCTTGTGTTCATGCCAAATATGCTGGTTGAACCTGTGGTAGATGCTTCACCGAAACCTAAATGAATCGACATACAAATTTGTAACATAATTACAAGGATTAATTTTGTATCAATATAAATTAGATATGGCTCTAAAAGCTACTGTTATGTAATTTTCACGATAGTTGAATTACTTTTTTCACTGATGAAATATTAATGTACCGAGATGTAAATATATATTATACACTATAATAATTATGAAATTTTGAAACATGAAAATAAAAAAACCAAACAAGGCGACAATCCACAGGATTCTTACGTGCGATCATTACATTGTTTACCATAAGCATTGAAAACAAATGAAAGCAACTAAATTAAATATTTTAATATCTATTGGCTATTTTACTATATTTTAATCTCCAATGTGAAATTTCGAATCCTCTGATTGGTTTATTAGAATTATTTGTTACGTGTCAAATACAAAAAAGACATTTCATCTCTTTCACACATTCGTGAGTAATATAGACTGGAGTGATTAAAGATTTAAAGGAAAGACCTGCCGACAAAATAAGCGCCTTAGCCTGACATGGATTTGATTTGGTATCTCACTAATATTTTTTCTATAATTAGAAATATACATTTTTCCAGATTAAAAATATACATTTTTTCTTTTTAACATTCATTTGAATTGGGTTAATGCAAAAAAATGACAATTTATTAAAATCAAATTCATTAAAACTTTCATAACCAACGCCAAGTAACCAACGCCAAAACAAAATACATCACGACCATGCTGTCTCCTTGTGAATTTGCATGCTATGTGAGTATTACGTTTGCAATGGGTGTGGCTGTAAGAAGAAGGAAATACGAAGACAATTGAAAGCTCCAAGCAGCAGCGAGCATTAATTGTGCAAAAAGCAATGAATCTTTGTTCATCGTATCCCAATAAAGTCACAAAAAATATAAAAACTTCCTATATCGTCGAAAAATATGTAATGTGTTAAATGAAAACACTGTATTTTAAGTTAAAATATATAAACAGGATACATTTAGACTTTCAACATGCTCGCTAACCTATAAGGTTAGCTTAATATTTGCTGGTGGAATTTTAATAATTATAGCTACCTCCCTTTTTTATGTGCGCTTTCATTAATCTGTTTGTTTTTTTAGAGTTCTGTACAGACAGCATGAAAACGGATCCCTTATGGTAAGATTTTGTGATCTGTATTTCAGCAGCTACTATTGCTATAGGCTTTCAATTTAGAACACTATTGTAGAACTTGCTTATCTGCAGCTATTTCCAGTGAAAGAATTTTGCAATGTTTTAATTTTTATTGAAAATTAGGTCTATAATGAGGGGGTTGACGTTAAAAGTGTGGCGACGCTGCCAAATTATCATATTATATGAAAGCGCTTTGTTTACACCTTGCAAAACTGTATAGAAAATTCCTCCATCATCTTTGAAATTTGCGGGTCAGAATATTCAGACTAGCAGAAGATCTTGAACATAGGAAAAATGAAACTCAGTTCCAGACAGAAAAAAAAGTAAACCGTTAATTGTTTTTTCCTCCCTGACTCCTTAATTTTTAGACCATAATCATGTAGATGTGTATACATTTACAGAGTAAGAATAAGACAATAATTTGCAAGACCATGTAGCCTCTGAACGAAATCATTACTACAATAATAGTTATCGAGTTACGTGTTGTCAGCTTGCAGCGAGCAAGCGCTTGAGACACTGTTGCCGTTGTTCCCGGCTGTCGTCAGCAAAGGATTTTTGTTTGTATTTTGTTGGATGTTTAAATACAATAAATATTAAAAACTATACAAAAGGTATAAACATTTAATTGTATACGTAAAAGTTCACACAATTCACAGGTGGCTGTTGTTGAAACTTTTTCCAGTCACTGTAAACATTTACAGATAAGACATATAAATGTATGATAAACTCATTGCAATTCACACTATGCACATTTGGTGGGTTTTTAGGATTCCGTAGCCAAATGGCAAAAACGGAACCTTATTATTTCCCCATGCCCATCTGTCTGTCTGTATGTCACAGCCATTTTATTCAGAGATTACTGGCACTATATAGATGAAATTTGCATGGTAAGTGCCTTCTAGGAACAGCTAAATAATGAAATAGTGGAATTAGGAAAAGGGTAGCACTCCACACATGTAACTGAGGGTTGAAAACAAAAATTCAGTGCACATAGGCATGTTGAGTATCGCTAGATAGGTCTTAAAAAATTATATAGAGGTTACAAAATAATTTTTTTGGTTAAGCCATTAACTGGTAAGGTACGGTACTTTTAAACTTTTAAAAAGTGTGTCATCGCCTAACTTTTCCACTAATGTGTGTAAAATTCTGAAAAAAATTGAGATAGTAATAAATATAATTGGAACTTAAAATAAACTTTCAACCAAATTTGGTTTGTATAACGTACGTCGTATAGTTTTTGAGATACGGGATATTTTAGGCACTGACCAAAGTAATAACTTTGCTTTTCACAATGACTTTGAGAAATACAAACAGATTTTTGCTGCCAATACAATGAATATTGCGTATATGTAAATATTTACTTGTATTGAAGTATATATATACATATATATATATATATATATATATATATATATATATATATATGAATTATTATGCCTACATCAGTTTTCGGAGATTTTAATGAAGATTTTTTTAATGCTATTTTTTCTCCTCGCATGGTAATCTTGTTGTACCGAGCGAGGAGGAGCACACCTTCATATGTTCCTGGAAATTATACTCGTGAAGCTGGAATGCATCACCTTCATTCAGCCATCACAAAGCTATACGGGCACGCATGCAGGTAAACAGCATGATGGTGTACGTTAATACAATCATTGATTTAGGAAAGGCTTACTTCATGTATCTTGTACTCGGATAACTATGTTCAGTTTAAAACAAAAAACTATAAATTATTATGGCATTTGGTATTGACTTTAATTATTGTTACATTTGTTTAAACAAGTAGGTGATGACAATATGAGGTATGTACTTCTAAAGTCGTTCTCCAAACGCCCTGACTGTCAAAATACACCTTATTATGCATGAAATAAGTTTAATATTGTTTGGTGCTACGGAATCATTCACGCGCGAGTTCGACTCGCACTTGGCCGGTTTTTTTCAATCTCTGTTATTCTATATTTGAATAATTAAGGAGAATGCAATATTGTGTGTGCGTGCGTCGCAAAGCGTGTCTGTTTAGCGTGACGTCATCGGTGAAGATGGTTAAGTATTTGTAAGATGAAGAGTACTTTCATACGGCGCTTTTAATTGTGTTCGTAGCAAATATATTAACTGTTCTCGTACGAAACAATTACCGGATGATTATTTCGCTACCAGGAAACACGGAGTTGACACGTGTTTCTATGCAATAAATTTGACAACACAGTTTACAAATCAATGCTTTAATTTAAACAACGCCAGCTCGTTGGTTAAACTAAATTAACAAATCTATTTTGAATAAAGTGAACAAAGATATTTGAACAGCTGTTGAAGACGTCGGTAGCGACGTTTGACCTCACCTCTCTCGGAGGGCGTGAGCGCTCGCTCCTCCAGCTTCTGCAGACGTTCGTCGATGCTGGCGTGTAGTTTCGAATCAGCCTCCAGACGTGCGATCCGACCACGCAAAGCCTCACATTGCGAATTGAGCGACGCGTTCTCCATCGACACTCTGCTGCATTCCTCCCTCACGGCTTCCAGTTCTTTCATTATCCGCTCGAACTTTTCATCGATTAACTCATCAGTCATTTTTCTGGTATTTCCGCCCGCACTCGCGCTTTTCTGATGCGCGTCACTCTGACCGCTGGTTGCAATCCTGCAACATTCTGCTGTTACATAATTTGCAGCATTACAACAGTCAGATGGACCGATGTCCAAATCGAAATGTAGTGCCCGTTCCCAGACACATTTTTCCGGATTCAAAGGACGTGAACAGCGCAGTACGGTGAGGGGAACGGAACTGAACACAAGATTACGTAAATAACCATCTTCATCCTTGATCTTGTTAAATTGCCTTAAGTCAGCTCGTGGTGTAGCGTTGCGTAATCCCTTGATAACCTCATCTCCTGTCCCTGTCTGGCGGTGCTTTTCATTAATCCAATGACTTTTAGACGGTGGAAACCTTCCCACGATGAGAAATTTATCGTGTGGATGTGTCTTGTTAAGCGATGTGAGAGTGTCGATGAAGGGATCGATGTTTTCACACCATTTGAAGAACCCGCACGCAACGTGCAAACGACTGCGACATCCGCGCGAGGGAACTGTAACCCACACACAGTCAACTCCGTCTGTCTGCCACTCGCTGCGAACTTGCGCCGACAGGTGTTTGCGGACAGCTATGAGAATACCATTTATTACACGACTACGATTCAATCGAAAAATATCGAACGCGTCAGTGTCGACCAGTTCTTCATCCGCAGTATGTTCCCGTAAACACGAGTCCGCAATACAAATAACGTCGTGGTCTGATTGCGAGCACGCGCTTCTGAAATTCTCATAGGGGTGATATAAAGGAGCACGTTGATAATATATGTTTAATGGAGGCATTGTGTTGAATAAACCGTATTCCGAATTCAAATGTTTAACCTCGCGCTCGTACGCAATAACCGAAACAACCGCCTGGCGGCAATACCGCTCGACTCCGACTCGCCAACAGATCGAACGAGCGCTGTATTGACTGCACAGCTTATCTTATCCGTATCTACTTACACAAATAATAAAACAATAAAGACGGCAATGTTTATAATTTAAATATTAAAGAAATGGTAATTCAAACTGCTATAAACTAAATTAAAACGCAATAACTTACGAATTTGTTAACTGTATCTTTAAGAGACTGTCTGTCCGTTTGACAATGCATCGCGTAGAAATTAATAAATACATTTAGGTTCCGGTTTCACTGTTATTTTCCTATCAGTATGTCCATTCGGTATCGTATAAAAATAACTTAGCTAATTTATATTAAATTTTAACTACTTAATTTACTCTAGGAAAGAAGGTAATATAAAAAACAATATTAAAAAATTGAAGAAAGAAGAAAAAAATGTCGATCTGATAATGATAAAGACATGATTAACCGTCGACTATAGATCTCACTGTCACTAACAAATGGAACAACCGACTAGCTCATGCGAGTGAAGTCACTAGCAAAGAGCATGTTAAGAACGAATAAAACGGATATAAAAACACACAACGATATAAAAAGTGGCAAATGGTGCATTCGCTAACGATGCACGCAAAATGTTGCAATTTTAGTAAAAGATCATTAAAATTGATTTGAGTCCTTCGTCAGCACACATCGTTTATAGAATATGTGATGTGGTTTACTGTTATGTTTAACTCGTTGTCGCGTGTGACCTGTGTAATTATTGTGTGTAACGTGTATTACCTTATAAAGTTATTGGGACAACTACTCCGTAAGTTACAATGACATTAAAATCCTTGCATTCGATTTGCTTATTTTTGGTCTCCTAAAGAAATATTACGTGTTCAGTCCCTCAGTACTGTCGTTGCCAAATGCCCCGTATTTTTGTCCATATTTTAATTGTGCTACTCGCACAGCAACTGTCCCGTATTTCTGGAGTCTGAATGCAATCGAGTTACCTTCTGCGTATACGGTCTTACAAGCAGAAGGCAACTCGAGTGCGTTCGTCTGTCAATAGTGAACAAACAGAAGCAACAAGTATGCAATGAATAGAAGTGATGAAAACCTGAGTCAATTTTCTCCGTACATGGTTTGGACGAAATTAATTGCAATCAACTCATGTTGTTTTTAAACAGGTTTCTGTCTACTGTTATTTAGTTATAAATAAAACGCGAGAAAATCTGAAAACTACAAACCCGGATACAAAAAGTATTTCTTATAATCCCGGTATCGACTCGTACCACGATTACCAACGAGGGGCCTTTTTCTAGGTTGCGATGGGTTAACACATAACTGAGATCTTAAAGACCGAAAACAGATGAAATGACCTTCGTCTGATTATTGCATTTTTCACTCATTCAAAGTTCTAAAACTGAAACATTGGCGAAAGATTCAAGACGCTTTACGTCCGCTAAAATATCAATATGGTGCAATTTAAAAAAAATAACAGATGATATATTCGTGTTCACACGTTGATCTGTAATTAATAAGGTTTCTTTAACGCATTAATATATAATTAACATTAAATAATTTATTTTTTAAATTCCCGATTTGCGCCTACAAGGTGCTACTATACATTTGAAATGACTCGAATATAACTAACAACAGTAATTACTACGAAACAAATCAGAAACAATTGTCTGCGAAATATGAAACAAAGAGTCAATCAAATAATGTTCAAGCAAGCAATATCAAATATAGAAAAATGTTCTCGATTTGTTCGACTCGGATAATGGCGTTCAAACCCCTTTACTTGTTTTACCTGGATGCAGTAAAGATGCCGCTAGCGAAGTATCGAGTTTAATTAACGGAGACCTTGGAAAGAAATGAAACAGATGTCCGCTATTTCAGTAGAGAATACAAAAGTTAACTTTGTCAAAAATCGTTCTGTTTATATTCCAGTGGATTAAAATGACAATATTGTAATGGCCTATTGCGTCTATCTATTCTTCGTAATGCTGCCAAATACTGCACTGATACATCGGACTTCGATATGAGAAGTTTCAATTTAAAAATGTGCATTTAGTCGATCGATGAAACGCTTTAGAACATCACTGGCGAGAGTCAAATGAATTGCCTCGCTTGATGGAGGAAGCAGCTCATGAAGCAGAGGATCTCAGCATCCGTATTTCTCGTTTGTTCAAAATATAATGCTTTCGGCAGAAACATTAATGAACAAGATCCAATCAGATAGTTTTATATTTTTTTAAAAGTATGGAGAAATTGAAGATAATAGCAAAAAAATCAACAAAGATTTTTTTTAAATAATAATAAAAACATGATTTTTTTATATAATTTCCTTGTCTCTCGATGTCCTATTTAAAATCGTAAAATCTTGTATTTACAATTTATACAACATTTTACAATTTATATAGGACAGCAAGAGATGAAAATCATTTTTTTATATAATACCCTTGTCCATAATTTCTTTGTCCCTTTTTTTTCTTTTTCTATATCTATCTCCTACAGACAAAAACAGTCTAGTGACCCAATCAATACAGAACTTTATTCCATAGAGAATCACTTCCATACGGTACGCAACAATATTATGGAGTCCACTAAATATAAATAAACAAGTGCGTCTTCAGTGCGCGCGTTCAGATATCGTCTAAAATAAAAAAATATACTTCGAAATGTTAACTGAAGCAAAAGAGCTGTATTTTTCAATTAATATAACTCATTTGAAAAACATTCAACAGTTTCAGAGAAGGTTTGGGAAAAATGAAACATGTTTTTTGTAAATGAATGTAAACCATTAAAATATCTAACCTGCATCTATTAATAGGTCAGTTACCGTCTCAACTCTCAAATACAAGTTACAGTATTTTTGTTGCAAAACAAATACGTTAGATTCGAAAAACGTACGAGTATGTGGTGTAAAGTAAAGCAATCTTTTGGGCAAAACATTCGGAATAAACTAACAACTTAGTTATGAAATATTAAGAAAAACGCTCAAAAATGCAAGTGGCCTTAATCTAACTACACTTGCTACGGGCGCACTATTTTGAAAAAGTAACTGACGTTGGATTGACAAAATGCATTTCCAAACGTTTTCCGCACTATTTCACAATTTATTTCTCAACCGATGGCCAACATTTTGAACAAAGACTTTCTTTGTAGTAAACCATATGCATGTTTCTAATTTGTTGTTTTTATTTTGCATTCAATAGACTGCAACTTGTATTTGAGATGGCAACCGACATTTTAATGCGGCCCCCGTAAAAGTTATTAATTAACGTGTGTAGTGTTTCTCGCCCCGTTTTTCCTCAAAAACTACAACAGATACGTGTTTAACTGATGGACTAAATGTAATGTACAAAATTGTACATCCTACAGTTTTCATCTGCATTTTATTTTATATTTTAACGGTTTCCGAGTTATTCGTAAAAACGCATTTCAGGGTGCTTTTTATTTTCTCATCTTCCCTCAGAAGGTTAGAACATTTTCACTATAGATGTTGTTAATATGAACTTATTACAACTTCTATGTACAAATCAGCTTCTGGGCTTTCAGTCAACATGTTGGATTTTATTTCACTGGACTACATGTGTATATAGATCGAAATAGCTTCTATTTCTAAATAATATTAACACACGATACACACATTTCAAATAGCTGACTTTCAGTATCAAATTTTGTAACAGTTTTTGATATTTGGAGCAAATTACGTGGCTATTACATGTCAACAAAACGAGCTACTATACTGCTAATCCTCTTGGCGAAAATGAACAATCTTTTAAAAGGAGATTATTGATGTGTGCGAGCATTAAAAGGAGAAGATGAAGCGAGATAATACAAGATTTAGCGCGCATCGCATGTGGAATGTGACGTAAACACATCAAAGACAGAGGGGTGACGTATGTTTGATTTAAAGTGCAAGTGTCCTGCTGGAAATTCTTGACAATACAAACACTGCGTTGTAACGCTCTTGTTGTTATTTTGCACTTTCTCAAGTTGTACTGCCTTGAGCAATTGTGACTATCTATTTCAATAAACGTAAACTTTGTTCTGTTGCAGAGTGGATGAAGAGGAGCTTGACGGTTTGAATTGTCTGAATTTCGAACAACAACGGGAGTTAATAAAGGAATCCCCTCACGTAAGTTATTAGTGTAAACCATCAATTATATAGACGTGTCATTAGCGCGCTAAAAGTGGTTCTCTAAAGATGTGACAATTTGTTTCATCTTCAATACGACTGTCTATTTTATATACGTGCTTTCGTGGATTCTCAATATATTTTATCATAGTTCGTGCGTGGCGTTCATTGGGGCCATATTTTCGTGGTCGTTTATGTGGGTACAACGTGCCAACTGAATATGACGTCATAGCTGTGTGCGACAGGCAGTGACACGCGTTCACCTGCACCCCTCACACACTGCTTTAGCCACGCCCACTCGACATTTTGTTGTAAAATAACTGACTTTATTCTTTCTATCTTCAATTGCATCGAATTTTGACGACAACTGTGAAAGTGCGAGCGTGCGTGTACAATATCACTGTGTCTATGTCTAAATATTTTTAATAATTACAATTAATTGGGCAGTGTTAATAACCTACAATCTATAGCTGTGTTAATGATTGTATAGCACACGCCGTTTTGTGTTTGTTCCCCACATTTGTATTTAGCTTTTTAAGTTGCCGTAAAGTGTATAAATACCCTAAGCGACAACGACTTGTGGAATCTTGTAATATGTAGCGACAACGACTTGTGGAATCTTGTAATATGTAGCGACAACGACTTGTGGAATCTTGTAATATGTAGCGACAACGACTTGTGGAATCTTGTAATATGTAGCGACAACGACTTGTGGAATCTTGTAATATGTAGCGACAACGACTTGTGGAATCTTGTAATATGTAGCGACAACGACTTGTGGAATCTTGTAATATGTAGCGACAACGACTTGTGGAATCTTGTAATATGTAGCAATTAACGACATTGTTTTTTGTAAATGCTTGTATACGTTAACCGACAGCTGGTGTTAGGATATCATGTTATTCCGGTGAAACGCTGCGGATTTGTCCATTAACCTTCCATTCAACGACAAAAAAGAAGAAGAAGGAGACAAGAACAACGAAATTGAACAGTCTAGTGTTTACCATTTTCGTTACGATACCGCGGCTGTTTCAAAGTCTAATTCAAGTTTTAAGTTGATTCAACAATTGTTAACCTCCCTCTCAGTAACAAATTTATTGGCGAAATAACAATCGGTTTCATTACAACTCACTTTCATTTCTCAATTAAAATTCAGAAATAAAATTGGTACTTAAGCTGGTTAACTTGTATCATATTGCTGATGTTAGAGTAAACAAATCTAAGCTGTGTAATTTATACAAAATATTTATAGTTCCATCAGAACTGACTTTAATTTTCATTATAAAACATGGTTACAACACACACTTAAAGAATTAACCATGTTAATTGTTAATTCGTACGTGCTCGTATCAAACATTAGGGGGTTAAACGATCCGTCATATCTAGATCAATTTCAGGCCGCGCCTGTATTTTTCAATACGCTTCAGGTACTTATAGCTAAGTGCATACCTAGTTATCTTAATCCAATTATTTGCTGATAAATGTTTTGCGAGTATCAGTGCCGCGATACAAACCGCAAATGTCATTTATTATATATACTTTCATATTATTTAAACTTTGGTCTGTGTAGGCACATATTTGAAATAAAATTGGAACAATACATAAAACAACAACACGGCTACGTCCAATTGTGACACTTATGATGGTGAAGAATTTCTCAATTTTTAAACGTTGTTAGTTGCTACTTTATAAATTTACGCACTGATACTCCACGACAATATCCAACTCGAGAGCTATAAAAGTGTATCAATGGTTTTATTTCACTAATGAAATGTTTATGCCAACTAGTATATGTGCAGGTCACGAACGTTGCGTCAATCGTGTTTTATTCTGATACTACTGGTACTAAAATTGTCACAGTGTAGAGAATATTGACATGATCCCTACACAAGTGTGACACACTGAATAGTGCGCTGTCGGTCGATCGCTATTTCCGTCGCACGTATTCCCCGCACTACTGGAATCCATTTAACTGCTGGATGTATCACTTCACAAATAAACAATGAATTATTTTCTTCATTTAACCCTCTATCTATCTTACGAGTGATTTGTAGTCTATCTTGTAACGCTACTGTGTGTATGTCGTGTACATACTCAAAGTAGGGTAGCAAAGTAGCTGCGGAGACAGATTCAAAAACCAGGTTGTCACTCACTCTTTCGACAAGTAAGATCGAACAGTACACGGTTAGTGACGTATTTGTATCATCTGACTTGTTTGTAATCAAGTTTTCCAACCAGGTCCTAAATATGAACAACAAACCATATCTACAGCAATTTCAGTGTGAAATAATGCTGCTAGTCGGCTCTTCCCTTTCGAGGATATATGCTAAATGCTACAGGAATGCGGCATCTACGTTTCGGCTAATTTAATTCAAATAAAAATTCAATGCATTATTTCCTATGAAACGTTAACTACGAGCTGAAACGCATCAAAATTGAACACATATTTTGTCACAATATTGACTCTATATACATCTGCAATAATTATCACACAACAACCTTTCAAACGTGTTTCGAACCCGCATCAACCTAAAGTATTGCCGCCATTTTTGCTCTCCAAAACATTGATGAATTCAAATTCATCCCAGAACAGCAGTCAATAACGGATATAGTGGCGATTTATTGAGAGACAGACAGATGCTGCCATCTTGGTTCGCAACAAACTTTGTGAAACTAGAATTCAGCACCCCTAAAGTTAGTCGATATCAAATACGGTGACGTTTTATTGTGAGACACACATATCGCCGTCTTGATTTCCAGAAACTCCGTTAAATTCAAATTGAATACCTAAAAGTTATTAGAAATCGAACATAGTGATGATTTATTTCGATAGAAGCGGATGTCACCATTTTATATTCCAAAGACAGTACCGGGATGACTGAGCTTTGCTTGGTGTATTTCAAGTTTCCCGTACGAACATGAAATTGCTCGTTTAATTTTATTAGATTTGCTTTGAATCTCAATAGAATCGTCAAAGATTATCGTCGACGTGGTGTTTCTTCCTCTTCCCCCTCTCCCACAACCCCACCTTCTCCTTCCTCTTCTCCTTTCCCTTTCCTTTTCCCTCCCACTCCCCCTTCAGATGCCACTCACCCCCCTCTCCTCTTTCCTTTCCCCTGCCCACTCCCTATCTCTTCCCCTTCCCCTCCGCCTCCTCCACAGCCACAGCACCCCCTCCCCCTTCCATCATTCAAATCTTATCTAACATACGTAAACACACAAAATAAAATTAGAACAATATGTGACGTGTACAATTGACCACACTTACGAGTCGTATCACGACACTTGCGAAATATTTATCAGCTAATTATCGGATTACGGTAAGCATGAAATTATCTAAAGCGTTTCGATAAAGACAAGTGTGGTTTGAAATAAAATGTGGGATGTTATCTTAACTGGCAACAACGATTGGTGAATTTTTAATGATGTAGAGTAAGATATGAAAAATTAATAAAAAATAATATTTATGATCATAGCTACCTGTAAATAACAAAATAACTCCATAGTACAGCTATTTAATAATATAATTATTTGAGTTAATACATTTGAAAATAAAACTGTAAATATTGTATTACAATAAAGGTAACGTATAAAAAGTGAATACGAATATCACACGTGCAGCTTATTTCATTCACAACTGTTGAATTAATGTTGAGTTGGTGAAGTAGCGTGGATGATTGTTGAAATATTCCTTGATGAGGAATCCGGACAAACAGCCAGTATACAACTCTCGATGCCACCGAATAGAATAAGTAAAACAGAGAAAGTGCGGTGACGGATTTACGGTTTGTATTTCCTCCACCACAGACTACAAAGATTATATAGGAAGGGGTGACATTACCATAGACTAAATATTTTAACAAATACAATATTTTTAATTAAGTTTGACGAAGTAAAATGAAACGATTGTAGAATTTTCAGTTCTCTGCTGCGATTCACACACCACACACTGCTGGCTGCTTCGATTTTCACTTTTCTATTGGTCTTTGCAATTTTGCGTCCGTGTTAATTTTTGAATCATTCACGTAAATATTTATTTATGATTAAAATTAATATCATACACATGATATTTTCCATTTACTGGTACAGCGTAGTGAAAATGCAAAGATTGTAAGTTATTATGACGAACTATAATTTATTGTACCTAAAAATCTCTAATCAGCACGCAAAATTTTCAAGTAGAAAATGTTCCATTTACAGACTCTTAAAGGTGGCCACTGACAAACCGTTCAACGCTCTAAAAGCCAAAATCCGCTCGGGAATACCAAAATCGTCTGTAGCTTGGTGAAGTGACGGCGCGCGAACGATTTCTAAACTGTTTGAAGATCCGTGACTGGCATGTTCTAGCTGTTACACTGGATAGTCCAATGCTCTCAATAGCGTCATCGCTAGCCGAGATATTGAAAAAACCTACAATTACAGTCAAATGGTACGACGCAACGGATTTCCAAACTGTTGAAAATCCACCGCTCCACTGGAAACAGCGTGATCAACGTGTTGAACACGGATCATACACTAAACAAATAGTCAACTTCAGGCTGTTGTGTGAGCGTAGTAGAGCGATCGTAGGTAACTTTTGAAGTGAAAACTTCTTTAGGCGCTTCTCCGCACTTCACTTGGAAGTGAAAACTTATTTTGTGCAGCAAACGAAACTGATCCGTAACGCTTAGGTGGGTGACGCTGAACCTTCACATTCGGATCAGTGACGCTACGCTCGGGTCGGTAACACGACGTTCAGGTCGGTGATGCTGAATCGGGTAAACTCGAATATCTTCAGCATCAGCCGAGCGAGTTCACTGTCTAAGACGGAATGCATCCTTTCAAGAATTACATTCCATTTTTGAACAATATTTCATTTGAGTAAAATTTAATACAATACGCGTATGCTATTTTTCCGACTGATTCCATTCCCATTTGACATAGCTTCGTTGTATTGTCGGCTCTTATTAGAGTTAATTCGGCCAGTTCGTTTATATCGGTGTACTGCATTAAACTCTCTTAACACGTTAAAAACTTTACATAAATATAGTCGGGTTCGTCTAGGATTTTAACCCAGGACCTTTAGCACATTAAGCAAAAATCATACCAACGATCCGTTGTTGTGGTTTTTTAAATTTTGTGTATTTTTTAAATAAAATTATTTTTAATTATAAAATATTTAAATCAATATTTTTCTATAGATGGCACTATACTAATTGCCCATGGCTCAAATCTATGCTTGCACTACATTTTTAATTAATACTTTAATATAACACGCAAATGTTATTTTACATAATCAGTGTAACACTTAATTAAAATGTATACAGTTAGTGTTTACTTTACATTTGAGAGTAGGTTAATATAATACACGAATGTTATTGTATTTTAAAATAATTATCTGGCATTGTTACATCAGTTTCAAACGGCATATACGCGTGTACAGAACACGCGTCATTCACGCAACCGCTTTTTATCTTAGTTGGGATCCGCCATTTTGTTGTATGCAATCGCTGTAAGGTAAATGTATTTACATATCAAACATGAAAGGGCCTCGTCGGTCGCACTTTCATTATTGCAACTGTCCCTTTTGATTCGTGTTATATTTTAAATACAGGAATTTTATATAATTTTTGATTGCATGTGTGAACAGTGTTTTTAAAATATTTTTTGTTTGTTTTATTAAACTATAATATGTCGATTTAATATAACGTCATAGTGTAGATATGTAAATAATCTACGTTATAAAATTAAACGAAACAAAAAGAAACACACCAGTGCTGTGAAGATAGCAAGGGACGTAGGGAGAGGGTTTAGGTCCGTAGGCTACATTAAGTAATGTGATTTTAGACGACATCTCAATGCGCACGAGGGTGGCCTTTGTTTATTTACATTTAGTCGACTCCGTAATCTTGTGGTAAATGATGAAAATAGGATGATCCATTACAGAATGCAGCTGGGTACGGAGCGATCAGACATATGATAATATCGTCCACTCAAAATCAAATGCCCCACAGTAATGAAGAACACTCCGGGGCTCACCGAGGCTAGTGCTGCACTTCGGTAGGACTGCTTGAGACATCTAATGTGGACGAAGGCAATGTGTCTGCGCTCCATACATCACTCGGACAATAAAGATTTTGCTTTGGGTAGTCAGCACGGTTTTTGGTGGTGTTGCTCAAACTGGAACTACATTGTTCAGACAGTCGAGTATGTTAAGTTAGTAAGTATGTGAGTTTGCATTTTTTCATGTCATCTTTTCTAGTTATGACTATCGAATGAAATTAACAAAATGTCAGTAAATATTTCTGTGTTACTATTTACAGGACATCTTTGACAATAGCTTATGACAGGACAATTAAAATGAATTTATGTAGTGGGAGGGGTGGGGGGGGAGTGATATTAAATTATTATTTTTCTTTTGCCATTAAGTTAGAATTCATAAAAGACTCCCAAATGACAACATTAAGTAATGTGACGTGTCAAACAGTAACCTTAGAGGCAATTACAGACAGCTTGCCCTGAACATCTGCCATATAAACATCACATATTTATAAATGTTTAAACTTTTATGGTATTCAAGCAAAGTCCGCTAATTAATGTGTGTCTGAACGTACAAACTGAATGTTACCAGTATGCGTAATTTTAAATGAAACGTACAAACTTCACGCCTATCTCGCGAAGATTAAAATGGCAAGTGATTTCTCTCTACAAACATTTTCTAGAAGAAATTAAATTGATTACGTCATTTCAATTGTGATTAACCAGGAGGTGTATATATATATATATATATATATATATATATATATGTGTGTATGTGTGTGTGTGTGAGTGGCGCTTGATGATAATTTCACTTTTTTCTTTCTATAAATAAAAAAATATTTATAACATTGATTGTTATAAATATTTTCGTACACGACAAAAAAACATTGCTAGTGGTGATAAAAAAATAGATTTGAAAAATGATTTTATTATAATGATAATGTCGTCAAACACCAAATTTAAGTTTAGCGAAAATGCGAATTACCCGTATTTTTTCGTTTTAAATGAAATAATATACATATAAAACGAAGTATTTAAAAATAAAACGAAGTATTTAAAAAAAATAGAGCTCGGACTTGATTATTTCTTATAAAAAATTGATTTGAAATATGCGCTTTCTATGGAGAAACGCCAGTCGGTTGATTGTCGAACATAAATTTCATAACCTATCTTTACGCGATCTTTGCGAATTTAAATATTTGTATTTCTTGGGTTGTTATTATATCAATTCCCGTCTGTGTGTGCAAATTTAGTGTTTAATGTTGCTAAGAATGGCAATTAAGTCGAAAATTTACGGCTTACACTTCCTTGGAAAACCATACTTTTGTATGGGGCCTTTTCCAAATCACTTTTCAAAATAAAATAATCTCGACCGAGCCCTAAAATTGACGGGTACTATATTCTTTCATTTAAACCAAAAAAGAAGGAACCAGACCTTTTCCTAAACCAGATTTGTTCCCAAATTTACAATCTCTTTTTATGCAATCATTCTTGCTTTTTTCAATTTTTGAATTAGTTTGTTTGAGAAGTATTCCTGAATTAAATTTTTTATTATAAAATAATAGCAAGTGGAAATTGCTTTTGTTAAATTTTTCATTTTGTATTTTTGTTTGTTTGGAATTTGCTTTTGTTAAATTGTTTTCATGCGTATTTTTTCATTTCTAAATAATAACAGGTGAAATTTGTATCGATGTTAAAAGTGCATTGTTCCGATCTAAGAAATTTGACAAATTCTGATAAGACGCATAATTAGAAAAACAATAAGCAGGACATTTAGAGAAATAATTGATAACACATTAATGCAAAGGGCGGACGTAGTTATAGTGCACAGCACGTTTCGATACCATTAACATTAGTATATGCGCTCGTGCAGTATAATTTTTAGCCTTTGATCATCGAAAATAATGCATTGGTGAGAAAGTGAAGGAATAAGCATGTATACGCATATATACACACAGACACACACATGTACGCATGCACGCACGCACGCACACACACACGCACACACGTGCGTATGTGTTACCACCGATCATTGGCTTCAAGGGCTCAAAGCGAGCCCAATGTCCTCATTACCTATAAAAACATTGTCTGTGGCAAACTCATAATAAATTACCGAAAATATATTAGAAAGAAGTGGAGGGAAAACTTGGTATTAAGTAATTACTTATAAACTGTTGACAGGTTTCCAGCCCCGCATCTACAGTTGCTATAATTGCCACAGGACGTTCAGAGTCAGCTCCACCATACAGATACACCTGACCAGCGTGCACGAAAGTAAAACTTACAAGTGCGACCGATGTAACAAGAATTTCAAATGCAACCAGTATCTCACGTAACATTAGGTACGTTGCAACGCTGCGCTCACAGAAACGTGCAACATTTGCAGCAAATCCGTTAGACCCGGGCTATCTGAAGCAGCACACTCGTTATATGCACGATGACAAACATTCATTTCAGTGCAAGGTCTGTGGGATAATTATGAAATCGAAGCTGTACCTTCGTCTTCACGTCAACAATCTCCCATGGGCACAATGGCGTAGCGTGGGGTGGACGGGAGGGTCATGTCGCCGGGCGGCGCATGAAAAGAGGCTTCGAGCGCGACAATTTTTAAGAAATAAAGTTGGAATAGCCTCTTCAAATCGCGCCAGCGCTGACCCGAACCCGACAGAGGGCGGCGGCGCAGCGCGGTGGCGGGGGCGTGTTGCGGTCGAGTGCTGCCGAAGTGCAGGGCCCGCCAAGCCGAGCTTTCCCGAACGAAAACAAACGGACTAACAAGCGAGAGCGAGGGTGCTATTTCATTACGCAGTGACACAAGGAGTGTTACTGTCTGCCTGTATTTTCATTACGTTAAGATTTATTTCGGAATGTTTGTCTTTGTACCTCGTCACTTATTTACATAAACAAAGTATCGTACGTAGTTTATTGTTTTGATTGATTTGTCATGTTAAAAGTCATACACACAATATGTGATTCGATCGGCGAGTGACAACTTCTACAATCATTCATCTGCTTTTAATTTGATTTTATAATTTTGTTCTGACTTCGCAAGTTTGGGTGGTGCAGTGTAATGCACGAGTAGATAACATTGTTAGCGTAAATACTTAGCAATCAATAGCTAGTTAGGTACGTGTTCCATACCTGCTGTCTGCGGCGACACGGTCGAGCAAGTGCATAAGAATAAAGGCAGACAAATATTTTATATTTCATTTGTTTCAAAGGAATTTTGACATTTCTTTCGTTTTCGCATATCATTCTGTTTCTGATGGCTTAGTTTTTTCGTCTTTTACAGCACATCTAACCAAATGTGAAAAGGGAAAGCAACAGAAAGTAGAGCGTAGTGTCGAAATAAGAAGAAAGCAAAGGAGAAGAATATCAGAAAAAATGTAAGGGCTATATTAAAGTTTGTGAAAAAATCGTCAGAGTGTTCGCCAGAGTCTACTCCAGAGCCTTCAGGTATTAGTTCTTCAGAGGTTGGTGTGTTCGAACCCAAGAAGTAGCTCAAGTACAAGGCGTACAAATATCCCATACCGATGACTTCCTACAACTTTTAATTGATAGTTCGAATTTGTCAGATTCGAGCACTTCTGCTGTGATTGCTCAAATTCCGACACACGCTGAGTTTGATTTTGATAGTAATGGTAGGATGATAACCGCACATTGCCAAACGGCAAAAAAGTATTACGCTCTTGGATGACATATTCAACTTCGAAAGCATCATCGGTTTGCTTCTGTTGTCGTTTATTTGAGGACGCAAATTCAAAAAATGCGTCGAAATGTTACTCCTCTGGTGGATTTAATACTTGGTGAAAATTGACAACCAAAGTTGCCAATCATGAATCAAATACTTAACATAACCAAAATTTTTGCGAAGGGGAGGAGTTAGAAACGAGACTTCAAAAAGGACAGACTGTTCATAAGAAAAAACAAGAAGTAGTAGCAAAAGAAGCTAAAAAATGGCATGAAATACTGGCCACAATGTTTGATTGATATAATACAAGTAAAACTTCAAACGCACGCTTGACTTGGGGAGTAAGCTGGTGAATGCGTGACAAGAGCGTTACGAAAAGTGTAATCGGGCGAGGCGAACGGAAGTTGAGAGGGGGATATAAGTTAGTGAAGACAGAAAGAGACAGAGTTACGTTTCGTCTATACTATAGGGACAAGAGAGAGAGGTGCGAGCACACATTTTCTTTCTCCCTTTCTCTCATGGCCAGTTATGTTTTGTATATCTAAGACACAGTGCAAGCCTATTGTCTGTATCACACTGTAGGAGCAAGAGAGAGCGCACATTTTATTTCTCTCTTCCTCTCATAGCCAGTGCATATATGTGTGTATATATATATATATATATATATATATATATATATATATATATATATGCGAGTTTGCTAGCGTTACGCGCACGGTGATTTTTTGATTATTTTGTAGTTTCATTTTGTTCTTGAACAATTTTATAAATATTATTTTGTTCAATACATTAATTTTTAGTTTTTCTGATACAATTATTTTGTTTTTTTTATCCATACAAATGAAATGTTATACGACATTCACTTGCATTTGAGATTTTACACTTGGAATAAAAAAGGGATTTTAATTTGGCCACTCGATTTAGACTCTGAAAATATATTTAAGAATAAATTATTATAATTTCCTCTTGCAAAATGGTGTTGAGTGACCAAACTCTGTAATTACGCCAAATATCGGTTTTTTATATTTCTGTAATCATTAGATTTTAGAAGGCAATAACAAACGACTGGATGGACAAGAAAGTAAGGCCAGAAGCTTTCCGTTCGCATCTTCGATACGGAAAATTAGAAATTAAAACAATTTTTGGAATTACTACATAACACACTGGTGGACCGAGCGATCCATAATCATTGCTAGTGGAGTATAATTAGTTAAAGGCAAGTGATCTCACTTGTATTCTGGGCTGCACTATTCTTGAAGTCAAATATCTCAGTATCCCAAACGGGCTTGAGACAATGTGCACTTTGTGGTTTGCTGCGTAGATCTCTATCTGTAGCTCCTTTGCTGATCTGTTCTCGTACTTCTGCAACATAGTTTCATTTTACTGTGATAAACCTTGTAGATGAGCCTGGAAAGCACTATACAGGGCGTATCAATTCAAAACATTTTAATTAAAATTTATAGCCAATGATGGTATATTATATAGACGTGTCATTATGGCTATGAAAGTGGTGCTTGAAAATTGAGATGCTTCGACTCATCGGTTATTTGCATGGGGACTTATTTTTTTTTGTTTTCTGCGAGTACAACTTATTTACTTAGCCTAACGTCATTGTTTATATCATTTGAATCAATTATTACATTAAATGGATAAATTATTTTCTTAAAAAGATGCCAAAGCTTTGTCCCATATCATATTTATACAACACTAAATATAAATACTAGACTAATAACAATGACATAAAGCCAAGAGAAGTAAATACATGTGAAATGCTTGTAATTATGAAAGTTAGATTGTTGTAATTATGGCTGATGGAGAATGGAACAGCGCCGTTATAATTGAATAAGCAATAACATTGTTTGAAATGTAACAGACAGAATTCTGTTTAATCTTGTTACAAATGCTGTGTTACATTTGCTCATCTTATTTTTATTTCCTTATGTGAAATTGCAAAGGAATACAAAAATCTATATTATAAACAATTTAAACGTAATATTATTTGCATGCAATTACAAATGAAATGTTGTACCTAGACTTTTGCTGGTTGTAGCCATATAGGTAAAACGCTCATAAACCTGGAAGGTATTGTTTATTTCAATGAAATAATGCAGACAATGACATTCTACTAACCATAAATTAATACTAAATGATAGCTGAATAAAGACAGGACAATTAACTTGTCTTTTGAGAACAAGATTTAGAGTACGAGTTAAATCAATATGTCACGATTTAATATAACGTAATCATTTCCAATTGTTACTAGGCACTGTTAATAGCATTACATTTTCTGAAATACATATAGTATTTTGAAATTACGATTGTATAGAAGACATTTGGGTACAAATTCCTTGTTTTAAAGGTACTTAATGTTGTGGTATTTAACACGCCTTCGATACCAGTGTTTCATTTCCATATTTTATAATTGCACCGAACAATATTAAATGGTATGTAACAGTTTCTGTTTTCATAGATTTAACAATTATATTAAATAATTGGTAATAAAAATGTTCCAGGTTTTTTTTAATCACTTTGAACTATTATAAATTAAGGAAATGATTTAGTCATAAAAAGTTCTATAAATATGTTCGTGACAGCCTCATCATTTCAGCAGTTTGAGATCTAAAGGCAAAAATTTTCATGTTCCAAATTCTCATCTCGTTTAATTTACAGCAAGATGTTAAAAAAACTTGAACGAGCTATAAAAAGTTGGAGCACGCTTTTGTTTTTTGAGCTTTTTTTTAATAATTTTGATATGAAAGATGTCATTTACTAAATGTTTTACTTTAAACTGGCATGCGATGTGACCCCACCTTCTAATTTTTAAACCGCAATTTGGAAAAATCTGAAATAATTCTAGATACCAGTATTTTATTGGAATTTTCAATTAAAGTTCTTTCCGTTAATTTCCAAAAATAATTTATAACGATGTAAACATCACGAAGCCCTTCTTTATGTGTATTTCGAATACATACTTGGCTGAGTTTATTATATATCTTGTAGAAGTAGTCAAACAAGTCTCCGAATTTACTTCATTCGTAATGATGAAAAGATTCATTTAAATATGCAATTTTTGGTGCGAATATATTCATAAATGCAGCAGCACACAGATGCTTTTAATATGCTTCTTTTAAGCACCGATAACTACTTAATTTTAACTGCAAATGTCACATGTATGTTCACATTGCAACCATTGTTTCTATTTCTGATAAAAAGGTGTCAAAAATACAATTTATTCATTTGTTCAATGGCCATATGTTCGATATTAATATTACTGCTGTGTTCTCCCATTCTTCAATTGAAAATGTTATTCGCAAACGTACTTACAGTGCTTAACCTCGCCTTATTTATCCAAACAAATGTATTAAAATGTAAATATCACAAGGAAGTCAAACTATATGTGTGGCATCTTTATATATGACTTGCTGTCATCTGTTAGGCAGGAACATTACACCTTTAGCATAAAAATTTGATGACTTAGATTCAAATAAATTACAAAATCATTTTGAAGGTCTTTCACATTGTCAATTTTTTTATTCTCTAAAAAAGTGATAATCAGATTACTGGAATTTTTGAGGAGTACATTTTGTGGTGTATCTTTCTTTATCATCAAGAGAATCAACTCGATGTTGTTGATTACTAAGTTTGTCAGCTAATCCATCTAATTATTGATATTTAAGTCAGCAATTATTGCAGATCCTTCCAGAAGCAATTCCTAATGATTAAAGCTCCACCACCAGCAGCTCTTTAGGTTTAGATAGCCAAATTCTCATCTGTCCTGCGTTAAGCTATTGCCTATATATATATATATATATATATATCATAAAATATAACTTCAATTGCATAAAGAAACGCAAAAAAAAAAGAAAAAAAAAAAAAAATATATATATATATATATATATATATATATATATATATATATATATAATTGACGAACATTACCTCACAATGTAGGAGAGTCCGTACTTGATATATATTTTAATCTCTAGAAGGTTTGGCACTATCTGTCATTAACCAAATCAATTTTGGTGCATTTATACATTATTTCATACATGAAAATGAAATACAATCGAACCTGGGGGAGCGAGAATTAGTTGAAGTGTGAAAACTCTATGAGTGTGATTAAGGGTGAGTCAGGTGCCGTCATTTTAATTCTCGAAATCCTCTTTAAGTGAGAAAGTACAGACCTCTATATGAGAGAGTCATTTTTCATGTCTGGACCTCTATAACTGAGTGACCCTACATCTCTATAAACGGAAACAAATGAGTTTGTTTTCTTTTATACAGCTTTCTAAGTTTCACGTAATTAATGCTCTGGCAGTATTTTAAATTTTATGGAAATCCAAATGTGCATCCGCACCTACCTTTTCGTCAGATTTGTTATATTTCATAAGTACCAATTACTTCTTAAGTTTTCTGACCTTCTTAGAAAGTGAAAACGAAAAATTAGGACGAGTTTGGCTTGTCAGAATCCACTTTTTATAAAATAATAAAATTAAGAATTTCCACGAAGTCTCCGTGCTTTAAGGGACGAGGGAATATTAATAGGAGCAGAATTTCTGAATTTCCCAACATTGACCACTACCTTTCAACACGTGTACCTTTGTAATCTTGTTTTTGTAAAGAAATGTCTATTTCTTTGCAAACTTTAAGCTGCATTTGTGCCAAGGTCAAATAAAAATTCTATCTGCATATCTGTCTACCTGTGACTTTCTCCTATAACTTATTAAGCCTTTTTAACTTAGAGGAAATACCTATAAGGAGAGAAACTGGCTGTGCAAAAACTTTGTGGGTGAAAAACTTCTTGAAATCTTGCTTCAAGCAAAATCTCTGTAACTATAAAGCTTATAAACTTGAAGTTTGGAAGGTAAGTTAGAATCTAAACGTTCTCTAAGGAGGATTTTTTTGAAGTTAAACACCTAAGGGTGAGAAAATAAGTTTTATACCGGAGGTCGGTTTATTTTAAAGTTACAGGTTTATAAATTCATATTTAATACACTTTCTTCTTTTCCCATTTTTCCAAAAGTTGGCCACAACCAACTAATTGTTGGACTCACAATGTTTTGCCTGATGATTTTCGACAGACCTTGTCTATAGTTCCACGTGGAACACGTGCAGGTGAAGTTAAGGCTTATCTCAAGTCATCCATTTTATGGCCTAATATCAAAATCTTTTCTTTAATAGTTAACATGCGTGTACACCTTCAATGTGACTTGTGGTCAGTAAAGATTTCTAACTTATTACTTGATACTGATGATGGAACTGTTTTGGAGGAGTATGGGAAAACAAATATTCATAGCAACCATTGAAATGTTGTTCAGATATTATTACCATGACTGATATAATGTCAATGAGGCTAGCATGAATTTTGCTTCAGGAATAAAGGAAAGAGCTATTCTCCATCTAACAATTGACTTGACCAAAACCATCAATAACTGATTACTGAAGAGTCAATAACTGATCGGTGAAGAAAATAACAATTAAACTCAAAAAATATCTGAGAACTCAGTATTGGAGGTGGAAGATGCTGTTCGTCATCCTGCAGAGTCCATACATACTCTGGATACGCCAGGAATTCCACCTCACGTTCTCTACGTCAAGGTTGGCGCTCCAATAATGCTGTTACGTAATCTTTACCTTTCAAAACAGTATGATTGTACCGGACTTCACGTGAATACTCTGTACAAACACGTAATCGAACCCAATACGCGTAATCCAACTCAATCACACGTATCAATCAAGGAGAAAATGTCTTCATTCTTTGAATTCCTCTGATCCCTTCAGACATTGAGTTCAAACGTGTGTCACCACAAAAAAACCGGAAAGAGTTTGAAATTTTCTAGTGTGACTCTAAGGACTGATTGTGTCTACCGTGTCCAGCTACAGGTATGTGATGTGCTTTACAATCAGTTTACCTGACAGTTAAGTTATGCTCCAGCCAAAAAGACAAACTAGGATTGTTGTATTCACGGACGTCTTAATGGATTAATATCTAGAAGATCAAGGAAGGATGAAAAATATGAAAAAAGTACTTTATGGGACCTGTGTCGCGGGTATCAGCTAGTATACAATATTTAGGAATTTTCAGCAATCTATGTGTGGCTAAAAACGTGTCAGCCACAGAATGATTATGGAAAGTTTCTAAGTATTTTATTTCCAGCTGCTTAGAATACTTTTTATTAATAGCCATACTTTACAGATGCTTTTACAGACCATCTGCTTAAACAGATGCACTTCTTTATGAGACAGCAATACTTCAATAAGTCTGATTCACTTGGGACAACCATTTACCTTCATTATTACATGGTGAGTGTGTATATCCTATTGGAAGACCAATAGAGCATAAACTGTCCTGATAGACTGCTGAGCTTCAAACTCTGCGATGAAACCGGAGATAAAATTATTGTTTGTATGAAATTCAACATTGCTAAAAATCGCCGCCTGTTTTATTGAGGACTTTATTTACACGAGTTTGAAACATAGTTTTCA
The DNA here is from genome assembly GCA_039881145.1 of Druceiella hillmani. NCBI lineage: Eukaryota > Metazoa > Arthropoda > Insecta > Lepidoptera > Hepialidae > Druceiella > Druceiella hillmani. The sequence goes on along the minus strand of JAYKKI010000019.1, from coordinate 20,587,120 downwards.
TGAATTCCCAATAATGCCAAAGTAATCGAAATAATTTTGGCAACGAATTAGAAGTGAATGCGATTTAAATCTTTCAAATAGTTCTATCGTGATGTGGTTTAACTCAACTCGTGAAAGGTTTACATTACGCTACAGGTATGTATTCTATGATGGAGTGTTAAGATGCTCAAAAACGTATTCTCTCAATAAGTCAGTCGCCATTAAATTTTGTCTAGGGTCATGGGTTACGCTGTCCTGAGAAGAAGAGAAATAGAAAAAATGTTGCTAAATTTTGTTAAAATTCAATATTGAAACTGATGTAATATCTGTTTTAAACTCTTGTACGAAAAATTTGCCTTTCATAAAAATAAAGAAAAATTGTGCGTGTCAACTCCGACGCGCGACTGGAGTTTATCTCTTAAGTACGAATGTCTTGGAATTTATAAAACAGGTAACACTGTATGTAAATATAAACATCAATATCATTAAATGTGGATGGAAAATTCTTTAATACAAACATTCTGGCAATATAATTATTTACAAATAAAACACAAATGAACAACATCAAATTTAAAAATATTTAGTAACGTCAGACTAAGAAGTAGGATAGAATACAAAAGATATTCCCACATAATGACATTTAATGATTACATCTTGATCTATTAGATCTCTCGAACGATAATAAATCATGTGTGTCACACTCAGTCATTGCGACGCAGTGACTGAGTGTGACACACATAGTTTATTATCGTTCATAGTGTATTATAAGAAAATACCAAATAAAGACATTGATAACTCACTCTAAAGATACAAAGAAATTTTGCGCGGAGAGGCCACCTAACGGTTACACTTTTTTAACGTTCTGAACTTCGTACGCTTTGAACTTCTGATTTCATTTCTCATAAAATTTCATACCGGGCGCTTTATATGAAAATCGATTCTAAAGGGGTTAACTCCAAAAATTAATATAAAAATAGTTTTGTTTGAATATAAAAATAACATGATAATATGGAAAAAATATTGTGCAATATGAAAATGCGTTTTCTATACTCATACTTCATGATAAAAAAGATGTGTTTATTTGATAACTAAAGGTTGATTGTAGAGAGTTCAATTGATAACTAGAAGTTAATTGTAGATATTGTAGTTAGTTACACAATTGCATGGGATATTTTAATACAACTAAAATATTTTGAGTAAATTGTGGTCTAATACTTGTTAAATTTATTTAATTTAGAACTATTAAAATTTCGTAGTGCCTAAAATATGTTTTTTGGAATTATTTCGTTTTTAAATTTGCATAATACGCGTAGTAAAAATTATGGTAAAGGCTCAGGCATACTTTTTATTCCCTATTTAATTAGTATCAATATACTACTGTGTAAACTTTGTAAATATCCAAAATACCTACCCAATGTTCATTCCTTGGGCTATTGCAAAATTATATCGATTTTCCTTGATTGTGTGCACAATATCAACTTGGTAAGCAAGTTTTTTAATGTCAGTTGTAGTCACACTTAAAGAAAGATATTTCTAAACCCTTTAGACCGTCATTTATATCTTGCTGGAAAATTTTGCCTAAAGTCGTTCTATGTTTGTACAGTCATTTCTTTTGACATAGTTTTTTTTATTAGTCTATAACTAATTCGCCTACTTGCTAAACGTCTGCGTGAAATTAGATAACTGAAAGTCTAAGCAGGTAGTGTATAAATTACTGATAAAACCAATGTATTTTTATTAGAATTATTTTTACCAATTCTTATAAAAACACTAATTTCTTTGTTTCTATTTTATGTCGTTGCATCAATTTAAAAAATTACGAAGAAATTATATTTTTGTATTTATTGAATTCTTCCAGTATCAACAATTGAAGATGGAGATAAAAGCAATAAAACATTCAGATAACGTCGATATATTGTGTTCTGCTTCTTGCGTTTATGGCGCGTCTTCTATCTTCTATTTCTGGCTTCCCCTTCTCTCTTTTCTTTCTTCTCTTTCTCTCTCGTTGAAGGTATCGTAACCAATTATGTTATTAATTAATACAAATATTTCACTTTAAAATTTATCGCGCACAGTGAAATACATTTATGCAAAACTGCAAGTTGAAGCCAACCGTTTCTTAAATTTCTGTCAATTGATAAATAGAGATTGTAATAATAAATTTAGTTTTAAGATCCCGTAGATAAACTAGCCACTCTTAGGGTGAAGTGGGATAGTTGCCACAGGACAATGGATGCCTCGATAGTAATCCGACATATTTAGAAACACGCATTGACAAGCTTAATACCATATTAGGAAAGTACTGGTCCCCCATATCGTGGCTTGAATCAACGTTCAACGCGTCAACGGACAGAATAAGACGTGTCGCCATGTGGCGTCCGAAAGACAATCGCATTTAGAGTATCGATTACGCATTACGATTCGTTGCCATTCTATTCGGTTTGCAACTTTTTACTTTACGAAGTGAGTAAAATTAACATGTCCCATTTTAGTTGTCCCGTTACTAAAGTCGTCGCCGTGGTGTGTCGGGTTGATCACAAGGCATACGGCCGGGTTTGATTCCCAGTCGCTCGTCGAGCGGGGCTGGACGGGTGTTACGGTTGGCTGTAAGAGATTGGTATCATAGCAATAAGTCTACATATATCAATTAACGTAGATAAATAAATAAAATAAAGTATTACAGTGTGTTATTTCTTTTCATTGTAATTTATTGTTATTTTTTCTAGAGCGGAGGGCATTTACCCTAGCACAAATGACAGATTCCCCAATTTTGGTAGTTACAGGCCCCTAAGGGCGCCTATCCGTCTGTCAGAGACAAAAGTGCTTTACTTAAAAACAAGTGTTTGGTTATTTCTTGTATTAGATAATGCCGCGTAAGTATACAAGGAAAACAAATGCTCCATCATATGTTGGGTGGATTCAAAAGCATTGATAAAAGCCACGGGGAGCATGGACGATGGCGAACTTGCTTCAACAAAATAGCCAGTCGGTGTGGAATACCAGCAAGAATATAAAAAGGCGTTATGCAAGCCAAAAATCTGAAAAAAAACACCTTAGGTAAATACTCGCAACGTTGTTTTATTTAAAGGACAACTATATATATAATACAAGTTGCATATGAGCAGCTATTCCATCTACCTAGGCAAATATCCTCATTCTTAGAGGCTAAAGAAAAGATGTTTTTTTTTATATAAGTAGAAAAAAACGCTTGTTTTTTATTTACAATTTTAAAGATCCAATGCGAATATATAAATAATCATTAAAATCACATAACCTTTATTGCTTTATAAATATAACTTTTATCAAAAATTTGTGCATCTATCCAATTTTACCCTATAGTTTCACCATATCCACCTACCTCTATCTTAGATTGTGGTTCATCAAGAATTTTTACAATGTCTGTATAATTGATATAAGACATATCCGTTTTGCCTAAACGATACTGCTGGTTGTTTTTTATACATCGCAAGAAGGTAACGAAGATTTTGCCTGCATCATCCGAATGATGAACAGCACAGGCACATCTATAGATCTCTCCTTCTGTTGCACGTACATTAACTATTAGGAAATCGCCACACCGCACTGCCCGATTTTCTTTATAGTGTACATTGAATGTGGATGTACGTGATTCTTGGTCATCTCCCGATATATTAGGTGTATTGTAAATGACATTATACAATTGTTTACTCGAATCTGATATCGCTTTTAGTGAAGATTTCGCAAAGCTATCAGAATATCGCAAAGCGTCGTCTGAGTTCATGAGATTATGAACATCATCAGCATCGCCAACCTCTACCCTTTTGACAGACACAGAACTCGTAATCGGCTGATAAATTTTAGGCTGAAGATATTCACACGAGCTTCTGTTGCAAAAGCAGCTTCAATTCCTGAACTTTAGGTCACCACGAACTGACGTAAATATTTGATGTAGATGTAAGGTCGTCTATATCTTCTGAGGAAATCCAAAAAAATTTATTTTACTTTGATTTTTAAGCGCCTCATAAAATTGCTCCACACGCTCTATGTCCCTTGAAGTTGCTACCGTATTATCGGCTGTTCTCTTCAGAAAACCGCCCATACCATCCGAAGGGCCTGTCCCGTGTCCAGCTTCGAAGCGTGTACTGGATTAATGGTGTGTCAGTGTAAAAATATGTAGTTTTTGTTTCTGGATGTTTCTTGCGAATATCAGACGAAATTGGTTACATGTGTGTCCAAATGGCTGCAGGTTGGTGATTTGTCGAGGCCGATACGGTGCAATGAGAGTCAATTTTATACGTATATTGTTTGTCAGGAATATAAACTACCACTGTGTGCAGGAATACTTGTTGCTTTGATCCACTGAAATGGTGCGATTGGATCTCTTCATAGTATTTACAATTATAGTTTTCACTTAAATCAGCTAGAACTACTACCTCATCATTTTGTAGACTATCCACCGCCTGTCTAAAGTTTTTGAATTGTGTCTTCATAGTATAAATGTGTTTTTTCAATAATTTCATGTCTCTGTCGAAATTTTTCATTAAATCTTTAGTCAGTCCTTCTTTGGCTAGCTTGCAATTTTTTGTCGCTTTAATTTTCTTTCCATCCCTTTCCTAAATTTCATCTTGCCTTCCCCACTCCCTCCATTTCACTTTTTCCATGTTCTTAGATTTGTTGTGTTTATTTCTTTATTAACAAATCCTTGACGTGTTGTCATGGCCGTCTTACTCTCAAACTGTTAGTGTTGTTAAGCTGAACAATCTATACTTATTTGTAACATGGTTATACATATTTGTAACATGGTTATACATATTTGTAACATGGTTATATATATTTGTAATATAGTTATGCATATTTATAACGCCTATAAAGTTTTGAAATAAAATCTAATAAAAAAGTTTTATAGGGTCTCCCTTACATGTAAAATGGGGGTAATTGTTCTTGCATAGCCCACGGTGTAGATTATCGTGGAAGAGGTCTTTCAAATATATTGGAGATTTTTCATGAGCACTTTTTCGACACAGCGATCCGTTGATGAGATATTAAGCTTTAAAAAGATCATTTTTACTAGAGTCACGTATCCCAATCCCAAAGCTAAGTTTTTGTAATATCTGGAAAGTAGTTACAATAGTATTAAATATAACGAAATTAAAAGGAATGTAACCGACACCACTAGATTACGAGCAATAGTCAATTATCTTATGACATGTATTTGGGTCTGTAAAAAAATCGTAAAAACACCATACTTAATTCAAATGCAAAAATAAGTTCGTATTTGAAAACGTGTATTTATTATGTCTGTGAAAGATATATTAGGAATATATCGATAGACAATCTTTTTACCTTCCATTCACCTGCGCGGAATTTCAAAGAAGAAAATTAAGTTTGTCCAGTCACGGGAATTATCTGTTTTCTTGAAACAAAATGCTGTCAAAATATGTTTTCGTGAAAACATCAAGAAAACTAGGCTAACCGCTTTCCACAAAAGGACATGGATTAACATATGCCATACGGGGTCATCTTCTAAACACTGTTCTCTAGAATAGTTCGATTTCTGACTTTGCGAGACTGCGTGTCGAATATAATCGTCTTCTCAATACTGCTCTCTAGAAACGTTATATTCTTTCTTGATCGTGTTTCAAATATTTTTGTCTTCTAAATGTTGCTCTCTAGAAACGTCCGATTTCTGACTTCGTGAAGCTGTATGTCGAATATGATCTTCTTCTAATTGCTGGTCTCTAATATTGTTCGATTCCTGATTTCGTGAGACCATGTTTCGAATATGATCGCCTTCTAAATACTGTTCTCCAATATCTTCTGATTTCTGACTCCTCGAGACCGTGTGTCGAATATGATCGTCTTCTAAATGTTGCTCCCTAATATTGTACGATTCCTGACTTCGTGAGACCGTGTATCGAATATTACCAGCTTCTAAATGCTGCTCTCTAGAAATATCCGACTTCTGGCTTCGCGAGGGAGCGCGTCGATTACGATCGTCTTCTAAATGCTGCTCTTCGTCCGATACCAAGCTTCGGCAGACAGCGTCTCGAATATAATCGTATTCTCCTCGCTCTTTTCCAAAATCGTACGGTTCCTGACTTCACAAGACCGCGTGATCATTACGATCACTTTCTAAACGTTGCACCCTTAAAATATTCTATTCTTAACAATAAATAGGGGTACTTATTTTTCGTCCCTTTCCAGGTTACTTTTATTTTATCTTGACGTGGATTGCATCATTCGTGATTTTTAAAACGATTTTCGTTAACTTGTTGAGATTCATTAGATCCTTTTGTCTTACCATGTCTCAAATTTTTAGAAAGATTTTACTTTCTTTTAGGCACGGCTAACTTAGATAATTAAAACTAAATGGAACCTATGAGTCAACACTCATACAAATATACTGATATTATATATATATATATATATATATATATATATATATATATATATATATATATATATATATATATGATTTAGTACATTTAATATTGTATTATAGAGGTATAGGTCCATAATGATGCACATAGTTAAAAGTTGGCCATAATTCAAATAGTTTTTTTATGGGGCAATCTTTTAGAATAAATTGTAGCATAGACAAATCTTTGCAAAGTCATTTGTCTGCCTGTCAAATGTTACATCAAAATCAGTTCATCTGTTTTGAAGATTAGTCCGATGACAGAGAGGCTAACGGAGAGACTAAAATAAAAAAGCGGGTGTTTGTGTTTTGATAACGTGCAAAAAGACATACGAGCTTATTAAAAAAAAGTTATTTCGAAATCCTAGATAGGCGTTTCAATTTTATTTATTTATATAAATTAATTTCATGAGAAAAAATAGTATTTTTAAATATGCATTACCTCTACGCCTGTGAAAGTCATACGTAATTGAAAGGCAACGCATTTATACTGCGTACACTTAAATGCATATAAGTGCGTAGTCTCTACTTAATAATTATTATTACTTCTCTACTGAAAAACTCTTATTACTTCTCTATTTAAAAATTATTATTACTTCTCTACTTAAAAACTCTTATTACTTCTCTACTTAAAAATTATTATTACTTCACTACTTAAATACTCTTATTACTTCTCTACTTAAAAATTATTATTACTTCTCTACTTAAAAACTCTTATTACTTCTCTACTTAAAAATTATTATTACTTCTGTACTTAAAAACTCTTATTACTTCTCTACTTAAAAATTATTATTACTTCACTACTTAAATACTCTTATTACTTCTCTACTTAAAAATTATTATTACTTCTCTACTTAAAAACTCTTATTACTTCTCTACTTAAAAATTATTATTACTTCTCTACTTAAAACTCTTATTACTTCTCTACTTAAAAATTATTATTACTTCACTACTTAAATACTCTTATTACTTCTCTACTTAAAAATTATTATTACTTCTCTACTTAAAAACTCTTATTACTTCTCTACTTAAAAATTATTATTACTTCACTACTTAAATACTCTTATTACTTCTCTACTTAAAAATTATTATTACTTCTCTACTTAAAAACTCTTATTACTTCTCTACTTAAAAATTATTATTACTTCTCTACTTAAAACTCTTATTACTTCTCTACTTAAAAATTCTTATTACTTCTCTACTTAAAAACGCTTATTACTTCTCTACTTAAAAATTATTATTACTTCTGTACTTAAAAATTTTTATTACTTCTCTACTTAAAAACTCTTATTACTTCTCTACTTAAAAATTATTATTACTTCTCTACTTAAAAACTCTTATTACTTCTCTACTTAAAAATTATTATTACTTCACTACTTAAATACTCTTATTACTTCTCTACTTAAAAATTATTATTACTTCTCTACTTAAAAACTCTTATTACTTCTCTACTTAAAAATTATTATTACTTCTCTACTTAAAACTCTTATTACTTCTCTACTTAAAAATTCTTATTACTTCTCTACTTAAATACTCTTATTACTTCTCTACTTAAAAATTATTATTACTTCTCTACTTAAAAACGCTTATTACTTCTCTACTTAAAAATTATTATTACTTCTGTACTTAAAAATTTTTATTACTTCTCTACTTAAAAACTCTTATTACTTCTCCACTTAAAAATTATTATTACTTCTCTACTTAAAAACTTTTATTACTTCTCTACTTAAAAACTCTTATTACTTCTCTACTTAACAATTATTATTACTTCTGTACTTAAAAATTATTATTACTTCTCTACTGAAAAACTCTTATTACTTCTCTACTTAAAAATTATTATTACTTCTCTACTTAAAAACTCTTATTACTTCTCTACTTAAAAATTATTATTACTTCACTACTTAAATACTCTTATTACTTCTCTACTTAAAAATTATTATTACTTCTCTACTTAAAAACTCTTATTACTTCTCTACTTAAAAATTATTATTACTTCTCTACTTAAAACTCTTATTACTTCTCTACTTAAAAATTCTTATTACTTCTCTACTTAAAAACGCTTATTACTTCTCTACTTAAAAATTATTATTACTTCTGTACTTAAAAATTTTTATTACTTCTCTACTTAAAAACTCTTATTACTTCTCCACTTAAAAATTATTATTACTTCTCTACTTAAAAACTTTTATTACTTCTCTACTTAAAAACTCTTATTACTTCTCTACTTAACAATTATTATTACTTCTCTGCTTAAAAACTCTTATTACTTCTCTACTTAAAAATTCTTATTACTTCTCTACTTAAAAACTCTTATTACTTCTCTACTTAAAAACTTGTAATACTTCTCTACTTAAAAACTCTTATTACTTCTCTACTTAAAAACTTGTAATACTTCTCTACTTAAAAACTCTTATTACTTCTCTACTTAAAAAGTATTATTACTTCTCTCCTTAAAAATTATTATTACTTCTCTACTTAAAAACTCTTATTACTTCTCTACTTAAAAACTTGTAATAATTCTCTACTTAAAAACTCTTATTACTTCTCTACTTAAAAACTTGTAATACTTCTCTACTTAAAAATTCTTATTACTTCTCTACTTAAAAACGCTTATTACTTCTCTACTTAAAAATTATCATTACTTCTGTACTTAAAAATGTTTATTACTTCTCTACTTAAAAACTCTTATTACTTCTCCACTTAAAAATTATTATTACTTCTCTACTTAAAAATTCTTATTACTTCTCTACTTAAAAACGCTTATTACTTCTCTACTTAAAAATTATTATTACTTCTGTACTTAAAAATTTTTATTACTTCTCTACTTAAAAACTCTTATTACTTCTCCACTTAAAATTATTAATACTTCTCTACTTAAAAACTTTTATTACTTCTCCACTTAAAAACTTTTATTACTTCTCTACTTAACAATTATTATTACTTCTCTGCTTAAAAACTCTTATTACTTCTCTACTTAAAAATTATTATTACTTCTCTACTTAAAATTATTATTACTTCTCTACTTAAAAACTCTTATTACTTCTCTACTTAAAAACTTGTAATACTTCTCTACTTAAAAACTCTTATTACTTCTCTACTTAAAAACTTGTAATACTTCTCTACTTGAAAACTCTTATTACTTCTCTACTTAAAAATTATTATTACTTCTCTACTTAAAATTATTATTACTTCTCTACTTAAAAACTCTTATTACTTCTCTACTTAAAAACTTGTAATACTTCTCTACTTAAAAACTCTTATTACTTCTCTACTTAAAAACTTGTAATACTTCTCTACTTGAAAACTCTTATTACTTCTCTACTTAAAAATTATTATTACTTCTCTACTTAAAATTATTATTACTTCTCTACTTAAAAACTCTTATTACTTCTCTACTTAAAAACTTGTAATACTTCTCTACTTAAAAACTCTTATTACTTCTCTACTTAAAAACTTGTAATACTTCTCTACTTGAAAACTCTTATTACTTCTCTACTTAAAAATTATTATTACTTCTCTACTTAAAATTATTATTACTTCTCTACTTAAAAACTCTTATTACTTCTCTACTTAAAAACTTGTAATACTTCTCTACTTAAGAACTCTTATTACTTCTCTACTTAAAAACTTGTAATACTTCTCTACTTGAAAACTCTTATTACTTCTCTACTTAAAAATTATTATTACTTCTCTACTTAAAATTATTATTACTTCTCTACTTAAAAGCTCTTATTACTTCTCTACTTAAAAACTTGTAATACTTCTCTACTTAAAAACTCTTATTACTTCTCTACTTAAAAACTTGTAATACTTCTCTACTTGAAAACTCTTATTACTTCTCTACTTAAAAATTATTATTACTTCTCTACTTAAAATTATTATTACTTCTCTACTTAAAAACTCTTATTACTTCTCTACTTAAAAATTATTATTACTTCTCTACTTAAAATTATTATTACTTCTCTACTTAAAAACTCTTATTACTTCTCTACTTAAAAACTCTTATTACTTCTCTACTTAAAAATTCTTATTACTTCTCTACTTAAAAACTCTTATTACTTCTCTACTTAAAAACTTGTAATACTTCTCTACTTAAAAACTCTTATTACTTCTCTACTTAAAAACTTGTAATACTTCTCTACTTGAAAACTCTTATTACTTCTCTACTTAAAAATTATTATTACTTCTCTACTTAAAATTATTATTACTTCTCTACTTAAAAACTCTTATTACTTCTCTACTTAAAAACTTGTAATACTTCTCTACTTAAAAACTCTTATTACTTCTCTACTTAAAAACTTGTAATACTTCTCTACTTGAAAACTCTTATTACTTCTCTACTTAAAAATTATTATTACTTCTCTACTTAAAATTATTATTACTTCTCTACTTAAAAACTCTTATTACTTCTCTACTTAAAAATTATTATTACTTCTCTACTTAAAATTATTATTACTTCTCTACTTAAAAACTCTTATTACTTCTTTACTTAAAAACTCTTATTACTTCTCTACTTAAAAATTCTTATTACTTCTCTACTTAAAAACTCTTATTACTTCTCTACTTAAAAACTTGTAATACTTCTCTACTTAAAAACTCTTATTACTTCTCTACTTAAAAACTTGTAATACTTCTCTACTTGAAAACTCTTATTACTTCTCTACTTAAAAATTATTATTACTTCTCTACTTAAAATTATTATTACTTCTCTACTTAAAAACTCTTATTACTTCTCTACTTAAAAACTCTTATTACTTCTCTACTTAAACATTGTTATTACTTCTATTATATATCGAATATGTAAAACAATAGCTTCACGTGGATATTTACTCACTCACGTACCGTGCGGTTGACTTCAAGCGTTATATTTAATTTGGACCTGATTATTAAACAACTTTTGTCAAAATACTCCGTAATTTTAGTTGAAAGTTTCCTCTTATATTTCTAAAAAAACAACCGACAAATCAAACCATAGATATTTAATGTTATGAGAAACGGCGATAGTGATATTTCTAAAAAAATAATATTTCTGAGAGAAAGCATAAAAAGACATCGCCTTTGCAATAATGGCTGATATAAGATTGTGTAATCCTTTTCAAAAAAAGGCCATCGTTGCCAAGCTACGGTGAAGTGAATTTACATTGCTAGCTGAACCGTATCGATCTGTAAACAACTTGGAATAAGAACCACAAATTCATCATGGTATATCAGGGTCAGTGGACGATATTCTTGTAATCATCCGTGTATTTGAGAGTGAAAGAAAGGGAAACAAATACGATATTTTTTGCTGTCATTCACTGATACTATCTTACGACAATCTTTAAAATCATATTCCTTTAATTCGTGATAAAGTATTTTACTAAATCTACATTATAGGGACAACGAATACGACATTATTTACTTTTATTCATAAATACTGCCTTGTAACCACTCTTGACCATCTTTAAAATAATATTCTTTTAATTCGTGACAAAGTATTTTACTAAGCCTACATTATAGGGACAACGAATACCATATTTGTTGCTTTTATATATAAATACTGCCTTGCACCACTTTTGACAATCTTTAAAATAATATTCTTTTAATTCATGACAAAGTATTTTACTAAGCCTACATTATAGGGACAACGAATACGACATTTAAAGATAGTCGAGAGTGGTTACCACTCTGGACTATCATTTATCAATTGTTAAAAATATCACTCTACTTTCATTATTAGCCATAAATAATAAAACGGATCGTAAAATAATTATATACATTTACCTTTGGATATCTTCGTAAATATTATATATACGCAAAATATTTACGAACACTTAGATTTTAGTTCATACGTGCAAGTTGCAGTTAGGTCGCGAGTTTTTATGTCTCTGAGACCGATTAGAGCGACAGAAACAACCGCACTCTAGCAAATCTCGGTGCAGAATCACGACGAGGCTTTTCCGCGACGTAGAAAGTGTATAGGAACTTGAATATTGACTATATATATATATATATATATATATATTGACTATATATATATATATATATATATATATACATACATATATATATATATATATATATATATATATATATGTGTGTGTGTGTGTGTGTGTGTGTGTGTACTATGTGATGTGATCTAACGTAATTCAATAAGAAGATATGGATATTTCACAGTTTTTTACCGAATTTCAAATTGAAGAATAATTTTCTTTATTTAAATTGAAGAATAAAATTGCCTTTGAATTTATACAAACATCTTATTAAAATCGGCAATGGTCAGCGCGCGTGTTTGTGCATTTCTAGTCTAGACAAAAATTGAAGTACCTTATATGAAATATGATATTAAAAATTCAAATAGATTTGTTTTTAATTAATTGCGGATATACATACGAAATATTAATAACATACATATAAGATTTATATTAATTACACATAATTAGACAGTTGTTGAAACAAATGTTTGTCGGAGGGTGAGAAGTCCGGAAAGTACGGTGAGTGATAATGGAAAATCCATTCAAGTGAAAAAACTTTTTCACGCGTTACTTTCTCTATGCGGAATTGAAATACCCTACTTTCATTTACAGTAATTTTAACGACGATTTTACTTTTTTGCACTATTACTTGGAAGAATGACCCAGTAGGTAATTAAATTCATACTGCGCGGAAGACTTAAAAGGAACTTTTGGCTAAGTCACTCAGTTGATGTACGCAGATCCTTTTTACTAGTTCCTAAACATTGGAGCTGACGCAAAACTTCATACTTCGACCACCGCTGTGCATACGTTGCGCATTACTTTTGACTTAAAAATGAATTCATTAAGCAAGAACACGAACCCAGATTTCGTGAAATTTTCATATTTTCTGGTTTTTTTACTTGCCGAAAGTGATTTGCTAGCTAATCTGAAGATCGAATACTGTGTTCATTCCATACCCTACTCATATTCTAGAAGTTTCTATAGTATTCCACAAATCCTAAAGACGCGATTTTATTAGCAGTTACTATTAAAACTGCTTTTGACCTGATATTTTTAGTTTCTTCCACTGCTGCTGTTGAAAATCGTGAGCTTCCAAAGCTCATCTAAAGCTCCGTTGTCAGAGGAACGTTACCTTTCCGCTTTGTTTAACAGCCTGAATTAATAATGCAAATATTTTCAAGTTATTTCAGATAATGTAATATAACTGGCATACTATACGAGGAAAATATTTTTTGATTTCTTCTACAATCACAGTTGAAAACCGTGAGCTTCCAAAGCTCAGCTAAAGCTCCGTTGTCAGAGGAACGTTACCTTTCTTCTTTGTTTAACAGCCTGAACTTAGTAAGGCAAATATTTGCAAGTTATTTCAGATAATGTAATACAACTGGTATAATATACGAGGAAAATTAGAGAAAACTTTTTTTAACTTGACAAAGTTTTAATGGTATTAATTGCTGGAATCAAAAACACGCTTATGCCAAATACCGTAAATTACTTTTATATTACGTTTAAACACATAAGTGGGGTTCCCATAATTTTCACATCATCCACGCTTAAACAAAATCTTAGTTAAACCAAAAAAGAATACCCCTTAGTTGCTCAGTTCAGTAGGAAAACATTTATTTTCTTCAACACCCATTAAACAATTTTTGAAGTGAAACTTCTTAGGCGGCGATTCGATAATCGATAAGTGGACGAGAATTGAGAGTAAAATTTTAAGGTCGCGTCATGTTTAGTCACGTATCGTTACAGGAGAGAGAAGAAAGATATGAGGTAAAGAAAAAGAGAGCTATATATTTCGACGTCATGGGAGTGGAGCAAAAGAGAGCTACATATACACAACGCTACAAAGCAATCGAATAAGATAGTGTCGGGCATGCGCGCGTTGTAGATGTACGCCTCAGACGCTACATATGAACAGCTGAGATACCACAAATACGTTGTGTTATTTACTTTACATGTATCAAAAGGAGACTATGAACATTTTGTCGATTTATTTATATATTTATGTTTGTTTTATTACTAATTCTCTATGTACTTCATCCATTACGAGAATAACAACATGTTAGGTATACATTGTATTTAATCTGTTTATAAATCTGCAATGGACCCGCACATGTAGTAGTAAATACAATTTACAACGCGAGCAGCATTTAAGTGTTCTGGTATTTCTATTGCAGATATATTTTATTGACAATGGGCTACGTAAATTTATATGAAGATTAGATAGATTTATACAGATTTGTAATGACATTTTATTAATTTTTTAAAATCTTCTTACGAGAATTTAATACAATCTATGGATTTACCCTTTGTTTGTTCTTTCTCACTCTCAGTGCGTTTTAACACTTTATACTTACTTTTATCAAGGTTTAGACTACCAAAGAAGTTTCACTTCTGTTACGAGTGCTGGGATGCACGCGATTATTAATTGTTCAAAATAATATTAAAAATGACCCAAAAGCAAATGGTATGTAGTTAATTATTTCTTTTATTAAAATGTATATTTATTTAACAATAAAAATAAAAAGAGTCAGATTATTTTATTTATTTTCACAATTGTAATTTATTTCAATATGATCCTAATAGGAAAAAATATTTCCTGAAAAAGTATTAAGTTGAAAATAGTTGTATTATTAATGTAGACTCTAATCGGGATTAGGGCAATAAAATATATCCGAAATGAGAAATGTAAGTATCGTTTAATGCCATCTGAATTTTTGTAACTGTTTCATTTCATAGCGCAATAACAATAACATTATACATTGAATGCAATAACAATAACATGATACGTAACTGTTTCATTTCATAGCGCAGTAACAATAACATTATACATTGAATGCAATAACAATAACATCATACGTAACTGTTTCATTTCATAGTGCAATAACAATAACATTATACATTGAACAAATCATCATTGAATAATTTACAATAATAGTTTAAACCAGCTGAACAATTTAATTACAGAAGGCGACAGACATTACGACGAAGCCACCGGAAAGTATCGACTTAGTACTTTATTGTGTCGGTGAAATATTTCAGTTAACTTTCATTTTTATAATATCATTGTTGAATAGGGGTTAGACTTCTGAAGTAAAGTATCGCCGTTCAGTATAACGTTGTTGACGTGCATATATTTCAACTAAACCGTTTATATCTATTCTTTCTTTATTATATCATCGTGCACTTTCAGACATACATTACGATTCGTTTATTTACTTTCATTAATATCTATAAGAAATTGCTTCAAAAACGACCAGTGTAGATGTATATTCCATGCCGTACAGATTAATACGATGTTTCTATTAAATGTCGTATTTATTTGTTCAGCATGTACATACAAATGTTCATCAATTCGCCAAGCCACAGAGCACTCAATTTTGGGTTATTCTCTAATGCTTGAATTAAAAATATTGTTTTAACCTTTATTTTGCACTAAACTTCGAAAAAAATCTTGAAAAAAACGTGCAAGTAAAAGGGCTTAAGAGCACAACTAAAATATATATGTATTGTATGAAAATATTAAATAATTATTAAAATTGAATTGAAATAATTTATTTTAATTTTTCTGAGAGCAACCAAGAAATAATTTTAAAATGTAAGTTAAAAACATGCAGAAAAAATGGCATTACTTAATTTTTAAGTCGCTGCTGTATATTCACTATATTGCCAGTTACTTTCTAAATGTTTTACCATATTTATGTCTTGGGATAATTTAGAACTTACCAGCTGATTTTCTGGAAATTGAATAATGAAGAAATCGTAAGCTTAAGGTTTACTTGTAGTACATTTATATTTCAGTAAGGGTAGATTTGTGACACATTTTTACATCGATACCGAAGTATTGTGGGAGGAGCTGTGGGTTTAATTGTACTATTAACTGGTTGCAGCCGTTTTCAGCTCAGCCGCCCTCTGTCAGAGCTGCAGTTGCGTTCGGTCAGAGCTACGGTCGCACTCGGCCAAAATGAAATGAACATGTAAATGTAGGTAAACATCGACACGTTTATTAATTGTCTGTACATTTATTGGATTACTAAATTCATGTTTATTAAAAACTCCGTTTAATTCAATTAATTTAGTTTGATGAGAGAAAATATTCATATTTAAAAACATGGACATAAAACACACAAAAATTGTCGAAGTAATTTCTCAGAGCAGCAAAAATAAATTTCATAATATCTATTTACCAATAATTTTAGATTTATTTATAATCAAAACTGTGGTCTGTGGCATAAATCACCATAAATTATCACATTCTACACATCAAAACTTATGGACTATAATAAAATTTAATGTGAATTATGAACGTCATTTCGGGTGCCTGATTTCAACCCTGTGACAGCTTCATGGATATATCTTAAAAAATTAATGATGTTAAATGGTGGTATCACATTAATTGTTTAAAATGAATGGTGTTTATCGCGATACTCGCACATTTACGTAGTATTTTGTTATCCGAAAATATGATTGATGTAAATATATAAACGCAAATAAAACATTTCAAATCTGAAACTTTCAAAAATAATAAAATTATATAATACCTTATTTTTTTTGCAAATTTCAATGAATTTTTTTAAATAGACGCTGAATGTTTTTCTTCAGAATTTAGTGATATTTTCATAATGGCATAAAAAACAAAATATTTTCTTAAAAATTTCCAAGTTTCAAATCTATTCATTTGCGTGTTTCCATTAATTTAAATGTATCATAGTGTTTATACAAACGTATACATATAAGAATTTGTTTCGCGTGTGTGTATTTCCGGAGTGAATCTTATTCAATCTTAAAAGGGAATATTATTGAATCTTATTCAATCTTAAAATAAAAATCTTATTCAATCTTTAAAATATTCTAAATAAATGCAATTTTATAATTATTACAAGTTTGAGAATGGGTTTTTCAAAAATAAAGCAGAGGCTCTCAGTTTAATTATTTTAAGTGAAAATTGGGTACATATATGTGGGATTATCAGGGTTTCAAAGGGCAGCATGATGGTCATGCTGACGATGAAGGTCTGTTTTATTAAATTAAATTATATCGCCTCTTGCTCAGCTTAGCTAGTTTCAGAGCCCACAGTTCTCACATTCTACATCTCATTTGTTTCATCAGGCCAAACGATAGACTCTATCCAAGGTACGAAGGAAGAGACGCGCGTGTAGACCGCCACGCCGTCGCCAGGACAACCATCTCCAAAGCTGGTAATGCCCACTACATAAAATATATTTGGCTCGTTTGTTAATTTCATTAGCAGAGGTCCACCGGAATCTCCCTGTAAACCGGAAGTGAGACTTTTAAAGCACGTAGAAAATCAAGTTTTAAACTGATTTTCAAAAAAGATGCAAATTAAATGTTCTTCAAGGTTTTCGGAAACATGATTTACTGCAAAAGTAAATTTATAACAATATTTTAAATAGTTTCTTTTAATATTAACTTTAAAATTGATTCATTTTGAAATATACAATAAACGTTTTTTGAAAATAATGTAAAATCTCATAAATTGTATCACTAAAATATCTCCTCTAGATTACTTTAAGTGGCAATTGCATCTCTGCCTTATCGAACTTTATCGAACTATAATGACATTTCACATTCGTTTAATGATTTTTTCAATATTTTACCATTTTGGTTTGTCAAATTTTGTATTATTATTTTGTTTATTTATATACAGGTATAGATATATTAAAGTGTTATACATATATCTTTCATTAAGGATAACACCACATTTAATAAATTCATTACAATATTGTGATGTTTTATTTAAAAAAGTATATTCTCAGACTTCACAAACAAATAAGACTCTGGTGTAACCGCGACCAGTGTTTAAGAGCAATTTTAGACCATAGGAAAATGGAAAATTTCAGTCCGATCCGGTTCTATATGCGGATATTGCAAATAGATTTTCACTACGCGAGGGTGGGGGCAGTTATTTTGTTATTGTGAGGATTTTCAACAAAATATGATGATTTTTTTTCTATTTTTTAGAAAATTAATGTTATCAATAAAATTGATTTTCTGTATGCAAAATAGGATTATTTCCTTATTAGTAAAGTAGTCGCATGAGTTTCCTAATTACTAAAATTATATATCGAATTGCTTTAATTAGATTAGTGTTGGTGCTCTACCATACCTCTTCGAATTTAATAGCTTTTATGGATCTGATTTTGATCGAACTACGATTATGTTTTCAGCATAAAGGTTTTGCTTCATGGGGATGATTTATCCAGCTAATTTTAAATATAACAGCCAGCAAACTAAGTGTGTTAAATATGGAGTGCCCAAATGTTTTTTGCTATTAAATACTCGAAATCTGACCATCAAAACACAGAAATACACATATTTTTTGAACAGCTAAAGCGATTTTCAAAAACATTGAAAGAACATAATTTCACTGGAAAAATATTATCACCAACTAGGAAAAAAACATATGGTGTAAGTTGCTATATCTAATACATTCCACAGCGAAGTTCTTTAGTTTTTCTGTTTCTAATGTCTGTAGATAAGAATTTAATAATGTTGATATATAAAAGTGGATTCAACTGCTACCTTAAAACAACACTTTTTGAACTCACAGTGTTGACACATTCATTAACACATTCTGGAGGAGTAACCACAGAACTATGTGCATCGTCAGCAGCAGGATAGCGTTTCCAAACACTATGGATGGTTTTACTCATTTTTTAGCGTAAATGGACTGTTAAAAAGAAATTATGTTTTTTTCTAGTCAAATCATTACAGAACATTAAAACCTTGATGATAATGATAACATATAAAAGAACCTCTGCATAATCTCCATCCGTTTGAGAAGATCAACACATAATTCCAAAGAGTTTCTTCAGAAACCCCTTTTTAAAATGAGATAGAAAGTAATGGAGAGTATATCAAAATCGTAAAATTGCTTGGCATATCCTTAACAGTGCGCAAGTTTCATTGAAATTTATGTTACAAAACGTTATGTGTGAAGAATTAAAATTAAGCATTTGGGACCACAGTCCATATTTGGTAGGCCCTGTAAATATATAGTGAATATGGTCCATAAAACTTTTTAATGACATAAAGCAAGATTTGAACAATTAGACTAAATACTCACTATCATAAGTAAATTTATTCACACTACTGCGTATATCAACATAATATTTGGTTAATTTCAGTCTTCTAGATGGACCTCAATGAAAGTTGAACAATACAAAGAAGGAAACTTAAAAATACAATCGAGCCCATTAAGAGCTCATTAAGAGCCCAGAATAGGTAATTTTTAATTTCTTTTTATTATAAAAATTAACATACGTATTTAATTTTTTATTTGTTTTTAAAATGGTACTTCAAATGTTGTGAAACTTAGTCAAGTTAGAAATGATTTCCACTGTTATAAAGTTATAAATCATTTGAATTAAAAAATAAAACTATTTCAGAATGCAACAAGAATAAATAAAATGAAGTCGGAAAAATGACATGAAAAAATGGTTTTCAACATTTGTTTTTCATTTTACCAATTGAAAAAAAAATTAAATATTATGCGTGCGGCTTTGATAGTAGTAACAGTTAAAAGCATTTTAATTACAAATGTACATTTCTAAAAATACATGTTTTTCAATGCCGACGAGGCGTTAAAATTTCGTAACACCACATTTTTAAAAATTTTTAAAGAAATTCTTGGACATATTTCTTTAACACAATTCAGGAAAAAACATTTTAAAAATGTATTTACTGACGTACTTAATGAAATTCGTTAAGTAAATCATACACTAATCATCACCATTGAGAAGCTTCTGTCATCACCTTCCAGTGTCGTTATCAGGCCCCAGACATAACTTACGACCAAAGAATTCCTGGAGACAAGTAAACGAGTCCAAACTCAATGAATTCATTCTTCGCCATTGACGATTTCTATCACTCATAAGTTCAAACTCAACATCAAATTTTTCAAAGGGACCTTATAGTCATCCGTTGAGAACTTCCTTAGGATAAATCTATAATCCAATAACAGATACTGGGCATATACATATATCCTTGTTCGTGTATCTATCTTATACCCAATTATTTTTATTGCACAGTAGTTTCCGTCGTATTCATCCATAGGCCCGCATTCAACTAAATCTACGCATGCCAACATTACAAAACTCAAACGTTGCACGACCCTCATGTTACGGTATCTCAAACACATCAGTTGGAAGAAGCAAAAGACATGACACAACAAGTATGACAACTTCTTAAAATAAGATTTATATTGAAACAGCAATTATTACATTTGCTATATTATATGTAATAGATTTTATTAAAACTACATACGAGGTTTTGCGATTTTATCTTCGACTGTATTCTGAAACACTTCACTCGTGTCCAAATTTTAAACTTCCACGTAAACTGTATAGTCTAGTCAATAAGTACTAGTACTAATAAGCGACTAAATAGACTTTTTCATCTTTAATTGTTTATAACTTTTGCAAATTTTGATGAGCTAATCCACTTTTCTAGCACAATTTTCCAAGCATTATTCCTATTCGAATGAGCTATTGCACGTATTTTTAGGATGCTTATTTCTATTTAGTCACTTTTTGAACTTATTGACTAGACTAGTAGGTCCGTGTTACCAGCTCGTTGGATCCAAATAATTATCTGAAAAATGCTCTCACATGAGGTTTCCACATCGTCTAACTAAATATTCAGATACTTTTCGTACGCAATGTGGCCTAGCCATAAATATCACCGTAACCTTTGACATTTTTATACATTGGCTTAAATCATTAAATCTGTCACAACTATATGTTGATTGGTTTAAATCCTATCTTCGGAGCTCTAAACCGGTAATTAAAAGGTCTGAAAATTCTATAAAGTGTTCCGGTAGCATTGTTTGCGTACCACAATATGGCGCTTTTTCTCCACATATTTTTCTAATTTTCATTGGTCCTATAGTTAAACAACTGTTCTTCAACTATCGTTTATATGTTGATGATCTTCAAATGTACTCTCTCTGAGGTATCGACTAAATGTATTCAAATATTGACATATTGAATGCACACATATTTGATCAGTCAGTAGGCTAGTTTTTTCGATAGATTTATTATTTTAACTAAGTGTCGATCGGCATAAAATGAAAAAAAATGTTACATTTGGTCAGGGAATTCATATTAATAAAGGTTTAACATAGAGGTGAATGCTGAAGTGCATATATCTGTGTGCACCTTAATAAACACTACTCTACGAAATTAAGAGCAAAAGGCACCACAAAATACATGTCGAAAAATGCTATCTATTAAAGAACTTGTCGAAGTGAAAGTTATCTCTTAAGGGAAATAAATACAAACAAGGACAACGTGGAACAAAATTTGAAATAGCAGCTTATTGTTCATACTCCATTGGAATACTGAGACATTGTCACGCTGATCACTTTTTAAAGTGTACGAGAAGAATTAAAATCGTAGGGAAAATAAAAGCAATGGACGGTGGTTATAATTAAAGATGGAGTCATTTACCATGGTAAAAAGAGGTATCCTTGGAGGAAATATATGGGAAAAACCATGTCTTGAAATTTTCAAAATGGATGTACTCCTTCCCTTGTGTTTCTCGAATAAAATAATAACATTTTTTTAAATGAGCGGTTAAATAAAAATATGCAGGCACATTATGACATAAACATATACCGACCGTACACGTGTCGTGTTTTCTGTCACGGTCGCCAGCACAAAATTGCTCTGCACTAAATCCGTGCTCCCATTTTCTGCCTTCTAAGTGCTGAAGGAGCGGTTGACAGTATTCGTTGGAAAACACGGTGAGGTCAGCTTTCAGCAGCACATCGGATTTCTCGCCGCCTGAAAATATAATCACGATTTATATTCTATTAGAAATGATGAAGTAACTGTCATAACATTCAAAGATAATCATTTTCAATTTCAGTTCGGCGGATCAAAACAACCATCTTGGAATATTTGAGGATAATATATTTGCTATCAGTTTTAAGGAAATATTTTAAATGATGTAAAATAAATCCGACCATACACTAGTTGTTAAAATTAACGTATGTTTTTCTTATTAAGTATTCTAAACGTTGGTACGTTGGAACCTATCTTAGTAAATAGAACTTGCAATAAAAACAATTATTTGACTCGAATCAATCCTCACTTATCAAATAACATATGTTTGTAACAAAAGACAATTATGTACATTTATAATGACAATAATACTTTCGACAAGATTATATTTTAATAAGAATAAGAAATATTGAATATATTTGGCGTTAATTTTGTAGAAATTCATTATTCACAATTAAATGAAACTGCGTGATGCAGTACTATTTCTACTTTCTTTATGTTCTTTACCGCGAATTGTATTACATTTGAATTAGCAATTCTTTTTTATTTATTTTTTTATTTTTTTTTATTTATTTGAATTAATTATCTTTGCTAATAGCCCACCAGAAGATGTTGAATCCACGACCTGGGTGGTCGTGGTAAAGAACTTAAGAAAGTAGAAATAATACTACATCACGTAATTTCATTTAATTGTGAACAAAAAGAAAGTAAAAATAAACAGACAAAACCTCCGAGGATCGACCTGCAGTGTTTATATATTAAAATAAAAAAATATATGAGTTATGAACATGGGTCACTTCAAAAGAAAACTTCTTGATTTCAATTATTTTAAGTAGAATAATACACCGAAACAGACAGACAGTCGGAACCGGGAAGCGTAACGTAAGTTGAAATATGAGTAAGTCTATTGTCTCGTAAAAATAATGTTACAGGATTCAGAGATGGCTATTTGTTATCAAAATAGATTAGAACAGTTTGTAATGGCTGTAATTAAAAACGTTTAATCAACAAACGAAATTGATACTCTTTTAATATCAAATAAACGTATAAGTTGTAAAAAAGCAAGTTTAAAGACGGTTTCATGAAGTTAAGTGAATGACTTGGTGACTCTAAGGCTTTCTCTGCTCGCATAAAGTTTCCACGTAAAAAGCCATTTACCATTATATTATTCAATTAAGGTAGGGCCACACGTTTGGTTTTTACGTTTCATTGAAATTTTCCAAGTATTATTATAAAATGCTTAAGTGTGTTTGTTTGTTCTCCAGCTACGTTTCAACGAAGCCAAGGATCGTTGTAATTTTTTGCAGAAAAATAGCGACGGACCGGAAAATGATGTAGACATTTTATTACGGGACTTTTTATCCTGGAAAATCTCATTTTGTTTGTGTTTCTCTAACGCCTCAGACGAGTAACGCATCGATATATTTTTTGCACAGAGACAATTAGCGGGAAATGATATAGGCTACTTTCATTCCAGGAAATCTCATTTCCTCGCAAAAATTCTTATTTTAAACTAAAAAAAGTACACAAACGGAATAAATAAGCAACGCCGCAAAGGTATAACGATTCAACGTGATTTTTTGAAACGCCTCATACACAATATGCAGAATCACTACTTTTAATCCTTAATTTAGAGGGACATATTTTGCGTTTTCATTGTCATCGATACGACAATGTTACGAAAACAAAGACATTCATTTAGTTTGTCTTAATCCTTCTGAATGGCAGCACATGTTTGAACTTCCGCCTTACAGCTTTGCAACTATAACTACGCGCGCTTAGCCGTAGTTAAAAACTAGTATGATAATATTTCTGGACACCGTTCACGTCTCGAATGATTGAAGATCCACGATCGACGCCAACTTCACATCACCTACATTTCTCTTCAACATATTAAAAAATCCTCAGAATTCAAAATATTTTATTGGCAGATTTAAAAATTTGTCTGCTCACTGCTCTGAATGATTATTCACCCTACTTATTCCCAAACACGCTTCTAAGTCTTACGAAAAATTAATTATTGCTAAAGCGGTAGAACATTCTAATCGACTCGATGAATATTTTCAAGAGTGCAGTGAACAAATTTCATTTCTCTTATAGCCTTGTTCATCTGCTCTTTTATTCTTCCTTCTTCCATCGTAGCTCATATCAATATTTCCATTGTTATAATTCACTAGAAAATGTTGGTTCTGTACCAATAAGTCCACCGTATGTACTTTATAGTAAAGTTAGTAAAGTAACAACTGATGGTGAATTATTTATCACCCAATTTCGTATTAAAATGTATCTTATTGTTCAGACTCCACTGAGATATAGAGTAGATATAATGTTGGAATAACAAAATATGCAAAAGATCGGTAACAATTGAAGATGAATTATTTATCACCCAATTTCGTATTAAAATGTATCTTATTGTTCAGTCTCCATTGCAATTTAGAGCAGGTGTAATGTTGGAATAACTAAACATACAAAACGTCTGTAATATTTGAAGGCGAATTATTTTCGCAATAAGAAACACAAGAGCACATATCTAAACAATAATATTTGTTTAGATATGTCCTCTTGTTACAGCGAAACATATTACTGTTTGTTTACGGTCGATAATTTCTGTAACTATTATGGAACTTTCTATGAAACATTCGCTTTTATATTGCTGGAACTCTTGAGTGACGTGAGTTGTGAGCGTACGTGCGTCAATGCTTGCGCAAGTGCATGTGTGCGTGCGTGTGTTCGGAGTGGTTCTTGACTATGTGTTGGCGTGCATACGTACGTGCGTGCGTGAGAGCGTGCGCGCATTTGTGTTTAATACATAGCCTACATTAAATAGCGTACATCAAGCAATTTATTTAACTAATGTTTTGATTATGTCTAACACTTACCCCGGGAAGTGATACCCCAGCCCAACACTGTCACCCTCTGACCTACATCAATGTCGTTTTTATACCATAGGCGCGCGGGTCGCACCGCACTGTTGAACTCCAAGGGCGTCTCCAACTCTATAAGGGCGATATCGTTATAATGGGCGGGGGATTTGTAGGCTGGGTGTCGTACAATGTGGCGCACGGGCGCGTCGATGACACCAGGTGGAAGGGGGAATCCTGAGTTCAACTCGAGCGCCCCCAGCCGTACCACCGTCGGCTCCACGGAGGTCACTTTCTTATCTCGGCTCGATGCCGCCGTGCAGTGCGCTGACGTCAGCACGAACAGTTCGCTCACCAGCGTTCCACCGCAGTTGAAGGCAACCTTCCCTTCGACAGTGGGCCAGCCCAGCGCTGCCTAAGCATATAGATAATGTCGAGGTTAAAATAAGAGACAGGTTCATTTAAGATAGTCACTTGTAACACGTAAATTATTAGCATCATAATTAATGTTTAACGGTGTCTTCTGGTTTAATCGAGTGATCATGAAAGTGGACTTGGATTAAAAACCCCATTCGTACGTTCAAACAACCGCAACCTAAATGCATAACGCAGTTCACATTTTCGTCATTAGTGGATATTGATGCAACAACTACAGAAGATGACGGAGAAGTAAGAAATTGACTATTCGCATTGAATTTCTTTTGTGAAAGGAATCTTTGAATTAATCCATAATTTATGACAGTGTAATGGTGACCTAAGCTGATTGTGCAAAGTCGAAAAAGGTTAGTGACTTGCCTTATCATCTGAGTAATACTATGAATTCTACAATCGTGTCCAAATAGCGATCGCGAGATACAAACAGTGATCGTGAGATAATATTTTTTTGAGTTAAGTAAATAAATGGCGGTCAAACTGTCGCCGCCTTAAATATAAGAATGAAATGAGATATATACTCTCTTCACTGTCATGTGGTAAAATCGATAGAGCCCACACGCGATGGTGGTAAGTAAATAGTGAACGTTATAATCCAAGTTTGTGTAAATTTGTTCCATTTTACTTCACTTCAGGAAATACTAAGTAATATTAAACTAAATTGGCTAAACAGTCGTAAAATTACAAACTTCAAAATTTAGAACTGTTCAGAAATTAATAACATCAATAATGGATCAAATATCGAAATAGTTAACTTAGTTTCACACTAGTGAACAACTTTCACAATGAAATCACTAAATTATCATTTTAAATACCATTTGCATAAAAGCGCAATATTCAGATTAAAAGGGGAGCCACCACGCCACGCTCAATCATGTTTCGATGCACGGTTGAGCATGTACGCTTCGAGTTATTTTATTTGGGCCAATTGTACTGTTATTTTGGTGACAGTATTGTCAGTAATTTCAGGCGCGGTTGGAAAGTTGTAAAAGTAAGTTTTATATCTATCGAAATATTTGTTTCTTACATACCAATAAAATTGTTAACGAGATAAACACTAAAATAAATTTTATTCATAAACATAATTGTTACACCTGTACGGGAGTGATGATATGAAGTAAATATTTGAGGTACAATGAATTACTTTCTGAAAATTCTTACACTCTAAGTGGCGCACAGCATTTAGTCGTTTGCACGTGAAAAGCGTGTGGATGTTGCTTGCTTTATCGTGAAACTGATTCGCGTATCTAGATGCCGTGGGTGGTGGAACAGGGGGAGGAGGAAGGGAGCAGTGCTCTTCGCCGCTCTTGTCGCGCAGCTAACCAAGTCCCACTTTTGCTTCTACTCTTCTTCCTTTCTATTTATTACATTTGATTATTTTTTTCCAAATGTATAATGAAATACTGGCGATTAAATTAGAAACGATTTTTTTATATTACTTACATAAATACCAATTTACATATTTAACCATATTAATTTTGGTTAACACATTTAACAAAACTAAAGGATCAAAAGTTTTTTGGTCTCTCAAAACTTCATTGTGAAAATCACACTGCGGGAAGCATACTGTAAACAAAAAGAATCCTGTGTCTGATAAAAAAAGCAGAAAAACAGTTTTTGCATTGTACATATGTATTAAAATGCCAGAATTTTGTTATTTATCCGTGATCATACTAAAAGTTGCCACTGGCTCAAAGCAAATATTAATCACCTGATATTAAAATTGCAGAAAAATATGGAGACAAAATTACAGTCTTTATAATAGTACCGTGTAGAAAGATTATTAGGAGATGGAGATAGGGATGAGACTAGCTTTATGTGATGTAATGATGACCCTGCTGGGCAAAGTCGATACAAACAGAGATTCAAGTTTGAAAAAAAATGATTTTTTATTTCTCCCAACATCAAAATGTTCGCTTGTGTATAGAAAATTAAAATTCATTATAACATTTACATAAGTTTACATTATTGCAAGATCACAGAAAATCCTCTTAAAGGAAATTCAAATTTATTTACATGAAAATTAGACAACTTGATGAGATCAATACCAGAAGCAATCTAAACTTCTTCTCCTGTATTTAAATGTAAATAAAACCAGCACATTTTCTATGAAACCAAAGGAATAGAACAATATTTAAATACTTTTTAGGTATTTGGCCCAGTTTAATGCAACAAAAATGCTACCAATAGATGGCGCGATAATATTCGTTGCAATAATAGATCGATGTGCACCAAACGCAGGTTGTATTTAGGCAGGTTTGTATTTTATTCAGTACAGTCATTCAAAAAGTTGATCTCGTGAAATAATAATGTATTTAAATTCCAGTCGACAAGTTACTAAAACAATATAGGCCCAGCATAGTATAACAGGACATATATAAAATTAGTTTTGCTCGCGATATATGCTCGCGATCCGTCATAAGACTCAACAATTTTACCTCTACTGAACAGGTTACAATTTTTTTTTAAATTATAATGGTCACGAGTTAAATTTACACACTCGTATTATGCACCGCTCATGACCCACATACGCAGCAATTTTCTAAGGTTAATTTTGATGGACTAGTTAGTTATTATATTTTTTTTTCATCTCTGCCAAAGAATAGAAACAAAATATTAAAAACATAAAATATAATTATTTTTATTTATAATTCACATTTGTATACAACTGTACCTCAGGCAAATTTAATAAAAAAGGTACTTACTGCTGCTTAAAAAATGCTCTCAAAATATATATATGTCGATTCATTTTGCTATTCATGACTCATTTATACTCATGCATCATGTTAGTTGTGTCTACGACTTGGCTGTGCAGACCACTGACAAACCGGCCGATGTCGTTATTTTATAAGAATGCTTCCACACTTCACCTCTGGCCATGTTCATCGTATGTCTTGATAGGAAACTTTGTTATGATGATCACGCGCTTTAAAAAACAAGTGCTGCCATCTATTGATGCATGTAGGTACCCCATACTACTCACGGTATATGAACTACTGCGTATCAAATAGTTAGGCACTTATTTATGTTGCTGTACTAATACAACGCAATAAATTGTTTCTTAACATTAAATTTGCATATCTTCTGATTGAGTAATTAGTTGAAATGAAAAGTTAACAATATTTCAAGTTAGCCTCTGTGTTTTTTCTTATAAAAACTTTATCTTAGTTGGGTTAACAGTTTCTACGTGACACCTGCACAAACAAACGCACAAACATGTAAAAAAAACAAAAATTATTTTAATAAATTCTACTTTCCCAATTTTTTTTAGCAAATATTTTAATTGTACATACTCCCAAAGTTTATAGTTTTAATATAGTAACAGACTAAAACTTGTAAATTAAGGGTAGTTATTAAAAGTTTCTTTGTCTATTATTTAAGGGTTTTAAAATAAAAGTTAACGTAAATGGAGGGAGGCGGTATAATGTCTAATTGGAAAATTAAACAGGTTTAATGATTTTTTATAGATTTATAATTACGCCCACTATTCAAAATCGTTCTCGCTTCACAAAATATTAATATACTGAAGAAAAGTTTCATGTTTTTAAAAGTAGTAGATCAATATACATCATGACGTCGCTGATCACCAGTTAGTTTAATTATTTATCTTTGATTTTATGCAAGAGTTTTCCGATAGCATTTACACTTCTGTTTATTCTAGGAGTAGTCATTTATACGTATAATATTATCCAGTCTACACTCGTTGCCTCCCTAACGTGCTTAAAATTTAAACGAGAGAAATGTAACGAGCTCACCATATAGGGAAATTCGTCAGGAAAAGCCGGAGTTCCTTCGGAGACATACGGAACTCCCACGAGGAAAATAGGGAAAATATGAAAAAGCAGGAGGAAAATCTGGAGCGAAGGCGTGTCCACGTCCCACAACAGTAGATCCTTGTTGTATTCCAAGCACTCTGCGCAAAGGACACATTAATTTTAAAAAATAATAAAAATACCGATACGGTGCGACACTTTCATTTTTACTCTCAGCTTTCCCATGGAAACAGTCAATGAAACCGACACAGTATTTACGTTCCAGTTAACGGGGAAACTCTAAATGAAATTCGCTTCCATTATTTTAGTTTCAATAAAATTCAATAAAGGGACTCTGCGCTACAAACTGCATCCCTCACTGCAATGTCCTTATTTGCTAAAGTATCGAAAGTAGTTTTAAGTCATATTTAAGTTATATAGTGATGTTGCTTTATAATCTGGCACATATTTATTCGTTCATAAATATGATATCTCTAATTAATTGAAGTTATGCCTGACCTTAATGTGATGTATTTGAATCCGTTAGTTCTAAAACGTGTTATTGTATTTAGTCAAACGCAGATTTTAGGCTACACGTGTTAATTGCCTCTAATTTTACTGTATTTTTTGTTATCGTTTGTTGTTCTTGGTATTATTGATGTATTTTCCTTATAACTTGTCAATTAGAATTGATACACTAACGAATCAGACAAGAAGTGGTGTACATAATTACATGATACAACGAAATTATAATAAAAAGTGTATTTGCGTTTTCCCCTTCACTTTTATCCATTTGCCGTCATAATGTAAGTTTATTATAATTTGTTCTTCACTGTTTCTACGGCTAGCCTGTCTGCTCTGCTTTATTTAAAATTAAATGATAAAAACAAGGTGGGGGTCAAGTTCGCCAGAGGTGATTATTGCTTCTCGGAACATGTCAATGTTAAAATATATTTAAATCTTTGGCGTTGAGTTCTGCGTTTATATGTTTATTTTCCTTATATCGTTACTTCGTTTTGTTTGAAATGAACGTCTATATTCATCTAACGTGTTTCTCTATGATCTTAAAGACGAAATAAGAATTCCATTGATTTGATCATTTTTGACTTGCCTTTTTATTTAAGCGATCTGGTAAATATTCTAAACGTGAAGACAAAACAGTGTCTATAGGCAGTGATGATATAAGAAAGTGAGACGTGATCCCTTACTATTTATTATATGGCTTCAAAAAAAAAGACATGTTGCTCAGTGAGCTATGGATAACGCCACATATATATTCATCTGACACGTTTCTCTGCGATCTTAACGATGA
Organism: Druceiella hillmani; assembly: GCA_039881145.1. NCBI lineage: Eukaryota > Metazoa > Arthropoda > Insecta > Lepidoptera > Hepialidae > Druceiella > Druceiella hillmani. Next base: position 20,556,621 of record JAYKKI010000019.1, on the reverse strand, counting down.
AATAAAGATTCCGTTAATTTGATTTTCCCTTTAATTTAACCGATCTAATAAATGTTCTGTATCTGAAGACCAATGTTTTTATCCAGTGTCTATTGGCAGCGATTTTATTCGGAAGAGAGGTACGGCTCCTTGTTATTGGCCTCAAAAAAATCTAAATCACTCAGCGAGCTATGGAAAACACCACATATATTCTCACACACCTCACTATATTCTCACACATATATTCCCACATATATCTGACATGTTTCTCTGTGATTTTAATGATTAAATAAAAATTCTGTTGTTTCGATAAATTTTGATTTGCCCCCTTAATTAAGCGAGCTGATAAACATTCTGTGTCTGAAGACCAAAGTTTTCATCCGGTGTTATTATGCTAGTTATGTTCTATGGAAGAAAGACGGGATTCTTATTATTGGCTTCAAAAAATATCCATATCATTCATGGGAAGTGCTATATATTTATATATATATATATATATATATATATATATATACATATATATATATATATATATATATATATATATATATATATATATATATATATCATCTGACATGTTTCTTTGCGATCTTAACGATAAAATAAGAATTTTTCTGACTTGATTATTTTTGATTCACTGCTTTATTTAAGCGAGCTGATAAATATTCTGTGCCAGAAGATAAAAGTTTCAATCAACGTCTATGCATATAACATACAAGAAAGACGTAGTCTCTTACTGTCGGCCTAAAAAAACTCCGAATTCGACGAGTTATGGAAAACATTACAGTATGTCCATCTGACATGTTTCTCTGTGATCTTAACAATAAAATAAAAAAATTATTGATTTGATTACTTTTGATTTGCCATTTTATTTAAGCGAGCTGATAAATATTTTGTGTCTAAAGATGAAAGTTTTCAACCAGTGTCTATTGTCAGTAATGTTGTATGAAAAAAAAACCTGGCCCCTAATTATTGGCCTCAAAAAACTCCAAATCACTTAGCAAGCTGTGAGAAGGGCTATGTATGCATTCACCTAATATGTTTCTCGGCGATCTTAACTACGAAATGATAATTTTTTACCACGATCATTTTTTATTTGCCCCTTTATTTAAACGAGCTGGTAATTATTCTGTACTCGAAGATAAAAGTTTTTAACCAGTGCCTATTGTCAGTGATGTTATATAGAAATGGATCCTAGCCCCATAATTTTGACCTCAAAAAACTCCAAATCACTCAGCGAGCTATGGACAGGGCTATGCTCTCGATTTATCTACAGGATATGATTCATAATGAGAAGATCCGTAGCAAAACTAAGTTATCGACGAAATCGCAGGATGAGTAGGTAGAACTGGCAATGACCTGCCCATTGCCAGTTATAACGCGCAGAACCGCTGAACGCTGGGGAAGAAATATCCTCGAATGGCGACTATGTGCCGGAAGACATAGAGGGAGACAGAAATTTGCCAGGCGAACAGATGATCTGGTAAAAGTCGCTTGAAGCTGTCGGATGCAAGCAGCAGCTATGGGGGAGGCATGAGTTTAATAGTGGAAGTCTTCCCGCTGATGATGATAAATATTTATTCGAACAGCGTTAAATCGTAGATAATTGAGCCTGTTGGAGTGAATCTGGCTATCGCATGCCATATATCAAGTTGCAGTATAGGACAAAGATTTTTTGGGTTTGAATAAAGATTTTTATTTGTCTTAAGTAGAATTCCTGCTGAAAATACTCTGTTCCATTTAAAGTATAAATTCGAAACTTTATTCATCTCACTGGTATCAGCACTAGGAGTGGATAAAGGAACTTAATTTCCGCACTACTAGTATCGGTGGACCATTTAAAGGTTGTTGTGATACTTCAATTCTGATAGTTGAATATGTAACAAAATATTGGTGCATATAACAAAACGAGTGTTTAAATCAAACATTGTCTATTATCTACTACTTACTTTTCTGGCTAACGGTGCGATTGTCAGGATGGACCCAGTTAGGATCCCGCTCGAGGCAGCATACAATAGCACTATCCTCGCCAAACGAGCAAGTCGTAGCGTTTTCTTGGCGGAGACTGTGGACGAGAAGGAATGTTTAAAAAAGGGTGCAACGTTCTTACATTACCTAAAATCAATATCTCTTGAATTCCATACATTTATATCTGCGCCTTCTTTAACCTTGTGAGTCTGCTTGTCTGTTCATTTGTTTCAGAGCAATCTCTTAAAATGAAATATTGTGTTACCTAATTAAAAATATGCAGGGTTATAATAGGGAAATTCAAAGGTAACAATGTACAATTTTGGAAATTTAAAGTCTAGATATATATATATATATAGTTATATATATATATATATATATATATATAAAATATATATATATATATATATATATATATGTATATATATATATTTATATATATATATGTATGTATATATATATATATATATATATATATATATATATACATATACAAATTACAGCACAAATTTATACGCATTCACATGTGAAGAGAGGAGGTTAATTTAATGCTCAATTTTCGGAAATAATTGCAACCTAGTCTAAATAAAGTTTCACAATACGGTTGTAGACATATAAATACTTATACAATAATACAACATGCGTTTAATATACATATCTATTGTCTGTTTGTATTAACATTAATCTTACAGAATAAAATATAGAGCAATTTTGTTTTGTTTGGCTTTTAGGGATTCGTGCAAAAAGTACCAATCCCATTGACTAACAACTTTCTTAATATGCTAGCTAACAGTTTCTAGATTATCACAGACTACATATTCTATTTTTATGCACGTGGTATGTGCACAGAAACGTAAACAAATTTGAAATAGAGTTAATATAATCAACGCAGTCTGAGGAAATGTCGCTGGTCTGGACGTTAACGTGATGAACACTGGCAACCTGCTGGTGGCCATTGCTATGTGCTAATAATATACATGGGATAATTGTATGTCTTAGAGGTCTTAAGAAAAGTTTGGTAGAGAATTTATTTTTATTTAACAGATAAGTCACGGTAACTGTGTTTTAGTTAAAAACAAAAATGGAGACGCTTAAGTAAATTTATTAACTTTTATTAAAATACGTAGTTACTTTAAGCGTTTCGACAAATAAAACGTAACCCTTCACACTTCATAATTTGGATTTAGAGGATTAAAAAGATTTATGAGAGTAAATAAAAGTATGGCCGTACGTTATTATATTTAATTAGAATAAATCGCATGATTCTACTTTTTATTTTTTTAGAATAAAGCCCATGATTCTACCAGTACGAAGTCTTCGTACGTGTCGCTTACCACATGGAGCAGACACTTAGATTCGTGAATAAATTTAGGAGACAAACACTTAACGTGGTGAATAAATTAAAATATTCTAGACCCTATTTTTGTGAACCCTAAAACAACCCCTACTAAACCGGGGAGGGTCATTAATAATCAATAAAGTACACAAATGCTAAGTCCAAACAAGTGCCAAACAATGTTTAAAATTAGGTCGGCAGTTATGCGGTAGCGAGTTCTGTTATTTATTGGCTTGGCCAATAACTAATGAAGTTTGTTTGTTAAATAAAATATTTCATATCATTATGAAATCGAATTATACACGCACCATTTTTACCTATGACTTGTTGCCATATGGTGGCTGTAATAATATGCGTTCAACTTAAAAATGTAGTGACTTACGTAGATTAAAAAAGAAATTTTCTGGAAGGTCTTCCAGTAGGAAAGATCGAATGTCTAATTCTATGAATGATTGTCTAAAGCTCTTAGGAATTGATAATCTGGGTTTTGCTCGTACTATTCACAATGTCGATTGAATAAGATGGAAGTACTAGCAGAATTCAGCCCGACGGATTATTAATGTGTTTTGTGGCGGTACGTTATTATAGAGGAAATTGGTGCGATTCTGTTGGTTGCTTAGTTTGTCAACCAGCTGATTTAATTGCTTACAGAATATCTCTTGGTATTTGCTATTGATATTCCACCCGCAGCTAAGCATTAATTATTTGGTATTGAGCTCATATTTGGGTACTGAGGGCACATTTATATGTCATATTAATATATTCTGTAACTTTCGATAATCTTCCAAGAAATGGGAGAAAAGAAAAGTTCGGGAGAACTTAAGATTAAAAATTTGTTGGGTAATCAATATTTCAGCGAGTAAATCAGTTAAGTTCTGCGTTCAATTAGTTATTTCAGTATTCATTACACTGTTTACCAAATGTACTAAATAATATTAATGAGAGGTACAAAGTGAACAACTTTAAAGGGAAATTACATTGTTCATAGTATTTGAAGTAAAATATTGGTGGTACGATTACTGGAACCTAGTTACGAGTTGTCAGTTTAAATATCACTCGGATTACAACTTTTATGAAGATAGAAGGAAGTTAGAGGCCATATTACCGTCCTTATCCCAGCTCTTCTATGAAAAGAAAATTACCTACAAATTACAATTTCCGATGATGTACGGAAAACGTTAATAAAAGTGAGTACGTTGTTATTTCATGTTGATTTTAGTTTAGGACGTAATGAAATGCGATGTTCTTTTTAAGAGCAGTCACCGGACTTTTAGGACAAAGTAACAGACGTTTTAATTTTATTACAACGTGGTTGTGGTAGAGCAGACATAAGTTATAGGCAAAAATAGAACATTCAATCAATATTGTATTAGCAAAATACAAGCTGCTTCTCGCTTATGAGTATCGTGAAAGATCAGGTGTTTATTTAATTGTTTTTGCCTTAAATCTCAAACCTCTTTCTAGTGTTTCTTAATTAATAAAAATATGATTTAAAGAACATTTTTTCAGTATTTTTGGAGATTGTTGAATGCTTTAAAGTAACAACGTATCACTTTTTGCACGTATCCCAAATAAATGTATTGTCTCATCGTAACAAACTTACTCTGTTGGCGATAGGCAGTAGTTAGTCGGTGTGCACAAACCCTTCTCACCAGTTGCCCCGTCTGTGCACTGGTCACCTTCTGCAAATACAAAATCACTGCTGGAAAAAAATTGCGTTGTATATCGGAAATAATAACAAAGAAATCAATTGAAATGGTATAAAATAAATTAATTAACAACTTTTATTGTTTTCAATTTCAATGGTTTCTATGGAAAGAAGATTTTATTTTAAATCGTGTAAAATTTATTATTTTTATAGATTTTTTTCTAAATAAATACCTTATTCAACTTATAGAATGGAATCCACGCATTTAATAAGTTACCATAAAATAAAAACAAATGAAAGATTGAATGAAAACAATGATAAAAATAAATATAACGAACCCAAAACATAATTAGATTAATGCGTAGCGAACTAAGTGAGTCGGTCGGCGGACTAATTGATTAATGGTTAGTGGACCGAGTGGCTTAACGGTTAGCGGACTAGGGGATCAATGGTTAGCGGATTAAGTGAGATAGCGGTTAGCGGACTAATTGATTAATGGTTAGTGGACCGAGTGGCTTAACGGTTAGCGGACTAGGGGATCAATGGTTAGCGGATTAAGTGAGATAGCGGTTAGCGGACTAATTGATTAATGGTTAGTGGACCGAGTGGCTTAACGGTTAGCGGACTAGGTGATTAATGGTTAGTGGACTAAGTGAGTCGGTCGGCGGACTAATTGATTAATGGTTAGTGGGCCGAGTGGCTTAACGGTTAGCGGACTAGGGGATCAATGGTTAGCGGATTAAGTGAGATAGCGGTTAGCGGACTAATTGATTAATGGTTAGCAGACTAAGATAATGTGAACCGGTCTAAAACTCTACGATCTTGACTGATGTTGGTACGTGCAAGCAGTATATGAAATAGTCGATGTCTTCCCGCTTGCGCAAAACAAGATACAAAAATCAGATACAATACTCTTCTCGTTTGCAGTTACTCACCTCTCACTTACAAATAGTTACATCCGACCATTCCCTAAATGAGAAGCGAGGGGTACATGGTATTATCGGTCGCTATTAATTTTGCGTACGATGGTATTAAATAAACATGTTGGGGAACAAATAAAACAACCGCCATCTAGTAAATAATTATAGAACTACCCATTTATTGTGGTTCCTTTCTAAACTTAGTAGATCTGAATAACAATGTTGATGTTTTCCAAAGTACGTGTTGATTAAATCTCTAAAATGTGGAACTTCCAAATTTCATTTAAATTCGTCTAGTGGTTCTATGCGTATAGATACGACTTCTTTCATATCACTCATATAGATATTAAAAATATTTTATAAAATATTTCTAACCGATTTTTTAAATTTTAATTTATATTTATCAACTTGATACATGAAAATAGTTGTGAAGTATTCGCCTGGTTTACAGTGCACTAACTGTTTCTATTTATGTTTTGCGTTAGTTACAATTTAATCGATTATGTTGAAAGGGACGTCAGTCTGCAAACTAAAATTGTTTAAAGACTCAAAAAACTGTCTAGCATAAAATCGTTATACTAATGTATTAATACCAATCTTGTTGTTCTACGCAAGTTTACTTAGTACTTTAGTTTTTCCCGCTATAATTTCCATATAAATATTCAGATATTTACGGATTAATATGCTTTATCACTACGCCAATTTCCAGTTTCTATGTAAAGCGGTTTCTAGGAAAAACAACCGTGACAAACACATATACAGGTATGTGATAATATATGGGTTACGTTTGGCCTTTTGAAGTACTGTAATCTACCATCGTAAAACTAGTAACAGCGTCTTAGTTGTAATATTAAGAAAGTAAATTTTAATTAAATAAATTAGTTGCGCCCAGAAAGGTAATCGTTTGCTTGGAGGCCCTTATTGTTAGCCTCTTCAAACGGTATCGCACACTATATCTGGTATTAAAAAAATGCCCTTATAGTGTGATTGTAAATAAATATAATAACTACATTCAGAATTGTAAAGATTTTTTTCGATTATGAATATATTTTTGAGTCCTTTATTACTAAACCTTGGAAATGATGCAGCTCACTGCCTATTGAAATAAAAAGTTAGAATTATTTCTTTGGATTTACACACCCAAAAAAATTCTATAGAAATATTTTTAAATGTCATCTACTAAGCCATGTGCGGGTTGATATGTTTTATTACTATAACAAATTTCAAGTTTCTACGTAGTTTCTAAGAAAAACGTTCGTGACAGACAAATAGACAGACACGTTAGTGATCTTATAAGGGTTTTGTTTTGCCTTTTGAAGTATGGAAACCTAGTACCATGAAAAATGGTATAATATCGCAAGAACCATTGGAAGAATTTTCACGAATCTTTGCGGTTATATAATATATAGGTTTGGTCAACATTCTAGAATTTTTCCTCATTTTGTTCATAAAGTTTTTAATTCACGCGATATTTTTGGTAAGTTGTTCACATAATAGTGCCATTAAAGGCGTAGCTGAAATTTTTGCTCTGTTTTATAAAAAAAAATCCCAACGACTACTAAAGTACATTTATCTGTCAGTATAAAAGGTATGGATTATTATATTTATCATAATATAAGAAATATATATAATATAAGAAATATATGTAAATTTGTTATATTAAATCACGTGATGTTTTTTATTAAAATGTTGCAGTATCTTCCACGGAAACTATATTGAACCAAGTTTTACTTTTCCTTTATTGAACTTGATCTAATAGAAAAATTTTAAATTAAAGGCTACACTAGGCAAATAAGTTTTAAGCGAGTTTAAAAATTTGCGTTCAAATTTTCAATGAATTTAAATGCAAATAAAAAACTTATTTTTCATTTAGCACAATTTCTCACGAAAACGGCGGATAAACGGGAAATACGCGGATTTGATTTCGTTTAACGCCTCCTTTAGATTTTTCCAGTGACACTTGCAGAAGACGTTATACTATTTAATTTTTTCATTTACAAGAAAAACTAGATATGTATATTTTGCTACAATGGTCATAATTGATTGGCTCAAATTTTGTAAATTTATATTAACCTTTTAGTTATAATAACTATTTTGCTATTTAAATGTTGTCATTATCAACAAAACTTTTTTCCCATTTAAAACAGGAACGTTTACCTTTTTGTATGTAATATTTTTGTTATAAGAAAACAAAATCATTTTCTCTTTATACAAGTTTTTATGCCAAAAATAAAAAAAAAACAGAACGTATTGTTGCAAATAAATCAAATAAAGTTAATTCGGTTCAGAATAACTAACAAATGCTGGAGCCATTTTTGTGTTGAATGGAGAAAGAGACAACAATATATTTTTAAAATAGAAATCTTATATGTTCTGGTAATATTGTAGATGTGTAAACAGGAGAACCAAGTGCGAACAAAACATATTATTTAAACATGTCTCATCGCAAACATGTATGAGGCCAAGTCACTATCCATTCTTCACTAAATGTTTTGGTGATGCTGTAAAGGATCTATGAAGTGATAGTGTTAACCTTACCGTTCGGAATTCACCTGTCGCTAAAGAACTTACAACTTTCATTAAAATCTTTAAAGTACGTGTATATTTCGCCAGATTAATATGTCGTTGTCTTACGTATTAACAAGAAACAAATTTTTACTGAAATAATATAATTATTTGTAAATTATCCTGGTATAATATCGAAAATTATGTAAAAGTTGTATTGAAATTATAGCATCGTTTTTCTAATGCTTCATACATACATAAAAATCATTGTACATTGGCTTTTAATTAAAACCTCTTCTTTTCTAAGTCTTATAAATGCTTCGGTACTGCTGTTTAAATTATTTTTTCTCGTAAATAAAATTGTCTGTGTATTAATAATCACCACATTTGTAAACCGCGAGTTGTTTTGCAGGACAAAGTTTTGTAGTAAATTAAATGAAAATTTAAATACCTTTCAAAAACTTGCGGGCGTCCACAAGGTTTACTTCTTGATTGTCAACGAAACACAAAATTAAAAGCAAAGTTAAACAAAAAACGATTACATTTTTCAGAACCATATTGATAATTATTTTAAATAATTTAATAATTTATTTGAAATAAAATTGAGGGGATTAATTAGAGTGAACTCTTCACAAGACGCGAGTTTTCCTCGAAGTGAACTTGACAGAATAACGAAATCATTTTATTGTAATAAAGAAGGACAAACTTGCATCGCATCGGGTCATCAATCGGGTTATAATGATATCAGCTAAATGACATTGACTCGTGCTCGTGCCAGATTGTGCATTTCTTTTCGTATACAGAATGTCGAAACATTATAATTGGCTAATATCCACTTTTATCGGAGCAGTGTTACTTTGATTTGTTGAAACGAGTCGGTAAGTATAAGAATCCTTATTATCCCCCATTATTAAGGGTTGAGCAATAAAGGGTTTGTGCTGCGTTCATGATACACATGCGGCATGGCGTACTTGCGTTCTATTAACTTAATATTATATGAATTAAAAAAAGTAAAAATTAAATTTAACCAATTTATTTATTTCGATTCAATTTTTTTAGCAATTGGCTAAAAAAAGTTAAGATTAAATATAAGGGCCTGTGTACGTAGGTACATCCATACATACAGCCCCCGATGTGATTCGTGCTTATTCACAGTTTCCTTGGAAAAAATCCTACTCCCTTTCATTGGAGAAAACTCCGAGGTTAAGTTTGAATTTACCTTCAAAACTTAGTGCAAAGGGGCTGTTGTTGGATTTGCACAGGTTTTGGTTGAAAAATAGTCTAGATCATTTTAAAGTATTTATCACCGTTTCCTACTCTCCGGTCATACACAAACCTGATATGCCAATAAATTGGTCTAAATAATTTTAAGGTATTTAGCACCGTTTCCTACTTCCGGGTGTGCTAATAAATTGGTCTAGGTCATTTAAAACTATTTAGCATCATTTCCTACTCATCGGATATGCTAATAAATTGGTCTTGGTCATTTAAAGTATTTAGCACCGTCTCCTACTCTCCGGTTATACACAAACCCGATATGCCAATAAATTGGTCTAAATAATTTTAAGGTATTTAGCACCGTTTCCTACTTCCGGATGTGCTAATAAATTGGTCTAGGTCATTTAAAACTATTTAGCATCATTTCCTACTCATCGGATATGCTAATAAACTGGTCTTGGTCATTTAAAAGTATTTAGCACCGTCTCCTACTCTCCGGTTATACACAAACCCGATATGGCAATAAATTTGTCTAAATCATTTTAAGGTATTTAGCACCGTTACCTACTTCCGGATATGCTAATAAATTAATCTAGGTCATTTAAAAGTATTTAGCATCGTTTCCTACTCCTCAGATATGCTAATAAATTGATCTAGATAATTTTAAAATATTTAGCACCGTTTCATACACTAACCGGGTATGCTAATAAATTGGGGATGCCCCAAAAATTGGAGCAGATAGGAAATAACGATGAGAATGATGCTGGTTTGCATTTTACAATAAGAATGTTCACAGTATTTTCTTTAAATACGATTTGAAAGTGGGTGTGCTATAAGGGTGATATTTTCTAATTTATGACAAAAACTGTGCAGCTGCATTGCATTCGGCCGTAAACAGTAAGGTTTGCCACCGAATGCGACCGAAACAGCATTTATACTCGATGTCTTATTTACTTTAAACGAATAATCATATCAAAAAAAATTATAACATTTTCATTTTTCTATGGATATTTCCTATCTATATACACTACAAAATACTATATACACTACACCTATCTATATACACTACAAAATACTATATACATTACACCTATCTATATACATTACAAAATACTATATACACTACACCTATCTATATACACTACAAATTACTATATACACTACACCTATCTATATGCACTACAAAATACTATATACACTACACTGCTCTATATACACTACAAAATACAGAAAAAAAATCGGTTTTAACACCCGAAATGCGTCATCGATTTACGTCAAGAGTTTTTTTCAAAATAGAAAAAATCTTAACAAATATGCGCATCGTTTTGTTAAATTAATACTAATGAGCGAGTAAACAAAATGTAAAAAAAACCGCACAAAACAAATTGTGCTTTACGGGCAATGTAAATCAATTACCAGTTTTTCCTAGGTTAAGTGGTGTAGAATTAAATATGTCTCACATTGTAATAAATTTAAATCAAATTTTCTCAATTAAAATTAATTAACACGAGTAAAAAAGTAAGTTTAAATTTGTGAATATTAATGCAACGGTTACTTCGTTAATCTTTAGTTTACCATTCGAATATATGACTTTATATGACTGATATAAGAAACAATGCTTTCAAAAAAAATTAATCTTTAATAAAAACCTTGAATATAATTTTATATTGGACTCCCCTAGCACTATATATATATATATATATATATATATATATATACATATATATATATATATATATATATATATTTCCAATGTTCCAGAACATTGTAGAAATTTCTTCTAATTTCTAGTCCGTCTAGAAAAAACTGAAACTTTCATATTGGATCACACATTTTCCAGGTCAATAACTTTCAACCCCCATATCTTCTACACCCTTGTAATTATCGACGCGCAACCACCATATGCACGACGGGAGAGTTGAGACTATTACCACGCACAGATAAATTTCGTCTGCGATATACTTTAGAGTGGAATATAGACACACACACGACCAATTTTGCGTGATATATGTACATGTATATATATATATATATATATATATATATATATATTTATATATATATATATATATATATATATATATATATTTATATATAGACTAATTGATAACTAAAAATTAATTTTATAAGCGACGCGTAAAAAACTTTGCTTCCGTCGGGTGACTACCCTCACGTCTTTTTCTTTTCAGGTAAGACACCCTGAAAACGAATGATATGAAATTTTCACAGTCCTTTCAGACTCATTACCACAATACAAAATTATTGAAAATGTACGCTTTATCTCGTAAATAAGTATAATATTTAGTAATGGTGACCCGCCTCGGCTACGCGGGTCCATTCTATGAATACAAATATAGTGTATAGAATATATTTTGTGCGACCCACACGAATATTTCGTACAGGCACAATGAAGTTATTTAAGATTTTTTCATTTGCACTTTTTCATTCACGATCGTAGCACTGCAATTTACATTGGTTGGTTGGTGTCGTGTCCACAAGTCTTCTCATTCAGCCACGTCTCCAGTAGATAGCCAATATGAACATCGTTTTTAATAAAAATAATCTGTAGTAAATCTTTTTTCCTCAGCCTACCGTGAATGTTGAGTTGCACGATGTTGAAGGTCCTCGTAGCATATTTCTCATCGAACTCTGGGATAGTAAGATAGAAGACTAGAAGTCGATTTAAATTTCTAAAACAGCTTACAAGGCCGCATATGGAACGTCGCGAAAAAAATGATCACATTCAGAGAGATTCACGGGTGGCTGAAGGGAAATGAAGTACCTTCAGTGGACCAACAAGTGGAAGTCTAATCTCTCTGAGGCTCTGGCACCCATTTTTCCATGAGAAGTCAGGCAAATCATTTAGATCATACTACCGCGTAAGACATAACCGACGGGTCGGACTCTACTATCCCAGAGTTCGATGAGAAATATGCTACGAGGACCTTCAACATCGTGCAACTCAACATTCACGGTAGGCTGAGGAAAAAAGATTTACTACAGATTATTTTTATTAAAAACGATGTTCATATTGGCTATCTACTGGAGACGTGGCTGAATGAGAAGACTTGTGGACACGACACCAACCAACCAATGCAAATTGCAGTGCTACGATCGTGAATGAAAAAGTGCAAATGAAAAAATCTTAAATAACTTCATTGTGCCTGTACGAAATATTCGTGTGGGTCGCACAAAATATATTCTATACACTATATTTGTATTCATAAAATGCACCCGCGTAGCCGAGGCGGGTCACCATTACTAAATATTATACTTATTTACGAGATAAAGCGTATATTTTCAATAATTTTGTATTGTGGTAATGAGTCTGAAAGGACTGTGAAATTTTCATATCATTCGTTTTCAGGGTTTCTTACCTGAAAAGAAAAAGACGTGAGGGTAGTCACCCGACGGAAGCAAAGTTTTTTACGCGTCGCTTATAAAATTAATTTTTAGTTATCAATTAGTCTATATATAAATATATATATATATATATATATATACATGTACATATATATGTACATATATCACGCAAAATTGGTCGTGTGTGTGCCTATATTCCACTCTAAAGTATATCGCAGACGAAATTTATTTGTGCGTGGTAATAGTCTCAACTCTCCCGTCGTGCATATGGTGGTTGCGCGTCGATAATTACAAGGGTGTAGAAGATATGGGGGTTGAAAGTTATTGACTTGGAAAATGTGTGATCCAATATGAAAGTTTCAGTTTTTTCTAGACGGACTAGAAATTAGAAGAAATTTCTACAATGTTCTGGAACATTGGAAATATATATATATATATATATATATATATATATATATATATATATATATATTTATATATATATATATATATATATATATATATATATATATATATATATATATATATATATAGAAGGTGGTAATGTGTACTTTGTTTTTGAGGCCTCATGTAAAAAAATACTTATAAATCATATAAGTACATTACAGTGTTCCCTACTCTTGGCCTATGAATGCCTTACTATGGAATAATTAAAATAATAACATAATAATGGAAAACGACAATTTTCTGCCTAACTGTGATTATCTTCACTAACAGCACCTTCTATGAAGAGGAAATGAAAAAGCTGGCCTCACGATAAATACCTTAATAATGACAGAAATTACGTAGAAAAGTCATAAACAATGTTGGCTTTCATATAGAAATAACTTGTTCAAATCATTTTTCCGGTAACTTTCAAAATCACATCAGAAGGTAAGTACCGGACGCGCTTTAGTTTTAGGATTTTGTACCTCAAAAGGAAGAAAAAGGAATCTTTATAGGATCTCTTCGATCTCTATCTGTCGGTCTGTCCAGACCCTTTCTCTCAGGAACGCGTGGAGGTATCAAGTCTAAATTAATATAAAATAAAAAAGAAACTGTAAAAAATCAAATGAACCCAATCAAGAAGAACCCTAAAAATACTATCATTTATGCCTCATATTTTGAGATTGACAAATAAATCAAAACTTATAAGGTACTTCCCGTTGACCTAGAAACACAAAATTTGGCAAGAAGACACCTTGCTTCTTGCCATATTTTATGACAGGACAAGTAAAGCAAAGAAATCGTTAATTTATTGTTACATCACACAATTTTTTTTTTAAATATTCGCCTGTGAAGTATATAGTAGGCAATACCTATATTTTCGTTCCAAGAAATTACAATTATGTAAATATGTAGTTTAATAGGAATATTACTATGCTAGTGTTCCATTGCTTGCAACTCAGATGAGATGTTGCGCTTATGAAATTTGTGTTCCAGCTATTAGAAGGAAAAATACTGTGCCCCGTATTTACTGCACTCACGCTGTCATCACCTGTTTGCTATACCTGTTTTTGTAATTATGCAATTTGTTCATAATATTTACCAATTCTTTATTTCGTATCTACATATTAAGTTATATCAGAAATTCCCGGAAACGAAGCTGCAAGAAAAAAGATGGTTATAAATAGTTTTAAGTTACATAACAATAGGGGCACTCCTAAATATAAAATGGACCAAAATATCGTTTCTTTTGTCGAACGAGTCTACAAGACGAGATTTTCATTATGGTATCACAAAATAATGTTTTTCACTTTAACCTAATATGCATATTTACTCAGTTTGCCTCGTGACCAGAGTCCCCAACCCGAATGTGGTAATGGTCGCATTTTGCTACACTAACATTGCATGTTCAAAGTACTCCAGTATACTTTGTGTATTGTAATAACATAGAGAAACAATTTGACTCGACCCAGCATACCAGCAAGTAGGTAAGTGCGCGGCGTCTTCAAAAGACGAAGGTTCGTGCCTGTTGCAATCGTATGGTCGCATATTGATAAATCGGTTACTGAAACATTAAACAGATAATTGATTGAACTGTAGTGAGTGTACCGTATATCAAAACTGTTAAAGGGGAAATTTATTATAAAGAATATTTAAAAAACATAATAAAATAAAGTATATTCATGAGGTGACATTAGAAAACGTCAAATTATGTAAATCGCGAAAGAAACAAAAAGTACAGTTCGAAGCATTTTGAAATAGGTGTATCGAGAATTACCAATTTGTTTATCAATTTCTGGAAAATTCAATTCTATAAACATCGAAAGCATTTTGAACGTGCTCATAAGCTGCACGTTGGAAAATATTAGCTGCGTGGCGTTAAATTGGCACGATGGGGGTTGCCCACGCGCTCAGGTATACGTAAACATTTAAGGGTATGTATTTTTTCTGTTAAAATAATTACGAGTATAATACCATTTTACATTTCATATAAATATATGTTACAGGCTTAAACATATCGTGAATATCTCAAAAATTTAAAAATTTAAAATCGCATTTCTGCTTTTCCAGTGAACATAGGTAAACTTTTAGTAAAGTGTTTTTTTTCATAATTTATGCTTTAGCAGTTCCGATGATAAGGGAGAACATACATTTTCAATAATATCTTCAGAAATATACCTTAAAAAAAATTAACCAAAAATAATTTTTGCAACCTTTCAATTGATATTTTAAACAACATAAAATGATAAAACAAGTTCGTTTTCACCCAAAAATCTTCACATTTTTTAATGTCTATTAATGAGGTATATGCAGTTTAATGTCTATTAATGAGGTATATACATTTAATGTCTATTAATGAGGTATATGCAGTTTAATGTCTATTAATGAGGTATATGCAGTTTAATGTCTATTAATGAGGTATATGCAGTTTAATGTCTATTAATGAGGGATATGCATTTAATGTCTATTAATGAGGTATATGCAGTTTAATGTCTATTAATGAGGTATATGCAGTTTAATATATTTCATTCTTTTACTTCAAAATTTTATTTTAGCATCAAATTAAACTTCAAGTTTCTACGTCAGACCGTTTTGGATAAAATTGATCCAAAACTGACGTAGATAAAATTAAAAAAGAAATGTTTTTGAAATTTTTATAAGTTGGTGTTTCTTTATTTGATAAAATATATATTACATAAAAGATACGTACGTTTTAAATAATATCCATCTCCCGCGATATTTACATATGCACAAGCACGCGAGTTATCCAGACGCACAAGTGTCTGAAAGGAAATGAAGGTAAAACTAATCAATACTGTTATATGTTGACTGTTTTATTAAATTTATTAAAACTAATACAGTAGTCATTTCTCAATTACGATATGATACATTTAGAAACCACATTATTTCCACAGGATGAAACTCGGTGTCTCGCTAAATAATACAATGTCAATATTGCAACATTTTAACAAATGGCACAACCTGTATATCAAGAGTTTAACATTATTTATAGGTAAATGTTGCGATTGCAATATCGATTTCGATATAAGTCCCCCCCTCCGTTTTAATCAAAAATCTAGGCCAATGATGCGCTAGAAAAATGCTAGGAATACATATGTTTAAACCACGTAACAGTAGTGGTACCTGCAGATATAAAATCAACCAAAATATTTTTTCTTTTGTCAAATGAGTGTAAGATGGCAAGTATGACATCGCGATAGTAGAAAAATATTGTGTTTTACTTCAACCTAATACGCGTATTTACCCCGTTCATCTCGTGACTCGATTCCGCAAGGCGAATGTGGTAATGGTAACATCTTGATATACGACCATTGCTTATCGGATGTGCCACTGCATACTTGGTGTATTGCAGCGATGGAGAGCCGATTTGATTCGATAATGACGAGCCGGTAAGTGCGTGTCGTATTCGAGGGTCGAAGGTTTCGCATCTATCGTGATGGCATAGAGTCATATATTGATAAATCAGTTACTGAAACATTAATACAAACCGTGTGAACTACACCATATTTGAAAACTATAAAAGTTTATATTTATTATCAGGAATGTTTAGAAAAGACAATAACAAAAAACATTTTCACGAGGTTACATTAAAAAACATGAAACAAATGTATTTGAAAGAGCACAGTCTAAAGAATTTTGCAACAGGTGTACTGATCGCTGCCAATGTTTTACCAATTTCCGGAAAATTCAATCCTATAATATATACATATTCTGCAACTATCTTAATATCTTCTATCAAAAAAAAATAGTTTTAGTATGACTTCCCGTTTGATATTTCAAACGATATATAAAATGAAAAAAAATTAAATAAATTTATGCTCATTCAAAAATTTGAGGGTTAACTAATGAAGTACACCGGCGTATGCGTCACATCGATACGTTTTATCCACATAAAATTATTACTTCTGTTCTAATCAAGTTTATCATTCTGGCTACACCATATTGTTAAAATGTTTAATAACTGAAATAATTTTGAAACTGTAAAAACTTTGCGTAAGTGAAGTTATACGTTACAAATTAGATACCTTCATTTTAAACTATTTTCATTCCCTATGAAATTTACCGATGTCTTGTATATCTTAAAAGAAATGAAAAAATACCGAGATCATTGCATTTTTACTGATATATTAAAGTTATAAGAACCAGTACAGTATTAGTTTCTGAATTGCTAAAACGCAACGGAATGAATGTTTATGAAATATTACGTAAATATTTGATTTAGCTATATTAAAATTTGCACACAAATTCCAAATGGAATAAATAAAAGAAGCATAACAAGTGAATGAACAAATAATTTACGAGACACATTTAAAACAGCCGCGGCTAACTAGTCAAAAAGGTTTGGGATATTAAACTAAAAGCTACTGAATATTACGTTGCTCTGGGTAAATCAAAACAATGTTTTGGAATAATGAATACGGTAGTTGACTCATTCTAAATTTTGATATTTTTCGTAAAATATTGTGAAATATAAGTTAATTAAAAACTAGTCTTGAAAAATATTCAAAAATTGATTGAAAAATAAGCCAGTTGTAGCCTTCTAAATTTGAAAATACGGATAGAGTTGTGTATATCCCTGTCTCTTTTCTTCTCGTAGGATATAATGTACGATATTAAAAATGACCTCACAACACAGTATTGCCGGCCTTCTCTAAAAGTTAAATTTAAACTTTTATAACTCGGTCAATTTTTAATATTATTAAAAAATGTTTTCACTCTTCATCAGCTTGTACCTTGAAATTATGATTAATGAAATAAAAAAAAATTAGTCAAATAACGAATTTAAACGTGTATTCAAAGTAATCCTAAAGACAAATTTATATTCGTGAACTAAATTATTAAGCATACTGCTCAAATTGTTGACGTTCTTATTAAAGTATTGAATATATTTGGCGGTAATTTTGTAGAAATTCATTGTTCACAATTAACCTAGTTTTCGTTGTATTACAATATCTTCAGGTGGACTATTAGCAAATATATTTTTAAGCGAGAACCACTAATTAAAAGTAATAGAAGAAGCATGTTTGTGCCACAAATATCCAGTTATAAACAACTTCGAAAATTGTTAACGTGTATATTTTTGCAGTATGCGATTTAGTTTTATCGAGGAGGAAATACACTCGATCCTGTTGGCAAATATTGTTACAGTTTTGATATTATTATTAACCGTTTACAGTTTTGATATTATTAAAAATTTCAACAATACGATGTACCAAGAATGATACCCTTCAGTCTGAAAGTTAACTATTTGTTATCAGGCAGTATCCTTTACCCACAGAATTTATTAAACAAGTTAGAGTTTAAAATAACGTATTTCAAATGATACCATCCAGAGCAAAGCAAATTGTGCCTAGATTTAAAAAAAATGGTAATTGTACCATATGTTAGAAAATGTTCTACCAGTTGCACAACATACGCACAATTGTTGATAGATGTATTTCATTGAAGGCTGTGATGCTTAAGCTGAAGCTCGATGTACTAATGTACATAAGTGATTTAAATCCAGATTTATTACATCATATACAAGACATTTACACGAAAACAATAGTTATATATTGTTGTTTTAAGTGGATCAAAGAATCTGTATCACAAAATGCCTTCTGCTTTCAAGATATAATTCAAGCGAATAAATGACCCTCTTATCAACATGGACCTGATTACATTGAACTCACAACCAATGAGGTCGCTTTATTTTTAGATGGCTAAGAATTTGGACCACGAGATATTGCGTTATGTGCCCAGACATAACTCCTGACAAAAAAATCACCTACGGAATTTTTTGTCATTAATTATGTCTCTATATTATATAATTCACCTAGCAACCATTTGTTCAGAATCTGAATTTTTTTTAAATATGACAGGTCACGCTATGTTTAAACTACCGATAAATGCCATTCGCGACAGTTCTGTGATATGTAACATATTTAAACAGAGTAGCACAGCAACAATCACATAACTACACATAGTAAGTTGTAGCACCGATCGTATTGCTGCTCAATTCCAGTCCCCCAATTGGGCAATGGGACACGTTTGCAAATTATGAAATTGCACCGTTATTTAATAGAAGTAATTTTAATTAGTGATTGTACTACTGATATATATATATATATATATATATATATATATATATATATATATAATAGACCAATTATACCGTGTGTCATATATTTTAATCACTTACGTATATAGCTACTAATACTAACCATACTGCCACGAGGCTATTAATGCTATTAATAACACGTTATCTAATAGAAGTAATTTTAATTATTGATTGTAAGGAAGAAAAAGTTATGATATGTTGAATACTATTACACTCCACAGACTTGCCGTTTCAGTTTAAACGACATAAGTTTCCAATTCAGGTTTGCTTTGCCGTGGACACAAATAAAGCATCAGCCCAAAGTTTAAAGATTGCTAGAGTCAATTTAACAAAATCTTGTTTATTCCGTAGCCAATTATATGTAGATTTCCCCAGGGTCAGTTCTCTACAAAATCTACATGGTTCGGTCCTTAAAAATAAATTATAAATATGGTATATCGAGAAGTCTTAACATAATATTAATTATATTGAATAGTTTACAAATTTATTGTTATTTTAAACTGCATATTACTTAAATAATGTTAAGTGATGCATATTATACTTTAAATAAAAAAACAAGAAACTGTACATAATATTCTACTACGTATTTAAACCCCCAAAAAATAACGTTACAATTTCCACGCGAGCAGAAACGCGGGTGCGAGTTGGCTAAGATTAAATATGCGCAAGGCAGTTGGTCTTTCGTGTTATTTTCACGCTAATACAACTCAACCGATTTCTGAAAAATGTTACGTAGAGATAATCTGTGTTACATAGGTGTTATATAATCCCATTTTATCTCGGAATAGAACAAATTTTTTGGTCATTAAACAAATATTCCGATGGAGCTGATGAAATGGTGCGATAGTGAAGCTTGAATATAAGTATAGATATACACTTGCACAATTATTGTTCTGTGTCATCAGCCCGCAACTTAAATTAATAATGGTGATTGTCTCGAGACCGCAGCTCTGCTTATAGCAGCGTCGCAGTCGTCTTAAACATTTGAGAAATATTTTTTACGAAAACCTTTTTGAACCGACGGTCAGCAGTTATAAGAAAATAAACAATTAAATTGTCTATAAAAGTTAATCGCGCTAAATTTTTTAGATCATTGTAATTTTGGTTCAATCTAAACCCAGTTCCCGAGTGGTATTTTCAGTTTTTTCTGAGCCATATTTCTGATGATAAGGGCAGACGGAGGGCAAACAAACAAATACAAAGAAATGTCATTGTTTTGGCTATACCTATAGTTCAATTTGTAATAAAATAAAAGTTAATATTTCACTTTTTAGCTTTAAATACAGCAGCTTCATTAAATGTAATCTAAATAACAACAGAGTCCTAAAAACCTGTTGCCATCTATTAGATATTGTTTGCTCTCAATTTAACAAAATAACTGAAAATTTCGTAGTTCTCTATTGAAAGTTTCATCAGGTTTTATCTAAATGTCTAAGTTTTCATCTAAACTCATAATCTAATTATCTAAATTCATCAAAAATATGATTACGCGATAAATTAACCACAGGTAATATAAATCTTCCATTAAAACAAATGCGATGTGAAATATTACGTGTGAACAGGTCCGTAGGTGATGTTTAACTGAATGCTGAATAATGTACACGAGATGACGTATCGTAAGCTGTTTAGCTGGAGTCAATTTAAGGATTTTTGTCAAGAAATATTTAAAGAAATTCATAAAAAATACATCGTGTATATTATGGAATTCGTATTTAAATAAGTTTTTCTTAACACGCTACACGATCTACTTCATTTTTTTTAATTTTCCAATTTATCCCTTGAAACTAATAATTCAAAATTTAGATTTTTATTCTTTAAGTCCACAATTGTGTCGCCACCATATTTTATCTCAGTATTAAACTAAAAATGCTTACGTCGAACAGTTTTCGAGAAAATCGCTTATAATATACCGGCTAGGTGAATACGGGAGTTCATAAATGTTTCGTTTTGACAATTTCGTCACGGAACATTAAACATCAGTAAACACAAAAAAAACTAAAGTACAATTTTATACACCATTCTATTATTGTTTATATTATTGTTTGATTGCTTTCAGTTTCTAAACCAGTCAGATTTTTTGACTTATTGAGATTTATTTATTTGTATTTTTAAAATTTATTATTACGAATTTTTATATCAAACATAAAAATTCGTAATTATAAATTTGGAAAATATAAAAAACTAGTGACAGATTGGAGAGATTTCTTTTACTTAAACTATTTGTGGAGCCTTCCTCGCGCTGCGTTGAGTTGTGCGGTGTAAGGTTCCGTTGGTTATTAAAAGTGTTTCTTCGACAATCGATTGCCTTCATTGTATACATTATTCAGTTTTAGATATATGGCAAAAATATTCTGGATGTTGTGCTCTGTAAGCACAAGTGCCAATTGTTGAGTACCTCTTTAGTACTTATCATGCCACAAGACGCTAAGGGGAATGAGGCGATATTTAGAGTACCAATTAATAATTATAGTTACTCACTTTGATCTCATCATTAAATTTTGTATATTGTCGATAATTTCATTTCATACACCGACAAAATTTATTTGATTGAAACTTGAAAGGATCATTTACCTCATATGAAGAGTTACAACCGACCTCGATAAATATAACTTTTATGTTTTATCTTATCACTGCACTAGCGATGAGCGTACAGACGTACAGATGTGTACAGTAATTGGTGGGCTTAAATTAAAATGGCGGCACTCGACATTTATTGTTGCGATAAAAATTAAAAACTTGTTCACCGCCCTAATTCGGGGAGAAATTTCGAATGAGTAAATTATTTGAGTTACATGTTTGTTTTTTAACATCGGAATAAACAACAACAGTGAAGGAAATTGTTTTAAATATATATCGATAACATAATAAAGACGATACGAAAACGAAGAGTGGACATTCCACGTGTCGTTTGACGCAAAGCAATGCTACTCAAACTTTCGTATCGTAAAATAACTTTTATTATTCATTTAATTTTGATAATTTCTTTATGATTGAAATAATACTTTAACTTCGCGAATGTAGCGATTTCAGCCTTGATAAAATTGAATTGGAGATTTAATTAATATACTATCTGCAATTCTCAATTTCATCAATATGATTTAAAATATTTTAATGAAGAATATAAATATGTCGAAGAATATACTGTAGTGAAATATAAGTGCTCACTGACATATGCCAACAGCCATGTATATGCGAGCCTTGTATAATAAAAAAAAATCATGAAAATAACTTTATGGCGGTTGACGTGAGCCCATTGTGGATTGCGGATAAACGCAATTGTGTGGATGAAAGAAGAAGTTGTGTTAGTCAAGGTGCATTGAACTTATGGATGGAAAATGTTGTTATAATTCTATAAGAAATGGTGACGACGAAAAGACAACGTGGATGATAAAAAAAAATACATGAGGAGAATAAAATTAAGACATCTTAAAGATTAGTAATGTGAGTCTACAAGTTGGTAATTTAAATCTAAAATATGGTAAAGAAAATCTAAATATTTGTAATTTAAGTAGTAAATGTGGTATCGTAAGTTTAAAATATGCTAATATAATGAGTCATTAAATATATTGGCGTGTATAAAAGCATGATGGAAACGAATGAAATATCTTGGGACAGACGAGTGTAGAATTCCATTATCGCGGTTTACCCGACCCGCTGCCAGGTACTGTATCATCACGAGCGAAATGCCTGAATGATAAGTGAACCTCGAGGAGCTAATCACTAAGCTAGCAATGAATTTTTACTAAATTTAGCAGTGTAAATAATTGTTTAATTCGTTCTAGATATTTTGAAAATTAATTGAAACTGCGTGATGTAGTATTACTTCTACTTTCTTTAATTTCTTTACCACAATCTAGGTTTCGTCGTGTTACAACATCTTCAAGTGGGCTATTAAAAAAGACTTTGCTAACAGCCTACCTGAAGATGTTGTAACACAACGAAACCTTGGTCGTGGCAAAGAACTTAAAGAAAGTAGAAATAATACCACATCACGTAGTTTCATTTAATTGTGAATAATGAATTTCTACAAAATTAACGCCCAATATAGAAATATATTCAATATCTAGATATATATATATATATATATATATATATATATATATATATATATACATAATATTTTAGTCCAATTATTAAATAAAATTTCTTATGAAACTAAAAAGGTCAGAAAATAAGTCCCGAGACTAATTTGGAAATGACGCCTGTAAGGAAAAAAATATGGACTTAGGAAATACTAACCTTCGAACAATATGTGTTAAAATTTAATTTAAGGTTAAAGCTATGAACAAAAATTCATGAACAAAATAGCTTTATCAAAATAATGTTTATATAAAATTTATGATTTTTAGGAAGTACTAACCTTCAAACGATATGTGTTAAAATTTAATTTAAGGTTAAAGTTATGAACAAAAAAGTCATGAACAAAATAGCTTTATCAAAATAATGTCTATATAAAATTTATGATTTTTAGGAAGTTCTAACCTTCAAACGATATGTGTTAAAATTTAATTTAAGGTTAAAGTTATGAACAAAAAGTCATGAACAAAATAGCTTTGTCAAAATAATGTCTATATAAAATTTATGATTTTTAGGAAGTTCTAACCTTCAAACGATATGTGTTAAAATTTAATTTAAGGTTAAAGTTATGAACAAAAAGTCATGAACAAAATAGCTTTGTCAAAATAATGTCTATATAAAATTTATGATTTTTAGGGAGTACTAACCTTCAAACAATATGTGTTAAAATTTAATTTAAGGTTAAAGCTATGAACAAAAATGTCATGAACAAAATAGCTTTATCAAAATAATGTCTATATAAAATTTATGATTTTTAGGGAGTACTAACCTTCAAACGATATGTGTTAAAATTTAATTTAATGTTAAAGTTATGAGCAAGGACGTAATGAACAAGATGGCGCTATAGCAATAATGTCTATCCATAAATTTTTAAAATTTTGCGTCTGCCTAAATGTATATATATATATATATATATATATATATGTATATATATATATATATATATATAAATTTAAGAAATATAAACCTTCAAACATATTGAGTTAAAGTGATTTAAGTGACGCTACTTGTCCTGTGAGTCATAGTAGCTTCGCTGCTTTTGTATCATTGTAAGCAAACGCGGCACCCGTTTGGAAAAAGTTTTTTCATGACACAATTTTAATGCAAAACGGTGAAACACTTCCAATTGATATCTTTATGATCTCGGCTATCTCATGCACTTCCAGTTTCCGACTTGATTAGTAAAATATGGCGATAAGTGTGCCACTAGTTTACATACAAATGGTCAGTTTTTTATATTTACATATAATTTTTGTAATTTCTGATTTTGCCACTACCGGCTTATACCAGACGAGATGTACAGGCGGCGGCAAGCCGATTCGATAGACGTTGCGTGTAATAGTCGCTGCGCGCATATTCCTTGTACGCGGTAAAATCAAAATTATTTTTTTCGTATTACCACTTTGAAAAAAGAAAATGTTAAATTAGCATCTTAGTCCAAAAAAGAAAAAAAACTGAAGAAAGAAGCAGTGACAGCGGCGAGCGGAGCATTCGAGATTCTAGAAGAGGACTTCGACAGTATCATACTTGGACTACATCATCACTTTTCTTGAAGTACGTTCGGTGAAGAAAACACTCCATCATTCGCATTGACTAAATTATACCCGGCGCACATGCAAACCGTGTCCATAGAAAATCTTATGAAAGCTTGCGAAACCTTCAGCCAATTTTACAAAAATAAAAAATGAAGTCCAATTTTGACGACAATTGTGGCAGGAAAAACCAATGCAACTGAACGAACCACTCTCGATGTAATTATGAAGTTACATATTGTTTTGTTTGATAATGATTAAAATATATTAAAAAATTATTTCGTCGCTGATGGGCGAGTATGACGTCACAAATGTCATCAGATTTATCAGTCATGTGTTTTTCAGCATTATCTTTCTTGTGAATTTTGGAATATAAACATTGTAATATAACCATTGTCTATTTGATATATATTCTAATAAGTTAAATAAGATACGGTATGCAATAGACACATTTACGTATATTATTTATTAAGTAACATTCGGCAATAACCATTTGTGGTGCGCGTCTTTTTTTAACATAATTTCAAATATAGTTTTAAAATAATTAAGAAATGCTGTTAACATTTGAATATATCATCACACGGAGCAAAATAATCAGTCGATTTATCACTTTTGATCTTTTGTAAAAGTTAAACATTTTTATTGATATATTTTGCGTCAATAAAAAGCAGTAACCGTGCGCGCATTTTTACCTGCCAGTAATGCAAAAGGCGGTCAATGAAACGTAGTGAGGAGTGGAGCAATTGTTGGCAAGTGTATAAGAACATTGTTTTGGATGAGAAAATCTCGCACTAACCTAAGAAAACATGATTGCGCCATTCGGATATGATTTTGTAATATAGTTTGGAAATATAATATGAAAGGTTATAAGCAGTTAATTTTAATTTATTATATTGTTAAAAAAATTGATATCACTATTCTAATTGCAATTTCCTGAATAAACTTACAAAAGGCTTGTGAGAAAAAAATTTAATAATATATTACCGATTACATCTAATTAAGTTTTTTTGTCATTTGTTCATTAACATGTAACAGCTATGTAATTTTATAAACTACTAGCTGTTTATGCTGCTTTTCGTTTCGAATACGCGTGGAATTAGTATTACATAAAACAAAAGCTGTTTTATCTCGTACATCTTTATGACACATGTAATTTAAAGCCAAAATTCATGAAAAATTCCAAAATTTATTCGATCAGCCATAAATATGGAATAAATAAACTTATTTACATATTTATTATATTAGTTGCATTATATATATATATATATATATATATATATATATATATATATATATATATATATATATATATATATATATATATGCATACATACGCACAACCTACACATTAATCTCCTGTTTTTGACAAATTTTGCTTTCCTTAAAGATTATTTCCTCAAACCGGGAGGAGTGTTAATTCATACTAAAGAGATTTAAGAGTTTAAAATGATTTAGAGTGCTATAGTCAAATAGATCAGGTATCTATTTGACTATAGCACTCTAAATAAGTAAGTAAATTTTGCTTAAATAAAATACTTTAAATAAAAAAATAAGTAACTCATACAAACTTTCAACCCCACTTTAGAAGTTGATTTTTAGGCTTTGATTTTTTTGAAGTAGTCGGTGTCTATCTGTGTTTACATTTATAATATTAGTAGGATTAAAGTTAAAAGTTTCATTTTTACATAAACAGTCTAAATTAAACAGAAACCTAAAATGATAAAGCCATTAGCACGTTGGATATTTTTTATGTGGAAGATTTTGATTTGCTAATTAAACCGTTAATTGGTTTCCAGTTATTTCAGACTCGAGTATATTCTACATAACGGTCTATGCCGCTTTTCATTTCGGACGAAAGAAATTCTATAGCTACATAAGAACATTAATTGGAATTTGCGCATTAATTGTAATTTCGCTTATATATGTGATTAATGCATTGTTTCTTATTATTATAAGAAAAATAAGTAGAATATTGATAAATACGGTCAATAAGTTAATTCGCACAGTTCTTACTGGCTAATTGTAAAAATTATACAGCACACATTTTGACTTTTTAAACCAGCGACACATTCTTGTGACGAATCAAATCTATTTTGTTCATTTTTTTCCTGGAATGTCCAATAGCTGCAACTGATTAATCATCGCATGAAAAGAACAGGTCAGGCGAGTCCTTCGTATTTGTCGTGCCATTATTCATAGTTTTTAAATAAATTGCATGGGCTTGTTGATAATCTGTCATCACTTTGTCTCAATCAATCATTATACAGTGTACAAGCTATTACCATTTTGAAAGGAAACGACGATTGAAAGGGTACAAAATCTCGGTGTGATTATGGACGACCATCTAACGTCACAATCACATCGTCGAAATCTATCAGAGGGGTAACAGAATGTTAGGATTTGTCATACGACATTTCCACGATTTCCATGACAGTGAGTGTTTTGTGCCGTTGTTCAATTCTCTAGTCCGTAGTATTCTTGGAAGCAATATGCGATCATCTAGTCTATTTCGATCGTAGACTGGAACTGCTTTCGATCATGGATTTATTTAAATTAAATATTTATGTCCACAAACCGTTGACCTTGTGCTCGGTAACACTTTATGCTCTTGACTGTTGCGTAAGAAGACGGAATTATACTTTATTTTATCTGCCTAGAGCACTCACCAACATCCTACAGCGCTCATTAGTTTCGCACGCACTCATGTGGATCGAGGCGGTATTGCGGGCGGCGCCCAATCTTGACATTTTTTCTGCTCCATTGTCCGCTTTGGGAATGTGATTATTTGATTGCTCGGTAACTACCACGATATATAATTAGTTTTATGTTTATTTTTAATTAATGTGGGTTTTCTTCTATTTTATTATTTGACTTTTTTGTTTGTAAATGTCCAACGCTTTGGGGCAACTAGTAACTTGGACGTATTTTTTTTATAAATAAGTAGATATTGTATTCGTTTGCGAATGTGTTATTTATTATTGTAATCCTATGTTTTGCTGCACCAGATTCGGAATAACAAGTCCACGAGGCAAACTTTTTTATTTAAGATTCAGAAAATTTGTTAATTTTTTTGGAATTAAGACAAGCAACAATTTATTTTTAGTTAGGGTACTAAAGAGAGGAGTATTAGTGATGACTAAATAAACTCGCGATAGATTAAACGTGAATGTATCAAACTATAATTTTTTATTATTCTTTTTTTAAACGTTTTTTTAAGGACTTAACATTTATGTTTTTGTGAAAAATCCCAATTTCCGGAAAGAGTGTAACAAATCACCCACAACTAATATTTTTATTTCCAGTGTTGTTCAACAGTATTTATGTGCTTACTGGAAATATTTAGGAAATTTAATTTAACATTGTTAATTTAAAAATTTATTTTCTGAATTATATTATTTTTTTAAATATTAGATTTCTTACGATATTATATTTTCATTTACGTGTGTGTAGAATTGATTTGTAAAAATCTCAAATTGAGTATCGTCAAAATCAATTCGGCCCGTGAAACTGAAAAAGCCTTGTTTTTCAGTTTAGTATCTCATTGCCGAATTATTAATCTTATTTTCATTGTCTTTTTTGATATTGAATAATTATTCCTATGTTTTTAAATATAAAACGGAATTAGCCTCTCTTACTCAGGATTTAATTGATATTTTTTGCAACAAATTTAGCAATCAGACATGGTATTTGATATTCTGACATGATAACGATAGCATTATGACATTATATTAAGGTATTTAAGTAAAGTAAACAATAAAGAGGATGTGAAAGTGGAGCGGCAAGGAAATCTCTTAAAAATTTAGCGCGGAGTAAGTCAAGGCCACCCAATATCTTCTAATTTGTTTACAACCTCATTAGGGAATATTTTCTGCAATTTAGGTTGAGTTTCATCCATATATTTCTATGGGAATAAAATAAATGAAGAGCGCTTTAACCGCTTAGACCTTGCACCAAAATTTGAACTTCGTCAATTAACTACAGCTAGCCGACTAACTGTATTCAATAGCTTTTAAAACCCAAATACTCATATTACAACTCCATTAGTTAATTGCGAATAACCCACTAATTATAACCAATAGGTTTAAAAATCTAAACACTCATATTTGAACTTCACTAATTAACTAAAGCAAGCCCACTATGACCAATAGGTTTTAAAACCCAGAAACTCAAATTTAGACTCTGTAAGTTAACTACAGCTAACTCAATTATTATAAGCAATAGATAGGTTATAAAATACATTAAAGTTTAAACTTCGTTAGTTAACTGCATTCAGTTGTGGCATACTGTTTCTTCTCTTCAACCATTCTCTTGGTAATAAAAACCATAATCCTGATTTTCAAAATCATCATGTGCTCTACCAACTTAAATTTGACAATTTAGAATTTTAAAAGGATTTAAGAGACGTGGGTGTCAAAAGTACAAGAGAGTATCAAATTTATCTCCTCATTTCAACATAATATCGAAATTATAACAAAGTTGGCATGCAGTTTTGTAGATCCTTTTTTGGTCATACTTCTTTATGTTCTCTGAACTCCATTCCATTCATTAGATTTCTTAACCATCTGGAATGTATGTTAAGATCACTTGACAAAAAAGCAAAAGAGCAAAAAAATTAAGTTTGGAAATGAAATTGAAGAGAAATATCGAAAAAAAACATTTTTTTTTAATATGTTGTAAACTTTGTGACCATAAAACTTCTATATGAATAAAACGTTTACCAAAATAGCCGAAGGTTAAAATCGTGTGGTAAAAGTATTGCTAATTGAAGAACATATTTAAGTTGAAATTACCGATTTCTTTAAAGAAAAAACTTGTTACAGCTACTCTATTATATCGTTTTCAAAGCTGGGAAATCGTCAGAGAATGCAAAGATTCCAGAAAGCGATTGAGGGCAGGAAGATGGAGCTTTTATTGAAACCAATATTGACTTACGAAACTTTTTTAGTTGACGGATGTTGGAGACTTAACCTTTAAATTTAAAATGGCGCTAGATCGGTCGTGTGACTTGCTCTACACGTAGCCGCTGGAGCGAGAGGCCGCCCTCACCGTCGCTGGAGTGACGATATCCTGTGTGACGCAGGTCACTAGGTTCGCGAGGGACAGAATAAATGGCATGGCATACATTATTTAAATAACTTAATAGCGCTTAGATTATGTGATAACATATGTAATAACATATTTGTATATTACAAGTATGTTATTACATTAACATATTTGTAGTTATTACTTATTGAGTTATTTATTATAAATAGAATCAACCACGTTATTAGAGTAACAAACTTTATGCTGACCAAAAATGTTTTAAAAATGGAAATGTTGTAATTAGCTTTGGAAAACCTGTCAAGCAGGGGTAGAACTGGGTGGCAATATGAGGGTTTCGTGCACATTTAGGCACTTAGAACCATTTAAAAGTACAATATATCTATTTAACTATTTACAAATGTTAATTATTAATACAGTAATTTGCACGACTAAACAATTTTAAGATCCAGGATTATCCTGGATATTACAAATATAATTTTATAACATATTTGGTGTAGGTTTCAAAAATTCTATTTTTATGTCATTTCCAATTAACTAGTTTTATTCAGCTTCAATTTCAGTTTTATTTCTCTCTTTAGCTTTTACGTTGATTATTTTATAATCCATGATGAATAACAAACTAGTTTCTGTACATAATCACAAACTTTTAGAAAAAAAGGCCAAGAAATGACGTTTCAAACTAACGTCTGAGGTACGCGCGGATTTTGCTCGCTTGCTCTCTCAAGATTATTTTATTTTATATCATTTTTTTTTATTTACGATAAGATTAGATTGTTCTAATAGATTAGCCGGTTGAAATATTTATTTGAAATAACATTAGCCAATAAGTTGCAGCATAATCCTAAAATTGTAAGTTGAAGTTATAGCCTTTTAATTTATTGCAGTGTATATTCAGCTACAAATAATTGTGTAAATTTTAAACAGGGTGGAGAAAAATTATATTCACTTTTTAGCGCAAAGGATTTATAAAAAAAACATTGTTTTACGAGATTTTGAAAATTTAAAAATATTATTTATTAATATCTTATTAAACAATTAGTATTTTCTTGAAATAATTGTTGATATCAATGGACCAAATGGGGTATACAAAAAAACCGTTTTTCAACTTCCGGCGCAAAAGCGTTTCCAGTCTAAAACTATGTTTTAATATACTAAGATTGCGATGGTTCCTTATAAAAGAAACAGATGTCGCTGTTAACTAAACAATGTTAATTTCTATCTGCCAGATAATGATGAAAGCGCAATGAAGTCAGATTAGAGTTTTGTTTCCTGACCAGGTATTGCATAATGGTGCCAATAGCCTAAGGTAGTTCCATATTTTTATTGATAGAATTTTTGTTTTTTTTTAAGACTAAGTGACGGACCGTGACGAACTTTATCTCACTCGCTGTTTTGAGCTATATTTTATTAACACACTAAATTTCACTAAAAATCTGTTTAGTAATTGTTGTAAGATTTTTGTGTCAGAAAGACAAATGAACAGACAGTCAAAATTATAAAAAATTTATTGTGAAACTTAAATACCTTTTCAAAATTTTCTTCAATCATAGACTGGGCCATTTAACGACTTTGTAATTTGGATATATATAATTTTAAAAAATGCAATTTAAAATTTATTTCACAGATTAGTTTTATTTTTCTGCTGGCGTTCCATTATAAGCCTTCAACTTTATTATTTTCTCAAACAGATTTGTTAATTTGATCTTGTTTTAAAATTAAATTAAATAATTTGTAAGAAATTAAATGAATACTCAGCATTCAATTTAGTATAAACAAGTGTATATAATTAATTTTCAAATTTAATAAATAAAGTTTTTTAGTAAAGAAGAGTAATGAATATGGTGAAAATATATTTTAAATTATTAATTTTAATTATTTTATAATTTATAATTATTAATTTCAATTATTTTATAATTTATGATTTATATTATAATAATTATTTTTGATATTATACTAATAAATACGTACCGAAATTAAAACCGTCTGGTAGATAATTAGCTTAAAATAGAAAGCCAGCAGAAAAATAAAATGGCTGGCTATTTCTTTGTCAAACTATCTGAATATATGTTTAGTCAGCAACTTCGTGGTGTCGATTTTTTGTTGCATTGTGCCAATTTCATCCTGAATTTTTCAAATTTCACTCTCACCATTTTTACATAACGTGCCTAAAGAAATACAACTTCAAATAACTACGTGGTCAAAATTATAAAATATCTTTTTCCACACTTCGAAAATTTCTAATAATTGTTGACTAGTAATTCTAAACAATATATAAGGATGATATTATATATTTTAAGAATTTACATAGACTGGGCCATTTAACGACTTTGTAATTTGGATATATCACTTATTTCCACTGCGATCGTAACTCACAATCTCTCTTACAAATATTTTAGAATAGCACCTTCATATGTAGGTGGTTATCGTAAATAAATAATTGCGGATGCCAGCTACAGACGGTATGACGATGCGTCGCTTCTGATCTGGCATGATAAATTGCCCCGTTCCATTTTAGTATCTCCGTCCGCAACAATCGTTTTTGTAGCTTCCTCTTAGCTCTATGGCAGTGTTTTGGAGTACCCGTTTGGCCAGTTAGATTAAGGCTATTGGCTAATGAGACGTAACACAATGTGTTTCGAACAATTGGAGGTACATTAAAAAAACAATATGATTCACTTATATATATATATATATATATATATATATATATATATATATATATATATATATATATATCTTTCATTTCGGTATATTATCGATATCTCTTATAAATAAGCATCATTCTCCGTGAGAAGCTATCTGAATTAATCGGAATACTTATCGTATTAATAGTAAATATATAGTCCTTGATTAAGTTGTTAACGTTTTCGGTAAAAATAAAATCTGACAGCTCTCTGCTGCGATAATGGTAATTACACATTATAAACAATATAGACCTGATTGCCGTGTCTTCCTCTTTTGATCTGGTAGAATTGCTCTTTCGATAAGTTATCTTTGTAATAATGATGATAGATTGTATTACCAAGAAATGAAGATGTTTTTACTTCAATACCACTTTTCCCTTTATGCGCAACGAGCGCCTCATTTACCGGTAACATAATGATAAACGGTTGTATAAAAAAGACGATAATAAAAAAAATTATTTTTCGGGACTTCAAAATTGCAAATTTAAAATCTTCAAAATCTGGATATCGATTTCCCTTTTTCATGATTCCTATATCTGTTACCAGTATGATATATTTTTAAAACAGCATTTTCTTTATTCTTTATTTACATTGGGATTTCCATATTTTTTACACGTATAATATACTTTTACAACTGCACTTTCCTTATATTTTATTCACATTGGGATTCCCATATCTGTTACACGTTTGATATGATTTTAAAACTGCACTTCCTTTATTGTTCATTTACATTGGGATTTCCATATCTGTTATACATTGGGATTTCCATATCTGTTTCACATTGGGATTTCCATATCTGTTACATATATTTTTTGAAGCTCTACTGCGAATAAATTTCAGCAATCTGGAAGAAAAACAATAGTTGTAGCGGTGTATTTTCTGGGGAGCATTCGCCTATTCATTCGGTTTACTATATTCTTGATTCTTCACGGATCGAGTGGAATTAATGTTTCGTGTTTATATATTTACTAGCGACCGGTCTTGACTTAGCACAGGTTTATTTCAGGGTAGACAAAGATATTGTTTGAAATAATTCTTCATACACCACGGTCAATATCTTTCCCCCTGATGCCAACACGATCCGTAGAAATATTTTGTGCGGATACAATTACGTTATTTGATAACCATTTTTTATATTTATTTTTTCTTTCACGATCGTAGTACCACGCTTCATTTTAACTAAATATAATGTAATAACGTACCGTGAAATGATGGCGCTGTGCCTTTTCCCCCCGACCGTTCGTTAACAAATATGCACCGAACGTTAATACATATTTCACTTTTATTTTCTCGCGAAAACCTTTTTACTTCTCTTAAACTATTGACCGAAACTACAAAGTCTAAAAGGTCATTTTTTTTATCTATCAAAAATGCTTAAAGTGGCTATGATGTTTAATTTAATAAGAAATATATTGACTTAAACACTATCACCTCTGTCCCAGACGTTTTTTAAAGCAATAAACAGTTGCCGTGACTTATCTACAAATGATTGATAAATACTGCCGTAGATTTTACTTCCTAAGATCTACAATTGTATCGCACACATTATGGGAGTATCTGAAATAGTTTTACCAGTGTGCGTCACGAGCACGACCAGACCGGCCACTTTTCTTCGACTTCGCTGACCTTAATAAATATGTCTCAAAGTTTAGACAGCATATGCGCATATAATATAGCCGCACACACTATAGACTTCGGCTATTTGGAATCTATAAGCTATGATAGTGAGAAAGTCGTACTTCAGTGGGACGAGTAATTTTTTTGTAAATTTCTTAAAAGTTAAATAAAAAAACTTTCTTCTTTCTTTTAATAAGATATATGTTTTTATGTATTCCTTTTCAAATTATTTAGTTAATAGTAAATTAGAAGATATCCTGTCGACGAGAGGATTTTTGCATTAACAGAATACTAAACATTTCGAAATGGCGATATGTCTACATTAGTGTTAATAACATCGTCGTTAATAATCGTTTTAACCATATTTCAAAGAATATGGTTAAAACGATTATTAGCGACATAAGTATTATTACATAAGTATTATTATTCTTTTTTCACAGTAATTTAGTTAAACATTAAGTGCAATAACAACGAGTTACTAATATTTTAACCATTAAATGAAACTACGTGATGTAGTATTATTTCTACTTTCTTTAATTTCTTTACCACGACTTAGGTTTCGTTGTATTACAACATCTTCAGGTGGGCTATTAGCAAAGATTGAATATATCTTTGCTAATAGCCCACCTGAAGATGTTGTAATACAATGAAACCTAGGTCGTGGTAAAGACCTTAAAGAAAGTTGAAATAATACTACAACACGCAGTTTCATTTATTTGTGAATAACGAATTTTTACAAAATGAACGCCAAATATATTCAATAATAATTATAACTAATTTATAGAATTTGTTTCATATATTCCAAAATTACAAATACAGATACAATACAACATTCAGTAATATTGCAACTTGAATGAATACAGTAAAAAAGACATAACATACATAAATTTATAAAACAATTTTTAGCTCGTTTGTCAAAGAACTTATATCATTACAATATGCTAAAATGATAAAACATATTTTTATCGCAAAAATATTACTTAATCTTATCGCTAAGCGCTTCGTAATTTTGATATTAAATCCTTATTGAATCGAAGCCAAAACTAGTTAAACAATAATCAAGCGAGCATACTAATCGCTAATCGTTTGACATTTGAAATTCAAGCTCTTTTTAAAATTAAAATTTCTCAAATTAAATACAGTTAAAGAAAATATAAATAAAGCATATAATATTACTAAATGCTAGAAAAAATTATATATTTTGCTAATATTGGCTTCGATGTAATACTCTCATTATTATGTACAAATCAGCGTTAATAAGGGATGTCATAGTGTTTAGTGTTAATATTGTTACTTTAAATCTTAATAAAGTATGTGTCATAGTTCGTGTAATAATAATCGTTAAAATAATTTTGGGTCTCCAGCTTCTAATTTATGCATTGGACAAACTTATTTAATGGCAAGTCAGCAATATCGTCATTATTGCTTTAAAAACACAACAAAACGTATTTTGAGACATATTTATTGAATAAAAACAAAAAATGAGTTGTGGAAATTATAACGGAATCATTTTCGAAACACAGTTAACTTCGGTTGTTTGAACTGAACCAGAGACCATAAATACTAAACAGATTATCAGAGATATAAATAACAATTGATAGTAACTCTAAAAGTGTACTTAAAAATGGTGTTTTACCTATCCTTGAGCGCAAAGTGAAAATCGTACAGATATTATAACAACTAATTATAACGTAAAAGGAACCATCAAAAACATTGCAATTATGGAAAATAATAAAGATGATATACCTGCTGGCGGTATGACAACGCCCATCGATACAACATACAATGAAATATCAACGACCAGTAGCGTGGTAAGAGATAACAAAACTAACACATTCAACTTAAACTTTGAAAACATACCTACGAATGATGTAATTGTAACGACTGCGGAAATCGGAAATCAAAATATAACTGACAATAATAAAACTATCTTTAAAAAATACGTCGTACCAACTACAAACGATAATGCGATTAGCAGCAATACAGTGTTAAATTTAGACACAGATGCTGGATATTCAATTACAATTATCAACAATAACAGTACAGACTCATCTTCTACTATCGGTGAAACTGCTATTAGTAATGAACAGATTTCTCTAAGCACAGCAACTACGGATATGAACGAAAAAAACACTGCATGCAATAACGTTACAACTTCTACCAATGCGGGAAATATGCATAAAGCTACAGAACATATGAATGCAGATAAAAACATCAGTGACATGGGAACAACCATAATTGTAAGCGATAAAAATACTGCTAGAGATGATATTACCACTACATGTAGTATTACAGAACATATAGATATTGTTAACAATATCTCAAACGTAGATGCAGATGCTGAAAATGTGGCCGCCGATGAAATTGTGAGCATTATCAGCAGTGACAGTAAACAGTTTGCTCCCATCATAGAAACGAGCATGGAAAAAATTAGTAGGTATGAAAGTATTATTGAAGAAGAAGAAACTAAAATTACCAAATTCGACGATATTGTAACGTCCGTTGATGTCGAATGTGAATACAAAGTTACAGAAAATAACGATGTAAATGAAATCACCAATGATGAAACAACATCTACAGAGATAGGAGAATACAATTCTATATTCCACGATAGTCGAACTTCCGTCGATACTGAAAATAACTATTCAAATCTTGAACATATCGAAATAGATGAAATCATCAGTAACATAGAAACGATCCAAAATATAAGCAAAAAAAGTTCAACACGGCCAATAAAATACGACAATAATATTACTTCTAATAAAATGGAAACTAATGAAGTTGTCAGTAGTAGCGCAAACGCGAGTACAAATAATCTGACAATATCCATCGATGACGATAGTGACCATTTAACTTCCCACATTGCAGAAACCACTAACAGTAATGAACATCTCATTGCAAAAGCTGCAACTATAGATACCGAAGAAGAAAAGACAGCATCCAAAAATATTGTAACATCTCTAGATACCGAAAGTGAATACATGAATATAGATATTAACAGTGATAGAGTGAGAAATAGAGATACAGGCGAAAGAAATATTATATTCAGCGATGCTGTAACTTCCGCTGAGCGTAGATGTGAAAGAATAATTCAAGAAAATGTCAACATAGATACAACTATTAGCAACAAATCGACCCTGAATCTAAATATTAATAATAACACATTTAACGATGCTGTAACGTGTATTGACAATAGAACAGAAACTAGAATTCCAGATAATTCGAAAACTAGTGAAATAAACTGTGATATTGCAACATTTCCAGATGCACACAAAAAAAACTCCACTTTCAAAGATGTCGATACTAACGTATGTCAACACACAGTTGCAGAAAATGTTAAAGTGGAGGGTAGTTACAGTGAAACAGCAGCACATTCGTTTGAAGAAAATACGGTACCTAAAAATATTGCAAATTTCGTTGGTTTTGAAAGTAAATATACAACTATAGAAGAAGGTAAAACAAATAACAACGTCAGTGAAGGAATAATAACCCTAAATACAATAACTTCCCTCACAGAAGAAACCGAGAAAACCACTAATAGTAATACAGCTCTCATTCAACGATTAATAACTATAGATACAGAAGAAGAAAAGAAAAGGCCCAATGATATTTTAACTTCTATTGATAGTGAGAGTAAATACGTAATTAGGAAACCTATATTAATAGATAATAAAATTAGTGATAGTGTAATAAATACAAACAAAGACACTACATTTGGCTATGTTTCAACTTCCGTCAAAAATGAAAGTAAGCACATAACTAATGAATACGTCAACGCAGATGGAACTACCAGCGGGAAATTCATTTACGTGAATAGAAACGTTAATAATAAAATATTAAACGATACGCTAATCGACACTGGTACTGTAATTGCCAAAAATACGAATAAAGAAGATAATATTGAATGTGAGAGTATCAATGATATTAAAGCACTTAATAGCATAACTTCCTCAATCGAAGAAACTAAGGAAGTTCTTGAAAATAAAGAATTTATCGTCCGTAAACTAACTAACTCGGATGCTAAAGCAGAATATCAATTAATTAACGACATTGTAACTTCCATAGGACACGTTAGCATAGATGGAACCACCGAAGAAAGAGAAATAACTGTGAACACGAGTATCAATAATATAACTACTATTGACGACTCGGAAACAAAGACAGCACAGTTAACAGGTAAGATGGCTACTATTGGAGTTAATATTTATTTTATATTTTTAACTTGAGTACATTTCTTAATTAGTTATATTAAATTAAATGAAGTTATATTTTCCGTACCAGTCCAGAGAATAAATATAATTAAAAGGAAAGAACTAACGATTTTGTTTAAATTTCTCAACAGGTGGGTCTGGAACTAATGAAGCCTCTTCGACATTGCATTCTGTAACAACTAGTAATAGTCAAACTTCAGAATTCACTACAGTGACATCAAACAAATCAAATGATAAAACTTTCTCGCTTCCTTTGGACTTGAAGATATCAAATTTTGAAACCAGTTTTCCAACGACAAAAACAACACAAACTTTATTGAGATTGGAGCCAAAGAGGACTGAATTCTTAGCTGGTACGGAATTTCACTTACTACCCTCTAGAATTTTCCCACATGAAACAACTAGAACTGCCGATGATGTAGAAAATATTAATGATATTTCCATTCCAACAAGTGCGAACTCCTCGCGTCTTCCAATAACATACAAAATATGTACAGAAAGAGACAAGATCGATAACAAAAATAGTAGCCAGAGAAGGGCAAACGACAAAAATGCAACTTGGAAGAAACCTAGCATTAAAATTGGGAATGAAATAAAGGATGCAGAAATGGAATGGGATAATTTTAACGAATTATTTCTAAATGCAAATTCATCATCTACTAAAAATGTAGGTAAGGAAGCAGATGTATCGGAAACGACTATCATCTTAGAGTCTAAGTCTTTTAAAACTCCAGCAAATAGTTGCACAGCAACGAGGACTGGGAGCTCCAAGTCTAAGACTATATCGAATTTGGAAGAAGCGGTTAAAAGGGATTATGAATTTGTCAAACCTACTAAAACTGGTACTCGTGAGGTCACTTCTACCGCAAATTCAACAGGAAATGATACCAATTTTATCTCGGGTGACACCTCTACTTCGAGTAGTGCTAATTTACCCGACTTCGATTTAAAGGAACACATTTTACGATTAATAGATGAAAAATTTAAAGAAGAAAAAAAGGAAATGATTGCTGACCGACGACTTATGTTCCAACATATTCATTTAATTAACCGAAATATAGCATTGGCTCATGAACGAATTCTTCGACTTGAGGAGGCAGTGCGAGCTAGAAATTGGAATACATCGAAGGCAAAGACACAAACAACAAGTAA
Organism: Druceiella hillmani; assembly: GCA_039881145.1. Lineage (NCBI taxonomy): Eukaryota > Metazoa > Arthropoda > Insecta > Lepidoptera > Hepialidae > Druceiella > Druceiella hillmani. Next base: position 20,516,821 of record JAYKKI010000019.1, on the reverse strand, counting down.
GATCAATTATTATTATTTATTGGAAATTTTCTACAAGGTATGTAGTTGTGTGTGATTTTACACACTCATGAACTTAATAACGATAAATATGTGAACCATTCTTGTCAAGTAAATTTACACTCATTGTGACAGAAAATGAAATATAGTCCATCCAAAAAACGATCCAAAACACGAATGAGTAACATTTTAAGGGATCATATTTAAGTTACACTTTTACAAGATGCACATTTTTTATGTGCGCATTTTTTAACAATTTTTTTTAAACCCTTACACTTTTTTGAATCATACTCATTTGTAATTTTTGTGAAGGTTCATTATTTTTCGAAAACTCTTTATAAAGTATTTGGAAAAATAAAGAGAATCGAGCAAAATAGGCTGATGACAATAGATCCGATTTTATAAAAATGGAAACTAGTTTTCAAAAAAGTGCTATTTACATAATATAAAAACTTAAAGAGTAGAGCTATGGATAACCAGAAAAGTAAAAGGCAAAAAATAATATATTTTTTTACAATTAAATGAAACTACGGGACGTAGTATTATATTTACGTTTTCTAAATTCTTTACCACTACCTAGGTTTCGTTGTATTAGAACATCTCCAGGCGGGCTATTAGCAAAGATTAACTCTTAGGAACTTCCAACAGTATTTATATATTACACAAAACCAAAGCGGAAGCCGGGTTTATGAGGGGTTTCCCGCTGCTTACGTTAGTGAGTTTATTGTAGGGGAGCGGTGTAGTTTTTATTATACTTTCGGAAATTATACAATATACAAGTATTTTAGTGAGGGTAATAAATTAAATTGATGTTATTCTATGAGGTCATACAATGCAAATGGTCGGTTGCATGTAATAAAATTAAATGGATATTATTCTCAGTAATATATTTATACAATAGCAAGAATGTTGATAGTTAGAACAAGGTTATACCACTAATTACACATTTCTCCCATTTCATTTATTCTTTTATACGTTCTTTTTAAATTTTTATTTATTTATTCAATTGTTTATTTATTTGTATGTGTTAAAATACAAAAGGCAATAAACTTAATTTCCTAGAAGCATTAGAAATAAACAGACATAAAAGAGACATCAAATTAATCAAATAAATCATTGTTAATAAATTAAAATACCAACTAAATATAATATCATCACCCATACTTAATAACTTCTAGACATAATATAGTTAGACAACATTGATACTGCAGTACATTTCAAATTGTTTCAATCTGGCTACACATTTAAAAAAAAATTATTGAGTAAATAAACAAAAATAAAAAAAACGTATAAAAAATAAAGAAATTAATAAAATGAGAGATATGTGTAATCAGTGGCATAACCTTGTTCTAACTATCAGATACCCTTGTTATTGTATCAATATATTACTGAGAATAATATCCATTTAATTTTATTACATATACCCGAAGCTTTGCATTATATAACCTCATAGAATAACATCAATTTAATTTATTACCCACACTAAACTACTTGCATATTGTATAACTTTTGAAAGTATAATAAGAACTACACCGCTCCCTTATAATAAACTCAATAACGTAAGCAGTGGGAAAACCCTCACAAACCCGGCTTCGCTATTGTTTTGTGTAATATATAAATGCTGTTGGTAGTTCCTAAGAGTTAATCTTTGCTAATAGCCCACCTGAAGATGTCGTAATACAACGAAACCTAGGTCGTGGTAAAGAACTTAAAGAAAGTAGAAGTAATTCTACATCACGTAGTTTCATTTAATTGTGAATAATAAATTTCTAAAAAAATAACGCCAAATATATTCAATAATTTTTTTTATTTAAAATATAAAATTGCAAAAAGTCATTAAATATAATTATATACTATTGCTCTTTATAAACGATTACTGGAATTGATCAATGTCGATCGACGCAATTAATTACTTTCTAAGTGCGTTGGTATTATTGAAAGGAATTAAGTAACTTGTTATCTGATAGTTACATAGATAGCGTGCTTTTTGTGCGATGGAATATACTCTCCATGTTTTATAAGTTTTATGTATTCTGGTAATTTGCAGATAGAGCGAAATCTTATTTGTAGTAAAAAACGAAAAAATAAATATTTAAATCTATTAATATATCATCGTCCAAAATAACCATATTTTTCATAATAAAATACAAGATTTGCCGTTTTTCAGTTTGGGTGTCCCATTAAAAGTTTTAGGGGCTTGTTATTTTAATTTGTTTCACGTAACGGTGCTATTCTTTTGTAATATCAAAGCTATTATGCCTTGGAATGTCAATACATTTAAAATATTATTTAAATTAACAATGAACGGCTATGCTTTGTCCTCTTTGGCGAAGACTGTCGGGAAAAGCAATGCATAGTTAACAATACTAAAGTTATAACATCATTTACATTTAAAATTAATAACATTAAATTAAAATACAAAAAAAAATCTCCACGTTTACACTTTTGTTTGAATTTTAACCAGGTGAACCTGAAGCTACGGGGATTCATTCGGCTTTATCTGGAACTGGCAGTGAACGCAGTTTGACTCCCTCAGCACCAAGCATCGTCCCAATAACGTTCAATAAACCTGAAGCCAGTTTTGGATTTTCTTCTGCAAATATTCAGACCACTTCAGGATCAATATTAGATTTTCAGACAACTTCAGCATCAGCTTTGGCAATTTCCAGTCAATCGGGTCAGTCCAGATTCAAATTTACATCTAGCCCCTTATTTTCATTCGCTTTGTGTTCTACAACTACCTCGAATTCTACAACCGACAAAATTAGTCAGGTGATCCGGCCGACACGAATTGCTTCTACTTTATTTGGTAAACCGATTGAAACTAGCCCTGTGCTTTCTTTTGCTTCGTGTTCTACGACCACCTCGTGTTCTACAACCGACAAAATTAGTCAGGTGATCCGGCCAACACCAATTGCCTCTGCAGTATTTGGTAAAACGACTGAAAGTAGCCCCTTGCTTTCTTTTGCTTCGTGTGCTACAACCGACAAAATTAATCAAGTAACTCCGTCATCACGAATTGCCTCTACTTTATTTGGTAAACCGATTGAAACTAGTCCCGTACTTTCTTTCCCTTCGTGTTCTACAACCACCTCGTGTTCTACAATAGACAAAATTACTCACGAGATTCCGTCATCACGTATTGCTTCTGCTTTATTTGGTAAACCGATTGAAACTAGCCCCGTGCTTTCTTTCGCTTCGTGTTCTACAACTGATAGAATTAGTCAAATAACCCCGGCATCACGAACGACCTCTATAGTATTTAGCAAACTCACTAAAACTGGACCCGTGTTTTCTTCCGCCTCGAGTTCCACAACCGGAAGAATTAGTCAAGTGACCCCGGCGTCACGAAGTGAATATACAGGATTTGGTAAACCTACTGAAACTGGTCCCGCATTTTCTCGCACCACTTGTTTTACAACAGACATAAGTAGTAAGATAACGTCAGCGTCACGAATGGCCTCTACTGTATGTGGTAAACAGATGAAAACTGACCCCGTGTTATCTTCCTCCTCGTGTTCTACAGCTAACAGAATTAGTCAGATAACCTCAGCATCAGGAACCGCCTCTACGACATTTGGTAAACCGATTGAACCTAGCTCAGTGTTTTCTTCTGACTCGTGTTCTACAACCGACAGAATTAGTCAGATACCCTCAGCGTCAGGAACCACCTCTTCGAGATTTGGTAAACCGATTGAACCTAGCTCAGTCTTTTCTTTTGACTTGCGTCCTACAACCGACAGAATTAGTCAGATAATCTCAGCCTCAGGAACCGCCTCCACGATATTTGGTAAACCGATTGAACCTTGCTCAGTATTTTCTTCTGATTCGTGTTCTACAACCGATACAATTAGTCAGTTAACCTCAGCCTCAGGAACCGTCTCTACGACATTTGGTAAACCGATTGAATCTAGCTCAGTGTGTTCTTCTGACTCGTGTTTTACAACCGACAGAATTAGTCAGTTAACCTCTGTATCGGGAACCACCTCTACAGTGTTTGGTAAACCGATTGATACTAGTTCTGTTTTTCTCTTCTGCGCCTTGCACCACAACCGCCAGAACTAGTCAACCAATCTCAGCATCAGAAACTTCGTCTACAATATTGAGTAAACCGATCGAAATCGGTTTGGAATTTGTTTCTGGTTCGAGTTCCACAACCACCGGAAATTTCCAAGCAACCTCAACATTGGAAAATACAGAAATGTTAAAACAATCCCACAAAACAGACATTTCCGTTTTGGTAACTCGTACCAGTAAGATTTCAGAGAGAGCTAACTACAAACGAACGAAAATAACTGAAATGATAATGGAATTGGAATTGGAGCTATGGGATGATTAACCACATATCATATAATTTTTTTCCTTTTTTGATAAATGAACTAAATCTATGTTACTAGGGCGCGGGAAGGGAGGTCATCCTATCACTAAAGTTCCACATTTCGACTTCGACGGGAGTGGAAACACTGGAAGAACTTTTAGCGTATAATATACATAAACATTGCATATAGCTTCCACAGAGTTTACATTATAGACTTTACGTTTCATAGAGTTTACATATACACTAGTTTCATTATCAGGTCTGTGTTAACATATAAAGTGGAAAAGTTTGTTTGTGTGCGTTAATTTCTGGAACCACATATCAAAATTATTTTTCTGTAAAATGACTCAAGATCTGAGGAAGATTATAGATTATATGTCATCATGCTAAGACTTTTAGAGACAGGATAGAAGTATAATGTAACGGACCTCGACATCGCCTCCTTTTGACTGATCGTCCCAAATGTTTCCACTCATATACCTTTTCCTCGACGATTGATGTCGTTTGGCGAATGAAGGCGGCATTTAGTGATTGCTTGAGGGAGAACTGTGTAATTTCAATATTTTTACGTGGGTGAAGCCGCGTGGTATAGTCAGTTGTTTTGTGGAATCGCTGGTATGAGTAAATATGTACATTGAATATTTTTTAGATAATTTTGTGTCAAGGGCAAAATTTACAATATTGAACAAAGTTTACATAGATAATGTCACAATTCTTTGAACTGATTGTAATGGTTCCCTCACTGCTGAGACTATTAGAACTATTAGGCCTATGAGTAGAATAAAATTGTAGAATATTTTTTTATCTTGATGGAATATTCCTTAAATTATTTGAAATCCAATAGTTTGAGTTAATCGTGTCAAGTCGCCGGGAGAAGCTAACGTTGAGTTAAAATAAATAAATTGTTTTATTATCCTGAGAAAACATTCAGACTTTGAAATTATAAACATCTAAAAATACAAACACCTCGAGGCTGTTATTAAATCGGAACAGTGGAGGCAAAATTTTAAAATATAATCTTCACAAAGTATTTGGTTGTGAACTTAAATTTAATTGTTGAATTCTTACAGTCACACAGACAAACATTTACTTTCGCATTTTCAAAATTCAGTTTGAAAATGAGAATTTGTGATTCACATTTATTTAATTTTTTTCAGTAAGATCCAAGCTCAGATTACTGTCTGGCTTCAATGCTGTGAGAAAATTGATATAAGATAGACTTATATATTAATTAGTATAAAGCGCCACATGTTAGTCATTTAGCTAAATAAAAGGCAGTAAAATGCAGTCTGTAAATCTAGATGACCCTTTCTTCTTAATATTACGTTATCGTCAACGGTTCGAGTTTAAGTTTGTGTACATAGAAAGAATTTTCTAGGGTTATCGATAGAATAGTTTCAGAGGTCGATGATCTCTGTGACGGAAAGATGACGAAATTTCATCATGAAGATAAAAACGCACATTGGTACACTATTTCTTCTTGCCTTCTAGTCACATGAAATAAAAGCAAATGAAAATTGAAATATAAACTTCATATTAAAAGAAAAATGTTAGTCTGTTTGTGACCATATATTTTTAAAATTACTTTGCATCTACATAATTGGACTGTTATGGCTAAAATGAAGTATTAAATAAATACTTTTAATTATTTTACATTAAACTTTTTGGGTATTTCCCATACATCAAATAAATATGTAAAGTACGAGTATATACATATATATATATATATATATATATATATATATATATATATATATATATATATATATATATATATATATGGTACATCTACTACTATTACTAAAATTATAATCTATTTATAAATACTGATATTATTTTGAACCACGTAAATATGCCGTTTAGTCTATTCTTAAGGCGTAAAATATTATGAATACTGTAAAATATATGAAGATTAATTCGATACTGATTCGTTATAATTTTCGTTAAATTTGAGTAAATTACTAATATTTTTGTCACGTCTTTACTGCAGCAAAATTTGCAAATAAAGATGGGAATATATTTTTTATGAATATTTTTACCAGCTCTGGAACTACGAGTGTCTTTATAAAATTCCAAATGAAAATAATGTCGAACACCTTATGCACTTTATACCGATATCGATGTCAACACGATACATAAAATATAAAAAACAAAAATTGTCGAGTCAATTATTTGGCTTCTTTAAAATCTTCATAACGATATTTTTAAGTGTCCATTACTAAAATATACAGTACGAAGTTATCCTTGACCACGCCCTCATATCCACTTGTTCAATTAATCTTTTGTAATCCGCAAAAATGTTTTCTTTTTATATGAGGGCCATCTACTTTACATAACGAAACGCGGCACGCGGTTTCCGCATCGACTCAATTTTTATTTCCACAAGTTAGTACATAGCTGCCAGTAAATGGCGCTACTTGTTATCGTTATTTTAATATATTTACATATCCTCTTATTAAAATAATATGATAACGCAAGCCTGCACATCACAAATAAAAATATTTAACAAATTAAAATTACATATTGGCTACCTTTGTAATTCCTAGTTCATTTACAAATTTCCACGGACTAAAATGTTTACATGGACTCAAACTTTTAGTAAAAACATTTCTGTAGCATATCTGCTGTCTTTAAATATTTAATTTCCATTAAACCATTATTTACAGCTGACCTGACAAAATTATATTGAAAATAAATGTAGTTCCTCTTTTTATGAAATAAACAATTTTCACTTAGTTTCTTAGTACTTCAGTTAATATAAAGTAATACAGGCGAATTGTTTCTGCATTTTAATTCACACAAAATATTTCTCAAGTAGATAGCTTCTTTACTAGCCTCACGTATAGCTACGTACTCAGCTTCAGTACTAGACAAGGCGATAGTTTTACTGCTTTTTATATTCATGTGATATTATATTGCCTTACATTTTAAAAATATATCCAGTGTAGGATTTAGGAGTCTGAAGCCCAGTCAGTGTCTACATAACCAGTTAAATACAAATTAACCTTTACATATTTTAAACCAAAACTTCTGTACCTCGCGAATATTTCAAAACACGTTTTGCGTGCATCCAGGGATTTTTATTATAATAATTATTAAACTGACTCAAATGACAAACTGCATACAATATATCTAGTCTCGTTCAAATTTACAAGTATAGCAAACTACCGATTGGCTGTTGATAAGGATATTGAGTACAAATATTATTATATTTGCCTAATCTTAAGTTAACTTCCATTAGTGTGCTCATTTCTTTAAAATTTTCCATATTAAATTTCCTTAATAAATATTCTATAAATTGTTGCTGATCAACAATAAAATAAGTACATTGTTTTCTTTTTTGACTCGCATACCTAAATATTGCTTTAAATTTCCTAAATATTTTAACTTGGATCTAGACAGCATCTCATTTTTGAGATATTTTGTTTCTTTACTGCTTTTTGTCTGCTTAATATTTAAACAAGATTCACACAATTTCTATAACCTAATTTTTTGTAAACAACTATCAGCTCTTTTGTACCATACCCTTGCAAACGGTTTTAAACCATAAATGACTTTATTTAACTTTAAATCTTTATTTTTCTTATCGTATAAAGTATATAGGTAAATTCACATCACGTAGTGACATCAAGATTAGTTACCGCTAAATCATATTTAAAGCAAATAACAGTTTCGGTGTTGAACAACGAAGCACTGGTGAAAATGTCTCTTTATAGTCTATTCCCGTATGCTGTGTAAAACCTTTTGCTGCTATGTAAACAAATTGCGCTCCATTTATTACCTTCAATTTTTTTACGAAACACCCATTTGCACTGAACAAGTTTTTCTTTTAGAGCTGAACACCATTACTTGGACTCTGGGCCATTTAGGGCTTCCTCGAGAGTTATCTGGTCTTTCTGTATATCCAGTTCACTTTCTATACACAGGCTGTTAAAACCATACCTGTCAGGATTCCGTCTTTCTCGCTGTTGATATATGGGTTTATCAATCTGTGCTAGATTATTCAACCCACTCCTGGGAACAGTATTGAAAAATATATCTGAAGAACTATCTCAGGTCACTTTATCTTCTACATAAGTACTGTCATAAGGTCTTGTTTTAGATTGCGATTGACCAAATCTGTTGTTTCACTATTATAGTTGTGATTCTCCATTACAGTATCTGATGTTGGGGTTGGTACTTCTTTCACACTGATCTAAAACATGTAAGAGTCATTATTTGGCTCTATGATAGCAACATCTATGCTGGTAATGACTTTCTTTGTAACAGGATTGTATAATCTGTAACCCTTTCAATTTCAGTACATCCCACTAAGTAATGTTTCACTGCCTTTTAATCCCATTGAGATCTCTTTTTTCGGCACATGGGTCATGATTGTGCTGTCAAATCAAAAAACGTTTTATGGTTTAATCCAGAAGCAAACGATCTATTTCTTAGCTATACAGACATATGTACTACTTCAGCTCAAAACTGTTTATCTAAATTATCATAAAAAAGTAAACACATAGCTCTTTCAACAACTGTTCGATTTAGCCATTCACATAAACCATTTTGTTCCGGTGTATATGGATTTGTACGCTAACGTAAAATACCAGATTGCTTTAATTAATTAGTAATTTCATTTGCACAAAATTCTTTTCCATTTTCAGATTTTATAACTTTGATACTGGCATTTATCGGTTTTTCAACCATCAACTTAAACTCTTTAAAACGTATATACTTCACTTTTATTTCTCAAGAAATTAAAATCCTACTGTAGTCGTCCACAAAAAGTAAGAAGTACCTAGATAGACTTCATTTCCTTTGGGCTGTATACATCTGAATGCACCACTTCCAATACTCTCTCACTTCTATTTCTGCAATGTGGAACGGATAATCTTGTTTGCGTACTTTCATAGCCCACTGTATAGTTGAATTTACTGATATCAGCTTCATATTCACACGAAATCCCTTCAACTGCACAATTTTTCATTATATTTAGATCTCCACTATTGATACGGTTTAGTCGTCTGTGTCATACCACAGCAGAAGTCGTTGCCGAAGCTGCTAACTATCATGTCGATTTTATATTTAATCTGTATACTACGTTAACCAACTTAGCTATGCCAATTAGCTTATTCTGTTTTTCTGATGTAACAAATTACTTTCTGGAAATTCACTTTGTTACCGTTTTCTATTAGCTTACTAACAGACAATAAGTTTGTAATGAGGTTAGAAATACACAAAACATTTCTAACAGTAATCTGTGTATCTCCCCAACACAACACCGGTACACTCATTTGGTTTGCAACAATTATTTTCATAGTTGACATGTTATGTGACTTATTTACAATATTGTTCTCAGTGTTTGTCACGTGACTACTGGCCCTTGAATCGACATATCATTAATTTCGATTAAACTTTCCGCTTAGGAATACATCACTGAATGCATAAACTGATCGTCCTTTCAGTAACGGACATTCATTTTTGTAATGACCGGGATGTTTATATCGATAACATTTTACGGTTTTGAAGTTGGCGTTAACATTTTTTATTACATGAGAAATGTGTCAATCTTCGCCCCTTAATTTACGGCACATTCACAATATAATTACCAGCCATTTTACAACGAGATACTAATATTTTAAAGTAATATACACTTTATTTAATTTAAACTTTGATTATTTTGTAATGTTATTAAAATAACGATAACATGTAGCGCCGTCTACTGGCAACTATGTACTAACTTGTAGAAGTAAAAAAATAAAAAGTCAGTGGATTCGGAAACTGCACAAGTGATGGCACAGAATACACGTCTGTGCCATCACTTGTGCACTTTCCGCACGTGCTACAAGACATAACGATGATACACTGCAATAATTTATTCTCACCCATCACAAACATATCACACTCTGGTCACTCTAGTCAAAAAGTCTGGCTCAAACACCTGATCGCAGTTGCGGTCAGGTGGTTGAGCAGTGTATACCATGGGAAAGTGCAGAATTTTGATATAATTCGATATTAGATACCACTGTGGCAAAAGAATGATGACAAGCGAATGCGGATGAGTAATCAGGTAAGAAGTAGGATAGTATTTCTAGTAAATTAGTGCATGGAAATTTTCATTCCAGAATCGGAAAATAAATTCCATCAATGAGACTTCTATTCTGTGCTGCGATATGTGGTAACCCAACATACCCAGAAGAAAACCGGTAGGAGATAGAAAAGTAAAGTAACTTACTCGATTCTTATAGAAGTATCAGAGGAAGATGTTTTGGACATGTTCAATTATCATATCAATTATAATGAATTCCATGTCGAAACACCGATAATTTCGTAGACAATAAAGAAGACTACCTTGGATATATGTATATCTACATATTAAATTATATTTTCATTACTTAATTATCGTGGTAATAATGATAATTTATCAAAAGTAAATGAAGATGTATTTATTCAATTATCACTTTATTCTTTGTGCGTAACGAACGCGTTGGTGTTGAAATAAATACTTGTAAAATAATAATAACTGCGAGTTAAACTCGCATTACGAGAGTTCAGTACTCACTCAGGTACATACAGAAGCTTAAACATTTAAGGTGACGTAGTATTATTATTAAACAATTATGTAAATAATAACTTAATTTTTCTCTGTGTAACTGTCAAGTAACTTGGTTACTTATATATGTTTAATTGATTAATGCAAGTTCAAAAAAACATTACCACTGAAGTGAAAGCGGTCATCGATACGCTGCAAATTGTTTGGGCAGTCTTACCTCGTTAAGATTATGCACATTAGCAGAATATATTTGATTGTATTTTTTTAAAAATCTATTCAGAGATGTTCCATTCGACGAGATCCTCGAGAACCGGTTAAGCTCAAGTTCAATTTCCCTCAAGTTTTTAAATCTCCTCGAATTATGGTTCGACGTAGCTTAAAAGGGAAACTAAAGAAACATTTTTCATGCGTTGCATATTTTTCCGTGTTCTGGTAATTCAACGACGTTTTCCTATAAAATGTGAGGAAAAATGAACGTGAGGATTATAAAGATTCCATTTTCTACCAGGAAACCTTATACATTTAATTTTTTAATATCAAGCAAATTTTCGTGGCACCAACATGTACGATCCTGTCTGTCACACGTATGCGATTTTTTAAAAACTGTGCACACATTTCAAAAATCTGTAGGAAGAATGAACGGAATGTTTGAGGCATTCTTGCATTCTTCATCGATTTAGATAAAAACGTATTGTTCATTTATGAGGCATGTATCTTTTAAATGATCACAAGAACTGTTTTCGTTAACAAGATAAAAATACGTACTTTTCTTACCATATATTTTGTTCACTTTAACTGTTAACTTTGAATGTGGGGAATATCATGTCGATGAATGAACAGAAATATTTCAGCTCTAGATTTCCCACATACGTAAAATTAAGACAAGTAGAAACACGCTTCGATGAGTTTATTGTAAACTATTGAGCAATTCCCGTAAGCACCCACCTCTTCCATTACCAATAACAATATGTAACAACACAACTCATTGAGACAAGTCAAACGAGCACAAATTCGACTGATTTACGTTAGCGATTTAACTTCTAGTTAAATCACTTGGTTACTAAATGGGAGTTGGAACGTATTTTGTGTGGACATTTTTGATAAAATCTCTGGAATGATGAGATAATCATATAAGATTCATCATGAGGTTTGGAAATCCTTATATCTTGCTTTTTCATCAATATTTTACACGATACAGGAAAAGTGAAAAAGAAATTAAGTAATTTAGTTGGACCCCCAAGAATTCCCATGTCAACCTTTTTGGGCATCAACTGTTGAAATATATACAAATTAACATGTTGAACTCTTATGCCAAATTTCAATTTCAAACAAAATTTTGAATTTAGTGTTTCCCAAAAAAAATTTTGAACTTTTTTATTAATATTTTTAAAACCCTTTTACATAACATTTTAAGATACAAAACATTTTCGTAGCACGGGAAATTAAAAAAAATTTAGAGTATTTTCCTTACCCCTCTAAAATTTTCCTACATAATTATTTAATGATGTGGTGTGCAAGAAATAAAAGAAGAAGAGGAGTTGTAAAAGAATATAATTAAAGTAAAATTTCCCTGGAACCATTAAAGTGTAATACCATAAGTTCTACGCGGGCGTAAGTGAAGACCAGTGAACAAATAAATACTTTATTGGTTTTCAGAATTTGCACAAAACTTTTATGAGATCGATCACGTGTCCATCTGTCTGTAGTTTTTTTAATAGACCGCTTGACATAGAAAGAAACCTGAAATTTTAATTAGTTATAAGATAAAATAAACCCTCAAATATCTTCATATACAACAACCAGCTGCGTCTACGACTTGGTTCGTGTGAAATTCGGAATATGAAAAGTTATTAGATTTTTTCTCTCTCATAGTCGCCCTTGGATATAAACTATTACCGTACTAAGTTTCATAAAAATCCATCCAGTAGATTTTGTATGATTGATGAATTAACATAAATATAGACGGACAAAAAACATAAAATCAGGTTTCTGGCTTGTAGTATTATTCTCTACGCTAAATCTAAAACTTTCAAATTAAAGTTAATCATTAAAAGTTATTTTGTCTATTCTTTCAGGTTTTTTTTAAATAAAAAACAACGTAAACAGAGGCTGTCTCTTGATTTTTTACGTTAAAAAACGTAATAATAGGTAAATTTGAAGTAAAGTATTTTTTTTCATAATTTATGCTTTAGCAGTTCCGATGATAAGGGAGAACATAAATTTTCAATAATATCTTTAGAAATATCTTAAATGAGGTATATGCAGTTTAATGTATTTTATCCTTTTACTTCAAAATTTCACTTCAGCTTCAAGTTAAACTTCAAGTTTCTTCGTCAGACCGTTCTGGGTAAAATTGATCTAAAAGTGACGTAGATAAAATTAAAAAAGAAATGTTTTTGAAATTTTATTATATATATATATATATATATATATAGTTTAACTTACGAATAAGGTTTCTTCTAAATTTTATGGTAATCGCTCGAGTCGTTTAGGCGTGACTGAGAAAAGGACATCCAAACGTACGTTTGTGCTAATTGGAAGTATATAATTATAATACGTTTGCACGTCATGGTTTATCCATGCCTTTGCACAAGTGGACTATCCCCATGTACAACTGGGTGGATAAACCATTAGACGCCACATAAAATATGCGAGCGTTGAAGTTAGTAATGATTTGTCGCCTGTTTGTTATAGTCATTAGGCAACAAACAACCGAATTTTGGCAATTACTATATTATTTGTATAAAACAGGGGCCCTACGCCACATAACGAAAAGAAATTATCCTGTTTATTACTTAAAGCCCATTTATAAGCAATTAATTGTTTAACCAATTAAAACAAAAGAAGATTTATACTTAACGTGAGTACAAAACGCAAAAGATCTACAAATGATAACGACGATATATTTAGACAAAGTTACTTTCAATCATCATAAACAAATCACACTCTGGTCCGACCGCAATCAGGTAGTCGAGCAGTTGAACATCGCGGAAAATTGGAGAGTTCTAATATAATTCAGTTCTAGAGGTTGGTATTGTTATAATATGATGAGTTGGTACGATTGGGTTACGTGAAGTTCGCCCTGCGACGAGGACCGCAGTTGAAGTCTTGACATTTATGAAATTACTTGTATTCTGATATAACTTAATATGTAGATACGAAATAAAGAATTGGTAAACATTATGAACAAATTGCATAATTACAAAAACATGTATAGCAAACAGGTGATGACAGCGTGAGTGCAGGAAATACGGGGCACAGTATTTTTCCTTCTAATAGCTGGAACACAAATTTCATAAGCGCAACATCTCATCTGAGTTGCAAGCAATGGAACACTAGCATAGTAATATTCCTATTAAACTACATATTTACATAATTGTAATTTCTTGGAACGAAAATATAGGTATTGCCTACTATATACTTCACAGGCGAATATTTAAAAAAAAATTTGTGTGATATAACAATAAATTTTTTTGTTTGTTATATCTTTACTTGTCCTGTCATAAAATATGGCAAGAAGCAAGGTGCTTCTTGCCAAATTTTGTGTTTCTAGGTCAACGGGAAGTACCTTATAAGTTTTGATTTATTTGTCAATCTCAAAATATGAGGCATAAATAATCGTATTTTTAGGGTTCTTCTTGATTGGGTTGATTTGATGTTTTACAGTTTCTTTTTTATTTTATATTAATTTAGACTTGATACCTCCACGCGTTCCTGAGAGAAAGGGTCTGGACAGACCGACAGATAGAGATCGAAGAGATCCTATAAAGATTCCTTTTTTTTCCTTTTGAGGTACAAAATCCTAAAACTAAAGCGCGTCCGGTACTTACCTTCTGATGTGATTTTGAAAGTTACCGGAAAAATGATTTGAACAAGTTATTTCTATATGAAAGCCAACATTGTTTATGACTTTTCTACGTAATTTCTGTCATTATTAAGGCATTTATCGTGAGGCCAGCTTTTTCATTTCCTCCTCATAGAAGGTGCTGTTAGTGAAGATAATCACAGTTAGGCAGAACATTGTAGTTTTTCATTATTATGTTATTATTTTAATTATTCCATAGTAAGGCATTCATAGTAATGTACTTATATGATTTATAAGTAATTTTTTACATGAGGCCTCAAAAACAAAGTACACATTACCACCTTCTATATATATATATATATATATATATATATATATATATATATATATATATATATATACACATATATATATATATATATACATATATATATATATATATATATACATATATATATATATATATATATATATACATATATATATATATATATATATATATATATACATATATATATATATTTCCAATGTTCCAGAACATTGTAGAAATTTCTTCTAATTTCTAGTCCTAGAAAAAACTGAAACTTTCATATTGGATCACACATTTTCCAGGTCAACAACTTTCAACCCCTATATCTTCTACACCCTTGTAATTATCGACGTGCAATCACCATATGAACGACGGGAGAGTTGAGACTATTACCACGCACAAATAAATTTCGTCTGCGATATACTTTAGAGTGGAATATAGGCACACACACGACCAATTTTGGTGATATATGTACATATATATGTATATGTGTATATATATATATATATATATATATATGTATATATATATATATATATATATATATATATATATATATATATATATTTATATATAGACTAATTGATAACTAAAAATTAATTTTATAAGCGATGCGTAAAAAACTTTGCTTCGGTCGGGCGACTCCACTCACGTCTTTTTCTTTTCAGGTAAGAAACCCTGAAAACGAATGATATGAAATTTTCACAGTCCTTTCAGACTCATTACCACAATACAAAATTATTGAAAATATACGCTTTATCTCGTAAATAAGTATAATATTTAGTAATGGTGACCCGCCTCGGCTACGCGGGTGCATTTTATGAATACAAAAATAGTGTATAGAATATATTTTGTGCGACCCACACGAATATTTCGTACAGGCACAATGAAGTTATTTAAGATTTTTTCATTTGCACTTTTTCATTCACGACCGTAGCGCCGCAATTTACACTGGTTGGTTGGTGTCTTATCCATAAGTCTTCTCATTCAGCCACGTCTCCAGTAGATAGCCAATATGAACATTGTTTTTAATAAAAATAATCTGTAGTAAATCTTTTTTCCTCAGCCTACCGTGAATGTTGAGTTGCACTATGTTGAAGGTCCTCGTAGCATATTTCTCATCGAACTCTGGGATAGTAGAGTCCGACCCGTCGGTTATGTCTTACGCGGTAGTATGATCTAAATGATTTGCCTGACTTCTCATGGAAAAATGGGTGCCAGAGCCTCAGAGAGATTGGACTTCCACTTGTTGGTCCACTGAAGGTACTTCATTTCCCTTCAGCCACCCGTGGGAATCCATGGGAAGTGTTCCCCTATCCGCCACCTGGGGCGCACCCTCTAGCGGTTACAGGCTCCCCCGAGGGGCAATTTACTTTAGTTAACAAAAATAAAATAATATAGCGTAATGAGAAGCCTTCCCGTCCCCCGCCCCACCGTTCCCTGTTCTTCGTTCCCGCTCACTGTGCTCGAATACATTGTACCAAACCTCATTCAAATACGCATTTCTGCCTTTATTTACTTGTAAATATATTTTAATTTATCTTGAACTATTAATACAAGTTGCAAAGAGTGAATGTTCAATTTTTATCTGCAGAAAATTCGTAAAATGTCTACGATATTTGTTTTAATGAGCGTTGATTGAATTGAACTAAACATTGCCAATTTTGTTCAATATACTTTTTAGAATTCTGTACGTTAAAAGGAAATTGTCTCATTGTCCGTATGTCTGTCAAAACCCTTTTCCTCAGGAACGCTTAAAAATACAAAGTTGCAATTAATATCAAATACTTAGACCTACGATCCCTTGGCACTATGAAAGAATCAAGCTAACACAGCCATTTATGCAGCATACTGTGACACTTCAAATAAATCAAAACCTATAGGGTACTTCTCGCTGTTCTCCATTATTCTTTTTAGAATCATCAAATTAGGCAAAAAGCAAGGTCTCACAGCACAAGTGTAGGAAAAGATCCTAAAACCGTTAATTTGTAGTTATATCACATAAAAAAATATTATTTTTTAAATATTCGCCTGTGAAAAATATAGAAGGCAATATATTGTTTCAGAATATTAAAATTTTGTTAATAGTTTAATAGAAATATTATGTACCATTAAATGTTATATCAAACAGGTACCTAAATACGTACGGATCCCTTGTAGAGCGATTTCTATTCGTGCTTCACAGGTTTTTTTCTTACAAAAGTTACCGCGGTTTACCTACAGAATATAGTTAAATGCTGTTATGAACTTTTCTTAGCACCTTTTTAAGACCTACAATATTTTCGTATTTATTATTAGCGTATCTATGACGCTTTTGTCAACGCGTTTCAGCAAAGCAAAGAGACAAGGGACTTTTTCTCCTACTACTACGTTGAGTTTCAAAAAGTGTATATTTTTACACCTTATATAACTTATAATTATCTGAAAACTATAAGCTATGCGAAGATTGTAAGAGAATACAATTAGCAGTTTTTGCGTGAATCTCTAAAAAAATAGGTACAAAATATTAGTAGAACTCAGGATAATTATTGCAGGATAATTATTATTAGTTTTAAACATGATAAATTTCTATAACGTATAAATAAAATAATCGAAGTACTAACTGGGGCGGAAAAGGAATAACATGGAAATGGAATAGGCGACGAATAAAGTAGAACAATTTTAACTACACTTTTATATGACATTATTTCATTACAATGGACATTATCATTGTCAGTAAGACGTTGTTGCATCATACTTTGTTTAAACACAAAACGTCACGCAAACGCATTTGTTTGAGATATATATATATATATATATATATATATATATATATATATATACATATATATATATATACATATATATATACATACATACATATATATATATATATATATATATATATATATATATAGTGCTAGGAGAGTCCAATATAAAATTATATCCAAGGTTTTTATTCAAAATTAATTTTCTTTAAATAAAAGCAGATAAATAGTTTTCGACATTTCTTTTAATCCGTGTGTTCCTGTTTTTTATAATTTTTCAGAATTGACAGCGGGAAAGGAAGGAGCATGTGTTAGTAATATTTCTACAGATATTTTACATGAAATGCCTAAAAGAAATTCAATACTTGTAATACTTTTGAAATATTTCAAAATTTGTCCTTTTGATCGATGTAATTTATTTTTGAATATTTAACTTGGAAACTGTGATATTTTTCTGTATTAATATATATATATATATATATATATATATATATATATATATATATATATATATATATATATATAGTGCTAGGGGAGTCCAATATAAAACTATATTCAAGATTTTTATTAAAAATTCATTTTCTTTGAAAGCATTGTTTTATATATCAGTCATATAAAGTCATATATTCGAATGGTAAATTAAAGATTAACGAAGTAACCGTTCATTGCATTAATATTCACAAATGTAAACTAACTTTTTTACTCGTGTTAATTAATTTTAATTGAGAAAATTTGATTTAAATTTATTACAAGGTCTCATATTTAATTCTACACCACTTAATCTAGGAAAAACTGGTAATTGATTTACATTGCCCGTAAAGCACAATTGGTTTTGTGCGGTTTTTTTTACATTTTGTTTACTCGCTCATTAGTATTAATTTAACAAAACGATGCGCATATTTGTTAAGATTTTTTCTATTTTGAAAAAAACTCTTGACGTAAATCGATGACGCATTTCGGGTGTTAAAACCGATTTTTTTCTGTATTTTGTAGTGTATATAGAGCAGTGTAGTGTATATAGTATTTTGTAGTGCATATAGATAGGTGTAGTGTATATAGTATTTTGTAGTGTATATAGATAGGTGTAGTGTATATAGTATTTTGTAATGTATATAGATAGGTGTAATGTATATAGTATTTTGTAGTGTATATAGATAGGTGTAGTGTATATAGTATTTTGTAGTGTATATAGATAGGAAATATCCATAGAAGAATGAAAATGTTATAATTTTTTTTGATATGATTATTCCTTTAAAGTAAATAAGACATCGAGTATAAATGCTGTTTCGGTCGCATTCGGTGGCAAACCTTACTGTTTACGGCCGAATACAATGCAGCTACACAATTTTTGTCATAAATTACAAAATAGCACCCCTATAGCACCCCCACTTTCAAATCGTATTTAAAGAAAATACTGTGAACATTCTTATTGTAAAATGCAAACCAGCATCATTCTCATCGTTATTTCCTATCTGCTTCAATTTTTGGGGCATCCCCAATTTATTAGCATACCCGGTTAGTGTATGAAACGGTGCTAAATACTGTAAAATTATCTAGACCAATTTATTAGCATATCTGAGGAGTAGGAAACGATGCTAAATACTTTTAAATGACCTAGATTAATTTATTAGCATATCCAGAAGTAGGTAACGGTGCTAAATACCTTAAAATGATTTAGACAAATTTATTGCCATATCGGGTTTGTGTATAACCGGAGAGTAGGAGACGGTGCTAAATACTTTTAAATGACCAAGACCAATTTATTAGCATATCCGATGAGTAGGAAATGATGCTAAATAGTTTTAAATGACCTAGACCAATTTATTAGCACATCCGGAAGTAGGAAACGGTGCTAAATACCTTAAAATTATTTAGACCAATTTATTGGCATATCAGGTTTGTGTATGACCGGAGAGTAGGAAACGGTGCTAAATACTTTAAAATGATCTAGACTATTTTTCAACCAAAACCTGTGCAAATCCAACAACAGCCCCTTTGCACTAAGTTTTGAAGGTAAATTCAAACTTAACCTCGGAGTTTTCTTCAATGAAAGGGAGTAGGATTTTTTCCAAGGAAACTGTGAATAAGCACGAATCACATCGGGGGCTGTATGTGTGGATGTACCTACGTACACAGGCCCTTATTTTTAATCTTAACTTTTTTTAGCCAATTGCTAAAAAAATCGAATCGAAATAAATAAATTGGTTAAATTTTAAACATTAGTTTACTTTTTTTAATTCATATAATATTAAGTTAATAGAACGCAAGTACACCATGCTGCATGTGTATCATGAACGCAGCACAAACCCTTTATTGCTCAACCCTTAATAATGGGGGATAATGAGGATTCTTATACTTACCGACTCGTTTCAACAAACCAAAGTAACACTGCTCCGATAAAAGTGGATATTAGCCAATTATAATGTTTCGACGCTGTATATGAAAAGAAATGCACAATCTGGCACGAGCACGAGTCAATGTCATTTAGCTGATATCATTATAACCCGATTGATGACCCGATGCGATGCAAGTTTGTCCTTCTTTATTACAATAAAATGATTTCGTTATTCTGTCAAGTTCACTTCGAGGAAAACTCGCGTCTTGTGAAGAGTTCACTCTAATTAATCCCCTCAATTTTATTTAAAATAAATTATCAATATGGTTCTGAAAAATGT
The DNA here is from genome assembly GCA_039881145.1 of Druceiella hillmani. NCBI lineage: Eukaryota > Metazoa > Arthropoda > Insecta > Lepidoptera > Hepialidae > Druceiella > Druceiella hillmani. The sequence continues at coordinate 20,496,431 of JAYKKI010000019.1, read as the reverse complement.
AATAGTTTTTTGTTTAACTTTGCTTTTAATTTTGTGTTTCGTTGACAATCAAGAAGTAAACCTTGTGGACGCCCGCAAGTTTTTGAAAGGTATTTAAATTTTCATTTAATTTACTACAAAACTTTATCCTGCAAAACAACTCGCGGTTTACAAATGTGGTGATTATTAATACACAGACAATTTTATTTACAAGAAAAAATAATTTAAACAGCAGTACCGAAGCATTTATAAGACTTAGAAAAGGAGAGGTTTTAATTAAAGGCCAATGTACAATGATTTTTATGTATGTATGAAGCATTAGAAAAACGATGCTATAATTTCAATACAACTTTTACATAATTTTCCATATTATACCAGGATAATTTACAAATAATTATATTATTTCAGTAAAAATTTGTTTCTTGTTAATACGTATGACAACATATTTATCTGGCGAAATACACACGTACTTTAAAGATTTTAATGAAAGTTGTAAGTTCTTTAGCGACAGGTGAATTCCGAACGGTAAGTTTAACACTATCACTTCATAGATCCTTTACAGCATCACCAAAACATTTAGTGAAGAATGGATAGTGACTTGGCCTCATACATGTTTGCGATGAGACATATTTAAATAATATTTTTTGTTCGCACTTGGTTCTCCTGTTTACACATCTACAATATTACCAAAAACATGAAAGATTTCTATTTTAAAAATATATTGTTGTCTCTTTCTCCATTCAACACAAGAATGGCTCCAGCATTTGTTAGTTATTCTGAACCGAATTAACTTTATTTGATTTATTTGCAACAATATGTTCTGTTTTTTTTTATTTTTGGCATAAAAACTTGTATAAAGAGAAAATGATTTTATTTTCTTATAACAAAAATATTACATACAAAAAGGTAAACGTTCCTGTTTTAAATGGGAAAAAAGTTTTGTTGATAATGACAACATTTCAATAGCAAAATAGTTATTATAACTAAAACGTTAATATCAATTTACAAAATTTGAGCCAATCAATTATGACCATTGTTAAAAAATATACATATCTAGTTTTTCTCGTAAATGAAAAAATGAAATAGTATAACGTCTTCTGCAAGGGTCACTGGAAAAATCTAAAGGAGGCGTTAAAAGAAATAAAATTCGCGTATTTCTCTGTCACAGCCGTTTTTGTGAGAAATTGTGCTAAATGAAAAATATGTTTTTTATTTCAAATTTTTAAACTCGCCTAAAACTTATTTGCCTAGTGTAGCCTTTAATTTAAAATTTTCCCATTAGATCAAGTTCAATAAAGGAAAACTAAAACTTGGTTCAATATAGTTTCCGTGGAAGATACTGCAACGTTTTAATAAAAAACATCACGTGATTTAATATAACAAATTTACATATATTTTTTATATTATATATATTTCTTATATTATGATAAATATAGTAATCCATACCTTTTATACTGACAGATAAATGTACTTTAGTAGTCGTTGGGATTTTTTTTATAAAACAGAGCAGAAATTTCAGTTACGCCTTTAATGACACTATTTTGTGAACAACTTACCAAAAATATGGCGTGAATTAAAAACTTTATGAACAAAATGAGGAAAAATTCTGGAATGTTGACCAAACCTATATATTATATAACCGCAAAGATTCGTGAAAATTCTTCCAATGGTTCTTGCGATATTATACCATTTTTCACGGTACTAGGTTTCCATACTTCAAAAGGCAAAACAAAACCCTTATAAGATCACTCACGTGTCTGTCTATCTGTCTGTCACGAACGTTTTTCTTAGAAACTACGTAGAAACTTGAAATTTGTTATAGTAATAAAACATATCAACCCGCACATGGCTTAGTAGCTGACATTTAAAAATATTTCTATCGAATTTTTTTGGGTGTGTAAATCCAAAGAAACAATTCTAACTTTTTATTTCAATAGGCAGTGCGCTGCATCATTTTCAAGGTTTAGTAATAAAGGACTCAAAAATATATTCATAATCGAAAAAAATCTTTACAATTCCGAATTTAATTATTATATTTATTTACAATTCACACTATAAGGGCATTTTTTTAATACCAGATATAGCGTACCATACCGTTTGAAAAGGCTAACAATAAGGGCCTCCACGCAAACGATTACCTTTCTGGGCGCAACTAATTTATTTAATTAAAATTTACTTTCTTAATATTACAACTAAGACGCTGTTACTAGTTTTTACGATGGCAGATTACAGTACTTCAAAAGGCCAAACGTAACCCATATATTATCACATACCTGTATATGTGTTTGTCACGGTTGTTTTTCCTAGAAACCTCTTTACATGGAAACTGGAAATTGGCGTAGCGATAAAGCATATTAATCCGTAAATATCTGAGTATTTATATGGAAATTATACAGGGAAAAACTAATACTCGAATTTTTTCATTGTCACATATGGTCTGGTTTTGTTTTTTTTTAATAATTTTATGAGTTACATCTTCAGGAATATAAGGAAAAATACGTGAAAAATATGTCAGACCCCCTCCACTTTATTTCGGAAACTACGCAAACTAAAATTTATAATGTTTGGAAGCCTTTGTTGAAGAAAAACTAGAGCGATTATCCTAGATCTTATAATTGTTTAAATGTGCACCCTCTTTTTACGCCGGTGAAAGATCAGTAAGCAACATTTTTACGTATTGAGAAACTAATACTTGCAAATAGTTTAATAGAAATACTAAGTACCCCTAAGTGTTTAAAAGTGTCTTTGTGTGTACGGAACATAGACGTTTCACCGTATCGTACAGACAGAACGTACAATGCGCAGTGTGATGTGAGGAAACAAGTGTGATCATTGTAGCGCGCCACACGTCTGCCGCTTTGCTACGCGGCCATACAGGGACGCTCTCTTACCGGACGACCTATTTATGTTTGAAAATTATTTTAATGTATAAAATGGCGACCGTGTTGCCAAGAATTGTAAAAGTGATTCGATATGAGTGTCCAAAAAGAATAATAATATATTATTACATCAATAAGTGATACATATTGAGAAACATTACTAAATATATTGTATTTCCAAACTGTCAAACTGTAGGCACTCGGCGTAGGAAAGACTGCACAGCGAAACTGAATAGTGCGCCGTGCAGCCAAGAAATTTTTTAATTTGAAAAAAAAAAATTTAATATCATTCATACTTCGAACACAATTATGTTTTTGAAATGAAAATTGTTGGATGTAATTGTCTTTAATATATGTTTAAAATTGACGGATTTAGGCCCAGGTCGGTGAGGCCTGGATCTAGGGCGGTAATATTTGGGGGGCAGAAAAAATATTAATACGTACAAACATTAATATTAAAAAATATTAATACGTACAAATATTAATACGTATAATTAGACGTTACAAGAAAGGCGGCAAGTCAGCACGGGCCTTGCGCAGCAATATTCGGAGGGCAGAAAAATTACTAATATGTAAACAAAATAATGTGCAAAAGTATTAATGCCTATGAAATGAAATCCACCAATAAAATCCGCCACTGATGTTCAATGACTTTCAGGTTTCAAAATTACGAATATCGTCAAGAATATTATGGTTAGTTTGAGAAAATGCGAATTTTGGTATTTTATTGTTTTCGACTGAAAGAAGACGACAATGAACACTTATATTTTATGTTTTGTTCTAAATTTAGTGCATCAAGTGTCTTCAGTACATTGAGAAAAAAAAATTAAATTACAAGAGAATAAAAATCGAACGAAACTTAACCCCAAATCAAGCGTCAAGGTGGTGTAAATCAGTTTGTTTACATTTTGTTTCATTTGATTCAGCACTGACTGTGTTTACATCAAAGACACGTTTCATTTATGGATTAAACATCCCTTTGATATACACACCCGAATGTATTCGTTAAATGATCGTAGATTATAAACTAAATAAAAAATCGATCGCTTGCAACTTAGTACACATGACAGAAGTGAAAGTTCTTTGGCGATCTAAACCTCGATTTGTAAATATATAGTAAGGTTGAATGGCAGAGAGAGAGAGAAAGAGGAAGATATTTTAAAAGACTTGAAAAGAAAAGATATATTAAACAATTCAACTGAACTTATACTGTAGATATTCTTTAAATATTATTAAATTAATTTAGCTAAATCGATTAATCAAAAGATTGACAAATGATTTTCATTTTTGGTAATGTATATATATATATATATATGTATATATATATATATATATATATATATATTTATATTTATTTACATACGTGTGTGTGTACTTTTCCCCCTTGCCGATCCCCGCTTGCATTCTTTATTTCCTAACACGCACTCGTGGTGCGAATTCTGCTCGTATTTTACGTCTATTAAAAAAGTGTTTGAATTTTTGGTTCCGTTAAAAAAATCTGTTTAATTTCGAATGTGACTAATTTATTTATTTAATATTCACATTATCAATATTACTATGGTGATACCATAACTTCTTTTCATGGATTTCTTTTCCTTAATGTGCGTTTGATTACTGGTTAGTTATTTTACAATTTAATATGTTAGATATACATTTTATCCGCGTACAATTCCATCACAAAATTTTACTATAATATTCACTAAAACTCTTATAAGCCAAAAGACTATATTAACAAAAACACCCAATGACACAAATCAGCTTGGCCATTATATAAAAAAGATTTGTAATTACCAAACTTATTTATTACCGTCAATTTGGTAATTCACCACCATCATCATTAGCCGGAAGATGTTTACGGCTGAACATAGACTTCCCTCATAGATTGCTGCAAAGATCGGTCCCATGTCCCTCGCATCTGACGACTTCCAACCGACGGGGGACCATCGTGTGCGCGTCTTCCGGTACCTGTTCGTTTTTCGAGAAAATTTCTTCTCTAGCGGTCGTCGATTCTAAGTCATATAGGACATGCCCTTAGCCCACTTAGCTTGATGATTTTAAAAGCTATGTCGATACCCTTAGTTCTCATATGGATCTCCTCATTATGGATGATATTTCGTAGAAAAATCCAAGCATAGCCCTTTCTGTAGCTCGCTGAGAAACTTGGAGTCTTTTTACAAGGCCAATAGTAAGGAGACACATTTCACTTGCGCGTTGCCAGTGATTACATACGTTTTGTGCGTTGCCAGTGATGACAGACGTATGTCATTACAGCCAGTGTGCCTTTCCAGTAATAACTGACTAATCCGTGGGTGATCACTGGCAAAGCACACTAGCAATTCAGCTCAAATGTGAAGTGGAACCATTTGAAATATTTGTCCGTCGCGCCGGTACATTTGCAACAATTCCTAAATTTTTTGAAATCATATTATTCCCTTTCCTCATCCCTTATATAAGTACAATTATAGCGAAGATCGTTATTTACCTTCCGGTAACTCTTACCATTATTTAACAAAACTTCGCCGTCAGCGCTCGGACACAAAATTGCATCAATGTGCGAAATTAGGTCCCCGGAAATAATTCAAAAGAAATATTCCCGAGTAATTAATTGATTACTTTAGTGGTTATAATTATATAATAAAGGTGATTATTTTATTATAAAGATGATTGTCGTATTCTATTATTATGATGCCGTCATTATTATGATGCTATTATGATATCGCATTCAATTATGTGATGAATCATGGTAAAATTGGAGTAGTAAATTGAAGACAAAGTCAACAATTTGGTCTCTAAATAAGGCAGCAACCATACGTTGCGAAGAGTTTAGAGAAATTCAGTCGATTTCTCTGCTGTCAACATTATGTCGTAACATAACTATACCACATAACGATGTTCTTGCGTAGAACAACGAGATTGGTATTAATACATTAGTACAACGACTTTACGCCAGACTGTCTTTTGAGTCTTTAAACAATTTTGATTTGCAGACTGACGTCCCTTCCAACATAATCGATTAAATTGTAACTAACGCAAAACATAAATAGAAACAGTTAGTGCACTGTAAACCAGGCGAATACTTCACAACTATTTTCAAGTATCAAGTTGATAAATATAAATTAAAAATTAAAAAAACGACTAGAAATATTTCAAAATGTTCTAAAATTATTTACTAGATGGGGGTGTTGTTTTATTTTTTTCCCAACATGTTTATTTAGTAACATCGTACGCAAAATTAATAGCGACCGATAATAACATGCATCCCTCGCTTCTCATTTTGGGGATGGTCGGATGTAACTATTTGTAAATGGGAGGTAGAAGAGAAGAAGGAGAGAATAGTATTGTATCTGATTTTTGTCTGTATTTGCGCAAGCGCGAAGACATCAACTATTTCATATTCTGCTTGCACGTACCAACATCCAAATGTGAACTAGATAAATCACGTGCGAAGTTTACTAGACTCGGTGTAGAGGACACTTCCTCAATAGGGCTCTTTTTGATTTGCGACTTCAAGGTCAAGATCATAGAGTATTAGACCGGTTCACATTATCTTAGTCTGCTAACCAATAATCAATTAGTCCGCCAACCATTACTCATCTAGTTCGCTAACCGTTAACCCACTTGGTCCGCTAACCATTAATCAATTAGTCCGCCAACCATTACTCATCTAGTTCGCTAACCGTTAACCCACTTGGTCCGCTAACCATTAATCAATTAGTCCGCCAACCATTACTCATCTAGTTCGCTAACCGTTAACCCACTTGGTCCGCTAACCATTAATCAATTAGTCGGCCAACCATTACTCATCTAGTTCGCTAACCGTTAACCCACTTGGTCCGCTAACCATTAATCAATTAGTCCGCCAACCATTACTCATCTAGTTCGCTAACCGTTAACCCACTTGGTCCGCTAACCATTAATCAATTAGTCCGCCAACCATTACTCATCTAGTTCGCTAACCGTTAACCCATTTGTTCCGCTAACCATTTATCAATTAGTCCGCCAACCATTACTCATCTAGTTCGCTAACCGTTAACCCACTTGGCCTGCTAACCATTAATCAATTAGTCCGATAACCATTACTCATCTAGTTCGCTAACCGTTAACCCACTTGGTCCGCTAACCATTAATCAATTAGTCCGCCGACCGCTAACTCACTTAGTCCGCTAAGCATTAATCTAATTATGTTTTGGGTTCGTTATATTTATTTTTTATCATTGTTTTTATTCAATCCTTCATTTGTTTTTATTTTACGGCAACTTATTAAACGCGTGGATTCCATTCTATAAGTTGAACAAGGTATTTATTTAGAAAAATAATCTATAAAAATAATAAATTTTACACGATTTAAAATAAAACCTTCTTTCCATAGAAACCATTGAAATTGAAAATAATAAAAGTTGTTAATTAAATTATTTTATACCATTTCAATTGATTTCTTTGTTATTATTTCCGATATACAACGAAACTTTTTCCAGCAGTGATTTTGTATTTGCAGAAGGTGATCAGTGCACAGATGGGGCAACTGGTGAGAAGGGTTTGTGCACACCGACTAACTACTGCCTATCGCCAACAAAGTAAGTTTGTTACGATGAGACAATACATTTATTTGGGATACGTGCAAAAAGTGATACGTTGTTACTTTAAAGCATTCAACAATCTCCAAAAATACTGAAAAAATGTTCTTTAAATTATATGTTTATTAATTAAGAAATACTAGAAAGAGGTTTGAGATTTAAGGCAAAAACAATTAAATAAACACCTGATCTTTCATGATACCCATAAGCGAGAAGCAGCTTGTATTTTGCTAATACAATATTGATTGAATGTTCTATTTTTGCCTATAACTTATGTCTGCTCTACCACAACCACGTTGTAAAAAAATTAAAACGTCTGTTACTTTGTCCTAAAAGTCCGGTGACTGCTCTTAAAAAGAACATCGCATTTCATTACGTCCTAAACTAAAATCAACATGAAATAACAACGTACTCACTTTTATTAACGTTTTCCGTACATCATCGGAAATTGTAATTTTTTTTTCATATAAGAGCTGGGATAAGGACGGTAATATGGCCTCTAACTTCCTTCTGTCTTCATAAAAGTCTTATTCCGAATGAGATTTAAACCGACAACTCGTAACTAGGTTCCAGTAATCGTACCACCAATATTTTACTTCAAATACTATGAACAATGTAATTTCCCTTTAAAGTTGATCACTTTGTACCTCTCATTAATATTATTTAATAAGTTTGATAAACAGTGTAATGAATACTGAAATAACTAATTGAACGCAGAACTTAACTCATTTACTCGCTGAAATATTGATTAGCCAATATATTTTTAATCTTAAGTTCTCCCAAACTTTTCTTTTCTCCCATTTCTTGGAAGATTATCGAAAGTTACAGAATATATTAATATGACATATAAATGTGCCCTCAGTACCCAAATATGAGCTCAATACCAAATAATGAATGCTTAGCTGCGGGTGGAATATTAATAGCAAATACCAAGAAATATTCTGTAAGCAATTAAATCAGCTGGTTGACAAACTAAGCAACCAACAGAATCGCACCAATTTCCTCTATAATAACGTACCGCCAAAAAACACATCAATAATCCGTCGGACTGAATTCTGCTAGTAATTCCATTTTATTCAATCGACATTGTGAATAGTACGAGCAAAACCCAGATTATCAATTCCTAAGAGCTTTAGACAATCATTCATAGAATTAGACATTCGATCTTTCCTACTGGAAGACCTTCCAGAAAATTTCTTTTTTAATCTACGTAAGTCACTACATTTTTAAGTTGAACGCATATTATTACAGCCACCATATGGCAACAAGTCATAGGTAAAAATGGTGCGTGTATAATTCGATTTCATAATGATATGAAATATTTTATTTAACAAACAAACTTCATTACTTATTGGCCAAGCCAATAAATAACAGAACTCGCTACCGCATAACTGCCGACCTAATTTTAAACATTGTTTGGCACTTGTTTGGACTTAACATTTGTGTACTTTATTGATTATTAATGACCTTCCCCGGTTTAGTAGGGGTTGTTTTAGGGCTCACGATAATAGGGTCTAGAATATTTTAATTTATTCACCACGTTATGTGTCTTTGCTCCATATGGTAAGCGACACGTACGAAGACTTCGTACTGGTAGAATCATGGGCTTTATTCTAAAAAAATAGAAAGTAGAATCATGCGATTTATTCTAATTAAATATAATAACGTACGGCCATACTTTTATTAACTTTCAAAAATCTTTTTAATCCTCTAAATAAAAATTATGCAGTGTGAAGGGTTACGTTTTATTTGTCGAAACGCTTAAAGTAACTACGTATTTTAATAAAAGTTAATAAATTTACTTAAGCGTCACCATTTTTGTTTTTAACTAAAACACAGTTACCGTGACTTATCTGTTAAATAAAAATAAATTCTCTACCAAACTTTTCTTAAGACCTCTAAGACATACAATTATCCCATGTATATTATTAGCACATAGCAATGGCCACCAGCAGTTTGCCAGTGTTCATCACGTTAACGTCCAGACCAGCGACATTTCCTCAGACTGCGTTGATTATATTAACACCATTTCAAATTTGTTTACGTTTCTGTGCACATACCACGTGCATAGAAATAGAATATGTAGTCTGTGATAATCTAGAAACTAGCTAGCATATTAAGAAAGTTGTTAGTCAATGGGATTGGTACTTTTTGCACGAATCCCTAAAAGCCAAACAAAAAAAAATTGCTCTATATTTTATTCTGTAAGATTAATGTTAATACAAACAGACAATATATATGTATATTAAACGCATATTGTATTATTGTATAAGCCTAAAGATTTATATGTCTACAACCGTATTGTGAAACTTTATTTAGACTAGGTTTCAATTATTTCTGAAAATTGAGCATTAAATTAACCTCCTCTCTTCACACGTGAGTGCGTATAAATTTGTGCTGTAATTTGTATATGTATATATATAAATATATATATATATATATATATATATATATATATATATACATATATATATATATATATATATATATATATATAACTATATATATATCTAGACTTTAAATTTTCAAAATTGTACATTGTTACCTTTGAATTTCCCTATTATAACCTTGCATATTTTTAATTAGGTAACACAATATTTCATTTTAAGAGATTGCTCTGAAACAAATGAACAGACAAGCGGACTTACAAGGTTAAAGAAGGTGCAGATATAAATATATGGAATTCAAGAGATATTGATTTTAGATAATATAAGAACGTTGCACCCTTTTTTAAACATTCCTTCTCGTCCACAGTCTCCGCCAAGAAAACGCTACGACTTGCTCGTTTGGCGAGGATAGTGCTATTGTATGCTGCCTCGAGCGGGATCCTAACTGGGTCCATCCTGACAATCGCACCGTTAACCATAAAAGTAAGTAGTAGATAATAGACAATGTTTGATTTAAATACTCGTTTTGTTATATGCAGCAATATTTTGTTACATATCCAACTATCAGAATTGAAGTATCACAAGAACCTTGAAATGGTCCATCAATACTAGTAAAATTAGTGGAAATTAAGTTCCTTTATCCACTCCTAGTGCTGATACCAGTGAGATGAATAAAGTTTCGAATTTATACTTTAAATGGAACAGAGTATTTTCAGCAGGAATTCTACTTAAGACAAATGAAAATCTTTATTCAAACCCAACAAATCTTTGTCCCATACTGCAACTTGATATATGGCATGCAATAGCCAGATTTACTAAAACAGGCTCAATTATCTACGATTTAACGCTGTTCGAATAAATATTTATCATTATCATCATCAGCGGGAAGACTTCCACTATTAAACTGATGCCTCCCCCATAGCTGCTGCTTGCATCCGACAGCTTCAAGCGACTTTTACCAGATCATCTGTTCGCCTGGCAAATTTCTGTCTCCCTCTATGTCTTCCGGCACATAGTCGCCATTCGAGGATATTTCTTCCCCAGCGTTCAGCGGTTCTGCGCGTTATAACTGGCAATGGGCAGGTCATTGCCAGTTCTACCTACTCATCCTGCGATTTCGTCGATAACTTAGTTTTGCTACGGATCTTCTCATTATGAATCATATCCTGTAGATAAATCGAGAGCATAGCCCTGTCCATAGCTCGCTGAGTGATTTGGAGTTTTTTGAGGTCAAAATTATGGGGCTAGGATCCATTTCTATATAACATCACTGACAATAGGCACTGGTTAAAAACTTTTATCTTCGAGTACAGAATAATTACCAGCTCGTTTAAATAAAGGGGCAAATAAAAAATGATCGTGGTAAAAAATTATCATTTCGTAGTTAAGATCGCCGAGAAACATGTTAGGTGAATGTATATGTAGCCCTTCTCACAGCATGCTAAGTAATTTGGAGTTTTTTGAGGCCAATAATTAGGGGCCAGGTTTTTTTTTCATACAACATTACTGACAATAGACACTGGTTGAAAACTTTCATCTTCAGACACAAAATATTTATCAGCTCGCTTAAATAAAATGGCAAATCAAAAGTAATCAAATCAATAATTTTTATTTTATTGTTAAGATCACAGAGAAACATGTCAGATGGACATACTGTAATGTTTTCCATAACTCGCCGAATTCGGAGTTTTTTTAGGCCGACAGTAAGAGACTACGTCTTTCTTGCATGTTATATGCATAGACGTTGATTGAAACTTTTATCTTCTGGCACAGAATATTTATCAGCTCGCTTAAATAAAGCAGCGAATCAAAAATGATCAAGTCAGAAAAATTCTTATTTTATCGTTAAGATCGCAAAGAAACATGTCAGATGAATATATATATATATATATATATATATATATATATATATATATATATATATAGCACTTTCCATGAATGATATGGATATTTTTTGAAGCCAATAATAAGAATCCCGTCTTTCTTCCATAGAACATAACTAGCATAATAACACCGGATGAAAACTTTGGTCTTCAGACACAGAATGTTTATCAGCTCGCTTAATTAAGGGGGCAAATCAAAATTTATCGAAACAACAGAATTTTTATTTCATCGTTAAAATCACAGAGAAACATGTCAGATGAATATATGTGGTGTTTTCCATAGTTCGCTCAGTGATTTAGATTTTTTTGAGGCCAATAACAAGGGGCTGTACCTCTCTTCCGAATAAAATCGCTGGCAATAGACACTGGATAAAAACATTGGTCTTCAGATACAGAACATTTATTACATCGGTTAAATTAAAGGGAAAATCAAATTAACGGAATCTTTATTTCATCGTTAAGATCGCAGAGAAATATGTCAGATGAATATATATGTGGCGTTATCCATAGCTCACTGAGCAATATGTCTTTTTTTTTTGAAGCCATATAATAAATAGTAAGGGATCACGTCTCACTTTCTTATATCATCACTGCCTATAGACACTGTTTTGTCTTCACGTTTAGAATATTTACCAGATCGCTTAAATAAAAAGGCAAGTCAAAAATTATCAAATCAATGGAATTCTTATTTCGTCTTTAAGATCATAGAGAAACACGTTAGATGAATATAGACGTTCATTTCAAACAAAACGAAGTAACGATATAAGGAAAATAAATATATAAACGCAGAACTCAACGCCAAAGATTTAAATATATTTTAACATTGGCATGTTCCGAGAAGCAATAATCACCTCTGGCGAACTTGACCCCCGACCTTGCTTTTATCATTTAATTTTAAATAAAGCAGAGCAGACAGGCTAGCCGTAGAAACAGTGAGGAACAAATTATAATAAACTTACATTATGACGGCAAATGGATAAAAGTGAAGGGGAAAACGCAAATACACTTTTTATTATAATTTCGTTGTATCATGTAAGTATGTACACCACTTCTTGTCTGATTCGTTAGTGTATCAATTCTAATTGATAAGTTATAAGGAAAACACATTAATAACACCAAGAACAAAAAACGATAACAAAAAATACAGTAAAATTAGAGGTAACACGTGTAGCCTAAAATCTGCGTTTGACTAAATACAATAACACGTTTTAGAACTAACGGATTCAAATACATCACATTAAGGTCAGGCATAACTTCAATTAATTAGAGATATCATATTTATGAACGAATAAATATGTGCCAGATTATAAAGCAACATCACTATATAACTTAAATATGACTTAAAACTACTTTCGATACTTTAGCAAATAAGGACATTGCAGTGAGGGATGCAGTTTGTAGCGCAGAGTCCCTTTATTGAATTTTATTGAAACTAAAATAATGGAAGCGAATTTCATTTAGAGTTTCCCCGTTAACTGCAACGTAAATACTGTGTCGGTTTCATTGACTGTTTCCATGGGAAAGCTGAGAGTAAAAATGAAAGTGTCGCACCGTATCGGTATTTTTATTATTTTTTAAAATTAATGTGTCCTTTGCGCAGAGTGCTTGGAATACAACAAGGATCTACTGTTGTGGGACACGCCTTCGCTCCAGATTTTCCTCCTGCTTTTTCATATTTTCCCTATTTTCCTCGTGGGAGTTCCGTATGTCTTCGAAGGAACTTGGGCTTTTCCTGACGAATTTCCCTATATGGTGAGCTCGTTACATTTCTCTCGTTTAAATTTTAGGCACGTTAGGGAGGCAACGAGCGTAGACTGGATAATATTATACGTATAAATGACTACTCCTAGAATAAACAGAAGTGTAAATGCTATCGGAAAACTCTTGCATAAAATCAAAGATAAATAATTAAACTAACTGGTGATCAGCGACGTCATGATGTATATTGATCTACTACTTTTAAAAACATGAAACTTTTCTTCAGTATATTAATATTTTGAGCAAAAGTGTGAAGCGAGAACGATTTTGAACAGTGGGCGTAATTATAAATCTATAAAAAATCATTAAACCTGTTTAATTTTCCAATTAGACATTATACCGCCTCCCTCCATTTACGTTAACTTTCATTTTAAAACCCTTAAATAATAGACAAAGAAACTTTTAATAACTACCCTTCATTTACAAGTTTTAGTCTGTTACTATATTAAAACTATAAACTTTGTGAGTATGTACAATTAAAATATTTGCTAAAAAAAATTGGGAAAGTAGAATTTATTAAAATAATTTTTGTTTTTTTTTACATGTTTGTGCGTTTGTTTGTGCAGGTGTCACGTAGAAACTGTTAACCCAACTAAGATAAAGTTTTTATAAGAAAAAACACAGAGGCTAACTTGAAATAATGCTAACTTTTCATTTCAACTAATTACTCAATCAGAAGATATGCAAATTTAATGTTAAGAAACAATTTATTGCGTTGTATTAGTACAGCAACATAAAGAAGTGCCTAACTATTTGATACGCAGTAGTTCATATACCGTGAGTAGTATGGGGTACCTACATGCATCAATAGATGGCAGCACTTGTTTTTTATAGCGCGTGATCATCATAACAAAGTTTCCTATCAAGACATACGATGAACATGGCCAGAGGTGAAGTGTGGAAGCATTCTTATAAAATAACGACATCGGCCGGTCTGTCAGTGGTCTGCACAGCCAAGTCGTAGACACAACTAACATGATGCATGAGTATAAATCAGTCATGAATAGCAAAATGAATCGACATATATATATTGTGAGAGCATTTTTTAAGCAGCAGTAAGTACCTTTTTTATTAAATTTGCCTGAGGTACAGTTGTATACAAATGTGAATTATAAATAAAAATAATTATATTTTATGTTTTTAATATTTTGTTTCTATTCTTTGGCAGAGATGAAAAAAAAAAATAATAACTAACTAGTCCATCAAAATTAACCTTAGAAAATTGCTGCGTATGTGGGTCATGAGCGGTGCATAATACGAGTGTGTAAATTTAACTCGTGACCATTATAATTTAAAAAAAATTGTAACCTGTTCAGTAGAGGTAAAATTGTTGAGTCTTATGACGGATCGCGAGCATATATCGCGAGCAAAACTAATTTTATATATGTCCTGTTATACTATGCTGGGCCTATATTATTTTAGTAACTTGTCGACTGGAATTTAAATACATTATTATTTCACGAGATCAACTTTTTGAATGACTGTACTGAATAAAATACAAACCTGCCTAAATACAACCTGCGTTTGGTGCATATCGATCTATTATTGCAACGAATATTATCGCGCCATCTATTGGTAGCATTTTTGTTGCATTAAACTGGGCCAAATACCTAAAAAGTATTTAAATATTTTTCTATTCCTTTGGTTTCATAGAAAATGTGCTGGTTTTATTTACATTTAAATACAGGAGAAGAAGTTTAGATTGCTTCTGGTATTGATCTCATCAAGTTGTCTAATTTTCATGTAAATAAATTTGAATTTCCTTTAAGAGGATTTTCTGTGATCTTGTAATAATGTAAACTTATGTAAATGTTATAATGAATTTTAATTTTCTATACACAAGCGAACATTTTGATGTTGGGAGAAACAAAAACTCATTTTTTTTTCAAACTTGAATCTCTGTTTGTATCGACTTTGCCCAGCAGGGTCATCATTACATCACATAAAGCTAGTCTCATCCCTATCTCCATCTCCTAATAATCTTTCTACACGGTACTATTATAAAGACTATAATTTTGTCTCCATATTTTTCTGCAATTTTAATATCAGGTGATTAATATTTGCTTTGAGCCAGTGGCAACTTTTAGTATGATCACGGATAAATAACAAAATTCTGGCATTTTAATACCTGTATACAATGCCAAAGCTTTTTTCTGCGTTTTTTTATCAGACACAGGATTCAATTTGTTTACAGTATGCTTCCCGCAGTGTGATTTTCACAATAAAGTTTTGAGAGACCAAAAAACCTTTGATCCTTTAGTTTTGTTAAATGTGTTAACCAAAATTAATATGGTTAAATACGTAAATTGGTATTTATGTAAGTAATATAAAAAAATCGTTTCTAATTTAATCGCCAGTATTTCATTATACATTTGGAAAAAAATAATCAAATGTAATAAATAGAAAGGAAGAAGGATAGAAGCAAAAGTGGGACTTGGTTAGCTGCGCGACAAGAGCGGCGAAGAGCACTGCTACCTTCCTCCCCCCCCTGTTCCACCACCCCCGGCATCTTGATACGCGAATCAGTTTCACGATAAAGCAAGCAACACCCGCACGCTTTTCACGTGCAAACGACTAAATGCTGTGCGCCACTTAGAGTAAGAATTTTCAGAAAGTAATTCATTGTACCTCAAATATTTACTTCATATCATCACTCCCGTACAGGTTTAACAATTATGTTTATGAATAAAATTTATTTTAGTGTTTATCTCGTTAACAATTTTATTGGTATGTAAGAAACAAATATATCGATAGATATAAAACTTACTTTTAAAACTTTCCAACCGCGCCTGAAATTACTGACAATACTGTCACCAAAATAACAGTACAATTTGCCCAAATAAAATAACTCGAAGGGTACATGCTCAACGATGCATCGAAACATGATTGAGCGTGGCGTGGTGGCTCCCCTTTTAATCTGAATATTGCGCTTTTATGCAAATGGTATTTAAAATGATAATTTAGTGATTTCATTGTCAAAGTTGTTCACTAGTGTGAAACTAAGTTAACTATTTCGATATTTGATCCATTATTGATGTTATTAATTTCTGAACAGTTCTAAATTTTGAAGTTTGTAATTTTACGACTGTTTAGCCAATTTAGTTTAATATTACTTAGTAGTTCCTAAAGTGAAGTAAAATGGAACAAATTTACACAAACTTGGATTATAACGTTCACTATTTACTTACCACCATCCCGTGTGGGCTCTATTGATTTTACCACATGACAGTGAAGAGAGTATATATCTCATTTCATTCTTATATTTAAGGCGGCGACAGTTTGACCGCCATTTATTTACTTAACTCAAAAAAATATTATCTCACGATCACTGTTTGTATCTCGCGATCGCTATTTGGACACGATTGCAGAATTCATAGTATTACTCAGATGATAAGGCAAGTCACTAACCTTTTTCGACTTTGCACAATCAGCTTAGGTCACCATTACACTGTCAACAATTATGGATTAATTCAAAGATTCCTTTCACAAAAGAAATTCAATGCGAATAGTCAATTTCTTACTTCTCCGTCATCTTCTGTAGTTGTTGCATCAATATCCACTAATGACGAAAATGTGAACTGCGTTATGCATTTAGGTTGCGGTTGTTTGAACGTACGAATGGGGTTTTTAATCCAAGTCCACTTTCATGATCACTCGATTAAACCAGAAGACACCGTTAAACATTAATTATGATGCTAATAATTTACGTGTTACAAGTGACTATCTTAAATGAACCTGTCTCTTCTTTTAACCTCGACATTATCTATATGCTTAGGCAGCGCTGGGCTGGCCCACTGTCGAAGGGGAGGTTGCCTTCGACTGCGGTGGAACGCTGGTGAGCGAACTGTTCGTGCTGACGGCAGCGCACTGCACGGCGGCATCGAGCCGAGATACGAAAGTGAGCTCCGTGGAGCCGACGGTGGTACGGCTGGGGGCGCTTGAGTTGAACTCGGGATTCCCCCTTCCACCTGGTGTCATCGACGCGCCCGTGCGCCACATTGTACGACACCCAGCCTACAAATCCCCGCCCATTATAACGATATCGCCCTTATAGAGTTGGAGACGCCCTTGGAGTTCAACAGTGCGGTGCGACCCGCGTGCCTGTGGTATAAAAACAACATTGATGTAGGTCAGAGTGTGACAGTAACGGGCTGGGGTATCACTTCCCGGGGTAAGTGTTAGATATAATCAAAACATTAGTTAAATAAATTGCTTGATGTACGCTATTTAATGTAGGCTATGTATTAAACACAAATGCGCGCACGCTCTCACGCACGCACGTACGTATGCACGCCAACACATAGTCAAGAACCACTCCGAACACACGCACGCACACATGCACTTGCGCAAGCATTGACGCACGTACGCTCACAACTCACGTCACTCAAGAGTTCCAGCAATATAAAAGCGAATGTTTCATAGAAAGTTCCATAATAGTTACAGAAATTATCGACCGTAAACAAACAGTAATATGTTTCGCTGTAACAAGGGGACATATCTAAACAAATATTATTGTTTAGATATGTGCTCTTGTGTTTCTTATTGCGAAAA
Source organism: Druceiella hillmani (assembly GCA_039881145.1). Lineage (NCBI taxonomy): Eukaryota > Metazoa > Arthropoda > Insecta > Lepidoptera > Hepialidae > Druceiella > Druceiella hillmani. The sequence goes on along the minus strand of JAYKKI010000019.1, from coordinate 20,478,420 downwards.
TAATTCGCCTTCAAATATTACAGACGTTTTGTATGTTTAGTTATTCCAACATTACACCTGCTCTAAATTGCAATGGAGACTGAACAATAAGATACATTTTAATACGAAATTGGGTGATAAATAATTCATCTTCAATTGTTACCGATCTTTTGCATATTTTGTTATTCCAACATTATATCTACTCTATATCTCAGTGGAGTCTGAACAATAAGATACATTTTAATACGAAATTGGGTGATAAATAATTCACCATCAGTTGTTACTTTACTAACTTTACTATAAAGTACATACGGTGGACTTATTGGTACAGAACCAACATTTTATAGTGAATAATAACAATGGAAATATTGATATGAGCTACGATGGAAGAAGGAAGAATAAAAGAGCAGATGAACAAGGCTATAAGAGAAATGAAATTTGTTCACTGCACTCTTGAAAATATTCATCGAGTCGATTAGAATGTTCTACCGCTTTAGCAATAATTAATTTTTCGTAAGACTTAGAAGCGTGTTTGGGAATAAGTAGGGTGAATAATCATTCAGAGCAGTGAGCAGACAAATTTTTAAATCTGCCAATAAAATATTTTGAATTCTGAGGATTTTTTAATATGTTGAAGAGAAATGTAGGTGATGTGAAGTTGGCGTCGATCGTGGATCTTCAATCATTCGAGACGTGAACGGTGTCCAGAAATATTATCATACTAGTTTTTAACTACGGCTAAGCGCGCGTAGTTATAGTTGCAAAGCTGTAAGGCGGAAGTTCAAACATGTGCTGCCATTTAGAAGGATTAAGACAAACTAAATGAATGTCTTTGTTTTCGTAACATTGTCGTATCGATGACAATGAAAACGCAAAATATGTCCCTCTAAATTAAGGATTAAAAGTAGTGATTCTGCATATCGTGTATGAGGCGTTTCAAAAAATCACGTTGAATCGTTATACCTTTGCGGCGTTGCTTATTTATTCCGTTTGTGTACTTTTTTTAGTTTAAAATAAGAATTTTTGCGAGGAAATGAGATTTCCTGCAATGAAAGTAGCCTATATCATTTCCCGCTAATTGTCTCTGTGCAAAAAATATATCGATGCGTTACTCGTCTGAGGCGTTAGAGAAACACAAACAAAATGAGATTTTCCAGGATAAAAAGTCCCGTAATAAAATGTCTACATCATTTTCCGGTCCGTCGCTATTTTTCTGCAAAAAATTACAACGATCCTTGGCTTCGTTGAAACGTAGCTGGAGAACAAACAAACACACTTAAGCATTTTATAATAATACTTGGAAAATTTCAATGAAACGTAAAAACCAAACGTGTGGCTCTACCTTAATTGAATAATATAATGGTAAATGGCTTTTTACGTGGAAACTTTATGCGAGCAGAGAAAGCCTTAGAGTCACCAAGTCATTCACTTAACTTCATGAAACCGTCTTTAAACTTGCTTTTTTACAATTTATACGTTTATTTGATATTAAAAGAGTATCAATTTCGTTTGTTGATTAAACGTTTTTAATTACAGCCATTACAAACTGTTCTAATCTATTTTGATAACAAATAGCCATCTCTGAATCCTGTAACATTATTTTTACGAGACAATAGACTTACTCATATTTCAACTTACGTTACGCTTCCCGGTTCCGACTGTCTGTCTGTTTCGGTGTATTATTCTACTTAAAATGATTGAAATCAAGAAGTTTTCTTTTGAAGTGACCCATGTTCATAACTCATATATTTTTTTATTTTAATATACAAACACTGCAGGTCGATCCTCGGAGGTTTTGTCTGTTTATTTTTACTTTCTTTTTGTTCACAATTAAATGAAATTACGTGATGTAGTATTATTTCTACTTTCTTAAGTTCTTTACCACGACCACCTAGGTCGTGGATTCAACATCTTCTGGTGGGCTATTAGCAAAGATAATTAATTCAAATAAATAAAAAAAAATAAAAAAATAAATAAAAAAGAATTGATAATTCAAATGTAATACAATTCGCGGTAAAGAACTTAAAGAAAGTAGAAATAGTACTACATCACGTAGTTGCATTTAATTGTGAATAATGAATTTCTACAAAATTAACGCCAAATATATTCAATATTTCTTATTCTTATTAAAATATAATCTTGTCGAAAGTATTATTGTCATTATAAATGTACATAATTGTCTTTTGTTACAAACATATGTTATTTGATAAGTGAGGATTGATTCGAGTCAAATAATTGTTTTTATGGCAAGTTCTATTTACTAAGATAGGTTGAGGTGTCTTTGGTTCATCAAAATTGTTTTAGTTCCAACGTTTAGAATACTTAATAAGAAAAACATACGTTAATTTTAACAACTAGTGTATGGTCGGATTTATTTTACATCATTTAAAATATTTCCTTAAAACTGATAGCAAATATATTATCCTCAAATATTCCAAGATGGTTGTTTTGATCCGCCGAACTGAAATTGAAAATGATTATCTTTGAATGTTATGACAGTTACTTCGACATTTCTAATAGAATATAAATCGTGATTATATTTTCAGGCGGCGAGAAATCCGATGTGCTGCTGAAAGCTGACCTCACCGTGTTTTCCAACGAATACTGTCAACCGCTCCTTCAGCACTTACAAGACAGAAAATGGAAGCACGGATTTAGTGCAGAGCAATTTTGTGCTGGCGACCGTGACAGTAAACACGACACGTGTACGGTCGGTATATGTTTATGTCATAATGTGCCTGCATATTTTTATTTAACCGCTCTTTTAAAAAAATGTTATTATTTTATTCGAGAAACACAAGGGAAGGAGTAGATCCATTTTGAAAATTTCAAGACATGGTTTTTCCCATATATTTCCTCCAAGGATACCTCTTTTTACCATGGTAAATGACTCCATCTTTAATTATAACCACCGTCCATTGCTTTTATTTTCCCTACGATTTTAATTCTTCTCGTACACTTTAAAAAGTGATCAGCGCGACAATGTCTCAGTATTCCAATGGAGTATGAACAATAAGCTGCTATTTCAAATTTTGTTCCACGTTGTCCTTGTTTGTATTTATTTCCCTTAAGAGATAACTTTCACTTCGACAAGTTCTTTAATAGATAGCATTTTTCGACATGTATTTTGTGGTGCCTTTTGCTCTTAATTTCGTAGAGTAGTGTTTATTAAGGTGCACACAGATATATGCACTTCAGCATTCACCTCTATGTTAAACCTTTATTAATATGAATTCCCTGACCAAATGTAACATTTTTTTTCATTTTATGCCGATCGACACTTAGTTAAAATAATAAATCTATCGAAAAAACTAGCCTACTGACTGATCAAATATGTGTGCATTCAATATGTCAATATTTGAATACATTTAGTCGATACCTCAGAGAGAGTACATTTGAAGATCATCAACATATAAACGATAGTTGAAGAACAGTTGTTTAACTATAGGACCAATGAAAATTAGAAAAATATGTGGAGAAAAAGCGCCATATTGTGGTACGCAAACAATGCTACCGGAACACTTTATAGAATTTTCAGACCTTTTAATTACCGGTTTAGAGCTCCGAAGATAGGATTTAAACCAATCGACATATAGTTGTGACAGATTTAATGATTTAAGCCAATGTATAAAAATGTCAAAGGTTACGGTGATATTTATGGCTAGGCCACATTGCGTACGAAAAGTATCTGAATATTTAGTTAGACGATGTGGAAACCTCATGTGAGAGCATTTTTCAGATAATTATTTGGATCCAACGAGCTGGTTACACGGACCTACTAGTCTAGTCAATAAGTTCAAAACGTGACTAAATAGAAATAAGCATCCTAAAAATACGTGCAATAGCTCATTCGAATAGGAATAATGCTTGGAAAATTGTGCTAGAAAAGTGGATTAGCTCATCAAAATTTGCAAAAGTTATAAACAATTAAAGATGAAAAAGTCTATTTAGTCGCTTTTTTAACTTATCGACTAGACTGTACAGTTTACGTGGAAGTTTAAAATTTGGACACGAGTGAAGTGTTTCAGAATACAGTCGAAGATAAAATCGCAAAACCTCGTATGTAGTTTTATTAAAATCTATTACATATAATATAGCAAATGTAATAATTGTAGGTTCAATATAAATCTTATTTTAAGAAGTTGTCATACTTGCTGTGTCATGTCTTTTGCTTCTTCCAACTGATGTGTTTGAGATACCGTAACGTGAGGGTCGTGCAACGTCTGAGTTTTGTAATGTTGGCATGCGTAGATTTAGTTGAATGCGGGCCTATGGATGAATACGACGGAAACTACTGTGCAATAAAAATAATTGGGTATAAGATAGATACACGAACAAGGATATATGTATATGCCCAGTATCTGTTATTGGATTATAGATTTATCCTAAGGAAGTTCTCAACGGATGACTATAAGGTCCCTTTGAAAAATTTGATGTTGAGTTTGAACTTATGAGTGATAGAAATCGTCAATGGCGAAGAATGAATTCATTGAGTTTGGACTCGTTTACTTGTCTCCAGGAATTCTTTGGTCGTAAGTTATGGCTGGGGCCTGATAACGACACTGGAAGGTGACGACAGAAACTTCTCAATGGTGATGATTAGTGTATGATTTACTTAACGAATTTCATTAAGTACGTCAGTAAATACATTTTTAAAATGTTTTTTCCTGAATTGTGTTAAAGAAATATGTCCAAGAATTTTCTTTAAAAATTTTAAAAAATGTGGTGTTACGAAATTTTAACGCCTCGTCGGCATTGAAAAACATGTATTTTTAGAAATGTACATTTGTAATTAAAATGCTTTTAATTGTTACTACTATCAAAGCCACACGCTTAATATTTAATTTTTTTTTCAATTGGTAAAATGAAAAACAAATGTTGAAAACCATTTTTTCATGTCATTTTTCCGACTTCATTTTATTTATTCTTGTTGCATTCTGAAATAGTTTTATTTTTTAATTCAAATGATTTATAACTTTATAACAGTGGAAATCATTTCTAATTTGACTAAGTTTCACAACATTTGAAGTACCATTTTAAAAACAAATAAAAAATTAAATACGTATGTTAATTTTTATAACAAAAAGAAATAAAAAATTACCTATTCTGGGCTCTTAATGAGTTCTTAATGGGCTCGATTGTATTTTTAAGTTTCCTTCTTTGTATTGTTCAACTTTCATTGAGGTCCTTCTAGAAGACTGAAATTAACCAAATATTATGTTGATATACGCAGTAGTGTGAATAAATTTACTTATGATAGTGAGTATTTAGTCTAATTGTTCAAATCTTGTTTTATGTCATTAAAAAGTTTTATGGACCATATTCATTATATATTTACAGGGCCTACCAAATATGGACTGTGGTCCCAAATGCTTAATTTTAATTCTTCACACATAATTTTTTGCTCATTTCAATGAAACTTGCGCACTGTTAAGGATATGCGAAGCAATTTTACGATTTTCATATACTCTCTATTACATTCTGTCTCATTTTAAAAAGAGGTTACTGAAGAAACTCTTTGGAATTATGTGTTGATCGTCTTAAACGGATGGAGATTGTGCAGAGGTTCTTTTATATGTTATCATTATCATCGAGGTTTTAATGTTCTTTAATTATTTGACTAGAAAAAAATATAATTTCTTTTTAACAGTCCATTTACGCTAAAAAATGAGTAAAACCATCCATCGTGTTTGGAAACGCTATCCTGCTGCTGACGATTCACATAGTTCTGTGGTTACTCCTCCAGAATGTGTTAATGAATGTGTCAACACTGTGAGTTCAAAAAGTGTTGTTTTAAGGTAGCAGTTGAATCCACTTTTATATATCAACATTATTAAATTCTTATCTATAGACATTAGAAACAGAAAAACTAAAGAACTTCGCTGTGGAATGTATTAGATATAGCAACTTACACCATATGTTTTTTTCCTAGTTGGTGATAATATTTTTCCAGTGTAATTATGTTCTTTCAATGTTTTTGAAAATCGCTTTAGCTGTTCAAAAAATATGTGTATTTCTGTGTTTTGATGGTCAGATTTTGAGTATTTAATAGCAAAAAACATTTGGGCACTCCATATTTAAAACACTTAGTTTTCTGGCTGTTATATTTAAAATTAGCTGGATAAATCATCACCATGAAGCAAAACCTTTATGCTGAAAACATAATCGTAGTTCGATCAAAATCAAATCCATAAAAGCTATTAAATTCGAAGAGGTGTGGCGAAGCACCAACACTAATCTAATTAAAGCAATTCGATATATAATTTTAGTAATTAGGAAACTCATGCGACTACTTTACTAATAAGGAAATAATCCTATTTTGCATATAGAAAATCAATTTTATTGATAACATTAATTTTCTAAAAAATAGAAAAAAAATCATCATATTTTGTTGAAAATCCTCACAATAACAAAATAACTGCCCGCGCTCGCGTAGTGAAAATCTATTTGCAATATCCGCATATAGAACCGGATCGGACTGAAATTTTCCATTTTTCCTATGGTCTAAAATTGCTCTTAAACACTGGTCGCGGTTACACCAGAGTCTTATTCGTTTGTGAAGACTGAGAATATATTTTTGAAATAAAACATCACCGTGCTTTGTAATGAATTTGTTAAATGTGGTGCTATCCTTAATGAAAGGTATATGTGTAACACTTTAATATATCTATACCTGTATATAAATAAACAAAATAATAATAAAAAATTTGACAAACCAAAATGGTAAAATATTGAAAAAATCATTAAACGAATGTGAAATGTCATTATAGTTCGATAAAGTTCGATTATAGTTCGATAAAGTTCGATTATAGTTCGATAAAGTATTGATGCAATTGTCGCTTAACGGAATCTAGAATAGATTTTAATCATACTATTTATGAGATTTTACATTATTTTCATACTATTTATGAGATTTTACATTATTTTCATACTATTTATGAGATTTTACATTAATCATACTATTTATGAGATTTTACATTATTTTCATACTATTTATGAGATTTTACATTATTTTCATACTATTTATGAGATTTTACATTAATCATACTATTTATGAGATTTTACATTATTTTCCTTCAAGTATATCAATGCTCAATGCGTGACTTCAGAAATTGATCACAATCAAAGTGCGGTATGAGCACAAACAAAATATTAGAGAACGTTTATTGTATATTTCAAAATGAATCAATTTTAAAGTTAATATTAAAAAAAAACTATTTAAAATATTGTTATAAATTTACTTTAGCAGTAAATCATGTTTCCGAAAACCTTGAAGAACATTTAATTTGCATCTTTTTTGAAAATCAGTTTAAAACTTGATTTTCTACGTGCTTTAAAAGTCTCACTTCCGGTTTACAGGGAGATTCCGGTGGACCTCTGCTAAGGAAATTAAAAAACATAAAAAATTATGTAGTGGGCATTACCAGCTTTGGAGATGGTTGTCCTGGCAGCGGCGTGGCGGTCTACACGCGTGTCTCTTACTTCGTACCTTGGATAGAGTCCATCGTTTGGCCAAAACGAGATGTAGAAACAAATGAGATGTAGAATGTGAGAACTGTGGATTCTGAAACTAGCTAAGCTGAGCAAGAGGCGATATAATTTAATTTAATAAAACAGACCTTCATCGTCAACATTGATCATCATGCTGCCCTTTGAACCTCTGATAATCCCACATATATGTACCCAATTTTCACTTAAAATAATTAAACTGAGAGCCTCTGCTTTATTTTTGAAAAACCCATTCTCAAACTTGTAATAATTATAAAATTGCATTTATTTAGAATATTTTAAAGATTGAATAAGATTTTTATTTTAAGATTGAATAAGATTCAATAATATCCCCTTTTAAGATTGAATAAGATTCAATAATATTCCCTTTTAAGATTGAATAAGATTTTTATTTTAAGATTGAATAAGATTCAATAATATTCCCTTTTAAGATGGAATAAGATTCACTCCGGAAATATACACACGCGAAACAAATTCTTATATGTATACGTTTGTATAAACACTATGATACATTTAAATTAATGGAAACACGCAAATGAATAGATTTTAAACTTGGAAATTTTTAAGAAAATATTTTGTTTTTTATGCTATTATGAAAATATCACTAAATTCTGAAGAAAAACATTCAGCGTCTATTTAAAAAAATCCAATCAAATTAAAAAAAAATAAGGTATTATATAATTTTATTATTTTTGAAAATTTCAGATTTGAGATGTTTTATTTGCGTTTATATATTTACTTCAATCATATTTTCGGATAACAAAATACTACATAAAATGTGTGAGTGGCGCGATAGACACCATTAATTTCAAACGATTAATGTGATACCATCTTTTAGTATCATTAATTTTTTAGGATATATCCATGAAGCTGTCACAGGGTTGAAATCAGGCACCCGAAATGAGGTTCATAATTCACATTAAATTTTATTATAGTCCATAAGTTTTGATGTGTAGAATGTGATAATTTATGGTGATTTATGCCACAGAACACATTTTTGAATATAAATAAATCTAAAATTATTGGTAAATAGATATTATGAAATTTATTTTTGCTGCTCTGAGAAATTACTTCGACAATTTTTGTGTGTTTTATGTCCATGTTTTTAAAGATGAAAATTTTCTCTCATTAAACTAAATTAATTGAATTAAACTGAGTTTTTAATAAACATGAATTTAGTAATCCAATAAATGTACAGACAATTAATAAACGTGTCGATGTTTACCTACATTTACATGTTCATTTAATTTTGGCCGAGTGCGACCGTAGCTCTGACCGAACGCAACTGCAGCTCTGACAGAGGGCGGCTGAGCTGAAAACGGCTGCAACCAGTTAATAGTACAATTAAACCCACAGCTCCTCCCACAATACTTTGGTATCGATGTAAAAATGTGTCACAAATCTACCCTTACTGAAATATAAATGTACTACAAGTAAACCTTAAGCTTACGATTTCTTCATTATTCAATTTCCAGAAAATCAGCTGGTAAGTTCTAAATTATCCCAAGACATAAATATGGTACAACATTTAGAAAGTAACTGGCAATATAGTGAATATACAGCAGCGACTTAAAAATTAAGTAATGCCATTTTTTCTGCATGTTTTTAACTTACATTTTAAAATTATTTCTTGGTTGCTCTCAGAAAAATTAAAATAAATTATTTCAATTCAATTTTAATAATTATTTAATATTTTCATACAATACATATATATTTTAGTTGTGCTCTTAAGCCCTTTTACTTGCACGTTTTTTTTCAAGATTTTTTTCGAAGTTTAGTGCAAAATAAAGGTTAAAACAATATTTTTAATTCAAGCATTAGAGAATAACCCAAAATTGAGTGCTCTGTGGCTTGGCCAACTGATGAACATTTGTATGTACATGCTGAACAAATAAATACGACATTTAATAGAAACATCGTATTAATCTGTACGGCATGGAATATACATCTACACTGGCCGTTTTTGAAGCTCTTATAGATATTAATGAAAGTAAATAAACGAATTGTGATGTCTGTCTGAAAGTGCACGATGATATAATAAAGAAAGAACAGATATAAACGATTAAGTTGCAATATATGCACGTCAACAACGTTATACTGAACGGCGATTATGTCAGAAGTCTAACCCCTATTCAACAATGATATTATAAAAATGAAAGTTAACTGAAATATTTCACCGACACAATAAGGTACTAAGTCGATACTTTCCGGTGGCTTCGTCGTAATGTCTGTCGCCTTCTGTAATTAAATTGTTCAGCTGGTTTAAACTATTATTGTAAATTATTCAATGATGATTTGTTCAATGTATAATGTTATTGTTATTGCACTATGAAATGAAACAGTTACGTATGATGTTATTGTTATTGCATTCAATGTATAATGTTATTGTTACTGCGCTATGAAATGAAACAGTTACAAAAATTCAGATGGCATTAAACGATACTTACATTTCTCATTTCGGATATATTTTATTGCCCTAATCCCGATTAGAGTCTACATTAATAATACAACTATTTTCAATTTAATACTTTTTCAGAAAATTTTTTTTCCTATTAGGATCATATTGAAATAAATTACAATTGTGAAAATAAATAAAATAATCTGACTATTTTTATTTTTATTGTTAAATAAATATACATTTTAATAAAAGAAATAATTAAATACATACCATTTGCTTTTGGGTCATTTTTAATATTATTTTGAACAATTAAAAAAAATAATAATCGCGTGCATCCCAGCACTCGTAACAGAAGTGAAACTTCTTTGGTAGTCTAAACCTTGACAAAAGTAAGTATAAAGTGTTAAAACGCACTGAGAGTGAGAAAAAACAAACAAAGGGTAAATCCATAGATTGTATTAAATTCTCATAAGAAGATTTTAAAAAATTAATAAAATGTCAATACAAATCTGTATAAATCTATCTAATCTTCATATAAATTTACGTAGCCCATTATCAATAAAAAATTGCTGCAATATAAATACTAGAACACTTTTAAATGCTGCTCGCGTTGTAAATTGTATTTACTACTACATGTGCGGGTCCATTGCAGATTTATAAACAAATTAAATACAATGTATACCTAACATGTTGTTATTCACGTAATGGATGAAGTACATAGAGAATTAGTAATAAAACAAACATGAATATATAAATAAATCGACAAAATGTTCATAGTCTCCTTTTGATACATGTAAAGTAAATAACACAACGTATTTGTGGTATCTCAGCTGTTCATATGTAGCGTCTGAGGCGTACATCTACAACGCGCGCATGCCCGACACTATCTTATTCGATTGCTTTGTAGCGTTGTGTATATGTAGCTCTCTTTTGCTCCACTCCCATGACGTCGAAATATATAGCTCTCTTTACCTCATATCTTTCTTCTCTCTCCTGTAACGATACGTGACTAAACATGACGCGACCTAAAAATGTTACTCTCAATTCTCGTCCACTTATCGATGATCGAATCGCCGCCTAAGAAGTTTCACTTCAAAAATTATTTAATGGGTATTGGATAAAATAAATGCTTTTCTACTGAACTGAGCAAGTAAGGGGTATTCTTTTTTGGTTTAACTAAGATTTTGTTTAAGCGTGGGTGATGTGAAAATTATTTAGTACCTTATACAGGCGTCAGCGAGTCAGTCGTTTATGTTTTGCCAACGAACCAACACCATGTTGAGTGTCTTACTTCTTTGTTATTAATCTATATGCATGCACTAAAGTGGGGTTCCTTATGTGTTTAAACTTAATATAAAAGTCATTTACGGTATTTGGCATAAGCGTGTTTCCGATTCCATTTTTAATACCATTAAAACTTTGTCAAGTTAAAAAATGGTTTTCCGTAACTTTCCTTGTATATTATACCGGTTGTATTACATTATCTGAAATAACTTGAAAATATTTGCATTACTAAGTTCAGACTGTTAAACAAATCGGAAAGGTAACGTTCCTCTGACAACGGAGCTTTAACTGAGCTTTGGAAGCTCATGGTTTTCAACTGTGATTGAAGAAGAAAAAAAAAATATTTTCTTGGTATAGTATGCCAGTTATATTACATTATTTGAAATAACTTGAAAATATTTGCATTATTAAGTTCAGGCTGTTAAACAAAGCGGAAAGGACGGACTTTAGCTGAGCTTTGGAAGCTCAAGATTTTCAACAGTAGCGGTGGAAGAAACCAAAAATATCAGGTAAAAAGCAGTTTTACCAGTAACTGCTAATAAACTCACTTCTTTTTCTTTAGGATTTGTGGAATGCTATAAAAACTTCTCGAATATGGGTAGGGTATGGAATGAACACAGTATTCGACCTTCAGTTCAGCTGGCAAATCACTTTCGGCAAGTAAAAAAACAAGAAAATATGAAAATTTTACGAAATCTGGGTTCGTGTTCTTGCTTAATGAATTATTGAGCAAGAAAATATTGTTAAGTCAAAAGTAATGCGCAATATATGCACAGCGGTGGTCGAAGTATGAAGTTTTGCGTAAGCTCCAATGTTTAGGAACTAGTAAAAAGGATCTGCGTACATCAACTGAGTGACTTAGCCAAAAGTTCCTTTTAAGTCTTCCGCGCAGTATGAATTTAATTACCTACTGAGTGATTCTTCCAAGTGATAGTGCAAAAAAGTCAAAGCAGGGTATTTCGATTCCGCATAGAGAAAGTAACGCGTGAAAAAGTTTTTTCACTTGAATATATTTTCCATCATCACTCATCGCGCTTTCCGGACTTCTCACCCTCCGACAAACATTTGTTTCAACAACTGTCTAATTATGTGTAATTAATATAAATATTATAAGTATGTTAATAATGTTTCGTGTATATAACCACAATTAAATAAAATCAACGCTATTTGAATTCTTAATATCATATTTCATATAAGGTACTTCAATTTTGTCTAGACTTGCACAAACACGCGCTCTCACCATTACCGATTTTAATAAGATGTTTGTATAAATTCAAAGGCAATTTCATGAACCACATTATTCTTCAATTTGAAATTCGAAAAAAAGTTAAAAATATCCATGTCTTCTTATTTAATTACGTCAGATCACATTTCTTATTGCACTACGGTATATATATATATATATATATATATATATATATATATATATATATATATATATATATATATATATATATATATATATATATATATAGCAAACTTGGAACTCCAAGTTACTATACACTTTCTACGTCGTGGACGTGTGGACGCCTGGTCGTGATTCTGCACCGAGATTTGCTAGAATACGGTTGTTTCTGTCGCTCTAAGCGGTCTCAGAGACATGAAAACTCACGACCTAATTGCACGTATGAACTAAATAAATATTTTGCGTATATATAATATTTACGAAGATATCCAAATGTAAATGTATATAATTATTTTACGATCTTTTATTACTGGAGGCTAATAATTAAAGAAGGTGACATTTTTAACAATTGATAAGTTATGCCACTTTATTTTAAAGATAGTCGAGAATGGTTACAAGGCAGTATTTATGAATAAAAGCAACAAACGTGGTATTCGTTGTCCCTATAATGTAGGCTTAGTAAAATACTTTGTCACGAATTAAAAGAATATTATTTTAAAGATAGTCGAGAGTGGTTACAAGGCAGTATTTATGAATAAAAGTAAATAATGTCGTATTCGTTGTCCCTATAATGTAGGCTTAGTAAAATACTTTGTCACGAATTAAAAGAATATTATTTTAAAGATTGTCGTAAGACAGTATCAGTGAATGACAGCAAAAAATATCGTATTTGTTTCCCTTTCTTTCACTCTCAAATACACGCATGATTACAAGAATATCGTCCACTGACCCTGATATACCATGATGAATTTGTGGTTCTTATTCCAAGTTGTTTACAGATCGATACGGTTCAGCTAGCAACGTAAATTCACTTCACCGTAGCTTGGCAACGATGGCCTTTTTTTTAAAAGGATTACACGATCTTATATCAGCCATTATTGCAAAGGCGATGTCTTTTTATGCTTTCTCTCAGAAATATTATTTTTTTAAAAATATCACTATCGCCGTTTCTCATAACATTAAATATCTATGGTTTGATTTGTCGGTTGTTTTTTTAGAAATATAAGAGGAAACTTTCAACTAAAATTACGGAGTATTTTGACAAAAGTTGTTTAATAATCAGGTCCAAATTAAATATAACGCTTGAAGTCAACCGCACGGTACGTGAGTGAGTAAATATCCACGTGAAGCTATTGTTTTACATCTTTGATATATAATAGAAGTAATAACAATGTTTAAGTAGAGAAGTAATAAGAGTTTTTAAGTAAAGAAGTAATAGTAATTTTTAAGTAGAGAAGTAATAAGTCTTCAAGTAGAGAAGTAATAATAATTTTTAAGTAGAGAAGTAATAAGAGTTTTTAAGTAGAGAAGTAATAAAAGTGTTTATGTAGGGAAGTAATAATAATTTTTAAGTAGAGAAGTCATAAGAGTTTTTAAGTAGAGAAGTAATAAGAATTTTTAAGTAGAGAAGTAATAATAATTTTTAAGTAGAGAAGTAATAAGCGTTTTTAAGTAGAGAAGCAATAAGAGTTTTTAGGGAGAGAAGTAATAAGAGTTTTTAAGTAGAGAAGTAATAATATGTTTTAAGTAGAGAAGTAATAAGAGTTTTTAAGTAGAGAAGTAATAATAATTTTTAAGTAGAGAAGTAATAAGAGTTTTTAAGTAGATAAGTATTAAGAGTTTTTAAGTAAAGAAGTAATAATAATTTTTAGGTAGAGAAGTAATAAGAATTTTTAAGTAGAGAAGTAATAAGAGTTTTTAAGTAGAGAAGTAATAAGAGTTTTTAAGTAGAGAAGTAATAATAATTTTTTAGTAGAGCAGTAATAAGAGTTTTCATGTAGAGAAATAATAAATAAGAGTTTTTAAGTAGAGAAGTAATAATAATTGTTAAGTAGAGAAGTAATAAGAATTTTTAAGAAGAGAAGTAATAATAATTTTTAAGTAGAGAAGTATAAAGCGTTTTTAAGTAGAGAAGTAATAGGAATTTTTAAGGAGAGAAGTAATAAGAGTTTTTAAGTAGAGAAGTAATAATATTTTTTAAGTAGAGAAGTAATAAGAGTTTTTAAGAAGAGAAGTAATAATATTTTTTATGTTGAGAAGTAATAAGAGTTTTTAAGTAGAGAAGTAATAATAATTTTTAAGTAGAGAAGTAATAAGTTTTTAAGTAGAGAAGTATTAATTATTTTTAAGTAGAGAAGTAATCAGAGTTTTTAGGTAGAGAAGTAATAAGAGTTTTAAGTAGAGAAGTAATAATAATTTTGAAGTAGAGAAGTAATAATAATTTTTAAGTAGAGAAGTAATAAGAGTTTTTAAGTAGAGAAGTAATAAGAGTTTTTAAGTAGAGAAGTAATAATATTTTTTAAGTAGAGAAGTAATAAGAGTTTTTAAGTAGAGAAGTAATAGGAGTTTTTAAGTAGAGAATAATAAAAATTTTTAAGTAGAGAAGTAATAATAATTTTTAGGTAGAGAAGTAATAAGAGTTTTTAAGTAGAGAAGTAAAAAGAATTTTTAAGTAGAGAAGTAATAATAATTTTTAAGTAGAGAAGTAGTAATATTTTTTAAGTAGAGAAGTAATAAGAGTTTTTAAGTAGAGAAGTAATAATAATTTTTAAGTAGAGAAGTAATAAGAGTTTTTAAGTAGAGAAGTAAAAAGAATTTTTAACTAGAGAAGTAATAATAATTTTTAAGTAGAGAAGTAGTAATATTTTTAAGTAGAGAAGTAATAAGAGTTTTTAAGTAGAGAAGTAATAATAATTTTTAAGTAGAGCAGTAATAAGAGTTTTTAAGTAGAGAAGTAATAAATAAGAGTTTTTAAGTAGTTTTTAACTAGAGAAGTAATAATAATTTTTAAGTAGAGAAATAATAAGAATTTTTAAGTCGAGAAGTAATAATAATTTTTAAGTAGAGAAGTACTAAGCTTTTTAAGTAGAGAAGTAATAAGAATTTTTAAATATAAAAGCAATAAGAGTTTTTAAGCAGAGAAGTAATAATATTTTTTAAATAGAGAAGTAATAAGAGTTTTTAAGTAGAAAAGTAATAATAATTTTAAGTAGAGAAGTAATAAGAGTTTTTAAGTAGAGAAGTAATAATATTTTTTAAGTAGAGAAGTAATAAGAGTTTTTAAGTAGAGAAGTAATAATAATTTTTAAGTAGAGCAGTAATAAGAGTTTTTAAGTAGAGAAGTAAAAAATAAGAGTTTTTAAGTAGAGAAGTAACAATTATTTTTAAGTAAAGAAATTAATAAGAGTTTTTAAGTAGAGAAGTAATAATAATTTTTAAGTAGAGAAGTAATAGGAGTTTTTAAGTAGAGAAGTAATAAGAATTTTTAAGTAGAGAAGAAATAATAATTTTTAAGTAGAGCAGTAATAAGAGTTTTTAAGTAGAGAAGTAATAAATAAGAGTTTTTAAGTAGAGAAGTAATAATAATTTTTAAGTGGAGAAGTAATAAAAATTTTTAAGTAGAGAATAATTAATAATTTTTAAGTAGAGAAGTAATAAGCGTTTTTAAGTAGAGAAGTAATAAGAATTTTTAAGTAGAAAAGTAATAAGAGTTTTTAAGTAGAGAAGTAATAATAATTTTTAAGTAGAGAAGTAATAAGAGTTTTTAAGTAGAGAAGTAATAATAATTTTTAAGTAGAGAAGTAATAAGAGTTTTTAAGTAGAGAAGTAATAATAATTTTTAGGTTGAGAAGTAATAAGAGTTTTAAGTAGAGAAGTAATAAGAGTTTTTAAGTAGAAAAGTAATAATAATTTTTAAGTAGAGAATTAATAATAATTTTTAAGTAGAGAAGTAATAAGCGTTTTTAAGTAGAGAAGTAATAAGAATTTTTAAGTAGAGAAGTAATAAGAGTTTTTAGGTAGAAAAGTAATAATAATTTTTAAGTAGAGAACTAATAAGTCTTCAAGTAGAGAAGTAATAATAATTTTTAGGTAGAGAAGTAATAAGAGTTTTAAAGTAGAGAAGTAATAAGAATTTTTAAGTAGAGAAGTAATAAGAGTTTTTAAGTAGAGAAATAATAATAATTTTTAAGTAGAGAAGTAATAGGAGTTTTTAAGTAGAAAAGTAATAATAATTTTTAAGTAGAGAAGTAATAAGTCTTCAAGTAGAGAAGTAATAATATTTTTTAAGTAGAGAAGTAATAAGAGTTTTTAAGTAGAGAAATAATAAGAGTTTTTAAGTAGAGAAGTAATAATAATTTTTAAGTAGAGAAGTAATAAGAGTTTTTAAGTAGAGAAGTAATAAGAGTTTTAAGTAGAGAAGTAATAATAATTTTTAAGTAGAGAAGTAATAAGAGTTTTTAAGTAGAGAAGTAATAAGAGTTTTTAAGTAGAGAAGTAATAATATTTTTTAAGTAGAGAAGTAATAAGAGTTTTTAAGTAGAGAAGTAATAATAATAATAATAATTTTTAAGTAGAGAAGTAATAAGAGTTTTTAAGTAGAGAATAATAAAAGTTTTTAAGTAGAGAAGTAATAATAATTTTTAAGTAGAGAAGTAATAAGAGTTTTTAAGTAGAGAAGTAATAAGAATTTTTAAGTAGAGAAGTAATAATAATTTTTAAGTAGAGAAGTAGTAATATTTTTTAAGTAGAGAAGTAATAAGAGTTTTTAAGTAGAGAAGTAATAATAATTTTTAAGTAGAGCAGTAATAAGAGTTTTTAAGTAGGGAAGTAATAAATAAGAGTTTTTAAGTAGTTTTTAAATAGAGAAGTAATAATAATTTTTAAGTCGAGAAATAATAAGAATTTTTAAGTCGAAAAGTAATAATAATTTTTAAGTAGAGAAGTACTAAGCTTTTTAAGTACAGAAGTAATAAGAATTTTTAAATATAGAAGCAATAAAAGTTTTTAAGTAGAGAAGTAATAATATTTTTTAAATAGAGAAGTAATAAGAGTTTTTAAGTAGAAAAGTAATAATAATTTTTAAGTAGAGAAGTAATAAGAGTTTTTAAGTAAAGAAGTAATAAGAATTTTTAGGTAGAGAATTAATAAGAATTTTTAAGTAGAGAAGTAATAAGAATTTTTAAGTAGAGAAGTAATAATAATTTTTAAGTAGAGAAGTAGTAATATTTTTTAGGTAGAGAAGTAATAAGAGTTTTTAAGTAGAGAAGTAATAATAATTTTTAGGTAAAGCAGTAATAAGAGTTTTTAAGTAGAGAAGTAATAAATAAGAGTTTTAAGTAGAGAAGTAATAATAATTTTTAAGTAGAGAAATAATAAGAATTTTTAAGTCGAGAAGTAATAAGAGTTTTTAATTAGAGAAGTATTAATATTTTTAAGTAGAGAAGTAATAAGAGTTTTTAAGTAGAGAAGTAACAATAATTTTTAAGTAGAGAATTAATAAAAGTTTTTAAGTAAAAAAGTAATAATAATTTTTAAGTAGAGAAGTAATAAGAGTTTTTAAGTAGAGAAGTAATAAGAATTTTTAAGTAGAGAAGAAATAATAATTTTTAGGTAGAGCAGTAATAAGAATTTTTAAGTAGAGAAGTAATAAATAAGAGTTTTAAGTAGAGAAGTAATAATAATTTTTAAGTAGAGAAATAATAAGAATTTTTAAGTCGAGAAGTAATAAGAGTTTTTAAGTAGAGAAGTAATAATAGTTTTTAAGTAGAGAAGTAATAAGAGTTTTTAGGTAGAGAAGTAATAATAATTTTTAAGTAGAGAAGTAATAATAATTTTTAAGTAGAGAAGTAATAAGAGTTTTTAAGTAGAGAAGTAATAAGAGTTTTAAGTAGAGAAGTAATAATAATTTTTAAGTAGAGAAGTAATAAGAGTTTTTAAGTAGAGAGGTAATAAGAGTTTTTAAGTAGAGAAGTAATAAGAGTTTTTAAGTAGAGAAGTAATAATATTTTTTAAGTAGGGAAGTAATAAGAGTTTTTAAGTAGAGAAGTAATAATAATAATAATAATAATTTTTAAGTAGAGAAGTAATAAGAGTTTTTAAGTAGAGAATAATAAAAGTTTTTAAGTAGAGAAGTAATATTAATTTTTAAGTAGAGAAGTAATAAGAGTTTTTAAGAAGAGAAGTAATAAGAATTTTTAAGTAGAGAAGTAATAATATTTTTTAAGTAGAAAAGTAGTAATATTTTTTAAGTAGAGAATTAATAATAATTTTTAGGTAGAGAAGTAATAAGCGTTTTTAAGTAGAGAAGTAATAAGAATTTTTAAGTAGAGAAGTAGTAAGAGTTTTTAAGTAGAGAAGTGATAATAATTTTTAAGTAGAGAAGTAATAAGAGTTTTTAAGTAGAAAAGTAATAATAATTTTTAAGTAGAGAAGTAATAAGTCTTCAAGTAGAGAAGTAATAATAATTTTTAAGTAGAGAAGTAATAAGAGTTTTTAAGTAGAAAAGTAATAATAATTTTTAAGTAGAGAAGTAATAAGTCTTCAAGTAAAGAAGTAATAATATTTTTTAAGTAGAGAAGTAATAAGAGTTTTTAAGTAGACAAGTAATAAGAGTTTTTAAGTAGAGAAGTAATAATATTTTTTAAGTAGAGAAGTAATAAGAGTTTTTAAGTAAAGAAGTAATAATAATAATAATAATTTTTAAGTAAAGAAGTAATAAGAGTTTTTAAGTAGAGAATAATAAAAGTTTTTAAGTAGAGAAGTAATAATAATTTTTAAGTAGAGAAGTAATAAGAGTTTTTAGGTAGAGAAGCAATAGGAATTTTTAAGTAGAGAAGTAGTAATATTTTTAAAGTAGAGAAGTAATAAGAGTTTTTAAGTAGAGAAATAATAATAATTTTTTAGTAGAGCAGTAATAAGAGTTTTTATTTAGAGAAATAATAAATAAGAGTTTTTAAGTAGAGAAGTAATAATAATTGTTAAGTAGAGAAGTAATAGGAATTTTTAAGAAGAGAAGTAATAATAATTTTTAAGTAGAGAAGTATAAAGCGTTTTTAAGTAGAGAAGTAATAAGAATTTTTAAGGAGAGAAGTAATAAGAGTTTTTAAGTAGACAAGTAATAATATTTTTTAAGTAGAGAAGTAATAAGAGGTTTTAAGAAGAGAAGTAATAATATTTTTTATGTAGAGAAGTAATAAGAGTTTTTAAGTAGAGAAGTAATATTAATTTTTAAGTAGAGAAGTAATAAGTTTTTAAGTAGAGAAGTATTAATTATTTTTAAGTAGAGAAGTAATCAGAGTTTTTAAGTAGAGAAGTAATAAGAGTTTTAAGTAGAGAAGTAATAATAATTTTTAAGTAGAGAAGTAATAATAATTTTTAAGTGGAGAAGTAATAAGAGTTTTTAAGTAGAGAAGTAATAAGAGTTTTTAAGTAGAGAAGTAATAATATTTTTTAAGTAGAGAAGTAATAAGAGTTTTTAAGTAGAGAAGTAATAGGAGTTTTTAAGTAGAGAATAATAAATGTTTTTAAGTAGAGAAGTAATAATAATTGTTAAGTAGAGGAGTAATAAGAGTTTTTAAGTAGAGAAGTAAAAAGAATTTTTAGGTAGAGAAGTAATAATAATTTTTAAGTAGAGAAGTAGTAATATTTTTTAAGTAGAGAAGTAATAGGAGTTTTTAAGTAGAGAAGTAATATTAATTTTTAAGTAGAGAAGTAATAATAATTTTTAAGTAGAGAAGTAATAAGAGTTTTTAAATAGAGAAGTAATAAGAGTTTTAAGTAGAGAAGTAATAATAATTTTTAAGTAGAGAAGTAATAAGAGTTTTTAAGTAGAGAGGTAATAAGAGTTTTTAAGTAGAGAAGTAATAAGAGTTTTTAAGTAGAGAAGTAATAATAATAATAATAATAATTTTTAAGTAGAGAAGTAATAAGAGTTTTTAAGTAGAGAATAATAAAAGTTTTTAAGTAGAGAAGTAATAATAATTTTTAGGTAGAGAAGTAATAAGAGTTTTTAAGTAGAGAAGTAATAAGAATTTTTAAGTAGAGAAGTAATAATATTTTTTAAGTAGAAAAGTAGTAATATTTTTTAAGTAGAGAAGTAATAAGAGTTTTTAAGTAGAGAAGTAACAATAATTTTTAAGTAGAGAATTAATAAGAGTTTTTAAGTAGAGAAGTAATGATAATTTTTAAGAAGAGAAGTAATATGAGTTTTTAAGTAGAGAAGTAATGAGAATTTTTAAGTAGAGAAAAAATAATAATTTTTAAGTAGAGCAGTAATAAGAGTTTTTAAGTAGAGAAGTAATAAATAAGAGTTTTTAAGTAGAGAAGTAATAATAATTTTTAAGTGGAGAAGTAATAATATTTTTTAAGTAGAAAAGTAGTAATATTTTTTAAGTATAGAAGTAATAAGAGTTTTTAAGTAGACAAGTAATAAGAGTTTTTAAGTAGAGAAGTAATAATATTTTTTAAGTAGAGAAGTAATAAGAGTTTTTAAGTAAAGAAGTAATAATAATAATAATAATTTTTAAGTAAAGAAGTAATAAGAGTTTTTAAGTAGAGAATAATAAAAGTTTTTAAGTAGAGAAGTAATAATAATTTTTAAGTAGAGAAGTAATAAGAGTTTTTAGGTAGAGAAGTAATAGGAATTTTTAAGTAGAGAAGTAATAATAATTTTTAAGTAAAGAAGTAGTAATATTTTTTAAGTAGAGAAGTAATAAGAGTTTTTAGGTAGAGAAATAATAATAATTTTTTAGTAGAGCAGTAATAAGAGTTTTTATTTAGAGAAATAATAAATAAGAGTTTTTAAGTAGAGAAGTAATAATAATTGTTAAGTAGAGAAGTAATAGGAATTTTTAAGAAGAGAAGTAATAATAATTTTTAAGTAGAGAAGTATAAAGCGTTTTTAAGTAGAGAAGTAATAAGAATTTTTAAGGAGAGAAGTAATAAGAGTTTTTAAGTAGACAAGTAATAATATTTTTTAAGTAGAGAAGTAATAAGAGTTTTTAAGTAGAGAAGTAATAATAATAATAATAATTTTTAAGTAGAGAAGTAATAGGAGTTTTTAAGTAGAGAATAATAAATGTTTTTAAGTAGAGAAGTAATATTAATTGTTAAGTAGAGGAGTATTAAGAGTTTTTAAGTAGAGAAGTAAAAAGAATTTTTAGGTAGAGAAGTAATAATAATTTTTAAGTAGAGAAGTAGTAATATTTTTTAAGTAGAGAAGTAATAGGAGTTTTTAAGTAGAGAAGTAATATTAATTTTTAAGTAGAGAAGTAATAATAATTTTTAAGTAGAGAAGTAATAAGAGTTTTTAAGTAGAGAAGTAATAAGAGTTTTAAGTAGAGAAGTAATAATAATTTTTAAGTAGAGAAGTAATAAGAGTTTTTAAGTAGAGAGGTAATAAGAGTTTTTAAGTAGAGAAGTAATAAGAGTTTTTAAGTAGAGAAGTAATAATATTTTTTAAGTAGAGAAGTAATAAGAGTTTTTAAGTAGAGAAGTAATAATAATAATAATAATAATTTTTAAGTAGAGAAGTAATAAGAGTTTTTAAGTAGAGAATAATAAAAGTTTTTAAGTAGAGAAGTAATAATAATTTTTAAGTAGAGAAGTAATAAGAGTTTTTAAGTAGAGAAGTAATAGGAATTTTTAAGTAGAGAAGTAATAATATTTTTTAAGTAGAAAAGTAGTAATATTTTTTAAGTAGAGAAGTAATAAGAGTTTTTAAGTAGAGAAGTAACAATAATTTTTAAGTAGAGAATTAATAAGAGTTTTTAAGTAGAGAAGTAATGATAATTTTTAAGAAGAGAAGTAATATGAGTTTTTAAGTAGAGAAGTAATGAGAATTTTTAAGTAGAGAAGAAATAATAATTTTTAAGTAGAGCAGTAATAAGAGTTTTTAAGTAGAGAAGTAATAAATAAGAGTTTTTAAGTAGAGAAGTAATAATAATTTTTAAGTAGAGAAGTAATAAGAGTTTTTAAGTAGAGAAGTAATAAGAGTTTTAAGTAGAGAAGTAATAATAATTTTTAAGTAGAGAAGTAATAAGAGTTTTTAAGTAGAGAGGTAATAAGAGTTTTTAAGTAGAGAAGTAATAAGAGTTTTTAAGTAGAGAAGTAATAATATTTTTTAAGTAGAGAAGTAATAAGAGTTTTTAAGTAGAGAAGTAATAAGAGTTTTTAAGTAGAGAATAATAAAAGTTTTTAAGTAGAGAAGTAATAATAATTTTTAAGTAGAGAAGTAATAAGAGTTTTTAAGTAGAGAAGTAATAAGAATTTTTAAGTAGAGAAGTAATAATATTTTTTAAGTAGAAAAGTAGTAATATTTTTTAGGTAGAGAAGTAATAAGAGTTTTTAAGTAGAGAAGTAACAATAATTTTTAAGTAGAGAATTAATAAGAGTTTTTAAGTAGAGAAGTAATGATAATTTTTAAGAAGAGAAGTAATATGAGTTTTTAAGTAGAGAAGTAATGAGAATTTTTAAGTAGAGAAGAAATAATAATTTTTAAGTAGAGCAGTAATAAGAGTTTTTAAGTAGAGAAGTAATAAATAAGAGTTTTTAAGTAGAGAAGTAATAATAATTTTTAAGTGGAGAAGTAATAATATTTTTTAAGTAGAAAAGTAGTAATATTTTTTAAGTAGAGAAGTAATAAGAGTTTTTAAGTAGACAAGTAATAAGAGTTTTTAAGTAGAGAAGTAATAATATTTTTTAAGTAGAGAAGTAATAAGAGTTTTTAAGTAAAGAAGTAATAATAATAATAATAATTTTTAAGTAAAGAAGTAATAAGAGTTTTTAAGTAGAGAATAATAAAAGTTTTTAAGTAGAGAAGTAATAATAATTTTTAAGTAGAGAAGTAATAAGAGTTTTTAGGTAGAGAAGTAATAGGAATTTTTAAGTAGAGAAGTAATAATAATTTTTAAGTAAAGAAGTAGTAATATTTTTTAAGTAGAGAAGTAATAAGAGTTTTTAGGTAGAGAAATAATAATAATTTTTTAGTAGAGCAGTAATAAGAGTTTTTATTTAGAGAAATAATAAATAAGAGTTTTTAAGTAGAGAAGTAATAATAATTGTTAAGTAGAGAAGTAATAGGAATTTTTAAGAAGAGAAGTAATAATAATTTTTAAGTAGAGAAGTATAAAGCGTTTTTTAAGTAGAGAAGTAATAAGAATTTTTAAGGAGAGAAGTAATAAGAGTTTGTAAGTAGACAAGTAATAATATTTTTAAGTAGAGAAGTAATAAGAGTTTTTAAGCAGAGAAGTAATAAATAATAATAATAATTTTTAAGTAGAGAAGTAATAGAGTTTTTAAGTAGAGAATAATAAATGTTTTTAAGTAGAGAAGTAATAATAATTGTTAAGTAGAGGAGTATTAAGAGTTTTTAAGTAGAGAAGTAAAAAGAATTTTTAGGTAGAGAAGTAATAATAATTTTTAAGTAGAGAAGTAGTAATATTTTTTAAGTAGAGAAGTAAAGGATTTTAAGTAGAGAAGTATATTAATTTTTAAGTAGAGAAGTAATAATAATTTTTAAGTAGAGAAGTAATAAGAGTTTTTAAGTAGAGAAGTAATAAGAGTTTTAAGAAGTAGAGAAGTAATAATAATTTTTAAGTAGAGAAGTAATAAGAGTTTTTAAGTAGAGAGGTAATAAGAGTTTTTAAGTAGAGAAGTAATAAGAGTTTTTAAGTAGAGAAGTAATAATATTTTTTAAGTAGAGAAGTAATAAGAGTTTTTAAGTAGAGAAGTAATAATAATAATAATAATAATTTTTAAGTAGAGAAGTAATAAGAGTTTTTAAGTAGAGAATAATAAAAGTTTTTAAGTAGAGAAGTAATAATAATTTTTAAGTAGAGAAGTAATAAGAGTTTTTGAGTAGAGAAGTAATAGGAATTTTTAAGTAGAGAAGTAATAATATTTTTTAGGTAGAAAAGTAGTAATATTTTTTAAGTAGAGAAGTAATAAAAGTTTTTAAGTAGAGAAGTAACAATAATTTTTAAGTAGAGAATTAATAAGAGTTTTAAGTAGAGAAGTAATGATAATTTTTAAGAAGAGAAGTAATATGAGTTTTAAGTAGAGAAGTAATGAGAATTTTTAAGTAGAGAAGAAATAATAATTTTTAAGTAGAGCAGTAATAAGAGTTTTTAAGTAGAGAAGTAATAAATAAGAGTTTTTAAGTAGAGAAGTAATAATAATTTTTAAGTGGAGAAGTAATAACAATTTTTAAGTAGAGAATTAATAATAATTTTTAGGTAGAGAAGTAATAAGCGTTTTTAAGTAGAGAAGTAATAAGAATTTTTAAGTAGAGAAGTAGTAAGAGTTTTTAAGTAGAGAAGTGATAATAATTTTTAAGTAGAGAAGTAATAAGAGTTTTTAAGTAGAAAAGTAATAATAATTTTTAAGTAGAGAAGTAATAAGTCTTCAAGTAGAGAAGTAATAATAATTTTTAAGTAGAGAAGTAATAAGAGTTTTAAGTAGAAAAGTAATAATAATTTTTAAGTAGAGAAGTAATAAGTCTTCAAGTAAAGAAGTAATAATATTTTTTAAGTAGAGAAGTAATAAGAGTTTTTAAGTAGACAAGTAATAAGAGTTTTAGGTAGAGAAGTAGTAATATTTTTAAGTAGAGAAGTAATAAGAGTTTTTAAGTAAAGAAGTAATAATAATAATAATAATTTTTAGGTAAAGAAGTAATAAGAGTTTTTAAGTAGAGAATAATAAAAGTTTTTAAGTAGAGAAGTAATAATAATTTTTAAGTAGAGAAGTAATAAGAGTTTTTAGGTAGAGAAGTAATAGGAATTTTTAAGTAGAGAAGTAATAATAATTTTTAAGTAGAGAAGTAGTAATATTTTTTAAGTAGAGAAGTAATAAGAGTTTTTAAGTAGAGAAATAATAATAATTTTTTAGTAGGCAGTAATAAAAGTTTTTATTTAGAGAAATAATAAATAAGAGTTTTTAAGTAGAGAAGTAATAATAATTGTTAAGTAGAGAAGTAATAGGAATTTTAAGAAGAGAAGTAATAATAATTTTTAAGTAGAGAAGTATAAAGCGTTTTTAAGTAGAGAAGTAATAAGAATTTTTAAGGAGAGAAGTAATAAGAGTTTTTAAGTAGACAAGTAATAATATTTTTTAAGTAGAGAAGTAATAAGAGTTTTTAAGTAGAGAAGTAATAATAATAATATTAATTTTAAGGTAGAGAAGTAATAGGAGTTTTTAAGTAGAGAATAATAAATGTTTTTAAGTAGAGAAGTAATAATAATTGTTAAGTAGAGGAGTAATAAGAGTTTTTAAGTAGAGAAGTAAAAAGAATTTTAGGTAGAGAAGTAATAATAATTTTAAGTAGAGAAGTAGTAATATTTTTTAAGTAGAGAAGTAATAGGAGTTTTTAAGTAGAGAAGTAATATTAATTTTAAGTAGAGAAGTAATAATAATTTTTAAGTAGAGAAGTAATAAGAGTTTTTAAGTAGAGAAGTAATAAGAGTTTTAAGTAGAGAAGTAATAATAATTTTTAAGTAGAGAAGTAATAAGAGTTTTAAGTAGAGAGGTAATAAGAGTTTTTAAGTAGAGAAGTAATAAGAGTTTTTAAGTAGAGAAGTAATAATATTTTTTAAGTAGAGAAGTAATAAGAGTTTTTAAGTAGAGAAGTAATAATAATAATAATAATAATTTTTAAGTAGAGAAGTAATAAGAGTTTTTAAGTAGAGAATAATAAAGTTTTTAAGTAGAGAAGTAATAATAATTTTTAAGTAGAGAAGTAATAAGAGTTTTTAAGTAGAGAAGTAATAGGAATTTTTAAGTAGAGAAGTAATAATATTTTTTTAAGTAGAAAAGTAGTAATATTTTTTAAGTAGAGAAGTAATAAGAGTTTTAAGTAGAGAAGTAACAATAATTTTTAAGTAGAGAATTAATAAGAGTTTTTAAGTAGAGAAGTAATGATAATTTTTAAGAAGAGAAGTAATATGAGTTTTTAAGTAGAGAAGTAATGAGAATTTTTAAGTAGAGAAGAAATAATAATTTTTAAGTAGAGCAGTAATAAGAGTTTTTAAGTAGAGAAGTAATAAATAAGAGTTTTTAAGTAGAGAAGTAATAATAATTTTTAAGTGGAGAAGTAATAACAATTTTTAAGTAGAGAATTAATAATAATTTTTAGGTAGAGAAGTAATAAGCGTTTTTAAGTAGAGAAGTAATAAGAATTTTTAAGTAGAGAAGTAGTAAGAGTTTTTAAGTAGAGAAGTGATAATAATTTTTAAGTAGAGAAGTAATAAGTGTTTTTAAGTAGAAAAGTAATAATAATTTTTAAGTAGAGAAGTAATAAGTCTTCAAGTAGAGAAGTAATAATAATTTTTAAGTAGAGAAGTAATAAGAGTTTTTAAGTAGAGAAGTAATAAGAGTTTTAAGTAGAGAAGTAATAATAATTTTTAAGTAGAGAAGTAATAAGAGTTTTTAAGTAGAGAGGTAATAAGAGTTTTTAAGTAGAGAAGTAATAAGAGTTTTTAAGTAGAGAAGTAATAATATTTTTTAAGTAGAGAAGTAATAAGAGTTTTTAAGTAGAGAAGTAATAATAATAATAATAATAATTTTTAAGTAGAGAAGTAATAAGAGTTTTTAAGTAGAGAATAATTAAAAGTTTTTAAGTAGAGAAGTAATAATAATTTTAAGTAGAGAAGTAATAAGAGTTTTTAAGTAGAGAAGTAATAGGAATTTTTAAGTAGAGAAGTAATAATATTTTTTAAGTAGAAAAGTAGTAATATTTTTTAAGTAGAGAAGTAATAAGAGTTTTTAAGTAGAGAAGTAACAATAATTTTTAAGTAGAGAATTAATAAGAGTTTTTAAGTAGAGAAGTAATGATAATTTTTAAGAAGAGAAGTAATATGAGTTTTTAAGTAGAGAAGTAATGAGAATTTTTAAGTAGAGAAGAAATAATAATTTTTTAAGTAGAGCAGTAATAAGAGTTTTTAAGTAGAGAAGTAATAAATAAGAGTTTTTAAGTAGAGAAGTAATAATAATTTTTAAGTGGAGAAGTAATAACAATTTTTAAGTAGAGAATTAATAATAATTTTTAGGTAGAGAAGTAATAAGCGTTTTTAAGTAGAGAAGTAATAAGAATTTTTAAGTAGAGAAGTAGTAAGAGTTTTTAAGTAGAGAAGTGATAATAATTTTTAAGTAGAGAAGTAATAAGAGTTTTTAAGTAGAAAAGTAATAATAATTTTAAGTAGAGAAGTAATAAGTCTTCAAGTAGAGAAGTAATAATAATTTTAAGTAGAGAAGTAATAAGAGTTTTTAAGTAGAAAAGTAATAATAATTTTTAAGTAGAGAAGTAATAAGTCTTCAAGTAAAGAAGTAATAATATTTTTTAAGTAGAGAAGTAATAAGAGTTTTTAAGTAGACAAGTAATAAGAGTTTTTAAGTAGAGAAGTAATAATATTTTTTAAGTAGAGAAGTAATAAGAGTTTTTAAGTAAAGAAGTAATAATAATAATAATAATTTTTAAGTAAAGAAGTAATAAGAGTTTTTAAGTAGAGAATAATAAAAGTTTTTAAGTAGAGAAGTAATAATAATTTTTAAGTAGAGAAGTAATAAGAGTTTTTAGGTAGAGAAGTAATAGGAATTTTTAAGTAGAGAAGTAATAATAATTTTTAAGTAGAGAAGTAGTAATATTTTTTAAGTAGAGAAGTAATAAGAGTTTTTAAGTAGAGAAGTAATAATAATTTTTAAGTGGAGAAGTAATAACAATTTTTAAGTAGAGAATTAATAATAATTTTTAGGTAGAGAAGTAATAAGCGTTTTTAAGTAGAGAAGTAATAAGAATTTTTAAGTAGAGAAGTAGTAAGAGTTTTTAAGTAGAGAAGTGATAATAATTTTTAAGTAGAGAAGTAATAAGAGTTTTTAAGTAGAAAAGTAATAATAATTTTTAAGTAGAGAAGTAATAAGTCTTCAAGTAGAGAAGTAATAATAATTTTTAAGTAGAGAAGTAATAAGAGTTTTTAAGTAGAAAAGTAATAATAATTTTTAAGTAGAGAAGTAATAAGTCTTCAAGTAAAGAAGTAATAATATTTTTTAAGTAGAGAAGTAATAAGAGTTTTTAAGTAGACAATTAATAAGAGTTTTTAAGTAGAGAAGTAATAATATTTTTTAAGTAGAGAAGTAATAAGAGTTTTTAAGTAGAGAAGTAATAATAATAATAATAATAATTTTTAAGTAGAGAAGTAATAAGAGTTTTTAAGTAGAGAATAATAAAAGTTTTTAAGTAGAGAAGTAATAATAATTTTTAAGTAGAGAAGTAATAAGAGTTTTTAAGTAGAGAAGTAATAGGAATTTTAAGTAGAGAAGTAATAATATTTTTTAAGTAGAAAAGTAGTAATATTTTTTAAGTAGAGAAGTAATAAGAGTTTTTAAGTAGAGAAGTAACAATAATTTTTAAGTAGAGAATTAATAAGAGTTTTTAAGTAGAGAAGTAATGATAATTTTTAAGAAGAGAAGTAATATGAGTTTTTAAGTAGAGAAGTAATGAGAATTTTTAAGTAGAGAAGAAATAATAATTTTTAAGTAGAGCAGTAATAAGAGTTTTTAAGTAGAGAAGTAATAAATAAGAGTTTTTAAGTAGAGAAGTAATAATAATTTTTAAGTGGAGAAGTAATAACAATTTTTAAGTAGAGAATTAATAATAATTTTTAGGTAGAGAAGTAATAAGCGTTTTTAAGTAGAGAAGTAATAAGAATTTTTAAGTAGAGAAGTAGTAAGAGTTTTTAAGTAGAGAAGTGATAATAATTTTTAAGTAGAGAAGTAATAAGAGTTTTTAAGTAGAAAAGTAATAATAATTTTTAAGTAGAGAAGTAATAAGTCTTCAAGTAGAGAAGTAATAATAATTTTTAAGTAGAGAAGTAATAAGAGTTTTTAAGTAGAAAAGTAATAATAATTTTTAAGTAGAGAAGTAATAAGTCTTCAAGTAAAGAAGTAATAATATTTTTTAAGTAGAGAAGTAATAAGAGTTTTTAAGTAGACAAGTAATAAGAGTTTTTAAGTAGAGAAGTAATAATATATTTTAAGTAGAGAAGTAATAAGAGTTTTTAAGTAAAGAAGTAATAATAATAATAATAATTTTTAAGTAAAGAAGTAATAAGAGTTTTTAAGTAGAGAATAATAAAAGTTTTTAAGTAGAGAAGTAATAATAATTTTTAAGTAGAGAAGTAATAAGAGTTTTTAGGTAGAGAAGTAATAGGAATTTTTAAGTAGAGAAGTAATAATAATTTTTAAGTAGAGAAGTAGTAATATTTTTTAAGTAGAGAAGTAATAAGAGTTTTTAAGTAGAGAAGTAATAATAATTTTTAAGTGGAGAAGTAATAACAATTTTTAAGTAGAGAATTAATAATAATTTTTAGGTAGAGAAGTAATAAGCGTTTTTAAGTAGAGAAGTAATAAGAATTTTTAAGTAGAGAAGTAGTAAGAGTTTTTAAGTAGAGAAGTGATAATAATTTTTAAGTAGAGAAGTAATAAGAGTTTTTAAGTAGAAAAGTAATAATAATTTTTAAGTAGAGAAGTAATAAGTCTTCAAGTAGAGAAGTAATAATAATTTTTAAGTAGAGAAGTAATAAGAGTTTTTAAGTAGAAAAGTAATAATAATTTTTAAGTAGAGAAGTAATAAGTCTTCAAGTAAAGAAGTAATAATATTTTTTAAGTAGAGAAGTAATAAGAGTTTTTAAGTAGACAATTAATAAGAGTTTTTAAGTAGAGAAGTAATAATATTTTTTAAGTAGAGAAGTAATAAGAGTTTTTAAGTAAAGAAGTAATAATAATAATAATAATTTTTAAGTAAAGAAGTAATAAGAGTTTTTAAGTAGAGAATAATAAAAGTTTTTAAGTAGAGAAGTAATAATAATTTTTAAGTAGAGAAGTAATAAGAGTTTTTAGGTAGAGAAGTAATAGGAATTTTTAAGTAGAGAAGTAATAATAATTTTTAAGTAGAGAAGTAGTAATATTTTTTAAGTAGAGAAGTAATAAGAGTTTTTAAGTAGAGAAATAATAATAATTTTTAAGTAGAGCAGTAATAAGAGTTTTTATTTAGAGAAATAATAAATAAGAGTTTTTAAGTAGAGAAGTAATAATAATTGTTAAGTAGAGAAGTAATAGGAATTTTTAAGAAGAGAAGTAATTATAATTTTTAAGTAGAGAAGTATAAAGCGTTTTTAAGTAGAGAAGTAATAAGAATTTTTAAGGAGAGAAGTAATAAGAGTTTTTAAGTAGACAAGTAATAATATTTTTTAAGTAGAGAAGTAATAAGAGTTTTTAAGTAGAGAAGTAATAATAATAATAATAATTTTAAGGTAGAGAAGTAATAGGAGTTTTTAAGTAGAGAATAATAAATGTTTTTAAGTAGAGAAGTAATAATAATTGTTAAGTAGAGGAGTAATAAGAGTTTTTAAGTAGAGAAGTAAAAAGAATTTTTAGGTAGAGAAGTAATAATAATTTTTAAGTAGAGAAGTATTAATATTTTTTAAGGAGAGAAGTAATAGGAGTTTTTAAGTAGAGAAGTAATATTAATTTTTAAGTAGAGAAGTAATAATAATTTTTAAGTAGAGAAGTAATAAGAGTTTTTAAGTAGAGAAGTAATAATAGTTTTAAGTAGAGAAGTAATAATAATTTTTAAGTAGAGAAGTAATAAGAGTTTTTAAGTAGAGAGGTAATAAGAGTTTTTAAGTAGAGAAGTAATAAGAGTTTTTAAGTAGAGAAGTAATAATATTTTTTAAGTAGAGAAGTAATAAGAGTTTTTAAGTAGAGAAGTAATAATAATAATAATAATAATTTTTAAGTAGAGAAGTAATAAGAGTTTTTAAGTAGAGAATAATAAAAGTTTTTAAGTAGAGAAGTAATAATAATTTTTAAGTAGAGAAATAATAAGAATTTTTAAGTCGAGAAGTAATAATAATTTTTAAGTAGAGAAGTACTAAGCTTTTTAAGTAGAGAAGTAATAAGAATTTTTAAATATAAAAGCAATAAGAGTTTTTAAGCAGAGAAGTAATAATATTTTTAAATAGAGAAGTAATAAGAGTTTTTAAGTAGAAAAGTAATAATAATTTTAAGTAGAGAAGTAATAAGAGTTTTTAAGTAAAGAAGTAATAAGAATTTTTAAGTAAAGAAGTAATAAGAATTTTTAAGTAGAGAAGTAATAAGAGTTTTTAAGTAGAGAAGTAATAAGAGTTTTTAAGTAGAGAAGTAATAAGAGTTTTTAAGTAGAGAAGTAATAATAATTTTTAAGTAAAGCAGTAATAAGAGTTTTTAAGTAGAGAAGTAATAAATAAGAGTTTTAAGTAGAGAAGTAATAATAATTTTTAAGTAGAGAAATAATAAGAATTTTTAAGTCGAGAAGTAATAAGAGTTTTTAAGTAGAGAAGTAATAATATTTTTAAGTAGAGAAGTAATAAGAGTTTTTAAGTAGAGAAGTAATAATATTTTTTAAGTAGAGAAGTAATAAGAGTTTTTAAGTAGAGAAGTAATAATAATTTTTAAGTAGAGAAGTAATAATAATTTTTAGGTAGAGAAGTAATAAGAGTTTTTAAGTAGAGAAGTAATAAGAGTTTTAAGTAGAGAAGTAATAATAATTTTTAAGTAGAGAAGTAATAAGAGTTTTTAAGTAGAGAAGTAATAAGAGTTTTTAAGTAGAGAAGTAATAAGAGTTTTTAAGTAGAGAATAATAAAAGTTTTTAAGTAGAGAAGTAATAATAATTTTTAAGTAGAGAAGTAATAAGAGTTTTTAAGTAGAGAAGTAATAAGAATTTTTAAGTAGAGAAGTAATAATATTTTTTAAGTAGAAAAGTAGTAATATTTTTTAAGTAGAGAAGTAATAAGAGTTTTTAAGTAGAGAAGTAACAATAATTTTTAAGTAGAGAATTAATGAGAGTTTTTAAGTAAAAAAAAAATAATAATTTTTAAGTAGAGAAGTAATAAGAGTTTTTAAGTAGAGAAGTAATAAGAGTTTTTAAGTAGACAAGTAATAAGAGTTTTTAAGTAGAGAAGTAATAATATTTTTTAAGTAGAGAAGTAATAAGAGTTTTTAAGTAAAGAAATAATAATAATAATAATAATTTTTAAGTAAAGAAGTAATAAGAGTTTTTAAGTAGAGAATAATAAAAGTTTTTAAGTAGAGAAGTAATAATAATTTTTAAGTAGAGAAGTAATAAGAGTTTTTAGGTAGAGAAGTAATAGGAATTTTTAAGTAGAGAAGTAATAATAATTTTTAAGTAGAGAAGTAGTAATATTTTTTAAGTAGAGAAGTAATAAGAGTTTTTAAGTAGAGAAGTAATAATAATTTTTAAGTGGAGAAGTAATAACAATTTTTAAGTAGAGAATTAATAATAATTTTTAGGTAGAGAAGTAATAAGCGTTTTTAAGTAGAGAAGTAATAAGAATTTTTAAGTAGAGAAGTAGTAAGAGTTTTTAAGTAGAGAAGTGATAATAATTTTTAAGTAGAGAAGTAATAAGAGTTTTTAAGTAGAAAAGTAATAATAATTTTTAAGTAGAGAAGTAATAAGTCTTCAAGTAGAGAAGTAATAATAATTTTTAAGTAGAGAAGTAATAAGAGTTTTTAAGTAGAAAAGTAATAATAATTTTTAAGTAGAGAAGTAATAAGTCTTCAAGTAAAGAAGTTATAATATTTTTTAAGTAGAGAAGTAATAAGAGTTTTTAAGTAGACAAGTAATAAGAGTTTTTAAGTAGAGAAGTAATAATATTTTTTAAGTAGAGAAGTAATAAGAGTTTTTAAGTAAAGAAGTAATAATAATAATAATAATTTTTAAGTAAAGAAGTAATAAGAGTTTTTAAGTAGAGAATAATAAAAGTTTTTAAGTAGAGAAGTAATAATAATTTTTAAGTAGAGAAGTAATAAGAGTTTTTAGGTAGAGAAGTAATAGGAATTTTTAAGTAGAGAAGTAATAATAATTTTTAAGTAGAGAAGTAGTAATATTTTTTAAGTAGAGAAGTAATAAGAGTTTTTAAGTAGAGAAATAATAATAATTTTTAAGTAGAGCAGTAATAAGAGTTTTTATTTAGAGAAATAATAAATAAGAGTTTTTAAGTAGAGAAGTAATAATAATTGTTAAGTAGAGAAGTAATAGGAATTTTTAAGAAGAGAAGTAATAATAATTTTTAAGTAGAGAAGTATAAAGCGTTTTTAAGTAGAGAAGTAATAAGAATTTTTAAGGAGAGAAGTAATAAGAGTTTTTAAGTAGACAAGTAATAATATTTTTTAAGTAGAGAAGTAATAAGAGTTTTTAAGTAGAGAAGTAATAATAATAATAATAATTTTAAGGTAGAGAAGTAATAGGAGTTTTTAAGTAGAGAATAATAAATGTTTTTAAGTAGAGAAGTAATAATAATTGTTAAGTAGAGGAGTAATAAGAGTTTTTAAGTAGAGAAGTAAAAAGAATTTTTAGGTAGAGAAGTAATAATAATTTTTAAGTAGAGAAGTATTAATATTTTTTAAGGAGAGAAGTAATAGGAGTTTTTAAGTAGAGAAGTAATATTAATTTTTAAGTAGAGAAGTAATAATAATTTTTAAGTAGAGAAGTAATAAGAGTTTTTAAGTAGAGAAGTAATAAGAGTTTTAAGTAGAGAAGTAATAATAATTTTTAAGTAGAGAAGTAATAAGAGTTTTTAAGTAGAGAGGTAATAAGAGTTTTTAAGTAGAGAAGTAATAAGAGTTTTTAAGTAGAGAAGTAATAATATTTTTTAAGTAGAGAAGTAATAAGAGTTTTTAAGTAGAGAAGTAATAATAATAATAATAATAATTTTTAAGTAGAGAAGTAATAAGAGTTTTTAAGTAGAGAATAATAAAAGTTTTTAAGTAGAGAAGTAATAATAATTTTTAAGTAGAGAAATAATAAGAATTTTTAAGTCGAGAAGTAATAATAATTTTTAAGTAGAGAAGTACTAAGCTTTTTAAGTAGAGAAGTAATAAGAATTTTTAAATATAAAAGCAATAAGAGTTTTTAAGCAGAGAAGTAATAATATTTTTAAATAGAGAAGTAATAAGAGTTTTTAAGTAGAAAAGTAATAATAATTTTAAGTAGAGAAGTAATAAGAGTTTTTAAGTAAAGAAGTAATAAGAATTTTTAAGTAAAGAAGTAATAAGAATTTTTAAGTAGAGAAGTAATAAGAGTTTTTAAGTAGAGAAGTAATAAGAGTTTTTAAGTAGAGAAGTAATAAGAGTTTTTAAGTAGAGAAGTAATAATAATTTTTAAGTAAAGCAGTAATAAGAGTTTTTAAGTAGAGAAGTAATAAATAAGAGTTTTAAGTAGAGAAGTAATAATAATTTTTAAGTAGAGAAATAATAAGAATTTTTAAGTCGAGAAGTAATAAGAGTTTTTAAGTAGAGAAGTAATAATATTTTGAAGTAGAGAAGTAATAAGAGTTTTTAAGTAGAGAAGTAATAATATTTTTTAAGTAGAGAAGTAATAAGAGTTTTTAAGTAGAGAAGTAATAATAATTTTTAAGTAGAGAAGTAATAATAATTTTTAGGTAGAGAAGTAATAAGAGTTTTTAAGTAGAGAAGTAATAAGAGTTTTAAGTAGAGAAGTAATAATAATTTTTAAGTAGAGAAGTAATAAGAGTTTTTAAGTAGAGAAGTAATAAGAGTTTTTAAGTAGAGAAGTAATAAGAGTTTTTAAGTAGAGAATAATAAAAGTTTTTAAGTAGAGAAGTAATAATAATTTTTAAGTAGAGAAGTAATAAGAGTTTTTAAGTAGAGAAGTAATAAGAATTTTTAAGTAGAGAAGTAATAATATTTTTTAAGTAGAAAAGTAGTAATATTTTTTAAGTAGAGAAGTAATAAGAGTTTTTAAGTAGAGAAGTAACAATAATTTTTAAGTAGAGAATTAATGAGAGTTTTTAAGTAAAAAAAAAATAATAATTTTTAAGTAGAGAAGTAATAAGAGTTTTTAAGTAGAGAAGTAATAAGAATTTTTAAGTAGAGAAGAAATAATAATTTTTAAGTAGAGCAGTAATAAGAGTTTTTAAGTAGAGAAGTAATAAATAAGAGTTTTAAGTAGAGAAGTAATAATAATTTTTAAGTAGAGAAATAATAAGAATTTTTAAGTCGAGAAGTAATAAGAGTTTTTAAGTAGAGAAGTAATAATATTTTTAAGTAGAGAAGTAATAAGAGTTTTTAAGTAGAGAAGTAATAATATTTTTTAAGTAGAGAAGTAATAAGAGTTTTTAAGTAGAGAAGTAATAATAATTTTTAAGTAGAGAAGTAATAAGAGTTTTTAAGTAGAGAATAATAAAAGTTTTTAAGTAGAGAAGCAATAATAATTTTTAAGTAGAGAAGTAATAAGAGTTTTTAAGTAGAGAAGTAATAAGAATTTTTAAGTAGAGAAGTAATAATATTTTTTAAGTAGAAAAGTAGTAATATTTTTTAGGTAGAGAAGTAATAAGAGTTTCTAAGTAGAGAAGTAACAATAATTTTTAAGTAGAGAATTAATAAGGGTTTTTAAGTAAAAAAGTAATAATAATTTTTAAGTTGAGAAGTAATAAGAGTTTTTAAGTAGAGAAGTAATAGGAATTTTTAAGTAGAGAAGAAATAATAATTTTTAAGTAGAGCAGTAATAAGAGTTTTTAAGTAGAGAAGTAATAAATAAGAGTTTTAAGTAGAGAAGTAATAATAATTTTTAAGTAGAGAAATAATAAGAATTTTTAAGTCGAGAAGTAATAAGAGTTTTTAAGTAGAGAAGTAATAATATTTTTAAGTAGAGAAGTAATAAGAGTTTTTAAGTAGAGAAGTAATAATATTTTTTAAGTAGAGAAGTAATAAGAGTTTTTAAATAGAGAAGTAATAATAATTTTTAAGTAGAGAAGTAATAATAATTTTTATGTAGAGAAGTAATAAGAGTTTTTAAGTAGAGAAGTAATAAAAGTTTTAAGTAGAGAAGTAATAATAATTTTTAAGTAGAGAAGTAATAAGAGTTTTTAAGTAGAGAGGTAATAAGGGTTTTTAAGTAGAGAAGTAATAATAATTTTTAAGTAGAGAAGTAATAAGAGTTTTTAAGTAGAGAAGTAATAAGAGTTTTAAGTAGAGAAGTAATAATAATTTTTAAGTAGAGAAGTAATAAGAGTTTTTAAATAGAGAGGTAATAAGAGTTTTTAAGTAGAGAAGTAATAAGAGTTTTTAAGTAGAGAAGTAATAATATTTTTTAAGTAGAGAAGTAATAAGAGTTTTTAAGTAGAGAAGTAATAATAATAATAATAATAATTTTTAAGTAGAGAAGTAATAAGAGTTTTTAAGTAGAGAATAATAAAAGTTTTTAAGTAGAGAAGTAATAATAATTTTTAAGTAGAGAAGTAATAAGCGTTTTTAAGTAGAAAAGTAATAAGAATTTTTAAGTAGAGAAGTAATATTATTTTTTAAGTAGAAAAGTAGTAATATTTTTTAAGTAGAGAAGTAATAAGAGTTTTTAAGTAGAGAAGTAATAATAATAATAATAATAA
The DNA here is from genome assembly GCA_039881145.1 of Druceiella hillmani. Classification (NCBI taxonomy): domain Eukaryota; kingdom Metazoa; phylum Arthropoda; class Insecta; order Lepidoptera; family Hepialidae; genus Druceiella; species Druceiella hillmani. The sequence goes on along the minus strand of JAYKKI010000019.1, from coordinate 20,441,611 downwards.
TTTTTAAGTAGAGAAGTAATAAGAGTTTTGAGGTAGAGAATAATAAAAGTTTTTAAGTAGAGAAGTAATAATAATTTTTAAGTAGAGAAGTAATAAGAGTTTTTAAGTAGAAAAGTAATAAGAATTTTTAAGTAGAGAAGTAATAATATTTTTTAAGTAGAAAAGTAGTAATATTTTTTAAGTAGAGAAGTAATAAGAGTTTTTAAGTAGAGAAGTAACAATAATTTTTAAGTAGAGAATTAATAAGAGTTTTTAAGTAGAGAAGTAATAATAATTTTTAAGAAGAGAAGTAATAGGAGTTTTTAAGTAGAGAAGTAATAAGAATTTTTAAGTAGAGAAGAAATAATAATTTTTAAGTAGAGCAGTAATAAGAGTTTTTAAGTAGAGAAGTAATAAATAAGAGTTTTTAAGTAGAGAAGTAATAATAATTTTTAAGTAGAGAAGTAATAACAATTTTTAAGTAGAGAATTAATAATAATTTTTAGGTAGAGAAGTAATAAGCGTTTTTAAGTAGAGAAGTAATAAGAATTTTTAAGTAGAGAAGTAGTAAGAGTTTTTAAGTAGAGAAGTGATAATAAATTTTAAGTAGAGAAGTAATAAGAGTTTTTAAGTAGAAAAGTAATAATAATTTTTAAGTAGAGAAGTATTAAGTCTTCAAGTAGAGAAGTAATAATAATTTTTAAGTAGAGAAGTAATAAGAGTTTTTAAGTAGAAAAGTAATAATAATTTTTAAGTAGAGAAGTAATAAGTCTTCAAGTAAAGAAGTAATAATATTTTTTAAGTAGAGAAGTAATAAGAGTTTTTAAGTAGACAAGTAATAAGAGTTTTTAAGTAGAGAAGTAATAATATTTTTTAAGTAGAGAAGTAATAAGAGTTTTTAGGTAAAGAAGTAATAATAAATATAATAATTTTTAAGTAAAGAAGTAATAAGAGTTTTTAAGTAGAGAATAATAAAAGTTTTTAAGTAGAGAAGTAATAATAATTTTTAAGTAGAGAAGTAATAAGAGTTTTTAGGTAGAGAAGTAATAGGAATTTTTAAGTAGAGAAGTAATAATAATTTTTAAGTAGAGAAGTAGTAATATTTTATAAGTAGAGAAGTAATAAGTGTTTTTAAGTAGAGAAATAATAATAATTTTTTAGTAGAGCAGTAATAAGAGTTTTTATTTAGAGAAATAATAAATAAGAGTTTTTAAGTAGAGAAGTAATAATAATTGTTAAGTAGAGAAGTAATAGGAATTTTTAAGAAGAGAAGTGATAATAATTTTTAAGTAGAGAAGTATAAAGCGTTTTTAAGTAGAGAAGTAATAAGAATTTTTAAGGAGAGAAGTAATAAGAGTTTTTAAGTAGACAAGTAATAATATTTTTTAAGTAGAGAAGTAATAAGAGGTTTTAAGAAGAGAAGTAATAATATTTTTTAAGTAGAGAAGTAATAAGAGTTTTTAAGTAGAGAAGTAATAATAATTTTTAAGTAGAGAAGTAATAAGTTTTTAAGTAGAGAAGTATTAATTATTTTTAAGTAGAGAAGTAATCAGAGTTTTTAAGTAGAGAAGTAATAAAAGTTTTAAGTAGAGAAGTAATAATAATTTTTAAGTAGAGAAGTAATAATAATTTTTAAGTAGAGAAGTAATAAGAGTTTTTAAGTAGAGAAGTAATAATAATTTTTAAGAAGAGAAGTAATAGGAGTTTTTAAGTAGAGAAGTAATAAGAATTTTTAAGTAGAGAAGAAATAATAATTTTTAAGTAGAGCAGTAATAAGAGTTTTTAAGTAGAGAAGTAATAAATAAGAGTTTTTAAGTAGAGAAGTAATAATAATTTTTAAGTAGAGAAGTAATAACAATTTTTAAGTAGAGAATTAATAATAATTTTTAGGTAGAGAAGTAATAAGCGTTTTTAAGTAGAGAAGTAATAAGAATTTTTAAGTAGAGAAGTAGTAATATTTTATAAGTAGAGAAGTAATAAGTGTTTTTAAGTAGAGAAATAATAATAATTTTTTAGTAGAGCAGTAATAAGAGTTTTTATTTAGAGAAATAATAAATAAGAGTTTTTAAGTAGAGAAGTAATAATAATTGTTAAGTAGAGAAGTAATAGGAATTTTTAAGAAGAGAAGTGATAATAATTTTTAAGTAGAGAAGTATAAAGCGTTTTTAAGTAGAGAAGTAATAAGAATTTTTAAGGAGAGAAGTAATAAGAGTTTTTAAGTAGACAAGTAATAATATTTTTTAAGTAGAGAAGTAATAAGAGGTTTTAAGAAGAGAAGTAATAATATTTTTTAAGTAGAGAAGTAATAAGAGTTTTTAAGTAGAGAAGTAATAATAATTTTTAAGTAGAGAAGTAATAAGTTTTTAAGTAGAGAAGTATTAATTATTTTTAAGTAGAGAAGTAATCAGAGTTTTTAAGTAGAGAAGTAATAAAAGTTTTAAGTAGAGAAGTAATAATAATTTTTAAGTAGAGAAGTAATAATAATTTTTAAGTAGAGAAGTAATAAGAGTTTTTAAGTAGAGAAGTAATAAGAGTTTTTAAGTAGAGAAGTAATAATAATAATAAAAATTTTTAAGTAGAGAAGTAATAGGAGTTTTTAAGTAAAGAATAATAAAAGTTTTTAAGTAGAGAATTAATAATAATTTTTAAGTAGAGAAGTAATAAGAGTTTTTAAGTAGAGAAGTAAAAAGAATTTTTAGGTAGAGAAGTAATAATAATTTTTAAGTAGAGAAGTAGTAATATTTTTTAAGTAGAGAAGTAATAGGAGTTTTTAAGTAGAGAAGTAATATTAATTTTTAAGTAGAGAAGTAATAAGAGTTTTAAAGTAGAGAAGTAAAAAGAATTTTTAAGTAGAGAAGTAATAATCATTTTTAAGTAGAGAAGTAGTAATATTTTTAAGTAGAGAAGTAATAAGAGTTTTTAAGTAGAGAAGTAATAATAATTTTTAAGTAGAACAGTAATAAGAGTTTTTAAGTAGAGAAGTAATAAATAAGAGTTTTTAAGTAGTTTTTAACTAGAGAAGTAATAATAATTTTTAAGTAGAGAAATAATAAGAATTTTTAAGTCGAGAAGTAATAATAATTTTTAAGTAGAGAAGTACTAAGCTTTTTAAGTAGAGAAGTAATAAGAATTTTTAAATATAAAAGTAATAAGAGTTTTGAGTAGAGAAGTAATAAGAGTTATTAAGTAGAGACGTAGTAATATTTTTAAAGTAGAGAAGTAATAAGTTTAAGTAAAAAGTAATAATAATTTTAAGTAGAGACAGTAATAAGAGTTTAATAAGTCGGAAGAATAAAGAAATTTTCAAGTAAGTAGAGAAGTAATAAGAGTTTTTGAGTAGAGAAGTAATAAGAGTTATTAAGTAGAGAAGTAGTAATATTTTTAAAGTAGAGAAGTAATAAGAGTTTTTAAGTAAAAAAGTAATAATAATTTTTAAGTAGAGAAGTAATAAGAGTTTTTAAGTAGAGAAGTAATAAGAATTTTTAAGTAGAAAAGAAATAATAATTTTTAAGTAGAGCAGTAATAAGAGTTTTTAAGTAGAGAAGTAATAAATAAGAGTTTTAAGTAGAGAAGTAATAATAATTTTTAAGTAGAGAAATAATAAGAATTTTTAAGTCGAGAAGTAATAAGAGTTTTTAAGTAGAGAAGTAATAATATTTTTAAGTAGAGAAGTAATAAGAGTTTTTAAGTAGAGAAGTAATAATATTTTTTAAGTAGAGAAGTAATAAGAGTTTTTAAGTAGAGAAGTAATAATAATTTTTATGTAGAGAAGTAATAATAATTTTTAAGTAGAGAAGTAATAAGAGTTTTTAAGTAGAGAAGTAATAAGAGTTTTTAAGTAGAGAAGTAATAAGAATTTTTAAGTAGAGAAGTAATAATATTTTTTAAGTAGAAAAGTAGTAATATTTTTTAAGTAGAGAAGTAATAAGAGTTTTTAAGTAGAGAAGTAACAATAATTTTTAAGTAGAGAATTAATAAGAGTTTTTAAGTAAAAAAGTAATAAGAATTTTTAAGTAGAGAAGTAATAATATTTTTTAAGTAGAAAAGTAGTAATATTTTTTAAGTAGAGAAGTAATAAGAGTTTCTAAGTAGAGAAGTAACAATAATTTTTAAGTAGAGAATTAATAAGAGTTTTTAAGTAAAAAAGTAATAATAATTTCTAAGTAGAGAAGTAATAAGAGTTTTTAAGTAGAGAAGTAATAAGAATTTTTAAGGAGAGAAGTAATAAGAGTTTTTAAGTAGACAAGTAATAATATTTTTTAAGTAGAGAAGTAATAAGAGGTTTTAAGAAGAGAAGTGATAATATTTTTTATGTAGAGAAGTAATAAGAGTTTTTAAGTAGAGAAGTAATAATAATTTTTAAGTAGAGAAGTAATAAGTTTTTAAGTAGAGAATTATTAATTATTTTTAAGTTGAGAAGTAATCAGAGTTTTTAAGTAGAGAAGTAATAAGAGTTTTAAGTAGAGAAGTAATAATAATTTTTAAGTAGAGAAGTAATAATAATTTTTAAGTAGAGAAGTAATAAGAGTTTTTAAGTAGAGAAGTAATAAGAGTTTTTAAGTAGAGAAGTAATAATATTTTTTAAGTAGAGAAGTAATAAGAGTTTTTAAGTAGAGAAGTAATAATAATAATAATAATTTTTAAGTAGAGAAGTAATAGGAGTTTTTAAGTAGAGAATAATAAATGTTTTTAAGTAGAGAAGTAATAATAATTGTTAAGTAGAGGAGTAATAAGAGTTTTTAAGTAGAGAAGTAAAAAGAATTTTTAGGTAGAGAAGTAATAATAATTTTTAAGTAGAGAAGTAGTAATATTTTTTAAGTAGAGAAGTAATAGGAGTTTTTAAGTAGAGAAGTAATATTAATTTTTAAGTAGAGAAGTAATAATAATTTTTAAGTAGAGTAGTAATAAGAGTTTTTAAGTAGAGAAGTAATAAGAGTTTTAAGTAGAGAAGTAATAATAATTTTTAAGTAGAGAAGTAATAAGAGTTTTTAAGTAGAGAGGTAATAAGAGTTTTTAAGTAGAGAAGTAATAAGAGTTTTTAAGTAGAGAAGTAATAATATTTTTTAAGTAGAGAAGTAATAAGAGTTTTTAAGTAGAGAAGTAATAATAATAATAATAATAATTTTTAAGTAGAGAAGTAATGAGAGTTTTTAAGTAGAGATTAATAAAAGTTTTTAAGTAGAGAAGTAATAATAATTTTTAAGTAGAGAAGTAATAAGAGTTTTTAAGTAGAGAAGTAATAAGAATTTTTAAGTAGAGAAGTAATAATATTTTTTAAGTAGAAAAGTAGTAATATTTTTTAAGTAGAGAAGTAATAAGAGTTTTTAAGTAGAGAAGTAACAATAATTTTTAAGTAGAGAAATAATAAGAGTTTTTAAGTAGAGAAGTAATGATAATTTTTAAGAAGAGAAGTAATATGAGTTTTTAAGTAGAGAAGTAATGAGAATTTTTAAGTAGAGAAGAAATAATAATTTTTAAGTAGAGCAGTAATAGGGGTTTTTAAGTAGAGAAGTAATAAATAAGAGTTTTTAAGTAGAGAAGTAATAGTAATTTTTAAGTGGAGAAGTAATAACAATTTTTAAGTAGAGAATTAATAATAATTTTTAGGTAGAGAAGTAATAAGCGTTTTTAAGTAGAGAAGTAATAAGAATTTTTAAGTAGAGAAGTAGTAAGAGTTTTTAAGTAGAGAAGTGATAATAATTTTTAAGTAGAGAAGTAATAAGAGTTTTTAAGTAGAAAAGTAATAATAATTTTTAAGTAGAGAAGTAATAAGTCTTCAAGTAGAGAAGTAATAATAATTTTTAAGTAGAGAAGTAATAAGAGTTTTTAAGTAGAAAAGTAATAATAATTTTTAAGTAGAGAAGTAATAAGTCTTCAAGTAAAGAAGTAATAATATTTTTTAAGTAGAGAAGTAATAAGAGTTTTTAAGTAGACAAGTAATAAGAGTTTTTAAGTAGAGAAGTAATAATATTTTTTAAGTAAAGAAGTAATAAGAGTTTTTAAGTAAAGAAGTAATAATAATAATAATAATTTTTAAGTAAAGAAGTAATAAGAGTTTTTAAGTAGAGAATAATAAAAGTTTTTAAGTAGAGAAGTAATAATAATTTTTAAGTAGAGAAGTAATAAGAGTTTTTAGGTAGAGAAGTAATAGGAATTTTTAAGTAGAGAAGTAATAATAATTTTTAAGTAGAGAAGTAGTAATATTTTTTAAGTAGAGAAGTAATAAGAGTTTTTAAGTAGAGAAATAATAATAATTTTTTAGTAGAGCAGTAATAAGAGTTTTTATTTAAAGAAATAATAAATAAGAGTTTTTAAGTAGAGAAGTAATAATAATTGTTAAGTAGAGAAGTAATAGGAATTTTTAAGAAGAGAAGTCATAATAATTTTTAAGTAGAGAAGCATAAAGCGTTTTTAAGTAGAGAAGTAATAAGAATTTTTAAGGAGAGAAGTAATAAGAGTTTTTAAGTAGACAAGTAATAATATTTTTTAAGTAGAGAAGTAATAAGAGGTTTTAAGAAGAGAAGTAATAATATTTTTTATGTAGAGAAGTAATAAGAGTTTTTAAGTAGAGAAGTAATAATAATTTTTAAGTAGAGAAGTAATAAGTTTTTAAGTAGAGAAGTATTCATTATTTTTAAGTAGAGATGTGATCAGAGTTTTTAAGTAGAGAAGTAATAATAATAATAATAATTTTTAAGTAGAGAAGTAATAGGAGTTTTTAAGTAGATAATAATAAATGTTTTTAAGTAGAGAAGTAATAATAATTTTTAAGTAGAGAAGTAATAAGAGTTTTTAAGTAGAGAAGTAAAAAGAATTTTTAGGTAGAGAAGTAATAATAATTTTTAAGTAGAGAAGTAGTAATATTTTTTAAGTAGAGAAGTAATAGGAGTTTTTAAGTAGAGAAGTAATATTAATTTTTAAGTAGAGAAGTAATAAGAGTTTTAAAGTAGAGAAGCTAAAAGAATTTTTAAGTAGAGAAGTAATAATCATTTTTATGTAGAGAAGTAGTAATATTTTTAAGTAGAGAAGTAATAAGAGTTTTTAAGTATAGAAGTAATAATAATTTTTAAGTAGAGCAGTAATAAGAGTTTTTAAGTAGAGAAGTAATAAATAAGAGTTTTTAAGTAGTTTTTAACTAGAGAAGTAATAATAATTTTTAAGTAGAGAAATAATAAGAATTTTTAAGTCGAGAAGTAATAATAATTTTTAAGTAGAGAAGTACTAAGCTTTTTAAGTAGAGAAGTAATAAGAATTTTTAAATATAAAAGCAATAAGAGTTTTTAAGCAGAGAAGTAATAATAATTGTTAAGTAGAGAAGTAATAGGAATTTTTAAGAAGAGAAGTAATAATAATTTTTAAGTAGAGAAGTATAAAGCGTTTTTAAGTAAAGAAGTAATAAGAATTTTTAAGGAGAGAAGTAATAAGAGTTTTTAAGTAGACAAGTAATAATATTTTTTAAGTAGAGAAGTAATAAGAGGTTTTAAGAAGAGAAGTAATAATATTTTTTATGTAGAGAAGTAATAAGAGTTTTTAAGTAGAGAAGTAATAATAATTTTTAAGTAGAGAAGTAATAAGTTTTTAAGTAGAGAAGTATTCATTATTTTTAAGTAGAGATGTAATCAGAGTTTTTAAGTAGAGAAGTAATAAGAGTTTTAAGTAGAGAAGTAATAATAATTTTTAAGTAGAGAAGTAATAATAATTTTTAAGTAGAGAAGTAATAAGAGTTTTTAAGTAGAGAAGTAATAAGAGTTTTTAAGTAGAGAAGTAATAATATTTTTTAAGTAGAGAAGTAATAAGAGTTTTTAAGTAGAGAAGTAATAATAATAATAATAATTTTTAAGTAGAGAAGTAATAGGAGTTTTTAAGTAGAGAATAATAAATGTTTTTAAGTAGAGAAGTAATAATAATTTTTAAGTAGAGAAGTAATAAGAGTTTTTAAGTAGAGAAGTAAAAAGAATTTTTAGGTAGAGAAGTAATAATAATTTTTAAGTAGAGAAGTCGTAATATTTTTTAAGTAGAGAAGTAATAAGAGTTTTTAAGTAGAGAAGTAATAGGAATTTTTAAGTAGAGCAGTAATAAGAGTTTTTAAGTAGAGAAGTAAAAAATAAGAGTTTTTAAGTAGAGAAGTAATAATAATTTTTAAGTGGAGAAGTAATAACAATTTTTAAGTAGAGAATTGATAATAATTTTTAAGTAGAGAAATAATAAGCGTTTTTAAGTAGAGAAGTAATAAGCGTTTTTAAGTAGAGAAGTAATAAGAATTTTTAAGTAAAGAAGTAATAAGAGTTTTTCAGTAGAGAAGTAATAATAATTTTTTAGTAGAGAAGTAATAAGAGTTTTTAAGTAGAGAAGTAATAATAATTTTTAAGTAGAGAAGTAATAAGAGTTTTAAGTAGAGAAGTAATAAGGGTTTTTAAGTAGAAAAGTAATAATAATTTTTAAGTAGAGATGTAATAAGAGTTTTTAAGTAGAGAAGTAATAATAATTTTTAAATAGAGAAGTAATAAGAGTTTTTAAGTAGAGACGTAATAAGAGTTTTTAAGTTGAGAAATAATAATAATTTTTAAGTAGAGAAGTAATTAGAGTTTTTAGGTAGAGAAGTAATAATAATGTTTAAGTAGAGAAGTAATAAGAGTTTTAAGCAGAGAAGTAATAATAATTTTTAAGTAGAGAAGTAATAAGAGTTTTTAAGTAGAAAAGTAATAATAATTTTTAAGTAGAGAAGTAATAAGAGTTTTTAAGTAGAGAAGTAATAAGTTTTTAAGTAGAGAAGTAATAATTATTTTTAAGTAGAGAAGTAATAAGAGTTTTTAAGTAGAGAAATAATAAGAGTTTTAAGTAGAGAAGTAATAACAATTTTTAAGTAGGGAAGTAATAATAATTTTTAAGTAGAGAAGTAATAAGAGTTTTTAAGTAGAGAAGTAATAAGAGTTTTTAAGTAGAGAAGTAATAATATTTTTTAAGTAAAGAAGTAATAAGAATTTTTAAGTAGAGAAGTAATAAGAATTTTTAAGTAGAGAAGTAATAAGAGTTTTTAAGTAGAGAAGTAATAAGAGTTTTTAAGTAGAGAAGTAATAATAATTTTTAGGTAGAGAAGTAATAAGAGTTTTTAAGTAGAGAAGTAATAAGAGTTTTTAAGTAGAGAAGCAATAATAATATTTAAGTAGAGAAGTAATAAGAGTTTTTAAGTAGAGTAGTAATAATAATGATAATAATTTCTAAGTAGAGAGGTGATAAGAGTTTTTAAGTAGAGAAGTAATAATAATTTTTAAGTAGAGCAGTAATAAGAGTTTTTAAGTAGAGAAGTAATAAATAAGAGTTTTTAAGTAGAGAAGTAATAATAATTTTTAAGTAGAGAAATAATAAGAATTTTTAAGTCGAGAAGTAATAATAATTTTTAAGTAGAGAAGTACTAAGCCTTTTAAGTAGAGAAGTAATAAGAATTGTTAAATATAGAAGCAATAAGAGTTTTTAAGTAGAGAAGTAATAATATTTTTTAAATAGAGAAGTAATAAGAGTTTTTAAGTAGAAAAGTAATAATAATTTTTAAGTAGAGAAGTAATAAGAGTTTTTAAGTAAAGAAGTAATAGGAATTTTTAAGTAGAGAAGTAATAAGAAGTTTTAAGTAGAGAAGTAATAAGAGTTTTTAAGTAGAGAAGTAATAAGAATTTTTAAGTAGAGAAGTAATAATAATTTTTAAGTAGAGAAGTAATAAGCGTTTTTAAGTAGAGAAGCAATAAGAATTTTTAAGTAGAGAAGTAATAAAAGTTTTTGAGTAGAGAAGTAATAATAATTTTTAAGTAGAGAAGTAATAAGAATTTTTAAGTAGAGAAGTAATAATAATTTTTAAGTAGAGAATTAATAAGAGTTTTTAAGTAGAGAAGTAATAATAATTTTTAAGTAGAGAAGTAATAAGAGTTTTTAAGTAGAGAAGTAATAAGAATTTTTAAGTAGAGAAATAATAATAATTTTTAAGTAGAGAAGTAATAAGCGTTTTTAAGTAGAGAAGCAATAAGAATTTTTAAGTAGAGAAGTAATAAGAGTTTTTAAGTAGAGAAGTAGTAATATTTTTTAAATAGAGAAGTAATAAGAGTTTTTAAGTAGAGAAGTAATAATAATTTTTAAGTAGAGCAGTAATAAGAGTTTTTAAATAGAGAAGTAAAAAATAAGAGTTTTTAAGTAGAGAAGTAATAATAATTTTTAAGTGGAGAAGTAATAACAATTTTTAAGTAGAGAATTAATAATAATTTTTAAGTAGAGAAGTAATAAGCCTTTTTAAGTAGAGAAGTAATAAGAATTTTTAAGTAGAGAAGTAATAAGAGTTTTTACGTAGAGAAGTAATAATAATTTTTAAGTAGAGAAGTAATAAGAGTTTTTAAGTAGAGAAGTAATAATAATTTTTAAGTAGAGAAGAAATAAGAGTTTTAAGTAGAGAAGTAATAAGGGTTTTTAAGAAGAAAAGTAATAATAATTTTTGAGTAGAGAAGTAATAAGAGTTTTAAGTAGAGAAGTAATAAGAGTTTTTAAGTAGAGAAGTAGTAATATTTTTTAAGTAGAGAAGTAATAAGAGTTTTTAAGTAGAGAAGTAATAATAATTTTTAAGTAGAGAAGTAATAAGAGTTTTAAGCAGAGAAGTAATTATAATTTTTAAGTAGAGAAGTAATAAGAGTTTTTAAGTAGAAAAGTAATAATAATTTTTAAGTAGAGAAGTAATAAGAGTTTTTAAGTAGAGAAGTAATAAGTTTTTAAGTAGAGAAGTAATAATTATTTTTAAGTAGAGAAGTAATAAGAGTTTTTAAGTAGAGAAATAATAAGAGTTTTAAGTAGAGAAGTAATAACAATTTTTAAGTAGGGAAGTAATAATAATTTTTAAGTAGAGAAGTAATAAGAGTTTTTAAGTAGAGAAGTAATAAGAGTTTTTAAGTAGAGAAGTAATAATATTTTTTAAGTAAAGAAGTAATAAGAATTTTTAAATAGAGAAGTAATAAGAATTTTTAACTAGAGAAGTAATAAGAGTTTTTAAGTAGAGAAGTAATAAGAGTTTTTAAGTAGAGAAGTAATAATAATTTTTAAGTAGAGAAGTAATAAGAGTTTTTAAGTAGCGAAGTAATAAGAGTTTTTAAGTAGAGAAGCAATAATAATATTTAAGTAGAGAAGTAATAAGAGTTTTTAAGTAGAGTAGTAATAATAATGATAATAATTTCTAAGTAGAGAGGTGATAAGAGTTTTTAAGTAGAGAAGTAATAATAATTTTTAAGTAGAGCAGTAATAAGAGTTTTTAAGTAGAGAAGTAATAAATAAGAGTTTTTAAGTAGAGAAGTAATAATAATTTTTAAGTAGAGAAATAATAAGAATTTTTAAGTCGAGAAGTAATAATAAATTTTAAGTAGAGAAGTACTAAGCTTTTTAAGTAGAGAAGTAATAAGAATTTTTAAATATAGAAGCAATAAGAGTTTTTAAGTAGAGAAGTAATAATATTTTTTAAATAGAGAAGTAATAAGAGTTTTTAAGTAGAAAAGTAATAATAATTTTTAAGTAGAGAAGTAATAAGAGTTTTTAAGTAAAGAAGTAATAGGAATTTTTAAGTAGAGAAGTAATAAGAAGTTTTAAGTAGAGAAGTAATAAGAGTTTTCAGGTAGAGAAGTAATAAGAATTTTTAAGTAGAGAAGTAATAATAATTTTTAAGTAGAGAAGTAATAAGCGTTTTTAAGTAGAGAAGCAATAAGAATTTTTAAGTAGAGAAGTAATAAAAGTTTTTGAGTAGAGAAGTAATAATAATTTTTAAGTAGAGAAGTAATAAGAATTTTTAAGTAGAGAAGTAATAATAATTTTTAAGTAGAGAATTAATAAGAGTTTTTAAGTAGAGAAGTAATAATAATTTTTAAGTAGAGAAGTAATAAGAGTTTTTAAGTAGAGAAGTAATAAGAATTTTTAAGTAGAGAAATAATAATAATTTTTAAGTAGAGAAGTAATAAGCGTTTTTAAGTAGAGAAGCAATAAGAATTTTTAAGTAGAGAAGTAATAAGAGTTTTTAAGTAGAGAAGTAGTAATATTTTTTAGGTAGAGAAGTAATAAGAGTTTTTAAGTAGAGAAGTAATAATAATTTTTAAGTAGAGCAGTAATAAGAGTTTTTAAATAGAGAAGTAAAAAATAAGAGTTTTTAAGTAGAGAAGTAATAATAATTTTTAAGTGGAGAAGTAATAACAATTTTTAAGTAGAGAATTAATAATAATTTTTAAGTAGAGAAGTAATAAGCCTTTTTAAGTAGAGAAGTAATAAGAATTTTTAAGTAGAGAAGTAATAAGAGTTTTTAAGTAGAGAAGTAATAATAATTTTTAAGTAGAGAAGTAATAGGAGTTTTTAAGTAGAGAAGTAATAATAATTTTTAAGTAGAGAAGAAATAAGAGTTTTAAGTAGAGAAGTAATAAGGGTTTTTAAGTAGAAAAGTAATAATAATTTTTAAGTAGAGAAGTAATAAGAGTTTTAAGTAGAGAAGTAATAAGAGTTTTTAAGTAGAGAAGTAGTAATATTTTTTAAGTAGAGAAGTAATAAGAGTTTTTAAGTAGAGAAGTAATAATAATTTTTAAGTAGAGCAGTAATAAGAGTTTTTAAGTAGAGAAGTAAAAAATAAGAGTTTTTAAGTAGAGAAGTAATAATAATTTTTAAGTGGAGAAGTAATAACAATTTTTAAGTAGAGAAGTAATAATAATTTTTAAGTAGAGAAGAAATAAGAGTTTTAAGTAGAGAAGTAATAAGGGTTTTTAAGTAGAAAAGTAATAATAATTTTTAAGTAGAGAAGTAATAAGAGTTTTAAGTAGAGAAGTAATAAGGGTTTTTAAGTAGAAAAGTAATAATAATTTTTAAGTAGAGATGTAATAAGAGTTTTTAAGTAGAGAAGTAATAATAATTTTTAAATAGAGAAGTAATAAGAGTTTTTAAGTAGAGACGTAATAAGAGTTTTTAAGTAGAGAAATAATAATAATTTTTAAGTAGAGAAGTAATTAGAGTTTTTAAGTAGAGAAGTAATAATAATGTTTAAGTAGAGAAGTAATAAGAGTTTTAAACAGAGAAGTAATAATAATTTTTAAGTAGAGAAGTAATAAGAGTTTTTAAGTAGAAAAGTAATAATAATTTTTAAGTAGAGAAGTAATAAGAGTTTTTAAGTAGAGAAGTAATAAGTTTTTAAGTAGAGAAGTAATAATTATTTTTAAGTAGAGAAGTAATAAGAGTTTTTAAGTAGAGAAATAATAAGAGTTTTAAGTAGAGAAGTAATAACAATTTTTAAGTAGAGAAGTAATAAGAGTTTTTAAGTAGAGAAGTAATAAGAGTTTTTAAGTAGAGAAGTAATAATATTTTTTAAGTAAAGAAGTAATAAGAATTTTTAAGTAGAGAAGTAATAAGAATTTTTAAGTAGAGAAGTAATAAGAGTTTTTAAGTAGAGAAGTAATAAGAGTTTTTAAGTAGAGAAGTAATAATAATTTTAAGTAGAGAAGTAATAAGAGTTTTTAAGTAGAGAAGTAATAAGAGTTTTTAAGTAGAGAAGTAATAATAATTTTTAAGTAGAGAAGTAATAAGAGTTTTTAAGTAGAGTAGTAATAATAATGATAATAATTTCTAAGTAGAGAGGTGATAAGAGTTTTTAAGTAGAGAAGTAATAATAATTTTTAAGTAGAGCAGTAATAAAAGTTTTTAAGTAGAGAAGTAATAAATAAGAGTTTTTAAGTAGAGAAGTAATAATAATTTTTAAGTGGAGAAGTAATAACAATTTTTAAGTAAAGAATTAATAATTATTTTTAAGTAGAGAAGTAATAAGCGTTTTTAAGTAGAGAAGTAATAAGAATTTTTAAGTAGAGAAGTAATAAGAGTTTTTAAGTAAAGAAGTAATAGGAATTTTTAAGTAGACAAGTAATAAGAAGTTTTAAGTAGAGAATTAATAAGAGTTTTTAAGTAGAGAAGTAATAAGAATTTTTAAGTAGAGAAGTAATAATAATTTTTAAGTAGAGAAGTAATAGGAGTTTTTAAGTAGAGAAGTAATAAGAGTTTTTAAGTAGAGAAGTAATTATAATTTTTAAGTAGAGCAGTAATAAAAGTTTTTAAGTAGATAAATAATAAATAAGAGTTTTTAAGTAGAGAAGTAATAATAATTTTTAAGTAGAGAAGTAAAAAGAATTTTTAAGAAGAGAAGTAATAATAATTTTTAAGTAGAGAAGTAATAAGCGTTTTTAAGTAAAGAGATAATAGGAATTTTTAAGTAGAGAAGTAATAAGAGTTTTTAAGTAGAGAAGTAATAATATTTTTAGGTAGAGAAGTAATAAGAGTTTTTAAGTAGAGAAGTAATAATATTTTTTAAGTAGAGAAGTAATAATAATTTTTAAGTAGAGAAGAAATAAGAGTTTTAAGTAGAGAAGTAATAAGGGTTTTTAAGTAGAAAAGTAATAATAATTTTTAAGTAGAGAAGTAATAAGAGTTTTAAGTAGAGAAGTAATAAGAGTTTTTAAGTAGAGAAGTAGTAATATTTTTTAAATAGAGAAGTAATAAGAGTTTTTAAGTAGAGAGGTAATAATAATTTTTAAGTATAGCAGTAATAAGAGTTTTTAAGTAGAGAAGTAAAAAATAAGAGTTTTTAAGTAGAGAAGTAATAATAATTTTTAAGTGGAGTAGTAATAACAATTTTTAAGTAGAGAATTAATAATAATTTTTAAGTAGAGAAATAATAAGCGTTTTTAAGTAGAGAAGTAATAAGCGTTTTTAAGTAGAGAAGTAATAAGAATTTTTAAGTAAAGAAGTAATAAGAGTTTTTCAGTAGAGAAGTAATAATAATTTTTTAGTAGAGAAGTAATAAGAGTTTTTAAGTAGAGAAGTAATAATAATTTTTAAGTAGAGAAGTAATAAGAGTTTTAAGTAGAGAAGTAATAAGGGTTTTTAAGTAGAAAAGTAATAATAATTTTTAAGTAGAGATGTAATAAGAGTTTTTAAGTAGAGAAGTAATAATAATTTTTAAATAGAGAAGTAATAAGAGTTTTTAAGTAGAGACGTAATAAGAGTTTTTAAGTAGAGAAATAATAATAATTTTTAAGTAGAGAAGTAATTAGAGCTTTTAAGTAGAGAAGTAATAATAATGTTTAAGTAGAGAAGTAATAAGAGTTTTAAGCAGAGAAGTAATAATAATTTTTAAGTAGAGAAGTAATAAGTGTTTTTAAGTAGAAAAGTAATAATAATTTTTAAGAAGAGAAGTAATAAGAGTTTTTAAGTAGAGAAGTAATAAGTTTTTAAGTAGAGAAGTAATAATTATTTTTAAGTAGAGAAGTAATAAGAGTTTTTAAGTAGAGAAATATTAAGAGTTTTAAGTAGAGAAGTAATAACAATTTTTAAGTAGAGAAGTAATAAGAGTTTTTAAGTAGAGAAGTAGTAAGAGTTTTTAAGTAGAGAAGTAATAATATTTTTTAAGTAAAGAAGTAATAAGAATTTTTAAATAGAGAAGTAATAAGAATTTTTAAGTAGAGAAGTAATAAGAGTTTTTAAGTAGAGAAGTAATAAGAGTTTTTAAGTAGAGAAGTAATAATAATTTTTAAGTAGAGAAGTAATAAGAGTTTTTAAGTAGAGAAGTAATAAGAGTTTTTAAGTAGAGAAGTAATAATAATTTTTAAGTAGAGAAGTAATAAGAGTTTTTAAGTAGAGTAGTAATAATAATGATAATAATTTCTAAGTAGAGAGGTGATAAGAGTTTTTAAGTAGAGAAGTAATAATAATTTTTAAGTAGAGCAGTAATAAAAGTTTTTAAGTAGAGAAGTAATAAATAAGAGTTTTTAAGTAGAGAAGTAATAATAATTTTTAAGTGGAGAAGTAATAACAATTTTTAAGTAGAGAATTATTAATTATTTTTAAGTAGAGAAGTAATAAGCGTTTTTAAGTAGAGAAGTAATAAGAATTTTTAAGTAGAGAAGTAATAAGAGTTTTTAAATAAAGAAGTAATAGGAATTTTTAAGTAGACAAGTAATAAGAAGTTTTTAGTAGAGAAGTAATAAGAGTTTTTAAGTAGAGAAGTAATAAGAATTTTTAAGTAGAGAAGTAATAATAATTTTTAAGTAGAGAAGTAATAGGAGTTTTTAAGTAGAGAAGTAATAAGAGTTTTTAAGTAGAGAAGTAATAATAATTTTTAAGTAGAGAAGTAAAAAGAATTTTTAAGAAGAGAAGTAATAATAATTTTTAAGTAGAGAAGTATTAAGCGTTTTTAAGTAAAGAAATAATAGGAATTTTTAAGTAGAGAAGTAATAAGAGTTTTTAAGTAGAGAAGTAATAATATTTTTAGGTAGAGAAGTAATAAGAGTTTTTAAGTAGAGAAGTAATAATATTTTTTAAGTAGAGAAGTAATAAGAGTTTTAAGTAGAGAAGTAATAAGAGTTTTTAAGTAGAGAAGTAATAATCATTTTTAATTAGAGAAGTAATAAGAGTTTTTAAGTAGAGAAGTAACAAGAGTTTTAAGTAGAGAAGTAATAATAATTTTTAAGTAGAGAAGTAATAATAATTTTTAAGTAGAGAAGTAATAAGAGTTTTTAAGTAGAGAAGTAGTAATATTTTTTAAGTAGAGAAGTAATAAGAGTTTTTAAGTAGAGAAGAAATAATAATTTTTAAGTAGAGCAGTAATAAGAGTTTTTAAGTAGAGAAGTAAAAAATAAGAGTTTTTAAGTAGAGAAGTAATAATAATTTTTAAGTGGAGAAGTAATAACAATTTTTAAGTAGAGAATTAATAATAATTTTTAAGTAGAGAAATAATAAGCGTTTTTAAGTAGAGAAGTAATAAGCGTTTTTAAGTAGAGAAGTAATAAGAATTTTTAGGTAAAGAAGTAATAAGAGTTTTTCAGTAGAGAAGTAATAATAATTTTTTAGTAGAGAAGTAATAAGAGTTTTTAAGTAGAGAAGTAATAATAATTTTTAAGTAGAGAAGTAATAAGAGTTTTAAGTAGAGAAGTAATAAGGGTTTTTAAGTAGAGAAGTAATAATAATTTTTAAGTAGAGATGTAATAAGAGTTTTTAAGTAGAGAAGTAATAATAATTTTTAAATAGAGAAGTAATAAGAGTTTTTAAGTAGAGACGTAATAAGAGTTTTTAAGTAGAGAAATAATAATAATTTTTAAGTAGAGAAGTAATTAGAGTTTTTAAGTAGAGAAGTAATAATAATGTTTAAGTAGAGAAGTAATAAGAGTTTTAAGCAGAGAAGTAATAATAATTTTTAAGTAGAGAAGAAATAAGAGTTTTTAAGTAGAAAAGTAATAATAATTTTTAAGTAGAGAAGTAATAAGAGTTTTTAAGTAGAGAAGTAATAAGTTTTTAAGTAGAGAAGTAATAATTATTTTTAAGTAGAGAAGTAATAAGAGTTTTTAAGTAGAGAAATAATAAGAGTTTTAAGTAGAGAAGTAATAACAATTTTTAAGTAGAGAAGTAATAAGAGTTTTTAGGTAGAGAAGTAATAAGAGTTTTTAAGTAGAGAAGTAATAATATTTTTTATGTAGAGAAGTAATAATATTTTTTAAGTAAAGAAGTAATAAGAATTTTTAAGTAGAGAAGTAATAAGAATTTTTAAGTAGAGAAGTAATAAGAGTTTTTAAGTAGAGAAGTAATAAGAGTTTTTAAGTAGAGAAGTAATAATAATTTTTAAGTAGAGAAGTAATAAGAGTTTTTAAGTAGAAAAGTAATAAGAGTTTTTAAGTAGAGAAGTAATAATAATTTTTAAGTAGAGAAGTAATAATAATGATAATAATTTTTAAATAGAGAGGTGATAAGAGTTTTTAAGTAGAGAAGTAATAATAATTTTTAAGTAGAGCAGTAATAAGAGTTTTTAAGTAAAGAAGTAATAGGAATTTTTAAGTAGACAAGTAATAAGAAGTTTTAAGTAGAGAAGTAATAAGAGTTTTTAAGTAGAGAAGTAATAAGAATTTTTAAGTAGAGAAGTAATAATAATTTTTAAGTTGAGAAGTAATAGGAGTTTTTAAGTAGAGAAGTAATAAGAGTTTTTAAGTAGAGAAGTAATAATAATTTTTAAGTAGAGCAGTAATAAAAGTTTTTAAGTAGATAAGTAATAAATAAGAGTTTTTAAGTAGAGAAGTAATAATAATTTTTAAGTAGAGAAGTAAAAAGAATTTTTAAGAAGAGAAGTAATAATAATTTTTAAGTAGAGAAGTAATAAGCGTTTTTAAGTAAAGAAATAATAGGAATTTTTAAGTAGAGAAGTAATAAGAGTTTTTAAGTAGAGAAGTAATAATATTTTTAGGTAGAGAAGTAATAAGAGTTTTTAAGTAGAGAAGTAATAATATTTTTTAAGTAGAGAAGTAATAAGAGTTTTTAAGTAGAGAAGTAATAAGAGTTTTTAAGTAGAGAAGTAATAATCATTTTTAATTAGAGAAGTAATAAGTGTTTTTAAGTAGAGAAGTAACAAGAGTTTTAAGTAGAGAAGTAATAATAATTTTTAAGTAGAGAAGTAATAATAATTTTTAAGTAGAGAAGTAATAAGAGTTTTTAAGTAGAGAAGTAGTAATATTTTTTAAGTAGAGAAGTAATAAGAGTTTTCAGGTAGAGAAGTAATAATAATTTTTAAGTAGAGCAGTAATAAGAGTTTTTAAGTAGAGAAGTAAAAAATAAGAGTTTTTAAGTAGAGAAGTAATAATAATTTTTAAGTGGAGAAGTAATAACAATTTTTAAGTATAGAATTAATAATAATTTTTAAGTAGAGAAATAATAAGCGTTTTTAAGTAGAGAAGTAATAAGCGTTTTTAAGTAGAGAAGTAATAAGAATTTTTAGGTAAAGAAGTAATAGGAGTTTTTCAGTAGAGAAGTAATAATAATTTTTTAGTAGAGAAGTAATAAGAGTTTTTAAGTAGAGAAGTAATAATAATTTTTAAGTAGAGAAGTAATAAGAGTTTTAAATAGAGAAGTAATAAGGGTTTTTAAGTAGAGAAGTAATAATAATTTTTAAGTAGAGATGTAATAAGAGTTTTTAAGTAGAGAAGTAATAATAATTTTTAAATAGAGAAGTAATAAGAGTTTTTAAGTAGAGACGTAATAAGAGTTTTTAAGTAGAGAAATAATAATAATTTTTAAGTAGAGATGTAATTAGAGTTTTTAAGTAGAGAAGTAATAATAATGTTTAAGTAGAGAAGTAATAAGAGTTTTAAGCAGAGAAGTAATAATAATTTTTAAGTAGAGAAGTAATAAGAGTTTTTAAGTAGAAAAGTAATAATAATTTTTAAGTAGAGAAGTAATAAGAGTTTTTAAGTAGAGAAGTAATAAGTTTTTAAGTAGAGAAGTAATAATTGTTTTTAAGTAGAGAAGTAATAAGAGTTTTTAAGTAGAGAAATAATAAGAGTTTTAAGTAGAGAAGTAATAACAATTTTTAAGTAGAGAAGTAATAATAATTTTTAAGTAGAGAAGTAATAAGAGTTTTTAAGTAGAGAAGTAATAAGAGTTTTTATGTAGAGAAGTAATAATATTTTTTAAGTAAAGAAGTAATAAGAATTTTTAAGTAGAGAAGTAATAAGAATTTTTAAGTAGAGAAGTAATAAGAGTTTTTAAGTAGAGAAGTAATAATAATGATAATAATTTTTAAGTAGAGAAGTGATAAGAGTTTTTAAGTAGAAAAGTAATATTAATTTTTAAGTAGAGCAGTAATAAGAATTTTTAAGTAGAGAAGTAATAAATAAGAGTTTTTAAGTAGAGAAGTAATGATAATTATTAAGTAGAGAAATAATAGGAATTTTTAAGTCGAGAAGTAATAATAATTTTTAAGTAGAGAAGTACTAAGCTTTTTAAGTAGAGAAGTAATAAGAATTTTTAAATATAGAAGCAATAAGAGTTTTTAAGAAGAGAAGTAATAATATTTTTTAAATAGAGAAGTAATAAGAGCTTTTAAGTAGAAAAGTAATAATAATTTTTAAGTAGAGAAGTAATAAGAGTTTTTAAGTAAAGAAGTAATAGGAATTTTTAGGTAGACAAGTAATAAGAAGTTTTAAGTAGAGAAGTAATAAGAGTTTTTAAGTAGAGAAGTAATAAGAATTTTTAAGTAGAGAAGTAATAATAATTTTTAAGTAGAGAAGTAATAAGCGTTTTTAAGTAGAGAAGCAATAAGAATTTTTAAGTAGAGAAGTAATAAGAGTTTTTAAGTAGAGAAGTAGTAATATTTTTTAAGTAGAGAAGTAATAAGAGTTTTTAAGTAGAGAAGTAATAATAATTTTTAAGTAGAGCAGTAATAAGAGTTTTTAAATAGAGAAGTAAAAAATAAGAGTTTTTAAGTAGAGAAGTAATAATAATTTTTAAGTGGAGAAGTAATAACAATTTTTAAGTAGAGAATTAATAATAATTTTTAAGTAGAGAAGTAATAAGCCTTTTTAAGTAGAGAAGTAATAAGAATTTTTAAGTAGAGAAGTAATAAGAGTTTTTAAGTAGAGAAGTAATAATAATTTTTAAGTAGAGAAGTAATAAGAGTTTTTAAGTAGAGAAGTAATAATAATTTTTAAGTAGAGAAGTAATAAGAGTTTTAAGTAGAGAAGTAATAAGGGTTTTTAAGTAGAAAAGTAATAATAATTTTTAAGTAGAGAAGTAATAAGAGTTTTAAGTAGAGAAGTAATAAGAGTTTTTAAGTAGAGAAGTAGTAATATTTTTTAAGTAGAGAAGTATTAAGAGTTTTTAAGTAGAGAAGTAATAATAATTTTTAAGTAGAGCAGTAATAAGAGTTTTTAAGTAGAGAAGTAAAAAATAAGAGTTTTTAAGTAGAGAAGTAATAATAATTTTTAAGTGGAGAAGTAATAACAATTTTTAAGTAGAGAATTAATAATAATTTTTAAGTAGAGAAATAATAAGCGTTTTTAAGTAGAGAAGTAATAAGCGTTTTTAAGTAGAGAAGTAATAAGAATTTTTAAGTAAAGAAGTAATAAGAGTTTTTCAGTAGAGAAGTAATAATAATTTTTTAGTAGAGAAGTAATAAGAGTTTTTAAGTAGAGAAGTAATAATAATTTTTAAATAGAGAAGTAATAAGAGTTTTTAAGTAGAGACGTAATAAGAGTTTTTAAGTAGAGAAATAATAATAATTTTTAAGTAGAGATGTAATTAGAGTTTTTAAGTAGAGAAGTAATAATAATGTTTAAGTAGAGAAGTAATAAGAGTTTTAAGCAGAGAAGTAATAATAATTTTTAAGTAGAGAAGTAATAAGAGTTTTTAAGTAGAAAAGTAATAATAATTTTTAAGTAGAGAAGTAATAAGAGTTTTTAAGTAGAGAAGTAATAAGTTTTTAAGTAGAGAAGTAATAATTGTTTTTAAGTAGAGAAGTAATAAGAGTTTTTAAGTAGAGAAATAATAAGAGTTTTAAGTAGAGAAGTAATAACAATTTTTAAGTAGAGAAGTAATAATAATTTTTAAGTAGAGAAGTAATAAGAGTTTTTAAGTAGAGAAGTAATAAGAGTTTTTATGTAGAGAAGTAATAATATTTTTTAAGTAAAGAAGTAATAAGAATTTTTAGGTAGAGAAGTAATAAGAATTTTTAAGTAGAGAAGTAATAAGAGTTTTTAAGTAGAGAAGTAATAAGAGTTTTTAAGTAGAGAAGTAATAATAATTTTTAAGTAGAGAAGTAATAAGAGTTTTTAAGTAGAGAAGTAATAAGAGTTTTTAAGTAGAGAAGTAATAATAATTTTTAAGTAGAGAAGTAATAAGAGTTTTTAAGTAGAGAAGTAATAATAATGATAATAATTTTTAAGTAGAGAGGTGATAAGAGTTTTTAAGTAGAGAAATAATAATAATTTTTAGGTAGAGCAATAATAAGAGTTTTTAAGTAGAGAAGTAATAAATAAGAGTTTTTAAGTAGAGAAGTAATAATAATTTTTAAGTAGAGCAATAATAAGAATTTTTAAGTCGAGAAGTAATAATAATTTTTAAGTAGAGAAGTACTAAGCTTTTTAAGTAGAGAAGTAATAAGAATTTTTAAATATAGAAGCAATAAGAGTTTTTAAGTAGAGAAGTAATAATATTTTTAATAGAGAAGTAATAAGAGTTTTAAGTAGAAAAGTAATAATAATTTTAAGTAGAGAAGTAATAAGAGTTTTAAGTAAAGAAGTAATAGTATTTTTAAGTAGAGAAGTAATAAGAAGTTTTAAGTAGAGAAGTAATAAGAGTTTTAAGTAGAGAAGTAATAAGAATTTTTAAGTAGAGAAGTAATAATAATTTTTAAGTAGAGAAGTAATAAGCGTTTTTAAGTAGAGAAGCAATAAGAATTTTAAGTAGAGAAGTAATAAAAGTTTTTGAGTAGAGAAGTAATAATAATTTTTAAGTAGAGAAGTAATAAGAATTTTTAAGTAGAGAAGTAATAATAATTTTTAAGTAGAGAATTAATAAGAGTTTTTTAAGTAGAGAAGTAATAATATATTTTAAGTAGAGAAGTAATAAGAGTTTTTAAGTGGAGAAGTAATAATAATTTTTAAGTAGAGAAGTAATAAGAGTTTTTAAGTAGAGAAGTAATAATAATGATAATAATTTTTAAGTAGAGAAGTGATAAGAGTTTTTAAGTAGAAAAGTAATATTAATTTTTAGGTAGAGCAGTAATAAGAATTTTTAAGTAGAGAAGTAATAAATAAGAGTTTTTAAGTAGAGAAGTAATGATAATTATTAAGTAGAGAAATAATAGGAATTTTTAAGTCGAGAAGTAATAATAATTTTTAAGTAGAGAAGTACTAAGCTTTTTAAGTAGAGAAGTAATAAGAATTTTTAAATATAGAAGCAATAAGAGTTTTTAAGTAGAGAAGTAATAATATTTTTTAAATAGAGAAGTAATAAGAGTTTTTAAGTAGAAAAGTAATAATAATTTTTAAGTAGAGAAGTAATAAGAGTTTTTAAGTAAAGAAGTAATAGGAATTTTTAAGTAGACAAGTAATAAGAAGTTTTAAGTAGAGAAGTAATAAGAGTTTTTAAGTAGAGAAGTAATAAGAATTTTTAAGTAGAGAAGTAATATAAATTTTTAAGTAGAGAAGTAATAAGCGTTTTTAAGTAGAGAAGTAATAATAATTTTTAAGTAGAGAAGTAATAAGAGTTTTTAAGTAGAGAAGTAATAATAATGATAATAATTTTTAAGTAGAGAGGTGATAAGAGTTTTTAAGTAGAGAAGTAATAATAATTTTTAGGTAGAGCAATAATAAGAGTTTTTAAGTAGAGAAGTAATAAATAAGAGTTTTTAAGTAGAGAAGTAATAATAATTTTTAAGTAGAGCAATAATAAGAATTTTTAAGTCGAGAAGTAATAATAATTTTTAAGTAGAGAAGTACTAAGCTTTTTAAGTAGAGAAGTAATAAGAATTTTAAATATAGAAGCAATAAGAGTTTTTAAGTAGAGAAGTAATAATATTTTTTAAATAGAGAAGTAATAAGAGTTTTTAAGTAGAAAAGTAATAATAATTTTTAAGTAGAGAAGTAATAAGAGTTTTTAAGTAAAGAAGTAATAGTAATTTTTAAGTAGAGAAGTAATAAGAAGTTTAAGTAGAGAAGTAATAAGAGTTTTTAAGTAGAGAAGTAATAAGAATTTTTAAGTAGAGAAGTAATAATAATTTTTAAGTAGAGAAGTAATAAGCGTTTTTAAGTAGAGAAGCAATAAGAATTTTAAGTAGAGAAGTAATAAAAGTTTTTGAGTAGAGAAGTAATAATAATTTTTAAGTAGAGAAGTAATAAGAATTTTTAAGTAGAGAAGTAATAATAATTTTTAAGTAGAGAATTAATAAGAGTTTTTAAGTAGAGAAGTAATAATATATTTTAAGTAGAGAAGTAATAAGAGTTTTTAAGTAGAGAAGTAATAATAATTTTTAAGTAGAGAAGTAATAAGAGTTTTTAAGTAGAGAAGTAATAATAATGATAATAATTTTTAAGTAGAGAAGTGATAAGAGTTTTTAAGTAGAAAAGTAATATTAATTTTTAGGTAGAGCAGTAATAAGAATTTTTAAGTAGAGAAGTAATAAATAAGAGTTTTTAAGTAGAGAAGTAATGATAATTATTAAGTAGAGAAATAATAGGAATTTTTAAGTCGAGAAGTAATAATAATTTTTAAGTAGAGAAGTACTAAGCTTTTTAAGTAGAGAAGTAATAAGAATTTTTAAATATAGAAGCAATAAGAGTTTTTAAGTAGAGAAGTAATAATATTTTTTAAATAGAGAAGTAATAAGAGTTTTTAAGTAGAAAAGTAATAATAATTTTTAAGTAGAGAAGTAATAAGAGTTTTTAAGTAAAGAAGTAATAGGAATTTTTAAGTAGACAAGTAATAAGAAGTTTTAAGTAGAGAAGTAATAAGAGTTTTTAAGTAGAGAAGTAATAAGAATTTTTAAGTAGAGAAGTAATAATAATTTTTAAGTAGAGAAGTAATAAGCGTTTTTAAGTAGAGAAGTAATAATAATTTTTAAGTAGAGAAGTAATAAGAGTTTTTAAGTAGAGAAGTAATAATAATGATAATAATTTTTAAGTAGAGAGGTGATAAGAGTTTTTAAGTAGAGAAGTAATAATAATTTTTAGGTAGAGCAATAATAAGAGTTTTTAAGTAGAGAAGTAATAAATAAGAGTTTTTAAGTAGAGAAGTAATAATAATTTTTAAGTAGAGCAATAATAAGAATTTTTAAGTCGAGAAGTAATAATAATTTTTAAGTAGAGAAGTACTAAGCTTTTTAAGTAGAGAAGTAATAAGAATTTTTAAATATAGAAGCAATAAGAGTTTTTAAGTAGAGAAGTAATAATATTTTTTAAATAGAGAAGTAATAAGAGTTTTTAAGTAGAAAAGTAATAATAATTTTTAAGTAGAGAAGTAATAAGAGTTTTTAAGTAAAGAAGTAATAGTAATTTTTAAGTAGAGAAGTAATAAGAAGTTTTAAGTAGAGAAGTAATAAGAGTTTTTAAGTAGAGAAGTAATAAGAATTTTTAAGTAGAGAAGTAATAATAATTTTTAAGTAGAGAAGTAATAAGCGTTTTTAAGTAGAGAAGCAATAAGAATTTTTAGGTAGAGAAGTAATAAAAGTTTTTGAGTAGAGAAGTAATAATAATTTTTAAGTAGAGAAGTAATAAGAATTTTTAAGTAGAGAAGTAATAATAATTTTTAAGTAGAGAATTAATAAGAGTTTTTAAGTAGAGAAGTAATAATATATTTTAAGTAGAGAAGTAATAAGAGTTTTTAAGTAGAGAAGTAATAATAATTTTTAAGTAGAGAAGTAATAAGAGTTTTTAAGTAGAGAAGTAATAATAATGATAATAATTTTTAAGTAGAGAAGTGATAAGAGTTTTTAAGTAGAAAAGTAATATTAATTTTTAGGTAGAGCAGTAATAAGAATTTTTAAGTAGAGAAGTAATAAATAAGAGTTTTTAAGTAGAGAAGTAATGATAATTATTAAGTAGAGAAATAATAGGAATTTTTAAGTCGAGAAGTAATAATAATTTTTAAGTAGAGAAGTACTAAGCTTTTTAAGTAGAGAAGTAATAAGAATTTTTAAATATAGAAGCAATAAGAGTTTTTAAGTAGAGAAGTAATAATATTTTTTAAATAGAGAAGTAATAAGAGTTTTTAAGTAGACAAGTAATAAGAAGTTTTAAGTAGAGAAGTAATAAGAGTTTTTAAGTAGAGAAGTAATAAGAATTTTTAAGTAGAGAAGTAATAATAATTTTTAAGTAGAGAAGTAATAAGCGTTTTTAAGTAGAGAAGCAATAAGAATTTTTAAGTAGAGAAGTAATAAGAGTTTTTAAGTAGAGAAGTAGTAATATTTTTTAAGTAGAGAAGTAATAAGAGTTTTGAAGTAGAGAAGTAATAATAATTTTTAAGTAGAGCAGTAATAAGAGTTTTTAAATAGAGAAGTAAAAAATAAGAGTTTTTAAGTAGAGAAGTAATAATAATTTTTAAGTGGAGAAGTAATAACATTTTTTAAGTAGAGAATTAATAATAATTTTTAAGTAGAGAAGTAATAAGCCTTTTTAAGTAGAGAAGTAATAAGCCTTTTTAAGTAGAGAAGTAATAAGAATTTTTAAGTAGAGAAGTAATAGGAGTTTTTAAGTAGAGAAGTAATAATAATTTTTAAGTAGAGAAGTAATAAGAGTTTTTAAGTAGAGAAGTAATAATAATTTTTAAGTAGAGAAGTAATAAGAGTTTTAAGTAGAGAAGTAATAAGGGTTTTTAAGTAGAAAAGTAATAATAATTTTTAAGTAGAGAAGTAATAAGAGTTTTAAGTAGAGAAGTAATAAGAGTTTTTAAGTAGAGAAGTAGTAATATTTTTTAAGTAGAGAAGTATTAAGAGTTTTTAAGTAGAAAAGTAATAATAATTTTTAAGTAGAGCAGTAATAAGAGTTTTTAAGTAGAGAAGTAAAAAATAAGAGTTTTTAAGTAGAGAAGTAATAATAATTTTTAAGTGGAGAAGTAATAACAATTTTTAAGTAGAGAATTATTAATAATTTTTAAGTAGAGAAATAATAAGCGTTTTTAAGTAGAGAAGTAATAAGCGTTTTTAAGTAGAGAAGTAATAAGAATTTTTAAGTAAAGAAGTAATAAGAGTTTTTCAGTAGAGAAGTAATAATAATTTTTTAGTAGAGAAGTAATAAGAGTTTTTAAGTAGAGAAGTAATAATAATTTTTAAGTAGAGAAGTAATAAGAGTTTTAAGTAGAGAAGTAATAAGGGTTTTTAAGTAGAAAAGTAATAATAATTTTTAAGTAGAGATGTAATAAGAGTTTTTAAGTAGAGAAGTAATAATAATTTTTAAATAGAGAAGTAATAAGAGTTTTTAAGTAGAGACGTAATAAGAGTTTTTAAGTAGAGAAATAATAATAATTTTTAAGTAGAGAAGTAATTAGAGTTTTTAAGTAGAGAAGTAATAATAATTTTTAAGTAGAGAAGTAATAAGAGTTTTTAAGTAGAGAAGTAATAATAATTTTTAAGTAGAGAAGTAATAAGAGTTTTAAGTAGAGAAGTAATAAGGGTTTTTAAGTAGAAAAGTAATAATAATTTTTAAGTAGAGAAGTAATAAGAGTTTTAAGTAGAGAAGTAATAAGAGTTTTTAAGTAGAGAAGTAGCAATATTTTTTAAGTAGAGAAGTAATAATAATTTTTAAGTAGAGCAGTAATAAGAGTTTTTAAGTAGAGAAGTAAAAAATAAGAGTTTTTAAGTAGAGAAGTAATAATAATTTTTAAGTGGAGAAGTAATAACAATTTTTAAGTAGAGAATTAATAATAATTTTTATTTAGAGAAATAATAAGCGTTTTTAAGTAGAGAAGTAATAAGCGTTTTTAAGTAGAGAAGTAATAAGAATTTTTAAGTAAAGAAGTAATAAGAGTTTTTCAGTAGAGAAGTAATAATAATTTTTTAGTAGAGAAGTAATAAGAGTTTTTAAGTAGAGAAGTAATATTAATTTTTAAGTAGAGAAGTAATAAGAGTTTTAAGTAGAGAAGTAATAAGGGTTTTTAAGTAGAAAAGTAATAATAATTTTTAAGTAGAGATGTAATAAGAGTTTTTAAATAGAAAAGTAATAATAATTTTTAAATAGAGAAGTAATAAGAGTTTTTAAGTAGAGACGTAATAAGAGTTTTTAAGTAGAGAAATAATAATAATTTTTAAGTAGAGAAGTAATTAGAGTTTTTAAGTAGAGAAGTAATAATAATGTTTAAGTAGAGAAGTAATAAGAGTTTTAAGCAGAGAAGTAATAATAATTTTTAAGTAGAGAAGTAATAAGAGTTTTTAAGTAGAAAAGTAATAATAATTTTTAAGTAGAGAAGTAATAAGAGTTTTTAAGTAGAGAAGTAATAAATTTTTAAGTAGAGAAGTAATAATTATTTTTAAGTAGAGAAGTAATAAGAGTTTTTAAGTAGAGAAATAATAAGAGTTTTAAGTAGAGAAGTAATAACAATTTTTAAGTAGAGAAGTAATAATAATTTTTAAGTAGAGAAGTAATAAGCGTTTTTAAGTAGAGAAGAAATAAGAGTTTTTAAGTAGAGAAGTAATAATAATTTTTAAGTAGAGAAGTAATAAGAGTTTTTAAGTAGAGAAGTAATAATAATGATAATAATTTTTAAGTAGAGAAGTGATAAGAGTTTTTAAGTAGAGAAGTAATAATAATTTTTAAGTAGAGCAGTAATAAGAGTTTTTAAGTACAGAAGTAATAAATAAGAGTTTTTAAGTAGTGAAGTAATAATAATTTTTAAGTAGAGAAATAATAAGAATTTTTAAGTCGAGAAGTAATAATAATTTTTAAGTAGAGAAGTACTAAGCTTTTTAAGTAGAGAAGTAATAAGAATTTTTAAATATAGAAGCAATAAGAGTTTTTAAGTAGAGAAGTAATAATATTTTTTAAATAGAGAAGTAATAAGAGTTTTTAAGTAGAAAAGTAATAATAATTTTTAAGTAGAGAAGTAATAAGAGTTTTTAAGTAAAGAAGTAATAGGAATTTTTAAGTAGACAAGTAATAAGAAGTTTTAAGTAGAGAAGTAATAAGAGTTTTTAAGTAGAGAAGTAATAAGAATTTTTAAGTAGAGAAGTAATAATAATTTTTAAGTAGAGAAGTAATAAGCGTTTTTAAGTAGAGAAGCAATAAGAATTTTTAAGTAGAGAAGTAATAAGAGTTTTTAAGTAGAGAAGTAGTAATATTTTTTAAGTAGAGAAGTAATAAGAGTTTTTAAGTAGAGAAGTAATAATAATGTTTAAGTAGAGAAGTAATAAGAGTTTTAAGCAGAGAAGTAATAATAATTTTTAAGTAGAGAAGTAATAAGAGTTTTTAAGTAGAAAAGTAATAATAATTTTTAAGTAGAGAAGTAATAAGAGTTTTTAAGTAGAGAAGTAATCAGTTTTTAAGTAGAGAAGTAATAATTATTTTTAAGTAGAGAAGTAATAAGAGTTTTTAAGTAGAGAAATAATAAGAGTTTTAAGTAGAGAAGTAGCAACAATTTTTAAGTAGAGAAGTAATAATAATTTTTAAGTAGAGAAGTAATAAGAGTTTTTAAGGAGAGAAGTAATAAGAGTTTTTAAGTAGAGAAGTAATAATATTTTTTAAGTAAAGAAGTAATAAGAATTTTTAAGTAGAGAAGTAATAAGAATTTTTAAGTAGAGAAGTAATAAGAGTTTTTAAGTAGAGAAGTAATAAGAGTTTTTAAGTAGAGAAGTAATAATAATTTTTAAGTAGAGAAGTAATAAGAGTTTTTAAGTAGAGAAGTAATAAGAGTTTTTAAGTAGAGAAGTAATAATAATTTTTAAGTAGAGAAGTAATAAGAGTTTTTAAGTAGAGAAGTAATAATAATGATAATAATTTTTAAGTAGAGAAGTGATAAGAGTTTTTAAGTAGAGAAGTAATAATAATTTTTAAGTAGAGCAGTAATAAGAATTTTTAAGTAGAGAAGTAATAAATAAGAGTTTTTAAGTAGAGAAGTAATAATAATTATTAAGTAGAGAAATAATAAGAATTTTTAAGTCGAGAAGTAATAATAATTTTTAAGTAGAGAAGTACTAAGCTTTTTAAGTAGAAAGGTAATAAGAATTTTTAAATATAGAAGCAATAAGAGTTTTTAAGTAGAGAAGTAATAATATTTTTTAAATAGAGAAGTAATAAGAGTTTTTAAGTAGAAAAGTAATAATAATTTTTAAGTAGAGAAGTAATAAGAGTTTTTAAGTAAAGAAGTAATAGGAATTTTTAAGTAGACAAGTAATAAGAAGTTTTAAGTAGAGAAGTAATAAGAGTTTTTAAGTAGAGAAGTAATAAGAATTTTTAAGTAGAGAAGTAATAATAATTTTTAAGTAGAGAAGTAATAAGCGTTTTTAAGTAGAGAAGCAATAAGAATTTTTAAGTAGAGAAGTAATAAGAGTTTTTAAGTAGAGAAGTAGTAATATTTTTTAAGTAGAGAAGTAATAAGAGTTTTTAAGTAGAGAAGTAATAATAATTTTAAAGTAGAGCAGTAATAAGAGTTTTTAAATAGAGAAGTAAAAAATAAGAGTTTTTAAGTAGAGAAGTAATAATAATTTTTAAGTGGAGAAGTAATAACAATTTTTAAGTAGAGAATTAATAATAATTTTTAAGTAGAGAAGTAATAAGCCTTTTTAAGTAGAGAAGTAATAAGAATTTTTAAGTAGAGAAGTAATAAGAGTTTTTAAGTAGAGAAGTAATAATAATTTTTAAGTAGAGAAGTAATAAGGGTTTTTAAGTAGAGAAGTAATAATAATTTTTAAGTAGAGAAGTAATAAGAGTTTTAAGTAGAGAAGTAATAAGGGTTTTTAAGTAGAAAAGTAATAATAATTTTTAAGTAGAGAAGTAATAAGAGTTTTAAGTAGAGAAGTAATAAGAGTTTTTAAGTAGAGAAGTAGTAATATTTTTTAAGTAGAGAAGTAATAAGAGTTTTTAAGTAGAGAAGTAATAATAATTTTTAAGTAGAGCAGTAATAAGAGTTTTTAAGTAGAGAAGTAAAAAATAAGAGTTTTTAAGTAGAGAAGTAATAATAATTTTTAAGTGGAGAAGTAATAACAATTTTTAAGTAGAGAATTAATAATAATTTTTAAGTAGAGAAATAATAAGCGTTTTTAAGTAGAGAAGTAATAAGCGTTTTTAAGTAGAGAAGTAATAAGAATTTTTAAGTAAAGAAGTAATAAGAGTTTTTCAGTAGAGAAGTAATAATAATTTTTTAGTAGAGAAGTAATAAGAGTTTTTAAGTAGAGAAGTAATAATAATTTTTAAGTAGAGAAGTAATAAGAGTTTTAAGTAGAGAAGTAATAAGGGTTTTTAAGTAGAAAAGTAATAATAATTTTTAAGTAGAGATGTAATAAGAGTTTTTAAGTAGAGAAGTAATAATAATTTTTAAATAGGGAAGTAATAAGAGTTTTTAAGTAGAGACGTAATAAGAGTTTTTAAGTAGAGAAATAATAATAATTTTTAAGTAGAGAAGTAATTAGAGTTTTTAAGTAGAGAAGTAATAATAATTTTTAAGTAGAGAAGTAATAAGAGTTTTTAAGTAGAGAAGTAATAATAATTTTTAAGTAGAGAAGTAATAAGAGTTTTAAGTAGAGAAGTAATAAGGGTTTTTAAGTAAAAAAGTAATAATAATTTTTAAGTAGAGAAGTAATAAGAGTTTTAAGTAGAGAAGTAATAAGAGTTTTTAAGTAGAGAAGTAGTAAAATTTTTGAAGTAGAGAAGTAATAAGAGTTTTTAAGTAGAGAAGTAATAATAATTTTTAAGTAGAGCAGTAATAAGAGTTTTTAAGTAGAGAAGTAAAAAATAAGAGTTTTTAAGTAGAGAAGTAATAATAATTTTTAAGTGGAGAAGTAATAACAATTTTTAAGTAGAGAAATAATAATAATTTTTAAGTAAAGAAGTAATTAGAGTTTTTAAGTAGAGAAGTAATAATAATTTTTAAGTAGAGAAGTAATAAGAGTTTTTAAGTAGAGAAGTAATAATAATTTTTAAGTAGAGAAGTAATAAGAGTTTTAAGTAGAGAAGTAATAAGGGTTTTTAAGTAGAAAAGTAATAATAATTTTTAAGTAGAGAAGTAATAAGAGTTTTAAGTAGAGAAGTAATAAGAGTTTTTAAGTAGAGAAGTAGTAATATTTTTTAAGTAGAGAAGTAATAAGAGTTTTTAAGTAGAGAAGTAATAATAATTTTTAAGTAGAGCAGTAATAAGAGTTTTTAAGTAGAGAAGTAAAAAATAAGAGTTTTTAAGTAGAGAAGTAATAATAATTTTTAAGTGGAGAAGTAATAACAATTTTTAAGTAGAGAATTAATAATAATTTTTAAGTAGAGAAATAATAAGCGTTTTTAAGTAGAGAAGTAATAAGCGTTTTTAAGTAGAGAAGTAATAAGAATTTTTAAGTAAAGAAGTAATAAGAGTTTTTCAGTAGAGAAGTAATAATAATTTTTTAGTAGAGAAGTAATAAGAGTTTTTAAGTAGAGAAGTAATAATAATTTTTAAGTAGAGATGTAATAAGAGTTTTTAAGTAGAGAAGTAATAATAATTTTTAAATAGAGAAGTAATAAGAGTTTTTAAGTAGAGACGTAATAAGAGTTTTTAAGTAGAGAAATAATAATAATTTTTAAGTAGAGAAGTAATTAGAGTTTTTAAGTAGAGAAGTAATAATAATGTTTAAGTAGGGAAGTAATAAGAGTTTTAAGCAGAGAAGTAATAATAATTTTTAAGTAGAGAAGTAATAAGAGTTTTTAAGTAGAAAAGTAATAATAATTTTTAAGTAGAGAAGTAATAAGAGTTTTTAAGTAGAGAAGTAATAAGTTTTTAAGTAGAGAAGTAATAATTATTTTTAAGTAGAGAAGTAATAAGAATTTTTAAGTAGAGAAATAATAAGAGTTTTAAGTAGAGAAGTAATAACAATTTTTAAGTAGGGAAGTAATAATAATTTTTAAGTAGAGAAGTAATAAGAGTTTTGAAGTAGAGAAGTAATAAGAGTTTTTAAGTAGAGAAGTAATAATATTTTTTAAGTAAAGAAGTAATAAGAATTTTTAAGTAGAGAAGTAATAAGAATTTTTAAGTAGAGAAGTAATAAGAGTTTTTAAGTAGAGAAGTAATAAGAGTTTTTAAGTAGAGAAGTAATAATAATTTTTAAGTAGAGAAGTAATAAGAGTTTTTAAGTAGAGAATTAATAAGAGTTTTTAAGTAGAGAAGCAATAATAATATTTAAGTAGAGAAGTAATAAGAGTTTTTAAGTAGAGTAGTAATAATAATGATAATAATTTCTAAGTAGAGAGGTGATACGAGTTTTTAAGTAGAGAAGTAATAATAATTTTTAAGTAGAGCAGTAATAAGAGTTTTTAAGTAGAGAAGTAATAAGAGTTTTTAAGTAGAGAAGTAATAAGAATTTTTAAGTAGAGAAGTAGAAATATTTTTGAAGTAGAGAAGTAATAAGAGTTTTTAGGTAGAGAAGAAATAATAATTTTTAAGTAGAGCAGTAATAAGAGTTTTTAAGTAGAGAAGTAATAAATAAGAGTTTTTAAGTAGAGAAGTAATAATAATTTTTAAGTGGAGAAGTAATAACAATTTTTAAGTAGAGAATTAATAATTATTTATAAGTAGAGAAGTAATAAGCGTTTTTAAGTAGAGAAGTAATAAGAATTTTTAAGTAGAGAAGTAATAAGAGTTTTTAAGTAAAGAAGTAATAGGAATTTTTAAGTAGACAAGTAATAAGAAGTTTTAAGTAGAGAAGTAATAAGAGTTTTTAAGTAGAGAAGTAATAAGAATTTTTAAGTAGAGAAGTAATAATAATTTTTAAGTAGAGAAGTAATAAGCGTTTTTAAGTAGAGAAGCAATAAGAATTTTTAAGTAGAGAAGTAATAAGAGTTTTTAAGTAGAGAAGTAGTAATATTTTTTAAGTAGAGAAGTAATAAGAGTTTTTAAGTAGAGAAGTAATAATAATTTTTAAGTAGAGCAGTAATAAGAGTTTTTAAATAGAGAAGTAAAAAATAAGAGTTTTTAAGTAGAGAAGTAATAATAATTTTTAAGTGGAGAAGTAATAACAATTTTTAAGTAGAGAAGTAATAATAATTTTTAAGTAGAGAAGTAATAAGAGTTTTTAAGTAGAGAAGTAATAATAATTTTTAAGTAGAGAAGAAATAAGAGTTTTAAGTAGAGAAGTAATGAGGGTTTTTAAGTAGAAAAGTAATAATAATTTTTAAGTAGAGAAGTAATAAGAGTTTTAAGTAGAGAAGTAATAAGAGTTTTTAAGTAGAGAAGTAGTAATATTTTTTAAGTAGAGAAGTAATAAGAGTTTTTAAGTAGAGAAGTAATAATAATTTTTAAGTAGAGCAGTAATAAGAGTTTTTAAGTAGAGAAGTAAAAAATAAGAGTTTTTAAGTAGAGAAGTAATAATAATTTTTAAGCGGAGAAGTAATAACAATTTTTAAGTAGATAATTGATAATAATTTTTAAGTAGAGAAATAATAAGCGTTTTTAAGTAGAGAAGTAATAAGCGTTTTTAAGTAGAGAAGTAATAAGAATTTTTAAGTAAAGAAGTAATAAGAGTTTTTCAGTAGAGAAGTAATAATAATTTTTTAGTAGAGAAGTAATAAGAGTTTTTAAGTAGAGAAGTAATAATAATTTTTAAGTAGAGAAGTAATAAGAGTTTTAAGTAGAGAAGTAATAAGGGTTTTTAAGTAGAAAAGTAATAATAATTTTTAAGTAGAGATGTAATAAGAGTTTTTAAGTAGAGAAGTAATAATAATTTTTAAATAGAGAAGTAATAAGAGTTTTTAAGTAGAGACGTAATAAGAGTTTTTAGGTAGAGAAATAATAATAATTTTTAAGTAGAGAAGTAATTAGAGTTTTTAAGTAGAGAAGTAATAATAATGTTTAAGTAGAGAAGTAATAAGAGTTTTAAGCAGAGAAGTAATAATAATTTTTAAGTAGAGAAGTAATAAGAGTTTTTAAGTAGAAAAGTAATAATAATTTTTAAGTAGAGAAGTAATAAGAGTTTTTAAGTAGAGAAGTAATAAGTTTTTAAGTAGAGAAGTAATAATTATTTTTAAGTAGAGAAGTAATAAGAGTTTTTAAGTAGAGAAATAATAAGAGTTTTAAGTAGAGAAGTAATAACAATTTTTAAGTAGGGAAGTAATAATAATTTTTAAGTAGAGAAGTAATAAGAGTTTTTAAGTAGAGAAGTAATAAGAGTTTTTAAGTAGAGAAGTAATAATATTTTTTAAGTAAAGAAGTAATAAGAATTTTTAAGCAGAGAAGTAATAAGAATTTTTAAGTAGAGAAGTAATAAGAGTTTTTAAGTAGAGAAGTAATAAGAGTTTTTAAGTAGAGAAGTAATAATAATTTTTAAGTAGAGAAGTAATAAGAGTTTTTAAGTAGAGAAGTAATAAGAGTTTTTAAGTAGAGAAGCAATAATAATATTTAAGTAGAGAAGTAATAAGAGTTTTTAAGTAGAGTAGTAATAATAATGATAATAATTTCTAAGTAGAGAGGTGATAAGAGTTTTTAAGTAGAGAAGTAATAATAATTTTTAAGTAGAGCAGTAATAAGAGTTTTTAAGTAGAGAAGTAATAAATAAGAGTTTTTAAGTAGAGAAGTAATAATAATTTTTAAGTAGAGAAATAATAAGAATTTTTAAGTCGAGAAGTAATAATAATTTTTAAGTAGAGAAGTACTAAGCTTTTTAAGTAGAGAAGTAATAAGAATTTTTAAATATAGAAGCAATAAGAGTTTTTAAGTAGAGAAGTAATAATATTTTTTAAATAGAGAAGTAATAAGAGTTTTTAAGTAGAAAAGTAATAATAATTTTTAAGTAGAGAAGTAATAAGAGTTTTTAAGTAAAGAAGTAATAGGAATTTTTAAGTAGAGAAGTAATAAGAAGTTTTAAGTAGAGAAGTAATAAGAGTTTTTAAGTAGAGAAGTAATAAGAATTTTTAAGTAGAGAAGTAATAATAATTTTTAAGTAGAGAAGTAATAAGCGTTTTTAAGTAGAGAAGCAATAAGAATTTTTAAGTAGAGAAGTAATAAAAGTTTTTGAGTAGAGAAGTAATAATAATTTTTAAGTAGAGAAGTAATAAGAATTTTTAAATAGAGAAGTAATAATAATTTTTAAGTAGAGAATTAATAAGAGTTTTCAAGTAGAGAAGTAATAATAATTTTTAAGTAGAGAAGAAATAAGAGTTTTTAAGTAGAGAAGTAATAAGAATTTTTAAGTAGAGAAGTAATAATAATTTTTAAGTAGAGAAGTAATAAGCGTTTTTAAGTAGAGAAGCAATAAGAATTTTTAAGTAGAGAAGTAATAAGAGTTTTTAAGTAGAGAAGTAGTAATATTTTTTAAGTAGAGAAGTAATAAGAGTTTTTAAGTAGAGAAGTAATAATAATTTTTAAGTAGAGCAGTAATAAGAGTTTTTAAATAGAGAAGTAAAAAATAAGAGTTTTTAAGTAGAGAAGTAATAATAATTTTTAAGTGGAGAAGTAATAACAATTTTTAAGTAGAGAATTAATAATAATTTTTAAGTAGAGAAGTAATAAGCCTTTTTAAGTAGAGAAGTAATAAGAATTTTTAAGTAGAGAAATAATAAGAGTTTTTAAGTAGAGAAGTAATAATAATTTTTAAGTAGAGAAGTAATAAGAGTTTTTAAGTAGAGAAGTAATAATAATTTTTAAGTAGAGAAGAAATAAGAGTTTTAAGTAGAGAAGTAATAAGGGTTTTTAAGTAGAAAAGTAATAATAATTTTTAAGTAGAGAAGTAATAAGAGTTTTAAGTAGAGAAGTAATAAGAGTTTTTAAGTAGAGAAGTAGTAATATTTTTTAAGTAGAGAAGTAATAAGAGTTTTTAAGTTGAGAAGTAATAATAATTTTTAAGTAGAGCAGTAATAAGAGTTTTTAAGTAGAGAAGTAAAAAATAAGAGTTTTTAAGTAGAGAAGTAATAATAATTTTTAAGTGGAAAAGTAATAACAATTTTTAAGTAGAGAATTAATAATTATTTATAAGTAGAGAAGTAATAAGCGTTTTTAAGTAGAGAAGTAATAATAATTTTTAAGTAGAGCAGTAATAAGAGTTTTTAAGTAGAGAAGTAAAAAATAAGAGTTTTTAAGTAGAGAAGTAATAATAATTTTTAAGTGGAGAAGTAATAACAATTTTTAAGTAGAGAATTAATAATAATTTTTAAGTAGAGAAATAATAAGCGTTTTTAAGTAGAGAAGTAATAAGCGTTTTTAAGTAGAGAAGTAATAAGAATTTTTAAGTAAAGAAGTAATAAGAGTTTTTCAGTAGAGAAGTAATAATAATTTTTTAGTAGAGAAGTAATAAGAGTTTTTAAGTAGAGAAGTAATAATAATTTTTAAGTAGAGAAGTAATAAGAGTTTTAAGTAGAGAAGTAATAAGGGTTTTTAAGTAGAAAAGTAATAATAATTTTTAAGTAGAGATGTAATAAGAGTTTTTAAGTAGAGAAGTAATAATAATTTTTAAATAGAGAAGTAATAAGAGTTTTTAAGTAGAGACGTAATAAGAGTTTTTAAGTAGAGAAATAATAATAATTTTTAAGTAGAGAAGTAATTAGAGTTTTTAAGTAGAGAAGGTATAATAATTTTTAAGTAGAGAAGTAATAAGAGTTTTTAAGTAAAGAAGTAATAATAATTTTTAAGTAGAAAAGTAATAAGAGTTTTAAGTAGAGAAGTAATAAGGGTTTTTAAGTAGAGAAGTAATAATAATTATTAAGTAGAGACTACGCACTTATATGCATTTAAGTGTACGCAGTATAAATGCGTTGCCATTCAATTACGTATAACTTTCACAGGCGTAGAGGTAATGCATATTTAAAAATACTATTTTTTCTCATGAAATGAATTTATATAAATAAATAAAATTGAAACGCCTATCTAGGATTTCGAAGTAACTTTTTTTTAATAAGCTCGTATGTCTTTTTGCACGTCATCAAAACAAAAACACCCGCTTTTTTATTTTAGTCTCTCCGTTAGCCTCTCTGTCATCGGACTAATCTTCAAAACAGATGAACTGATTTTGATGTAACATTTGACAGGCAGACAAATGACTTTGCAAAGATTTGTCTATGCTACAATTTATTCTAAAAGATTGCCACATAAAAAAAACTATTTGAATTATGGCCAACTTTTAACTATGTGCATCATTATGGACCTATACCTCTATAATACAATATTAAATGTACTAAATCATATATATATGTATATATATATATATATATATATATATATATATATATATATATATATATATATATAATATCAGTATATTTGTATGAGTGTTGACTCATAGGTTCCATTTAGTTTTAATTATCTAAGTTAGCCGTGCCTAAAAGAAAGTAAAATCTTTCTAAAAATTTGAGACATGGTAAGACAAAAGGATCTAATGAATCTCAACAAGTTAACGAAAATCGTTTTAAAAATCACGAATGATGCAATCCACGTCAAGATAAAATAAAAGTAACCTGGAAAGGGACGAAAAATAAGAACCCCTATTTATTGTTAAGAATAGAATATTTTAAGGGTGCAACGTTTCGAAAGTGATCGTAATGATCACGGGGTCTTGTGAAGTCAGGAACCGTACGATTTTGGAAAAGAGCGAGGAGAATACGATTATATTCGAGACGCTGTCTGCCGAAGCTTGGTATCGGACGAAGAGCAGCATTTAGAAGACGATCGTACACGACACGCTCCCTCGCGAAGCCAGAAGTCGGATATTTCTAGAAAGCAGCATTTAGAAGCTGGTAATATTCGATACACGGTCTCACGAAGTCAGGAATCGAACAATATTAGGGAGCAACATTTAGAAGACGATCATATTCGACATACAGCTTCACGAAGTCAGAAATCGGACGTTTCTAGAGAGCAACATTTAGAAGACAAAAATATTTGAAACACGATCAAGAAAGAATATAACGTTTCTAGAGAGCAGTATTGAGAAGACGATTATATTCGACACGCAGTCTCGCAAAGTCAGAAATCGAACTATTCTAGAGAACAGTGTTTAGAAGATGACCCCGTATGGCATATGTTAATCCATGTCCTTTTGTGGAAAGCGGTTAGCCTAGTTTTCTTGATGTTTTCACGAAAACATATTTTGACAGCATTTTGTTTCAAGAAAACAGATAATTCCCGTGACTGGACAAACTTAATTTTCTTCCTTGAAATTCCGCGCAGGTGAGTGGAAGGTAAAAAGATTCTCTATCGATATATTCCTAATATATCTTTCACAGACATAATAAATACACGTTTTCAAATACGAACTTGTTTTTGCATTTGAATTAAGTATGGTGTTTTTACGATTTTTTTACAGACCCAAATACATGTCATAAGATGATTGACTATTGCTCGTAATCTAGTGGTGTCGGTTACATTCCTTTTAATTTCGTTATATTTAATACTATTGTAACTACTTTCCAGATATTACAAAAACTTAGCTGGTAGGGATTGGGATACGTGACTCTAGCAAAAATGATCATTTTAAAGCTTAATATCTCGTCAACGGATCGCTGTGTCGAAAAAGTGCTCATGAAAAATCTCGAATATATTTGAAAGACCTCTTCCACGATAATCTACACCGTGGGCTATGCAAGAATAATTACCCCCTTTTTACATGTAAGGGAGACCCTATAAAACTTTTTTATTAGATTTTATTTCAAAACTTTATAGGCGTTATAAATATGCATAACTATATTACAAATATATATAACCATGTTACAAATATGTATAACCATGTTACAAATATGTATAACCATGTTACAAATATGTATATATTGTTCAGCTTAACAACACTAACAGTTTGAGAGTAAGACGGCCATGACAGCATGTCAATAATGTGTTAATAAAGAAATAAACACAACAAATCTAAGAATATGGAAAAAGTGAAATGGTGGGAGTGGGGAAGACAAGATGAAATTTAGGAAAGGGATGGAAAGAAAATTAAAGCGACAAAAAATTGCAAGCTAGCCAAAGAAGGACTGACTAAAGATTTAATGGAAAATTTCGACAGAGACATGAAATTATTGAAAAAACACATTTATACTATGAAGACACAATTCAAAAACTTTAGACAGGCGGTGGATAGTCTACGAAATGATGAGGTAGTAGTTCTAGCTGATATAAGCGAAAACTATAATTGTAAATACTATGAAGAGATCCAATCGCACCATTTCAGTGGATCAAAGCAACAAGTATTCCTGCACACAGTGGTAGTTTATATTCCTGACAAACAATATACGTATAAAATTGACTCTCATTGCACCGTATCGGCCTCGACAAATCACCAACCTGCAGCCATTTGGACACACATGTAACCAATTTCGTCTGATATTCGCAAGAAACATCCAGAAACAAAAACTACATATTTTTACACTGACACACCATTAATCCAGTACACGCTTCGAAGCTGGACACGGGACAGGCCCTTCGGATGGTATGGGCGGTTTTCTGAAGAGAACAGCCGATAATATGGTAGCAACTTCAAGGGACATAGAGCGTGTGGAGCAATTTTATGAGGCGCTTAAAAATCAAAGTAAAATCAATTTTTTTGGATTTCCTCAGAAGATATAGACGACCTTACATCTACATCAAATATTTACGTCAATTCGTGGTGACCTAAAGTTCAGGAATTGAAGCTGCTTTTGCAACAGAAGCTCGTGTGAATATCTTCAGCCTAAAATTTATCAGCCGATTACGAGTTCTGTGTCTGTCAAAAGGGTTGAGGTTGGCGATGCTGATGATGTTCATAATCTCATGAACTCAGACGACGCTTTGCGATATTCTGATAGCTTTGCGAAATCTTCACTAAAAGCGATATCAGATTCGAGTAAACAATTGTATAATGTTATTTACAATACACCTAATATATCGGGAGATGACCAAGAATCACGTACATCCACATTCAATGTACACAATAAAGAAAATCGGGCAGTGCGGTGTGGCGATTTCTTAATAGTTAATGTACGTGCAACAGAAGGAGAGATCTATAGATGTGCCTGTGCTGTTCATCATTCGGATGATGCTGGCAAAATCTTCGTTACCTTCTTGCGATGTATAAAAAACAACCAGCAGTATCGTTTAGGCAAAACGGATATGTCTTATATCAATTATACAGACATTTTAAAAATTCTTGATGAACCACAATCTAAGATAGAGGTAGGTGGATATGGTGAAACTATAGGGTAAAATTGGATAGATGCACAAATTTTTGATAAAAGTTATATTTATAAAGCAATAAAGGTTATGTGATTTTAATGATTATTTATATATTCGCATTGGATCTTTAAAATTGTAAATAAAAAACAAGCGTTTTTTTCTACTTATATAAAAAAAAAATCTTTTCTTTAGCCTCTAAGAATGAGGATATTTGCCTAGGTAGATGGAATAGCTGCTCATATGCAACTTGTATTATATATATAGTTGTCCTTTAAATAAAACAACGTTGCGAGTATTTACCTAAGGTGTTTCTTTTCAGATTTTTGGCTTGCATAACGCCTTCTTATATTCTTGCTGGTATTCCACACCGACTGGCTATTTTGTTGAAACAAGTTCGCCATCGTCCATGCTCCCCGTGGCTTTTATCAATGCTTTTGAATCCACCCAACATATGATGGAGCATTTGTTTTCCTTGTGTACTTACGCGGCATTATCTAATACAAGAAATAACCAAACACTTGTTTTTAAGTAAAGCACTTTTGTCTCTGACAGACGGATAGGCGCCCTTAGGGGCCTGTAACTACCAAAATTGGGGAATCTGTCATTTGTGCTAGGGTAAATGCCCTCCGCTCTAGAAAAAATAACAATAAATTACAATGAAAAGAAATAACACACTGTAATACTTTATTTTATTTATTTATCTACTTTAATTGATATATGTAGACTTATTGCTATGATACCGATCTCTTACAGCCAACCGTAACACCCGTCCAGCCCCGCTCGACGAGCGACTGGGAATCAAACCCGGCCGTATGCCTTGTGATCAACCCGACACACCACGGCGACGACTTTAGTAACGGGACAACTAAAATGGGACATGTTAATTTTACTCACTTCGTAAAGTAAAAAGTTGCAAACCGAATAGAATGGCAACGAATCGTAATGCGTAATCGATACTCTAAATGCGATTGTCTTTCGGACGCCACATGGCGACACGTCTTATTCTGTCCGTTGACGCGTTGAACGTTGATTCAAGCCACGATATGGGGGACCAGTACTTTCCTAATATGGTATTAAGCTTGTCAACGCGTGTTTCTAAATATGTCGGATTACTATCGAGGCATCCCTTGTCCTGTGGCAACTACCCCACTTCACCCTAAGAGTGGCTAGTTTATCTACGGGATCTTAAAACTAAATTTATTATTACAATCTCTATTTATCAATTAACAGAAATTTAACAAATGGTTGGCTTCAACTTGCAGTTTTGCATAAATGTATTTCACTGTGCGCGATAAATTTTAAAGTGAAATATTTGTATTAATTAATAGCATAATTGGTCACGATACCTTCAATGAGAGAGAAAGAGAAGAAAGGAAGGAGAGAAGGGGAAACCAGAAGTAGAAGGTAGAAGACGCGCCATAAACGCAAGAAGCAGAACACAATATATCGACGTTATCTCAATGTTTTATTGCTTTTATCTCCATCTTCAATTGTTGATACTGGAAGAATTCAATAAATACAAAAATATAATTTCTTCGTAATTTTTTAAATTGATGCAACGACATAAAATAGAATCAAAGAAATTAGTGTTTTTATAAGAATTGGTAAAAATAATTCTAATAAAAATACATTGGTTTTATCAGTAATTTATACACTACCTGCTTAGATTTTCAGTTATCTAATTTCACGCAGACGTTTAGCAAGTAGGTGAATTAGTTATAGACTAATAAAAAAAACTATGTCAAAAGAAATGACTGTACAAACATAGAACGACTTTAGGCAAACTTTTTCAGCAAGATATATAAATGACGGTCTAAAGGGTTTAGAAATATCTTTCTTTAAGTGTGACTACAACTGACATTAAAAAACTTGCTTACCAAGTTGATATTGTGCAGAAATAAAGGAAAATCGATATAATTTTGCAATAGCCCAAGGAATGAACATTGGGTAGGTATTTTGGATATTTACAAAGTTTACACAGTAGTATATTGATACTAATTAAATAGGGAATAAAAAGTATGCCTGAGCCTTTACCATAATTTTTACTACGCGTATTATACAAATTTTAAAACGAAATAATTCCAAAAAACATATTTTAGGCACTACGAAATTTTAATAGTTCTAAATTAAATAAATTTAACAAGTATTAGACCACAATTTACTCAAAATATCTTAGTTGTATTAAAATATCCCATGCAATTGTG
Organism: Druceiella hillmani; assembly: GCA_039881145.1. NCBI lineage: Eukaryota > Metazoa > Arthropoda > Insecta > Lepidoptera > Hepialidae > Druceiella > Druceiella hillmani. The sequence continues at coordinate 20,398,838 of JAYKKI010000019.1, read as the reverse complement.
TAACTAACTACAATATCTACAATTAACTTCTAGTTATCAATTGAACTCTCTACAATCAACCTTTAGTTATCAAATAAACACATCTTTTTTATCATGGAGTATGAGTATAGAAAACGCATTTTCATATTGCACAATATTTTTTCAATATTATCATGTTATTTTTATATTCAAACAAAACTATTTTCATATTAATTTTTGGAGTTAACCCCTTAAGAATCGATTTTCATATAAAGCGCCCGGTATACAATTTTTTGAGAAATGAAATCAGAAGTTCAAAGCGTACGAAGTTCAGAACGTTAAGAAAGTGTAACCGTTAGGTGGCCTCTCCGCGCAAAATTTCTTTGTATCTTTAGAGTGAGTTATCAAGGTCTTTATTTGGTATTTTCTTATAATACACTATGAACGAAAATAAACTATGTGTGTCACACTCAGTCATTGCGTCGCAATGACTGAGTGTGACACACATGATTTATTATCGTCCGAGAGATCTAATAGATCAAGATGTAATCATTAAATGTCATTATGTGTGAATATCTTTTGTATTCTATCCTACTTCTTAGTCTGGCGTTACTAAATGTTTTTAAATTTGTTGTATAAATTTGATGTTGTTCATTTGTGTTTTATTTGTAAATAATTATATTGCCAGAATGTTTGTATTAAAGAATTTTCCATCCACATTTAATGATATTGATGTTTATATTTATTTACAGTGTTACCTGTTTTATAAATTCCAAGACATTCGTACTTAAGAGATAAACTCCAGTCGCGCGTCGGAGTTGACACGCACAATTTTTCTTTATTTTTATGAAAGGCAAATTTTTCGTACAAGAGTTTAAAACAGATATTACATCAGTTTCAATATTGAATTTTAACAAAATTTAGCAACATTTTTTCTATTTCTCTTCTTCTCAGGACAGCGTAACCCATGACCCTAGACAAAATTTAATGGCGACTGACTTATTGAGAAAATACGTTTTTGAGCATCTTAACACTGCGTCATAGAATACATACCTGTAGCGTAATGTAAACCTTTCACGAGTTGAGTTAAACCACATCACGATAGAACTATTTGAAAGATTTAAATCGCATTCACTTCTAATTCGTTGCCAAAATTATTTCGATCCCTTTGGCATTATTGGGAATTCATGAAAACTATGTTTCAAACTCGTGTAAACAAAGTTCTCAATAAAACAGGCGGCGATTTTTAGCAATGTTGAATTTCATACAAACAATAATTTTATCTCCGGTTTCATCGCAGATTTTGAAGCTCAGCAGTCTATCAGGACAGTTTATGCTCTATTGGTCTTCCAATAGGATATACACACTCACCAATGTAATATTGAAAGTAAATGGTTGTCCCAAGTGAATCAGACTTATTGAAGTATTGCTGTTTCATAAAAAAATGCATCTGTTTAAGCAGATGGTCTGTAAAAGCATCTGTAAAGTATGGCTATTAATAAAAAGTATTCTAAGCAGCTGGAAATAAAATACTTAGAAACTTTCCATAATCATTCTGTGGCTGACACGTTTTAGCCACACATAGATTGCTGAAAATTCCTAAATATTTTATACTGGCTGATACCCGCGACACAGGTCCCATAAAGTACTTTTTTCATATTTTTCATCCTTCCTTGATCTTCTAGATATTAATCCATTAAGACGTCCGTGAATACAACAATCCTAGTTTGTCTTTTTGGCTGGAGCATAACTTAACTGTCAGGTAAACTGATTGTAAAGCACATCACATACCTGTAGCTGGACACGGTAGACACAATCAGTCCTTAGAGTCACACTAGAAAATTTCAGACTCTTTGCGGCTTTTTTGTGGTAATAACGTAGCAAGTATTTATAAAAAAATGCACACGTTTGAACTCAATGTCTGAAGGGATCAGAGGAATTCAAAGAATGAAGACATTTTCTCCTCGATTGATACGTGTGATTGAGTTGGATTACGCGTATTGGGTTCGATTACGTGTTTGTACAGAGTATTCACGTGAAGTCCGGTACAATCATACTGTTTTGAAAGGTAAAGATTACGTAACAGCGTTATTGGAGCGCCAACCTTGACGTAGAAAACGTGAGGTGGAATTCCTGGCGTATCCAGAGTATGTATGGACTCTGCAGGATGACGAACAGATACTTTTTGAATCTCAGATACTTTTTGAGTTTAATTGTTATTTTCTTCACCGATCAGTTATTGACTCTTCAGTAATCAGTTATTGATGGTTTTGGTCAAGTCATTTGTTAGATGGAGAATAGCTCTTTCCTTTATTCCTGAAGCAAAATTCACGCTAGCCTCATCAGTCATGCTAATAATATCTGAACAATATCTCAATGGTCGCTATGAATATTTGTTTTCCCATACTCCTCCAAAACATTTCCATCATCAGTATCAACTAATAAGTTAGAAAGCTTCACTGACCACAAGTCACACGCATGTTAACTATTAAAGAAAAGATTTTGATATTAGCCCATAAAATGGATGACTTGAGATAAGCCTTAACTTCACCTGCACGTAATACACGTGGAACTATAGACAAGATCTGTCAAAAATCATCAGGCAAAACACTGTGACTCCAGCGATTAGTTGATTGTGGCCACTAAAGTCCTAGAGCATATTGTTTTTAACTTACCTCAATATCTCTTTTGTGAGCCACGGTACACTCTTCGCACGCATCATTTTAGCTTCATGAAGAAGAAAACAGGTATGTTATTTGGTGGGTAAATACATTTCAGATCATCCCTTTCTTCAACTTCTTGAGAGACGCTTTTGGAAAAATGGGAAAAAAGCGTGTATCAATTAAGGGACGTTTTCATTCTATAAGAAACGTACCTTCCAAACTTCAAGTTTACGAGCTTTATAGTTGCAGAGATGTTGCTTGAAGCAAGATTTCAAGAAGTTTTCAACCGCAAAGTTTTTGCTCAGCCAGTATTTCAGTATTTCTTCTAACTTAAAAAGGTTTAAGAAGATATAGGAGACAGTCACATATAAACAGATTGCAGATAGAATTTCACAAATGCAGCTTAAAGTTTGTAAAACAAATACACATTGCTTTACAAAAACAAGATAACAAAGGTACACGTGTTGAAAGGCAATTGTCAATGTTAGGAAATTCAGAAATTCTGCTCCTTTTAATATCCCCTCTTCCCTTAAAGCACGGAGACTTCATGGAAATTCTTAATTTTATTATTTTATAAAAGGTGGATTCTGACAAGCCAAGTTCGTCTTAATTTTTCGTTTTCACTTTTGAAGAAGGTAAGAAAACTTAAGAAGTAATTGGTACTTATGAAATATAACAAATCTGACGAAAAGGTAGGTGCGGACCCACATTTTCCATAAAATTTAAAATACTGCCAAAGCATTAGTTAAGTGAAATTTACGAAGCCGCATAAACAATAAAAACAAACTCATTTGTTTCCGTTTATAGAGATGTAGGGTGAGAGACATTCTCAGTTATAGAGGTCCAGACATGAAAAACGACTCTCTCATATAGAGGTCTGTACTTTCTCACTTAAAGAAAGAATTAAAATTATTCAATCTTCACCTGACTCACCCTTAATTACACTCGTAGAGTTTTCAGATTTAACTAGTTCTCGCTCACCCAGGTTCAAAATAAAATATGGTATAAATAGACCAAAATTTGGTTAAAGACAGATAGTTCCAAACCTTCAAGTGATTTAAATATATATCAAGTACGGACTCTCCTACTTTGTAAGGTAATGTTCATCAAATATATATATATATATATATATATATATATATATATATATATATCAGCAGATCCTTCCAGAAGCAATTCCTAATGATTAAAGCTTCACCACCAGCAGCTCTTTAGGTTTAGATAGCCAAATTCTCATTTGTCCTGCGTTAAGCTATTGCCGTTTGCGTTTCTTTATGCAATTGAAGTTATATTTTATGATATATATGTATATATATATATATATATATATATATATATATATATATATATTTATATATATATATATATATACGTGTGATATTTGCAGTTAAAATTAAGTAGTTAGCGGTGCTTAAAAACGCATAATAAAAGCATCCGTGTGCAGCTGCATTTATGAATATATTTAAACCAAAAATTGCATATTTAAATGCATCTTTTTATCATTATGAATGAAGTAAATTCGGAGACTTGTTTGACTACTTCTACAAGATATATAATAAACTCAGCCAAGTATGTATTCGAAATACACCTAAAGAAGGGCTTCGTGATGTTTACATTGTTATAAATTATTTTTGGAAATTAACAGAAAAAACTTAAATTGAAAATTCCAATAAAATACTGGTATCTAGAATTATTTCAGATTTTTCCAAATTGCGGTTTAAAAATTAGAAGGTGGGGTCACATCGCATGCCAGTTTAAAGTAAAACATTTAGTAAATGACATCTTTCATATCAAAATTATTAAAAAAAAGCTCAAAAAACAAAAGCTTGCTCCAACTTTTTATAGCTCGTTCAAGTTTTTTTAACATCTTGCTGTAAATTAAACGAGATGAGAATTTGGAACATGAAAATGTTTGCCTTTAGATCTCAAACTGCTGAAATGATGAGGCTATCACGAACATATTTATAGAACTTTTTATGACTAAATCATTTCCTTAATTTATAATAGTTCTAAGTGATTAAAATAAGAACTGGAACATTTTTATTACCAATTATTTAATATAATTGTTAAATCTATGGAAACAGAAACTGTTACATACCATTTAACATTGTTCGGTGCAATTATAAAATATGGAAATGAAACACTGGTATCGAAGGCGTGTTAAATACCACAACATTAAGTACCTTTAAAACAAGGAATTTGTACCCAAATGTCTTCTATACAATCGTAATTTCAAAATACTATATGTATTTCAGAAAATGTAATGCTATTAACAGTGCCTAGTAACAATTGAAAATGATTACGTTATATTAAATCGTGACATATTGATTTAACTCGTACTCTAAATCTTGTTCTCAAAAGACAAGTTAATTGTCCTGTCTTTATTCAGCTATCATTTAGTATTAATTTATGGTTAGTAGAATGTCATTGTCTGCATTATTTCATTGAAATAAACAATGCCTTCCAGGGTTATGAGCAAGTGTTTTAACTATATGGCTACCAGCAAAAATCTAGGTACAACATTTAATTTGTAATTGCATGCAAATAATATTTCGTTCAAATTGTTTATAATATTTATTTTTTATTTCTTTGCAATTTCACATAAGGAAATAAAAATAAGATGAGCAAATGTAACACAGCATTTGTAACAAGATTAAACAGAATTCTGTCTGTTACATTTCAAACAATGTTATTGCTTATGCAATTACAACGGCGCTGTTCCATTCTCCATCAGCCATAATCACAACAATCTAACTTTCATAATTACAAGCATTTCACATGTATTTACTTCTCTTGGCTTTATGTCATTGTTATTAGTCTAGTATTTATATTTAGTGTTGTATAAATATGATATGGGACAAAGCTTTGGCATCTTTTTAAGAAAATAATTTATCCATTTAATGTAATAATTGATTCAAATGATATAAACAATGACGTTAGGTTAAGTAAATAAGTTGTACTCGCAGAAAACAAAAGAAATAAGTCCCCAAGCAAATAACCGATGAGTCGAAGCATCTCAATTTTCAAGCACCACTTTCATAGCCATAATGACACGTCTATATAATATACCATCATTGGCTATAAATTTTAATTAAAATGTTTTGAATTGATACGCCCTGTATAGTACTTTCCAGGCTCATCTACAAGGTTTATCACAGTAAAATGAAACTATGTTGCAGAAATACGAGAACAGATCAGCAAAGTAGCTACAGATAGAGATCTACGCAGCAAACCACAAAGTGGACATTGTCTCAAGCCCGTTTGGGATACTGAGATATTTGACTTCAAGAATAGTGCAGCCCAGAATACAAGTGAGATCACTTGCCTTTAACTAAGTATACGCCATTAGTAATGATTATGGATCGCTCGGTCCACCAGTGTGTTGTGTAGTAATTCCAAAAATTGTTTTAATTTCTAATTTTCCGTATCGAAGATGCGAACGGAAAGCTTCTGGCAGGAAATTATAATAATTTATTCTTAAATATATTTTCAGAGTCTAAATCGAGTGGCCAAACTAAAATCACTTTTTTATTCCAAGTGTAAAATCTCAAATGCAAGTGAATGTCGTATAACATTTCATTTGTATGGATAAAAAAAACAAAATAATTGTATCAGAAAAACTAAAAATTAATGTATTGAACAAAATAATAATTTATAAAATTGTTCAAGAACGAAATGAAACTACAAAATAATCAAAAAATCACCGTGCGCGTAACGCTAGCAAACTCGCATATACATATATATATATATATATATATATATATATATATATATATATATATATATATATATATATATTTCATGCACTGGCTATGAGAGGAAGAGAGAAATAAAATGTGCGCTCTCTCTTGCTCCTACAGTATGATACAGACAATAGGCTTGCACTGTGTCTTAGATATACAAAACATAACTGGCCATGAGAGAAAGGGAGAAAGAAAATGTGTGCTCGCACCTCTCTCTCTTGTCCCTATAGTATGTACGAAACGTAACTCTGTCTCTTTCTGTCTTCACTAACTTATATCCCCCTCTCAACTTCCGTTCGCCTCGCCCGATTACACTTTTCGTAACGCTCTTGTCACGCATTCACCAGCTTACTCCCCAAGTCAAGCGTGCGTAAAGAAGTTTTACTTGTATTATATCAATCAAACATTGTGGCCAGTATTTCATGCCATTTTTTAGCTTCTTTTGCTACTACTTCTTGTTTTTTCTTATGAACACTTGTTTTTTCTTATGAACTTCTGTCCTTTTCGAAGTCTCGTTTCTAACTCCTCCCCTTCGCAAAAATTTTGGTTATGTTAAGTATTTGATTCATGATTGGCAACTTTGGTAGTCAGTTTCCACCAAGTATTAAATCCACCAGAGGAGTAAAATTTCGACGCATTTTTTGAATTTGCGTCCTCAAATAAACGACAACAGAAGCAAACCAATGATGCTTTCGAAGTCGAATATGTCATCCAAGAGCGTAATACTTTTTTGCCGTTTGGCAATGTGCGGTTATCATCCTATCATTACTATCAAAATCAAACTCAGCGTGTGTCGGAATTTGAGCAATCACAGCAGAAGTGCTCAAATCTGACAAATTCGAACTATCAATTAAAAGTTGTAGGAAGTCATCGGTATGGGATATTTGTACGCCTTGTACTTGAGCTACTTCTCGGGTTCGAACACACCAACCTCTGAAGAACTAATACCTGAAGGCTCTGGAGTAGACTCTGGCGAACACTCTGACGATTTTTTCACAAACTTTAATATAGCCCTTACATTTTTTTCTGATATTCTTCTCCTTTGCTTTTTTCTTATTTCGACGCTACGCTCTACTTTCTATTGCTTTCTCTTTTCACATTCGGTTAGATGTGCTGTAATAGACAAAAAAACTAAACCATCAGAAACAGAATGATATGCGAAAACGAAAGAAATGTCAAAATTCCTTTGAAACAAATGAAATATAAAATATTTGTCTGCCTTTATTCTTATGCACTTGCTCGACCGTGTCGCCGCAGACAGCAGGTATGGAACACGTACCTAACTAGCTATTGATTGCGAAGTATTTACGCTGACAATGTTATCTACTCGTGCATTACACTGCACCACCCAAACTTGCGAAGTCAGAACAAAATTATAAAAACAAATTAAAAGCAGATGAATGATTGTAGACGTTGTCACTAGCCGATCGAATCACATATTGTGTGTGTTATGACTTTTAACATGACAAATCAATCAAAACAATAAACTACGTATGATACTTTGTTTGTGTAAATAAGTGTCGAAGTACAAAGACAAACATTCCGAAATAAATCTTAGCGTAATGAATATACAGACCGACAGTAACACTCCTTGTGTCACTGTGTAATGAAATAGCACCCTCGCTCTCGCTTGTTACTCCGTTTGTTTTCGTTCGGGAAAGCTCGACTTGGCGGGCGCTGCACTTCGGCAGCACTCGACCGCAACACGCCCGCGCCACCGCGCTGCGCCGCCGCCCTCTGTCGGGTTCGGGTCTCCCACTACATAAATTCATTTTAATTGTCCTGTCATAAGCTATTGTCAAAGATGTCCTGTAAATAGTAACACAGAAATATTTACTCAAATTTTGTTCATTTCATTCGATAGTCATAACTAGAAAAGATGACATGAAAAAATGCAAACTCACCATTTTATTTGGCACCAATCCAGTTTGAGCACCACCACCAAAGACCGTGCTTACATCGGACTACCCATAGCTAAATCCTTCCTGTCCGAGTGATATGTCGAGTGCAGACACATTGCCTTCGTCTACATTAGACGCCCCAAGGAGTCCTACCGAAGTGCAGCACTAGCCTCGGTGAGCCCCGGAGTGTTCTTCATTACTGTGGGGCATTCGATTTTGGATCGACGATATCAAAACGAAAATTAGAATCAGTTTTAGACAATTTTAGTTATACATGTGTCAATTTAATCACCGTAAGGATGTTACGATTTCTTTGTATGATCGCAATACACTTGACGCTTGTTTTTCTGATATTGTTCCTTGGACCATAAACATAGTTGAATTTAATGTAAAAAGTATGTATTATATAAAATTTGGATTAAGCTGTTAATCTACGCTCTAAGTGGGGTCGCAGAGACCCCGATCACTGCGTTAGACCAGGTCCAGTTGTATTCATTGTGCGTAGGTACGGTACTGAGATCAGATGGAACGCACAAAATTGGAAGTAAATAAGTATGCTGTAAAACGTGCCAGTCGCTAATATTTGCAGCTTAAGAACTGACTACGAGATGTAATATCTTCCGAGTAATGGTTGAAACACGCGTTTCCTATTTGAGTATTGTCGACCCCAAAAAGTACAATCATATGTCTGATCGCTCCGTACACAGCTGCATTCTGTAATGGATCATCCTATTTTCATCATTTACCACAAGTTTAACAAGATTACAGAGTCGACTAAATGTAAATAAACAAAGGCCACCCTCGTGCGCATTGAGATGTCGTCTAAAATCACATTACTTAATGTAGCCTACGGACCTAAACCCTCTCCCTACGTCCCTTGCTATCTTCACAGTACTGGTTTTTTTTTTTTTGTTTCGTTTAATTTTATAACGTAGATTATTTACATATCTACACTATGACGTTATATTAAATCGACATATTATAGTTTAATAAAACAAACAAAAAATATTTTAAAAACACTGTTCACACATGCAATCAAAAATTATATAAAATTGCTGTATTTAAAATATAACACGAATCAAAAGGGATAGTTGCAATAATGAAAGTGCGACCGACGAGGCCCTTTCATGTTTGATATGTAAATACATTTACTTTACAGCGATTGCATACAACAAAATGGCGGATCCCAACTAAGATAAAAAGCGGTTGCGTGAATGACGCGTGTTCTGTACACGCGTATATGCCGTTTGAAACTGATATAACAATGCGGGATAATTATTTTAAAATACAATAACATTCGTGTATTATATTAACCTACTCTCAAATGTAAAGTAAACACTAACTGTATACATTTTAATTAAGTGTTACACTGATTATGTAAAATAACATTTGCGTGTTATATTAAAGTATTAATTGAAACTGTAGTGCAAGCATAGATTTGAACCATGGGCAATTAGTATAGTGCCATTTATAGAAAAATATTGATAAAAACATTTTATAATTAAAAATAATTTTATTTAAAAAATACACAAAATTTAAAAAACCACAATAACGGATCGTTGGTATGATTTTCGCTTAATGTGCTAAAGGTCCTGGGTTAAAATCCTGGACGAACCCTACTATATTTATGTAAAGTTTTTAACGTTTTAGGAGAGTTTAATGCAGTACACCGATATAAACGAATTGGCCGAATTAACTCTAATAAGAGCCGACAATACAACGAAGCTATGCCAAATGGGAATGGAATCAGTCGGAAAAATAGCATACGCGTATTGTATTAAATTTTACTCTTGAAAGTAATTCTTGAAAGGATGCATTCCGTCTTAGACAGTGGACTCGCTTGGCTGATGCTGAAGAGATTCGAGTTTACCCGATTCAGCATCACCGACCTGAACGTCGTGTTACCGACCCGAGCGTCACTGATCCGAATGTGAAGGTTCAGCGTCACCCACCTAAGCGTTACGGCTCAGTTTCGTTTGCTGTACAAAATAAGTTTTCACTTCCAAGTGAAGTGCGGAGAAGCGCCTAAAGAAGATTTCACTTCAAAAGTTACCTACGATCGCTCTACTACGCTCACACAACAGCCTGAAGTTGACTATTTATTTAGTGTATGATCCGTGTTCAACACGTTGATCACGCTGTTTCCAGTGGAGCGGTGGATTTTCAACAGTTTGGAAATCCGTTGCGTCGTACCATTTGACTGTAATTGTAGGTTTTTTCAATATCTCGGCTAGCGATGACGCTATGGAGAGCATTGGACTATCCAGTGTAACAGCTAGAACATGCCAGTCACGGATCTTCAAACAAATTTAAACAGTTTAGAAATCGTTCGCGCGGCGTCACTTCACCAAGCTACAGACGATTTTGGTATTCCCGAGCGGATTTCGGCTTTTGGAGCGTTGAACGGTTTGTCAGTGGCCACCTTTAAGAGTCTGTAAATGGAACATTTTCTACTTGAAAATTTTGCGTGCTGATTAGAGATTTTTAGGTACAATAAATTATAGTTCGTCATAATAACTTACAATCTTTACATTTTCACTACGCTGTACCAGTAAATGGAAAATATCATGTGTATGATATTAATTTTGATCATAAATAAATATTTACGTGAATGATTCAAAAATTAACACGGACGGCATCGCAAAATTGCAAAGACCAAAAGAAAAGTGAAAATCGAAGCAGCCAGCAGTGTGTGGTGTGTGAATCGCAGGAGAGAACTGAAAATTCTACAATCGTTTCATTTTACTTCGTCAAACTTAATTAAAAATATTGTATTTGTTAGAATATTTAGTCTATGGTAATGTCACCCCTTCCTATATAATCATTGTAGTCTGTGGTGGAGGAAATACAAACCGTAAATCCGTCACCGCACTTTCTCTGTTTTACTTATTCTATTCGGTGACATCGAGAGTTGTATACTGGCTGTTTGTCCGGATTCCTCATCAAGGAATATTTCAACAATCATCCAGGGGGTTTCACCAACTCAACATTAATTCAACAGTTGTGAATGAAATAAGTTGCACGTGTGATATTCGTATTCACTTTTTATACGTTACCTTTATTGTAATACAATATTTACAGTTTTATTTTCAAATGTATTAACTCAAATAATGATGTTATTAAATAGCTGTACTATGGAGTTATTTTGTTATTTACAGGTAGCTATGATCATAAATATTATTTTTTATTAATTTTTCATATCTTACTCTACATCATTAAAAATTCACCAATCGTTGTTGCTAGCTAAGATAACATCCCACATTTTATTTCAAACCACACTTGTCTTTATCGAAACGCTTTACTTATTGATAATTTCATGCTTACCGTAATCCAATAATTAGCTGATAAATATTTCACAAGTGTCGTGATACGACTCGTAAGTGTTGTCAATTGTACACGTCACATATTGTTCTAATTTTATTTTGTGTGTTTACGTATGTTAGATAAGATTTGAATGATGGAAGGGGGAGGGGGTGCTGTGGCTGTGGAGGAGGCGGAGGGGAAGGGGAAGAGATAGGGAGTGGGCAGGGGAAAGGAAAGAGGAGAGGGGGGGTGGATGGCATCTGAAGTCCGTTTTTGACAGATTTTCTGGGATGAATTTGAATTCATCAATGTTTAGGAGATCAAAAATGGCGGCAATTCTTCACGAACACATGGCAACGAACCTTAGGTTGATGCGAGTTCGAAACAACTTTAAGTTGATGCGAGTTCGAAACAACTTTAGGTTGACGCGGGTTCGAAACAACTTTAGGTTGATGCGGGTTCGAAACAACTTTAGGTTGACGCGGGTTCGAAACAACTTTAAGTTGATGCGGGTTCGAAACAACTTTAGGTTGATGCGGGTTCGAAACAACTTTAGGTTGATGCGGGTTCGAAACAACTTTAGGTTGACGCGGGTTCGAAACAACTTTAGGTTGATGCGGGTTCGAAACAACTTTAGGTTGATGCGGGTTCGAAACAACTTTAGGTTGATGCGGGTTCGAAACAACTTTAGGTTGATGCGGGTTCGAAACAACTTTAGGTTGATGCGGGTTCGAAACACGTTTGAAAGGTTGTTGTGTTAATTATTGCAGATGTATATAGAGTCAATATTGTGGCAAACAATATGTGTTCAATTTTGATGCGTTTCAACTCGTAGTTAACGTTTCATAGAAAATAATGCATTGCATTTTTAATTGAATTAAATCAGCCGAAACGTAGATGCCGCATTCTTGTAGCATTTAACATATATCCTCGAAAGGGAAGAGCCGACTAGCAGCATTATTTCACACTGAAATTGCTCTAGATATATTTTGTTATTCATATTTAGGACCTGGTTGGAAAACTTGAATACAAACAAGTCAGATGATACAAATACTTCACTAACCGTGCACTGTTCGATCTTACTTGTCGAAAGAGTAAGTGACAACCTGACAACAATCTTAATGTTCGATCTTACTTGGCGAAAGAGTGAGTGACAACCTGGTTTTTGAATCTGTCTCTGCAGCTACTTTGCTACACTACTTTGAGTATGTACACGACATATTCACAGTAGCGTTAGTCAAATCACTCGTAAGATAGGCAGAGGGTTAAATGAAGAAAATAATTCATTGTTTATTTGTGAAGTGACATATCCAGCAGTTAAATTGATTCCAGCAGTGCGGGGAATACGTACGACGGAAATAGCGATCGACCGACAGCGCACTATTCAGTGTGTCACACTTGTATAGGGATTATGTCAATATTCTCCCGGGATTATGTCAATATTGTCTATACTGTTGCAATTTCCATACCCGTAGTACCAAAAAAAACACGATTGATGCAACACTCGTGACCTGCACATATACTAGTTGGCATAAACATTTCATTAATGCAATATAACCAATGATACACTTTTATAGCTCTCGAGTTGGATATTGTCGTGGAGTATCAGTGCGTAAATTTATAAAGTAGCAACTAACAACGTTTAAAAATTGAGAAATTCTTCACCATCATAAGTGTCACAATTGGACGGAGCCGTGTTGTTATTTTATGTATTGTTCCAATTTTATTTCAAATATGTGCCTACACAGACCAAAGTTTAAATAATATGAAAAGTATATAATAAATGACATTTGCGGTTTGTATCGCGGCACTGATACTCGCAAAACATTTATCAGCAAATAATTGGATTAAGATAACTAGGTATGCACTTAGCTATAAGTACCTAAAGCGTATTGAAAAATACAGGCGCGTCCTGAAATCTATCTAGATATGACAAATCGTTTAACCCGCTAAGGTTTGATATGAACACGTATGAATTAACAATTAACATGGTTAATTCTTTAAGTGTGTATTGCAACCATGTTTTATAATGAAAATTAAAGTCAGTTTTGATGGAACTATAAATATTTTATATAAATTACACAGCTTAGATTTGTTTACTCTAAAATCAGCAATATGATACAAGTTAACCAGCTTAAGTACCAATTTTATTTCTGAATTTTAATTGAGAAATGAAAGTGAATTGTAATGAAACCGATTGTTATTTCGCCAATAAATTGTTACTGAGAGGGAGGTTAAAAATTGTTGAATCAACTTAAAACTTGAATCAGACTTTGAAACAGCCGCGGTATCGTAACGAAAATGGTAAACACTAGACTGTTCAATTTCGTTGTTCTTGTCTCCTTCTTCTTCTTTTTTGTCATTGAATGGAAAGTTAATGGATAAATCCGCAGCGTTTCACCGGAATAACATGATATCCTAACACCATCTGTCGGTTAACGTATACAAGCATTTACAAAAAACAAAGTCGGTAATCGCTACATATTACAAGATTCCACAAGTCGTTGTCGCTACATATTACAAGATTCCACAAGTCGTTGTCGCTACATATTACAAGATTCCACAAGTCGTTGTCGCTACATATTACAAGATTCCACAAATCGTTGTCGCTACATATTACAAGATTCCACAAGTCGTTGTCGCTACATATTACAAGATTCCACAAGTCGTTGTCGCTACATATTACAAGATTCCACAAGTCGTTGTCGCTACATATTACAAGATTCCACAAGTCGTTGTCGCTACATATTACAAGATTCCACAAGTCGTTGTCGCTACATATTACAAGATTCCACAAGTCGTTGTCGCTACATATTACAAGATTCCAAAAGTCGTTGTCGCTTAGGGTATTTACACACTTTACGGCAACTTAAAAAGCTAAATACAAATGTGGAGAACAAACACAAAACGTCGTGTGTTATACAATCATTAACACAGCTATAGATTGTAGATTATCAACACTGCCCAATTAATGGTAATTATTAAAAATATTTAGACATAGACACAGTGATATTGTACACGCACGCTCGCACTCTCCAAGTTGTCGTCAAAATTCGATGCAATTGAAGATAGAAAGAATAAAGTCAGTTATTTTACGACAAAATGTCGAGTGGGCGTGGCTAAATCAGTGTGTGAGGGGTGCAGGTGAACGCGTGTCACTGCCTGTCGCACACAGCTATGACGCCATATTCAGTTGGACGTTGTACCCACATAAACGACCACGAAAATATGGCCAATGAACGCCACGCACGAACTATGATAAAATATATGGAGAATCCACGAAAGCACGTATATAAAATAGACAGTCGTATTGAAGATGAAACAAATTGCCACATCTTTAGAGAACCACTTTTAGCGCGCTAATGACACGTCTATATAATTGATGGTTTACACTAATAACTTACGTGAGGGGATTCCTTTATTAACTCCCGTTGTTGTTCGAAATTCAGACAATTCAAACCGTCAAGCTCCTCTTCATCCACTCTGCAACAGAACAAAGTTTACGTTTATTGAAATAGATAGTCACAATTACTCAAGGCAGTACAACTTGAGAAAGTGCAAAATAGCAAGAGCGTTACAACGCAGTGTTTGTATTGTCAAGAATTTCCAGCAGGACACTTGCACTTTAAATCAAACATACGTCACCCCTCTGTGTTTGATGTGTTTACGTCACATTCCACATCCGATGCGTGCTAAATCTTGTATTATCTCGCTTCATCCTCTTCTTTTAATGCTCGCACACATCAATAATCTCCTTTTAAAAGATTGTTCATTTTCGCCAAGAGGATTAGCAGTATAGTAGCTCGTTTTGATGACATGTAATAGCCACGTAATTTGCTCCAAATATCAAAAACTGTTACAAAATTTGATACTGAAAGTCAGCTATTTGAAATGTGTGTATCGTGTGTTAATATTATTTAGAAATAGAAGCTATTTCGATCTACATACACATGTAGTCCAGTGAAATAAAATCCAACATGTTGACTGAAAGCCCAGAAGCTGATTTGTACACAGAAGTTGTAATAAGTCCATATTAACGACATCTATAGTGAAAATGTTCTAACCTTCTGAGGGAAGATGAGAAAATAAAAAGAACCCTGAAATAAGTTTTCACGAATACCTCGGAAACCGTTAAAATATAAAATAAAATGCAGATGAAAACTGTAGAATGTACAATTTTGTACATTACATTTAGTCCATCAGTTAAACACGTATCTGTTGTAGTTTTTGAGGAAAAACGGGGCGAGAAACACGACACACATTAATTAATAACTTTTACGGGGGCCGCATTAAAATGTCGGTTGCCATCTCAAATACAAGTTGCAGTCTATTGAATGCAAAATAAAAACAACAAATTAGAAACATGCATATGGTTTACTACAAAGAAAGTCTTTGTTCAAAATGTTGGCCATCGGTTGAGAAATAAATTGTGAAATAGTGCAGAAAACGTTTGGAAATGTCTTTTGTCAATCTAACCACGTCAGTTACTTTTTCAAAATAGTGCGCCCGTAGCCAAGTGTGGTTAGATTAAGGCCACTTGCATTTTTGAGCGTTTTCCATAATATTTCATAACTAAATTGTTAGTTTATTCCGAATGTTTTGCCCAAAAGATTGCTTTACTTTGCACCACATACTCGTACGTTTTTCGAATCTTACGTATTTGTTTTGCAACAAAAATACTGTAACTTGTATTTGAGAATTGAGACGGTAACTGACCTCTTAATAGATGCAGGTTAGATATTTTAATGATTTACATCCATTTACAAAAAACATGTTTCATTTTTCCCAAACCTTCTCTGAAACTGTTGAACGTTTTTCATGTGAGGTATATTAATTGAAAAATACAGCTCTTCTGCTTCAGTTAACATTTCGAACCATATTTTTTTATTTTAGACGATATCTGAACGCGCGCACTGAAGACGCACTCTGTTTATTTATATTTAGTGGACTCCATAATATTGTTGCGTACCGTATGGAAGTGATTCTCTATATAATAAAGTACTGTACTGATTGGGGTGACTAGACTGTTTTTGTCTGTAGGAGATAGATGTTGAAAAAGAAAAAAAGGGACAAAGAAATTATGGACAAGGGTATTATATAAAAACATGATTTTCATATAAATTCCCGTCTCTCTTGCTGTCCTATATAAATTGTAAAATGCGTATAAATTGTAAATACAAGATTTTACAATTTTATATAGAACATCAAGAGACAAGGAAATTATATAAAAAAATCATGATTTTATTATTATTTAAAAAAAATCTTTGTCTATTTTTTATCTTTTTATTTAATATCTTCAATTTCGCCACACTTTGAAAAAAATATAAGACCATCTGATTGCATCTTGTTCATTAATGTTTCTGTCGTAAGCATTATATTTTGGACAAACGAAAAATCACAGAATACGATACAGAACGGACACGATCCATACCCATTAACCCATATAAAAAAAGAGTAACACTTTTTCATACATGGCGTAACGCTGTCAAAGTAACTCCCCTTTCCCCTCACCTCACTTCTCCTGACCAAAGACTTGTGTAATTATTATTAATGCCCATAGATGGCATAATTTCTTACTTTCTGTTGATCACAGATGGCGTTATCAAAGAAAGTAATTTTAATCCATAAATTTATTAAAATTATAAAAATATTTCACAAAAGACAAATATGAAAATAACATTACTATACAATTTAATATATTTTAAATATCATTACTATGAGAATAAAATTCAAGAAACTTTAAATAAAATAGAAAATACAATTGTAAATAGTATCAGTCATCTCCAGGTAGCACTCTGGAATCAACTAGGTGGTTATTGCATAAATGAAAGTGGGCAACTCATCAACAACGGAAAACAAGCAAAAACATACACAAAGTAGACATGATTATAGCGATGTCTATTAGTGGTGGAGTATATTTTCAAACTTTTGTCAAAACTCCACGCTTGGTCAATAAATAATTATAAATAAAAAAAATTTCAATTCATGGTCAAATAAAATATATGATTCTTTTGATAAAATTAGTTTTAACATTTGTTTTAACTTCTTAACTTCTGTCTGAGCTGCTGAATCGTCTTGTTCTGTTGACTAATCTTCCTTACAAGTCTGGACCTCTTCAGCTTTCCGCCTTTTTCGCTCTTCAACGATCTAGACCCCAAAGACGCTGCTTCTAAGTGTACGTCTTCCTTTAATTATAATAACAGTTGTATTCATGACATGTGTTATTTCAAAATTATTGACATATTCAGTTGTGCAAGCAAAAAATGAGTGCATAAGGACATTTTGGTACTATCACTTAAATAACCTTAGACATTCTCCTAAAGAAGCCCCTAAAGTCTTGCTGATAGTTTCCTGTCGCAACTGTGCCTGAGCGCCGTGCTTGGTTGTTCGACTGCTGCTCTGGTTTCTTCAGTTGGTGTTGGCAAATACTGGCTCGGTGTAGCATTACTATATAATAATTTCCTAGGCTGAAAAGTTTTAAAGTTCTCATTAGTAAAATGTCGTCCGCAGATTCTATGTTTACGTCTGAGGTCATTCCAAGTAACTGCCCAATTCTCCCTGCCACACAATTTCAGCCACGCTTTTGCCCTGCAAAAAAACAAAACATTAAGTTAGGTATAACAATTTCAATCAATCCGCCTTTTCCTTTCTTTCAATTGGAAAAAAACTTACAACAAACAACGTTTGATTAAATATAAATGCTGCTCGTAACATTATTTAGTAAAAAATTATATTTGGAAAACCAATTTACTACCGGCGAATACACCCAACTGTGTAATTTCTCGGAGTTTTCTGACAAGAAAAAACTTTGTCACAAAATTGTAATTTGTGTGGTAATATTTTTAAAATCCATTTTTTTTGTATAAATATCGTCGATAACTAACTAAAATATCTTTTAGTGCAAGTTTTCTTTTGAACAAAACAGTAAACATTAGTTTTAACCAAACTTTGCAACTCTTCGAATTAAATTTTGACAAACAACTGCAACGTCGCAATTGCATTGCGCCGTTAGTGTATAAAATTTATATTAATTTTTGAAATGTTGTATAATAAGCAATAATGGATAACAATTACCGGCTTTCATTATGATGCAGGGAAAAAAATGACATTTTGTCCTTTGTCCTATGTGGGAATTACATCCCGGTACAATACACGCCATTACAAAATAAAACAAAGATCTGAACACATAACAAAACAATAGCTACAACACCTTTTTTACTTAATTAATATACAAAACTTATAATATTAAATATGTGTAATATGTTTTTGCGCAGTAAATATCTGTCACTCGTTTCAAGCAGACTCAGTATTGGGCGGTTTCTGTCTATGTTTTCTAGAGTGTTCGTAGCATCTCTTGCATGGTGACACATAGCCGTGGCTAGAGGTCGCTGTATATATTAAAATTTACCGCCATCTTCCTTAAGAGATGCTGTCACCAAATCGAGTATCTACTTGACCACCCCCTGCGAAAAATACGGATGCTGAGATCCTCTGCTTGATGAGCTGCTTCCTCCATCAAACGAAGCAATTCATTTGACTCTCGATAGTGATATTTTAAAGCATTTCATCGATCGACTAAATACACATTTTTAAATTGAAATTTCTCACATCGAAGTCCGATGTATCAGTGCAGTATTTGGCAGCATTATGAAGAATAGACTATTACAATTTTGTCATTTTGGGCCATTGGAATATGACCAGAACGATTTTTGATGAAGTTAACTTTTGTATTCTCTATGGAAATAGCGGACATCTGTTTCATTTCTTTCCAAAGTCTCCGTTAAAACCAAGTAAAGGGTTTTGAACGCCATTATCCGAGTCGAACAAATCGAGAACATTTTTCTATGTTTGATATTGCTTGCTACTGAAAATTATTTGATAGACTCTTTGTTTCATATTTCGCACACAATTGTTTCTAATTTGTTTCGTAGTAATTACTTTTGTTAGCTATATTCGAGTCATTTCAAATGTATAGCAGCACCTTGTAGGCGCAAACCGGGAATTTAAAAAATAAAATATTTAATGTTAATTACATATAAATACGTTAAAGAAACCTTATTAATGACTGATTAACGTGTGAACACGAATATATAATTTATTATTTCAATCGCACCATATTAATTTTTTGTGGGACGTAAAGCGTCTTGAATCTTTCGCCAATGTTTCAGTTTGAGAACTTTGAATGAGTGAAAAATGAGATAAGCAGACGAAGGTCATTTCATCTGTTTTCGGTCTTTAAGATCTCAGTTATGTGTTAACCTATCGCAACCTAGAAAACGGCCCCTCTTAGGTAATCGTGGTACAAGTTGATATCGGTATTGTAAGAATTACTTTTTGTATCCGGGTTTGTAGTTTTCAGATTTTCTCGCGTTTTATTTATAACTAAATAACAGTAGACAGAAACCTGTTTAAAAACAACATGAGTTGATTGAAATTAATTTCGTCCAAACCACGTACGGAGAAAATTGACTCAGGTTTCCATCACTTCTATTCATTGCATACTTGCTGCTTCTGTTTATTCACTATTGACAGACGAACGCACTCGAGTTGCCTTTTGCTTGTAAAACCGTATACGCAGAAGGCAACTAGATTGCATTCAGACTCCAGAAATATGGGACAGTTGCTGTGCGAGTAGCATAATTAAAATATGGACAAAAATACGGGGCATTTGGCAACGACAGTACTGAGGGACTGAACACGTAATATTTCTTTAGGAGACCGAAAATAAGCAAATCGAATGCAAGGGTTTCAATGTCACTGTAACTTACGGAGTAGTTGTCCGAATAACTTTACAGGTAACACACGTTACACACAATAATTACACAGGTCACATGCGACAACGAGTTAAACATAACAGTAAACCACATCGACATAACCTGCAAACGGTGTGTGCTGACGAAGGACTGAAATAAATTTTAATGATCTTTTACTAAAATTGCAACATTTTACGTGCATCGTTAGTGAATGCACCATTTGCCACTTTTTATATCGCTGTGTGATTCCGTTTTATTTGTTCCTAACATGCTCTTTGCTAGTGACTTCACTCGCATGGGCTAGTCGGTTGTTCCATTTGCTAGTAACAGTGAGATCTATAGTCGACGGTTAATCGTGTCTTTATCATTATCAAATCGACATTTTTTTCTTCTTCCTTCAATTTTTTAATATTGTTTTTTCTAGTACCTTCTTTCCTAGAGTAAATTAAGCAGTTAAAATTTAGTAGTTAGTTAAGTTATTATAGTTAAGTTATTTTTATATGATACCGAATGGACATACCTATAGGAAAATAATAGTGAAACTGTAACCTAAATGTATTTATTAATTTTTACGCGATTCATTGTCAAACGGACAGACAGTATCTTAAAAATACAGTTAACAAATTCGTAAGTCATCGCGTTTTAATTTAGTTTATGGCAGTTTGAATTACCGTTTTTTTAATATTTAAATTATAAACCTTCCCGTCCTTATGGTTTTATTATTTGTGTAAGTAGATACGGATAAGATAAGCTGTGCAGTGCCAAAGAATGTGTATTGTAGTGTATGTGGTAGAGCTGTGGGGCGCGCCCACACCTAATCTCCATCGACGTTATCTTTCCGCAGTAAGCAAATAATATTTGATACAACGTTAATTCGAAATCCGTGTGGCAGCCGTTCAATAACAAACTCTTCGTTATAAATCTTTAGGTTTTATATGTGTTACATATTTCCGTAATTAATTTAATAATTGCTGATAGTCCCCAGTTCGGTTACGGTGAAGTGTTACAGAAACAAATTGCGTCTCGTCTACTCATTGCTTCGAGCATCGCGCACAGAGCGCGTCCGCCGGTACGGAAGTGCTCAGTCGTGTCCGCAACCGACGTTCGAGTTCAGAGTTCTGTTTCCGCGACTTCAAACGTCAATACAGCGCTCGTTCGATCTGTTGGCGAGTCGGAGTCGAGCGGTATTGCCGCCAGGCGGTTGTTTCGGTTATTGCGTACGAGCGCGAGGTTAAACATTTGAATTTGGAATACGGTTTATTCAACACAATGCCTCCATTAAACATATATTATCAACGTGCTCCTTTATATCACCCGTATGTGAATTTCAGAAGCGCGTGCTCGCAATCAGACCACGACATTATTTGTATTGCGAAATCGTGTTTAGGGGAACATACTGCGGATGAAGAAGTTGTTGACACTGACGTGTTCGATATTTTTCGATTGAATTATAAATATAATGAAGACTTTAAATGTGCGATGTCCGGTATTCTTATAGCTGTTCGCAAACACCTGTCGGCGCATGTTCGCAGCGAGTGGCAGACAGACGGAGTTCAATGTCTGTGGGTTACAGTTCCCTCGCGCGGATGTCGCAGTCGTCTGCACATTGCGTGCGGGTACTTTAGATGGTGTGAAAACATCGATCCCTTCACCGACACCCTCACGTCGCTTAGCAAGACACATCCACATGATAAATTTCTCATCGTGGGTTTGATTCCACTGTTTAAAGGTGATTGGATTAATGAAGAGCACCGCCAGACAGGAAGAGAAGATGAGGTTATAACGAGATTACGCAGCGCCACATCACGCGCTGGCTTAGAGCAGTTTAACAAGATCAAGGATGAAGATGGTTATTTAAGGAATCCGGTGTTCAGTTCCGTTCCCGTCACCGTACTGCGCTGTCCGCGTCCGTTGAATTTAGAAGAATATGACTGGGAATGGGCTCTACAATTTGATTTGGACATCGGTCCATCTGAATGTTGTAAAGCTGCAAATGATGCAACAGCAGAATGTTGCAGGAATGCGTCCAGCTGCCAGCGTGATACGCGTGGGGAAAGCGCGAGTGCGGGTGGAGAAGCCAGAAAAATCACTGATGGGTTAATCAATGAAAGATTCGAGCGGATAATGAAAGAACTGGAAGCCGTGAGGGAGGAATGCAGCAGAGTGTCGGGGGAGAACGCGTCGCTCAACTCGGAATGTGAGGCTTTGCGCGGTCGGATCGCGCGTCTGGAGGCTGATTCGAAACTACACGCCAGCATCGACGAACGTCTGAAGAAGCTGGAGGAGCGAGCGCTCGCGCACTCCGAGAGAGGTGAGATCAAACGTCGCTACCGACGTCTTCAACAGCTGTTCAAATATCTTTGTTCACTTTATTCAATTTATATTAACCAACGAGCTTGCGATGTTTAAAAGTAATGATTTGTAAACTTTGTTATCAAGTTTATTACACAGAAACACGTGTCAACTATGTGTTTCGTAATCATCCGGTAATTGTTTCGTACGAGAATAGTTTATGTATTTGCTACGAACACAATTAAAAGCGCCGTATGAAAGCACTGTCCATCTTACAAATCCCATCGTCCCGTCTATCTTAACCATCGTCTCCGATGACGTCACACTAAACAGACCTGCCTGTCGACCCACACACACACACAATGTTGCATTCTCTGTAAATATTCAAATATAGAGTAAAAGAGATTTAAAAAACCGGCCAAGTGCGAGTCGGACTCGCGCAAGCAAGGTTCCGTAGCACCAAACAATATTAAAATTATTTCGTACGCAATAAGGTATATTTGACATCCAAAGTTGGGGGACGAGTTTAGAAGTACACCACTTATCTTATAATCATCACATTTTTATTTAAATAAATGTAACAATAATTAAAGTCAATACCAAATTCAGTAATAATTTATAGTCTTATATTTTAAACTGAACATAGTTTTCCCAGTACAAGATACATGAAGTAAGCCTTTCCTAAATCAATGGTTGTATTAACGTACACCATCATGCTGTTTACCTGTATGCGTGCCCGTACAGCTTTGTGGTAGCTGAATAAAGGGTGATACATTCCAGCTTCACAAGTATAATTTCCAGGAACATATCAAGATGTGTTCCTACTCGCTAGGTAGAACAAGGTTGCCATAAAGATGTGTATCTGGCATTCTGTATAAATGTGAGTACACGGTTCTCATTAAGAAAATCTTCATTAAAATCTCCGAAAACTGATGTAGGTTAATAATTCATATATATATATATATATATATATATATATATATATATATATATATATATATATATATATATATATGTATTGATATATTAGTGACTTTATTAAAATTGTAATATTGCTATATTAAACTTTATTCCGTATGCAATTAATTCTATTTGACTTGTCAGTATTCTGGACTTTAATACAATTATATATTTACATATGGACAATATTTATTGTATTGGCAGCAAAAATCTGTTTGTATTTCTCAAAGACATTGTGAAAAACAAAGTTATTACTTTGGTCAGTATCGAAAATACCCCGTATCTCAAAAACTACACAACATATCTTATTCAAACCAAATTTCGTTGAAAGTTTATTTTAACTTCTACCACCTCAATTTTTTCACAATTTTGCGCACCTTAGTTGAAAAGTTTGGGTGTGGCACACTTTTTAAAAGTTTAGAAGCGCCGTACCTCACCAGCTAATGACTTAAATAAAAAAAGTCTGTATCGTTTTTTAAGACCTATCTAGCGATACTCCACATGCCTGTGTGCACTGAATTTTTGTTTTCATCCCTCAGTTACATGTGTGGAGTGCTACCTTTTTCCTAATTCCACTATTTCATTATATAGCTATTCATAGAAGGCACCTAACATGCAAATTTCATCTGTATGGTGCCAGTAATCTCTGAATGAAATGGCTGACATACGGATACACAGAGAGACATACAGACAAATGAACCGATGGATATGATGAAATTAAAGGGTTCTGTTTTTGCTGTTTGGCTACAGAACCCTAAAAACCCACCAAATGTGCATAGTATGAATTGCAATGAGTTTATCATACATTTATATATCTTATCCGTAAATGTTTACAGTGACTGGAAAAAGGTTCAACCACACCCACTTGTGAACTGTGGGTCAACCTTTAGGTACACACTTATATGTTTATACCGTTTATATTGCTTTTAGTATTTATTGTATTTTCGTGTATTTAAATCTTGAAATCACAAGACACTCTATATTATATATGGCTGACGCTGCAGTAAGCTAAGTCTCCGTGATGCTATTGGCACTATTATTTGTCAAGAGTTTAGATACAGCCTTAAACAGTTGTTACTACGTTTTGTTCGATTATCATGTGATTATTACTTGATTAATTTAAACTTGGCTAAGTGCACGTTACTCAGCATATTTTTCTACACGTATACACCTTTCAGGATGATGATAACCTGTATATTTCACAAGCTACTACGAAATTCGACTAACTCATTACCCTAGTGTTACGTACAATAAAAATAATAATGTGCATTGTAAGTCAGAAATAACAACAACAGATAAAAAAGATATTTAAAATAATGGGAAGACCAATTAACTTATAAAATTGCAACAAAATACAACACAATTGAAGTATAAATTGCACTTAAACTTCCAACAAAATACAAACAAAAATCGCTTTGCTGACGACAGCCGGCAACAACGTCTCAAGCGCTCGCTCACTGCAAGCTGATAAACAACATATAACTCAATTATTATTATTCTAGTAATTAATTCATTCAGAGTGTACACGGTCTTGCAAATTATTGTCTTATTCTCATTCTGTAAATATATACACATCTACATGATTATAGCCTAAAATTTAAAGGATCAGGGAGGGAAATTTTTTTTCAAAAACCATACAGACATATCTGAGCTTCATTTCACCTATACTACACATAAATACAAGATCTTCTACTAGTCTAAATTAGTTCAGGTATTGTGACCTGCAAATTTGAATTAGAAGAAAAATAGTTTTGCAAGGTGTAAACAAAGCGCTTTCAAGTTATATAACAATTTGTCAGTGTCGCCACACTTCTAATTTGAACCCTACATTTTGGACCCCATTTTTAATAAAATTTCAAATATTCCAAAATGCTTCACTGGGAATAGACGCAGATCGGCAAGTTCTACAATATTATTCTATATTTTAAATCTATAGCAATAGTAGCTGTTGAGACAAACAATCATAACATATGGACAGACGCCAAAATCTTACCATAAGAGATCCATTTTTAGCCTGTCTGTACAGAACTCTAAAAAAATAAAGAGACCGATAAAAGCGCACATATAAAAGGGAGGCAGCTGTTATTATTAAAATTCCACCAGCAAATATTAAGTTTATACTATAGGTTAGTGAGTACATCGCAATTGCAAATGTGTCCCGTTTATGTAAATCAAATACACTCTAACTTAAGGTACAGCATTTTAATTTAACAGCACACATATTGTTTATTGTTGTATATTTATTAAGCTGATACAAGAAAGTTTTATATTTTTGTGACTTTATTGACTATATCTGATAAACAAATAGTCATTGTGATACATTTTGTTGGATATCTTAAAATAGTAGGATATTGTAATTTATGTTACAGTAACTTGTATAATATTTTTAAATCGACTCAAAGATTCAGTGCTTTTTGCACAATTAATGCAAGCTGGGGCTTTGAGCTTTCAATTGTCTTGCTATTTCCTTCTCTCTTACAATCACACCTGTCGTAAGCATAATGCTCACATAGCATGCAAGTTCACAAGGAGACAGCATGGTTGTGATGTATTTTGTTTGAGATCAACGATTGCGTAAGGTCCATTAAAGGTATCACTTATGTAAATGTAAATGCGCACCAGCAAGCCAAGAATGACAGACCACATCGAGAAGTTACTTTTTATTACCATATATATAAATACACAAACACACACACACCCACACACACACGAATGTATTAAACGAATGTATTAAATTGCCACATCTTATTAATTATACGTCAATTTTTTGCATTAAGCCAACTCACACATAATAAAAACTTTATCGAATGATAAAAAAGAAAAAAATCTATTTCTAATCTGGATTTAATAAACAATTAATATGTTTTTAATACAAATACTGGTTCAATAAATTTACAGTAAATTTTTAATAAAAGAAGAATAAAAATTTGTTCTTATTATTTAAATTAGATAAGTAAATAATTTAAAAAAAAATTAAATTAAAAAAATAACACTGAGATACAAAATCATATCCACGTCATGTTACATTGGTTCTACCGTGCTACATTATTGGTCAGTCAGGCTGCAGTGTTTGTTTGATATATATGGTGTTGGTGAAAGTGTTGAACGTTATTTCTTTTGATATATATGATGTTGGTAACAGTTTTAAATATTATTTTTCATTATTGGTTAGCTGAAGTGCATTTATATTTTCACAAATAATTACCTTCATTGTAAACTAACAATATACAAATGTTGATTTCAAACTTAATATTCCCTGTCCGTGCCATCTCCTCGTCAGTCTATGCTACAATTAAAAAATCGTAATGTACATTGATTTAATTCAACATAACAAACTAAGCAATACTGCAACGAGACTGAATTCGTAAGAAGCACTTGGTGTTTTTAATAATGTGCTTTGAAAGGCAAATTTAGAGATTTATTTTTCTGACATGGCTTTATGTAACATAAGTTCTGTTATTCCTTTGACTGAGAATCAACTGAATGACCGTGCCACCGATGAGCTGGGAGGGAAAGACCAATTTCAATTGTTGGTGGCAGCCAATCGTAATAGTCCATCTGCACATTTTACCTAGTCTGTTAACACATTAGATGATGAAAAAGAAGCACCTCATTTAGTAACTACAAATGAAACCCATAACTACATCTTCACCTTTCAGAGCATCGTTCCTAATCACAACAATGTTTTCAACCTCCTTAAGTAATTGAATCTCAAAAGGAGGCAGAAAAAGAGGAAGATGTGTAGAAGGAAGATGTGTCTTCCCAATGATATGACCCGCAATGATCCTCAAAATTCTGAAAAAGAGTCCTGAAGTTGAAGTTACCAAAGCAGGTAGGAATACCTTTAGTGGTTGCAGAAAATCAAAAGAATAACACTCATTTCTGGACACAAAAAATCCTTAACCCAATAGGCAGACAATGGGGACAAAATTTGGAGTTTAGATAGGAAATTCAATTTTTATCCAGAATTGTAAAAAAAACAACACAACGTAATTCTCATTTTTACACAATGAAGCGGGCAATTAATGACATCAAAGTGTACAAGGCATCTTTTTGCTTATATAGAATTTCATAAATGATGACATGGTCCAGTCAGTTTTTAAAAGCAATTCCGTAACTAATTATAAAAATGATGGAGGATATCGCACATTTTCAAATATGTATTCATCAGCACACGGAAAAGAAATTTGACATTAAATAATTAAATCTAATCCGTAACATATATATTGTAATATTACTTCAAGACATATTAATGAAATGCAAAAAAAAATGAAACGGCACACAAAACTTTACTACGACCATGTTACTGTGATTATTGCAAATCTTTGGGAACTGTATACTTTGCACTAGGGAACTTTTACTGTGATTATTGCAAACATTTAGAAAACAAATAGAATTCTAGAAGTTAGTAGAAGATCTGTGAAATAATTCTAGAGGAGGGGACGAATTCTTCTTCTTTTTTGAATTATTTATTTTTAAGATGTTCGCTTTCTTTAAGAGTTTATTTCACTATACACGTAGCATTGTGCACTAGCATTTGGTTATGATCTTTTACAAGTAAAAATTAAATGGCTACGTAAAGAATCTTGGTTTATAACTACTCGATACAGGAAAGTTAGATATTTGGTCAATTATCAAATGTAAATTAATATCAACATTTGAAAGACTATTTTTTTACATTTTAGTATATTGCTTTTACCAAGAAAGAAAGACAAAAGGTTAATATTAAATTTCATCGACGATGTAATGACAAATATGCGACCAACAATTAGTAATTATTGTAAAAACTTTAGGATTTATCACTGCAAACCTCAGAAAACGCTATGTAGTAATTACTCAAATATATATTTATATACTAGTATTGATTACTGGGAAAGTATCTTTTAACTAGTTTTTGTGAACAATCATCGAGCAGAATGATGAGCTAGTTTGAACAAAACATCTTTCACATAAGTCTTTATTGTGATTCTGAACACATCGAATAGAGTGTTCAGAATTCATCTTGCTTCAGCTTAGAAATAAAAAAATAACTTAATGAGATACTTCTTTGTGAGTGTTTTGTGCCTTTCCGTTGATGGATTTGCAATTGAAAAGGCAAAGAAGAGATATTGATATGGTTGTATAGCGCAGAAAGGAGAAACTAAACACTGAGAGCCGAAGTAGAAACCAACACATGAAACTAATGAAAATGTGAAAATAGAAATGCGTCCGTGAGAACATCTACGAGGCTGAGAGTAGTGAAAGATATTTATTTGGATGTTTTCCAAGTGCTTTTTAGTACCGATGAGCAATGTTTAAGTATGTAAAAAATGTATTTAACAAGTTCAATTTAGATTTTGTTTTTTAAATTACAATTGTTCAAACTTCGGAAGGAATGTGGACACTAAGATAAGTACAAGATATGGGGAATATTATATTCTTTATATCTGACAAGCAACAGGAACGCATCTATCACTTGAATATCTAGAAGAGTGTGGCGTTTCATGGACAGATTAAGATTGTTCTGCTACAGATGGATAAGACATAATATGTAATGATCCTTTGCTCTTCACGCTGTGATAGATTTCGACGGACGTCTCTATTTCTGCAGCAGGTGTGGATGCATATCAGTATTGTATTGAGTAGTAAATTGCTTTTCTTGCTTGATTCCGTGACTTCCGTGTGTGGCTGAATGCAATGTATAATTATGAATATGTGCCGAAAACTATAATGTGACGCGAACACCATTGCATTCACTTTGGAGTATAAATTTGGCATTTCAATAAGAAATAATAAAAGTTGGTTACAGCACACTGTTCTGTATGTTTGTATGTATGCCATGTTCAGTAATTAAAAGTATTGCAGTTATAGAGAGGAGTAGATTGAATTCGGAGAATGTATTTATTCTCATTTAGGGAACAGAAAGTGATGAAAGATGGAGCAAGTACGGAAAGTATTTTATTCTTTTAAGACTGCTTATTCATTAAGACGCCAATTTATTTCAGCTGGAAGACAATTATAAATTATGATTTTTGTGAATTTTTAGTTTTCATGTTCTTTTTTAGTTTTGATGTTACAGCCACTACTTAGTGTCTAACGTCAATTACTAATATATCATTTATAATGTCATGCAGTCATGCCGTAATTTATTATTAGCCTTAATTAACATAATTTCATGCAGGTCCGGAATTATCCATAAATAACTCTCTCGCTGAATTATAAAATTGCACCTTATACCTTTTCATAAATAAATATTATAATAATCGCCATTACCCAGACACAGTGTATACCATTTTTATAAGGCAAAATTCATATGGTCACCCTAGCAAGCAATTTCATCACCGTGAGAGTGGAACAAAAACAAAAAAATAACACACTGAGTTCATTTCGCAGTCCATGTTAAAGTGAACATCGTATTTGGTTCATGGATGTGTGAAGGTGGTGCTCAGAACAATATAACTTATTTCAAAATCATCCACAGGTAGATTCACATCAATTGAAACCCAAACAGACCAGGAGTGCTCCGCAGCAAGAAAAAACCCTCTGGCACTTAACGAGGCTGGTACTGCATCCCAAAAAGAGCTGTTTGGGACACCAGAAATGAATGAAGGGAGAGGAGTTTCAGTTGATGCCTCTCAGAGTGAAGAAGGATTTAGTTTTAGGCAGTTCAATGCGAGCACGGTCACAGTTAGTAGCGACCCCACCAAAACGACTACATTCAACCAGTCGAGCATGTCAAGTCGGAATGCTCCCGAAGCCAAATCCAGTAGTGAGTTTCTGTTTTTCTTTTACTATCTCTTCTAGATGCAAGACACCAATTAGGATCTTTGAGCAGGAATTTAGACAAGTTATTTTACACTTTCAAATGTAACAATTCAAAATTTGAGTAATGCAGGTGAACAGGACATTGCGTTTTTCATTTTCTAAACTTAATAATTGTTAGTTAAGGTTCAAAGCACATTAACGCCAATGGAAGGATCAAAAAAATAAACCTATTTAGTCGAAAGGTGATATCAATTTATGTTTAGTTCGTTTTTGAGTTTCAATTCATAAAAGAACCTGACTGTGGTGCAAGTACAATTCGATTCATAATTTAAAAAATTTAATTTTTTTCTGTAAAAAGACAATTCCAATAACAATTCAATAACTTCTAATTATGGAAAAAAAAACAAAACCCACCTGGTTTGAATTAGTCCACTCTCAAAATAAATGCTTCTCCAACATTACAGTATTTCCTTATGAATTGAAAGCCAGTTGCAAGTTTTTTTTTATAATAGTTTAGTACCGTTTTATTGTTTTATTTTATTATAGGGTTTATAAATTATTTGCATGGCATGACACATACGCTGCATCAAGTCCATCTTCTACGAATTCTATCCAATGTACATTTCTTTTCTGGGATACTGAATTATGATACATTGCTGTGCCGTGCTTATAAAGTATTAATAAAGTGACGAAACTCTTTTGGCTTGTTTCTGATAAAAATTCATTCTTAATTTTTTTCGGACAGACTAGGACCTACCTTAAATAGTGCAGTTAACAAATAAAGCAAAATAGCTGGAGACATTCTTTAGAAATTGACCAATACAAATTCCACCCAGTTTTGTTTACACGCTGTACAATATGGTAGACACACATACATACATTTTTGATTTCATATTTTTTACATTTAGTTAGCAGATTGAGTTCAAATATTACGTAAGCAAGTTTAGGGAGTGGGGAAATTAAAGTTTTTCTTATTTTTGTTTACCAACTGAGGAGCGGTGAAAACAACTTTACATAAAGAGAAAAAAAAAAAAAAAATAAATTTAAAATAATAATCAAATATTTTTGATTAATTAGGTGCTCTTTCTACGCTAATTTTTTTATACCTATATTATGTATAAATAAAATGGTCTGCCAAACAAGCGGCTCGGCATGCAAGTAAATCAATGTGCATAATTAAAGTTGAGGATGGAAACGCAGAAGCCGAATGGCTAAGTAAAGAAGAATCCTCTAATCCAGATGAATGAGCTCAAGCCAGGCATCTCAAGAGTGATTCTTCTCATACATAATATTTCAACTCGGATACAGATTCTGCAATCTAAAGAAGATTGAATGATAACTATTTAAAATTTGAAATAATTAGTGTTATTAACATTAGCCAACAAAAATTGAAAGATTTTTGTTTTCATTTTGATATTTAATAAAAAAAAGATCCTTATCCTTTATCCATAGGGGAGAAGGGGTCAAATGGAACTTTCACATCATATCTTACAAAAGAGGTTTATAGAAGACAAATTTATACTTGTGTTTTACTCGAACCCTCCCAATGTGGAACAACTTTTTTTTAAAAACCAAACAATTTCTATTAAAAAGTTGAGCTGGAATTTTTATACCATTTCAATACTTCCCTTTATCTTACATTACTCAAGAGTTACCGGTTAAAGCAAATATTTAAACGGAACGTCCATAACCCATGCAGGTAACATGCAGGGACTTTCTCTGTCTAGGATTCTGTCCCTCAAAACGAAAAAATGAAATCCTAATAAGATCATTTGGTTGTTCATCCATCTCTCTGTCCCTGTGTCTGTCAAAACCCTTTTTCTCGGAAATGGCTTAAATATCAAGTCAAAAATAATACTGTATGCTGAATCCTACAGCCTTAAATTGTTGGAAAAATTTCGAGCTTTTTGGTTCAATGAACCAAAAACATGGTTTTTTAAAACATTTTTTTTATTTATACCACATCATCTTTCTCGCTGATCATAGGGTCATAGGGCCAGTTGACTTAAAATCCATGAAAGTCCACATATTGGAAAAGCTTACAGCCAATACCGTCTTTACCATAAGGGTACACGGGGCCAGTGCCCAGGGCCCCCATTCTCAGAGGGCCCCGAAGGTCCGACAATTTCTTTCACATTTAATCTCAAAATATTTTAGCATTACATTTTTCTCGTTGCACGAACGTCGATCATTTTCAGATTTATTTGAATCAATACATTTATATGAATAATTTGAATGATTCGAACACCATTATAACTTATCAGACATTTATTTGAGTTTATAATCTAGAGTCTATAATGTCTATTTTCAAGTTATTTGATTTTTTATTCAGTTGTTCGGTAATTTGAAAGTTTACAAAAGTAATAATATTTCTGAACGCATCCTACCTAATTTACTAAGCACACTATCTAGCGATCATCCATGCAAACCACTCCGATGCCAAAGTCAAGCGGCCATAAATAAATGTCGACTTTGTCATTTTGGGGGAATCCCCGGATGATGTATGAACTTTCAGTCGGACAGAACTAACGTGATTTAATTTCGTTTAATATAATTTGGGTAAGATTATTAGAAGTTTTGATTTGTTCGTTTAAATATTATTTCATTATGTCGAAAAGAACATATTTAAGTGATTCACAAAAGAGAAAAAAAGTTATAGCTTAAAAGGAAATCACGGGAAAACTTCCTAAGCTTACTTCGTTTTTTACGGTGGAAGAAACAAATAAGTTGGGGAATTCTTCATCATCATCATCAAACGCACATCAAATACTGAACCCTCGACTTCAAGCAACTGTGAGTCAATAATTGCAAACTTGGAGAATATATCTGTATCTCATGACCCTGGTAAGTACTGTGACGATATTTTAACGGAAGAAGTCCGTAATATTTGGATTCGAAAAGGGCCAGAGTTTTTCTACATTGCGACTTCTCCGAAACTTCTACAAGTTTTCCAGATTCTAGAGCTAAATCAAAAACTAGATACTTACTCGTAAATTGACGAAAATGGCTCCTTTATTCTGCAGTAAAGAACTCTGTGTACTGTTATTACTGCCGTCTATTTAATACCACTATTGGTACTGGACATAATTTGAGTTCTCCAAATGGATATAAGGATTGGAAGCATATAAGTAGCTTATTGATGGAGCATGAGAACAGTTTGCAAGACAGGTAATCTATGATGAATTATGTTACAAGAATGAAAACTACTGGACAAATTGATAGTGAGTTTTTGTCCCAATATAATACAGAAATTAGCTATTGGAAAAATGTCCTTAGGAGGATTGTTGCAGTAATGAAATTTTTAGCTTCAAGAGGTCTTGCTTTTCGTGGTGATAATGGGACATTGGGATCGCAAAATAATGGGAATTATTTGGGATGCTTAGAACTGATTGGTGAATTTGATCCTTTTCTTGCTGATCACATACAAATCTGCAGAAATCGTGGAAAAGGAATTACATCATATTTATCTGCAAATATTTGTAATGAATTCATTAATTTAATGGGACAGCGAGTTTTAAAAACAATTGTCAAAGAACTTAAATCAGCAAAATACTACTCTATTAGCGTAGATTCTACGCTGGATCTGTCCCACGTTGATCAGCTCACTTTCATCGTTAGATACGTAAAAGACGGACAGCCTATTGAGAGATTTTTGCAATTTTTGCCTATGGACGGATATAATGCGCAATATATAGCAGATACCATTTTAAACTTTTTTGAAAGCCTTGAGATCCCCATAAAAGATTGCCGCGGGCAGAGCTACGACAATGCTTCAAATATGTCTGGAAAGTACTCTAGTGTCCAGTCTAGAATCAAAGAAATATGCGAATATGCAATTTACGTTCCATGTGAGGCTCATTCGCTAAATTTAGTGGGTGTTCAAGCTGTTGAATGTATTACTGAAGTAGTAGCATTCTTTCAATTTGTACAAAAATTGTACAATATTTTCTCAGCTTCGACCAAACGATGGAAAATGTTGACAGAGCATTTAGGTGTAAATAGAGTCCTGAAGTCTCTTTCGGAAACCAGATGGTCCGCACATGCCAATGCTATTAATGCTTTGCGAAATGGTTATTTAAATATTTCCGAAGCATTGCCCTTCATCGCAAGTGACATCAATCAGCCTAGCAAAAAAAATGGAAAAATTTGAAACTGCTCTTCTAACGGAAATATGGAATGATATTTTGGGAATTATGAATAAAACAAGTCTAAGTTTACAGAGTAGCACTATGACTATGGACATTGTAACAAAACTTTACGAATCTCTGCTGCTAAAGAAAACAATCCAGATTCTGATTACAAAGATAAATTTGAAAGAAAAAGAATTCGCAGCTCACGCCTCACTTTTTTTGAAGGATCATCAGAGACTCTCCCGTTGAGATGCAATGAAAAGTTTCGTGTAGATACTTTCATTTCTATAATTGACACATTAATTACACATTTGAAAAAATGTTCGGCAGCATACCAAGAAATTGATCATCGATTTAGTTTTCTTTGTCAATTAACAACAATCGAAGCTGGCGAATTGACCAAAGAATGCAACGAATTTGCAGAATTTTATCATGAAGACATTAATGCATATGAGCTCAAAACAGAATGTTTTCATTTAAGCCAATATTTAAAAAATACAGCAAAGCAATCAGCGGATTTAAATATCTCAATCTTACATAACTTAATAAAGTCTAATAAATTTGTGTTCATTTTCGTAGGTTAAGAGAATAAAAAATTGATTGCGAACAACAATGTTACAAGAACAATTAAGTAATTTGTCAATTATGAGCATAGAAAGTGATATTCTTTGAGTTTGAAGATTTAATAGATTTTGCTCAACAGAAATCTCGAAAGAAACTATTATCGTAATCATAATAAAAAAAACAGCAGCATACTAATATCATTAATCACATATTGTATTATAGTAATATATTTGATTACCCATAATAAAGCAGATCATAGTAAAAACAATTTGTATAGTTCGCTTTCTTTACATTCCAAAAGGGCCCTAAATTTTGTGTGTGCCCAAGGGCCCCGGCTTAGTCTAAGACGGCCCTACTTACAGCTTATTGAGAGATTTTTGCAATTTTTGCCTATGGATGGACATAATGCACAATATATAGTAAATACCATTTTAAACTAATCCCCATAAAAGATTAGTAAGACCAGTAAAGACAAAAATACGTAAGCCAATGGTTTCTAATTCCATATGGAATTATATATTTAAATGTGTATGAAATTCTAGTAGTGCGAGTAAATTTTTAATGGTTTTAAAGTTTAGATTGATTGCTTGGTGCTCTGATCACTAAAGTGACATGATTGATGAAAAAAGTAATGTATTGCATTCATGTTGCGTTGGTTCAACGCAATATTTATTCGAGTGATTCAATCAATTGTGTGATTCGAAATATTTTATTTTTGAAACAATTTTTGTGGTAAAATATTTTATACATTGTTTTCTTATATTCAATACATTGGTGTCTGACCAATAAGCTACACTCCAATGTGAGCAAATGTGTATTGACGAAGTACCATTGAACAGAATTATGCTTGAAGGAATATTGTGTAATCTTGATTTGATTATGGGTTTCACATTACACAATCATGCCAGTAACATCTGCCAGAAGTTATACAGGTGTTTAATGAATGATGTTTTACCATTTTTATTAGATCAAATGCATTGTACTTTGTTTAAATCTTTAAATTGTAGTATTCTTGGCCTCACCACGAAGCAATAAACATCTTCATAGTGAACAAGGTGTTCTTATATCATGAAACATATATCAATACTTCTTTTGTTCCCTTTAGAACAAAAAGAAATGTTAATATTATGAATGGAAACAGTTTTTGGCGATGTATCTTTTCATATTAATTAAAAATCGTCTTCATTATCCTGTAATATTTGGTTCGTTACATTTTATATTTCTTATAAAATCAATTTTACATTCAGAATATCCTGTTGATTGCTTTGTAATTGTTTGTACCTTTTCCTTTGGATTATAAGAGAATTAATTGCTAAATTTCATTAGTGAGAATGGTAAACTAGAAAGTTACAGTTGGTGGACAAAAATATAGGTATAATAACTATTTTCCCTGTTATATTTTACATTCGTCATTAATATTATATAATACATAGTTATTGAATTCCCTTTTGGTTAACATAAATTCTCTTGTGAGCATTTGAAAAGACTTTAACCAGCAATAAGGTCTGACAAATTCTATAATGAAGACCAGTTTTGTCTTTATTCCTTTCACATAATGTAAAACTTAGACTTGTTAAAGATATTAATCCAAAAGACAGTCCTCATTAATAACTAATACCATTAGGCTAATGTGACCACAAATTGATCCAATAATAAGGTTCAATTCTATTTACTCTTTCTTTCAGGAGCAGAGCCGGGCAGCAGTTCGTCAAGCTCTGATGGTTTTCTTTCACCACCAATTTTGGAACAGCTTAGCACGCAATCCTTTGTTAGATATGATGAAGGTGAGTATACTTGCAACAATATATAGTGCTACAATTAAGTACTGCTAGACAGATACAACAGATTAACAAATAATTATTCTAACAACATTACACACGGCATATTGAATGGCTGATTTAATTGCGTACTGCATATTGAATAGGTGACATCATTATATACTGAATCACATATATAAATTTGTGTATTAATTTTTAAGTGGTAAGCGTACAAATAGATAGGTGAGGTACCAAAAATTGACCAGATTTTTCTATAAACTACCCAACTTATGCTCTCTCGAACTGACTTTTTAATACATTTAATGTGGAAATATTTTGACCCCTACTGTTTTATTATATATACATACATATTATATATAAAATCGATCACTTTTCACACTTTTGTTATTCAACGATGAACCGCAATATATGGCTAATAAATAAGTGATAAATTATCAGGAATACGGTAGATACCAAATCTATTTCGTTTTGTACGTTGCCGTTATAATCATATGTCAAATAGCAATATATTTATAAGTATTCATTTATCTTATCTGCTGTAGATTGCTGCGTTTATAATGACTTTGTGAATATCACCTTTAAATCCGTGATTAGGAATTTGATAACGTTGCGTCAATTGTGTAATTTGGTATCAATTTGACATACTCACATTACTTAATTTGTGAATAAATTATCCAGTAATTCCACTAATTATGTTTGTGAAAAATTTTCTGCGATCAACTGTTCTACACTAGGGCTTATTGGTTTAGTAACCAATGTCATTAAAAAAACACAAATAACTTTAACTGTTTATATTAATATTTAATTATGAAAATTATATTAAGACTTAACCTTTGAATTATACTCTGCCCGATTATCAAATTTAAATGTCTACTTTTTACCGTTGCATTTAATTTTTCATATATTTTACTTGAGCAGCGCATATTAAACTTATAAAAGGAAATTATTTGGAACAAAAAAATTAAAATTAAGTAATATAATAAAGTTCGACATGTGTAAACGCAAAGACTTGAATGCCGACTATAGATTATTAATTGTGCGATTCTAATTATTGTTCCTTCTTTTGTCAATCCAGTGATTGAATACTCAGCATTATAAGTAAAAGCATTAAATAAATGGAAAAAATAGGTGAACTAAATGTAACAACCACAGGCATTGTAACGAACACATAAATAAGCTCCACACGTACTTTCTCATAAAGCATAAGCCTGTATTCATTGTAGAGCCACACATTACCTCAAACAAACCTCGTTTTCAGTGTATTAACATACACCCTTAAGTGGTTTATATAAGTTGTATGAGACGTATCCTAATTTAATTTTTCTCGATATATCAAGTTCGGTCGGTTATAAGGTATTTGATATATGTAAAGCTTGAAAATAATAATTTGAAAATATTTTTGAAATCTTTGTATTCTGTAATTTTAACGTTAGAAAAAAAATGAAAAGATATTTATAAAAAAGATGTCAAACCAAAAATTTCATCCATACCTGTCTAATGGTTTAGACGCTAGGAGCTATGAGGTAGATAAAAACACACGCACACATATCTTCAGACTATTTTAATATCGTCTTTTAAAACTCTTTTCGTGCTACAGAATTAATTTCAATCAAAATTTCAACATCAAATTTAAGACTGAATTACTTCTTCTTCTTATGTAGCGCGAAAGAAGAAAGATAGTTCTCGTTGTGTTAGTTCTTTCTTCTGTTAAGTGATTTGAATGCGTGACTAAGACTTTATAAAAAAAATGAAAACTTAATTCAATTCCACAAATTTTTAATAGTGAAATTATATGAAAAATTTTAATGTGCTTAATAAAAAGATGCCCGCGTGTTGTTTGTTATTTATTGTTTTTAAATCTTGGGGTTTTTAATAAAAAAATCTTTACGTTGCCAAATTTCAGTTAATCTTTAAATTTATTTTATCATTTACGTATTTAGCACATCTAAAAAAGTATTAAAATTGTCTGTCATACATATGAAACAGTCTTTTGAGAATCTTGACTTTAATACCAATTATGATAAATTTGATAAAATGATGATACCTCAAGACACTATATAGTGTCTCATGGCTGCCAGAATGAGTTTTTTTATTTAATTTCTAGCTCTGAAATTTTACTTATTTAGGTGAACCCTTTTGTAATTCTGGATTCATTTATATTTTATCAAATTCAATCGAGCCAAACTAACTTTTATACACATATGGATACATAGAATTTCCTTATCGAGTTAAAAGTAGAACCGATTCTGCATTTAATTTCCATTATGCAAAAACACTTAAACAATTTTCAGGTTTCAATGGATCTGGAAGATCCGAACAGAATTCTACTTCTCTCACTCAGTTGTCTGTCCATCTGTATTGTATCTACATATAAATACAATACACATAAAATATCCACAGATTATGTAAAATGATAACCCAAAGCTAGATCTGGATTTCAATTTCACCAACAGAAGGTCTATGTTGAAATAATACATGCAAAAGTGACAGTGAACACGTACACAGATATGTGCGCAATACGTCATTATGAGAAGCATTTTAAACTATTATTGTTAGAATATTATTTTGTTTTAAACATTTCAATTGTAATTAGAGCTTCCAACAACGTGTTAAAGTTGACTGCCATCCCACCGGCAGTCAGTTTTATAAAGTATGTAGAATAACAATTCAAAAAAATTAAATTATTAGTTTATTTTAAGTTCGACTACATAGAATACGTTTTATTTTGATATTATACATCGTGAAGCATAAATCGCCTCGCATAATTTATTGTTACGTCTGTGAAAGTTAGACTAGGCTAATGAAAAATATAAATATTTTTAAACAGTTTAATAGAAGCACTGAGCTGTAAACATTAAATTTTAATAGAAACACTAATGTTTCATCTTTCGTACATCACTAGATGCGTACGAAGCTGGCGTGGCACAAGTTCTACTTGGGTTAACAATTTTATTTTAAAATTTAGTAAGAAGGATAAAATTAGCTGTGATCTTGGCTCTGACAGACTGTCTTCAGTACTTAAATGGTGAACCCAGAGGGCTTTTGGTTTTATATGACTAAAGATGAAAAAACACAGGACATCCTTTTAATACTCCAATGTTTAAATCTTAACTTCATGACAGGGCAATGCAAAGATATTAAAGCAACAAAACAGTTGATATTATTCTCTTCAATATATTTTTAATAAGAGCGTCTACTTTATTTATTATTGATATAATGATTTATTTTATCATTATTTTAGCAAGTTTTAATCACAAGTAGTAATGATAAATTGATACATCATCAGCAATACAGAAAGAAGATGGAAGACAGAAGTAATCTCGCTAATCTCTAAATAAGGAAAAGTAAGAATTAGTAACCTTCAAACAACAACAAACTTGAAATATGAAGGATCATTTTAGGTTTTAAATAAACTCTGTAATCGAATGCGCTCAAAGTTCCGTGAGAGGATATTTTAACAAAATATTGAAAAAGTAAACATGTGGTCTGAATGTAGAGGTGGTTTGATCCGGGGAAGAGACAACAACAGCGACACTGCATGTTGAATAACAATTTTACATTCTTTATATTGTGGATTTCAGTGGATTTATTACTATCCTATGAGTAGTTTTTCAGAAATCAATATTCTTTTAGTATTCTGCCATACAATTACAAAATGCTTAAGAGGCAAAATTGTGAGATTGAAACTTATCTACAAAACA
The DNA here is from genome assembly GCA_039881145.1 of Druceiella hillmani. Taxonomy (NCBI): domain Eukaryota; kingdom Metazoa; phylum Arthropoda; class Insecta; order Lepidoptera; family Hepialidae; genus Druceiella; species Druceiella hillmani. Next base: position 20,358,348 of record JAYKKI010000019.1, on the reverse strand, counting down.
ATAAAGAACAAATTGCTATAATTCCAGGATAAATTTCCTTTTTGTAGCCACAGATTTGATTAAGCCTATAATAATTATGTCTCTAATGTATTTTTGTTACAGGGTGTGATGAACGTACACCAGCCAATTGTTCTGAAAGCGAGACCAGAGCATCACCTGAAACCATGGGAGTGACTATCGAGAAAGGACAGATAAGTCTGACCTGTGACTCAGTCCCCTCTTTAACGTCCAATCCCATTTCTACCACAACAGGCTCTCAAAGTAGCACAGAGGTAGCCTGCGCTGGAACTACTGAGACCACTTCACATCCAAGAAGTTCTCTAACCAGTTGTGAAAACATCACAACAATGATAAACACAAACCCTCAAATTTCAGCGACAAAATTAAGCGGCCCTGACCAGGGTCCCAGTTCTCAAAAATCATTTAATCTGGGAAATTTTAAAGTTAAAAAGCAGAAAGAATGGAATAATATGTATGAACAACTACTGAAACGAATTTCTCTGTCTAACTATGAAACTGTCCTTAGCAATTGGCCACAAACTATTCAGAATTTAAACGAAAGAAAGAATGTCGAACAAAATGTATTTCATGGTGAAGATGACTCAAGTACTGATGAAATCAGAGGAAAAAGTTGAAATAAGTTACGAAACAATGGACTGATGCTAAATACAATGAAAGATTTACAGAAAATGATTTAATCTAAGAGAGATAGAATGAATTAGGAAAAGAGGTACACTCACTTTCATTCTTAGTGCAGAAAATAATTACGAGATAGAAAGGATAAAATGAATTAGTAAAAGAGAGATTCCCACTTTCCTATCTGGTATAGAAAATATCAGAAACAAAATAATTTTAAAACAGAAAATGTTAAAATTAATCAGGAAAATATGAGTTCCCATTTTAATACATGTTACTGAAAATGTTAGAAACAGAAGATGAGGGAATTCCGTCTTCCATATCTGGCACAGAAAATAACTATCATGTAGAAATATAAAATGAACTAGAATAAGAGGGACTCTGTCTTTCAAATTTAGTTTAAAAAATGTGAAAAACAGGCAATAATTACAACAGAAAAAGATGAAATAAACTAGGGATAGAGAGATTTACACTATCGTAACTGATAAAAATATGAAATAAACTAGGGACAGAGAGATTTACACTATTGTATCTGATAAAAAGATGAAATAAACTAGGGACAGAGAGATTTACACTATCGTATCTGATAAAAAGATGAAATAAACTAGGGATAGAGAGATTTACACTATCGTATCTGATAAAAAGATGAAATAAACTAGGGATAGAGAGATTTACACTATCGTATCTGATAAAAAGATGAAATAAACTAGGGATAGAGAGATTTACACTATCGTATCTGATAAAAAGATGAAATAAACTAGGGATAGAGAGATTTACACTATCGTATCTGATAAAAAGATGAAATAAACTAGGGATAGAGAGATTTACACTATCTAACTGATAAAAAGATGAAATAAACTAGGGATAGAGAGATTTACACTATCGTATCTGATAAAAATATGAAATAAACTAGGGATAGAGAGATTTACACTATCTAACTGATAAAAAGATGAAATAAACTAGGGATAGAGAGATTTACACTATCTAACTGATAAAAAGATGAAATAAACTAGGGATAGAGAGATTTACACTATCGTATCTGATAAAAAGATGAAATAAAGGAGGGATAGAGAGATTTACACTATCGTATCTGATAAAAAGATGAAATAAACTAGGGATAGAGAGATTTACACTATCGTATCTGATAAAAATATGAAATAAACTAGGGATAGAGAGATTTACACTATCTAACTGATAAAAAGATGAAATAAACTAGGGATAGAGAGATTTACACTATCGTATCTGATAAAAAGATGAAATAAAGGAGGGATAGAGAGATTTACACTATCGTATCTGATAAAAAGATGAAATAAACTAGGGACAGAGAGATTTACACTATCGTATCTGATAAAAAGATGAAATAAACTAGGGATAGAGAGATTTACACTATCGTATCTGATAAAAAGATGAAATAAAGGAGGGATAGAGAGATTTACACTATCGCATCTGATAAAAAGATGAAATAAACTAGGGATAGAGAGATTTACACTATCGTATCTGATAAAAAGATGAAATAAACTAGGGATAGAGAGATTTACACTATCTAACTGATAAAAAGATGAAATAAACTAGGGATAGAGAGATTTACACTATCGTATCTGATAAAAATATGAAATAAACTAGGGATAGAGAGATTTACACTATCTAACTGATAAAAAGATGAAATAAACTAGGGATAGAGAGATTTACACTATCGTATCTGATAAAAAGATGAAATAAACTAGGGATAGAGAGATTTACACTATCGTATCTGATAAAAAGATGAAATAAACTAGGGATAGAGAGATTTACACTATCTAACTGATAAAAAGATGAAATAAACTAGGGATAGAGAGATTTACACTATCGTATCTGATAAAAAGATGAAATAAACTAGGGATAGAGAGATTTACACTATCGTATCTGATAAAAAGATGAAATAAACTAGGGATAGAGAGATTTACACTATCTAACTGATAAAAAGATGAAATAAACTAGGGATAGAGAGATTTACACTATCGTATCTGATAAAAAGATGAAATAAACTAGGGATAGAGAGATTTACACTATCGTATCTGATAAAAAGATGAAATAAACTAGGGATAGAGAGATTTACACTATCGTATCTGATAAAAAGATGAAATAAACTAGGGATAGAGAGATTTACACTATATAACTAATAAAAAGATGAAATAAATTAGGGATAGAGAGATTTACACTACCGTATCTGATAAAAAGATGAAATAAACTAGGGATAGAGAGATTTACACTATCGTATCTGATAAAAAGATGAAATAAACTAGGGATAGAGAGATTTACACTATCTAACTGATAAAAAGATGAAATAAACTAGGGATAGAGAGATTTACACTATCGTATCTGATAAAAAGATGAAATAAAGGAGGGATAGAGAGATTTACACTATCGTATCTGATAAAAAGATGAAATAAACTAGGGACAGAGAGATTTACACTATCGTATCTGATAAAAAGATGAAATAAACTAGGGATAGAGAGATTTACACTATCGTATCTGATAAAAAGATGAAATAAAGGAGGGATAGAGAGATTTACACTATCGCATCTGATAAAAAGATGAAATAAACTAGGGATAGAGAGATTTACACTATCGTATCTGATAAAAAGATGAAATAAACTAGGGATAGAGAGATTTACACTATCTAACTGATAAAAAGATGAAATAAACTAGGGATAGAGAGATTTACACTATCGTATCTGATAAAAAGATGAAATAAAGGAGGGATAGAGAGATTTACACTATCGTATCTGATAAAAAGATGAAATAAACTAGGGATAGAGAGATTTACACTATCGTATCTGATAAAAATATGAAATAAACTAGGGATAGAGAGATTTACACTATCTAACTGATAAAAAGATGAAATAAACTAGGGATAGAGAGATTTACACTATCGTATCTGATAAAAAGATGAAATAAAGGAGGGATAGAAAGATTTACACTATCGTATCTGATAAAAAGATGAAATAAACTAGGGACAGAGAGATTTACACTATCGTATCTGATAAAAAGATGAAATAAACTAGGGATAGAGAGATTTACACTATCGTATCTGATAAAAAGATGAAATAAAGGAGGGATAGAGAGATTTACACTATCGTATCTGATACAGAAAATAATACACAGGAAATAATTATTACATATAATTATAGAATAAATTAGGAAAAGTGGTATTCCTACTAACATACTACCTGCGTAACGTAAAGATGAAATAAATTAGGAAAAGAGTGACACTCATTTCCATGTTTAATAGATAAAATAACAGAATTGGAAAATAATTATTACACAGGAAGATAAAATGAGCTACGAAAAGAGGGTTCCCACACACATAACTAGTGAAGAAAGAAAATTTGGCACAATGTCAATAGTACCTAATTTTATGGTAATATTGCTGATTGTCCTGGAAGCAATAATGCATGTGTAGAAGATGAAATAGCACGTATTAACATATTTGACAGAAACAAATCAAATTCCTCAGTCTGCATCAAGACAAGGATCTTTTAGATACATATATAACAATTTAGACTGTGAATGAAGACATTCATCAGGTTGGAATATTTGTAAACGTAACATTGATAAATTAATATCACAAAGAGTGTATCGTATTTTTATAATTGTTTCCATCTGCATATTTTTTTTTATTTAGTTAGCGTATTTTCGTTTTACATCTAAAATTTTACTGCGTGTATTTTTTCAACTGTCAATTGTAATTTCCTAAATATGCATAATTTTTCCGTGAGGGAGCTATTTACATCCTAGACATATGTTTTAATATTCTGTTAAGCTTTTTAATTAGTTTGCACAAGAGGTTATGTTCCCATCGTGATTCAAACTAAATTAAACTAATGAAGGAGAATGTTAGGCCCAGCTCAACCACAGAATTTTTCTGTTGGGAAAAGTTAATAACTTTTGAATAGAGATATTTTTGTTGTCTTCTAAAGATATAATGGGCACTTTAAAGGTCTCATTTGGCCTTTGGGAAGGAAAAGTAATTGGCAAACATAGAAAGTCAAAGTATAAATTTTTACATGGAGTAATTCCATTAAAGAGACCGGATGGTACTAATCAAGAAGAGTTAAGTAACTTTCCAAAGTCAAAAAATCACATACTTCTAACTTGAATACCATATAGTACGAAATATACTGTCGGTAATGTAAAGCGCTACACTAACGGCTCACTACCCATCCAAACCCCTTAGCTACTGAATTGCTGGACAATACCAAATTGATTAACAACCTCAAAAGAAGCCAAGTATTCTAATTAAGTAGCAGTGGCATTGGCCTCTGCACTCTAAACGCCAAATTTTTCACCCAACAAAGCTGATAATAGTCCGAAGGGCCTGATTGAAGTTGCATAAAAAAATTGTAATTAATACCAAGCTGAATAATGAAATATGCGAAAGAAGATAGCCTTGTCTTCTCGAAAGAAGCTAAGTAACAAGTATTTCAGAATTATTGATGCCGTTGTATCTGAAATGAAGAATATTGCAAATTGATTAGTTCCAGAGTTCTTTTTCCCGGGAATGGAATTTGTAGTATGCTGCAAGTCTAAGTATCACTGGTCAGATTGACTTAAGCGTGAAACCGCCAAAGATCAAGTTTATGAGAATGATCCTAATACTGAGAAAAAGCCAGATAAAACTATACCTGTAACTGGAGTTTCTGACCAGAAGCAACATAAATATAATTAAAATATTTCTTCTTTCCAGAACCCAGCTCCTACAAAAAAACATTGGGAAGTCAAGAAAAAATTACTGGTGAAAAGAAATAGAAACTGAATTAAAGTTAATGCAAGAAAATCAAATATGGATTCATGAAAAGTTAACAAATTAAAAGAAAGCAGTTGGTTGCAACTGGATCTATAAAGACTAAGCCAGACAGGTTAATTGAAAGTTGAAAAGCGAGACTTGTGATTCAAGACTTTTGTCAATATCAAGAAGTCGATTATGATGAGGTTGAGTTGTGTGGTCAAGATTGGAAAAATAAGAATTTTTGTTTGATATTGCAGCAAATAAAGAATGGTCATACAACCGTTTGATGTTTTAACCAACATTTCTATTTGAAAAGTTAAAAGAATTATCAATATGCCACTTGGCTTCGAAGACAGAATGGACAAAACCTGCTATCTAGAGCAATAACTTCTTGCTACAACTTGGATTTCAGTTATGATGCTTATCAGTTTTATATGTGGATGTTGGTTTATTTACAACTTCGAATATGAATTCAACAGATACTTTACAGATGAGTTTAAGGTTGGAATGAATCCTGCATCGTTCATCATGGATACGAGATTTAATAGCAAGAAAAATGTTTCCAACATTACAGTCCCTCAATGTGTTTATACGAAAAAGGTTCTTATGATATTTGGAATGAGTGAATATAAACTCATCTCAACATCATTCGTCAAAGGAAGTAATCAAGTGAGGAAATTGGAAAACGTCAAGATAACTTTTTTACGCCATGGCTGGAACCAGACCAGATACTATCCAAGCCAGTCCTCCGGCTATGTGACAAACAAATACTAAGGTATCTAAAATTAACTTTGAATAAAGGCATTGTTTATAGATATAAGTATATTAGAATGATTCAGTGATCCTGATCATGGTGAAGTCCTTAAATCAAGAAGGTCATGAAGGAAACAAGAAGATGTTATCTATGGTTACGCCAGCAGAACAATTTCATGGCCAAGTCAGAAACAATCATCCGTTGCAATTCACCCTGAAGCAGAGATAATATCACAAGTGAAGCTGCAAAGAAGTTTATTTCCAGAGACAATGAAGCAAAAATATTACTGACACAAAACTGAATTCCACTGAACTATCAAGCAGATTGAAACTCAACATATATTTATGCAGGAACTGGTCACTTTCGGTGATTAAAATGAATTAATTTACAATGTAATACTCACAATGATTTACCCGTTCAGAATTAATGTTCATATTTCAAGAGCTTGGGTGCAGAAAATGAGATTTGAAACATCCTAATAAGAGCAAAGTTCAGCAGTCGATGGAAATTATCAAAATAAAAAGCTAAAACGAGGAAAGATGATTTAAATTAAAATATTTTTTATTTAATTTAGTTTCACGTAATTCGGCGACATCCGTTGTAAAATCTAAAGTTAGACAATTGCTTCACAATTTTATTTAATATGATTTATAAGTGTATGGTTAGAAATAAAAGTTTTTAGTACAAAATGTGTGCTCTATATTTTCAGTGTTTGTTTACAATAAATTTTGTAAATGAGTCAGGCAGATCAATCGGTCCGTGAATGCCACACAAATGGGTACTTTTTAAAGGAATATGTCTTGTAAACCAACTGTTCGTTTATGTTACTAATAACATAAAGCAATTTTGCATACCTAGCATAATGTCAGACTGAGTCATGTGTATTGAGAGAGGAGCTAAGAACTTGACCTGTGTGCTGCCGTGTGTTTAGATCATATTCAAATTCGATCTATAGGGTTAAACTGGCTCTCTTACCCTTTGTCACAGTGTTCGGTATCTACAGTGGATTAGGTTATATTTGGGAGCTATCTCAGGGGTATTATTCAAATACCAGGTACCAATGTAACAGATATGAAGTCCAATACCCTGTTATTTGTGAAAACAACTTGTACACGTATATCGAGAATACAATATTATTATTTTTAATATGTTTATCTGCATATTGTTGTAATTATACAAATACATTACAATATAATTAGATAAATACATTAAAATTATGTACCTCTGTGTTTCTTTAACAATACACTAATTCCTTATGCAGTACTATAATATGTGACAAGAAATAATATAAAATTTGTTTTCACTCATTCACTGAATTGTTTGTGATTAAAATGAACTAAATTATAATTTAATACTGATAATTATATACCAATTATTAATATTAATGAATAACAAAGTTCAAAATTATACCAAAAATAATTTTTCATCCAAATGAGGTATATTACACTTAGATATAATTTTACTCCTGATTTTTAAATGTTGTTTGAATTGCTATATTGTTTCATTTCCCGGAAAGATCTTTGCGTTAGAAAAGACCATTTTTTTGCATTCTTTTTATATCCTTCATTGCGATTAAATTTTTATTTTCTTTGTTTTAGAGAGAAAATTTTAATTTCCCATCTATATTTCTCGTCCAATGGCGTGTACAAAATAATATTGTGACATTTAACACTTGGCAAATTTTTTAAATATTATTCAATATTTGTATTAACGGTTAATCACTGACGTACGAGCGTGGTATGTCCCCGAATGTGTTCATTATTTCGTGTTGTGCTGAAATTGGTTGTCACCCATTTGGTAGTTTCCTAGCCGCCAGTCTCGTGGGCACATCTGAGGAGAGCGGTTACACGATGCACATTTAAACAGATAAATTCAACGACTTGACACATGTGGTTGGTACATTGTTAGTGTAATTTTGAAGATTTCTTGTTTTGTTTGTAGACAAAATGAATCATAAGTGATATATTACTTCTCCTGTGTCATCTACATCTCAGGATGGGTCCTAATGACCTCTCGACATTCCGTTGCCACATTTCGTTAATAACATAGCAGTGTTACAAAATGACACTAAATGGTGTTCACACTAACCTGTAAAAAATGGTTTTAAATTGCTTGTAAATTCATACAGGGAAAATACAAATTTGGCCATATTCCTTAAATTTGGCCACATGTTTACATGTTTGATATCTGTGTGAAGTATTGTTTCCTATGTCATTGAACATAACAGCGAGTTTGTTTCGACGTTTGAAGAATTCTTTTAACTTATCATTTTTGTTATTTGGAAATTATTTGTTCCTCGTTTGTTTCTGAAATAATTTCAATAAAAGTGGCATTTAAATTATTGGTAAATTTATCTTTAGTATTTGCCATCCCAACACTGTACTCCTAGATTTTATTTGTTGCTGGCTTGCCAATGGATATGTTTTCCTTTGCATTTATTTCTTTCTGTTTAGAATTTTATAATTCTTATAAATATTTGAAAATATAATAACTAGAAATTACTTATATTTTTATATACTTATTTTGTATATCACTTTTGGTTTGTATCATCTTCAGAAACATTTAATCAGTGTTACCCTTTTATAAAAATGTATACCTTACAATGCAATGGCAGACTCGCAGGCTCTTTAATAAAATAAAGAATGCACAACTGTGTTTTACATTTTCTTCACTGGAATGTATCTCTTAACGTTATGAGGGAGTGTGGAATGTATCTCTTAAAGTTATGAGGGAGTATGAAGTGTATTTGATATCAACCAGATAGATTAAAAAAATGTTTGAAGTGGGAAAAATTATATTTTTGTCAGAATATCTCCAAAAAATGTAATTTTAATGTTTTGTAATAGCAAAAAAGAAGCCTCATAATTGCATCATGTCCGTCTGTTCGTGCGGATGTTACATTACTGTAGCTGTTACAGTTTAAAATCGATTGTGATGGAACTTATAAATGTAATACACAGAAACAAAGAAAAGTCTATTCTTTGAATGATTGAAGGGAGTCCCATCCGATGTCAGGAAGGGCTTAGTTTTATTTATTGACAATAACATGATTTAAAAATCACCTTAATGGATGTGGAAAATATTTATATACGCATGTCATTCTTTTAGCTTTAATGAGGGCAGTTCTTCTGGACCAGGTGAAACCTGGAATAAAATGATAATTACTACAAAAAAGCGTCAATAAAAAAAATTATAAAAAATAACCAAATCACATTAAGCGAGGCTTTAGTAAATGTTTGAGTAACAAATTTATTTCTTGTGATATTCAATGCACTGATAATTTTTAATTTGGCAATCTTCAATACGGGATTCCAGACAAAGTTTCATTGTATACTTTTTCTTCAGATGTGAGTATTTTTGTGATGTCCTCGCATTATTATTATTAACTGGAAGTAATTATAGTAATATCTGTAAACAATACATAATCGACTGAAAAATATTATAATTCGGTATTAGGATATAAAAATAACAGTAAAGATAGGAAGAGTTTTTAATTGATTTTAAATTTTTAAATTTGTCATGATTCCACATTTACATGTGCACCTTTAATTTTGAAATTACCTGGTTAATTGAATTGCTCATCAGAAACAAAATCATATACAGTATGGAGAATATACAACATCACAAGTACGATCAGTTACTGAGTACGCAATGTAAATTTAGCGAGGTAAACAACTGATGATATTATTGTAATGATACAAGTTACTCTATATTTTCCTGATCATAGACAGCACTTCAAAAGACGAGCGGAAATGTGGTTATAGAGACATTATTAGGGTGAAAAATACTTCAATATTCAAATGATTACCCAGTGGCGTAGCTCAACAGCGAATATAGATAATGATTTACAGAAAAGAATAAATAACTGAATTTGTGAATGTTTTTCTCCCAGTCTCATTCTGGTCACCAATTAAGGTAACAAATAGACTAAATCAATACGTATCTGTATGCTTAATGAAATAGTAGAGGTAAAAAGAGTCGGGCTCTGCAAATGAGCTATAAAAGGAAATTGTAACCGTGTCTGTTGTTGTTGTCTGTCTGCCCATTTGTTTATTATGTGAATACTTGTTGATAGAGATTTCTAGGATATGTAATTCACTTGAAAGATGTGAAAAAATTAAAAAGTTGATTGTTTTTAGAATTTTTTTTTATCCATCAGATGTATTTTTCATTATTGTGTGGCTTGGAACAAGTTTTTAAAAATCTAAAATACAAGATATGCTTCTACTTAGCTCAACTTGTATGTTTGCACATATTTGATTGTAAGAAACCTCGATTGTCTGAATCCTCCTGTTGATCGAAAACCAACCGGTTTAGTTTGCTACAGTAAGAATTGTAGCACATTTTATGTGTCCTTAGTTTTATGCGAATGGGTATTTTCATATATGTGTGGATGTGTATTGTTTCACAGAGCTATGTTTTGGGAAAAATTTATTGGAAAACTAAAAAGATGGTAAAATTTCCATAAAAAAAAAAGAATTCACTTTTGTTCAAGATACCCTACAAAGGAGAGAATATACTTTTTAGTTAGCTCTCATTTTCTGGTTCGTTACTTTTCATAAAGTGGAGGTTTAAAAATTGCCAGAAGTATTAAATAAACATTGTGTACTTTCAATTGAATTTAAAAACGTAGAAGGTTCTCACTTCAACTCATCTTTATTTTTTCATTATGTATGTAAGTTTACTTATAACTTTTTAATGGATAGAATAACTTTGAAACTTATTATAGCAAATGGTAGGATATTCTTTCCAGATGGTCGCATATAAGTTTTTTCAAGATCCAGCATTGGGTTTCAAAGCAAGAGAGAATTCTTCAATGGTCGGAATTTGGAACTCCTCAATGATAACAAATAGATTCATCATTTGCGGGATCTGATGATGGAGGTGGCAGGTGGTGACAGGAGCTCCTTAATGACAAAAAGATTTTCTATACAGTTTAGACACCTTAAATTCTTACAATGAGTCTTTTATTCATAAGTGGTAGCCATTTTCACCTTTAGTAGCCATAGTCTGATGATGGAGCCAGAAGGTGGAGACAGGAAGTTCTTACTGATTGTCAGCTCATTTATTCTGTGTGATCAAACCTTTGACCAAGGTTTGATTTTTCTGGAAGCAAGAAAGTAATACACAATGGAATAAAGCAACATACAATGGAATAAATCAACTAAGATATAAGCAAGTTGATAGGTAAGTAGATATGTACAGATATAAACCAAGGCATGAAGCAACAAGACATTAGTTGGTATGTAGGTATGTATAAACATATACAAAGGCATTGAACAACTAGGATATTAAGTAGGTCGGGAGGTAAGTGTGTACATGGACATAAAAATGTACCAAACAAATAGAATACAAAGAAGGTACATATATACTAAGGCATGAAACAACCTGGATATTCAATAGGTACATAGGTAAGTATGTACAAGTATATGAAAAGACATAAAGCACTGATTATGGTGAAGCCTAAAGGGGAAAATATTATTGATATGTCCTTATGTCTGTATGTATTATTATTAATTTGAGGTATTATTGAATTACTCTTAAATTATTTAACATTCTGTGTAACAAGTATATGCATTAATAAAGATATGCATTAACAGAGGAAAAATAAAACTTTCTAACAAAAAAATGAACTGACTAACCACTAAATAAGAAAAGCACTGAAAAGATTAAATAATGAAAATACACGTGTTTAGCAGGAAGTATAGAAATAAAACATAGTTTCTGAACATGAATAAATTTGCAACAGATGGTTACCGTTTTCAATGTTGGTGTAAAGTTTAATATGGCACTCATCTGTATCTATGTAGGATATATAAGTAAGTACATGGAAAAGGAAGAGCGGAAGATAGCACTCATCTGTATCCATCTAGGATATACATGTATGTACATGAAAGAGGAAGAGAGATGTCGACTTGGCACTCATTACAAAATGAAATGATGAAATTTTGACTTATTTGATTAAACACACATGAAACGAAAAGGTTTCTGGGTGTACTACACAAGAATTAAAGATGCTCTGTAAGAGCTAGAATAAGATGCAATTTTATTGTCAATAGTGTATTGTACAGTCCGTAGTGAAAAAAATTTAATAAATGTTTGAAAAGTTATTGAGGAATCAAGTGGTACTTCCTTATTTTGACTTTACTTAGGCTTCAAGGCCAGAGGAAGAAGTCATTTTATTTGGTTATTCTTTCATGTACCCCCAATTATTGCATTTGATGTCTTATTGTCTGCTGTCGAAGCCCCCACATCATTCCTATTTGCAGCTCTTTCTAACAATTGATGCAGCTTAATGGGTAGTCAATGTTTGTTAATGATGGTGCTGTGATTGGTAGCCAACCGTTGTCAAGTGCAACATGATATAGCTGGTACTGCATGATCCGTAGTCAATGTTACTTCGTTTGTTACATTACTTTCTATGGATGTATTAATTGTTGCAACGTTACTATTTGCTGCTGCGTCGCTAATCATGATGGTTTTAGTTCCTGCAATGTCACTATTCAATGCTTTTGGTTTATTAAACTGAGTCTCTGTTTGTTTCATAATGTTTTTGTGTATAATTATTAAAATCTCATTGGCGTCCTCCATGTTTTTTTATAATTAAATTCTGTATTTCTTTTTGTTTTATTGGTTAAGAGTAGCCAATCATAGGATTTGCAAGTAGACATAATGGTGAATAGAACTTCATATTAAAGAGTTTATTTTCGGCATTTACATCTTTGCAGATTGAAATCTCGAGTTTTTAATATTTTATTACATTGTTTATTTAATAGATTAATTCTTCATATGTTTGCAAATGGACTATTTCTTTTAACAAGTTGAGTAACTAATGTTAATGTGGGTGTATGCAAGCAACAACGGAAAGCAAAAAATTAAATATGTATTTGATTACCAGTTAAAAAGAAACCATTTCAATTTGCCAATCGGGCACAAACTGTCAATATGAGTTTTGTGAGTTGATATTATCATAAATAGAATGTGAAACCAAAAAATTATTACAATTACTATGTTTACTGAATACAGAAGGTTGTGTATGAGACAGTTGAGAGTAGGCTATTTTTGCATACAATTTTTAAAGTTACGTCATCAGTTATTTATCAATTAATTTTTTAATGACATCATGATGTAGTATTATTTCTACTTTTTTTAGTTCTTTACCAAGACCTAGGTTTTGTTGTATTACAACATCTTCAGGTGGGCTATTAGGAAAAATCTTTGCTGTATTGTTTGGGGAGAAACAAGTATACATATAACATATAAGTTTTACATGTGATATACTTCGACAGGACCAGTGTCCCTGGTGAATCCAGTGGACCATATAACTTCCATTCTTTATGTCAATCTGTTGTCTGTTACAGCTTTATAGTTCCCACTGTTTTAGATTTATGTGCATAAAAGGCAGGGTATTAGCAAAGATCTTTACTAACAGCCCACCTGAAGATGTTGTAACACAATGAAACCTAGGTGGTGGTAAATAACTTAAAGAAAGTAGCAATAATACCACATAACGTTGTTTCATTTAATTGTGAATAATGAATTTCATGAGATGACTAAATTGTATCGCACGAGGTTATCATTAACTACACAAATTAACGAAATATTTTGAAGAATGTCTGCCCTCGATTTCCTAGTGAAGTCTCAATTCAGGTACTTCTGCAAACAAAATCACTGAACGTATTGTGAATATGACAAACAACTTGCAAGGGTTTGAAGCCGAGAGTGGTTATGTCAAGGAATTATTAACAGATGCTTAATGATTGTTTGATAAGAATTTAGTAGAGCTGAAAAAACAAAGGCAGAAAGGCATTAGGTACTTCCAGCATTGAAAATAAAAAATCAACTTTAAAGAAATAAATCGAATCCACATCCAGCCGCAATGTAAATTTTGAATCGGAATTAAATGATCTCTAATTTTAATGTACGAGGGGGCGTTTTTAAGTTTGCGGAATGAAGGATAAGGAGTGAGAATAAAAATAGGAAATTGTTTTTCTTTTTCAATATATTCACCTGCTGCCCTGATACATTGTTCAGATCTTTCAATTAGCTTATGTATATCTTCATAAAGAAATGTTTCGTCTTTGTCCGAAAAATAAGCTGACACTGCGTTCTTCACTTCTTAATCGCTTGAAAACTTCTTTCCACGAAGTTCTTTTTTAAGGTTTAGGAACAAATAATAATCACTAGGAGCCAGGTCAGGACTGTAAGGTGGGTGTTCCAAAATATCGAAGCCCACCTGTCAACGGACGCGTTGTCGTGCAAAAGCAGGACACCTTTGGTCAATTTTCCCCTTCTTTTTTTTTGATTGCTTCTTTCAACCTCTCTAGAATTGACGCATAGTATTCTTCCGTTATGGAAACACCTTTATCTTTATAATCCGTCAACAGGATCCCTTCTAAATCCCAAAAGACTGTCGCTATGATTTCCAGCCAACTGTGACACCTTAAACTTCTTGGGTGGTGGTGTGCCATTGCATTGAGTCTTGTTTGGACTCGGGTTCATAATGATGAACCCAAGTTTCGTCTCCAGTAACAATTCGACTCAATAGTCCATCCTTGTCTTCACTACAGAGGTCCAAAAACGCGCGAGAACACTCTACGCGGCGTTGTTTTAGGCGGTGTGAGCATTCTCGGCATCATGCGGCGGTGTGAGCATTCAGGCCCATCTTGCGCTGACCTTTATCATGTCAAGATGATCATGGAGAATTTTAAAATTGTTGTATCCGATACTCCAACCATCTCTGCTGTTTCTTCTTTAGTCTGGCATCTTCTAATATTAATTTTTCAACTTTTTCAATAATTTCCGGAGTAATCATTTCGATCGGCCACCAAGGCGTGTGTCGTCTTCAAGTCAGTCTCTACCCTGTTTAAAGTAACTATGCCACTTGTAAACCATGGTTTTACCCGGGCAAAAGTCCCCATAAACGGATGACATCTCTTTCAGTATGGTTTGAACCGACTTTCCTTGCTTGGTAAGGAACTTCATAACGGTGCGGTACGCGATTTTTTCCATAGTTCAGACTTTCTTCCAGATTGAGTTGTTTGTTCGACGATTGTTCAAACACTAATGATCCGATTATGATAAAACTTGGTATTTATTCTAAGAATGAGTTACTTAACTAGCTATCATTCCGTAATTCACCTTTACCTGTCACTTTTTTAAATGGACATGCCTAAGTTTTCAAAAATGTTGCATTTTTTAAACATCAGATACCAACTACATATTTTCCCATATAATTGTACAGAGATATGTGTCCAATGTAATGTGACTCATTGCCAGTACATAACCTGATGCAAATGTGAGGACCGCTTGTAGATGAAACTTCAGACGAGGATTTTAACAAACATGCAGGGAAATATTAAAAAACTTCTTCATTAAGTATACCTTCCTTAACATTATTAAAGTACATGCAAATTGGAGACGACAATTTGTTTATACTGTGCACTGAACGTAAAATTGTGGTGTAGGTCTTCAAAAATTGAACTGAAGTTTCATTCATTAATTTCCAATTTTACACTCTGTAGGTGAAGTAAAAGCTTCAAACTGGTGCTCACCCCTCTCTTCTAACTGACATAAATCCGATATTGCATGCCCTCCTCCTAACACTCCAATTTAATGATTTTTGCTAATGAAGTTTTGCAATTGATTGTCTCCTGAATTCCAACACAATGGTAATATGAAACAATATAATATTTTCAACGTAAAATTTATTTCTAAACAGACTAGCATAACTTAAATAAACTTAGACTCAGTTGTCTCATAACAATCAGAAGTAAAAGATACCAACAAGCCCAATCTTTGTATGGAATATCAGAGTTGTTTTATACCACAAGTAAATTTATGCGACGATTCTTCATTGGTTAATAATCTGTTTTATGTTGCTTTAATATATAAATACTTTGAAATGTCATAAAACATTATTCAAGCATCTTTGTTGCTAGTTGTCATTAACATTCACCATCATCAGCACTCTCTTCTGAAGAAAATTTGACAAGATTTTATAATTCCTATTCCAACTGACAAGGTCTTCCAATTCTCCTTTATAATCATTGAGTTGTTCTTTTATGATATCATTAAATATTTTGCTAGCTATTTACTGTGCTGTGTTCATTATCACTTTTATCTATGAAATAATATCAGAGACATTTTCAGGGTCACGAACGACACCACTCCACAAATTCTTCCAGCATTTTGTTATTGTTTCCGGTTTCAATACGTCCATTGCTCCCTTGATGAACGTTTGTATCAACAATTGTTGATTTCTGACATTCCATGCCCTCATATCAGAGTTCTATAAATATAGGTCCGTTGGGGCACTGTTTAAGAATAAGGTCAGTTTCATCATAGTTAAAAACTTTCTCATCATGATAAACTTCTTATGCAACTTGGTTTAATCTAAGAAAGATTTATAGTCAACTAAGTATAACTATATGTTGCTACGGAGTAAACATAATGTTGGAAAATATATGACAATTTACAGCAGTAGTTTTAAAATATTTATTTTGGTATATTATTTTTCTACAAATGAAATCTAATAAATTGATTTTTAGATAAATTTAGCAATGTAACATAACTATTACAAAAATCAAGACTTACTACAATGTATATTTAAAGTTTCCTCTTCAAATTTTTACAACAACTATTCTAACAGATTGTATATTTATGTTTCAAAAATAGGTTAATAAAACGTATTGTTACATAATGTGACAATCCCACGCATCGAATAAAAGTTGTACGAAAAATTACCGTACATCACTTAGACGTGTGATAAAGTCCGTATTGGCAGTACATTTACCTGAGTGACTATGTGCATCCCTTGTCAGGTTTGTGGTGTAACCGAGTTAGCCGGAAATAATTTCCTCTATAATCTCCATTATCCACAAATAATTTCCTCTACAATCCTGGCACATGCATATGAATTTTCGATAAACAATAAAAAATTATATAATGTTCCTGTATTTAAAATAATACCACGAATCGAAGGATATAGCTGTAATAATGAAATTGCGACCGACAAGGCACTTTTATGTTTTATATGTGTCGCGCTGCTAAATCGCTTAACCCGTGTCGCTTTTAAACAATTACCCACAAAAACACGGCCGATCCCAACTAAGACAGAAAGCGGTTGCGTGAATGACGCGTGTTCTGTACACGCGTGTATACAATTCGATCTCATTCGTCAATCTGAAAGCAGTTCAAATGTAAAGCCGGTTGACGCTGACAGACGCAACAGCGTATCCGCTTAGAGCGGCTTCGAACGGATGCGCGGATAAAATCTACAACATTCACGATCGCTCCAATGCGCCATCCGTGTTTATAACCTAAAATATGACAAATGACATCTGTCAAATTGGTGCACTCTCGCGGCAACTTTCCTAGTTCCAAAAAAAGTGAATACAGAATATGTAATAAAAAATTCTGGTATGTGCATTGTAATTTATAATATACATATACATATATATATATATATATATATATATATATATATATATATATATATATATATATACATAATTTTAATTATTGTTATATGATGGATATTAGTTCGGCGAATCAGGATCAATGCGAGATAATTATTTTAAAATACAGTAACATACGCCTATTATATAAAAATATTTATCAAAACCGTAATGCAAGTAGTATAGATTTGAACCATGCACGAAGAGTATAGGGCCATCTATCGAAAAATATTTTATTTTGACAGTAATTTTATTTAAAAAAATACGCAAAATTTTAAAAACCACAACAACGGGTCGTTGATTTAGGGCTATGATTTTCGCTTAGTATGCGAGAGGTCTTAGGTTAAAATCCCAGACGAAACCAACTATATTTATGTAAACTTTTTAAAGTTTTAAGAGAGTTTAATGCAATACACCGGTATGGACGAACTGGCCAAATTAACTGGGACCAAGTCGACAATACAACGAAGCCAGCCGAATGGGGAATCAGTCGGCAAAATAACATACGCGTATTGTATTAAATTTAACTCAAATGTAGTATTATTCAAAATAGAACGTAATTCTCGAAAGGATGCACCCGTCGTAGCCAGTGAGCTCGCTCAGCCGATGCTGAAGGGAGCCGAGTTTATCCGATTCAGCGTCGTCAGCCCGAGCGTCGCGTTACTGACCCGGGCGTTGCGCACACCGATCTGAACGTGACGACTCACCGACCCGAGCGTTACGGCTCAGCTTCGTTTACTACTTTGAATAAGTTTTCACTTTAAAGTGAAGTGCGCAGTTGCGTCTAAAGAAGTTTTCACTTCAAAAATTATCCACGATCGCTCTACTACGCTCACACAATAGCTTGAAGTTGACTATTTATTTAGTGTATGATCCGTGTTCAATAAGTTCATCGCGTCATTTCGAATAGTTTGGAAACCATCGCGTGACGCCATTTGACTGAAATTATAAGTTATTTCAATATTTCGGTTAGTAATGACACCATTGGGAGCATTGGACTAGAGTGGACTGTTCACAAGTGGATAAAACATTCCAGTCATGGATTTCCAAACAATTTTAAACAGGTTAGAAATCGTCGCGCCGCGTCACTTTACCAAAGTTGTAGACTTTTTTGAGGTTGGTAGAGGAAACATAAACCGTAAATGTGTCACCGCACTTTCTTTCTTGTACTTTTTCTGCTCAGTGACATCGAGAATTGTATACTGGCTGTTTGTTCGGATTCCTCATCAAGGCTTTTCAACAATCATCCACACGGTTTCACCAACTCAACATTAATTCAACAGTTGTGAATGAAATAAGTTGCAAGTGCGATATACATATTCACTTTTTATACGTTACCTTTATTGTAATACAATATTTACAGTTTTATTTTGAAATTTATTAACTCAATTAATTATATTATTAAATAGCTGTACTATGGAGTTATTTTGTTATTTACAGGTGGCTATGAACATAAATATTATTTTTTATTAATTTTCCATATCTTACTCTACATCGTTAAAAATTCACCAATCGTTGTTGCTAGTTAAGATAACATACCACATTGTATTTCAAACCACACTTGTCTTTATCGAAACGCTTTACTTATTGATAATCCCACGCTTACCTTAATCTGGTAATTAGCTGCTAAATAATTCGCAAGTATAGATGTCGTGATACGACTCGAAAATGTCGTCAATTAGTCGTTCAACGTTCAAATTTCAACACGTCTCATATTGTTCTAATTTTATTTTTTGTGCATACGTATATTATATAAGATTTAAATGATATAAAATATATTAGGAGAGCCTTATGCATAGATAATAAGTATAATCAGGAAGAGCTTATAATTTATAAACGTTATTATGCATCAATAAAACGCCACTTGATAAATTTACGCACTAACCCTCTTCGACTGCTACAATCGCGAGCGCCATAGAAACAAATCATTGTTTATATCGCACTAGCGAAATTTTTATGTCAATTAGTATATATACACGTTGTAAATGTCGCGCCAATAATGTTCCTTTCGAATACTGATATTGGAGAATCCAGAAGAAATTAGCTTTGGTGCTTGCAATAGAAATGATATGGAAACCGCGTACTTGTTTCTCGACCGCTACTTTCATTATACGCCAGTTATATAAGAATATTAATAACCAACAAAGTCCCATAATGAATTTAATTTCACTTGCTTTATTGAAAAACTCTTTAATATGTGAGAACTGGACACGAACCCTTCTTGGGTATACATTTATTTGTTGAGGGTGAAAAATAATTGGACTTTTGCGTCTTTCTCCGAAGCCAACAATTTTTTGAGGAAAATGCGATAAACCAAAATTGTAGCTAAGAAAATTACATCAACTACGAACAAGGCAGCAGAATGAGATAAAGTGGCAGAAAGATTGATCTCTTCTGCTCTGCAGCAGAATGTAATATTCCGAGGTATTTTAGGCTCCGTGGAATGTTGCTTTCTTCTATCTCTTCCTCATATGTAGTATTCTGATGCAATATATAACGAGATCAAACCTTTATAAGGATTAATATTGTAAAATAAATTGTGAACTAATTTAGAAATCAACGTAATGACACTGTCAATTTTGAAGTGAAACTTCTTTGGGCGCGATTAGAAACAAATGTTAGTCAAATTTCGTGCAAAGTTTTTATACAACTTTTCATACAACGTTTAGTTGTAACGACCGGGCATAATGTATCTCTAGCAAGAAGAACGGTAAATAGGTCCTTAGTTAATAACCAAAAAAGATCCATAAACACGATATAATAAAAAAAAATGCACGAATGCGCGAAAACAAACAAAAACAGTGCTAACAACTACAATTAGCTGTTTTGTATGTCATGTGTGTCAAAAGTAAACCGTCAAAATTTTGTGGTTTAATTTATATATTATGATGGACTTATCATATATAACTAATAACATGTGTATTTATTTTATTTATAAATTCACGATGAACACACATCTATAGTTGTAAATATTAATACAACGGGAGCAATACATCCCGACTTCCTTTAACCGCATTTAGCTGTATTCCGGTACTGGCATCGTGGCCATTATTTAACTGACAATTGTCTATGTACATTTATATGAAGATTTTATTAGATGTTTACGTCGAATTGTGATGACATTTTAATAATATTTCCGAATGTATATCGTGATAAAACCTTACCTGAATAGAGTACGGTCTATGGACTTAGACTTGGTATATTTTCTCTCTCTCTCACTCTCTCTGCTGTTTCACCCTTTACTATGTACTTACACATTGCGGTTTATATCGTTAAAGAACTTATCTAATGTTACATGTTGGTATTGAGGTGCACGCGTTCGTTTTTTTAAATAATAGATGTCGTAATTAAAAACGTAACTTTTTATATTTTCAGTTTTCCTTAATTATTTTTATTTTATGCAAATTTTAGGCAAAAAATAAATAAAAACCTGATAATGTTCTGAGGAACTGAAAGCTACATATTCACTGGCGCAGTTTATTAATGATAACATTGTTAACAAACCGCATCGGAAAGTCTGCTAATTTAAATTTCTTTGTTGCATTAAGCGCTTTATCGACAGAGTTTTTGACAAAGTTAACTTTTGTATTTACGGAAATTGCCAACGTCTGTTTCATTTACAGACAGGTCATTTCTTTTCAAAGTATTTATTAATAAATTTGATACTCGACTAGAGGCATTACTACTGCATCCAGTAAAAACAAGTAGAGGGGTTTGAAGGCCCTTATCCTAGTCAAAAAATTAGATAGGTTTTTCTTCCCTTGCTATCTAAAATTATAAATAACTTTTTTACATAATTTTATGGCTCGTTCTTTGTTTGATAGTTCGTACGCGATGGTTTCTATCCGCGGCAATTTAGTTTTCGAGCTACTTTCGAGACCTTGCAAATGTACGGTACTTGTGAGAGCGAAGATGTGAATTTGAAAATATTCACTAATTATTGTTAATTACATTTTAACATGGTAAACAAACTTTATTGACGACATGTTAACGTGCAAACACAAATAAATCATTTAATTGTTTTAAATAGGTCGATATAAATTAATATTTTAGGGAACATAAAGCGTCTTGAATGTTTCGCCAATGTTTCAGTTTTACAATATTGAATGAGTGAAAAATGCAATAAGTACACATATTACCTTTGATATGTTTTCGGTCTTTTAGACCTTAGTTACGTGTTAACCCATCGCAATGTAGAAAAAGACTCTCCTTTGATAATCGTGGTACAAGTCAGTAGAGGAATTACAAGAATTGCTTTTTGTATCCAGGTTTGTAGTTTTCAGCTTTTCTGGAGTTTTATTTGTAACTAAATAACAATAGACAGAAAACTGTTTCAAAAACGACTCGAGTTGATTGACATTAATTTCATCTAAACCACACACAGACAGAACTGACTCAGGTCTTTATCACTTCTCTTCATTGCTTAGTTGCTCTCTCTCTGTTTATTCACTATTGACAGACGGACGCACTCGAGTTGCCTACTGGGTGTAAGACCGTATACGCAGAAGGCAACTCGACTGCATTCAGAGTCCAGAAATACGGGACGGTTGTTGTGCGAGTAGCACAATTAAAATATAAACAAAAATACTGAGCATTTGGCAACGACAGTACTGAGGGACTAAACACGTAATACTACTTTTTGAGACTGAAAATAAGTAAATCAAACGCAAGGGATTTAAAGTCACCGTAACTCACGGAGCAGTTGTCCGAATAACGTTACGAGGTATCACTTTACGTTATACATATTAGTTATATAGGTTACACACGACAACAAGTTGTACATAACGGTAGACTACATCAACATACCCAATAAACGATGTATGCTCATGAAGGACTTACATGAAGTTTTGATGACCTTATACTAAAATTGCAGCATTTTATGTACATCGTTAGTGAATGCACCATTTCCCACTTTATATATCGTTGTGTGATTCCATTTTATTTGTTCTTAACTTGCTCTTTGCTCGTGACTTCACTCGCATGGGCTAGTGGGTTGTTACATTTGTTAGTGACAGTGAGATCCATAGTCGATGGTTAACCATGTCTTTATCATTATCAGATCGACATTTTTTTTCTTTTCTTCGACTTTTTAATATTGTTTTTTTCTATTATCTTCTTTCCTAGAGTAAATTAAGCAGTTAAAATTTTGTATCAATTTGTTAAGTTATTTTTATATGATACCGAATGGACATACTGATAGGAATGTAACAGTGAAACCAGAACCTAAATGTTTTGTTAATTTTTACGCGAGTCAAACGGACAGACAGTCTCTTAAAAATATAGCAGTTTGAATTACCTTTTTTTTAATATTGAAATTATAAACCTTCCCGTCTTTATTGTTTTATTATTTGTGTAAGTAGATACGGATAAGATAAGCTCTGCAGTGCCAAAGAATGTGTATTGGAGTGTATGTCGTAGAGCTGTGGGGCGCGCCCACACCTAATCTCCATCGACGTTATCTTTCCACAGTGAGCAAATAATATTTGATACAACGTTCATTCGAAATCCGTGTCGCAGCCGTTCAATGACAAACTCTTCGTTATAAATCTTTAATTTTTATATGTGTTACATATTTCCGTAATTAATTTAATAATTACCGACAGTCGCCAGTTTGGTTACGGTGAAGTGTTACAGAAACAAATTGCGCCTCGTCTACTCATTGCTTCGACCATCGTGCACAGAGCGCGTCCGCCGGTACGGAAGTGCTCAGTCGTGTCCGCATCAACGTTCGAGTTCAGAGTTCTGTTCCCGCGACTTCATACAGCGCTTGTTCGATCTGTCGGCGAGTCGGAGTCGAGCGGTATTGTCGCCAGGCGGTTGTTTCGGTTATTGCGTACGAGCGCGAGGTTAAACATTTGAATTTGGAATACGGTTTATTCAACACAATGCCTCCATTAAACATATATTATCAGTGTGCTCCTTTATATCCCCCGTATGTGAATTTCAGAAGCGCGTGCTCGCAGTCAGACCACGACATTATTTGTATTGCGGACTCGTGTTTAGGGGAACATACTGCGGATGAAGAAGTTGTTGACACTGACGTGTTCGATATTTTTCGATTGAATTTTAAACATAATGAAGACTTTGAATGTACGATGTTCGGTATTCTTATAGCTGTTCGCAAACACCTGTCGGCGCATGTTCGCAGCGAGTGGCAGACAGACGGAGTTCAATGTCTGTGGGTTACAGTTCCCTCGCGCGGATGTCGCAGTCGTCTGCACGTTGCGTGCGGGTTCTTTGGTTATTGTAAAAACATCGATCCCTTTACCGACACGCTCACATCGCTCAGCAAGACACATCCGCATGATAAATTTCTCATCGTAGGCGAGTTTCCATTGTTTAAAGGTGATTGGATTAATGAAGAGCACCGCCAGACAGGAACAGAATATGAGTTGATAACGAGATTACGAAGAACCACATCACGCGCTGGCTTAAAGCAGTTTCAGAAGATGAAGAGTGAAAAAGGTTATTTACATAACCTTGTGTTCAGTTCCGTTTCCGTCACCGTACTGCGCTGTCCACGTCCGTTGAATTTAGAAGAATATGACCGGAATCGGGCTCTACAATTCGATTTGGACATCGGTCCATCTAAATGCTGTAAAGGTGCAAATGATGCAACAGCAGAATTTTGCAATATTGCATCCAACGACCAGCGTAACGCGCGTCGGGAAATCGCAAATGCGGGTGGAGAAGCTAGAAAAATGACTGATGAGTTAATCGATGAAAGATTCGAGCGGATAATGAAAGAACTGGAAGCCGTGAGGGAGGAATGCAGCAGAGTGTCGAAGGAGAACGCGTCGCTCAACTCGGAATGTGAGGCTTTGCGCGGTCGGATCGCGCGTCTGGAGGCTGATTCGAAACTACACGCCAGCATCGACGAACGTCTGAAGAAGCTGGAGGAGCGAGCGCTCGCGCACTCCGAGAGAGGTGAGATCAAACGTCGCTACCGACGTCTTCAACAGCTGTTCAAATATCTTTGTTCACTTTATTCAATTTATTTTTTTATACTACCGAGCTTGTGATGTTTAAAAGTAATGATTTGTAAACTTTGTTGTCAAGTTTATTGCATAGAAACACATGTTAACTATTGTTTCGTAATCAACCGGCAATTGTTTCGTACGAGAATAGTTTATGTATTTGCTACGAACACAATTAAAAGCGCCGTATGAAAGCACTGTCCATCTTAACCATCCTCACCGATGACGTCACACTAAACAGACACGCCTGGCGACGCACAAACACACAATATTGCGTTCTCCGTAAATATTCAAATGTATAGTAACAGAGATTCAAAAACCGGCCAAGTGCGAGTCGGACTCGCGCACGCAAGGTTCCGTGGCACCAAACAATACTAAACTTATTTCGCACACAATAAGGTATATTTTAACACCCATCCTGGTTGGGGGACGACGAGTTTAGAAGTTCACATCTTATCTTATAATCATCACATTAATAATAATAATTAAAGTCAATACATTAAACTGAACATAGTTACACGAATACAAGATACATGAAGTAAGCCTCAACTAAATCAATGATTGTATTAACGTACACCATCATGCTATTTACCTGCATGCGTGCCCATATAGCTTTGTGGTGGCTGAATAAAGGTGGTACATTCCAGCTTCACGAGTATAATTTCCAGGAACATCGGTAACACAAGGTTGCCGTAAAGATGTGTATCTGGCATTCTGCATAAATGTGAGCATGTGATTCTCATTAAGAAAATCTTCATTAAAATCGCTGAAAACTAGTGTAGCCATAATAACTCATATATATATATATATATATATATATATATATATATATATACATGTATATATGTACACATATATATGTGTACATATCTACATGTATATATAAATTTATGTATGTGTATATTGATATGTTAGTCACTTTATTAAAATTGTAATATTGCTATATTAAAGTTTATTACATATGGCAATTAGGTCTATTTTACTCGTCAATATTTTGGATTTGAATATATATTTATGTGTACACAATATTTATTGTATTGGCAGTAAAAATCAGTTTGTATTTCTCAATGACATTGTGAAAAACAAAGTTATTACTGTAGTCGGCACCGAAAATATTCCATATCTCAAAAACTACACATGCATTATTCAAATCAATTTTTGTTGATATTTTGTTTAGTTCTACTACCTCAATTTTTCCAAAATTTTACACGCGTCAAGTGAAAAGTTAGTGGGTGGCACACTTTTTGAGAGTGCATATCTCACCATCTAATGACTTAAATAAAAAAATTATTTTGGAACCTTCGTTTTTTAAGATGTATCTAACGATACTCCATGTGCCTATGTGCACTGAACTTTTTTTTTTCATCCCTCAGTTATATGCGTGGAGTGCTACCCCTAATATTATTTTTTTCCTAACTCCACTATTTCATTGTATAGAGATTCATAGAATTAACATCCAAGTTTTATCTACATAGTGCCAGTAACCTCCGAGTAAAATGGCTGTGACGTACGTGTGGACAAATGGACATAATGAAATAATAGGGTTCTGTTTCGCCAGTTGGGTATGGAACCCTTAAAACCACCAAATGCGAATATTATGAATGCAATGAGTTTATCATACATTTATATATCTTATCCGTAAATGTTTACAGTGACTGGAAAAAGTTTCAACCACACCCACTTGTGAACTGTGGGTCAATCTTTACGTATACAATTAAGTTTTTATACCCTTTATATAAGTATTAATATTTATTGTATTTAAATGTTGAAATCGCAAGACACTGTCATTTTATATGGCTGACGCTGCAGTAAGCTAAGTCTCCGTGACACTATTGGCACTATTATTTGTCACCAGTTTAGATACAGCCCCTAAACAGTTGTTCCTACTTTTTATTTAATTATTTCGTGATAATAATTTGATTAATTTAAACTTAGCTAAGTGCACGTTACTCAGCATATATTTCTACATGTGTACACCTTTCAGGATGATGATAGCCTGTACATTTCACAAGCTACTACGGAATTCAACTAACTCATTACCTCAGTCTTACATACGATGAAAATAATAATGTGCATCGTAAGTCAAAAGTAACAGATAAAGAAGATATTTAAAATAGTGGGAAGACCAATTAACTTATAAGATTGCAATAAAATACTAAATGAAGTATTAAATTGCACTTAAACATCCAATTAAATACGAACAAAGATCGCTTTGCTGACTGCAGCCGGCAACAACGTCTCGAGCGCTCGCTGGCTGCTGGCTGCTTGTTATAATTATTACTGTAGTAATGATTTAATTCAGAGTGTACACGGTCTTGCAAATTATTGTCTTATTCTTACTCTGTAAATGTATACACATCTACATGATTATACCCTAAAAATTAAGGGATCAGGGAGGGAAAAACAACAGTTTAATATTATTTTCGAAAACTGCATAAGTCGGTACCTAAGATTTATTTTACCTATGTTACACGTAAATACAAGATCTTCTACCAGTCTGAATTTCTTCAGATATTCTGACCTGTAAATTTCAATGATAACGGAGGAACTTTTTGCACATGTTTAATATTATTTATGGCTTTGAATTATAAGGAAAATAGTTTTACAAAGTGTAAACAAAGAGTTTTCAAGTAATGTAACAATTTGGTGGTGTCGCCACGCCTCTAATTTCAACCCTACATTTTAGACCCCGTTTTCATTGTTTAATAAAAATAGAAATATTCCAAAATTCTTCAATGGAAATAAATGCATATCGGCAAGTTCTACAATATTATTTTAAATGTTAAGTTTATAGCAATAGTACTATTGCTATAAACTTAGCTGAGCTTTTCTTTAGCTGAGACAAACAATCATAACATACGGACAAACACCAAAATATTACCATAAGAGATCCATTTTTACCCTGTCTGTACAGAACTCTATAAAAAAGTAAAGAGACCAATGAAAGACCACATACAAAAGGGAGGTAGCTGTTATTATTAAAATTGCACAAGCAAATATTAAGTTTATGTTATAGGTTAGTGAGTACATCGCAATTGCAAATGTGTCCCATTTATGTAAATCAACTACGTTCTAACTTAAGGTACAGCGTTTTAACTTAACAGCACACATATTGTTTATTAATAATTATTTATTAGGCTGATGCAAGAAACTGTTATATTTTTATGACTTTATTGGTATCTGATAAACAAATAGTCATTGTGATACATTTTGTTTGATGTTTTAAAATAGTAGGACGCTGTAATTTATGTTACAGTAAATGTGCACAGAATTTTTAAGTCGACTCAAATATTCAGTACTTCTTGCACACTTAACGCTCGCTGGGGTTTTCATCTTACAATCGTCTTGCTATTTCCTTCTCTTTTACAGTCACACCAGTTGTAAGTGTAATGCACAGAATTGATGACAGAAAACATCGAGAAGTTACTTTTCATTACCATATATATAAATACACAAACACACACACACACATGCACACGCACATACATACCATGTACACGTGCACATGCATACGCTCACACACACACACATGTGTGTGTGTGTGTGTATACCGCTGCTGAGCAATCTGCTTTTTCGAGCAGTAAGTGCAATCATTCAATCATTTTTTATTTGAATTTTATATATAGCAAATATTATACATTTATTGAATTCAATTTAAGGACATTTTTAATTTTTATCCTTTATTTATTAAAAATTTACTTACTAATATTATATGTATTAAGTACATGAACATATATGTTTGAATATAACAATATTAGTTATGATAATAGATATAAAGAAATTGGTAATCAGAGAACAAATTGATAGTTAGTGTCCACGGTTATGGCATAGCCCTTCGCGTTGCTTATTAAAGTTTTGTGAACTTGATTTTAATAAATTATCATTTTTGTTCATGTATTCAATTGTATTTGAATGTATTAAATTGCCACATCTTATTAATTATACGTCATTTTTTTGCATTAACCCAATTCACACAACTAAAAACTTTATCGAATGATAAAAAGGAAAAATATCTATTTTTAATCGGATTTAATAAACAATAATATTTTTTTTTTTAATACAAATACTGGTACAAAATTTAGTAAATTTTTAATAAAAGAAGAATAGAAATTATAGAAATGTGTTCTTATTATTTAAATTCGGTAAGCAGACAATAATAAAAAAAATTAAATAAAAAAAAAATATTGAGATACAAAATCATATCCACGTCATGTTACATTGGCTCTACCGTGCTATATTATTTGTCAGTCAGGCTATATTATTCGGCTGTTATTGTTTGACGTATATGATATTGGTAAAATTTTTGAACGTTGTTTCTCACTATTGGTTAACTGGAGTGCATTTATATTGTCACAAGTAATTACCTTCATTGTAAACTAACAGTATACAAATGTCGATTCCAAACTTAATATTCTCTGTCCGTGCCATCTCCTTATCAATCAATGCTACAAGTAAAAAATCGTAATATACATTTATTTAATTCAACATAACAAACTAAGCAACACTGAAACGAGACTGAATCCGTAAGAATAGCACTTGGTGTTTTTAATAATGTGCTTTGAAAGGCATATATAGAGAATTATTTTTCTGATATGGCTTTATGTAACATAAGTTCTATTATTGCTTTGACTGAGAATCAACTTAATGAGTATGCCACCGACAAGCTGGGAGGGAAAGACCAATTCCAATTGTTAGTGGCAGCCACTCGTAATAGTCCATCTGCACATTTTGCCTAGTCTGTTAACACATTAGATGATGAAAAAGAAGGACCTCATTTAGTAACTACAAATGAAACCCATAACTACATCTTCACCTTTCAGAGCATCTTTCCTAATCACAACAATGTTTTCAACCTCCTTAAGTAATTGAATCTCAAAAGAAGGAAGAAAAAGAGGAAGATGTGTGATACTTCACATAGCCATATCTCGTCAGTCTTCCCAATGATATGACCCGCAATGATCCTCATAATTCTGAAAGAGTCCTGAAGTTGAAGTTACCAAAGCAGGTAGAAATACCTTCAGTGGTTTTAGAAAATCAAATGAATAACACCCATTTCTGGACACAAAAAATCCTTAACCCAATAGGCAGACAACGGGGACAAAATTTGGAGTTTAGATAGGAAATTTTTATCCAGAATTGTAAAAAAAAACAACACAATGAAGCGGGCAATTAATGACATCTAAGTGTGCAAGGCATCTTTTTGTTTATATTGAGTTTCATAAATGATGACATGGTCCAGTCAGTTTTTAAAAGAAATTCCGTAACTAATTATACAAAAGATGCAGCAAGTGCCACACACAATCTTGGAGGATATCGCACATTTTCAAATATGTATTCATCAGCACACGGAAGAGAAATTTAACATTACATAATTAAATCTAATCCGTAACATATATATTGTAATATTACTTCAAGATATATTAATGAAATGCAAAGAAAAAATGAAACGGCACACAAAACTTTACTACGACCATGTTACTGTGATTATTGCAAATCTTTGAGACAACATTTAGAAAACAAATAGAATTCTAGAAGTTAGTAGAAGATCTGTGAAATAATTCTAGAGGAGGGGACGAATTCTTCTTCTTTTTTGAATTATTTATTTTTAAGACGTTCGCTTTCTTTAAGAGTTTATTTCACTATACACGTAGCATTGTGCACTGGCGTTTGGTTGTGGTTTTTTACAAGTAAAAATTAAATGGCTATGTGAAGTATCTTGGTATATAATTACTCGATACAGGAAAGTCAGATATTTGATCAATTATCAAATGTAAATTAATGTCACCATTTGAAAGACTATTTTTTTACAGAAAGACTATATTGCATTTACCAAGAAGGTATGGAAAATAAATCTTTAGCCATTAGTATGATAAAACCGACACCCAAGCAAATTTAAAAAGCCAGTTTTTGAAAAATTTAAATATAAAAGAAAGGTTAATATTAAATTTCACGACGATGTAATGTAGGCGACAAACAATTAGGAATTATTGTAAAAACTTTAAGATATATTATTATAAACCTCCGAAAACACCATGAAGTAATTACTCAAATATATGTTTATATACTAGTATTGAATACTGGGAAAGTATCTTTCAACTAGTTTTTGCGAACAATCATGAAGCAGAATGATGAGCTAGTTTGAACAAAATATCTTTAACATAAATCTTTATTGCGGCTCTGAACACATCAAATGGAGTGTCCAGAATTCATCTTGCTTCAGCTTAGAAATAAAAAAGAACTTAATGAGATACTTCTTTGTAAGTGTTTTGTGCCTTTCTGTTTATGGATTTGCGATTGCAAAGGCAAAGAAGAGATATTGATATGGTTGTAGAGCGCAGAAAGGAGAAACTAAACACTGAGAGCCGAAGTAGAAACCAGCACATGAAATTAATGAAAATGTGAAAATAGAAATGCCTCCGTGAGAACATCTACGAGGCTGAGAGTAGTGAAAGATATTTGTTAGGATGTTTTTCAAGTGCTTTTTAGTACCGATGAGCAATGTTTAAGTACGTAAAAAACGTATTTATCAAGTTCAATATATATTTAATATTTTAAATTACAATTGTTCAAACTTCGGAAGGCAACGTTGGTACTAATATTAGTACAAGATATGGCGAATGTTATATTCTTTATATCTGACAAGCAACAGGAACGCATCTATCACTTGAATATCTGGAAGAATGTGGCGTTTCATGGACAGATTAAGATTGTTCTGCTACAGATGGATAAGACATAATGTGTAATGATCCTTTGCTCTTCACACTGTGATAGAGTTCGACGGACGTCTCTATTTCTGCAGCAGGTGTGGAGGCATATCAGTATTGTATTGAGTAGTAAATTGCTTTCCTCGTGTGATTGTGTGGACTGAGGAAAATTAGCATTTGTCAAAGTATCACAGGACTTCCATGTGTGGCTGAATGCAATGTATAATAATGAAGATGTGCCGAAAACTATAATGTGACGCGAACACCGTTGCAGTCACTTAGTGGTATAAATGTGGCATTTCAACAAGAAATAATGAAAATTGGTTACAGCACACTGTTCTGTATGTGTGTATGTATGCCATGTTCAGTAATTGAAAGTATTGCAGTTATAGAGAGGAGTAGATTGAATTCGGAGAATGTATTTATTCTCATTTAGGGAACAGAAAGTGATGAAAGATAGAGGAAGTATGGAAAGTATTTTATTATTTTAAAACTGTTTATTCTTTAAGATGCCAGTATATTTCAGCTGGAAGACAATTATGAATTATTATTTTTGTGAATTTTTAGTTTTGATGTGACGTTCACTACTTAGTATCTAATGTCATTTACAAATATATCATTTATAATGTCAGGTAGTCATGCCGTAATTTATTATTAGCCTTAATTAACATAATTTCATGCAGGTCCGAAATTATCCACAAATAACTGTCACTGAATTATAAAATTGCATCTTATACCTTTTCATAAATAAATATGATAATATTCGCCATTACCCAGACACAAAATCTAGTTAAACATTCACAATGCACGTCATTCATGAGAAAATCTTATTTGGAAATATATCATTTTTGAATATACTTGGTGTTAATTTTGGAGAAATTCATTATTCACAATTAAATGATGTTGTATTATTTCATCGTGATGTAGTATTATTTCCATTTAGTTAAAGGCAAAATTCATATGGTCACCCTAGCAAGCAATTTCATCACCGTGAGAGTGGAACAAAAACAAAAAAATAACACAGTGAGTTCATTTCATTGTCCATGTTAAAGTGAACATAATATTTGGTTCATGGATGTGTGAAGGTAGTGCTCAGAACAATATATCTTATTTCAAAATCATCCACAGGTGGATTCAGATCAATAGAAACCCAAACAGACGAGGAGTGCTCCTCAGCAATAAAAAACACTCTGGGGCTTAACGAGGCTAGTACTGCATTCCAAAAAGAGCAGCTTGGTACACCAGATGTGAATGAAGGGAGAGGAGTTTCACTTGATGCCACTCAGAGTGAACAAGGATTTAGTTTCAGGCAGTCCAATGCGAGCACGGTCACAGTTAGTAGCGACCCCACCAAAACCACTACATTCAACCAGTCGAGCACGTCAAGTCGGAATGCTCCTGAAGCCAAATCCAGTAGTGAGTTTCTGGTTTTTCTTTTACTATCTCTTCTAGATGCAAGACACCAATTAGGATCTTTGAGCAGGAATTTTGACAAGTTATCTTACATTTTCAAATATAACAATTCAGAATTTGAGTAACACAGGTGAAAAGGACATTGTGCTTTTTATTTTCTACATTTAATAATTGTTAGTTAGGGTTCAGGGGACATCAACCCTAATGGAAGAAAAAAAAAACTTATTTAGTCGAAGGGTGATATCAATTTATTATGTTTAGTTCGTTTTTGAGTTTCAATTTAGAAGAGAACCTAACTGTGATGCAAATACAATTTGACTTACAATTTAAAAAATGTAATTTTTTTCTGTAAAAAAGATGATTCAAATAACAATTCAATAACTTCTAATTACGGAAAAAAAAACAAACCTGGTTTGAATTAGTCCACTCTCAAAATAAATGCTTCTCCAACATTACAGTATTTCCTTATGAATTGAAAGCCAGTTGCATGTTTTTTTTGTAATATTTTAGTACAATTTTATTGTTTTATTTTATTATAGGGTTTATTAATTATTTGCATGGTTGGACTCATGAGACACTAACTGTTGCACCACATGCCATGCATCATGTCCATCTCCTAAGAACTCTACCCAATTTACATTTATTTTCTGGGATACTGAATTATGATACATTTGTGTGTCATGCTTATAAAGAATTAATGAAGTGATGAAACTCTTTTGGCTTGTTTCTGATAAAAATTAATTCTTAATTTTTTCCACACAGACTAAAATTGTGAAGTTAAAAAATGTAACAAAATAGCTGGAGACATTCATTAGAAATTGGCCAATATAAATTCCGCCCAGTTTTGTTTACACGCTGTATCATATGGTAGACACATACATTTTTGGTTTCATATTTTCTACATTCAGTCAGCAGATTGCGTTCAAATATTACGTAAGCAAGTTTAGGGGGTGGGGAAGTTGAAGGTTTTTCTTATTTTTGTTGACCAAGGGAGGATCCGTGTAAACAACTTTACATAAAGTGAAACAAAAATAACAAAATAAATTTCAAATAATAATAAAATATTTTTGATTAATTAGGTGCTCTTTAGATTGAATGATAATTATTTAAAATTTGAAATAATTATTAACATTAGCCAACAAAAGTTAAAAGATTTTTGTTTTCATTTTGATATTTAATAAAAAAAGTTCCTTATCCTTTATCCTTTAGGGGAGAAGGGGTCAAATGGAACTTTCACATCATATCTTACAATAGGGGTTTAAAAACGACAAAATTATACTTGTGTTTTACTCGAACCCTCCCAATGTGAAACAACTTCTTTTTGAAAAACCAACCAATTTCTATCAAAAAGTTGAGCTGCAATTTTTATGCCATGACAAGACCTCCCTTCATCTTATGTTATTCAAGAGTTACTGATTATGGCAATTATTTAAATGGAACGTCCATAACCCATGCACGTAACATGCAGGGATTTTCTTCTTTCTAGAATTCTGTACCTCAAAAGGAAAAAATTAACTAATAGGATCACTTGGTTGTTCATCCATCTCTCTGTCCTTGTAAATATAATATTGTATGATGAATCCTACAGCCTTAAATTTCTGGAAAAATTTCAAGATTATTGGTTCAATGAACAAAAAAATATAGTACTTTAAAACATTTTTTTTTATTTATATCATAATCTTACTCACTGATCATCAAAAGCTATAGGGTCATAGAGCCAGTCGACTTACAATCCATGAAAGCCCACGTATTGGGAGAGCTTATAGCACCAATAAAAATAAAAATATGTAAACCAATGGTTTCTAATTCTATATGGAATTTTACATTTGAATGTGTATAAAATGCTAGCAGTGCGAGTAAATTTTTAATGGTTTTAAAGTTTAGGTTCATTGGTTGACGCTCCGACCACTAAAGTGACATGATTGTTGATAAAAGTAACACGTTGCTTTCACATTGTGTTGGTTCAACGCAATATTTATTCGTGTGATTCAATCAATTGTGTGATTCGAAATATTTTATTTTTGAGACAATTCTTCTGATAAAATATCTTATACATTATTTTCCTCTATTTATTACATTGGTCTCTGACCAATAAGCTGCACTCCAATGTGAGCAAATGTGTATTGACAAAGTATTGCTGAATAGAATTATGCTTGAAGGAGTATTGTGTAATCTTGATTTGATTATGGGTTTCACATTACACAATCATACCATTAACATCTGCCAGAAGTTATACAGGTGTTTAATAAATGACGTTTTACAATTGTTATTAGGTCAAGTGCATTGTAGCTTTGTTTAAATCTTTAAATTGTTGTATTCTTGGCCTCACCACGAAGCAATAAACATCTTCATAGTGAACAAGGTGTTCTTATATCATGAAACATACATTAATACTTCTTTTGTTCCCTTTAGAACAAAAAGAAATGTTAATATTATGAATAGAAGCAGTTTCTGTCGATGTATCTTTTCATATTAATTAAACATCATCTTCATCATCCTGTAATATTTGCTTCGTTACATTTTATATTTCTTATAAAATCAATTTTGCATTCAGAATATAGAATATATATATCCCGTTGATAGCTTTGTAATTGTTTGTACCTTTTCCTTTGTATTATAAGAGAATTAATTGCTAAATTTCATTAGTAAAAATTAAAATAATAAACTGAAAAGCTACACTCGGGGGACAAAAAGATAGGTATAATAACTATTTTCCCTGTTATATTTTACATTCGTCATTAATATTATATAATACATAGTTATTTAACTCCCTTTTGGTTAACGTAAATTCTCTTGTGAGCATTTGAAAAGATTTTAACCAGAAATAAGGTCTGACAAATTCTATAATGAAGAACCAGTTCTGTTTTTATTCCTTTCACATAATGTAAAACTTAGTCTTGTTAAAGATATTAATTCCAAAAGACAGTCTTCATTAATAACTAATACCATTCATTCAGGAGCAGAGCCGGGCAGCAGTTCGTCAAGCTCTGATGGTTTTCTTTCACCACCAATTTTGGAACAGCTTAGCACGCAATCCATTGTTAGATATGATGAAGGTGAATATACTTGCAACAATATACAGTGCTAATATTTTACGGTTGAGTTTTTTTATAATATCACCTCCAACTGAACTAGGGTCACCAATGCCAAGTTCTGATCTGTTAGATCCTGGCATTGGTGACCCTGTTTCAGACATACAGACTTCATAAATGTATATATATTGCAGAGACTCCAGATGGAAAGTCTCTGTTCATGTCATCTCACTAGCAGACATACAGGCTTCATAAATCTATATATGTTGCAAAGACTACATATGGAACATCTCTCACTCATGTTCTGTCTTAAGATATATTCACTTTCAAGTATCACGATTATGGTGTAAACCTTTCTTATTTATTATGTGATTGATCTTATTTCATACAAGATGCAGCAGGCAAAACAATGTGCGGAAGACTCGGCAAAGCAAATGTTAAAATGTTAAATAGTTGTGTGCGTACATCGTAAACCCAAACGCTTTCCTCTTTCTCCAAATAAAGGAATCTGGAAGTCCTAGAGAGGTTACAAATTGTTCAATGTACTTCTGTTGTTCCCTGGTCCACATCAGGATACTCTGCTACATCACAGCATGGATCTCACATAGTATCCGCTTTGTAATAACAGTTGAGAGTGATGACAAATATGAACAAAACTGGTGTTCAGGTTTTATTATATATCACTCTAGCATTAATTTTATTGTAGTACATGTTTCAGCGACAATGATTATTAGATGTTAGAAGTGTAGGTCATTCTCGGACTGATGGCCTTTTGCAGAGTAATAAATGCAAAAGTGCAGAATTCAATCTTATATTTAAATTTGATCAGTACTTTTTAAGTGATGTGAATACAAACAAACAAATGTGCTGATAGACAGATCATCAAATAATTGTTCTAACAACATTACGTACTGCATATTGAATGGGTGATTTAATTGCGTACTGCATAATGAATAGGTGACATCATTATATACTGAATCACATATGTAAATTTGTGTAATAATTTTTAAGTGGTAAGCGTACAAATAGATAGACGAGGTACCAAAAATTGTCCAGATTTTTTCTATAAACTACCCTACTTATGCTCTCTCCAACTGCTTTTTAAATACATTTAATGTGGAAATATTTTGACCTCTACTGTTTTATTATATATACATACATATACATATACATATATATATATATATATATATATATATAAATCGACTCGCTTTTGTTATTCATCGATGAACCGCAATATATGGCTAATAAATAAGTGATAAATTATCAGGAATGCGGTAGATACCAAATTTATTTCGTTCTGTACGTTGCCGTTATAAGATAACGTTGCGTCAATACTTAATCTGGTGTCAATTTGATTTTTTGATTGATTGATCAATTGTTATTTATTGTTTTCAAATCTTAGGGTTTTTATTAAAAAAATCTTTACGTTATCGAATTTCAGTTAATCTTTAAATTTATTTTATCATTTACGTATTTAGCACATCTTCTAAAAAAGTGTTAAAATTGACTGCCATACATATGAAACAGTCTTTTGAGAATCTTGACTTTAATACCAATTATGATCAATTTGATAAAATGATGACATCTCAAGAATATAGTGTCTCATGGCTGCCAGAATGAGTTTTTTGATTTAATTTCTAGCTCTGAAATTTTACTTATTTAGGTGAACCCTTTTGTAATTCTGGATTCATCTATATTTTATCAAATTCAATCGAGCCAAACTAACTTATATACACATATGGATATGTAGAATCTCCTTAGCGGGTTAAAAATAGAACCGATTCTGCATTTAATTTCCATTATGCAAAAAAAACTTAAAAGTTTTTCAGGTTTCAATGGATCTGGAAAATCCGAACAGAATTCTACTTCTCTCACTCAGTTGTCTGTCCATCTATATTGTATCTGCATATAAATACAATACACATAAAATATCCACCGATTATGTAAAATGATAACCCAAAGCTAGAACTAGATTTGAATTTCACTAATAAAAGGTCTATGGGTAAAATAAGACATGCAAAAGTGACAGTGAACACGTACACAGATATGTGCGCAATACGTCATTATGAGAAGCATTTTAAACTATTATTGTTAGAACATTATTTGCTTTTAAACTTTTAAATTGTAATTAGAGCTTCCAACAATGTGTTAAAGTTGACTGCCATCCCACCGGCAGTCAGTTTTTTAAAGTGTGCAGAATAAAAATTTAAAAAACTTAAATAATTGGTTATTTTAGGTTTGACAATGTAAAATAAGTTTCATTTTGATATTATACATCGTGAAGCAAAAATCGCCTCGTGTAATTTATTCTTACGTCTGTGAAAGATAGACTAGGCTAATGAAAAATATAAATATTTTTAAACAGTTTAATAGAAGCACTGAGCGGTAAATATTAAATTTTAATAGAAACACTAATGTTTCACCTTTCGTACATCACTAGATGCTTACGAAGCTGGCGTGGTGCAAGTTCTAATTGGGTTAACAAGTTTATTTTCAAATTCAGTAAGAATGATAAAATTAGCTTTGTTCTTGGCTCTCACAGAGTGTGTTCAATACTTACATGGTGAACCCAGAGCGCTTTTGGTTTTATATTACTAAAGATGAAAAAACACAGGACATCCTTTTAATACTCCAATGTTTAAATCTTAACTTCATGACAGAGCAATGCAAAGATATTAAAGCAACAAAACATTTGATATTTTTCTCTTTAATATATTTTTAATAAGAGCGTCGACTTTACTTCTTAATGATATAATGATTTATTTTGCCATTCTTTTATCAAGTTTTAATCACAAGTAGTAACGATAAATTGACACGTCATCAGCAATACAGAAAGAAGATGGAAGACAGAAGTAATCTCGCTAATCTCTAAATAAGGAAAAGTAAGAATTAGTAACCTTCAAATAACAACAAACTTGAAATATGAAGGATCATTTTAGGTTTGAAATAAACTCTGTAATCGAATGTGCTCACAGTTCCGTGAGAGGATATTTTAACGAGATATTGAAAAAGTAAACATGTGGTCTGAATGTAGAGGTGGTTTGATCAGGCGAAGAGACGACAACAGCGACACTGCATGTTGCATAACAATTTTACATACTTTATATTGTGGATTTCAGGGGATTTATTGTTATCCTATAAGTAGTTTTTCAGAAATGAATATTCTTTTAGTATTCTGCCATACAATTACCAAATGCTTAAGAGGCAAAATCGTGAGATTGAAACTTATCTACAAAACAATAAAGCCATAATTCCTGGATAGATTTCCTTTTTGTAGCCACACATTTTATTAATCCTATAATAATTATGTCTCTAATGTATTTTTGTTACAGGGTGTGTTGAACGTACACCAGCCAATTGTTCTGAAAGCGAGACTAGAGCATCACCTGAAACCACGAGAGTGACTATCCAGAAAGGACAGATAAGTCTGACCTGCGACTCAGTCCCCTCTTTAACATCCAATCTCATTTCTACCACAACAGGCTCTCAAAGTAGCACAGAGGTAGCCTGCGTTGGAACTACTGTGACCACTTCACATCCAAGAAGTACTCTAACCACTTGTGAAAACATCACAACAATGATAAACACAAACCCTCAAATTTCAGCGACAAAATTAAGCGGCCCTGACCAGTGTCCCATTTCTGAAAAATCACTTAATCTGGGATATGTTAAAGTTAAAAAGCAGGAAGAATGGAATAATATGTATGAAGAACTACTGAAACGAATTTCAGACGGCTTTTCTCTGTCTAACTATGAAACTGTCCTAAGCAATTGGGCAACAAAGTATTCAGAATTTAAACGAAAGAAAGAATATCGGACAAAATATATCTCATGGCGAAGATGACTCAAGTACTGATGAAGACAGAAGAAAAAGTTGAACGAATTTACAAAATAATTAACTGATGCTAAATGCAATGGAAGCTTTACAGAAAATAATTTAATCTCGGAGAGATAAAATGAATTAGGAAAAGAGGTATACTCACTTTCATTCTTAGTACAGAAAATAATTACGAGATAGAAAGGGTAAAATGAATTAGTAAAAGAGAGATTCCCACTTTCCTATCTGGTATAGAAAATATCAAAAACAAAATAATTTTAAAACAGAAAATGTTAAAATTAATCAGAAAAATATGAGTTCCCAATTTAATACACGTTACTGAAGATGTTAGAAACAGAAGATGAGGGAATTCCGCCTTCCATATCTGGCACAGAAAATAACTATCATGTAGAAATATAAAATTAACTAGAATAAGAGGGACTCTGTCTTTCATATTTAGTTTAAAAATGTGAAAAACAGGCAATAATTACAACAGAAAAAGATGAAATAAACTAGGGATAGAGAGATTTACACTATCGTATCTGATAAAAATATGAATTAAACTAGGGACAGAGAGATTTACACTATCGTATCTGATAAAAAGATGAAATAAACTAGGGACAGAGAGATTTACACTATCGTATCTGATAAAAATATGAATTAAACTAGGGACAGAGAGATTTACACTATCGTAT
The DNA here is from genome assembly GCA_039881145.1 of Druceiella hillmani. NCBI lineage: Eukaryota > Metazoa > Arthropoda > Insecta > Lepidoptera > Hepialidae > Druceiella > Druceiella hillmani. Next base: position 20,318,090 of record JAYKKI010000019.1, on the reverse strand, counting down.
CTGATAAAAAGATGAAATAAAGGAGGGATAGAGAGATTTACACTATCGTATCTGATAAAAATATGAATTAAACTAGGGACAGAGAGATTTACACTATTGTATCTGATAAAAATATGAATTAAACTAGGGACAGAGAGATTTACACTATTGTATCTGATAAAAAGATGAAATAAACTAGGGACAGAGAGATTTACACTATCGTATCTGATAAAAATATGAATTAAACTAGGGACAGAGAGATTTACACTATCGTATCTGATAAAAAGATGAAATAAAGGAGGGATAGAGAGATTTACACTATCGTATCTGATAAAAATATGAATTAAACTAGGGACAGAGAGATTTACACTATTGTATCTGATAAAAAGATGAAATAAACTAGGGACAGAGAGATTTACACTATTGTATCTGATAAAAAGATGAAATAAACTAGGGACAGAGAGATTTACACTATCGTATCTGATAAAAAGATGAAATAAACTAGGGACAGAGAGATTTACACTATTGTATCTGATAAAAAGATGAAATAAACTAGGGACAGAGAGATTTACACTATCGTATCTGATAAAAAGATGAAATAAACTAGGGATAGAGAGATTTACACTATCGTATCTGATAAAAAGATGAAATAAACTAGGGACAGAGAGATTTACACTATTGTATCTGATAAAAAGATGAAATAAACTAGGGACAGAGAGATTTACACTATCGTATCTGATAAAAATATGAATTAAACTAGGGACAGAGAGATTTACACTATCGTATCTGATAAAAAGATGAAATAAAGGAGGGATAGAGAGATTTACACTATCGTATCTGATAAAAAGATGAAATAAACTAGGGACAGAGAGATTTACACTATCGTATCTGATAAAAATATGAATTAAACTAGGGACAGAGAGATTTACACTATCGTATCTGATAAAAAGATGAAATAAAGGAGGGATAGAGAGATTTACACTATCGTATCTGATAAAAATATGAATTAAACTAGGGACAGAGAGATTTACACTATTGTATCTGATAAAAATATGAATTAAACTAGGGACAGAGAGATTTACACTATTGTATCTGATAAAAAGATGAAATAAACTAGGGACAGAGAGATTTACACTATCGTATCTGATAAAAATATGAATTAAACTAGGGACAGAGAGATTTACACTATCGTATCTGATAAAAAGATGAAATAAAGGAGGGATAGAGAGATTTACACTATCGTATCTGATAAAAATATGAATTAAACTAGGGACAGAGAGATTTACACTATTGTATCTGATAAAAAGATGAAATAAACTAGGGACAGAGAGATTTACACTATTGTATCTGATAAAAAGATGAAATAAACTAGGGACAGAGAGATTTACACTATCGTATCTGATAAAAAGATGAAATAAACTAGGGACAGAGAGATTTACACTATTGTATCTGATAAAAAGATGAAATAAACTAGGGACAGAGAGATTTACACTATCGTATCTGATAAAAAGATGAAATAAACTAGGGATAGAGAGATTTACACTATCGTATCTGATAAAAAGATGAAATAAACTAGGGACAGAGAGATTTACACTATTGTATCTGATAAAAAGATGAAATAAACTAGGGACAGAGAGATTTACACTATCGTATCTGATAAAAAGATGAAATAAACTAGGGATAGAGAGATTTACACTATCGTATCTGATAAAAAGATGAAATAAACTAGGGACAGAGAGATTTACACTATTGTATCTGATAAAAAGATGAAATAAACTAGGGACAGAGAGATTTACACTATCGTATCTGATAAAAATATGAATTAAACTAGGGACAGAGAGATTTACACTATCGTATCTGATAAAAAGATGAAATAAAGGAGGGATAGAGAGATTTACACTATCGTATCTGATAAAAATATGAATTAAACTAGGGACAGAGAGATTTACACTATTGTATCTGATAAAAAGATGAAATAAACTAGGGACAGAGAGATTTACACTATTGTATCTGATAAAAAGATGAAATAAACTAGGGACAGAGAGATTTACACTATCGTATCTGATAAAAAGATGAAATAAACTAGGGACAGAGAGATTTACACTATTGTATCTGATAAAAAGATGAAATAAACTAGGGACAGAGAGATTTACACTATCGTATCTGATAAAAAGATGAAATAAACTAGGGATAGAGAGATTTACACTATCGTATCTGATAAAAAGATGAAATAAACTAGGGACAGAGAGATTTACACTATTGTATCTGATAAAAAGATGAAATAAACTAGGGACAGAGAGATTTACACTATTGTATCTGATAAAAAGATGAAATAAACTAGGGACAGAGAGATTTACACTATCGTATCTGATAAAAAGATGAAATAAACTAGGGACAGAGAGATTTACACTATTGTATCTGATAAAAAGATGAAATAAACTAGGGACAGAGAGATTTACACTATCGTATCTGATAAAAAGATGAAATAAACTAGGGATAGAGAGATTTACACTATTGTATCTGATAAAAAGATGAAATAAACTAGGGATAGAGAGATTTACACTATCGTATCTGATAAAAATATGAATTAAACTAGGGACAGAGAGATTTACACTATCGTATCTGATAAAAAGATGAAATAAACTAGGGACAGAGAGATTTACACTATCGTATCTGATAAAAATATGAATTAAACTAGGGACAGAGAGATTTACACTATCGTATCTGATAAAAAGATGAAATAAAGGAGGGATAGAGAGATTTACACTATCGTATCTGATAAAAATATGAATTAAACTAGGGACAGAGAGATTTACACTATTGTATCTGATAAAAATATGAATTAAACTAGGGACAGAGAGATTTACACTATTGTATCTGATAAAAAGATGAAATAAACTAGGGACAGAGAGATTTACACTATCGTATCTGATAAAAATATGAATTAAACTAGGGACAGAGAGATTTACACTATCGTATCTGATAAAAAGATGAAATAAAGGAGGGATAGAGAGATTTACACTATCGTATCTGATAAAAATATGAATTAAACTAGGGACAGAGAGATTTACACTATTGTATCTGATAAAAAGATGAAATAAACTAGGGACAGAGAGATTTACACTATTGTATCTGATAAAAAGATGAAATAAACTAGGGACAGAGAGATTTACACTATCGTATCTGATAAAAAGATGAAATAAACTAGGGACAGAGAGATTTACACTATTGTATCTGATAAAAAGATGAAATAAACTAGGGACAGAGAGATTTACACTATCGTATCTGATAAAAAGATGAAATAAACTAGGGATAGAGAGATTTACACTATCGTATCTGATAAAAAGATGAAATAAACTAGGGACAGAGAGATTTACACTATTGTATCTGATAAAAAGATGAAATAAACTAGGGACAGAGAGATTTACACTATCGTATCTGATAAAAATATGAATTAAACTAGGGACAGAGAGATTTACACTATCGTATCTGATAAAAAGATGAAATAAAGGAGGGATAGAGAGATTTACACTATCGTATCTGATAAAAAGATGAAATAAACTAGGGACAGAGAGATTTACACTATCGTATCTGATAAAAATATGAATTAAACTAGGGACAGAGAGATTTACACTATCGTATCTGATAAAAAGATGAAATAAAGGAGGGATAGAGAGATTTACACTATCGTATCTGATAAAAATATGAATTAAACTAGGGACAGAGAGATTTACACTATTGTATCTGATAAAAATATGAATTAAACTAGGGACAGAGAGATTTACACTATTGTATCTGATAAAAAGATGAAATAAACTAGGGACAGAGAGATTTACACTATCGTATCTGATAAAAATATGAATTAAACTAGGGACAGAGAGATTTACACTATCGTATCTGATAAAAAGATGAAATAAAGGAGGGATAGAGAGATTTACACTATCGTATCTGATAAAAATATGAATTAAACTAGGGACAGAGAGATTTACACTATTGTATCTGATAAAAAGATGAAATAAACTAGGGACAGAGAGATTTACACTATTGTATCTGATAAAAAGATGAAATAAACTAGGGACAGAGAGATTTACACTATCGTATCTGATAAAAAGATGAAATAAACTAGGGACAGAGAGATTTACACTATTGTATCTGATAAAAAGATGAAATAAACTAGGGACAGAGAGATTTACACTATCGTATCTGATAAAAAGATGAAATAAACTAGGGATAGAGAGATTTACACTATCGTATCTGATAAAAAGATGAAATAAACTAGGGACAGAGAGATTTACACTATTGTATCTGATAAAAAGATGAAATAAACTAGGGACAGAGAGATTTACACTATCGTATCTGATAAAAAGATGAAATAAACTAGGGATAGAGAGATTTACACTATCGTATCTGATAAAAAGATGAAATAAACTAGGGACAGAGAGATTTACACTATTGTATCTGATAAAAAGATGAAATAAACTAGGGACAGAGAGATTTACACTATCGTATCTGATAAAAATATGAATTAAACTAGGGACAGAGAGATTTACACTATCGTATCTGATAAAAAGATGAAATAAAGGAGGGATAGAGAGATTTACACTATCGTATCTGATAAAAATATGAATTAAACTAGGGACAGAGAGATTTACACTATTGTATCTGATAAAAAGATGAAATAAACTAGGGACAGAGAGATTTACACTATTGTATCTGATAAAAAGATGAAATAAACTAGGGACAGAGAGATTTACACTATCGTATCTGATAAAAAGATGAAATAAACTAGGGACAGAGAGATTTACACTATTGTATCTGATAAAAAGATGAAATAAACTAGGGACAGAGAGATTTACACTATCGTATCTGATAAAAAGATGAAATAAACTAGGGATAGAGAGATTTACACTATCGTATCTGATAAAAAGATGAAATAAACTAGGGACAGAGAGATTTACACTATTGTATCTGATAAAAAGATGAAATAAACTAGGGACAGAGAGATTTACACTATTGTATCTGATAAAAAGATGAAATAAACTAGGGACAGAGAGATTTACACTATCGTATCTGATAAAAAGATGAAATAAACTAGGGACAGAGAGATTTACACTATTGTATCTGATAAAAAGATGAAATAAACTAGGGACAGAGAGATTTACACTATCGTATCTGATAAAAAGATGAAATAAACTAGGGATAGAGAGATTTACACTATTGTATCTGATAAAAAGATGAAATAAACTAGGGATAGAGAGATTTACACTATCGTATCTGATAAAAATATGAATTAAACTAGGGACAGAGAGATTTACACTATTGTATCTGATAAAAAGATGAAATAAACTAGGGACAGAGAGATTTACACTATCGTATCTGATAAAAATATGAATTAAACTAGGGACAGAGAGATTTACACTATCGTATCTGATAAAAAGATGAAATAAAGGAGGGATAGAGAGATTTACACTATCGTATCTGATAAAAATATGAATTAAACTAGGGACAGAGAGATTTACACTATTGTATCTGATAAAAATATGAATTAAACTAGGGACAGAGAGATTTACACTATTGTATCTGATAAAAAGATGAAATAAACTAGGGACAGAGAGATTTACACTATCGTATCTGATAAAAATATGAATTAAACTAGGGACAGAGAGATTTACACTATCGTATCTGATAAAAAGATGAAATAAAGGAGGGATAGAGAGATTTACACTATCGTATCTGATAAAAATATGAATTAAACTAGGGACAGAGAGATTTACACTATTGTATCTGATAAAAAGATGAAATAAACTAGGGATAGAGAGATTTACACTATCGTATCTGATAAAAATATGAATTAAACTAGGGACAGAGAGATTTACACTATCGTATCTGATAAAAAGATGAAATAAAGGAGGGATAGAGAGATTTACACTATCGTATCTGATAAAAATATGAATTAAACTAGGGACAGAGAGATTTACACTATCGTATCTGATAAAAAGATGAAATAAAGGAGGGATAGAGAGATTTACACTATCGTATCTGATAAAAATATGAATTAAACTAGGGACAGAGAGATTTACACTATTGTATCTGATAAAAAGATGAAATAAACTAGGGACAGAGAGATTTACACTATCGTATCTGATAAAAAGATGAAATAAACTAGGGATAGAGAGATTTACACTATCGTATCTGATAAAAATATGAATTAAACTAGGGACAGAGAGATTTACACTATTGTATCTGATAAAAAGATGAAATAAAGGAGGGATAGAGAGATTTACACTATCGTATCTGATAAAAATATGAATTAAACTAGGGACAGAGAGATTTACACTATTGTATCTGATAAAAAGATGAAATAAACTAGGGATAGAGAGATTTACACTATCGTATCTGATAAAAATATGAATTAAACTAGGGACAGAGAGATTTACACTATCGTATCTGATAAAAAGATGAAATAAAGGAGGGATAGAGAGATTTACACTATCGTATCTGATAAAAATATGAATTAAACTAGGGACAGAGAGATTTACACTATCGTATCTGATAAAAAGATGAAATAAAGGAGGGATAGAGAGATTTACACTATCGTATCTGATAAAAAGATGAAATAAACTAGGGATAGAGAGATTTACACTATTGTATCTGATAAAAAGATGAAATAAACTAGGGATAGAGAGATTTACACTATCGTATCTGATAAAAATATGAATTAAACTAGGGACAGAGAGATTTACACTATTGTATCTGATAAAAAGATGAAATAAACTAGGGACAGAGAGATTTACACTATTGTATCTGATAAAAAGATGAAATAAACTAGGGACAGAGAGATTTACACTATCGTATCTGATAAAAAGATGAAATAAACTAGGGACAGAGAGATTTACACTATCGTATCTGATAAAAAGATGAAATAAACTAGGGACAGAGAGATTTACACTATTGTATCTGATAAAAAGATGAAATAAACTAGGGACAGAGAGATTTACACTATCGTATCTGATAAAAAGATGAAATAAACTAGGGACAGAGAGATTTACACTATCGTATCTGATAAAAAGATGAAATAAAGGAGGGATAGAGAGATTTACACTATCGTATCTGATAAAAAGATGAAATAAACTAGGGACAGAGAGATTTACACTATCGTATCTGATAAAAAGATGAAATAAAGGAGGGATAGAGAGATTTACACTATCGTATCTGATAAAAAGATGAAATAAACTAGGGATAGAGAGATTTACACTATTGTATCTGATAAAAAGATGAAATAAACTAGGGATAGAGAGATTTACACTATCGTATCTGATAAAAATATGAATTAAACTAGGGACAGAGAGATTTACACTATTGTATCTGATAAAAAGATGAAATAAACTAGGGACAGAGAGATTTACACTATCGTATCTGATAAAAATATGAATTAAACTAGGGACAGAGAGATTTACACTATCGTATCTGATAAAAAGATGAAATAAAGGAGGGATAGAGAGATTTACACTATCGTATCTGATAAAAATATGAATTAAACTAGGGACAGAGAGATTTACACTATTGTATCTGATAAAAATATGAATTAAACTAGGGACAGAGAGATTTACACTATTGTATCTGATAAAAAGATGAAATAAACTAGGGACAGAGAGATTTACACTATCGTATCTGATAAAAATATGAATTAAACTAGGGACAGAGAGATTTACACTATCGTATCTGATAAAAAGATGAAATAAAGGAGGGATAGAGAGATTTACACTATCGTATCTGATAAAAATATGAATTAAACTAGGGACAGAGAGATTTACACTATTGTATCTGATAAAAAGATGAAATAAACTAGGGATAGAGAGATTTACACTATCGTATCTGATAAAAATATGAATTAAACTAGGGACAGAGAGATTTACACTATCGTATCTGATAAAAAGATGAAATAAAGGAGGGATAGAGAGATTTACACTATCGTATCTGATAAAAATATGAATTAAACTAGGGACAGAGAGATTTACACTATCGTATCTGATAAAAAGATGAAATAAAGGAGGGATAGAGAGATTTACACTATCGTATCTGATAAAAATATGAATTAAACTAGGGACAGAGAGATTTACACTATTGTATCTGATAAAAATATGAATTAAACTAGGGACAGAGAGATTTACACTATTGTATCTGATAAAAAGATGAAATAAACTAGGGACAGAGAGATTTACACTATCGTATCTGATAAAAATATGAATTAAACTAGGGACAGAGAGATTTACACTATCGTATCTGATAAAAAGATGAAATAAAGGAGGGATAGAGAGATTTACACTATCGTATCTGATAAAAATATGAATTAAACTAGGGACAGAGAGATTTACACTATTGTATCTGATAAAAAGATGAAATAAACTAGGGACAGAGAGATTTACACTATCGTATCTGATAAAAATATGAATTAAACTAGGGACAGAGAGATTTACACTATCGTATCTGATAAAAAGATGAAATAAAGGAGGGATAGAGAGATTTACACTATCGTATCTGATAAAAATATGAATTAAACTAGGGACAGAGAGATTTACACTATTGTATCTGATAAAAAGATGAAATAAACTAGGGACAGAGAGATTTACACTATCGTATCTGATAAAAAGATGAAATAAACTAGGGATAGAGAGATTTACACTATCGTATCTGATAAAAATATGAATTAAACTAGGGACAGAGAGATTTACACTATCGTATCTGATAAAAATATGAATTAAACTAGGGATAGAGAGATTTACACTATTGTATCTGATAAAAAGATGAAATAAACTAGGGATAGAGAGATTTACACTATCGTATCTGATAAAAATATGAATTAAACTAGGGACAGAGAGATTTACACTATCGTATCTGATAAAAATATGAATTAAACTAGGGACAGAGAGATTTACACTATTGTATCTGATAAAAAGATGAAATAAACTAGGGATAGAGAGATTTACACTATCGTATCTGATAAAAATATGAATTAAACTAGGGACAGAGAGATTTACACTATCGTATCTGATAAAAAGATGAAATAAAGGAGGGATAGAGAGATTTACACTATCGTATCTGATAAAAATATGAATTAAACTAGGGACAGAGAGATTTACACTATCGTATCTGATAAAAAGATGAAATAAAGGAGGGATAGAGAGATTTACACTATCGTATCTGATAAAAATATGAATTAAACTAGGGACAGAGAGATTTACACTATTGTATCTGATAAAAATATGAATTAAACTAGGGACAGAGAGATTTACACTATTGTATCTGATAAAAAGATGAAATAAACTAGGGACAGAGAGATTTACACTATCGTATCTGATAAAAATATGAATTAAACTAGGGACAGAGAGATTTACACTATCGTATCTGATAAAAAGATGAAATAAAGGAGGGATAGAGAGATTTACACTATCGTATCTGATAAAAATATGAATTAAACTAGGGACAGAGAGATTTACACTATTGTATCTGATAAAAAGATGAAATAAACTAGGGACAGAGAGATTTACACTATCGTATCTGATAAAAATATGAATTAAACTAGGGACAGAGAGATTTACACTATCGTATCTGATAAAAAGATGAAATAAAGGAGGGATAGAGAGATTTACACTATCGTATCTGATAAAAATATGAATTAAACTAGGGACAGAGAGATTTACACTATCGTATCTGATAAAAAGATGAAATAAAGGAGGGATAGAGAGATTTACACTATCGTATCTGATAAAAATATGAATTAAACTAGGGACAGAGAGATTTACACTATCGTATCTGATAAAAATATGAATTAAACTAGGGACAGAGAGATTTACACTATCGTATCTGATAAAAAGATGAAATAAAGGAGGGATAGAGAGATTTACACTATCGTAACTGATAAAAAGATGAAATAAACTAGGGATAGAGAGATTTACACTATCTAACTGATAAAAAGATGAAATAAAGGAGGGATAGAGAGATTTACACTATCGTATCTGATAAAAAGATGAAATAAAGGAGGGATAGAGAGATTTACACTATCGTATCTGATAAAAAGATGAAATAAACTAGGGATAGAGAGATTTACACTATCGTATCTGATAAAAATATGAATTAAACTAGGGACAGAGAGATTTACACTATCGTATCTGATAAAAAGATGAAATAAACTAGGGATAGAGAGATTTACACTATCGTATCTGATAAAAAGATGAAATAAACTAGGGATAGAGAGATTTACACTATCGTATCTGATAAAAAGATGAAATAAACTAGGGATAGTGAGATTTATCACAGGAAATAATTCCAACATGGAATTATAGAATAAATTAGGAAAAGTGGTATTCCTACTAACATACTACCTGCGTAACGTAAAGATAAAATGAATAAGGAAAAGGGTGACACTCATTTCCATGTTTAACAGATAAAATAACAGAATTGGAGAATAATTATTACACAGGAAGATAAAATGAGCTCTGAAAAGAGGGTTCCCACACACATAACTAGTAAAGAAAGAAAATTTGGCACAATGTCAATAGTACCTAATTTTATGGTAATATTGCTGATTGTCCTGGAAGCAATAATGCATGTGTAGAAGATGAAATAGCACATATTAACATATTTGTTATAATTATATTTGCAAAAGTAAGTGTTTGCCACCATTAAACATGCTCACAGATTAGATAGATAATGTTCACGAACTATAGTAAAATATAATACATACATTGAGTAAAACAAATATGTTAATTTTAAGAATTAGTCGTTTCAAATTTTGTATTTATTGCGAAATGTATACACAAGATACTGTCACTTCAGACGTTATACGTGCTATAAAGCGGTGCGCAAGTTAATGACACTTAAGGATGGAGGTGCTTGTCTAAATTATGATTACTCGCAATATTATCCACCAAGTCAACACAAAATGTAGTGACATATTTCCACAAAGTTTAAGGACTTGAATCAGTTTAAACTTTACAATACTTCAGCTAAAAATAAAAGTAATTCACATTGGTTACAATGGAAATTCAGATAGAAGGTGTGAAACCAATAAATTTACGTGATCCAAATACAAATCAGTTGTGGCAAAGATGGAAACAATTTTACGAAAATTTCAAACTGCCATACGATGTGAATGTGATGTGATGTGATGCAATTCTTCTTTATTTTATAGGCGGGCAGTGTTTAGATGACTATAATTCCTTTTCTGAAGAATAGAGACATACACACGATGTAGTTACAAGATCATTAGACAGTTATTTCACACTGGACAAGAATAGGAAAATACAAATTCCTCAGTCAGCATCAAGATGAAGATCTTTTAGATACATATATAACAGCTTACACTGTGACTCAAGACATTCATCAAGTTGGAATATTTGCACACGTAACATTGATAAATTAATATCACAGAGAGTGTAAAGTATTTTCATATGCATTTCCATCTGCATATTTTTTTATTTCATTAGCGTATTTTCTTTATACATCTAATATTTCATTGCGTGTGTTTTTTCAACTGTCAAATGTAATTTCCTAAATAGTCTCTCATAATTTTTCATTGAAGGGGCTATTTACATCTCAAACAATTATTTCAATACTCTGGTAAGCTTTTTAAATAAATTTGCGCAAGAGGTTATGTTCCCATCGTGATTCAAACTATATTAAACTGATGAAGAAGAATGTTAGGCCCAGCTCGACTACAGGGTCTTTCTAATGGAAAAAACTTAATAACTTTTGAATATATTATGGGTACTTTATATATATGGGTATTTTAAAGGTCTCATTTGAACTTTTAGAAGGAAAAATAATTGGCCAACATCGAAATTCAAGGTATTAATTTTTACCTGAAGTAATTCCAATGTAATGGAAGTTACAGAAGGGATCCTAAAGAGACCGGATGGTACTAATCAAGACTTAACTAACTTTCCAAAGACAAATAGTCACATACTTCTAATTTGAATACCATATAGGTCGAAAGATTTTGTCGGAAATGTAATGCAATATACAAGGGTAAATGAAATTGAAAAAAGATTACACAGGTTTCATAATTAAATTAAAAAAAATATTTAGCTTTACTTAGAATTTTTCAGTCAGAGGAAATCTTCCTGCACATGATATATCTAAGTTACTCGTCAGAACTGAAAAATATATAGAATTCTTTGAAACTGAATCTGTATATTGTAAGCACATATGAATCACCATTTACTGATCTGTTGTTAATATGCAAGATTTTGGTTACCTAGTCAGAATAGTATTTTTTGTACAATTTGAGCTGGTTGCTGATGGCAATATCAAATAAAACCATTGAGAACTAGGCAGATCAAGTCTGTGTTTATGAGAAACATTAATTGTGAAAGAAACATGTTCTATCACACAAGAAGCATTGGTAGCGAGCAGGATATGTAAATCTCTAAGCAAAGCCATTTAAAAAGTGTAATAAATATACGAAGAGGAAAATAATTAGTCACTGCTGTAAGCAAACCGGTCAAAGGTAAAGCAATGTTTTAAACAGAAAGTGGATGGAACACCACTGAAAAAAAATATAAAATTGTGACAAAAATACCTTCTTTTATTGATAATGGAGTTAAAAATCATATTACTTATCGGAAAGATTCATTCTAAGTCTGTAAAATAAATAACATAATCGCAGCAAATCAACCACTTAAAGCTTTGAAAAGAGACACTACATAAATAGAAGCTGTTGTCAATGGGAAATGGGAAAGACTGTCATTCACCGACTTTTACCACTGGTGTACACCGTCCATTCAGATGAATTTATTTTCTCTTATTATACTTCACTTTATTTACATTTCATCTACGATTTGCTACTTATACACAAGTTAAGTTGACAAGTAGTAGAAATCATAATTCAAAAATGCAGACATTTTTAAAAACAAAATTATTTAAGCTGCAGAGTGCAAAAACCTGCACTGGTTGTTAGGTCGTAACTCTGTGCTATCAGTGGACAATAAACTATACAGCTCACTCCTCAAGCCGATATGGACATATGGCATTCAGCTGTGGGGTGTGGCTAGTAATAGCACCATAATTGCAGACCAAAGCGTTCAAAATGCTATTTTAAGAAACATATTCAGTGCACCTTAGTTCACACGAAATTGTAAAATTCATGAATACTTCAACACTTCCACCATTCTAGAGGACATTAATAGATTCAGAAAAAGTTCACAACCCATGCCAACCCCTGAGCTACTGAATTACTGGACAATACCAAATTGATTAATAGCCTCAAAAGAAGCCAAGTATTCTAATTAAGTAACAGTGGCATTGGCAACAGCTGATAATAGTCCAAAGGGACTGATTGAAATTACATAAAAAAAATTGGAATTAATACCAAGCTGAATAGTGAAATATGTGAAAGAAGATAGCCTTGTCTTCTAGGAAGAAACTAAGTAACAAGTAATTCAGAATTACTGATTCCGTTGTATCTGGAATGAAGAATATTGCAAATTGATTAGTTCCAGAGTTCTTTTTTCCGGGAATGGAATTTGTAGTATGCTGTAAGTCCAAGTGTCACCAGACAGATAGACCTAAATATAAAACTGCGAACAAACAAGTTCATGAGAATGATCCTAGTGCTGAGAAAGAGCCAGATGAAACCGTACCTGTAACTGGAGCTTCTGACCAGAAGCAACATAAATGTAATTGAAATATTTTTATATTTTTGGATTTCGGAGAAATGATGCTCATCAGCTTTGTATGTGCATAATGGTTTATTTACAACTTCGAATATGAATTCAACAGATACCTTAAGGTTGGAATGAATCCTGCATCATACTTGATGGATACGAGATTCAATAGCAAGAAAAATGTTTTCAACATTAAAGTCCCTCAATGTGTTTATACAAAAAAGGTTCTTATGACATTTGGAATGAGTGAATATAAACTCATCTCGACATTATTCATCAAGGGAAGTAATCAAGTGAGGAAATTGGAAAACGTCAAGAAAACTTTTTGCACCACGGCTGGAACCAGACCAGATACTATCCAAGCCAGTCGTCCATGGACTGGCTATGTGACAAATGAATACTAAGGTATCTAAAATTAACTTCGAATAAAGGCATTGTCTATAGATATAAGTATATTAGAATGATTCAGTGATCCTGATCATGGTGATGTCCTTAAATCAAGAAGGTCAAGAAGGAAACAAGAAGATGTTATCTCTGGTTACGCCAGCAGAACAATTTCTTGGCCGAGTCAGAAACAATCATCAGTTGCAACTCACCACTGAAGCAGAGATAATATCACAAGTGAAGCTGCAAAGAAGTTTATTTCCAGAGACAATGAAGCAAACATATTACTGACATAAAACTGAATTCCACTGAAGAATCAAGCAGACTGAAACTCAATATATATTTATGGAAGAACTGGTGATATCTGGTGATTAAAATGAATTAAATTATAATGTAATATAATGATTTACCTGTTCAAAATTAATGTTCATATTTCAAGAGCATGGTACAGAAAATAAGCATAACAAGTGTTATTACAAACTACTCATGCTTACATGTCCACAACATCACCTGCTGCGTCAGAGTTTATTGGAATTACAGTTTAGAAATGAATCTAGTTAATGATCTGGTAGCTAAGAAAACAACTCGTATTTTCTATTATAATTGAACGAAGACATATGGTAATAAATTGATGTAGCTGGCATGCAGGTGTACATCCAGTATTACATACTCCAACTTGGTATGCTTCCAATAAACAATTTCAGGTTATATTGCATTTGTTTTGTTATCACACTTTCGAATAGTTGTGAACACAAAATGAACTATTAAGTTTTTTTTATAAATGACACAATGTAGGTATTTATACTACAAATAACATGATGGTTATGACAACCATATAGTTCACAGCTAATAACTGTTCATTCATTTATTTCAACACATGTAAACAGAATTGTAATATCACCTAATGTTGCCTTCACATTTCGATTCACATAGTTTTTGACATTGGTAAGGATTATTGTAGGGGACGGTAATGGTTAGAATTAGTTTTAAAACTAAGGCTGACACATGACAATCACCAATCAACTATATACAATTTTCCTCTGTCAAACATTTTAGAAAAATACTTTGAACGAAGCATAAAATTTTCAACAATTGTAATTGATTTGAAACATCCTAATAAGAGCAGAGTTCAACAGTTGATGGAAATTATCACCTAAAAATAAAAAGCTAAAATGAGGAAAGATGATTTAAATTAAAATATTTTTTATTTAATTAAGTTTCACGTAATTCAGCGACATCTGTTGTAAAATCTAAAGTTAGACAATTGCTTCACAATTTTATTTATTGTGATTTATAAGTGTATGGTTAGAAATAAAAGTTTTTATTATAAAATGTGTGTTCTATATTTTCAGTGTTTGTTTACAACAAATTTTGTAAATGAGTCAGGCAGATCAATCGGTCCATGAATGCCACACAAATGGGTACTTTTCTAAGGAATATGTCTTGTAAATCAACTGTTCTTTTATGTTACTAATAACAGAAAGCAATTTTGCACACCTAGCATAATTTCAGACTGAGTCACGTATATTTCTGGAATTCGTTTTAGTCAGTTGGTGTTGAGAGAGGAGCTAAGAACTTGACCTCTGTGCTGCCGTGTGCTTAAATCATATTCAAATTCGATCTGGTAGTAAACTGGTTCCCTTACCTTTTGTCACAGTTTTCGGTTTCCACAGTGGATTAGGTTATATTTGGGAGCTATCTCAGGGGTATTATTCGAATACCAGGTACCAACGTAACAGGTATGAAGTCCAATACCCTGTCATTTGTGAAAACAACTTGTACACATATATCGAGGATACAATAATTTTGTTTTTAATCTGTTTATATACAAATACAAATAATATTGTTGTAATTATACAAATACATTACAATATAATTATGCAAAAACATTACAATATAATTAGATAAATACATTAAAATTATGCACCTCTGTGTTTCATTAACAATAAACTAATTCCTCATGCAGTACTATAATACGTGACAAGAAATTTTATACAATTTATTTTCACTCATTCACTGAATTGTTTGTGATTAAAATGAACTACTGAATTGTTTGTGATTAACATGATTTAAAAATCACGTTATTGGTTGTGGAAAATATTTATATATGCATGTCGTTCTTTTAGTTTTAATGAGGGCAGTTCTTCTGGGCAAGGTGAAACCTGGAATAAAATAAAAATTACTACAAAAGAGCATCAATAAAAAAAAACTATAAAAAACAACCAAATCACATTAAGCGAGGCTTAAGTAAATGTTTGAGTAACAAATTTATTTCTTGTGATATTCATTGCACAGATAATTTTTAATTTGACAATCTTTAATGCGGGATTCCAGATGTAGTTTCATTGTATACTTGCCTCCTATTTTATGTTTTACTTTTCCTTCAAATGTGAGTATTTTTGTGATGTCCTCACATTATTATTATTAACTGGAAATAATTATAGTAATATCTGTAAACAACACAAAATCAACTAAAAAATACTTTAATTCGGTATTAGGATATAAAAATAACAGTCAAGATAGGAAGAGTTTTTAATCGATTTTAAGTTTTTAAATTTGTCGTGATTCCGCATTTACATGTGCACCATTCATTTTGAAATTACCTGGTAAATTGAATTGCTGTTCAAAAACAAAAATCATATACAGTATGGAAAATCTACATGATAAGTACACTCAGTTACTGAATACGCAATATAGATTTAGCAAGGTAAACAGCTGGTGACATTATTATCATGATACGAGTTTCTTTATATTTTCCTGATCATAGACAGCAGTTCGTAAGATGAGCAGAAACGTGGTTATACAGACATTTTTAGACTGAAAATACTTCTAAATTCAAATGATTACCCAGTGGCGTAGTGTGCTCAATAGCAAATATAGATAATGATTTACAGAAAAGAATAAATAACTGAATTTGTGAATGTTTTTCTCCCAGTCTTAATCTGGTCACTAATTAAGGTAACAAATAGACTATATCAGTTAGTATCTGTATGCTTAATGAAATAGTAGAGGTAAAAAGAGTCGGTATATTAAATATATTTTCAAATAAATACGTTCAGCGCTCTGCAAATGAGCTGTAAAAGGAAATTGTAACTTGGAATTTTTGTCTGTCTGCCTATTTGTTTATTATGTGGATACTTGTTGATAGACATTTCTAGAATATGTAATTCACTTGAAAGATGTGAAGAAATTAAAAAGTTGATTGTTTTTAGAATTTTCTTTTATCCATCAGATGTAGATTTCATCGTTGTGTCTCTTGGAGCAAGTTTTCATCAATATAAAATACAAGATCTGCTTCCATTTAGCTCCACTTGTATGTTTGCACATATTTGATTAGAAGAAAACTTGACTTACTGAATCCTCCTGCTGAATGAAAATCAACGGGTTAGTTTGCCACAATAGGAATATAAAATGTGTCCTTAGTTTTATACGAATTGGAAATTTCATATATGTGTGGATGTGTATTGTTTCACAGAGCTATGTTTGGGGAAAAATTTATTGGAAAACTGAAAAGATGGAAAAATTTCTATTAAAAAAAAATCCACTTTTGTTCAAGATTATAAAGGAGAGATTATGCTTTTTTGTTAGCTCTCATTTTTTGGTTCGTTACCTTTTCATAAAGTTGAGGTTTAAAAATTGCCATAAGTATTAAATAAACATTGTGTACTTTCAATTGAATTTAAAAATGTAGGAGGTTCTCACTTCGACTGATCTTATTTTTTCATTATTTATGTAAGTTCACTTGTAGCTTTTTAACGGGTAGACTGACTTTGAACTTATTACTGTAAATGGCAGGATATAATTTCCAGATGGTTGCATATAAGTTGTTTCAAGATCCAGCATCGGGTTTCTAAGCAAGAGAGAATTCTTCAGTGGTCAGAGTTTGGAACTCCTCAATGATAATAAATAGATTCAACGTTAGAAGGGATCTGGTGATGGAGGTGATAACAGGAACTCCTTAATGTCGAAAAGTTTTTCTCCAGAGTTTAGACACCTTAAATTCTTACAATGAGTCTTTTATTACTCATTTTCAGCTCATTTATTTTGTGTGATCAGACTTCTGACCAAGGTTGGATTTTGCTTGATTTTTCTTGACTTACGCAAAAAAGTGATACAGGAACATAGAATACAATGAAGCGATAATAAGCAAGTTGTATAAGCAAGTTGATAGGTAGGTAGGTATGTACAGATATAAACCAAGGCATGAAGCAACAAGACATTAGTTGGTATGTAGGTATGTATAAACATATACAAAGGCATTGAACAACTAGGATATTAAGTAGGTCGGGAGGTAAGTGTGTACATGGACATAAAAATGTACAAAACAAATAGAATACAAAGAAGGTACATATATACTAAGGCATGAAACAACCTGGATATTCAATAGGTACATAGGTAAGTATGTACAAGTATATGAAAAGACATAAAGCACTGATTATGGTGAAGCCTAAAGGGGAAAATATTATTGATATGTCCTTATGTCTGTATGTATTATTATCAATTTGAGGTAATATTGAATTACTCTTAAATTATTTAACATTCTGTGCAACAAGT
Source organism: Druceiella hillmani (assembly GCA_039881145.1). Classification (NCBI taxonomy): domain Eukaryota; kingdom Metazoa; phylum Arthropoda; class Insecta; order Lepidoptera; family Hepialidae; genus Druceiella; species Druceiella hillmani. The sequence goes on along the minus strand of JAYKKI010000019.1, from coordinate 20,299,509 downwards.
GATATGATATGCATTAACACAGGAAAATTAAACTTTCTAACAAAAAAATTAACCTACTTTAGTACGGCCAACCAAATAAGAAAGGCACTGAAAAGATTAAATAATGATGTGTTTAGCAGGAAGTTTAGCAATAAAACATAGTTTCTGAACATGAATAAATTTGCAACAGATGGTTACTGTTTTTAATGTTGGTGCTAAGTTTAATATGGCACTCATCTGTATCTGTGTAGGATGTATGTACATGGAAAAGGAAGAGAGGAAGATAGTACTCATGTATGTACATGGAAAAGGAAGAGAGGATGATAGTACCATAGGGTATACACGCATGTACATGCAAGAGAAAGAGAGAAGGACAGAACTTATCCATGTTGTGTAGGGTATGCATGTAAGTACATGAAAAAGGAAGAGAAGAAGATAGCACTCATCTGTGTCTGTGTAGGGTATACACGCATGTACACGAAAGATAAAGAAAGAAAGATAGAACTCATCCATGTTGTGCAGGTTATACATGTAAGTACATGGAAAAGGAAGATAGCACTCATCTGTGTCTGTGTATGGTATACATGTAAGTACATGGAAAAGGAAGAGAGGAAGATAGCACTCATCTGTGTCTGTGTAGGGTATACAAGTATGTACATGAAAGAGAAAGAGGGAAAGATAGAACTCATCCAAGTGGTGTAGGGTATATATGTACATGAATGAGGAAGAGAGACAGATAGCACTCATCTGAATCCGTGTAGGATATACATGTATGTACATGAATGAGGAAGAGAGACAGATAGCACTCATCTGTATCCGTGTAGGATATACGTGTATGTACATGAAAGAGGAAGAGAGATGTCGACTTGGCATTATACAAGAATTAAAGATGCTCTTTAAGAGCTAGAATAAGATGCTATTTTATCGTCAATATAAATATTTTACGTCAGTAGTGAAAGAAATTGAATAAAGGTTTGAAAAGTTATTCAGGAATCAAGTGGTACTTCCTTATTTTGACTTTACTTTGGCTTCAAGGACAGAGGAAGAAGTCATTCTGTTTTTGTCTCAAATATTCCACTGCTTGCTTTGGTTATTCTTTCATGTAGGGTACGGGGGGGCACAGCGGAACGCGGGGCAGAGTGAAACACCCGCAATAACTCTGTCCTTTTCTTACATTTCGATTAGTTTTATTTGACAGCATAATAAAACGCGCAAGCGGCCATATTAATTCAGTTGACAAAGTGAAGTTGTGTGGGTCGTGTGTTAAATATTTTGGAAAATCGGTTTTTTGACATTAATTTCATCATAATTTTCGTGTAGTGTTTACCTATTTATGTAAAAACCGTAAGTACTGGTAAATAACATTTTATAGTGTTTGTTTAGTATGTAATTAGCGATATGTTAACGAGCAAAACATAACCTAAAAAGGTAACCTAAAAATTATAACGGTTTTTTTTTCGTGAAATAAGATGAGGGCCACAGTGGAACGGGGTACAGTGGAACATGTTCCACTGTGCCCCGAGTCATATTTTTTTCACATGGAATAGTATTGTAAGGGCCTTGGGGAAGTCTTTGCCCAACAGTGGGCTAATGTAGGGTGCAAATAATAGATAGTATTGTTGTGTTTATATTTCAGAAAACGTGAAATATGGTTATAAATCGCAAAAGGAAGACTGAAATAGGTCTACACGATGAAAAAGCTATGAGGGAGGCTATTGAACTAGTCGAAAAAGGAACGAGTTTCAGAAAAGCGGCTGAAATGAAAAACGTAAAGCTTGCGACGCTTCATAGATACGTCAAGAAGAAAAGAGACTCCATAGTGGAAAACACAGAAGATATGCATGTTACGCCAAAATACGCTTCACGTTTAGTATTTTCAGCGGAATTAGAAGTTGCGCTTAAAAAGTATTTGGTCACATGTTCTAAAATGTGTTATGGACTAGACACAATAGAAAATAGGATGCTTGCATACGAACTAGCCAAGTATCATAAACTGAATATGCCTCAAAGCTGGAAATATCAAGAAAAGGCTGGCGTTGATTGGCTATACGGATACCGTAAAAGACATCCTGAATTGACATTAAGAAAGCCGGAACCTTGCAGCCTTTCCAGAGCCACATCATCAAATACAACGTAAAAACGTTCTTTGATAATCTGGAAGCAATCATGAAGCGACACCCGACGAAGCGATTTGCTGACGGCACCAGGGTCTTCAACTTAGACGAAAACGGCACTACTACTGTGCAGAAGCCGAAGATTGCAGCTAAGGGCTCCAAACAACTTAATAAGGTCACAAGCGGCGAGCGTTGGACACTAGTAACGACTTGTTGTATAGTTTCAGCAACAGGTGCAGCTTTTCCACCGGCAATGGTGTTACCCAGAAAAAACTTCAAGCATGCTTAACAAAGCTCCTGCAGGTACACTGGGCCTTACCCAGCCCACGGGCTGGATGAACACTGAATTGTTCCCACAAGTGATAACACACTTTGTAAAAGTTACTGGCTCATCAAAGGGCAATCCTTGTCTTGATTTTGGACAACCATGAGAGTCATTTGGCCCCACAAGCATTGAACATTGCTAAGGATAATGGCATCACTATGTTGACGATCCCGCCGCATACAAGGGCAAAGCTATTAAACTGAGTCTCTGTTTGTTTCATAGTGTTTTTGTGTATAATTATTTAAATCTCATTGGCGTTATCCATGTTTATTTTAATTAAATTTGCTGTCTGTATTTCCTTTTGTATTATTGGTTAAGAGCAGCCGATCATAGGATTCACAAGTAGACGTAATGGTGAATAGAACTTCATATTAAAGAGTTTATTTTCGGCATTTACATCTTTGCAGATTGAAATCTCGAGTTTTTAACATTTTATTACATTATTTATTTAATAGATTAATCCTTCATATGTTTGTAAATGGACTACTTCTTTTTACAAGTTGAGTAACTAATGCTAATGTGAGGGTGTGCAAGCATCAACGGGAAGCAAAAAATTAAATATGTATTTCATCACCAGTTAAAAAGTAACCATTTAAATATGTCAATCGGGCACAAACTGTCAATATGAGTTTTGTAATTTAATATTATCGTAAATAGAATGGTAAAGCAACAAATTATTATAATTACTTCGGTCACCGAATACAGGAGGTTGTGTATGAAATAGTTGAGAGTAGGCTATTTCTGCATACAAATTTTGAAGTTACTGCATCCATTATTTATCAATTACATAACAGGAATACATAAGATAGTTATTGAAAAATAAGGCAATGTGGTGAAATTCTTTTTATAAATAGTAATCAAGGACTTACAACAGGAAAAGCAACATTCACAAATGGATTATCAACGGAGTAATTTACAGTAGATGAGGTAAATAAATACGCCTGAATTGAATATGGTTTATAGGTGACTATGAAGGTATAAATTTCCCGTCTGCAGCATTTCTGATAATTAGTATTACTTACTATTTAGTATTAATTACTTAATCGTCATACTGATGAAAGCGAGGAGTATGATAATTGAGTATGGAAGAAGATGAAGTGAAAGTCTGCACGTTACAGGTATTAAAAGAATAAAATTGAAAATCCATATTTCTCTTATGTTGTATTGACAGAGTAGTCGTAAGAAGCCACCAAAAACTTAATCAGTGGGCGACTAAGATATAGTAATTGTTATATCACTGTATTGTATGAGCAGAAAGCAAGTCATTTGGTAAATCAATTTTACACCTGATATACTTTGACAGGACCTAATGTTGTAACAAAATTAATCATTGGTCTAAATTTTACTAAGAGCAAGATATTATCATTTTCTATGAAAAATTACAATCAAGTGCTTTATTTTTTTGAGCATAGTGAATCCAGAAAACCTTATAATTTCCATCCATAACAATCCATATACTAATCCGACATCTGACACGGCTTTATAGTTCCCACTGTTTTAGGCTTATGAGCATAAAACTTTACGAGTACAAAGGGTCCATGCTTTACTGAATTTTGTTTGAAATTGTTTCATTTTACATCAGATAAAATATTGATACCGTTCCCCAGGTTTAATGTCGACAGTTCGATTCTCCTCTTCACAATCGTGCATCAACGTGTACAAAGATTACTAGATGAGCGTGAGATGATGAGATTGTATCGGACGGGGTTATTACTAAGCAAACAAATTAACAATATGTTTGGAAGAATGTCTGCAGCAACTTGCAACGGATTGAAACTGAGAGGGTAATAAGAAGTTGGGAGACCTGAAAAAACAACGGCAGAAAGATGACCAAAAGACATTAGATGCTTCCAGTATTGAAACTATAAAATAAACTTCAAAGAAACAAATCAAAGCTGTAAACCACATCCAGGTGCAAAGTAAATTCTGAATATATATCTGTACATGTTACAGGTAATTTTTGAAAATAAAAGGAAAGAAGTGAAACAAATGCATTTTAAGGAATTTGTTACATAAAAATTATTGTCATAAATATTACTTATTCCTCTATCGCTTCGCACATCAGTTTTTTTCTTGGGTATGTCATTTTCATAAATGAAAACGTCTAAGTATTCAAAAAACGCAAAACCCAAACCCAACTATATATTTTCGCATATAATTCTACAGAAAAATGCAACACGTGTAACGTCACTCATTGCTAGAATATAACCTGATACAAATGCGAGGACCGCTTATAAATGCTTTAGCCGAGGATCTTAACCGTTTGAGTGCCGACGAGCGCCATCGCGTTCGTGGGCGTACTAGCGCGATGGCGCTCGCGAAATCAGTTGCTGTTTAGCGCGCGGTAGGGGAGGTCGCTCGCACGCATCGCCATTTTTTTATCTTTCTACGTGTTACATAAAGTTCGAATTATAATATTATTAGTAATTACAATATAAAAAGGATCCAGGAAAAGAACCTGCTAAAAAGAATCTTTAACCCATAATGTCGGAATACGAAAATAATCATTTTTCAAGTTGTGAAGAAAGTGATAGTGGGAGTGACATTGTGGTGCGCTCACAATTTGGCGTAATACAAATTTTGAGTGATGGTGATAATAGTGACGATGATAATTATTTTGCTTACCTTGATTTCAGTTTTTGTTATAATTTTCTTTGTATTTTATTATCCTTGTACAAGTTTTTATTAAGAAAACATCGAAAAGATTATTAAAATTGGATAATTTTTGGAAGAGATACAATTTTTTTCGAGACAAGGATAAATGACATCAAAAACAAACGATTTCTTTGGCATTTTTAAGTACATGTGAGTAAAAAAACCACGGCACTGAAACGGTTAATAAACATGCAGAGAAATAGTGAAAAAACTCCTTTATCAAGTATATATTTTTTAATATTTAATAACTATTGGATATGACAATTTGTTTCTGCTCTACACCGAGCATGAAACTGTGGCGCTGGTCTTCAAAAATTAAACTAAAGTTTCATCCATCAATCTTCAATTTCATGCCCTGTTGGTGTGCAGTGTGTTGCCCACCCCTCCCTTCTAATTTCTTACTGGAACTGATATAAATCCCATATTGTTACCACTATTCCCAACAATCCAAGTTAACGACTTTTACTAATGAAGTTTTGCAGTTGACTCCAACACAAAGATAATAGAAAACAATATAATATGTTCACCGTAAAGTTTATTTCTAAACAGACTAGCATAACTTAAATAAACTTAGACTTAGTTATCTCATATTACAATCAGAAGTAAAAAATGCCAACAATCCAATTTTTATATGGAGTGTCAGAGTTTTTCTATAGCGCAAGTAAATTTATGCGACGTTCCATCATTCTTTCATCTAAATCCTTTGAAATATCACAAAACATTTTTCATACAACTTTATTGCTGGTTCTTATTAACATTCACCATCATCAGCACTCTCTTTCTGAAGAAGATTTGACAATATCTGACAATTCGTGTTTCAACTGACGCTGACAGAAGCAACAGCGCATCTATTTAGAGCGGCTTCGAACGGATGCGCGGATAAAATCTACCACATTCACGATCGCTGCAATGTTCCACCCGTGTTTATAACCTAAAATATGAAAAATGACGTCTGTCATGAATTATTGATATATGAGGACAGGACCAGTGCGAGATCATTATTTTAAAATACAATCACACACGCGTATTACATTAAACTACTCTCAAACAAAAAGTGAAACACTGACTGTACCTATACACTTTAATTAAATAGATAAAATTACATTTGCGTAATAAATTAAAATTTTAAACAAAACCGTAGTGCAAGCATAGATTTTAACCATGTACAATGGGCATAGTTCCATTTATTGAAAAATATTGATAAAAATATTTTATTTTTACAAATAATTTTATTTTAACAAAAAACGCACAATTTTAAAACTCATAAAAAATACGCAAAATTTTAAAATCCACAACAACGGGTCGTTGGTCCAGGGGTATGATTTTCGCTTAGTGTGCGAGAAGTCCCGGGTTAAAATCCCAGACGAACTCAACTATATTTATGTAAACTTATCAACTCGGGTGACTTATCAACGTTTTAACGTCTTAAGACAGTTTAATGCAGGACACCGATATAAACGAACCGGCCGAATTAAATCAAAAGAGTCAACAACACAACGAAGCTAGGCGAATGGGGAATCAGTCGGAAAAATATCATACGCGTATTGTATTAAATTTTACTCAAATAAAGTATTATTCAAATATAGAACGTAATTCTCGAAAGGATGCACCCGTCGTAGACAATGAACTTGCTCGGCCGATGCCAAATTGAGCCGAGTTTACCCGATTCAGAGTTCCCAACCCGAACATTGCGTCACCGATCCGAGCGTTGCAATCCGAATGTAACGACTCAGCGTCACCAACTCGAGCGTTTCGGCTCAACTTCGTTTACTACTTAGAATATGTTTTCACTTCCAATTGAAGTGCGCAGGTGCGTCTAAAGAAGTTTTCGCATCAAAAATTTCCCACGATCGCTCTGCTACGCTCACACAATAGCTTGAAGTTGGCTATTTATTTAATATTTGATCTGTGTTAAACACATTGATCGCGCCGTTTCCAGTGAAGCGGTAGATTTTAAACAATTTGGAAACCCATCGCGTCGTGCATTTCTAATATACCTAACATTACCTACATACCATACTACCTACTACCACAACCTACAATTTCAGTCATTTGACTGAAATTATAGGTTATTTCAATATTTCGATTAGTAATGACGCCATTGGGAGCATTGGACTAGAGTGAACAAGTTTAAACAGTTTAGAAATCGTTCGCGCCGCGTCGCTTTACCAAATCTGTAGACTATTTAGATATTGTTGGAGGAAATATAAATCGTAAATCCGTCTTCGCACTTTCTCTGTTTTACTTATTCTATTCGGTGACATGGAGAGTTGTATACTCACTATTTGTCCGGATTCCTCATCAAGGAATATTTCAACAATCACCCACACGGTTTCACCAACTCAACATTAATTCAACAGTTGTGAATGAAATAAGTTGCACGTGTGATATTCGTATTCACTTTTTATACGTTACCTTTATTGTAATACAATATTTACAGTTTTATTTTCAAATGTATTAACCCAAATAATTATGTTATTTAATAGCTGTAGCATGGAGTAACTTTGTTATTTACAGGTAGCTATGAACATAAATATTATTTTTTATTAATTTTTCATATCTCACTCTACATCATTAAAAATTCACCAATCGTTGTTGCTAGCTAAGATAACATCCCACATTTTATTTCAAACCACACTTGTCTTTATCGAAACGCTTTACTTATTGATAATCGCACGCTTACCTTAATCCAATAATTGGCCGATAAATAATTCGCAAGTAGCGATGTCGTGATACGACTCGAAAATGTCGTCAATTGCACGCGTCACATATTGTTCTAATTTTATTTTGTGTGTTTACGTATGTTAGATAAGATTTGAATGATATAAAATATATTAGCAGGGCTTTATGCATAGATTATAAGTATAAACAGAAAGAGCTTCTAATTTATAAACGTTATTGTGCACCAATAAAACGCCGCTTGATAAATTTACGCACTAACCCTCTTCGACTGCTACAATCGCAAGCGCTATAGAAATAAATCATTGTTTATATCGCACTAGCGAAATTTTTATATCAATTAGTATATATACATTGTGAACGTCACGCCAATGACGTTAATTTCGTGTACTGAAATTGGACAATACACAAGAAATTAGCTTGGTACCTGCAATAGAAATGATATGGAATCGTATACTTGTTTGTCTCTTTCTTGGCTACTTTCATCATACGCCAGTTATATATGAATATTAATAGCTAACAAAGTCCCATAATGAATTTAATTTTTCTTGCTTTATTGAAAAACTCTTTAGTAGGTGTGAACCGGACACGAACCCTTCTTGGGTATACATTTATTTGTTGAGGGTGAAAAATAATTGGACTTTTGCGTCTTTCTCCGAAGCCATCAACATTTTTTGAAGAAAATTGTAGCCAAAATTGTAGCTAAGTAAATTACATCAACTACGAACAAGGCAGCAGAATGAGATGAAGTGATAGAAAGATTGGTTTCTTCTGCTCTGCATCAGAATGTAATATTCCGAGGTATTTTAGGTTCCGTGAAATATTGCTTTCTTCTATCTCTTCCTCATATCTAATATTCTGTTGTAATACCTATAAAATGAGATCAAAACTTTTATAAGGATCAATATTGTAAAATGAATTATAAACTAATTTATAAATCAACGTAATGGCACTGTGAATTTTGAAGTGAACTCCTATGGGCGCGATTAGAAATAAATGTCAGTCCATTCGTGCAAAATTTTTATGCAACTTTCAAACAACGTTTAGTTGTAACGACCGGGCATAATGAATCTACAGCAAGAAGGACGGTAAATAGGTTCGTAGTTAATAACCGAGAAAGATATATGAACATGATAGAATAAGAAAAAAGTGTACGAATGCGCGAAAACAAAAACAGTGCTAATTGAACTACTATTGGCAGTTTTGTATGTCATGTGTGTCAAAAGTAAACTGTCAAAGTTTTGTGGTGTAATTTATCTATTATCTGATTGACTTACCACTAACATTGCGCGTACTTCATCCAGTATAAGACTAATAACAGGTGTATTTAATTTATTTATAAATTCAAGAAGAACACACATCCATAGTTGTCGTAAATATTAATACAACAGGAGCAATACATCCCGACTTCCTTTAACCGCATTTAGCTGTATTCCGGTACTGGCAAAATTTTGTGGTTTAATTTATCTATTATCTGCTTGACTTACCACTAACATTGCGCGTACTTCATCCAGTATAAGACTAATAACATGTGTATTTCATTTATTTATAAATTCACGATGAACACACATCTATAATCGTAAATATTAATACAACAGGAGCAATACATCCCGACTTCCTTTAGCCGCATTTAGCTGTATTCCGGTACTGGCATCGTGGCCATTATTTAACTGACAATTGTCTATGTACATTTATATGAAGATTTTATTAGATGTTTACGTCGAATTGTGATGACATTTTAATAATATTTCCGAATGTATATCGTGATAAAACCTTACCTGAATAGAGTACGGTCTATGGACTTAGACTTGGTATATTTTCTCCCTCTCTCACTCTCTCTGCTGTTTCACCCTTTACTATGAACTTACAAACTTCTTCAAATTATATATATATATATATATATATATATATATATATATATATATATATATATATATATATATATATATATATATATACTAATATCAATGTAATCCTAAAACATTTTAGTTGATGTCCGAGTTCATAATTGAAATTTCTTATCATAAAATTATGGCACCTCGTCTTCTGCATCAAAATCAATGACAGATTCGTGTTCTCCTGCATCCTGAGGAGATGGATCACTGGATGGATGCTGTTCTCAATAAATTTAGCACGTTTGCAGCATTTAGAAATAATGTTTGTCAACATTTTGTTCGAGGCATCATAGACCACGAGTATTGCATCTAATCTTGTTATCTTTACTTCAGAAACCCCGCGTGCTGAATATCCAAATTATTCTCTTATCCGTTTATTGTGGGAACGAGGTTGTGTTGGGCGGAAGGAAGGGAAGACAAGTTATATAAACTTAAAGTTCACAATTTGTGGATGAGCTGGACAATTATCTGCAAGCGGTAACATATTTTTTTTCCCTTCTTCACCAGGTCACGATCCCAATCGCGAGTCCATAGTCGCGTGGTAACGATCGAATGCATTTGGAATACCTTGGACGTTTTGACTTCCCTATAACCAGATTTTTTTATTATACCACTCATATTTGTTTTTATCACTTCGGTTATTCCGTCCTTTGATATTTCGCCTGGTTGTGGCGGCTTTTGTTACAACAACCACCGCGCCGTAGCGATCCATATCATCGTTGTAATTAAACTTATTTAATTTATAACCGGTATAATTTATTATAAACTACGCAAATATATAAATTAAACGATATTTTCACATAAACGAAGTCGTTATAAACGAACTCAATTTTATAAAAGTTTGTATGGAAATTAAATCCTCCATTAGAGCTATCTCACAATAAAGGTGTGGTCACTACAGACGGAGTTACAATAAACAAATTCCGCCTACTTCGAATATAGAACTGTCTAAATAAAGAAGTGAGAAAGAGATAGCAAATATTGTAGGAGATACGACACACGCAAGTGTGACGAGACCACACTGAATTCTGTTGCTTACCTAATATAATGATGTCGCACTCCTTTAATGAGAAAATGTGGTTGAAATGGAACTTTACATAATAATAAAATATTTTTGTGTTATTTTAGAATTTTTTAGATTAAGGCGGGTTTGCTGATGATAAATTGGTTAATGTAGATTTATTTCATTATTTTGTCTTTGTAAATCATTGCATATTTATGAAGAAATGTGAGTGCTGAATTTGATTTCCGTAATATTTTCAGATTTAAGGTAGCGAAAATTGCCATTCAAAATAAATCACCACTTTATGCATTTTCGACTAATTACAGAGAACTGAATACAATATCCTACTAATAAATACCCTCCTAGATATCAAAAAACATTGAGTAATTCGAAATCAGCAACCTAAATTTAGTCGAAATCGAATGTAATGAACATCTCTCGTGAGAAAGACAGATGACCAAACTTGATTTTTAAAAACATTGTGAAATAAGAATTCAGCGTCCGGAGGTCGTTAAAAACGAATAGTAACTTCTTATTCATGGACCGATATCACCATTCTGAATCTCAAAAATATTGTGAAATTCTAATTCAGCACCCTAATTTAGTCGAAATCAAATATAGTGACGATTTATTTCGAGACAAATAAGATTAAGGGGAAAGGGACCTCTAATTGATTGTATTTTGTATAGTTAGTTGTTAATGAACGAAATAAAACAAATACGAAGTTTACAAAACAAAAAAAAAAGTTCCTAGCAATGGACTCTTATGACACATTTGTACGCGAAACATAATTAACCTCGGACATGTGATGCGTCACGCGTCACTAATGCGGGGCAGATGGTGAAAAGTTACATAACTTTACGTAAGTCATAGGAATATCTTGACTTAGGTAAGCCTGAGTTACGTAAATGTTACGATAAGTAACATTTACGTAAGTCGGATTTACTTGAATCGAGATATTACTGTATTTCAAATTCAATTTTTAAAAGGAAAAAAGTGAGATATCAAATACGACACACGCAAGTGTGAAGAGACCAAACCATATAATGTTGGTTACCTATGGATTATAACGATGACATGGTTAAAATGGAACACAACATAAGAAAATTAGAAAATACTTTGGTAATGAATTATAAAGATATAAATGAATTGCTCTTGTTCCAGAAAAGATGTCTAAAAGTATCCAGGTAATAGCCATTATTTCGAATGGATGCACATACAAAGGTTTATTAACTATTTTATACTCCCATTAAAATGTTTTCAATACATAATGAAATGAAATCAATTTGTTTTTTTCACTTTAGAACCATTTGTTAAAAATATCCACGTGGTGCTTTCTTAGAATTTAATGTTGGTCCGAAAATGTGGGCTTTAGCACCTCCTTCGTGGCAAGCCTCGATACAGTAATAATCCCTAAAATTTTGCAGCGACTACAAACGGTTTAAGAAACAAAAGAAACGTGTTAAAGAATAAAGTCAGATATTTTACAGTAAAATGTAGAGTGGGCGTGGCTAAAGCAGGGTGTGAGGAGTGCGGCTGAACGCGTGCCGCTATCTGCCGTACACAGCTATGACGTCATATTCTGCAGACACGTTGTACCAACATAAACAGCCACAAAAATATGGCCCCCATTTACGCCAAGCACGAACTGTACAAAAGATATGGAGAATCCACGAAAGTACGTATACAAAATAGACTGACGTATTGAAGATGAAACAAATTGCTCCATTTTTAGAGGACGACTTTTAGAGCGCTAATGACACGTCCATATAATTCATGGTTCAACCTTATCATTTACGTGAGGGGATTCCTTTAATAAACCCCGTTGTTGTTCAAAATTCAGACAATTCAAATCGTCAACCTCCTCTGCATCGTCTCTGCAACAGAACAAAGTTTACGTGTGTTTAAATGGATAGTCACAATTGCTCAAGGCAGTACAACTTGAGAAAGGGCAAAATAACAACAGGAGCGTTACAATGCAGTGTTTATATTGACAAGAATTTCCATGTGACAAAAATTTCATATGGAAATTCTTGTAATAAACAAGAATTTCCAGCAGGACACTTGCATTTTAAATTGAACATACGTCACCCCTCTGTATTTGATGAGTTTACGTCAAGTTCCACATCCGATGCGCGCTAAATCTTGTTTTATCTCGCTTCATCTTCTTCTTTTAATGCTCGCACACATCAGTAATCTCCCTTTAAAAGATTGTTCATTTTCGCCAAGAGGATTAGCAGCATAGTAGCTCGCTTCGTTGACATGAAATAGCCACGTAATTCGCTCCAAATATCAAAAACTGTAACAAAACTTGATGCTGAAAGTCAGCTGTTTGAAATGTATGTATCGTGTGTTAATATTGTTTAGAAATAGATGCTATTTCGATATATATACACATGGAGTCCAGTGAAATAAAGTCTGAGATGTTGACGAAAGCCCAGGAGCTGCCTTGTTAAAGAGAAATTGTAGTAAGTCCTTATTAATGTACATCTGTAATGAAAATATTTCACCCTTCTGGTGTGGGTTGAGAAAATAAAAGTCACCCTGAAAACGTGTTTTCGCGATTAACTCGGAAACCGTTAAAATATCGAAAAACATTTCAAATGTAAGCTGTAGAACGTGAAATTGCACATTACAATTATTCCATTATTTAAACACGTATCTGTTGTAGAACACGACACACAATTAATTAATAACTTTAACGGAGGCCGCATTAAAATGTCAGTCGGCATCCCAAATACAAGTGGCAGTCTTTTTAAAGCAAAAGAAACACGTAAAGTTAGAAAATAGTATGTGGTACACTATATAGAAAGTCTTCGCTCAAAATATTGAGAATCGATTGAGAAATAAATTGTGAAATAGCACGGGAATGATTTTAGCTAATGTAACCACGCCAGTTACGTGTTCGGAATAGAACGCACGCAACAGGCGTGGTTGGATTAAAGCAACATGCATTTTCCGTATTTCTCTGCAACGTGTGCCGCTAGTTGAGTATCAAATTTACTTATAAATTAAGAATTAGATTATGAATAATATTTGATAAATTAAGAATTAGATTATGAATAACATTTTATAAATTAAGAATTAGATTATGAATAATATTTGATAAATTAAGAATTAGATTATGAATAACATTTTATAAATTAAGAATTAGATTATGAATAACATTTTATAAATTAAGAATTAGATTATGTATAACATTTTATAAATTAAGAATTCAGTTATGAATAATATTTCACAACTAAATTGTTAATTTATTCCGAATGTTTTGCGCAAATATTCCTCTACATTACACCGCATACTCGTATCTTTTTCCAACTTTAACTATTTGTTTTGCAATAAAAAAACCGTAACTTGTATTTGATGGTTGAGATGGCAGCCGACATCTCAATAAATTCGGGTGTTACTGACCCCAAAAGTTATTTTAATCGCTCGTCGTGGGTTTTTCTCCAAAACCTTAATAAACACGTATTTAACTAATGGAATTGTAATGTACAGTTTTATGTTTACATATTTCTTCGATATTTAACGGTTTACAACTTATTTGCGAAAAAAACCTGTTTTGAAGGCGGTTTTTTATTTTTTGGAACCTTCCCTGAACGTGTTGAAATTTTACGTATGAGGTATATTAATTGAAAAATACAGCTCTTGCGCTTCAGTCTACAATCAAACTACATTTTTTCTGGACTACATATAGGTTATGTGCAGTAATGTGATTACAGACGACATCTGAACGCACGCACTAAGGGCGTACTTGTTTATTTACATTTAGTTGACTACGTAATATTGTTGTGTATACGGTAAACGATTTTCTGTAGAACATAGTTCTGTACTAAGTAGGGTTACCAGATTTTTTTCATCTCCAACTGACATGTGGTGAAAAAGTCAAATAAATACAGGATTACATAATTTTATCAGAACAGCAAGACATAAGACTTATACATGTGTATATACATATATGTATATATATATATATATATATATATATATATATATTTTTTTTTTTTTTTTATGAGACTATCTGAGTCGATCTTGTTAATTCATTGCTGTCCAAAGCATTATATTTTAAACAAACGACAGGTCGGCTGCGGCCTTCTCTCGTAATTGTTTATATCTTCATTTACCCATCAAGGACATTCATTTAAATCTCGATAGTGACAAGTTTAAAGCCGGCTATATTTTTATGGTTATCTCTATCGCATACATAAAGATTAAAATCTTGCTGAAACAAATCTTCTCAAGTGGCTCTTCGCTTAATTGATCGACTAAATGTATATTTTTAAATTGAAATTTCTCACATCGAAGTCTGATGTATCGGTGCAGTAGTTAACAGCATTACGAAGAATAGATAGATGCAATCGGTTATTACAATATTGTTGTTTTGAGCCATGGAAATGTAAACAGAAAAATTGTTGACAAAGTTAACTTTTGTATTTACTACAAATAGTAAACAAACTTTATTGACGACATGTTAACGTGCAAACACAAATAAATCATTTAATTTTTTTAAATAGATCGATATAAATTAATATTTTAGGGAACATAAAGCGTCCTGAATGTTTCGCTAATGCTTCAGTTTTACAATTTTGAATGAGTGAAAAATGCGATAAGCACACATATTATATTTGATATGTTTTCGGTCTTTTAGACCTTAGTTACGTGTTAACCCATCGCAACCTAGTAACAGACTCTTCTTTGATAATTGTGGTACAAGTCAATACCGGAATCACAAGAATTGCTTTTTGTATCTAGGTTAGTAGTTTTCAGTTTTTCTGGAGTTTTATTTGTAACTAAATAACAATAGACAAAAAACTGTTTCAAAAACGACTCGAGTTGATTGACATTAATTTCATCTAAACCACACACAGACAGAACTGACTCAGGTCTTTATCACTTCTCTTCATTGCTTAGTTGCTGCCTCTGTTTATTCATTATAGACAGACAAACGCACTCGAGTTGTCGACTGCATTCAGAGCCCAGAAATACGGGACAGTTGTTGTGCGAGCAGCACAATTAAAATATAAACGAAAATACTGAGCATTTGGCAACGACAGTACTGAGGGACTAAACACGTAGTACTACTTTTTGAGACTGAAAATAAGTAAGTGAAACGCAAGGGATTTAAAGTCACCGTAACTCACGGAGCAGTTGTGCGAATAACGTTACGAGGTATCACTTTACGTTACACATATTAGTTACATAGGTTACACGACAACAAGTTGTACATAACGGTAGACTACATCAACATACCCTATAAACGATGTATGCTCATGAAGGACTTACATGAAGTTTTGATGACCTTATACTAAAATTGCAGCATTTTATGTATATCGTTAGTGAATGCACCATTTCCCACTTTATATATCGTTGTGTGATTCCATTTTATTTGTTCTTAACTTGCTCTTTGCTCGTGACTTCACTCGCATGGGCTAGTGGGTTGTTACATTTGTTAGTGACAGTGAGATCCATAGTCGATGGTTAACCATGTCTTTATCATTATCAGATCGACATTTTTTTTCTTTTCTTCGACTTTTTAATATTGTTTTTTTCTATTATCTTCTTTCCTAGAGTAAATTAAGCAGTTAAAATTTTGTATCAATTTGTTAAGTTATTTTTATATGATACCGAATGGACATACTGATAGGAATGTAACAGTGAAACCAGAACCTAAATGTTTTGTTAATTTTTACGCGAGTCAAACGGACAGACAGTCTCTTAAAAATATAGCAGTTTGAATTACCTTTTTTTTAATATTTAAATTATAAACCTTCCCGTCTTTATTGTTTTATTATTTGTGTAAGTAGATACGGATAAGATAAGCTGTGCAGTGCCAAAGAATGTGTATTGAGTGTATGTGGTAGAGCTGTGGGGCGCGCCCACACCTAATCTCCATCGACGTTATCTTTCCACAGTGAGCAAACAATATTTGATACAACGTTCATTCGAAATCCGTGTCGCAGCCGTTCAATAACAAACTCTTCGTTATAAATCTTTAATTTTTATATGTGTTACATATTTCCGTAATTAATTTAATAATTGCTGACAGTCGCCAGTTCGGTTACGGTGAAGTGTTACAGAAACAAATTGCGTCTCGTCTACTCATTGCTTCGAGCATCGTGCACAGAGCGCGTTCACCGGTACGGAAGTGCTCAGTCGTGTCCGCATCAACGTTCGAGTTCAGAGTTCTGTTCCCGCGACTTCATACAGCGCTTGTTCGATCTGTCGGCGAGTCGGGGTCGAGCGGTATTGTCGCCAGGCGGTTGTTTCGGTTATTGCGTACGAGCGCGAGGTTAAACATTTGAATTTGGAATACGGTTTATTCAACACAATGCCTCCATTAAACATATATTATCAACTTGCTCCTTTATATCCCCCGTGTGATAATTTCAGAAGCGCGTGCTCGCAGTCAGACCACGACATTATTTGTATTGCGTGCTCGTATTTATGGGAACAAACTGCGGATGAAGAACTGGTCGACACTGAGGTGTTCGATATTTTTCGATTGGATTATAAATATAATGAAGACCTTAAATGTGCGATGTCCGGTATTCTTATAGCTGTTCGCAAACACCTGTCGGCGCATGTTCGCAGCGAGTGGCAGACAGACGGAGTTCAATGTCTGTGGGTTACAGTTCCCTTGCGCGGATGTCGCAGTCGTCTGCACGTTGCGTGCGGGTACTTTAGATCGTGTGAAAACATCGATCCCTTCACCGACACCCTCACGTCGCTTAGCAAGACACATCCGCATGATAAATTTCTCATAGTGGGCGAGTTTCCACCGTTTAAAGGTGATTGGATTAATGAAGAGCACCGCCAGACAGGGACAGGAGATAAGATTATAACGATATTACGCAGCGCCACATCACGCGCTGGCTTGGAGCAGTTTAACAAGATCAAGAGTGAAAATGGTTATTTAAATAATCTTGTGTTCAGTACCTTTCCCGTCACCGTACTGCGCTGTCCGCGTCCGTTTAATTTAGAAAAATATAACTGGCAACGGGCTCTACAATTTGATTTGGACATCGGTCCATCTGAATGTTGTAAAGCTGCAAATGATGCAACAGCAGAATGTTGCAGGAATGCGTCCAGCGGCCAGCGTGATACGCGTGGGGAAAGCGCGAGTGCGGGTGGAGAAGCCAGAAAAATGACTGATGGGTTAATCGATGAAAGATTCGAGCGGATAATGAAAGAACTGGAAGCCGTGAGGGAGGAATGCAGCAGAGTGTCGAAGGAGAACGCGTCGCTCAACTCGGAATGTGAGGCTTTGCGCGGTCGGATCGCGCGTCTGGAGGCTGATTCGAAACTACACGCCAGCATCGACGAACGTCTGAAGAAGCTGGAGGAGCGAGCGCTCGCGCACTCCGAGAGAGGTGAGATCAAACGTCGCTACCGACGTCTTCAACAGCTGTTCAAATATCTTTGTTCACTTTATTCAATTTATATTAACCAACGAGCTTGCGATGTTTAAAGTAATGATTTGTAAACTTTGTTGTCAAATTTATTGCATAGAAACACATGTTAACTATGTGTTTCGTAATCAACCGGTAGTTGTTTCGTACGAGAATAGTTTATGTATTTGCTACGAACACAATTAAAAGCGCCGTATGAAAGCACTGTCCATCTTACAAATCCCATCGTCCTGTCCATCTTAACCATCGTCACCGATGACGTCACACTAAACAGACACGCCTGGCGACGCACACACACACAATATTGCATTGTCCATACATATTCAAATATAGGGTAACAGAGATTTAAAAAACCGGCCAAGTGCGAGTCGGACTCGCGCACACCAGGTTCCGTAGCACCAAACAATATTAAACTTATTTCGTACGCAATAAAGTATATTTTGACACTTATCTTGGTTGGGGACGACGAGTTTAGAAGTACACATCTTATCTTATAATCATCACATTTTTATTTAAATAAATGTAACAATAATTAAAGTCAATACCAAATTCAGTAATAATTTATAGTCTTATATTTTAAACTGAACATAGTTTTCCGAATACAAAATACCTGAAGTAAGCCTTTCCTAAATGATTGTATTAACGTACACCATCATGCTGTTTACCTGCGCGCGTGCCCGTATAGCTTTGTGATGGCTGAATGAAGGGTGGTACATTCCACCTCCACAAGTATAATTCCCAGGAACATATCAAAGTGTGTTCCTCCTCGCTCGGTAGAACAAGGTTGCCATAAAGATGTGCATCTGGCATTCTGTATGAATGTGAGTACACCGTTCTCATTGAGGAAATCTTCATTAAAATCTCCGAAAACTGATATAGGCTAATAATTCATATATATATATATATATATTAATATATATATATATATATATATATATATATATATACTAATATATTAGTGAGTTTATTAAAATTGTAATATTGCTATATTAAACTTTATTCCGTATGCAATTAGCTCTATTTACTTGTCAGTATTTAGCACTTGAATACAATTAAATATTTACATATACACATTATTACTGCGGTTGGTACTGAAAATACCCCGTATCTCAAAAACTACACAAAATATCTTATTGAAGCCAAATTTCATTGAAAGTTTATTTTAAGTTCTACCACCTCAATTTTTTCAGAATTTTGCACACATTAGTTGAAAAGTTAGGGGGTGGCACACTTTTTAAAAGTTTGGAAGTGCTGTACCTCACCAGCTAAAGACTTAAATAAAAAAATCTATATAATTTTTTAATATCTATCTAACGATACTCCACATGCCTATGTGCACTGAATTTTTGTTTTCATCCTTCAGTTACGTGTGTGGAGTGCCACCTTTTTCCTGTTTCCACTATTTCGTTATATAGCTGTTCATAGAAGGCACTTACGATGCAAATTTCATTTAAATAGTGCCAGTAATCTCTGAATAAAATGGCTGCGACATATGGGTACACAGAGGGACATACAGACAAATGGACCGATGGATTTGATGAAATAAAAGTGTTCCGTTTTTGCCATTTGGCTACAGAACCCTAAAAACCCACCAAATGTGCATAGTATGAATTGCAATGAGTAAAATTATACATTTATATGTCTTATTCATAAATGTTTACGGTGACTGAAAAAAGTTTCAACCATATCCACTTGTGAACTGTGGGTCAACCTTTAGGTACGCACTCAAATTTTTATACCATTTATATTGCTTTTAATATTTATTGTATTTTCTTGTATTTAAATCTTGAAATCACAAGACACACTATATTTTATATGGCTGACGCTGCAGTAAGCTAAGTCTCCGTGATACTATTGACACTATTATTTGTGGAGAGTTTAGATACAGCCCTAAACCCTAAAGTTGTTACTACATTTTATTCAATTATCATGTGATAATTATTTGATCAATTTGAACCTGGCTAAGTGCACGTTACTCAGCATATATTTCTACATGTGTACACCTTTCAGGATGATGATAACCTGTATATTACACAAACTACTACGAAATTCAACTAACTTATTACCTTAGTTTTACATGCAATGAAAATAATAATGTGCATTGTAAGTCAGAAGTAACAGATAAAGAAGATATTTAAAAATAATGGGAAGACCAATTAACTTATAAGATTGCAATAAAATGCAACACAATTGAAGTATAAATTGCACTTAAACATCCAACAAAATACAAAAGAAACACTTTGCTGGTTACAGCCGGCAACAATCTCAAGAGCTCGCTCAATGTAAGCTTATAAACAAGATATAACTCGATAATTATTATTCTAGTAATGAATTCATTCAGAGTGTACATGGTCTTGCAAATTATTGTCTTATTCTCATTCTGTAAATACATACACATCTACATGATTATAGCCTAAAATTTAAAGGCAGAAGGGAGGAAAAAACAATTACCTGTTAAATTTTTTTTCAAAAACCATACAGACATATCTGAGCTTCATTTTACCTATACTACACATAAATACAAGATCTTCTACTAGTCTAAATTAGTTCAGATATTGTGACCTGCAAATTTGAATTAGAAGAAAAATAGTTTTGCAAGGTGTAAACAAAGCGCTTTCAAATTATATAACAATTTGGCGTTGTTGCCACACTTCTAATTTGAACCCTACATTTTGGAGCCCATTTTTAATAAAAATTCAAATATTCCAAAATGCTTCACTGGGAATAGACGCAGATCCGCAAGTTCTACAATATTATTCTAAATTTTAAGTCTATAGCAATAGTAGCTGCTGAGACAAACAATCATAACATATGGACAGACGCTAAAATCTTACCATAATATATCTATTTTTACCCCGTCTGTACAAGATTCTAAAAATGTAAAGAGACCAATGAAAGCGCACATATAAAATGGAGGTAGCTATAATTATGAAAATACCACCAGCAAATATTAAGTTTAAATTATAGGTTAGTGAGTACATCGCAATTGCAAATGTGTCCCGTTTATGTAAATCAAATACACTCTAACTTAATGTACAGTGTTTTAATTTAACAGCATACATATTGTTCTTCATCATTTATTTATTAAGCTGATACAAGAAACTTTTAAATTTTTGTGACTTTATTGACTATATCTGACAAACAATTAGTCATTGTGATACATTTTGTTGGATATCTTAAAATAGTAGGACATTGTAATTTATGTTACAGTAACTTGTATAACATTTTTAAGTTGACTCAAAGATTCAGTGCTTTTTGCACAATTAATGCACGCTGGGGCTTTGAGCTTTGAATGGTCTTGCTATTTTCTTTTCTCTTACAATCACACCTGTTGTAAGGGTAATGCTCACGTAGCATGCAGGTTCACAAGGAGACAGCACGGTTGTGATGTATTTTGTTTGAGATCAACAATTGTGTAAGGTCCATTGAAGGTATCATTTATGTAAATATAAATGCACATCAGCAAGCCAAGAATGACAGACCACATCGAGAAGTAACTTTTTATTACCATATATATAAATACACAAACACACACACACACACACCCACACACACACACACACACACACACATATGTATATATATACATGTATATATACATATATATATATATATATATATATATATATATATATATATATATATATATATATATATATATATATATATATGTATATATATATATATATATATATATATGTAAGGAAATTGGTAAACGGGGAAGAAATTAATAGCTATTGTCCATGGTTATGGTATGAAAGTTTTGTGAATTTGATTTTAATAAATTATCATTTTTGTTCATGTAATAAATTGTATTTGAATGTATTAAATTGCCACATGTTATTAATTATAGGTAATTTTTTTTCATTAACCAAATTCACACAACTAAAAACTTTATCGAATAATAAAAAAGAAAAAAACCTATTTCTAATCTGGAAATAAACAAATAATATGTTTTTAATACAAATACTGGTTCAAAATACAGTAAATTTTTAATATAAGAAGAATGAAAATTTGTTCTTATTATTTTCTTATTATTTAAATACGGTAAGTAAATAATTTTTAAAAATTAAATTTAAAAAAATAACACTGAGATACA
This sequence comes from Druceiella hillmani, assembly GCA_039881145.1. Taxonomy (NCBI): domain Eukaryota; kingdom Metazoa; phylum Arthropoda; class Insecta; order Lepidoptera; family Hepialidae; genus Druceiella; species Druceiella hillmani. Next base: position 20,277,351 of record JAYKKI010000019.1, on the reverse strand, counting down.
AAATCATATCCACGTCATGTTACATTGGCTCTACCGTGCTACATTATTGGTCAGTCAGGCTGCGGCGTATGTTTGATATATATGGTGTTGGTGAAAGTGTTGAACGTTATTTCTTTTGATATATATGATGTTGGTAACATTTTTGAATATTATTTTTCATTATTGGTTAGCTGAAGTGCATTTACATTTTCACAAATAATTACCTTCATTGTAAACTAACAATATACAAATGTTGATTTCAAACTTAATATTCCCTGTCCGTGCCATCTCCTCGTCAGTCAAGGCTACAATTAAAAAATAGTAATATACATTGATTTAATTTAACATAACAAACTAAGCAATACTGTAACGAGACTGAATCCGTAAGAAGCACTTGACGTTTTAAATAATGTGCTTTGAAAGGCAAATATAGAGATTTATTTTTCTGATATGGCTTTATGTAACATAAGTTCTGTTATTCCTTTGACTGAGAATCAACTGAATGACCGTGCCACCGATGAGCTGGGAGGGAAAGACCAATTTCAATTGTTGGAGGCAGCCTATCGTAATAGTCCCATCTGCACATTTTACCTAGTCTGTTAACACATTAGATAATGAAAAAGAAGCACCTCATTTAGTAACTACAAATGAAACCCATAACTACATCTTCAGCTTCCAGAGCATCTTTCCTAATCACAACAATGTTTTCAACCTCCTTAAGTAATTGAATCTCAAAACGAGGGAGAAAAAGAGGAAGATGTGTAGAAGATCTCATCAGTCTTCCCAATGATATGACCCGCAATGATCCTCATAATTCTGAAAAAGAGTCCTGAAGTTGAAGTTACCAAAGCAGGTAGGAATACCTTTAGTGGTTGTAGAAAATCAAATGAATAACACCCATTTCTGGACACAAAACATCCTTAACCCAATAGGCAGACAACGGGGACAAAATTTGGAGTTTAGATATGAAATTCAATTTTTATCCAGAATTGTAAAAAAACAACACAACGTAATTCTCATGTCCATACACAATGAAGTGGACAATTAATGACATAAATCTCTTTGGTCATAAATGATGACATGGTCCAGTCAGTTTTTAAAAGAAATTCCGTAACTAATTACATAAAAGATGCGGCAAGTGCCACACACAATCTTGGAGGATATCGCACATTTTCAAATATGTATTCATCAGCACACGGAAGAGAAATTTAACATTACATAATTAAATCTAATCCATAACATATATATTGTAATATTACTTCAAGATATATTAATGAAATGGAAAAAAAAATGGAAAGGCACATAAAACTATACTATGACAGTGTTACTGTGGTTATTGCAAATCTTTGGGACAACATTTAGAAAACAAATAGAATTCTAGAAGTTAGTAGAAGATCTGTGAAATAATTCTAGAGGAGGGGACGAATTCTTCTTCTTTTTTGAATTATTTATTTTTAAGATGTTCGCTTTCTTTAAGAGTTTATTTCACTATACACGTAGCATTGTGCACTATGGTTTTTTACAAGTAAAAATTAAATGGCTACGTGAAGTATCTTGGTGTATAACTACTCAATACAGGAAAGTCAGATATTTGATCAATTATCAAACGTAAATTAATATCAACATTTGAAAGAATATTTTTTTACAGAAAGACTATTTATATTACATTTACCAAGAAGAGTGTTGTATGGAAAATAAATCTTTAGCCATTAGTATGATAAAACCGACACACAAGCAAATTTTAGAAAGCCAGTTTTTGAAAGATAAAAATATAAAATAAAGACAAAAAGTTAATATTAAATTTCACTGACGATGTAATGACAATTAGGCGACCAACAATTAGGAATTATTGTAAAAACTTTAGGATTTATTACTACGAATCTCAGAAAACGCTATGAAGTAATTACTCAAATATATATTTATATACTAGTATTGAATACTGGGAAAGTATCTTTCAACTAGTTTTTGTGAACAATCATGAAGCAGAATGATGAGCTAGTTTGAACAAAATATCTTTCACATAAGTGTTTATTGTGATTCTGAACACATCAAATGAAATGTTCAGAATTCATCTTGCTTCAGCTTAGACATAAAAAAAGAACTTAATGACATACTTCTTTGTAACTGTTTTGTGCCTTTCCGTTTATGGATTTGCGATTGCAAAGGCAAGGAAGGGATATTGATATGGTTCAGCCATGTTCCACATGTACACAGCAGAAAAGAGAAACTAAACACTGAAAGCCGAAGTAGAAACCAGCCTATGAAATTAATGAAAATGTGAAAATAGAAATGCGGCTGTGAGAACATCTACGAGGCTGAGAGTAGTGAAAGATATTTGTTAGGATGTTTTCCAAGTGCTTTTTAGTACCGATGAGCAATGCTTAAGCATGTAAAAAATGTATTTAACAAGGTCAATTTAGATTTAGTTTTTTAAATTACAATTGTTCCAACTTCGGAAGGAACGTGGATACTAATATGAGTACAAGATATGGGGAATGTTATATTCTTTATATCTGACAAGCAACAGGAACGCATCTATCACTTGAATATCTAGAAGAGTGTGGCGTTTCATGGATAGATTAAGATTGTTCTGCTACAGATGGATAAGACATAATATGTAATGATCCTTTGCTCTTCAGACTGTGATAGATTTCGACGGACGTCTCTATTTCTGCAGCAGGTGTAGATGTGTTTCATTATTGTGTTGGGTAGTAAATTGTTTTCCTCGCGTAATTGTGCGGATTGAGGAAAATTAGCTTTGGTCAAAAGTATCAAAGGACTTCTATGTGTAGCTGAGTACAATGCATAATAATGAATATGTGCCGAAAACTATAATGTGACGCGAACACCGTTGCATTCACTTTGGAGTATAAATTTGACATTTCAATAAGAAATAATGAAAATTGGTTAAAGCACACTGTTTTGTATGTTTGTATGTATGCATGTTCGTTAATTGAAAGTATTGCAGTTATAGAGATGAATAGATTGAAATCGAAGAATGTATTTAATCTCCTTAACGGGACAGAGAGTGATGAAAGGTAGAGGATGTATGGAAATTATTATATTATTTTAAAACTGTTTATTCATTAAGATGCCAATTAATTTCAGCTGGAAGACAATTATGAATTATTATTTTTTGTGAATTTTCCGTTTTCATGTTATTTTTTAATTTTTATGTGACAGTCACTACTTAGTGTCCGACGTCAATTACTAATATTATAGCATTTATAATGTCATTCAGTCATGCCATAATTTATTATTAGTCTTAATTAATATAATTTCATGCAGGTCCGAAATTATCCAAAAATAACTGTCTCGTCTGTCTTATAAAATTGCATCTTATACCTTTCATAAATAAATATGATAATAATCTCCATTACCCAGACACAAAATCTAATTAAACTTTGTAGAAATCTAATTAAATTTTGTAGAAATTCATTATTCACAATTAAATGAAACTACGTGATGTAGTATTATTTCCACTTCCTTTAAATTCTTTCGACGACCTAGGTTTGATTATATTACAATATGTTCAGATGGGCTATTAGCAAAAATTAACCAAACTTTGCTAATAGCCCACCTGAAGATGTTGTAATACAACGAAACCTAGGTCGTGGTAAAGAACTTAAAGGAAGTAGAAATAATACTACATCACGAAGTTTCATTTAATTGTGTATACCATTTTTATAAGGCAAAATTCATATGGTCACCCTAGCAAGCACTTTCATCACCATGAGAGCGGAACAAAAACAAAAAAATAACACACTGAGTTCATTTCGCAGTCCATGTTAAAGTGAACATCATATTTGGTTCAGGGATGTGTGAAGGTGGTGCTCAGAACAATATAACTTATTTCAAAATCATCCACAGGTAGATTCACATCAATTGAAACCCAATCAGACCAAGAGTGCTCCGCAGCAATAAAAAACACTCTGGGACTTAACGAAGCTGGTACTGCATCCCAAAAAGGGCTGTTTGGGACACCAGATGTGAATGAAGGGAGAGGAGTTTCACTTGATGCCTCTCAGAGTGAACAAGGATTTAGTTTCAGGCAGTCCAATGCGAGCACGGTCACAGTTAGTAGCGACTCCACCAAAACCATTACATTCAACCAATCAAGCATGTCAAGTCGGAATGCTCCCGAAGCCAAGTCCAGTAGTGAGTTTTTGTTTTTCTTTTACTATCTCTTCTAGATGCAAGACACCAATTAGGATCTTTGAGCAGGAATTTTGACAAGTTATCTTACACTTTCAAATATAACAATTCAGAATTTGAGTAACGCAGGTGAACAGGACATTGTGTTTTTTATTTTCTAAACTTAATAATTGTTAGTTAGGGTTCAGGGGACATCTACGCCAATGGAAGGATAAAAAAAATAAACTTATTTAGTAGAAGGGTGATATCTATTTATTATGTTTAGTTCGTTTCTGAGTTTCAATTCAGAAGAGAATGTCACTGTGGTGCAAGTGCAATTTAATTTACAATTTAAAAAATTTAATTTTTTTCTGTAGAAAAGATCGTTCCAATAACAATTCAATAACTTCTAATTATGGCAAAGAAAAGAAAAATGCACCTGGTTTGAATTAGTCAATGCGATACAACTTCATTTGAAAAACCAAACAATTTCCATCAAAAAGTTGAGCTGGAATTTTTATACCATGACAAGACTTTCCTTCATCTTGCATTGGTCAAGAGTTACCGATTATGGCAATTATTTAAACGGAACGTACATAACTCATGCAGGTAACATGCAGGGACTTTCTCTTTTTAGCATTCTGTCCCTCAAAACCAAGATCACTTAGTTGTTCATCCATCTCTCTGTCCCTGTGTCAGTCAAAACCCTTTTTCTTGGAAATGGCTTAAATACCAAGTTAAAAATAATATTGTGTGATGAATCCTACAGCCTTAAATTGCTGGAAAAATTTCAAGATTTTTGGTTCAATGAACAAAAAATACAGTTCTTTAAAACATTTTTTTATTTATACCATAATCTTACTCAGAGATGTAAAATCCTAGTAGTGTGAGTAAATTTTTAATGGTTTTAAAGTTTAGATTCATTGTTTGATGCTCTGATCACTAAATTGACATGATAGATAAAAAAAGTAATGTATTGCTTTCACATTGTGTTGGTTCTACGCAATATTTATTCGTGTGATTCAATCAATTGTGTGATTTGAAATATTTTATTTTTAAAACAATTCTTCTGATAAAATATCTTGTACATTATTTTCCTCTATTTATTACATTGGTCTCTGACCAATAAGCTGCACTCCAATATGAGCAAATGTGTATTGACAAAGTACTGCTGAATAGAATTATGCTTGAAGCAGTATTGTGTACAGAAGTTATAAAGATGTTATCGAATGATGTTTTACAATTTTTATTAGGTCAAGTGCATTGTAGCTTTGTTTAAATCTTTAAATTGTAGTATTCTTGGCCTCACCACGAAGCAATAAACATCTTCATAGTGAACAAGGTGTTAAACAAATTCTTATATCATGAAATACACATTAATACTTCTTTTGTTCCCTTTAGAACAAAAAGAAATGTTAATATTATGAATGGAAACAGTTTTTGTCGATGTATTTTTTCATATTAATTAAACATCATCTTCATCATCCTGTAATATTTGGTTCGTTACATTTTATATTTCTTATAAAATAAATTTTACATTCAGAATATCCTGTTGATTGCTTTGTATTACCTTTTTATTTGGATTATAAGAGAATTAATTGCAAAATGTTAATAGTGAACATTGTAAGCTGGAAAGCTACACTCGGTGGACAAAAAGATAGGTATAATAACTATTTTCCCTGTTATATTTTACATTCATCATTAATATTATTTAATACATAGTTATTTAACTCCCTTTTGGTTAACGTAAATTCTCTTGTGTGCATTTGAAAAGATTTTAACCAGAAATAAGGTCTGACAAATTCTATAATGAAGAACCAGTTCTGTTTTTATTCCTTTCACATAATGTAAAACTTAGTCTTGTTAAAGATATTAATTCCGAAAGACAGTCCTCATTAATAACTAATACCATTAGGCTAATATGACCACAAATTGATCCAATAATAAGGTTCAATTCTATTTACTCTTTCTTTCAGGAGCAGAGCCGGGCAGCAGTTCGTCAAGCTCTGATGGTTTTCTTTCACCACCAATTTTGAAACAGCTTAGCACGCAATCCTTTGTTAGATATGATGAAGGTGAATATACTTGTAACAATATATAGTGCTAATATTTTGCGGTTGAGTTTTTTTATATTATCACCTCCAACTGGACTAGGGTCACCAATGCCAGGTTCTGATCTGTTAGATCCTGGCATTGGTGACCCTGGTTCAGACATACAGACTTCATAAATGTATATATATTGCAAAGACTCCAGATGGAAAGTCTCTGCTCATGTCATCTCACTAGCAGACATACAGGCTTCATAAATCTATATATGTTGCAAAGACTGCTTATGGAATGTCTCTCACTCGTGTTCTGTCTTAAGATATATTCACTTTCAGGTATCACGATTATGGTGTAAACCTTTCTTATTTATTATGTGATTGATCTTATTTCATACAAGATGCAGCAGGTAAAACAATGTGCGGAAGACTCTGCAAAGCAAATATTAAAATGTTAAATAGTTGTGTGCGTACATCGTAAACCCAAACGCTTTCCTCTTTCTCCAAATAAAGAAATCTGGAAGTCCTAGAGAGGTTACAAATTGTTCAATGTACTTCTGTTGTTCCCTGGTCCACATCAGGATACTCTGCTACATCACAGCATGGATCTCACATAGTATCCACTTTGTAATAACAGTTGAGAGTGATGACAAATATGAACAAAACTGGTGTTCAGGTTTTATTATATATCACTCTAGCATTAATTTTATTGTAGTACAAGTTTCAGCGACAATGATTATTAGATATTAGAAGTGTAGGTCATTCTCAGACTGATGGTCTTTCGCAGAGTAATAAATGCAAGAGTGCAAAATTCAATCTTATATTTAAATTTGATCAGTACTTTTTAAGTGATGTGAATGCAAACCAACAAATGTGCTGATAGACAGATCAACAAATAATTATTCTAACAACATTACACACTGCATATTGAATGGGTGATTTAATTGCGTACTACATATTGAATAGGTGACATCATTATATACGGAATCACATATGTAAATTTGTGTAATAATTTTTAAGTGGTAAGCGTACAAATAGATAGACGAGGTACCAAAAATTGTCTAGAATTTTTCTATAAATCCTACGTATGCTCTCTCTAACTGATTTTTTTAATACATTTAATGTGGAAATATTTTGACCTCTACTGTTTTATTATATATACATATATATGTATATATAAAATCGACTCACTTTTGTTATTCAACGATGAACCGCAATATATGGCTAATAAATAAGTGATAAATTATCAGGAGTGCGGTAGATACCAAATTTATTTCGTTTTGTACGTTGCCTTTATAATCATATGTCAAACAGCAATATATTCATAAGTATTCATTTATCTTATCTGCTGTAGATTGCTGCGTTTATAATGACTTTGTGAATATCACCTTTAAATCCGTGATTATGAATTTGATAACGTTGCGTCAATTGTGTAATTTGGTATCAATTTGACATACTCACATTACGTAATTAGTGAATAAATTATCCAGTAATTCCACTAATTATGTTTGTGAAAAATTTTCTGCGATCAACTGTTCTACACTAGGGCTTATTGGTTTAGTAACCAATGTCATTAAAAAAACACAAATAACTTTAACTGTTTATATTAATATTTAATTATGAAAATGATATTAAGACTTAACCTTTGAATTATACTCTGCCCGATTATCAAATTTAAATGTCTACTTATTACCGTTGCATTTAATTTTTCATATATTTTACTTGAGCAGCGCACATTAAACTTATAAAAGGAAATTATTTGGAACAAAAAAATTAAAATTAAGTAATATAATAAAGTTTGACATGTGTAAACGCAAAGATTTGAATGCCGACTATGGATTATTAATTGTGCGATTCTAATTATTGTTCCTTCTGTTGTCAATCCAGTGATTGAATACTCAGCATTATAAGTAAAAGCATTAAATAAATGGAAACAATAGGTGAACTAAATGTAACAACCACAGGCATTGTAACGAACACATAAATAAGCTGCACACGTACTTTCTCATAAAGCGTAAGCCTATATTCATTGTAGAGCCACACATTACCTCAAACACACCTTGTTTTCACTGTATTAACATACACCCTTAAGTGGTTTATATAAGTTGTATGAGACGTATCCTAATTTAATTTTTCTCGATATATCGAGTTCGGTCGGTTAAAAGGTATTTGATATATGTAAAACTTGAAGATAATCATTTGAAAATATTTTTGAAATCTTTGTATTCTGTAATTTTAACGTTAGAAAAAAAATGAAAAGATATTTATAAAAAAGATCTCAAACCAAAAATTTCATCCATACCTGTCTAATGGTTTAGATGCTAGGAGCTATGATGTAGATAAAAACACACACACACATATCTTCAGACTATTTTAATATCGTGTTTTAAAACTCTTTTCGTGCTACAGAATTAATTTCAATCAAAATTTCAACATCAAATTTAAGACTGAATTACTTTTTCTTCTTATGTAGCGCGAAAGAAGAAAGATAGTTCTCGTTGTGTTAGTTCTTTCTTCTGTTAAGTGATTTGAATGTGTGACTAAGACTTTATAAAAAAAAATGAAAACTTAATTCAATTCCACAAATTTTTAATAGTGAAATTATATGAAAAATTTTAATGTGCTTAATAAAAAGATGCCCACGTGTTGTTTGTTATTTATTGTTTTTAAATCTTGGGGTTTTTAATAAAAAAATCTTTACGTTGCCAAATTTCAGTTAATCTTTAAATTTATTTTATCATTTACGTATTTAGCACATCTAAAAAAGTATTAAAATTGTCTGTCATACATATGAAACAGTCTTTTGAGAATCTTGACTTTAATACCAATTATGATAAATTTGATAAAATGATGATACCTCAAGACACTATATAGTGTCTCATGGCTGCCAGAATGAGTTTTTTATTTAATTTCTAGCTCTGAAATTTTACTTATTTAGGAGAACCCTTTTGTAATTCTGGATTCATCTATATTTTATCAAATTCAATCGAGCCAAACTAACTTTTATACACATATGGATACGTAGAATTTCCTTATCGAGTTAAAAGTAGAACCGATTCTGCATTTAATTTCCATTATGCAAAAACACTTAAACAATTTTCAGGTTTCAATGGATCTGGAAGATCCGAACAGAATTCTATTTCTCTCACTCAGTTGTCTGTCCATCTGTATTGTATATGCATATAAATACAATACACATAAAATATCCACAGATTATGTAAAATGATAACCCAAAGCTAGATCTGGATTTCAATTTCACCAACAGAAGGTCTATGTTGAAATAAGACATGCAAAAGTGACAGTGAACACGTACACAGATATGTGCGCAATACGTCATTATGAGAAGCATGTCAAACTATTGTTGTTAGAATATTATTTTCTTTTAAACTTTAAAATTGTAATTAGAGCTTCCAACAATGTTAAAGTTGACTGCCATCCCACCGGCAGTCAGTTTTATAAAGTATGTAGAATAACAATTCAAAAAAATTAAATAATTAGTTATTTTAGGTTCGACTACATAGAATAAGTTTCATTTTGATATTATACATCGTGAAGCAAAAATCGCCTCGTGTAATTTATTGTTACGTCTGTGAAAGTTAGACTAGGCTAATGAAAAATATAAATATTTTTAAACAGTTTAATAGAAGCACTGTAAACATTAAATTTTAATAGAAACACTAATGTTTCACCTTTCGTACATCACTAAATGCGTACGAAGCTGGCGTGGTGCAAGTTCGAATTGGGTTAACAAGTTTATTTTAAAATTTAGTAAGAAAGAAAGTTTAGGAAGTAGTTCTTGGCTCTCACAGAGTATCTTCAATACTTACATGATGAACCCATAGCGCTTTTGGTTTCATATTACTGAAGATGAAGATGCACAGGATATCCTTTCAATACTACAACATTTAAACGTTAACTTCATGACAGAGCAATGCAAAGATATTAAAGCAACAAAACAGTTGATATTATTCTCTTCAATATATTTTTAATAAGAGCGTCGACTTTACTTCTTAATGATATAATGATTTATTTTGCCATTCTTTTAGCAAGTTTTAATCACAAGTAGTAACGATAAATTGATACATCATTAGCAAGACAGAAAGAAGATAGGAAGACAGAAGTAATCTCGCTAATCTCTAAATAAGGAAAAGTAAGAATTAGTAACCTTGAAATAACAACAAACTTGAAATATGAAGGATCATTTTAGGTTTTAAATAACCTCTGTAATTGAATGCGCTCAAAGTTCCGTGAGAGGATATTTTAAAGAGATATTGAAAAAGTAAACATGTGGTCTGAATGTAGAAGTGGTTTGATCAGGGGAAGAGACGACAACAGCGACATTGCATGTTGAATAACAATTTTACATTCTTTATATTGTGGATTTCAGTGGATTTATTGCTATCCTATAAGTTGTTTTTCAGAATTCAATATTCTTTTAGTGTTCTGCCATACAATTACAAAATGCTTAAGAGGCAAAATCGTGAGATTGAAACTTATCTACAAAACAAGAAAGAACAAATTGATATAATTCCAGGATAGATTTTCTTTTTGTAGCCACACATTTGATTAAGCCTATAATAATTATGTCTCTAATGTATTTTTGTTACAGGGTGTGATGAACGTACACCAGCCAATTGTTCTGAAAGTGAGACCAGAGCATCACCTGAAACCACGAGAGTGACCACCGAGAAAGGACAGATAAGTCTGACCTGTGACTCAGTCCCCTCTTTAACGTCCAATCCCATTTCTACCACAACAGGCCCTCAAAGTAGCACAGAGGTAGACTGCGCTGGAACTACTGAGACTAGACATCCAAGGAGTATTCTAACCACCTGTGAAAACATCACAACAATGATAAACACAAACCCTCAAATTTCAGCGACAAAATTAAGCGGCCCTGACCAGGGTCCCAGTTCTCAAAAATCATTTAATCTGGGAAATGTTAAAGTTAAAAAGCAGGAAGAATGGAATAATATGTATGAACAACTACTGAAACGAATTTCTCTGTCTAACTATGAAACTGTCCTTAGCAATTGGCCACAAACTATTCAGAATTTAAACGAAAGAAAGAATATCGAACAAAATGTATTTCATGGTGAAGATGACTCAAGTACTGATGAAATCAGAGGAAAAAGTTGAAATAAGTTACGAAATAATGGACTGATGCTAAATACAATGAAAGCTTTACAGAAAATGATTTAATCTAAGAGAGATAGAATGAATTAGGAAAAGAGGTATACTCACTTTCATTCTTAGTGCAGAAAATAATTACGAGATAGAAAGGATAAAATGAGTTAGTAAAAGAGAGATTCCCACTTTCCTATCTGGTATAGAAAATATCAGAAACAAAATAATTTTAAAACAGAAAATGTTAAAATTTATCAGGAAAATATGAGTCCCATTTTAATACATGTTACTGAAAATGTTAGAAACAGAAGATGAGGGAATTCCGCCTTCCATATCTGGCACAGAAAATAACTATCATGTAGAAATATAAAATGAACTAGAATAAGAGGGACTCTGTCTTTCATATTTAGTTTAAAAAATGTGAAAAACAGGCAATAATTACAACAGAAAAAGATGAAATAAACTAGGGATAGAGAGATTTACACTATCGTATCTGATAAAAAGATGAAATAAACTAGGGATAGAGAGATTTACACTATCGTAACTGATAAAAATATGAAATAAACTAGGGACAGAGAGATTTACACTATCGTAACTGATAAAAATATGAAATAAACTAGGGACAGAGAGATTTACACTATCGTATCTGATAAAAAGATGAAATAAACTAGGGATAGAGAGATTTACACTATCGTATCTGATAAAAAGATGAAATAAACTAGGGATAGAGAGATTTACACTATCGTATCTGATAAAAAGATGAAATAAACTAGGGATAGAGAGATTTACACTATCGTAACTGATAAAAATATGAAATAAACTAGGGACAGAGAGATTTACACTATCGTAACTGATAAAAATATGAAATAAACTAGGGACAGAGAGATTTACACTATCGTATCTGATAAAAAGATGAAATAAACTAGGGATAGAGAGATTTACACTATCGTATCTGATAAAAAGATGAAATAAACTAGGGATAGAGAGATTTACACTATCTAACTGATAAAAAGATGAAATAAACTAGGGATAGAGAGATTTACACTATCGTATCTGATAAAAATATGAAATAAACTAGGGATAGAGAGATTTACACTATCGTAACTGATAAAAATATGAAATAAACTAGGGACAGAGAGATTTACACTATCGTATCTGATAAAAAGATGAAATAAACTAGGGATAGAGAGATTTACACTATCGTATCTGATAAAAAGATGAAATAAACTAGGGATAGAGAGATTTACACTATCGTATCTGATAAAAAGATGAAATAAACTAGGGATAGAGAGATTTACACTATCGTATCTGATAAAAAGATGAAATAAACTAGGGATAGAGAGATTTACACTATCTAACTGATAAAAAGATGAAATAAACTAGGGATAGAGAGATTTACACTATCGTATCTGATAAAAATATGAAATAAACTAGGGATAGAGAGATTTACACTATCTAACTGATAAAAAGATGAAATAAACTAGGGATAGAGAGATTTACACTATCGTATCTGATAAAAAGATGAAATAAACTAGGGATAGAGAGATTTACACTATCTAACTGATAAAAAGATGAAATAAACTAGGGATAGAGAGATTTACACTATCGTATCTGATAAAAAGATGAAATAAACTAGGGATAGAGAGATTTACACTATCGTATCTGATACAGAAAATAATACACAGGAAATAATTATTACATATAATTATAGAATAAATTAGGAAAAGTGGTATTCCTACTAACATACTACCTGTGTAACGTAAAGATGAAATGAATTAGGAAAAGAGTGACACTCATTTCCATGTTTAATAGATAAAATAACAGAATTGGAAAATAATTATTACACAGGAAGATAAAATGAGCTACGAAAAGAGGGTTCCCACACACATAACTAGTGAAGAAAGAAAATTTGGCACAATGTCAATAGTACCTAATTTTATGGTAATATTGCTGATTGTCCTGGAAGCAATAATGCATGTGTAGAAGATGAAATAGCACATATTAACATATTTGACAGAAACAAATCAAATTCCTCAGTCTGCATCAAGACAAGGATCTTTTAGATACATATATAACAATTTAGACTGTGAATGAAGACATTCATCAGGTTGGAATATTTGTAAACGTAACATTGATAAATTAATATCACAAAGAGTGTATCGTATTTTTATAATTGTTTCCATCTGCATATTTTTTTTTATTTAGTTAGCGTATTTTCGTTTTACATCTAAAATTTTACTGCGTGTATTTTTTCAACTGTCAATTGTAATTTCCTAAATATGCATAATTTTTCCGTGAGGGAGCTATTTACATCCTAGACATATGTTTTAATATTCTGTTAAGCTTTTTAATTAGTTTGCACAAGAGGTTATGTTCCCATCGTGATTCAAACTAAATTAAACTAATGAAGGAGAATGTTAGGCCCAGCTCAACCACAGAATTTTTCTGTTGGGAAAAGTTAATAACTTTTGAATAGAGATATTTTTGTTGTCTTCTAAAGATATAATGGGCACTTTAAAGGTCTCATTTGGCCTTTGGGAAGGAAAAGTAATTGGCAAACATAGAAAGTCAAAGTATAAATTTTTACATGGAGTAATTCCATTAAAGAGACCGGATGGTACTAATCAAGAAGAGTTAAGTAACTTTCCAAAGTCAAAAAATCACATACTTCTAACTTGAATACCATATAGTACGAAATATACTGTCGGTAATGTAAAGCGCTACACTAACGGCTCACTACCCATCCAAACCCCTTAGCTACTGAATTGCTGGACAATACCAAATTGATTAACAACCTCAAAAGAAGCCAAGTATTCTAATTAAGTAGCAGTGGCATTGGCCTCTGCACTCTAAACGCCAAATTTTTCACCCAACAAAGCTGATAATAGTCCGAAGGGCCTGATTGAAGTTGCATAAAAAAATTGTAATTAATACCAAGCTGAATAATGAAATATGTGAAAGAAGATAGCCTTGTCTTCTCGAAAGAAGCTAAGTAACAAGTATTTCAGAATTATTGATGCCGTTGTATCTGAAATGAAGAATATTGCAAATTGATTAGTTCCAGAGTTCTTTTTCCCGGGAATGGAATTTGTAGTATGCTGCAAGTCTAAGTATCACTGGTCAGATAGACTTAAGCGTGAAACCGTCAAAGATCAAGTTTATGAGAATGATCCTAATACTGAGAAAAAGCCAGATAAAACTATACCTGTAACTGGAGTTTCTGACCAGAAGCAACATAAATATAATTAAAATATTTCTTCTTTCCAGAATCCAGCTCCTACAAAAAAACATTGGGAAGTCAAGAAAAAATTACTGGTGAAAAGAAATAGAAACTGAATTAAAGTTAATGCAAGAAAATCAAATATGGATTCATGAAAAGTTAACAAATTAAAAGAAAGCAGTTGGTTGCAACTGGATCTATAAAGACTAAGCCAGACAGGTTAATTGAAAGTTGAAAAGCGAGACTTGTGATTCAAGACTTTTGTCAATATCAAGAAGTCGATTATGATGAGATTGAGTTGTGTGGTCAAGATTGGAAAAATAAGAATTTTTGTTTGATATTGCAGCAAATAAAGAATGGTCATACAACCGTTTGATGTTTTAACCAACATTTCTATTTGAAAAGTTAAAAGAATTATCAATATGCCACTTGGCTTCGAAGACAGAATGGACAAAACCTGCTATCTAGAGCAATAACTTCTTGCTACAACTTGGATTTCAGTTATGATGCTTATCAGTTTTATATGTGGATGTTGGTTTATTTACAACTTCGAATATGAATTCAACAGATACTTTACAGATGAGTTTAAGGTTGGAATGAATCCTGCATCGTTCATCATGGATACGAGATTTAATAGCAAGAAAAATGTTCCCAACATTACAGTCCCTCAATGTGTTTATACGAAAAAGGTTCTTATGATATTTGGAATGAGTGAATATAAACTCATCTCAACATCATTCGTTAAGGGAAGTAATCAAGTGAGGAAATTGGAAAACGTCAAGATAACTTTTTTACGCCATGGCTGGAACCAGACCAGATACTATCCAAGCATGGAGGACTGGCTATGTGACAAACAAATACTAAGGTATCTAAAATTAACTTTGAATAAAGGCATTGTTTATAGATATAAGTATATTAGAATGATTCAGTGATCCTGATCATGGTGAAGTCCTTAAATCAAGAAGGTCATGAAGGAAACAAGAAGATGTTATCTATGGTTACGCCAGCAGAACAATTTCATGGCCAAGTCAGAAACAATCATCCATTGCAATTCACCCTGAAGCAGAGATAATATCACAAGTGAAGCTGCAAAGAAGTTTATTTCCAGAGACAATGAAGCAAAAATATTACTGACACAAAACTGAATTCCACTGAACTATCAAGCAGATTGAAACTCAACATATATTTATGCAGGAACTGGTCACTTTCGGTGATTAAAATGAATTAATTTACAATGTAATACTCACAATGATTTACCCGTTCAGAATTAATGTTCATATTTCAAGAGCTTGGGTGCAGAAAATGAGATTTGAAACATCCTAATAAGAGCAAAGTTCAGCAGTCGATGGTAATTATCAAAATAAAAAGCTAAAACGAGGAAAGATTATTTAAATTAAAATATTTTTTATTTAATTTAGTTTCACGTAATTCGGCGACATCCGTTGTAAAATCTAAAGTTAGACAATTGCTTCACAATTTTATTTAATATGATTTATAAGTGTATGGTTAGAAATAAAAGTTTTTAGTACAAAATGTGTGCTCTATATTTTCAGTGTTTGTTTACAATAAATTTTGTAAATGAGTCAGGCAGATCAATCGGTCCGTGAATGCCACACAAATGGGTACTTTTTAAAGGAATATGTCTTGTAAACCAACTGTTCGTTTATGTTACTAATAACATAAAGCAATTTTGCATACCTAGCATAATTTCAGACTGGGTCACGTGTATTGAGAGAGGAGCTAAGAACTTGACCTGTGTGCTGCCGTGTGTTTAGATCATATTCAAATTCGATCTATAGGGTTAAACTGGCTCTCTTACCCTTTGTCACAGTGTTCGGTTTCTACAGTGGATTAGGTTATATTTGGGAGCTATCTCAGGGGTATTATTCAAATACCAGGTACCAATGTAACAGATATGAAGTCCAATACCCTGTTATTTGTGAAAACAACTTGTACACGTATATCGAGAATACAATATTATTATTTTTAATATGTTTATCTGCATATTGTTGTAATTATACAAATACATTACAATATAATTAGATAAATACATTAAAATTATGTACCTCTGTGTTTCTTTAACAATACACTAATTCCTTATGCAGTACTATAATATGTGACAAGAAATAATATAAAATTTGTTTTCACTCATTCACTGAATTGTTTGTGATTAAAATGAACTAAATTATAATTTAATACTGATAATTATATACCAATTATTAATATTAATGAATAACAAAGTTCAAAATTATACCAAAAATAATTTTTCATCCAAATGAGGTATATTACACTTAGATATAATTTTACTCCTGATTTTTAAATGTTGTTTGAATTGCTATATTGTTTCATTTCCCGGAAAGATCTTTGCGTTAGAAAAGACCATTTTTTTGCATTCTTTTTATATCCTTCATTGCGATTAAATTTTTATTTTCTTTGTTTTAGAGAGAAAATTTTAATTTCCCATCTATATTTCTCGTCGAATGGGGTGTACAAAATAATATTGTGACATTTAACACTTGGCAAATTTTTTAAATATTATTCAATATTTGTATTAACGGTTAATCACTGACGTACGAGCGTGGTATGTCCCCGAATGTGTTCATTATTTCGTGTTGTGCTGAAATTGATTGTCACCCATTTGGTAGTTTCCTAGCCGCCAGTCTCGTGGGCACATCTGAGGAGAGCGGTTACACGATGCACATTTAAACAGATAAATTCAACGACTTGACACATGTGGTTGGTACATTGTTAGTGTAATTTTGAAGATTTCTTGTTTTGTTTGTAGACAAAATGAATCATAAGTGATATATTACTTCTCCTGTGTCATCTACATCTCAGGATGGGTCCTAATGACCTCTCGACATTCCGTTGCCACATTTCGTTAATAACATAGCAGTGTTACAAAATGACACTAAATGGTGTTCACGCTAACCTGTAATAAATGGTTTTAAATTGCTTGTAATTCGTACAGGGAAAATACAAATTTGACCATATTCCTTAAATTTGGTTACATGTTTACATGTTTGATATCGGTGTGAAGTATTTTTTTCTGTCATTGAACGTAATAGCAAGTTTGTTTCAACGTTTGAAGAATTCTTTTAACTTATCATTTTTGTTATTTGGAAATTATTTGTTCCTCGTTTGTTTCTGAAATCATTTCAAGAAAAGTGGCATTTAAATTATTGGTAAATTTATCTTTAATATTTGCCATCCCAACAGTGTACTCCTAGATTTTATTTGTTGCTGGCTTGCCAATGGATATGTGTTCCTTAGCATTTATTTCTTTCTGTTTAGAATTTTATAATTCTTATAAATATTTGAAGATATAATGACTAGAAATTACTTATATTTTTATATACTTATTTTGTATATCACTTTTGGTTTGTATCATCTTCAGAAACATTTAATCAGTGTTACCCTTTTATAAAAATTTATACCTTACAATGCAATGTCAGACTCGCAGGCTCTTTAATAAAATAAAGAATGCACAACTGTGTTTTACATTTTCTTCACTGGAATAGTATTATTAAGAGATTATATTAAGAGATACTCTTAACGTTATGAGGGAGTGTGGAATGTATCTCTTAAAGTTATGAGGGAGTATGAAGTGTATTTGATATCAACCAGATAGATTAAAAAAATGTTTGAAGTGGGAAAAATTACATTTTTGAATTATATCTCCAAAAAATGTAATTTTAATGTTTTGGAATAGCAAAAAAAGAAGCCTCATAACTGCATCATGTCCGTCTGTTCGTGCGGATGTTACATTATTGTAGCTCTTATAGTTTAAAACCGATTGTGATGGAACTTATAAATGTAATACACAGAAACAAAGAAAAGTCTATTCTTTGAATGATTGAAGGGAGTCCCATCCGATGTCAGGAAAGGCTTAGTTTTATTTATTGACAATAACATGATTTAAAAATCACCTTAATGGATGTGGAAAATATTTATATACGCATGTCGTTCTTTTAGTTTTAATGAGGGCAGTTCTTCTGGGCAAGGTGAAACCTGGAATAAAATGAAAATTACTACAAAAGAGCGTCAATCAAAAGTAACCAAATCACATTAAGTGAGGTTTTAGAAATGTTTGAGCAACAAATTTATTTCTTGTGATATTCATTGCACAGATAATTTTTATTTGGCAATCTTCAATACGGGATTCCAGACGAGGTTTCATTGTATACTTGCCTCCTATTTTATTTTTTACTTTTCCTTCAGATGTGAGTATTTTTGTGATGTCCTCGCATTATTATTATTAACTGGAAGTAATTATAGTAATATCTGTAAACAATACATAATCGACTGAAAAATATTATAATTCCGTATTAGGATATAAAAATAACAGTAAAGATAGGAAGAGCTTTTAATTGATTTTAAATTTTTAAATTTGTCATGATTCCACATTTACATGTGCAACATTAATTTTGAAATTACCTGGTTAATTGAATTGCTGATCAAAAACAAAAATCATATACAGTATGGAGAATATACAACATCACAAGTACGCTCAGTTACTGAGTACGCAATGTAAGTTTAGCGAGATAAACAGCTGATGACATTATTGTCATGATACAAGTTTCTTTATATTTTCCTGATCATAGACAGCAGTTCATAAGACGAGTGGAAATGTGGTTATAGAGACATTATTAGGGTGAAAAATACTTCAATATTCAAATGATTACCCAGTGGCGTAGCTCAACAGCGAATATAGATAATGATTTACAGAAAAGAATAAATAACTGAATTTGTGAATGTTTTTCTCCCAGTCTCATTCTGGTCACCAATTAAGGTAACAAATAGACTAAATCAATACGTATCTGTATGCTTAATGAAATAGTAGAGGTAAAAAGAGTCGGTATATTAAATATATTTTCAAATAAATACGTTCAGGGCTCTGCAAATGAACAATAAAAGGAAATTGTAACCGTGTCTGTTGTTGTTGTCTGTCTGCCCATTTGTTTATTATGTGAATACTTGTTGATAGACATTTCTAAGATATGTAATTCACTTCAAAGATGTGAAAAAATTAAAAAGTTGATTGTTTTTAGAATTTTTTTTTATCCATCAGATGTATTTTTCATTATTGTGTGGCTTGGAACAAGCTTTTAAAAATCTAAAATACAAGATATGCTTCTATTTAGCTCCACTTGTATGTTTGCACATATTTGATTGTAAGAAACCTCGATTGTCTGAATCCTCCTGTTGATTGAAAACCAACCGGTTTAGTTTGCTACAGTAAGAATTGTAGCACATTTTATGTGTCCTCAGTTTTATACGAATGGATATTTTCATAAATGTGTGGATGTGTATTGTTTCACAGAGCTATTTTTGGGAAAAATTTATTGGAAAACTAAAAAGATGGTAAAATTTCCATAAAAAAAAAGAATTCAGTTTTGTTCAAAATACCCTACAAAGGAGAGAATATACTTTTTTGTTAGCTCTCATTTTTTGGTTCGTTACCTTTTCATAAAGTGGAGGTTTGAAAATTGCCAGAAGTATTAAATAAACATTGTGTACTTTCAATTGAATTTAAAAATGTAGGAGGTTCTCCCTTCGACTGATCTTATTTCTTCATTATTTATGTAAGTTTACTTATATCTTTTTAATGGGTAGAATAACTTTGAAACTTATTATAGCAAATGGTAGGATATTCTTTCCAGATGATCGCATATAAGTTTTTTCAAGATCCAGCAAGAGAAAATTCCTCAATGGTCAGAGTTTGGAACTCCTCAATGATAAATAATAGATTCATCGTTTGCAGGATCTTATGGTGGAGGTGGCAGGTGGTGACAGGAACTCCTTATGACAAAACAGTTTTTCCATGCAATTTAGACACCTTAAATTCTTACAATAAGTCTTTTATTCATAAGTAGTAGCCATAGTCTGATGATTGAGCCTGAAGGTGGAGACAGAAAGTTTAAATAATGAATATACATGTGTTTAGCAGGAAGTTTAGCAATAAAACATAGTTTCTGAACATGAATAAATTTGCAACAGATGGTTACTGTTTTTAATGTTGGTGTAAAGTTTAATATAGCACTCATATGTATATATGTAGAATACACATGTATGTACATGGAAAAGGAAGAGAGGAAGATAGCACTTATCTGTGTCTGTGTAGGATATACACACATGTACATGAAAGAGAAAGATATATCTCATTCATGTTGTGTAGGATATACATGTATGTACATGAAAAAGGAAGAGAGGAAGTTAACACTTATCTGTATCTGTGTAGGATATACGTGTATGTACATGAATGGGGAAGAGAGGAAGATAGCACTCATCTGTATCGGTCTAGGATATACATGTACGTACATGAAAGAGGAAGAGAGATGTCGACTTGGCACTCATTATAAAATTAAATGATGGAATTTTGACTTATTTGATTAAAGACTCTTGAAACGAAAAGGTTTCTGGGTGTACTATACAAGAATTAAAGATGCTCTGTAAGAGCTAGAATAAGATGTTATTTTATCGTCAATAGCGTATTTTACAGTCAGATTTACGTCAGTAGTGAAAGAAATTGAATAAAATCTTGAAAAGTTATTCCTGAATCGAGTGGCACTTCCTTATTTTGACTTTACTTTGGCTTCAAGGCCAGAGGCAGAGGTCATTCTGTTTTTGTTTCAAATATTCCACTACTCTGGTTATTCTTTCATGTTGCCCTAATTATTGCATTTGATGTCTGATTGTCTGCTGTCGAAGCCCTCGTTTCATTCCAATTTGCAGCTCTTTCTAATAATTGGTGCAGCTTAATCGGTAGTCAGTGTTTGTTAATAATGGCGCTGTAATTGGTAGCCAACCGTTATCAAGTACAACATGATATAGCTGGTACTGCATGATACTACGTTTGTTACATTACTTTCTATGGATGTATTACTTATTGCAACGTTACTATTTGCTATTGTATCGCTAATCATGACAGTTTTAGTTCATACAATGTCACTGTTCAATGCTTTTGGTTTATTAAGCTGAGTCTCTGTTTGTTTCACAGTGTTTTTTGTATCATTAAAAAATCTCATTTGCGTCCTCTATGTTTATTTTAATTAAATTGCTGTCTGCATTTCCGTTTGTATTATTGGTTAAGAGTAGCCAATCATAGGATTCGCAAGTAGACATAATGGTGAATAGAACTTCATATTAAAGAGTTTATTTTCGGCATTTACATCTTTGCAGATTGAAATCTCGAGTTTTTAATGTTTTATTGCATTACTTATTTAATAGATAAATTCTTCATATGTTTGCAAATGGACTATTTCTTTTTACAAGTTGAGTAACTAATGTTAATGTGAGGGTGCGGAAGCAACAACGGAAAGCAAAAAATTAAATACGTATTTGATTGCCAGTTAAAAAGCGACCGTTTAAATTTGCCAATTGGGCACAAACTAACTGTCAATATGAGTTTTGTAATTTAATATTATCATAAAAAGAATGTGAAAGCAACAAATTATTATAATTACTTCGGTTACTGAATATGGTTGTGGATGAAACAGTTGAAAGTAGGCTATTTCTGCATACAAATTTTAAAGTTACTGTACCAATTATTTATCAGTTACATAACATGAATACATAAGATAGTTATTGAAAAATACCAAATAAGGCAATATGGTGAAATTCTCTTTATAAATAGTAATCCAGGACTTAAAAAGTAATGTTCACAAACTGATTATCTACGGAGTAATTTACAGTAGACAAGATAAATAAATACGCATAAATTTAACATGGTTTATAGGTGGTTAAGAAGGTCACACAGTGCACAAACTAAAATAAATTTGCTGTCTACAGCATTTTAGATATTTAGCTATTTACTTGTCATACTGGTGAGAGCGAGGCAAATGATAATTGAGTATGGAAGAAATTGAAGTGAAAGTCTGCACATTACAGGTAATGAAAATCTGTCGATTAATCTAATCCAGATCTAAATTTTACCAAGAGCAAGATATTATCATTTTCTATGAAGTGCTTTATTTTTTTGCACATAGTGAATCTAGAAGACCTCATAACAATCCATATGCCAATCCGACGTCTGTCACAGCTTTATAGTTCCCACTGTTTTAGATTTATATGCATAAAACTTTAAAAGAACAAAGGGCCCAAGCTTTATGGTATTTTGTTTTAAATCGTTTCGTTTTATATCAGATAAAATATTGATACTATTCTTCAGATTTAACGTCAACAGTTCGTTTCATGTCTTCACAATCATGCATCAGCTTGTTCAAAGATTACTAGATAAGCATGAGATGATGAGATTGTATCGGACGGGGTTATTACTAACCAAACAAATTAACAAAATGTTTAGAAGAATGTCTGCTCTCAATTTTTTAGTGAAGTATTGATTCAGGTATTTCTGCATATTTTCGAACGTATATTTCTGAACGTATTGTGAACATGACAAGCAACTTACAAGAGATTGAAACCGAGAGGGTAATAAGAATTTAGTAAAGCTGAAAAGCAACGGCAGAAAGATGAACAAACGGCATTAGATACTTCCAGTATTGAAACTAAAAAATAAACTTGAAAGAAACAAATTGAATCTGTAAAGCACGTCCAGGTGCAAAATAAATTTTGAATGTAAATTGAACGATCCCATATTTTGAAGTTATTTCTCTCGCTACAGGGTGATTTTTAAAAATAAAAGGAAAGAAGTGAAACAAATGAATTTTAAGGAATTCGTTACAAAAAAATATTGTTATTATGTAATATTATTTTATATAAATATTACTTATTCTTCTATCATATGTCATTTTCATAAAGGAAAACGTTTCAGTATTCAAAAAACGCAAAACCCAAACCCAACTATATATTTTCGCATATAATTCTACAGAAAAATGCAACACGTGTAACGCCACTCATTGCTAGAATATAACCTGATGCAAATGCGAGGACCGCTTATAAACGCTTTAGCCGAGGATCCTAACCGTTTGAGTGCCAACGAGCGCCATCGCGTTCGTGCGCGTACTAAATAAATTTGCCACGAGCGCGATGGCGCTCGTGAAATCAGTTGCTGTTTAGCGCGCGGTAGGGGAGGTCGCTCGCACGCATCGCCAATTTTTTATTTTTCTACATGTTACATAAAAATTCAAATTATAATATTATTAGTAATTACAATATAAAAAGGATCCAGGAAAGAATTTTGAACCCATAATGTCGGAATACGAAAATAATTCGATTGAAAATGATCGTTTTCATTTTGTGAAGAAAGTGATAGTGGGAGTGACATTGTGGTGCGCTCACAATTTGGCGTAATGCAAATTTTGAGTGATGGTGATAATAGTGACGATAACAATTATTCTGCTGATACGGAGGATGTACCGGACTACGAAAATACGATGTGACCTTGATTTCAGGTTTTGTTCTAATTTTTGTTCACAATATATATTTCCATAATTTTCTTTGAAATTTATTATCCTTGTACAAGTTTTTTTTAAGAAAACTCCGAAAAAATTATTAAAATTGGATAATTTTTGGAAGAGACACAATCTTTTTCCAGACAAGGGTAAATGACATCAAAAACAAATGATTTCTTTGGCATTTTTAAGTACATATGAGTAAAAAAACCACGGCACTAAAACGGTTAATAAACATGCAGAGAAATAGTGAAAAAACTTCTTCATCAAGTATATTTTTTTTAATATTTTTAGACTATTGGAGATGAAAATTTGTTTCTGCTCTACACCGAGCATGAAACTGTGGCGCTGGTCTTCAAAAATTAAACTGAAGTTTCATCCATCAATCTTCAATTTCATGCCCTGTTGGTGTGCAGTGTGTTGCCCACCCCTCCCTTCTAATTTCTTACTGGAACTGATATAAATCCCTTATTGTATGCCCTATTCCCAACCATCCAAGTTAACGACTTTTATTAATTAAGTTTTGCAGTTGACTCCAACACAAAGATAATAGAAAACAATATAATATGTTCACCGTAAAGTTTATTTCTAAACAGACTAGCATAACTTAAATAAACTTAGACTTAGTTATCTCATATTACAATCAGAAGTAAAAAATGCCAACAACCCAATTTTTATATCGAGTGTGAGAGTTTTTTTTATAGCGCAAGTAAATTTATGCGACGTTCCATCATTCTTTCATCTAAATCCTTTGAAATATCATAAAACATTTTTCATACATCTTTGTTGCTATTAACATTCACCATCATCAGCACTCTTTTCTGAAGAAGATTTGACAAGATCGTATTCCAACTGACGCTGACAGAAGCAACAGCGCATCTATTTAGAGCGGCTTCGAACGGATGCGCGGATAAAATCTACCACATGCACGATCGCTCCAATGCGCCACCCCTGTTTAAGTTATGCTAGTCTATTTAGAAATAAACTTTACGTTGAAAATATTACATTGTTTCCTATTATCGTTGTTGCTAGCTAAGATAACATTCAACATTTTATTTCAAACCAGCTTATCTTTATCGAAACGCTTTACTTATTGATAATCGCACGCTTACCTTAATATGGTAATTAGCTGATAAATAATTCGCAAGTATCATGTTATGATACGACTCATAAGTGTCGTCAATTGCACGCGTCTCATATTGATCTAATTTTATTTTTTGTGCATACATATGTTAGATAAGATTTGAATGATATAAAATACGTAAGCAGGGCCTAATGCATAGATTATAAGTATAGTCATGAAGAGCTTATAATTTATAAATGTTATCATACATCAATAAAACGCCGCTTGATCAATTTACGCACTAACCCTCTTCGACTGTTACAATTCCGAGCGCTATACGAATAAATCATTGTTTATATCGCACTAACGAAATTTTTATGACAATTAGTATATTATGTACGTGACGTTATAAATGACGTTCGAATGATGTTTCTTTCGTATATTGAAATTGGACAATACAAAAGAAATTAACTTTGGTGTCTGCAATAGAAATGATATGGAAACCGCGTACTTGTTTCTCGATGGCTACTTTCATTATACGCCAGTTATATAAGAATATTAATAACCAACAAAGTCCCATAATGAATTTAATTTTTCTTGCTTTATTGAAAAACTCTTTAATATGTGAGAAATGCGCACGAAACCTTTTTGCGTACACATTTATTTTTTGAGTGTGAAAAATAATTGGATTTTTGCGTCTTTCTCCGAAGCCATAAATTTTTTGAGGAAAATGCGATGAAACAAAATTGTAGCTAAGAAAATTACATCAATTAGGAACAAGGCCGCAGAATGAGATAAAGTGACAGAAAGATTGGTCTCTTCTGCTCTACAGCAGAAAATTAATATTCCGAGGTATTTTAGGTACCGTGGAATGTTGCTTCCTTCTATCTCTTCATCATATGTAATATTATGTTGCAATATAAAACAAGATCAACACCTTTATAAGGCTCAATATTGAAAAATAAATTATAAACTAATTTATAACTCAACGCAATGACACTGTGAATTTGAAGTGAAACTTTTTTGGGCTTCATGGGAATAAAATGTCAAAATCAAATTTCAAGCACCTTTGCGTACAATGTTTCGTTGTAACATCGAAATGTACTAAATTTATAATAAGAAGGACGGAAAATAGATGCTTAGCTAACAAAGGAGAGAGATGGATTAACATGATAGAATAAAACAAGATATGTACGAGTATGTGAAAACAAACCAAAATGGCGCTCGCATCTGCTATCAGCTGTTTTGTACGTTATTTATATGTCAACATTTTGTGGTTTAATTAATCTATTTGTGATTGATATATTACTAATTTTACGCATACTCCATCCATTACAAAACTAAAAACACAATGCACTTAATATATTTATAAATCCACATTGAACTCACTCATTTAGTTGTCGTAAATATAGTTCACAATAGGAGCAACACATCCCGACTTCCTTCAGCCGCGTTTAGCCATGTTCCGGTACCGGCATCGCGGCTATTTTTTTTTTAATTGTCTATGTAAATTTATAGGAAGATTTTATTAAATATTTATGTCGACTTGTAGTGATATTTTAATAATTTTTCTGTAAGAAAGTTTTACTTCTATGACATATACTGACGTGTAAGCGTTCAATATTTGTCTAAGTGACATTTCAATTGTTTTAGTTGAAGTACTGCATGCAGAAAAAAATTGATGAATTTTTTAAATGATAGGTGTCGTAATTAAAACTTAACTTTTTACATTTTTAGTTTTTCTTAATTATTTTTATTTTATGCAAATTTAAGGCGAAAAATAAACACAAATCGGGTAATGATCTGATTAATCAAAAGTTGCATATTCGTTGACGCGGTTTGTTAATGATGACATCATTACCAAATCGCGCCAGTAAGTCTGCAACTTGCACTGAGTGTCTCCTCTTTATCGACCTCATCCTCTTCTTCACCCACACATTGTTGATCATGCCGTTCTGTATGATGTTCTCATCCGAGGATTCTTTCATTATCGTGACATCGCTATCGATGTCAACGTAATCCTCCCATATTTCAGATCACAAACGAATTCATAATTTAAATTTCTTACTCATAAAATAATGGCACATCGTCTTTAGTATCAAAATCAATGCCAGACACGTGTTCAATAACGTCCTGAGAAAATGGTGAACTTGTGTTTTTAATGTGTTTGCAGCATTTAAAAAGCGTGTTTTTTACATTCAAATCTAGAAGATGCGGAAAAGCTGACCAATAATCTACCAGCAATAAAATCTTTTTCTTCCTCTTGTCCACCAAATCACGATCCCAATGTCGAGCCCATTTCTCAAAATAGTTTGATGTCATTCAAGTTTTATGATTGTTTGCATAATCGAATAGCAACTATCCAATGCCTCTGAAACACCAGGGACGTTTTGACTTTCTTACACAAAGTAATTTTTTTTGTACCACTTATATTTGTTGTTACTATTATGGGATTCCATTCTTTAACATTGTCCCACCGCCACACGATTCGCCTTCGAGCTTCTAAGTTTGTCAGGCATCATTTTACAGGAATATTCGGTTCCGTTAGTTTTGAATATGTCCTCATCAATTTTCTTCATAAATTTGTCCACAGAATTGGCAACCATTCGATGACAGAGTTTCGATCAAAACATGATGGTCTGCCGGCTATTTTGCCCCAGAGCATGTTTTGTTTAGCTTTAAAATTATTTATCCAGTTGGTTACACGTTTAAATTATATAATGTTTAAATGTGTCGCGAAATAATTAGCTTTTTTCAATAAAGTGGGACCACTGATGAGTGTTTCTAGGTTTTTTATTTTATTAAACCATTAAAGCAAAGCGACCTCGACATTTTATCGTGATCATTTGTAGAATTTCTTCAGTTTTAAGATATTTTATCAAATGATTCCTTAATATAATTTAGTCTTATAAATTACAGATACAGTCGAATGATCCAGTTCGAATTGTTTTGCAAGAGACGAATTGGATCCTCCATTTTCGATTCTTTATATAATTGTAATTTCTTCTTCAATTTAGATATTTTTGTGTTTAATTAAAAGGATATTCGATTGATTGGGTCAAATATTTACCACTGCGAATCAGAACAATCACCACATTGCAGCGACACGCAGTCGTCAAGAAGGTTCCTGAACTTTTACAAATAACTGAAACGAATCTTCATAATTACAAACTGCTTTAATTTATTTCAAAATACGCAAAAATACGCCAAATTAAGCGACATTTTCAAATAAAGGAAATCAATATAAACTAACTCAGCTATATAGATGTTTATATGTAAATTAAATCTTATTGGAGCCACCTCACAATCACAATTTGTCATTATAGACGGAGTCATAATACATGACTCCGTTTGTAATACATGGATTCTACTGTACTTCAAACATAGAATTGTCTAAATAAAGAAGTGAAGTATTGAAGGAAATATGACGAGATCAGATTGAATTCTAATGGTTACCCGATGTAACGAAGCACATCTTTATTGAGGAAATGTTTTTCACTGTACAATATTTTTTTATCGTTTTCTTTTTTCTAGTTTCACAGTTTATGGCAGGTTTGTTAATAATAAATTGATCAGGATAAATTTATTTCATTATTTTGTCGCATTTTATAATTATTTATAAAGAAATGAAGTAAAAAAAATCCACCATATTAATTTTCGACTAATTTTAGGTGTATAAATTATATTTCCACAATATTCTTGACATTTGAGAAAACAATATTTTTCATTCGCAATAAATGACTACCATATTCGTTTTCGACTAATTGTGAAATTCGAATTTAGCGCCCTGAACGTAGTCGAGAATGAATACAAGCAGATTTGTTGAGATCTTGGATCCCAAAAACGTTGCTAAATTAGAAATCAGAACAATGAAATTAGTTGAAATCTAATACAATGACGATTTATTAATGAGAAAGGCGATGCAGCCATCTTGATTTTCAAAAACAACAGAAAAACGATTAGAGTGGCGATTTGTTTTGTAACAGATATCACCATCTTGAATGTGAAAAACATTGCGAAATTCAAATTAGAATACCGCGGAACCCTAAGTTTTACTTGAAATCGAATACAATGACGATTTATTAATGAGAAAGACGATGCAGCCATCTTGATTTTCAAAAACAACAGAAAAACGATTAGAGTGGCGATTTGTTTTGTAACAGATGTCGCCATCTTTAATCTGAAAAACATTGCGAAATTCCAATCAGGATATAAGTGACGATTTATTTCGTAACGGATGCCGCAATCTCGACTCACAATAATTCGAATGCAAAACCCTAAGTTTTATCGAAAATTATTATAGAGACGATTTCTTGCGATGGATAAAGTACACAATTTATAATACCGAACATAGTACATTGGAACCCATTCACTAGGAAAGATTGTGGTAATCTCAACGCATATTTTCAATTAGTGTTAGTTTCAAAAATAATTTAACTATGTCTATGTTTGAGTTCATTATACACATCTTTCGAAGGCTGATCGATATTTGCACAATAGCTTACCTTGATAAAGAATGTAGGTGAGACACTGAGTACTTACAATACCAGGGTCAATTACGATAGGAGTAAGTGGGAGGGGGGGGGGGTGAAATTAAAACGTCTCGTCTGACGATTGAATTTAGCCACAGTCGGGTTTGTTGCTGTTTAACACCAATCACAAACTGGAGTAAGCTGCACGTAATGGCGGCATTGTATCAATCGAAATAAAGCGAAGATGGCGGCATCTGTATCTCTCACAAATTTGTTTCTTTTTTGAAAATTCATTCGAATTTCACAAAGTTTCTTGGATTATCAAGATGGTGACATTTGTCTCTCACACGTTAAATCGTAGCTATATTCGTTTTCGACTAATTTTCGGCCGCTGAATGTGAATTTTACAATGTTTTGAAATCTGAGAAGGCAACATCTGTCTGTATCTCAATAAACCGCCACTATATTCGTTTCACGACTTTATTTCGGGTGATGAATCCGTATTTCACAATGTCTCGGAGTTATAAGATGGCGGTATCTTTCTTTGTTGAAATAAATCGTCACAATAGTCGATTTCAACCATCTTTAGGATGTTGAATTTGAATTTAAAAATGTTCTTGAGATTCAAGATGGCGGCAACTGTTCCTGTGAAATAAATTGTGACTTTATTCTATTTTGACTAACTTTGGGCGTTTCATTCAAATTTTAAAGTTCTAAGTTCTAACATGGCGGCGTCTCTCTGTCTTGTAATAAATAATTACTATATTTCTTTACGATTTTGTGTGATATTCGACAATGCTTTTGAGGTCAAAGTTGTCAGCATCTGTCTCTATCGAAATAAATCGTTAAAATATTGAATTTCAACTAACTTTTAGCTATTGAATTCGAGTTTCACAATATTTTTGAGATCCAAGATGGACGCATCTGCCGATACGAACCGTCATTATATTAGATTTTGATTAACTTTAAGATATTTCATTGAAACTTCACGAGGTTTTTAAGAATTAAAATGGCGATATCCTCCTCTCATAAAGCAAATCGTCACTCCCGGAAGCATAGTGTCGACTCATATCTCTAGTTGCATTATAATGTTGGATACCTCGATCAGTGCTGGAAGAAAAAAATAAATTACAAAATGAAATAGAATCCTACTACTTAATCGGATCGCGTTATATATAGGTATAACAGCATACATTAATTTTATATGTGAGTTAGTGCCAGTTAGCCACGTCAGGTGTATGGGCGAACAAGTTCTCAGTGGAAAAAAATATTTTTTGTACTCTTTTAATAATGTTCGGTCTCTACCAACTTCGACATGTTGAATTTGTATTTTACGACATTTTTTAAATAAAAGATGGCAACTCGCGTACGTCTCGCAGCTAATCGTCTTTGCAATTAATTTCGATTAACCTTAGGGTATTGAATTTGAATTTCATGACGTTTTTATAATTCAAGATGGCGGCATCTTTGTCTCGAATTTAATCCTCATTAATTTGATTTCAACAAATTTTAGGAGATTAAATTGGAATTTAAAAATGTTTTTGAGATTGAAGATGGTTCCATCTGTCCCCACTACAGTAAATATTCCACATTTAGGGTCTTCGAGTTTTCAAGCCTTATTGAGAATGACATTGGCAGCGTCTATTATTCGCAAATAGTCGCCACTATTTTCGTTTTCGACTAATTTTAGGAAACTCTTTTTTTAGAGATTTAATATGGCGGAATTTGTTATTCGCAATACATCGCTAATGTGTTCGTTCTTAATTAATTTTGGAATGCTAAATTTGAATTTTACAATATTTTTGAGATTTAAAATAGCAGAATATGTCATTTGCGATATATCGCGACTATATTTATCTTCAACTATTTTTGGAGTGTTGAAATCAGGTTTTCCAATGTTGAGTTCTAAGATGGCGCTATTGATATCAGCGTACAAGAATTAATTGAAATGAGGTAGGATTTATTGCAAACAACAGAAGCCACCATCTTACATTTTAAATATATTGTGAAATTCGAATTCAGCGTCCTAAAATTAGTCGAGAACAAATATTGTGGTGATTTATAGCAAATGACCAATGTTGCCATTTTGGATCTCAAAAACAGAGTGCAATTTAAATTTAGCCCCCAAAACTGGTTGGAAACGAAAGTAGTAGCGATTTATTGGGAATTCAATTTCATAAACATTGCAAAATTCGAATTGAGAGCTCTAAAATTAGTCGAAAATAAAAATAACTGCAAAAGTGACGATTTATTGCGAATCGTCTTAGATTTCAAAACCACTGAACCTTAAAACCATTATGAAATTTAAGTTCATCGCCATAAAATTATTAAAAAATTAATACAGTTACGATTTAAGGCGCGTTACGGATGTTATCATTGAAAGGTCTTAAAAGCATTGTGAAATTCGAAAGAATACGACTAGCATGTTCAGAATAATACTTCCATGAAAGGCGCCGCTTGCCAGAAGCCAAAGCACTTCTTGAGCGCGTGCTGTGGCATTCGCTATTGATTTCTCAATTAATTTAAAAATGTATGAATAAAATCTTTGGTCACATTTTACCTTACAAATTTAAAATATTTAAATTTGTATGTGAAAGCTGTGATGCGCAGCTGATATTATGATCGCACAAGTACTTACATTTCCTTAATTAGTATAATTATAATAGATATACAATTATTACCGTATCAGCTTGCTTAATAAAATTTAAAATATTATTACGCAAATAACTGAAAATAATTACAAAAAATAGCGATGGATTTAAAAAAGTTTTGGAAACACTATAATAATATACAGGTATTTCTAAAATCGACCACATGCGAGATATTCAAATTTAATTAAAACTAATTACAAGAATTTTTTAATATTTTCAATTAATTTTAAAATTTATTATTTTAAACTAAACAGAGTGCTTTATGAATTTAGATTGTGACTTTACTTTTTATTTCTTTGTTCGTATATTGATTTTTTATCTGGTTGGTGCAATTTTTAAGTGAGCCTATTTTTTAAGAGCATGTCGACGCTCTGTCGGCTTAAAAGCGATTTTAAATTAATTATACAGAAAAACGTACTGAAATTATTTTAATACAAAGTAATAGCGCGTAGAGGGACCATGCTTGTATCTACTTGTTTTAGGTTGACGTAAATAGTCGAAGGTTTTTAAAAAGCAGTTGAAAATATTCTAGAATAAAAAATATTCAAAATATTCCAGAATGGGACCACATTCCTCTCCTCACTTGTTTTTAACCAAATAAGTCTAAAATCTGAAAACAATCAGCGCAACAACAACTGGTAAGCAATTTAATGCAAAATTATTTTGGTTAGTTATTTAGGCCACCAAGTTATCGTACATAGTGCGCTCCTAGTCACCCACTAAGTAAGCTTCACTGTAGGCTACTAGGAAGATTACATCATCGCTATTAACTTGGTCGATTTAAGAACCATTAAACATGAAAGGTACAACGAGCGGGTGTCGCTCCTTCACCACAATGCACGAACCGCGAAATTCTTTATGAACGTGTGATTATCAGTCGGTCGGTTATCATATATTCAATATAGTTGACGTATATAAAGTCAATATTCCTTGCAGCATTACGCTTCTCATCTTAATAGCATATATATATATATATATATATATATATATATATATATATATATATATAAGCATTTTCAAAGAATGTATACCATCATTATAAGATTCTACAAATTATTGTTATTTAAAGTATTTACACACTTTATGGTATCTTAAAAAGCTAAATACAAATGTATGGAACCGTGGTAGACCATAAAGGATTGTCGCAGGCTAGTTAATGGTAATAAATAAAGATATACCTGGATACAACGACTTTATACAGAATAGACGCACGCTCGAGCTCTCCAAGTTGTCGTCATAAGTGGATGTAATTGTTGGATTTCACTTACAGTGAATTTACGACTTATGGCGCGTTGTTCCATACTGCCGCTCTATTGTTTTATTAAAAGAAATGTCCAAATGCCCTCAAAACAAAAATAAAAATCCAAAAATTAAATTTTATTTGTGATTACTTGCAAATAAATATTGATATTAATTGTTTACCATGTTTACTTTTGGTTTATAGTAATTATATAATAATTGTTATCACAATCTTAACGAGAGTCAAAAACTTGAAGCGTTACCGATTTACTAGAACACATTCACCAATAAAACTGCTGTTTTGAAAATAACAGGAAAGCTTTAGTGAAAAAGAAAGCAAACTGTTTAATTTTCGGAGTTTCTCGCGTCGTTCATACGTCATATATCCTCTTTATCGTCCTTACCAAGAAACAAACTTCAATAACTGGATAAATCTATAGGTGATCGCGTTTTTGCTAACCAGCATAGGTGAACACATTGCAACATGGCGTGACAGATGAAGCTTACAAAGCGAAGCGCATAAGTACGGAGCTCTGCGACGTCCATTTGGCGCGGCGATTGGCTGCGAAAAAGGGGAAGCGCGTTCGAAATAGGAATATTTGTAGTCACGAGACCGTGAAGCGCGGCGGTCGCACTAACGTTTCACTATTTTCTATCTCCGTTTGTATATTCTTGTCCCTTTTTAGGCTAGGCATTTTTCAAACAAACGCAATGTAAAAACGTAAAGCAAATTGTTTATTTGAAGTGAATCATAAGCCATTATCACACTTTTTTTACTTTAAAATTGACATTATTATTGTTACAATAAAATGCTTTTATGAAGAAAAATTAATTACCTCAACTAATTAATTAGTATATATATAGTCTAATAAGCCAGAAGAAAACTTACAAGTCCAATTCTAATTAACATAAATAAGGCTCTATATGCCTTGCGTCATATCGTAAATAAACGTTTGAGTTCCAACCTTCTTTTGGTATGGGCACTTTGGTATTTTATTTACAGAAAAACTGGTGACAAACATAAAAAAGTTTTCAAAATACTAATAAAATAAAAGTAGGTATTATTATAATAATATAATATATGTTGGTTTAGTTCAAAATATTTTAGGTGATCTTCGTTTCTTAGATGGGGTGTCATTGCTAAACGATCTTATTTCTTATGTTGGTTTAGATGGATGTTTCTTAGATGGGGTATTATTGCTAAAAGATCTTATTTCGTATGTTGGTTTAGATGGATGTTTCTTAGATGGGGTGTCATTGCTAAAAGATCTTATTTCTTATGTTGGTTTAGATGGATGTTTCTTAGATGGGGTGTCATTGCTAAAAGATCTTATTTCCTATTTTGATTTAGATGGAAGTTTCTTAGATGGGGTGTCATTGCTAAAAGATCTTATTTCTTATGTCTTTTTATATAATATATGCTGGTTTAGTTCAAAATATTTTAGGTGATCTTCGTTTCTTAGATGGGGTGTCATTGCTAAAAGATCTCATTTCTTCTCCTCGGTAATTTTGCTCTTATATTTTAATTTGGGCAATGAGTATCCAGGAATGTAATTGAGTATCTTGCCTCGTTTTAGGAGATTCACAACTTTTCAGTTCTCCGTAAACCTGTGCGTTTCTTTAATTCGAATTACATAAGGTTCTCTACTATCAAATTTTAGTTGATGCGCTTTTGAATTCGCGGTGTCGTTGTATTTAAACATGTTTCTGCAGCTAACTTAAAATCATAACAATCTTCAGTGTTCATCGTTCGCTGCAGCAATTATAGCTTCACATGATCTAATTGTCTTTATCTAATGTTAGACGACTATACTCAATGAGCATCTTAAAAATGCACGAAGCTATCTCATTTCCTCCTCCGCCTGTGATACTTTCATTCCATATTATCATATATTTATCGCCTGCCAGACTATATGCAGTCCAAGATTATAATTTGCCAGCTGCCGAGAATAGTAGATGAGTTAGCGTAGGAGTCAGTATTACTTGCTCTAAACCCATGGGAATCGTGCATCGGTGCTGCTAGGCGTTTGTGACTTTTTAATGTCGAAAGACATTTGCTTTGTAGCTCTCTCTGCTCTTAATCGATGTAACTGCTGTTTGTGGATTGTCATGTTACTTGGTTCCGAAACTATTTTTGCAGCGAGCAGATCACAGGTAGCACATGTATCTGTCCGCTTCTGACCAAATTTGGTACTAGAAAACTATTTTTGAAAAATGGTACTATAATATTTGTATGTTAATGGAGATTCCGGGTTCAGTACTCTATAAGCTTGAAAGAGGCGGTGAATATTAAGATAGGGGGTTCATGTATTCTTTTTGAGATCGTGCGGTATCATATTAGCTCTCCAGTCTTGGGAATGGATTTATGTAATCTCTTTCACTTCTCTCTTCAATTTCCGTAAATATCCGGTCCTGCTTCGTATTTCCTCTTTTTTCGTATAATTCAATTGACATTTTTTTTTGGTAGTTACAAATATCTGAACTTTTTTAGAAGACGCTGCAAATATTTCACTAAATTTGGCTTTGCATACATTTACAATATTGCGTTGTCCATTGGGTACGGTATAAAATGCAAAAATAAAGGCAGTGTACTGTATACTGCCTCCTGCTCTGCTCAGGTGTTTCATAGTTTCCACTTCGTCTTCTTTTTACTGAACTTGCAAGAATACGATTCATTAAAAAAGTTGACTGTTTTCATTGTCTGCCAGATTATAAAATTCTAGGAATAATTTTAATTTATGGGCTGGAGTCAATGTTTTACAATCATTCTGACACTTGCAATGAACCTCAAAAACAAAAGGTGCATATTTTTTGTATAAAATAAATTCGTTTATTAAAATTCTCCGTTATCTTCATTTGGAATACAAAATATTTAGGTATCTTATTTAATACGACACGTATCTTAATATTCATGCAATATCTGTCAAATAAATATAATTAAGTAATGAATTATCTCATGACTACGTAAAATGTACATCACTAGCACATCACTAGCGCGCAAAGAGGTGCGTAGCTCCGAGCGCCCGCGCAAATCGTTATAAAAACAAAAAAATTAAATTACCTCGTAGGTGACGGCTTTTTTTTAATCACCTTGTCCTTAGACGTCTGGTATTGTTTACCGGCATCCTTTAACGCTTTTTTAATAGTTTGCCAATTTTTTTTACCATTTTTACTTATTTTTCAACCCCGTGCCGACAACAACAATAATAGGTTTAAGGCCCACCATTTTCATAACACTGGCATAACGCGACAACAGACTTTTACCCTTTTAAAGAATTACCCCCCCCCCCCCGTGTCTTACACCTCCACACTCCTCAGAGCCGCAAGTACCAAGTAAATAACTACGCTATTCGTTTAGTCCCTATTTTAGGTTAACGTCAAGGGAACGTACCACATGATAAAAAAGAAACTAGCTTTTTGGCATTCGGACTATTTTTATCTCTAGTATTCAAATAACAAAAAAATACTAGTTATCCTTTTACCTAATTTCACAGTTTAAAGCATGTTTGTCAATAGCACACTGAATATGATAAATTAGTTTAATAACTACATTGCATAATTTTACAACTATTTATAATGGATTATTACGACACAAATGGATTGCTGTTGTTCCTAAATAGAGGCCTAAAAGTGTCCAGGTAGTAACCATTATTTTGCTATTAAATTCTTAGTAATATATATATATATATATATATATATATATATATATATATATATAAAGTTTCTTTAACTATTTTTAATGCTTCCATTGAAAATTTTTATAAAAAGTATTAAAATCAAATCATAACATTTTTCCACTTTAACACTATTTGTAAACAATATCCGCGTAATGCTTTCTTACAATTTAATGTCAGCCTAAAAATATGGCATTTAGCACCTTCTTCGTTGCACGTCTCGGTACAACAATAAGCGCTAAAATTTTACAGCGATTGCAAACGATTTAAGAAACAGAAGAAACGAGTTAAAGGAAAATGTCAGTTATTTTAGTGTGTGAGGTGCAGGTGAACGCGTGTCATTGTCTGACGCACACAACTATGACGTCATATCCAGTAGGCACGTTGTATACATAAACGACCACAAAAATATGGCCCCAATTAGCGCCACGCACGAACTATGATGAAATATATGGAGAATCCACGAAAGCACGTATATAAAATAGACAGTCGTATTGAAGATGAAACAAATTGTCACATCTTTAGAGAACCACTTTTAGCGCGCTAATGACACGTCCATATATTTCATGGTTTAAAATAATAACTTACGCGAGGGGATACCTTTACAAACCCCGTTGTTGTTCGAAATTCAAACAATTCAAATCGTCAACCTTCTCTTCATCCGGTCTGCAACAGAACAAAGTTTACGTGTGCTTAAATTGATAGTCACAATTGCTCAAGGCAGTACAACTTGAAAAAGTGCAAAATAACACCAAGAGCGTTACAACGCAGTCTTTGTATTGACAACAATTTCCAGCAGGACACTTGCATTTTAAATTAAACACACGTCACCCCTCTGTCTTTGATGTGTTTACGTCACATTCCACATCCGATGCGTGCTGAATCTTGTATTATCTCGCTTCATCTTCTTCTTTTAATGCTCGCACACATCAGTAATCTCCGTTCACAAGATTGTTCATTTTCGCCAAGAGGATTAGCAGCATAGCAGCTCGCTTCGTTGACATGTAATAGCCACGTAATTCGCTCCAAATATCAAAAACTGTAACAAAACTTGATACTGAAAGTCAGCTATTTGAAATGTGTGTATCGTTTGTTAATATTGTTTAGAAATAGATGCTATTTCAATCTATATACACATGTAGTCCGGTGAAATAAAGTCTGAGATGTTGACGAAAGTCCAGGAGCTGCCCTTTTACACAGAAGTTGTAATAAGTCCACATTAACGACATCTGTAGTCAAAATGTTCCACCCTTCTGAGGGGAGATGAGAAAATAAAAACCACCCTGAAATGCGTTTTCACGAATAACTCGGAAACCGTTAAAATATCGAAAATCATTTCAAATGTAAGCTGTAGAAAGTAAAATTGCACATTATAGTTATTCCATTAGTTAAACACGTATCTGTTGTAGTTCTCGAGGAAAAACGAGACGAGA
The DNA here is from genome assembly GCA_039881145.1 of Druceiella hillmani. Classification (NCBI taxonomy): domain Eukaryota; kingdom Metazoa; phylum Arthropoda; class Insecta; order Lepidoptera; family Hepialidae; genus Druceiella; species Druceiella hillmani. Next base: position 20,238,964 of record JAYKKI010000019.1, on the reverse strand, counting down.
AACATGACGCACAATTAATTAATAACTTTTAGGGGGCCGCATTGAAATGTCAGTTGCCATCTCAAATACAAGTTACAGTCTTTTTAATGCAAAACAAACACGTAAAGTTAGAAAATAGTATGTAGCACACTATAAAGAAAGTCTTCGCTCAAAATATTGGGAATCGATTGAGAAATAAATTGTGAAATAGCACGGAAATGATTTTAGCTAACATAACCACGCCAGTTACGTGTTCGGAATAGAACGCACGCAACAGGCGTGGTTATATTAAAGCAACATGCATTTTCCGTATTTCTCTGCAACGTGTGCCGCTAGTTGAGTATCAAATTCATTTATAAATTAAGAATTAGATTATGAATAACATTTTATAAATTAAGAATTAGAGTATGAATAATATTTTATAAATTAAGAATTAGATTATGAATAACATTTTATAAATTAAGAATTAGATTATGAATAACATTTTATAAATTAAGAATTAGATTATGAATAACATTTTATAAATTAAGAATTAGATTATGAATAACATTTTATAAATTAAGAATTAGATTATGAATAACATTTTATAAATTAAGAATTAGATTATGAATAACATTTTATAAATTAAGAATTTAGTTATAAATAATATTTCACAACTAAATTATTAATTTATTCCGAATGTTTTGCGCAAAGATCCCTCTACATTAGACCACATACTCGTATCTTTTTCTAAATTTACCTATTTCTTTTGTAATAATAAAACTGTAACTTGTATTTGATGGTTGAGATGGCAGCCGACATCTCAACAAATTCGGGTATTACTGACCTCAAAAGTTATTTTAATAGCTCGTCGTGGGTTTTTCACCAAAACCTTAATAAATACGTATTTAACTAATGGAATAATTGTAATGTACAGTTTTATGTTTACATATTTCTTCGATATTTAACGGTTTACAACTTATTTGCGAAAAAAACCTGTTTTGAAGGCGGTTTTTTATTTTTTGGAACCTTCCCTGAACGTGTTGAAATTTTATATATGAAGTATATTAATTGAAAAATTCAGCTTCAGTCTACAATCAAACTACATTTTTCTGGACTACATATACCTAGGTTATGTGCAGTAATGTGATTACAGTCGACATCTGAACGCACGCACTAAGGGCGTACCTTGTTTATTTACATTTAGTTGACTCCGTAATATTGTTGTGTATACGGTAAATGATTTTCTGTAGAACATAGTTCTGTACTAAGTAGGGTTACCTGATTTTTTTCATCTCCAACTGACATGTGGTGAAAAAGTCAAATAAATACAGGATTACATAATTTTATACAGAATAGCAAGACAAGACTTATATATGTATGTATATATATATATATATATATATATATATATATATATATATATATATATATATATATATTTACATTTTAAGAATTATGAAACTATCTGATTCGATCTTGTTAATCGGTCGCTGTTTCTCTCCAAAGCATTATATTTTAAACAAACGACAGGTCGGCTGCGGCCTTCTTTCGTAATTGTTTATATCTTCATTTACCCATCAAGCACATTCATTTAAATCTCGGAAATGTAAACAGAATGATTGTTGACAAAGTTAACTTTTGTATTTACTACGGATATTGCCGACGTCTGTTTCATTTACAGACAGATCATTTCTTTTCAAAGTATTTATTAATAAATTTGATACTCGACTAGAGGCATTATTACTACATCCAGTAAAAACAAGTAAAGGGGTTTGAAGGCCCTTATCCTAGTCAAAAAATTAGAAACGTTTTTCGGCCCTTGCTATCTAAAATTATAAATAAAATGTTTACATCATTTTTTGGCTCGTTCTTTGTTTGATAGTCCATACGTGTTGGTTTCTATGCGCGGCAATTTAGTTTTCAATCTACTTTCGAGACCTCGCAAATGTACGGTACTTGTGAGAGCGAAGATGTGAATTTGAAAATATTAACTATTTACTGTTAATTACATTTAAACATGTTAAAGAAACCTTATTAAAGACAGGTTAACGTGCAAACATAATTAATTTTTTAAAATAGATCGATGTAAATTAATATTTTGGGGTACATAAAGCGTCTTGAATGTTTCGCCAATGTTTCAGTTTTACAATTTTGAATGAGTGAAAAATGTGATAAGGACTCTCCTTTGATAATCGTGGTACAAGTCAATACCGGAATTACAAGAATTGCTTTTTGTATCTAGACTTGTAGATTTCAGCTTTTTCAGAGTTTTATTTATAACTAAATAACAATAGACAAAAAACAGTTTGAAAAACTACTCGAGTTGATTGAAATTAATTTCATCTAAACCACAAACAGACAAAATTGACTCAGGTCTATTCATTGCGTACTTGCTGCCTCTGTTTATTCACTATTGACAGACGAACGCACTCGAGCTGCCTACTGGGTGTTAGAGCGTATGCGCAGAATGCAACCCGACTGCATTCAGAACCAGGAACACAGTTATTGTGCGAGTAGCACAATTTAAATGTGGACAAAAATACCGAGCATTTGGCAACGACAGTGCCGAGGGACTAAACACGTAATATTACTTTTTAGGACTGAAAATAAGCAAATTGAATGCAAGGGTTTTAATATCATTGTAACTTTCGGAGCAGTTGTCCGAATAACGTTATAAAGGTTACACGTGATAACAAGTACGCAACGGTAGACTACATCAACATACCATATAAACGATGTGTGTTGATGAAGGACTCACATGAAGGTTTGATGACCTTATACTAAAATTGCAGCATTTTATGTATATCGTTAGTGAATGCACCATATCCCACTTTTTATATCGCTGTGTGATTACGTTTTATTTGTTCTTAACTTGCTCTTTGCTCGTGACTTCACTCGCATGGGCTAGTCGGTTGTTACATTTGTTAGTGACAGTGAGATCTATGGACATACTGATAGGAAAATAACTGTGAAACCGGAACCTAAATGTATTTATTAATATTTACGCGATGCATTGTCAAACGGACAGACAGTGTTTTAAATATATAGTAAACAATTTCGAAAATCATTGCGTTCCTTTTTTAATTTTGTTTATAGTAGTTTAAATTGTTTTTATTTTAGTACTTAAGTTATAAACTTTCACGCCTTTATTGTTTTATTATTTGCACATATAGACACAGATAATAAAAACAAATTCCGAACACCTGTGCAGTGCCAAAGAATGTGTACAATAGTTCATATCATAGACTTATTAACCGCACCAACTCCTAATCTCCACCGACCTAATCTCTCAACAGATAAGCAAACAATATTTGATATAACGTCCAGTTGAAACCCGTGTCGCAGCCGTTCAGTAATAAAGTCTTGTTTATACATTATTAATTTTTATATGTGTTACATATTTCCGTAATTAATTGAATAATTGCTGACAGTCGCCAGTTCGGTTACGGTGAAGTGTTACAGAAACAAATTGCGCCTCGTCTACTCATTGCTTCGAGCATCGTGCACAGAGCGCGTCCGCCGGTACGGAAGTGCTCAGTCGTGACGTTCGAGTTCAGAGTTCTGTTCCCGCGACTTCAAACGTCAATACAGCGCTCGCTCGATCTGTCGGCGAGTCGGAGTCGAGCGGTATTGCCGCCAGGCGGTTGTTTCGGTTATTGCGTACGAGCGCGAGGTTAAACATTTGAATTTGGAATACGGTTTATTCAACACAATGCCTCCATTAAACATATATTATCAACGTGCTCCTTTATATCACTCGTATGAGAATTTCAGAAGCGCGTGCTCGCAATCAGACCACGACATTATTTGTATTGCGTTCGCGCATTTACGGGAACATACTGCGGATAAAGAAGTTGTTGACACTGATGTGTTTGATGTTTTTCGATTGCATTTTAAATGTAATGAAGGCTTTAAATGTAGTATGTTCGGCATTCTCATAGCTGTCCGCGAACACCTGTCGGCGCATGTTTACAGCGAGTGGCAGACAGACGGAGTTGATTGTCTATGGGTTACAGTTCCCTCGCGTGGATGTCGCAGTCGTCTGCACGTTGCGTGCGGGTTCTTTAGATCGTATGAAAATATCGATCCCTTTACGGACACTCTCACGTCGCTCAGCAAGACACATCCGCATGATAAATTTCTCATCGTGGGCATGTTTCCACCGTTTAAAGGTGATTGGATTAATGAAGAGCACCGCCAGACAGGAACAGAAGATGAGGTTATAACGAGATTACGCAGCGCCACATCACGCGCTGGCTTAGAGCAGTTTAACAAGATCAAACATGAAGATGGTTATTTTCGTAATCTTGTGTTCAGTTCCGTTCCCGTCACCGTACTGTGCTGTCCGCGTCCGTTGAATCCGGAAAATCGTGACTGGCAACGGGCTCTACAATTCGATTTGGATATCGATCCGTTTAAATGTTGTAATGTCGCAAATGATGCAACAGCTGAATGTTGCAGGATTGTATCCAGCGGCCAGCGTGCCCCGCGTCGGGAAAGCGCGAGTGTAGGTGGAGAAGCCAATAAAATGACTGATGAGTTAATCGATGAAAGATTCGAGCGGATAATGAAAGAACTGGAAGCCGTGAGGGAGGAATGCAGCAGAGTGTCGAAGGAGAACGCGTCGCTCAACTCGGAATGTGAGGCTTTGCGCGGTCGGATCGCGCGTCTGGAGGCTGATTCGAAACTACACGCCGGCATCGACGAACGACTGAAGAAGCTGGAGCAGCGAGCGCTCGCGCACTCCGAGAGAGGTGAGATCAAACGTCGCTACCGACGTCTTCAACAGCTGTTCAAATATCTTTGTTCACTTTATTCAAAATAGATTTGTTAATTTATTTTAACCAACGAGCTGGCGTTGTTTAAATTAAAGTGACGATTGTAAACTATGTTGTCAAGTTTATCGCATAGAAACACGTGTCGACTCTATGTTTCCTGGTAGCAAAATAATAATCCGGTAATTGTTTCGTACGAGAACAGTTTATATATTTGCTACGAACACAATTAAATGCGCCGTATGAAAGCACTGTCCATCTTACTAATACTTAACCATCTTCACCGATGACGTCACACTAAACTGACACGTAATACGACGCGCACACACATAATATTGCATTTTCCATAAATATTCAAATATAGAATAACAGTGATTTAGAAAACCAGCCAAGTGCGAGTCGTATTCGCGCACGAAAGGTTTCGTTACCAAACAATGCTAAACTTATTTCGTAAGCAGGTGTAGTTTGACAATAAGGACGAACGGGGGACGACGACTTTAGAAGTACACATCTTATCTTATAATCATCACATTTTTGTTTAAATAAATGTAATAATAATTAAAATCCAAACTAAATTTAACAATACATATTATTATAATTATACAATTTATTTTAAACTGAACATAGTTTTCCGAACACAAGATACAAGAAGGAAGCCTTTCCTAATCAACACCATCATGCTGTTTACCTGCATGCGTGCCCGTACAGCTTTGTGGTGGCTGAATAAAGATGATACATTCCAGCTTCACAAGTATAATTTCCAGGAACATATGAAGGTGTGTTCCTCCTCGCTCGGTAGAACAAGGTCGCCATGCGAGGAGAAAAAACATCATTAAAAAAATCACATTAAAATCTCCGAAAACCGATGTAGGCATAATAATTCATATATATATATATATATACATATATATATATATATATATATGGGTGTGTGTGTGTGTGTATGTATATACTAATAATATATTAGTCACTTTATGAAAATAGTAATATTGCTATATAAAACTTTATTACGTATGCAATTAGATTTATTTTACTTGCCAGTATTTTGTATTTGAATACAATTTAATATTTACATATACACAATATTCATTGTATTAGCAGCAAAAATCAGTTTGTATTTCTCAGACATTGTGAAAACCAAAGTTATTACTGCGGTTGTATCCCAAAAACTATACAACATACGTTATACAAACCAAATTTGGTTGAAAGTTTATTTTAAGTTCTCAATTTTTATCAGAAGTTTACACAATGGACTAATTAAAATGAAAAGTTAGGGGAGACATACTTTTGAAGAGTTTAAAAGTGCCGTACCTCACCAGCTAATGACTTAAATAAAAAAAATTATTTTGTAACCTCTATATAATTTTTGAAGACATATCTAGCGATACTCCACATGCCTATGTGCACTGAATTTTTGTTTTCATCCCTCAGTTACATGTGTGGAGTGCTAGCCTTTTCCTAATTCTACTATTTCATTATTTAGCTGTTCATAGAAGGCACTTACCGTGCAAATTTCATCTATATAGTGCCAGTAATCTCTGAATAAAATGGCTGTGACATACAGACAGACAGATGGGCATGGGGAAATAATAAGGTTCCGTTTTTGCCATTTGGCTACGGAATCCTAAAAACCCATCAAATGTTGAGCATTGTGAATTGCAATGAGTTTATCATACATTTATATGTCTTACCTGTAAATGTTTACAGTGACTGGAAAAAGTTTCAACAACAGCCACCTGTGAACTGTGTGAACCTTTACGTATACATTTAAATTTTTATACCTTTTGTATAGTTTTTAATATTTATTGTATTTAAACATCCAACAAAATACAAACAAAAATCCATTACTGACAACAGCCGGGAACAACGGCAACAGTGCCTCAAGCGCTTGCTCGCTGCAAGCTGATAAACAACATGTAACTCGATAACTATTATTGTAGTCATGATTTCGTTCAGAGGCTACATGGTCTTGCAAATTATTATCTTATTCTTACTCTGTAAATATGTACACATCTACATGATTATGGTCTAAAAATTAAGGAGTCAGGGAGGGAAAAACAATTAACGGTTTAATTTTTTTTTCTGTCTGGAACCGAGTTTCATTTTTCCTATGTTCAAGATCTTCTGCTAGTCTGAATATTCTGACCCGCAAATTTCAAAGATGATGGAGGAATTTTCTGCACATTTTTAATATTATTTGTGGCTTTGAATTAGTAGAAAGACAGTTTTGCAAGGTGTAAACAAAGCGCTTTCATATAATATGATAGTTTGGCAGCGTCGCCACACTTTTAACGTCAACCCCCTCATTATAGACCTAATTTTCAATAAAAATTAAAACATTGCAAAATTCTTTCACTGGAAATACCTGCAGATAAGCAAGTTCTACAATAGTGTTCTAAATTGAAAGCCTATAGCAATAGTAGCTGCTGAAATACAGATCACAAAATCTTACCATAAGGGATCCGTTTTCATCCTGTCTGTACAGAACTCTAAAAAAACAAACAGATTAATGAAAGCGCACATAAAAAAGGGAGGTAGCTATAATTATTAAAATTCCACCAGCAAATGTTAAGCTAACCTTATAGGTTAGCGAGTATGTCGAAAGTCTAAATGTATCCTGTTTATATATTTTAACTTAAAATACAGTGTTTTCATTTAACACATTACATATTTTTCGACGATATAGGAAGTTTTTATATTTTTTGTGACTTTATTGGGATACGATGAACTAATAGTCATTGTGATACATTTCGTTTCATGTTTTAGAATAGTAAGATACTGTAATTAAATTTACTGTGACTGTGCATAACACTTCTAAGTCCGCTCAAAGATTCATTGCTTTTTGCACAATTAATGCTCGCTGCTGCTTGGAGCTTTCAATTGTCTTCGTATTTCCTTCTTCTTACAGCCACACCCATTGCAAACGTAATACTCACATAGCATGCAAATTCACAAGGAGACAGCATGGTCGTGATGTATTTTGTTTTGGCGTTGGTTACTTGGCGTTGGTTATGAAAGTTTTAATGAATTTGATTTTAATAAATTGTCATTTTTTTGCATTAACCCAATTCAAATGAATGTTAAAAAGAAAAAATGTATATTTTTAATCTGGAAAAATGTATATTTCTAATTATAGAAAAAATATTAGTGAGATACCAAATCAAATTCATGTCAGGCTAAGGCGCTTATTTTGTCGGCAGGTCTTTCCTTTAAATCTTTAATCACTCCAGTCTATATTACTCACGAATGTGTGAAAGAGATGAAATGTCTTTTTTGTATTTGACACGTAACAAATAATTCTAATAAACCAATCAGAGGATTCGAAATTTCACATTGGAGATTAAAATATAGTAAAATAGCCAATAGATATTAAAATATTTAATTTAGTTGCTTTCATTTGTTTTCAATGCTTATGGTAAACAATGCAATGATCGCACGTAAGAATCCTGTGGATTGTCGCCTTGTTTGGTTTTTTTATTTTCATGTTTCAAAATTTCATAATTATTATAGTGTATAATATATATTTACATCTCGGTACATTAATATTTCATCAGTGAAAAAAGTAATTCAACTATCGTGAAAATTACATAACAGTAGCTTTTAGAGCCATATCTAATTTATATTGATACAAAATTAATCCTTGTAATTATGTTACAAATTTGTATGTCGATTCATTTAGGTTTCGGTGAAGCATCTACCACAGGTTCAACCAGCATATTTGGCATGAACACAAGGTTTGGGAGTACTCAGAATACTGGTGAGCAATCCCTTAAATTTAAATACTTATTTATGCGAAAATTTTGTATGCTTTATGACTTTACTTGTCATTTTTTTCAGTATAGAAACCATGTGTAATTTCATCCTGTCCATTTGTATGCCCTCCCATCACAGTCTCACAGTTTACAATTTCAATTTTACGCACATCAGAAGAGCATCTCAACTGACATGTAGGAAAATATTGAACATACACATGTATGTTTAAAACATACCTTCCCGATACATGTAAAATATAGTTGGACAGGTCTTTTAAAATGAAAATAAAGTTCCTTTACCATTTTTGGGGTTCCGTACCTCTAAAGGAAAAATGGAAACCTCATGGGATCATTCACGTATCATCATGTGTCACAGATGTTTTTCTCGGGGACTGTTTAATGTAGAAACTTGAAATTTGGCATAGTAATAAAACATATTGATTCGCACATATTGCAATAGATAGCACCCAAAAATATATATTTGGAAATTTTAGAGAGACATTCCCTCCCTAGAGGGGGCAAAATAACATTAAAAAAACATTTTTTTAATTCCATATCTAGTGGGGAGTATCATTTGAAAGACTAATGAGGGTCTTAAAAATATTTTTTCATTAGTTTAGGTAGTATATCTACAGACATATAATGACTACTTACTATAATGACTACTACTATAATGACAACTTTCTGATCCACTCAATTTAAATTATAAAAAAACACTGTGTTTAGAAGCCTACGTCAAGGTTGTTAAGAAACTATAGTAATGATTCTAGATGTCGATCATTTTTTAAATACGCATCATGTTTTTATGCTTGTCAAAGATACTGGGGGCAATATATTTAAGTTGTGAAAAATTAATATTTGTAAATGGTTTAATAGCAATATTGTGTTCCCTTAATTATTTATAAGAACCTAAATGTGTACAAAACCCTTTATATTGCCAATTCTACACATACTTGACAATTTATTTCTTTTTCTAAATCCCATTTGTGAAATAATGAACCTTCAATTGTTGAGCAGTATAATTTTCAATTAATCATTTCAAAGAGATGAAAAATTTAACTAGCATTTCATTAGAAGTTTTGTTTAAAGAATTTAATTTGAATAACCAGTTCCAGTAGATGCAGAAAAGTCAGTGCACCCTACTCTACATGTGTTACTACAACATATGTTTGCGTTTGCGTTTCTTACACCTCTGTGAAAACAAATTTTCTTCGTTAAGCAAGTGTTTATTTTCAACTTCTTTCAAAGGAACCTAGAATTTTCCTCTTGTTGAAAAAAATTTTCTTGTGCAATGTTATATTAATATACAAAGTGTTTACGTTGTTGCAGTTGACAGCAATAATGCAATCTTGTATTTGTACAGAATTTAAATATTTTAATTTTGGTGACATTTATCATATTTTGATGACTATCCAAGTGTAAAAATAATCCATTGTTTTCAAAAATGTTTTTCTATGACATATAATGAATTTTGAGGCTGCTGTGTGTAAAGAAGTTATGTAAAAATGTGGCTAATTGAAATTTATATTTTTAAGGTATATTTGACAATAGCACTACCCAGCCAACTCTGGCATTTGGAGCTGTGTCCTCGGGAACCAAGACATTTGGATTTGGTAACACCGCTACTCAGGCACCGGTACGTATATCCTTGTGTATTTATTGACTAGATGCGCCTGCAATCTATAAAAGTATTATTAAGTTAATTATGAGGTTAATACGTGTCAGCTATCTGTTATACTAATTATACAAGTAAACTGTTATTTAAGTAAGTATGCTTGTCTTCAAATGTCAAATTACAACATCTTCTTTTCATTTGTTGCTTTTGATGAAATATAGACAATGTGTTACCAAATTTAACAGAATCCGCCAGTAAAAACTACACCGAAATCACTTTAGTTGTTCTTGCACAATGCGCAAACAAATAAACAAACTCAGTGAAAAAATTCTAATCCTATAGGTTTTACTATATGTATAGAAAAAAAAGTACACAGCAACCAAATATATGCAACCAAACACTAAACTTACCAAAGTAATTAAATTAGAAATATTAACAACAGATTTAACTTTTCAGTAAATTGAACAAACAAAGTAAACTTACATCAAATACGTACAACATCAAACAATATTATGTCCAGAAGAATACCAATGACATCTTTCCTCATGCATCTGCCGATATTCGGGTAATTCAGCACCACTTCTCACTTTCAACTCGTGCCATGCCCATTTTGCCAATGTGTATCTTGGTGTAAAATTTACTGTGCACTTTAAAATATAAATAAAGCTACATATTGATGTACAAAAATATATTAATATATTACTTTATATAACTACAGTCGAACTTGGATAAGCGAAAACTGGATAAGTAGGAAAACTCTACAAGCGACAACAATAGTCAGGTCCCGTCATTTTTATACCTAAATACCTCTATGCGTGACTATGTAAGAACCTCTTTCAGAGAGATTCATTTTTCACATCTAGACATCTGTAAGTGACAGTTTCTTACTCTAGACTTTGTAAGCGAGACTATTTACATTAACATTTTAATGGAAATCTCAAAACTCACAAGTCGAATTAAAGCCAAACCATGTCCTTGTTTGTAGACAAAGAAAGCCAAAACGTCATTGTTTTCAATGGAATCACAAGACATCTGCAGCGCACTTGTACCCTTGTTCTTACCTGCTCAACCTCAACATTTGGTTCCAGTTGATAACAATTGTTAGAGAAAGTACAGGTTTGATGTTGTTCTCTGAAAATGTTGAAACGAAAAATTGGAGTGATTTCGTTGAGTGATCAATTTTAGATTGTAAACGAATTCGAGGGTGGGCAGTCGCGAAACGCAATTATTTGTGAGTTTAACTAGTCGAAATCTACCTTTTATAAAAAAATAAACATTTTATAAAATTGAAATGTGCAGAAGGACATAGAAATATTAAGAGAAGAATTGGGTCAGTAGTTATTGTATGTAACACGTGCATAAAAAATACACAAACAGAAAAACAGACAAACAATTCGAAAAATTATTTTAATGCCTTTTATCACTTATTCTCCATTGCCACCATTTTCTTCCTAAATTTTTTCAGTGTATGGACATGCAAAGTTCATAACACAGATCTGTATATAAAACTTTATTGTACGTATTGTGATCTTACAGTGGAAATATACTTTGAAATAATAATGTAAATGTTTAACCTCTGTGGCCTTTTAAAATTGCCTGTTTATTTTCAACTCTTTCTATCAATGAACATTGCAGCGATGGATGGAAAATATCAAAATACCGCCTTTCAATAAAATTTTTCAAAAGTTTTAGTTAACCCTTTATTGCCTCTAAATTTTTAAAATTAAAAAAAGATTTAACATTTTATAGTCCTTTGTATTGATGCAATGTCATGTTAATCCTAGTTCCATGTTAATCACAGTTCACTCAAATCCCATCATTGTTGGCTTATTGGTGGAACGGGTGGCATTTTCTGTTTTAATTTATCGTAGTGAAAACCAACTTCTACAGCAAGCAGCCTTTGAAGGTTGTTGTATATAAATTCGTATTACACGAGGGAAACAGGTACAGGGAGGTTCTATGTAAAAGGGTCAACTGTTTTTTTTTCTTGACTTACTTGTATGCAGTAACTGGTTTCTCGCTATAGATATATTATGATTGAAATGTAAAATATTTATTTCGGAACTAGGTTTAAATTTTTTGCAATGTATATTGTGCGTCACTCATTCAAATACTATGTTGAGTGGTTTTGCATAACTTTTATGTAAGTAAACTATGAAATATATTAAAAAATCGCACAATAAATAGTGCGTACTTAGGTATCTGTTCAAATATCCTGGCAAAATATAATCCCAATATCTTAAATTTGTGTAGGTCACGTGCCATACGCCGTACCCTAAACCTGCGTACTATACAGAGCTTCAAAGTTTAGCAATCGGCATTGATTCAAAATATGAATAAGAAATAAATTGTAATGTCAAAAACTTATCTAAATTATGAGAAATTAATATTTTATATCTTGAACGTCTCACTCCTTTACTTCCTGCAGATGTAAAGTCAGATTTATTTGAAAAGCGTTCAGTCATCATGACTACGTCTGCTTATTTAATTATCCTTTTATATAACCTGTCAGTCTTACGTAAAGTGTTTGTATAACAAACAAATAAAATATTTGCACTCCAATGGACTAAATTTAATTTTAAAAATAAATTGCTAAATTCCAGAAAACTGCAATAGAATTAACATTTGTTTACAACAAGCATTACGTCACGGCCAATAGGATTGCTATGTTATTCAAGTGCTGTCTTTTTTTAGCAGGATTCTGATGGCGGGGTCGCTGTAGGTATAGTTATCAGAAACTATTAATTATTATAGAAGTCTTGTTACGTTCCTACTAAATCAAGTTTGAGCTAGATTATCCATATAGCATGTTTCCAAACAATTGTTATTTTCCTCAAAAATTTTCTTTATAACAAAAACCAATGGCACATTCGGTTGTTTCAGTCAGTGACTGTCAATTTTTGTCAACAATAATCCTGTTTGTGTGGTAAAATTGCCTGCAGGTATTTGCAAGGAAGGAGGTTTAACCATTAGTTAATTCGCTGGATAAACTGATGATCATCCCCTTACAGGAAGAAAGTTTTTCTAAATCTCTTTCTGTAGATAAGGAAATAAAAATCCACTGAAAATCACTTTCAAACAAAAATGAAAGGAAAATTTGACTGAATTTCTCCACCCCTTATTGTTGCAGGAAAGTAAAAAACCGCAATGAAACAATTAAGAGCTTGCAAAGAAAAAAATTAATCTAACCTGCATTCGATTGTATTCTTATGTATTCTATTGTATTTTTGTTATATTTTATAGGTAAAGTTATAATATCAAACACACTGCAGCCCAAGTAATTCGTCAATGTCCAAGAACATATATCACATGTAAATGAGAATTTTCTTTTCTGGACACCGATGTGTTGTTTACACATCTTATATCTCAATCTTGAATTGGACACCAACTATTTATTTCATGTGCCGTTGCCATCTTATCATTTCTACAGGATATTTTTTTCTTCTATCCCTTCTAAGATTTTTGATAGAATAAAGATCATCGACGATGTCATAGTTAAATGTTACGCGAAAGATTTTTGAATCATATTTTGAAAATAGGCTATTAAATAAAAATATCAGGTACGATCAAAGATTGAGCACAATATACTGACACATAATATCAATTATTTCTCTCTATATAGGAATATGAAAACAAATCATTGGAAGAGCTGCGGATGGAGGATTATGTGGCAAACCTCCGGGGCCCACAGGTAGGTGCAACACTGGGCCTGTTTGGAACATCTAGTGGGACACCAGCCTATGGGGCACCGACAATTGGCGCCTTCGACCAGGCGAAGACAGGTGGCATATTTGGACAAAGTACTGGTGAGTTTGATGACTTGTATAAAATGTTTATGGTGATGCTGCTTATTCTACATTATCTATCATTAACCAAATTATCTTTATAGTCCTTTAAATTTTATGCGACAACTAAATTGTATCTATGTATAGTGAGAGTAACATGCCATCGCTTTCTCACTCAAGTTAGATTACTCATGGATGAGTGAACGAGATGAAATGTCTTTTTTGTATTTGACATTTAAAAAGTAACTCTAATAAACCAATCAGGGGTTTCATATTCTAACATAGATGAATTTATGTCATGTTATTGTTATCAATTAACGGAACGTGCTTGACTTTGTTTCAAATGTCAATGGATAATAAAATATTTAACTTAGTTACTTTCATTCCTGGTAAATGATTATTGTAAACGATGCGTTGATCCACATGTAAGAAATGTTCGGATCGCTAAAATGTTTGATTTTTTTATTTTCATGTTCCAGAATTTTTTAATTATGTATAGCTTATAACAAATTAGTATATTGTGTAATATAGCATATAATGTATATTTACATATTGGTAAATTTTTATTATTGTGTGAAATCTTATAACTAAATATTTATTCAATCATGTAGCAGTCTCAAAGTAGCTCACAGCTATATTTCCATTAGCTGCTAAACAAAATTGCAATATGTAAATTATGCAAAAAACCTCTTTGTTATGAAACGGGTATTTCAAATTAAAAAAAAGCATTTAAAGTTGATAAATGTCACCTAATAGTTGACAAATAATTGTAATTCTTTTTAATAACGTGATGTATCCGAATATATAATTATAGAAAATTTCACAGCCGTGAAATTTCATTAACATTTCACCAGGGAAAAGAAAAGGAATTTAACCATCTTGAAAATTAAATAAATGTAGATTAAAAATTTGTACATCGATCCATTCAGATTTCTGTCTACCAACTACCACTAATTCCACCAGCATATTCGGCACGAACACAGGCTTTGGGAATACTCAGAATTCTAAAATTTTGAATGCTTTATTACTGTGTGTAATTTGATCCTGTCTGTCTGTACCCTTATATCACAGTCTCACAATTATATTTACAAGATTACGTGCAACAGAAGAGCATATCAATTGAGGTGTAGGAAAATATTGAAAAACTATATATATTTTTAATGTACTTCCTATAACAGGACAGGTCTTTTAAAATAAAATAAAGTTCGCTTTACCGTTTTTAGGGTTCCTTACTTCTAAAGGGAAGAAGGAATCCTTAAAATATCACTCACATGTCCGTCCGTCGGTCACAGCTGTTTTTCTCAGAAAATGTTTAATGTTATCTCGTTAAAACATTAAATCGTTGAAACATGTTAACCTGCATATATCACAATAGCAGGCAATCGAAATATATTTGGAAATTTCAGGGTGAGGCGAGGGGGCAAAATAATACATTAAAAAACATTTTTTTAATTCCATCAATAGTGAGGAGTATCGTTTGAAAGACTAATAAGGGTTTTGAAAATATTTTTTCATTATTTTAATTAGTATACCTACAGAGATATACTCAAAAATATGAAAAAATATGTCACCCCCTCCCTTATCTCCTGAAAAACTCAACTTAAATTATGAAAAAAAAGGTTTTTAGAAGCCTACACAAAGGTAAAAAACCATAGCGATAATTCTAGATGTCGATCATTTTTAAAATATGCATCATATTCTTATGCCTTTCAAAGATACAGGAGGCAATGTATTTAAGTTGTGAAAAATTATTATTTATAAATAGTTTAATGGTAATATTATGTTTTCTTAATTATTTATGAAAGCTTTAATGTGTACAAAACCCCTCGTAGTGCAAATACTGGACAGTTTTTTTAAATTTTTTAATTCTGTTTGTGAAATATTAACATTCAATTGTTGAGCGATGCAATTTCCAATCTATTATTTGAAAAAGATGAAAAATTTTACTGGCATCTCATTCGAAGTTTCACTTAAAAAGTTTAGTTTTGCACAACCGGCTCCAGTAGATGTAGAGAAGCTAGTGCACCCTACTCTACACGTGTTATTACGACACACATTTGTGTGGTTTCTTGCACCTCTGTAAAAAAAATTTTCTTCGTTTAAGTCTTTATTTTGTACTTCTTTCAAAGGAACCTGGAATTTTCCTCTTGAATAACATTTTCGTGTGTAATGTTATATTAATATACAAAGTGTTTACGTTGTTGCAACTCACTGTAATAATGCGACCTTGTGTTTGTGTAGAATTTAAGTATATTAATTTTGATGACATTTATCATAATTTGGTGACTTAAATTTATCCAAGTGTAAAAATAATCCATTGTTTTCAAAAATGTTTTTCCATGAAAACACTCTTAATATAGATTATTTTTAATATAGTTTCTTACATATAATTAATTTTTGGCAAAGATCTGCAACTGGAGTTTGGAGACTGTTGTGTGTAAAGGTGTGTAAAAATGTGGCTAATTGAAATTTATGTTTTTAAGATATATTTGGCAATACCCCTACCCAGCCAATGCAGGCATTTGGAGCTATGCCCTCAGGAACCAACACATTTGGATTTGGCAACACCGCTACTCAGGCACCGGTACGTATATCCTTGTGTATTTATTTACTAGATGCACCTGCAATCTTAACAAATGTCATGAGGTTATTATACGTAAACCATCTATTATAGAAATTGTAAAAATAAACTGTTTTTTTTAAATAACTTTGATTTTGTCTTCAAATGCCAAATTATCACATCTGCTTTTTATTTGGTAGATTTTGATGAAATATAGTCCATGTGTTACTCCAGATTTAAGAGAATCCACCACTAAAAACTTCACAGAAATCACTTTAGCTGTTCTTGCACTATGCGCGAACAAATAAACAAACTCTGAGAAATAATTCTAATTCCATAGTTTTATTGTATGTATAGAAAATAAAGTACATAGCAACCAAATATATGCAACATAACACTCAACTTACCAAAGTAATCAAATTAGAAATATTAATAACAGATTTAAATTTTAAATAAATTGAACAAACAAAGTAAGCTTACATAAAATATTTACAACATTAAAAAAGGTATCTACAGAAGAACACCGACGACATCTTTCCTCATGCATCTGCCGATATTTGGGTTGCTAACTTAAACAAATCTGCCCCCTGACCCCCTCCGTACCACTCCTCACTTCAACTCTAGCCATGCCCACTTTGCCAATGTGTGTCTTGATGCACAACTTTATTTTGCACTTTAACATATAAATAAAGACATCAATTGATTTATAAATAAACACTAATATACTATTATATATAACTTGTGTTTGTGTAATTGATACGCGTCGAGTAGCAAGGCACTTCTGTATTGTTGTTGACCTAAAACAATGTAAAAAGTTATTTGAAAATATTACTTTTGCATTTCATCTAATTGAGTGAACCAATTACGACATGTAAATTAAACGTTGCTTCAAATTGACCTCTGTCTTTCTAAAAAGTTCAAATGAATTGGGTCAGTATGTGTTGTGTGATGCGTGCAGTAAAGATACACAAACAGAAAAAGAGACAAAAAGTTCCCAAATGATTATTATGCCTTCTATCACTTATTCTTCATAGCCACCATTTTTTTGGAAACAACATGAATGCGACAGATCTGTACATATAATTTAATTGTACGTACTGTGATCTTACAGTGGAAATACACTTTGAAATAATAACGTAAATGTTTAACCTCCGTGGTCTTTTAAAATTTCCTGTTTCTTTTCAACTCTCTCATTGAACATTACAGCGATGGAAGGAAAATTTCAAAATACAGTCTTTCAATTAAATTTAAAAAATTTAAAACGGTGACATATCTTGCCTCCAAATATTTATAACAAAAGATTTTCTTTGTATTGATGCAACACTTGCGTAATGTTAATCACAGTTCACTCAAGTCCCATCATTATGGTTGGAACAGGTGGCATTTTGTGTTTAATTTATCGTAGTGAGGACCGATTTCCATAGCAAGCAGCCTATGAAGATTATTGTATGCAAAATCATGAGGGGAACAGATGGGAACTTGTGCAAATAAATGAATGAAGGTTCGAAGGTTCTATCTGAAAGGGTCAACTGTTTTTTTCCTGATTTACTTATGTGCAGTAATGTTTGACTTAGTTAATATTTTCTCTTGAATATGTAATCTACAGAGTGCAGGGCTGTTTGGTGTGAAGCCATCTATGAGTACCTTCGGCCTGCCACAGATGACAAGCAGTGGAAGTGGATTTGGGACATCGAGCTCCAATACAACTCCTGTTCGACAATTGACAGGATTTTTCGGTGTTAAGATGGGCGCCACAAGTGCAACGCCTGTCTTTGGGACAACCACGCATGGTGAGTTCACAGTCTTTAAGTTTCGAATTGATGCATTCATTTTCAGTCTTCAGATCATCAATGTACCTTTGTCGTACTGATGAAAAGTGCCCGTGGCATTTTGGAAGTGAAAATCAATAAATATTTTAATCCTTAAATTCCCAAAACACAAAGATCAGCTTCATTCAGCATTGCTTACATACTGAAACAATAAGCGGATAATGCTAGCACCAATCATTTATCTTTTATTTTATGGCAATCAGCAATCGCTCCACAAACTGGGAATCCATTTTCCTGCAAAATGAGCTATCATATTGGCTATAATTCAAAAATAATAATTTGTCATAGCACTCTGTATTGTATCTTGGACAAATTTTATTACTTTTGGGAACTTTTTATTAAAGTTGAAAAATAAGCTCAATAAATTATTGTCTACTACAAGTGACATTGTCCATTGAGGTACATTAAAGACATGATAGTTTTATTATGTAAATTTTATAATTTATATTTACACAAATTTTTCACAAAATTCCAAAAAGTTTAAAAAACAATATTTTTATATAATTATTGTGGAAGCCTTTGAATATTGTGGAAGCTTTTGATCACAAATTTCTTTGTGTTTTTAAAAGTACAAATATATAAATGGGAGCAGGATCCACAATTTGAAGAGATTTTGACAACTACAGAACTCTAATTGTTTTTTGACATGCATATAGTTTTTTTGCCATTTATTACACAACATTTACATAAGTTATGATGAGATGGCAGAAAATCAGTCACATGAGTGATGGTTTATAGAATAATTTTCTATTTTTACTGTTTGATTTACAGAATTATAAGATCGTAACAAATTATTGTTATTGTATTTACATTTGTTTATTAAATTTTGGTTTGTTGTTACTAATCAGCATTCGGCACTGGCTCGGGTGGCTTCAACCCATCGGTGAGTAGTTCCAGTAACCTGTATGGAGAGAACACATTTGGAGCTAAATCAGTAACAGCTACACCCAGTTTTGGCTTTGGAAACACCCAGCAACAGACTGGTGGATTAGGTATGTATCGTCATCTTTAAGTGCGTGGAGTGTATTTGAAAGGAATGTGTAATACAAACATCGTTGAGTGTGACAAAGAATCACGCTGTATTCAAGTGTCGAAAATAAGTGCAATACAAAAGCAATATTTTTGTGTTTAACCGTTTCACTACCAAGCGATTATACTGATGACAAAACCCCCACACCATCAATCAGAGATTGAATTTTGTAGAAACCACCAATAACTTGAATCAATCAAAAACTTATCTTGAAATATTTCGATCAAATGCGTAAATTTAGTCTATCATTAATTAATTGTCAAAACTATGTTGCGTTTGTGGTCCGCAGCTATATTGTACTGTTACAAAAACAAACTTTTCACACTATAATAAATATGTATTTTGCCATCTTGCTCGCACTCTGACACTATTTTAGTATATACTACCACATACCTACATACAAATGATTAATTCAAATATGACAATTTACAGAATAATACGTCTAATCACATATAAAATAAAGGTATGTGTCGAAATATCATGATTTACTGAGTTTTTCTACAAAGACGTTTATTTGATGTTTACACTAGAGTTGAATCAAATATAGAGTTGAATCAATAATTTATTATGCTTATTGTTGAATGTAATTTTATACCGACAAAAATTGATGTATTGCTCTTTTTAGAGTCCCGTCGCAAGCTTGGAACCTGATTTTTTCACCATTACTGGCCATTCGTGTTCTATAGATGTGTCACAACATTGTGTATTTAGTCAACTCCAAGACAGGAATCAAATGGTGCTTTAGTGAATATTTTTGATGGTCTTTACGTTCTTTAAAATCCTGCCCCTCTTTATCTTCAATACGATGAAATATTTTGAAAATATTTCATGTAATAAAATACCTTAACCTAATAATAATGTACCTTAACAATCACTTCAACTTCTTTATCAGATAAGTTTTAAAATAAAATGTTAAATTAATATTTTTTAAAATAATTAGGATTTAAAATGTTATTAACTAACGAGTGCTCTTATGGCCATATATTTACAGTTCTGTGCAAACTTAAACTTAATGAAGCTATGCGATTATAAATTCATAAAATATTTTTCAACAGCCGAGTACTTTACTAAAATGGTGTACGTATAGAGCCACTGTGACAGGTTTTAGAAAATAAGTTTGTAATAAACCTAAACATAAAAGCGAAGATAAAAAGTTATTATAAAATTTCACGTTTATGAAATGACAGGATACAAACAGTTTTAAAGTTTTGTGAAACTTTAAAATTGTGAATCTCAGTACTTATTCACACAAATCTTAAGATCTTAGTACATTTATATGTAGCGTAAATATTTAATGTGTTCAATACAATTGTAACTTTATTCATAACTGTCTGAATTTCGGCTGTGTCCTTGAGGCTGTGTTGATACTAATATTAGTAAGTGATATACGTATATTTATATACTTTGTATCTGATGAACACTCAGATTGCATCTCCCACTGGCTTTTCCGTTTTGAGTGATATTGAATAAGAAATGCTCGGTAATAATTAGGTACATCCTAGTGTTCTTTATTTTTGTAATTGAAAGCGATGAATGTGTTTAACGTCGCTGTATGTATTTAACCATTCTGTGAACATGTTACAGAATGGTGAGTTACGCAAGGATAGAAGAATGATAGAAAGTATTGTACCTATTCAAAACTGTTGTAACTTTTTGTGACAATTATTTCTTCTTCTTTAAAGAACTCCTAAATCTCATTTCTTACTTTTCATATTTTAGTTCATTAAATGTTTTACTAATTGTAAAACATTTAATGATTAATATAATTTTATATGTGACTAGGATACTGTTTACATTGTATTACACAAGTATCCGGTTTACGTTCTATCGGTATTTTCACAGGCCCATCAGTGTAGAAAGCCATCCTTGCAAATAATATAAAAACAGACAAGCAGTACTTTTGTATTTCAAAACATTCACGAATTTTATGGCATATACAACGAGATTGTTCAAAGGTTATGGTCGAGTGGAACTTTCTAAATCTAAATTGATGGGTGATGTATAATTTTGATGAGACGGGTGATGTATAATTTTTATTAAAAATGAGTATAATTTTTAAAATGTGTTAAATTAAATGACAAAAATATATGACAAAATAAATTCAATCCTGACGGTAATCTCTGAACTAGATGCTGTCATGCAATTTGATGCCACGATGAGAATAGAAAGTAAAGAAAATAGTGCACTTTAAGGTCAATATAAAATTGAAGGAAGCGTTTGACAGGTGGAAGTGTGAAGGTACTTCTCTGAATAATAACTTCAATTTTAAATCTTCCACAGGTAGATTCATATCAATTGGAACTCAAACAGATGTGAAATGCTCCACAGCAATGGATAATACTCCAAAGCTGATCGGGGTTAGTACTGCCCCTGGAATATGGTTGCTTGGCATATCGAGCATAAATGACGAAATAGTGTCTGCATGGGTTACGTCTCTATCCCAGCAAGGATTTGGTTTCAGTCAATCCAATGAGAGAAATGCTAAAACCGAGCTATTCAGCCAGTCGAGTGATCAGAATGTATTAGATACCAAATCCAGTGGTGAGTATCTGTTTTTCTTGTATTTGGTTTTAGAAAAAATCTCCTGCAATACTGTATGACATAATAAATAAAAAAAAGTTTGAATTTGGATACATATGAGACTCCCAACAGTTCGACGAGTACAATTTCACAATTAATTTTTGGTTCCTTTAAAATATCTTTCTACAACTACAGGAATTTAAATTAGTCCGCTCTATAAATAAGCTATAAACATAATAAACGTTATACTTACGCTGAAGGTACTTTCTCAAAATGTAAGCGTGTATGTCATGGTAACATTTTATTGTCTTTTTTATTGTTCTGCTTATAAAGTGATAAACATTAGTGTTTTATGAACTCATTGATACGGGGTTGATAAAACACATAATGATTGGAGCACCAGCATTCTGCATCACATCTTGCGCTCACTGTGCGAAGGCAATACAAATTGTTATTAAAATTACAAGATTACCAATATATATGTATCTACTTGATTATGGGCTAGAAGTTAAAGAATCAAAGATGGAAAAAAAATTAAGTTTCACAATTTATGTAGGCTCTGTATATGTAGAAAAAGTGGTACAATGAAATATATAAATACGGTACAATGAAATAACAGGAAGATAAAATAATAGTTGACGAAGACTGATAACAATCATTACATCAAAATATTTTTATTCAGAAAATTTTAAGAGCTACAAAATCGGTTAGAACGTATATCGTTGAATTGTTGATTTGTGAGAAAATTGCAAAGAACTGGAACTTCAATTTTTGATAGATAGCTTATTCTACATACTCGAAGCATTGCTGAAAGGATAAAAGAAATAAACAAAATTTTATTTGTAGAAATTCTCAAAAGCTAAGATTTTATTTTTTTGCATTTTCACTGAAATCATAAGTTTTTGAAAATTTAGAAAAGAAATAAAAGAAAATATTTAAAATTCTCAATATTTCTTAATCCTGTATCTCCAAAACAGTACGTAACTGCAACATCCAAAGTGTGCGTAACTGTAGGATCAAACTTATCTAAAGTATGAGAGACAAAAGACAATTTACGTCAATTTCTTAGTTAATTTTACATTTTATAGTCACTTGTTTGGTAAATATTGTTTCAACAATGTTGTCTCAAGTTTTAATGTATTTTTGCACCAGGTGGGTATACAAGTACACCAGGAAACTGTTCTGAAGATAACACTCTGACAACTGCTTCATACGATACCACTAAGACAGTCATTAGCGAACAAATAAAACCTATAAATTCCGAAAGCAACAAATCAATAAACACAATGCCCCGAGTTCCAGTGATGACCTTAAATGAACAAAGGGTAAATCAAACTTCTACAGCTGCTTCGAATTTTGTGTTCCCTTCTAATTTGAAAGTTCACCCCACATTTGATTCACCTTCCGATGACACTACTTCTGGAATTGAAGCTCCTCCCATAACTACCACAATCATGAGAAAGTTATCTGAACCATCTGATACTGAAGATATACTGTCCACTTCCCTTGACCGGCGTTCAAATTCTGAAGAATCATTTGAATCTTGTCAGGAAGATCTTGAAATTTGAAGATAGAAAGATACAAAGAGCTTTGAGGATAAAAATTATGAATCTCCCATTGTAGATGGCTCAAGTTCAAATGGTAAAATTGAAAAGAAGTTTGGAGTTAATGTATTAGTACTGTAGACAATATGCACAATAAAGGTTTACAGAAAGCAAAAGAAACAATTACAGTTCAGGAAGATAAAACGAACTAGGGAAAAAGTGCCCTACTTTCATACCTAGTACAGAAAACAATGACAATATAATAAAGTTTCATACCAATTTTGTAAAATCATCCGAAAATAATAATAATGATAATACATACAATGAAACAGCAATAACAGGACGTAATATGTGAAATATATAATTATAAGAACTGTGAGATAAGAGCACTGCAGACCAAATCACAAAACAAAGGTCAGTTTTATGAATATAAATTCTGATATTCTTGGTTAGCTTGGAAATCGTTCAACTTAAGAAAGCAATCAAAATTCATATGGTCGAAGTCGTCTCAAAAATAATTTAAGATGAATTAATGAATTATTTAATTTCTATGTGCTGCGTAACCGAAAGTGCAAGTAAACTCATTTTCGAGTTTCTCACAGGGTGGGAGTAAAACTTAGTTGTAAAATAATCATAAGTTATTGTCGCAATAGCTGGCTGTAGATTTGCCTTCAAAGTTTCAAATAGCTTATTCTTCCCCTGGTGCAATAATAATCTGGAGATTCCAGTTGACGTTAGCCTATGAACTTGTTCTATTTAAAGAATTTGTAACTGTACTGCAACCTAACAAGTTTTCAGTTATATGCTACAAGAGCTTGAACAGTCTCACTGGCCTCTTTGTGTTTGGGACTAATTGTATTTTATATATAATTGTACCTCAAGACACAAATAATTTTGAAATTTCTCCAAAAAGACTATAAAACTGAAGAAGATCGGTAAAATGCACAGGTCATATAAGTAGACAGTGAACCACTGTGTACACAGTGAACCATCGTATTAATTACCTGTCTTCATCACTCATTTAAAGCGAATTTTTGAAAGAAATATTGTTCAAAAAAATTAACATATTGTAAATGGTTTAATAGTTGTTTATTTATTGCATTTAACAGAAATAATACTCTGTACAAAAAACACTTGTTACATATGTATTCCTAGAAACCTATAATAATTTTGTCTTGTTGCATTTATCAGCAACAGTTACAGAAAATCAGTTCAAAACCCAACAGGTATTTATTCTTAGAAATCTAATTAGGAACTTTGATTATATTACAGCTTGGCTCTTTTAAATCTACCTTACAATTTTAAACAGTTTTAACCAGTTTTAGAATCAAAATTTAAAGGAACTGAACTTCTAGAAATAATTAACATAGTATTAGAACATAATATTATAAATTAAATGAAAAACAAAAGGCTGTAAAATAAGTAAGAAAATCAAAAAGGAAAGTAAAAAGGTAACAAATTTACTGGCAATTTGTATGTTGCTTGGCAACGTCTACTGCCATCAATTTTGGGATCAGGAAGTATACATTTTATACCCGTGTCATATCAAATTCCATCAGTTCAGCAAATACATGAAAAACTTTACTCTTTAGTTATATTCCCGTTCACGTGACTCTTCTAAAATCTTCCAATGTAATAATAAATCTTCTTGTTATCTGTTTTTATCAAAATAATAACATTTTCACCCACTTTAGGGTTTCTGGACAGAGGTTTTGAAATAATTTCATCATCCAGTATCATATTTTCATCGTCCACTAGCATAAGAAGACGATCCACTAGCATAAAAAGTTTCTTCATCACTGCTGGTGTAATCATTACATGTTTTTTCTACTTTCACTAATCTTTGGGTTTTTAATTCCATCGAAAAGATCATTTTTCTTAACTTTCTCACCTCTTTCTTCTTTTTTTCCGCTATCTTGTCCTTCTCTAGGGTGTCTGTTGCTATCATACTTTTGCCCAAGGGCCTACATCTTTTATTTTTTCGAGAACCTGCTTTCAGAGGGGGGCTCGTAGCATTTCCGGTGTTATGAAACTTATGTCTTGTTTTGAAGTGGAAGTCTGTTCCTTAGTTATTTCCTATTTTGGTGAATCAGTGTTCTTGGTGAATGAAACTTATCGTTGTGGTCATGAAGTGTTCATAGCATGATTTGATGACTCTTCTTGAATGATGTCGTCGATCTCTGGTTGTCGAACTGTTTCTAAAAGTGGAAAGTGAAGATGGCGCTACCAGTTCTTCCTCATCTATTTCATATTTGTTTTCCTTTTTCGGTTCTGGCCTATTTGTAACAACACTTGGTAGAAAATCTTCTTCTGTGAAAACCGATTCATTGTATTGAAAAATACCATATTTTTTTAAAGCGTCGGTGATATTTATTGGTGTCATTGCCTTTAAATACGCCTGACCAACACATTCAGCTATTTGGTAGATAGTAAAGCTTGTCCAGGATTTTGGAACAACCACGAACCAAAAGCAGAATTATAAAATATTTTGAGGGGTCCATTTAGCCCAACATCTAAAGCTGAAGTTTTACAGTTGTATGGGGAGGTACAGTAAATACAGTTACACCAGAAGGTTTTGCAATATTTAGAACCTCTAATGAGACGTAGCTTTCTTGATTATGATATATAATAAGAAGTATAGGATTTTCTTTGGATACACAGGTGTGCTTTATGAAATTCTTCATCACATCGACGAATAATTCCGTGTTCATCCATCCTGTACGAATAGCTAAGCCAAGTGTTCCGGAAGGAGCACCATATAGCATGTGAAATTTGAAGTTTATTCTCAGAAAAATCAATGCGGGAGGCAAGGCATGTCCGGTAGCAAAAACAATAGAACACGTAGTAACTAAAACGCCTCATTCACCACTTGTAATTTTGCAGACATTGCTTCTTTTTGACACTAGGGCTTTTTGAGGTTGTTGGACAGTCGTAACCGAGGTTTCTTCAAGGTTGTACAGATGAGTACCATCACCAAACCCTGGATAGCATCAAAAGACTTCTTTAAAATTATTATAGAATGTTTGTACATTCTTCTCTTGAATGATGTAGCACGCGCCAAGCGTATAGGGTTTTCTTAAGCTTAATTCACTGTGCCTTTTTTTAAATGACCTCAACCTATCATCTCCTGCTATTTTGTTTGACAACTAAGAAAAGGAACTGTTAGGAATTGCTGCTTGATAACCTGATCGCCTCATCTCTTGATCTGTAAGTTCGTACAATGTGAGCACACATCCTTTAATTTAAGCTTTTAATATTATTTCTTGTTAATGTAAAAAAATGACACGTACTTCGTAATTAGGAATAAATTGAGCATTACCTTGGGTTTTGTGTTTTTTTTACATATCTTTTTAAAGTCGAATATTTTAAATTATATTTTTCTGCTGATGGTAAAACAACACGGTGCATGTGCATTCTTGGTGGGAGTGCGCCATCGACTAGAGTGCAGGAGGCAATGGAAAACAAGTTGTATCATATTTGTAGCACGATTTGGCAACATCGCATTCTTGACAAATGAGTGTTTGTTCATTACTGGCTCACAGATGGCCACCCGACTCCTACAAATAAATTTTGTTGATGAAATATGACTATGGAATGTCACCATCATAGATCATCAGAATTTGATTCGAAATTTAAAAGACCTGGGTTAAGTATTAAATCGCTTATTATTAATTTCATGTACAAATAAACAAAAGAGAAAACCATAAAAAGTAACACTAAATTTGCCTATATGAACCACACGCATCACGTCGTTGAATTCATCTATTTAGATGTGCGGCATGCATGTTCTGTCAAACTGTATATGCTTCTCTGGCGGCTAAGAAATTATCAAAATGACGAGGACCAATTTCGATACCAAATGAAATTATGAATGAAAAACGAATTGGATGACATACCACATTTGTATGTCAATAGCCAAAGGGTTAATACAAATATGGGCTAACGATTAAAAATTCACCAATAGATAAACATCACAATTCATTAGACAAGAAGTATGGATGAAAAATAAGAATTTCCTGTCTGAAACATGGAAAATAACAATTTATTTGCAATCAAGATAATACTCAGCGGCAATATGAAAAGGACGAAAGAAATTTCTTTTAGTTAAAATAAAGATCATTCTCGGAAATAAAATAATAGCACAACTCAAACAACATCCAAGAATAAAAAGCAAAATTTTGTCGGAGTACAATATACCTCGCATGGATGAAAAACCACTTATATAAATATAAATTTTCCATTTATTATTCAGGAATGTTAATACCTGACAGATAGTTCACAGTGTTAAATTATAAATAAGTTCATTTTAATCACTGATTCAGTGGAAACAAAGTTAATAAAATGTATCATCGTCATGTATTTATAGTATTGTATAATGAGTAACTGTATGGTCGCTGAAACACGTTGATTCATAATTGTAGTAATTATGTCTCTGCAAATAAATAAAAGAAAAAAAAACAAAATATTACCTTTTCAATATTCAATTTGTTTCACCGCTGCTATCATATTGGTCTCTATAGCTGTCACGTTTGCTGGTATTCAAGTAATACCCATAAGAAAACGTCCAAATATAGCCTAATACACTGTAGATATTGAACTCTGTCATAAAAGTTAAGGGGAACTAGTTTACTGGTCCTATAGATCTAATTTGATGACAGTCTATGCAAATAGCAACATAAAGACCAAGTTTTCAGCCATGCTCTTGACGCTGATAGACTAGAACCAACTTTAGAAACTCATGACCCAATCTGAAATTATGTAGTATACAAAATTTGGTCCATTATATGATTAGTTCCTCACAAGAACGGTAGGTTTCAAAGACATATTCCTTTGAAAAGTATCAATTTTGGCATTAACGGTCCAATTTACCATCAAAAGCTCTAGGGTATTTCCAGTGGACACGGAAACTTAAAGATGGGCATTTACGTAGGATTTGGAGTATTAATAAAGGAATTTCAAATTCAAATTGGTTGAAAATCTAAATTCATTTCAAGCTAACTATTTGTAATTGCATAAAAGCTCCGTATGACTCGTTTAATAAATTTGTTATAAATAAATACTGCAAAGAGTTTTAACATTCTGCAGTAAAAAGTACAAAGAAAATATGTTTAATTCAAGATAACTTGTTTCATTTATTAAAATGTCGTCATTCAATAAAATTCTGAAAAATTACATTTTGTAACCACTTACACGCTTATTACTCTCGACTTGTGTTTTCAGATTTATCCGTAGTAATTACTACAGCAATTATTAACAGTGCTTATATTTCAAAACGACATACGTTTTATATTAAAATTACTTATTGAAGAACCCCACAAATAAATTCTTACTCTTATAATAGCTCCTATTATAAAAAAATAATTTTGTCTGTTGAACTTTGTTCAGTACTGAATTCCAACAAAACATTAAAAACACTCTATTTATGGTCTTGTAAAACTGTTTAAAATCAATTAACAACCATTGCGTATTTTATACTTCGTTCAAACCATTTCTGTGATACATGTCACAAAGGAATATTGTGCATAGTTGTTGACAATGGTTTTGCTGGCAATGGTTTTGTATACCATTTCAACCTTAAATAAATAGTTTAGTATTGAAAACTTTCATCGTCTGCATTGATTCTTACCAATGTCAGAAACTATATTAGCCAAAGTATGAAGATAACATAAGGTAATTGTATGAAACCCTTTGTGTGTCGAAATAAATAAGTGTATGGTGTCAATACTATCATTGTAACTTATCATGTAACAGCTGGTTGTTTTGCAGAGCATTTAATTTTTATAGAATATATAAAGAAAACTGGTGTAGAAAGAGTAATTGAACAAAAATATTTGATAGGGGAAATGGGGCAGATTGATACAAAAAAATTCAACCCCATATTGTATGCAACAAAAATGACTGTGTAATATATATATCTTTTGCTTTGTGTATATAATAACATAAGTATTATGACACCATAAAAATATCAGTTAAGTTTGAAGAGAATGAATATATTACGACTTCAGTAAAAAATGGATTTTGAATCATTCTGCCACACCTATGAGGCACTTAGATGCATCTAATGGGGCACTTTGACATAAAATGTAATTAAGTAATTAATATATAATCATTCACAAGACTTCAATTATAAAAACATTTATTAATGAAAGCTATCAATATTTATATTTATTTTAATTACATTCAGTAACATTTTGTTTCTTAAAATTAAAATTAGATATCAATATCCACATTCTTATACACATACAATATTTATAGCAAGTTTTCTTAACAAAAACATCAACAATTTAATCATTCCTTATATATTTATGTGTTTAAACTTTAGAAAAACTTAAAAAAAAACAATAGAACCTCATATTAGGTAAAAAAAACATGAATTGAAACAAATTTTTTATTAGAAATAACATAAATACTAAACTTTACTGTTGCAACTCCTATTGCACATCAATAGGAGTTACGCATAAAGAGATTGCGTGCGAGATGTGTTTTTGAGAAATTTGGGTTCAGTAATTGCAAAACTACACTGTTAACCTCTGCACTTGCTTTATCTTCTACACTAGGGAAAATAAACACATAAGATCCTGATTTTTTTTATGATATGACACTTGATGGTCAATGATGTTATATTTTGCAATGACTTTGACCACATAATAAGCAACGGTTTTTTTCTTCCCAAATTTAATGACCAAGAAAAGATCAATATTTACATCGTCAGGATTAGGAACATGAAAATTTTTCCCTCCTGGACCAGAATGCACATCATCTAATTTGTCGTCGTTATCATAACTTAAAGGTTCACTCTTATTGGAACCAGTCTGATTGTGACTGTGAACGCGGATAGACTCTTTTCTTTTTAATTATTTTAGTTTCCATTAAATTCAATAGATATATCGACTTTTGTTTTTATTTCTTCTCTTCATACAATGCCTGTTGTCTATTTTTTTCCGGCGTATCAGTAAATATTCTTGATTTACCTTTCTCTTCTTTATTTAACTTTTTTTTGATGAAGTTTTTTCACTGAGTTCTCTTGGATATGGTCCCATACATTTTCTTGGATACGGTCCCATTATTTCAGGAGATATGGTCCTATACATTTTCTTGGATATGGTCCCATTATTTCAGGAGACAATACTAGCATACAACCTGGCACAACAATATTAGGAGAGGTAACAACATTGAACCGGTTACTAAGAGAGTTAACTTCAATAACTGGTATCTCACCTACTTCACAATTTTTAATAACGTCATCATTTTGGCTTATTACCATCTCGACAAAGTTCATGTCTTTTCTGTTCTCTCTATTTTCATCTGCAATAGAGTGAGAACTCTCACCAAAAATTTCTATATGTGCAAAATCGTCTTCAACAATTGCTAGTCTATTGAATAGCCAAATTCCAGGTTTTGAAAAGCCGTTCGTTATATGTGTTGGGGTAAAGGATTTTAAAAAGGTTGGTTTTGTTAATTCCGCTATATTATTGATAAATAACATTGGACATGCTAAGCATTAAAAGCTATTTTCAGTTTGGCTTTAAAAGGCCTGAAAATGCCCCAAGGTGGCAATTTATGTGACCTGTGTGGGAAAAGAGACAAGTAGACAGTACCATTGTAATGGAGATATGAAACTCGTAGTTGTCGCATCTGATAAGGATGGGGTTGTCCTTGGTACATATATGTTTATGATGCTGAATGTGTTTCAGAACTTGTATATACAATTCTGCAGTCTATGCCACTTCTCTTTGTCACACCTAGACTACCTTCGGGAGCATCATTTAAAAAATATTCTTTGTAAGTAATACATGGGAAGACATAGACAGGAGAAAGAGCAATGCCTATTGTAGTATAGTACAAACCATTACCCGTTCTCCTCATCCAACTGATACAATTTATCTTACTTACCTCTGTTGTTTGCCAACCAAAACTTTAGATGTGGGTAAGAGTATGTTAACACACGTTTCATCTAAGTTTAGTGTACAGTCAGGTGCAAAATTGTAGCGCATCAATACATGTTCATAATTATGAAAAAACTCAGTTATAAAACCTATGCAACAGCATACTTAGAGCCGCATGCATTAAATGACAACGCTTCATTTTCTTCAAAAGTTTTCCAAAACTTTTCAATCCAATAACGCAAAGTTGAAGCTTTATTTTTGTATTTGTCAGCAGCCTTTCGTATAGACAATCTCTTCGATAACATTTCAGTTATGGCCTATGTCTTTATGCTCACCTCATCAATGTGTCCTCTATCAGTCTTTGCTTGTAGGTCTGAACCATTTTTTGGAAATAAAAATAACCAGATTATACATTTCATGTCATCATCAAATAATATATTTCATTAATTTTATTGGGCACAAATGTACACTAGCAGAATAGGACTCCCCCTAATTATTTTGAATAAATATTGTTTTTCATATTATTTTTTATTATATTCTATATTGTGGTAGTTTGTCAACCAAATAAATAAAAATGTTACCGCATCCACCCCTAAACTTGCTTATGTAATACTTGAATGCACCCCACTAACTAAATATGAAACATACAGGACAAGTAGACTACTGATCTAGGTGAAACTTTGTATTTAGCAATTTCTTATAAAAATCTCCTGCTATTTTGGTCAATTTTTCGGAAAGAAATCTACAAGCTTTCTAGAGTTTATTAATTCTATATAAGTCAATGAACCATAATTCAGTTTTCCAGATAAGAAATCTGATTTGGGTTCAAATCGTACTCTCATGGTGGCAAACGTATTAACTCCTAAACTTGGCTCGTTTCAACTGGAAATAAAATGTATTAAAGAAAAAACAGTTTTAAAAGAATGAAATGCTTTCCCTATCTTACTTCGTTTTGTCTCTTGTAAATGAGCTCAAATACGGTCTTCAGTTTAAATTTACTCAACGCCATAATTATAAACATTTATTTAATGAATATGTCTACATACATGTACACAGAACAGTGTGCTGTAACCTACTTTCGTTCTCATTGAAATGCCACATTTATAGTTCAATCTGACAGGTGACATGTTCGCCACGTCATAGTTTTTGGCACATAATAATTGTCACATGTTGCCTTCAGTTACACACAGAAATGATTTGATAGTGACAAATGCTCTCTTATATCAGTGTGTATAATGGTATAAGGAAAGCAATGTGCTTGTTATTACAACACTGATACAAGTCTATGCATGCTGTAATGTTGGTGTTTCTAGGACTCTAACACTGTATAATGAAAAAAGGAATAGTACAATTGATGTGTTATATGTCTGTAATAAATTATGTGTTATAGTCTGACTGCTAAACAGAAACAAAGAATAGAACTGAAGATGTATCACATGCACTAACGAGGGGTTCTTTTAATCCGTGTTATTTTTTATTTGAGTATTTGTGGAGATTTCAAAATTGTATGTGTATGTATTTTATATGTTTTGTTCGATTCGTAAAGGGTCTGTTGTAATGTGATATTTTATAGCTTAGTGAGTTTTGAATTGTGTAAACTAAAATATAAATAGTTTACGCATAACATTATTACTAAATAATTATTTTGCTACCATAAACATATAGTTATCATGTGTTCCCGTGCAATAAATGTAACAACAAACTTTATAAAACCTCAATTTAATTTAAATCACGTCAGTTTATTACTTAAATTAAATTAACATTTAACAAAGTGAACAAATAGATTTGACCAGCTTTTGAAGTCAGTGGCACAGGCACTCGTTCCTCCAGCATCTTCAGATGTTCGTCAATTCTTCTGAGTTGTTTTAAATCAACCTCTAGATGGGCAATCAGACACTCCGCTGCGTACGACATTCTCCTGTTGCATTAATTGCGGCTTTACAACATTCTAATTGACTGATGTTCAAATCGAATTACAGAGCCTGTTGCCAGTAGTAATTTGCTGAATTTAAAGGAAGTGGACAGCACAGTATGATGATAGGAATGGAACTGAACACAAAATTATATAAATAACCATCTTTATCCTTGATTTTATTAAACTGCTCTAAGCCAGCGCGTGACGTAGTGCTTCCTAATTTTATTATAAACTCTTTTCTGTTGCTCTCTGCAAAATTATAAACTCTTTTCTGTTGCTCTCTTGACTACTGTACAGAGCGTATGTGTCTTGCCAAATGGTGAGAGGGTATCAATAAGGGGAACAGTGTTTTTATCAAGATTTAAACCTTGCACATAACATGCAGACGACTGCGACCTCCGCGCGAGGGAACTTTCATTTTAATGTTTGATTGCGGACACGCCTGAGCACCTTCATGTCAGCAGGCGCACTCTGTGCACAATGCTTGAAGGAATTTGCAGGATTTTGTCATCGGGTTTTTGGTCCCTGCTGTATCAAGTTGTATTATATATCATTTGAAAGGTCTTACTATTGCTTTATTTTATTGTACAACAGCAAAATGCGATAAATGCAGAAAGAAAACAATCTCCTGTGTTATATTTTTAAATGTAATGTCTTACACAAAATTTACTGCACGACTCGCACATGGATTTCAATGTATTTGTGTGTATAAAAATACGGCAAACATGTTGCTCATTACCTACCATACTGAATACACATCATTCTACACATTACTAATGAGCACACATCTTCCATATCCATTGTGTCATCCGATATACCCGTGCTAGTTGCTTTCAATTACATGGTTTTTTATGTAAAAAAAAGTATTGTAACAAATAAACTTAAAAACATTAGTTATTTAAATTTTATCATTCAATTGCCTTCTTTATAGATTATTTGGCTGTTACTTGTTTCATGATAATAAGATAGTCAAGGTTAACAGGTTAACACTATAACAAACTGATACAAGATCGGGACAGTGCTCATTTCATTCAAAGTTACCCATTATCTCTAATTTCGATTTTTTCAGTGTCAGTAATTCAGATGGAGCCTTCATATATTCTTCTTCATTCTATTTATAATGCAAACTTGCGAAGTAACAATCTGTTGTCTCTTCACATATTCTGTCTAACGTTTTCTTCACAATTATGCAGCTGTCTCGGTTTGATCATTAGATTCACGATGAACATTTTTAAATCCTTTTGGATGAAAAGATGGGCTGTTATCTGAAAATCATTTCAAAGGAATATTATAAGAAGAAAGAAACACTGATTTGATTTGTGTTATTGCACGCTTTGCTGATGAGTGAGAATTCAAATGAGACAATTTTGTATATTGAATAGCAGTCTTCAGTCATAGAGTATCTTTTTATCTAAATTGTAACGAGACTGCTCGTAGTGTCTTCCAAAGATATGATAAGATTCCAGGATAAATGAATGTGTCATTTTAATTAAGAGATTTAACTCGAAACATGTCTGATGATTTCCTGCAATTTCTTCTGTTTCTTTATTAACAGATGGTTCTTTATTAGTTCACTAAGCACTTGCTTTGAAGGCTTTCTAACTAAAGAGACAATGGTTTGTGATCAGTTTCTAGATTAATTTTTTTGACTAAAAAAATATTCATGAAATTTTTGACAAGCAAACAAAATTGCGCAAAGCTCTCTTTTATATGTGAATTTTTTGACAATATGTTAATGTTTCGGAAAAATGATCCGTGGCCAACTATATCTAATGTCGAACTATTGGTGTCCACAGGATGTGCAATACACAGAAGTTGTGGAATCTCCTCTTCTCTCCTCTGGTCTTGCTTAAGCACTTTGATAATTTTGAGTTTAGTCAGATTCCCGTTGTCAAATGTGGTGTTAATGGGAGAGAATTGTTTAAGTAAGGTGATTCTGTGAAGTTGCAGCCGTTCAGGGTGCATATAAGTGTTAACGTCACTTTTTTGCTTTTGTTTCTTTTAGTTTTAATTGCTTTTTTATTAGACCTGTTACGGCAAAGAGAAAATAGAAAATTTTTAGAGGATGGCCACCCTGTGACTCGAGTTGGAAGGATCTAGTGATTCTGAAATCTGAATTTTATTTTGAATCTGAAATTGAAGACAACTTCATATAAAAACAAAGTGACTATGAACCAATACTGACATCTGATGAGGATGATCTTCCTTCATCACATATTCAGTCATGTCACAATAAGCACCAAATAGTGCTATGAGGGTGAGGCAAATAGGCAAAATACCTTTACATCAATAAGACCTGTGAGGACTCTCCAATGTAATATGTAATAGAAAAGTTATTTCTGCTATGAATGTTTAGAAGAAATATGCATAATACAATACAAACTCAAATTTGCCGATGACAAAAGACATGAGTTACGAGATGACTTTATTACAAATTTTTAAGCTTTTATGCTACTTCTCATGTAAGTGGCATTTGCCAGTTTGAAATCTCAACTTTGTTTTCGCCACTAATGTTACAAGATGAGAATATTTTAGATATATCATGTCTACATTCAGATTCATGTACATACTTCATTGTCTTTGTTTTGATAATCTGAATGATCGAAAAGAAAGGTAGCAAATTAATAAATTAAATACTCTATCTTATATGCTTAGTAAGTTGGTTAACAACGGTCAAGCTATTTATAATGCGGCCTACTGTGCTACTGGTGGTGAGATACTTGTGGTGTGTATTTGTTAGTTATTTACATACCAAGAGACTGGTTTTGTTTAGTTATTTACATACCAAGTGGGCTAGCTAAGTATGAATTGAAGTTTATATGTACATGTGATGCAAAGATAGCTACATTTATTCTGTGTTGTAACGCAGGCATTCAGGTCTAGAAAAATATTTAATTTCCTTTTCAAAGATTTTTTAATTCATTTAATGTTTTTAGTGTTCCATACTCAAAAGGATCAATAAGGATCCCTTTAGTTGTGATGACGTCATCTGTCCATTTATCTGTCTGTCTGTCAGAAGCTTCTGTAGGAAATAAGATAGCTAAGAACATGAAATCAACACATAAAATGTTGTTTAATGACCAAAATATATAAATAAGTGCGATATTACTTACTGATAACTTGACAGGTTTGTTTATTGATACTTTTCTTAACTTGACTTTAGTACTTGTTATTGCATCTAAGACTAGCTAATATATAGTGTTGATTACTAATAATTCTATTTTAGTTTTCTTTGTTATTTATTATGCATTGTAGATACAATTAACTTTTAATTGTATTTTGCATATATGTCAGTTGATATAATTGAGCACTGCTCTAAAATATCAAGTCCCAGATTAATTTAACAGAATAATTTATAAAAAATACAATTTGCTTGACACCAAGGATAATTAAAACTGATATTCATGTGTACATAATTTAATGAGTCTCTTGAATACAGAGCTGACGCTTATTATTATCGGTGATTTCTAAATTACATTTAAACAAACTGTAAGATGATAAGGCACAATAGATTGGACACCGATTACAGGAAAAGCATCATTATTTATTTCCATACTTGTTAAATTTTACACGATGCGTGGGACACTTGAATTTGTGTACTCGATCACATTTCACACATGTTGATAACCATTTTCCAAACTGACCTCCCATTTGACTTGACTGATTGTGTTTTTTTTCTCTTGGACGACTTGCTGGAGTGACAAGTTTTTGGTGAACTTTGATTTCACAATCTTGGTGAATGAATATTATGTAAAGGAGACACTCAAACTTACTTGCTTTCATTTTTAAGATATGTAATATTGTGATATATATATTCACTGACTTGTGAGTTGTGACCATTTTGTTCAATTCTGTGTAAAATGTGTTCTTATTTTCTGTGTAAAACTCTAGTTCTGTTAATCATATTACGTAAATTAATACTTTGAATTAGCAAATCTATTGCATTACTATTAGAAGCTAGTTTCTTTAATTCTGTCCTTAATAAATTTAAGGAATTGTCTTCTTGAGGCTATCTAAGGAATTTGTTTTGTTC
Organism: Druceiella hillmani; assembly: GCA_039881145.1. Lineage (NCBI taxonomy): Eukaryota > Metazoa > Arthropoda > Insecta > Lepidoptera > Hepialidae > Druceiella > Druceiella hillmani. Next base: position 20,201,759 of record JAYKKI010000019.1, on the reverse strand, counting down.
TATTGCAAATTTTTTTCAGGTGTGTAATCATATGTAATTCTTTGTTCCACTGTAAAGGAATTGTAGACATGTGAACACTGTTTTCTCATGGAAAATGATATTAATATTTGAAAATACTTTGATAGAAATTTTCTTAACCCACATATATTTCAACTTTAATGCGTACTTTATTGTGTTCAGAACCTTGTAGTGCGAGTTCCACTTGTATTTAACAGCTGGATTCATTGTGATTAAAATAAAGGGGTAAATATTTTGAATATTGGTTAAATCTATCATTGAGAATTGTTCCATGCCCGAAGGACGTGGAAAGTTAGAGCGAAATAACAATGACAGTTCTGTATTATATCAGTATTTATGACAGTTATAAACCGTGAGAAATAAATTCTGGAATATTTCTAAATCTACAATCTTTCTTAAGTTGTTGCCGAAATATACCTTAATTTTTCTTACCGAGCACACACTAAAAGATATAATAATTTAATTGAAGTGTACCCTAATGGGTTAAATGTTTCAAAATAATATTTATTCCAATTATTAAAATAAAATTTATTCCAAGCCACACTTGTACTTAACAATATACTTCGTTTGTCGCTAACTACATAGTTATCTTAATCTGAGGATTTGCTGATAAATATATTACGATTATTAATGTCAGGATCATTTGGGTAAAGAATACTAGTGTGTACGCTTTGATAACAGTGCAGGAAGGAACCTTGACTTGTGACTTGTTTTACATTTGGAAATATAATATACTTATTACATTTTATGTAGTAAAACCATTAGCAACCTTACTAACAAACCTACTGTGGACTATATATCTACTTACATATGCGCACACTTAATACACAACTCACATGTAGACTTGAATGTATTTGTAGGTGTAAAAATATGACACTCGTGTTACCTATTACCTATCACACTGTGTGCATCATTCTCAACATCAATGAGTACACATCTCCCGTTACCACTAGTGTCGCCTACCGTTCCATGCTAGCTATTAACACTAGAACAGTATTTTTAAAATTATTCATATATACATAAGAATAGTAACAAATAAACATTAGTTACTGAAGTGTTATCTTTTATTGACCTCTTCATAAATTATTTAACACACTTTTGTTATTTCTGCTTTTGGCCGTTATCATTTGTTTCATGATAAGTTCAAGATGAACATGTTAGCAGTAGCCACAAATTAACACAAGGTTGGGACAGTGCTCATATAAAGTCACCCATTCTCCTATATAGTCACCCCATTCTTTTCAACATGAGTAATTCAGCTAGAGACTTCATATTAATAAATAATAATTTGTGCGCTGTTCACAAGTTCTGTTTAATGTTTTCATTATAATTATAGAGTCTCAGTTTGATCATTCGATTTAGGAAGACATCACCCTGAGTTTACACTTCCAATGTCCATTTTGAATTAAAAGATGACTTATTGTCTAGAATTAATTTTAAAGAAACATTGTCACAAGAACAAATGATTACTTTGAAATACTACATCATTGCACGCTTTACAGATGAGCACGAATTGAAAGGAGCTGATTCTATGTAATCTGTATAACAGTCTGCAATGGTGGAGTACTTTTTTAATGTAAATTGTAATGAGTCTGCTCGTACTTCTTTCATAGATATGATGGAATTTCAGAAATAATTAATGTATTATCTTAATTAGTGGATCAAACTTGGAACAAATATAATTAATTCCTACCGTGTATTCTGGTCTTTATTTGCAGATACCAAAATATATTTTAATATTTTCTCTGTACGATGATATTGTAATAATGAAATTTGTATTTTTAAATAATGAATCAGCAACTATATAAATTTTTGAGCTGCAATTCCCATAAACTCTGGTGGATAAATCAGTTTCATTTTTATTATCACAATTAAAGTTCGCAATGTTACATTTTTCACATTTCCTTATTTTATTGTCTGTATTTGTAAACATATTAACCACAATTAAATGAAACTAAGTGATGTAGTATTATTTCTACTTTCTTTAAATTCTTTACCACAACCTAGATTTCTTTGTATTACAGCATCTTCAGGTGGGCTGTTAGCAAAGATGTTTGCTAATATCCCACTTGAAGATGTTGCCATACAACCAAACCTAGGTGTGGTAAAGAACTTAAAGAAAGTATAAATAATACTACATCACGTAGTTTCATTTAATAGTGAATAATGAATTTCTACAAAATTAACGCCAAATATATTCAATATTTGAAAACATATTTACATAAATGTTTAATCTTTCATCTGAAACTATTTTCTTTGAAAATTGAAAAAAACTAAACAAATGGACCAACCTAAAGATAATTATAGCACGGATTGAAATTTGCGAAAACAAATGAATCAGAATTATAGATGTCAATATTATAGAATCTCAATTTTTTATGGGACTTTCACGTCACTTTAGCTTTTCAAAGGAAGCTGTGAAAAGCCTTACTTTCTTTTCGCCACTGATGGCAAAGAATGAGAAATTTTTAGAAACTAAACTATCGTTGATTTTATAATCCACTTATCGAAAAGAAGGGAAGCAAAATTAATTTTGCCTTGTTTTACATATTCTGCAAGTTTTTAACAACAACCAAGTTGTATATAATGTACTGTTGATGAGATGCTTGCGGCACTTTGGGGCTGGTCTTGTATAGTTATTTATATTTTTAGTAAGCCAGCTAAGTATGTGTTAAAGTTTGTATATTTGGCTGATGCAGAATATTACTATTTTTATAAAAACTACATTTATTCTGGTTTTTAAGGTTCTGTACCCTTAAAACAGGTATGGCGACGTGGTCTATCCTTCTATCTGTTCGTCTGTCAGTCAGAAGCTTCCAACTTGCAAAGGAAATGAGATTGTGACTTAAAATTCACACATAAAAAGTAGTTTAGTGATCCAAAACTATAAGGGATAATGAATCGTATTATATATGACTTAAAATTATATTTTGAAGAGATTCTTGTAGATGTAAAGGAGTGGTGGAATTTTTTTGATAGTCAAGTGAACATCTTCAAGAAAAGCTCTTTTTTGAGTAGAATAAAAATCTGTTCTTTATCTCTTCTTTCACTGAGAAGCAACGTTTTGCTAGACTATAAAAACATATATTTTTAAACCTACGAAACCTGTCTAAAAATTCCATTAAATAGGAAGATTTAATTAGGCTCTAATATCTGCCATTTCTTGTATTTAAACAACAGCTCTTAAAAAGAGCTAAATATATAATAGTGAACAAAATATAATGGTGAGTAATTTTGAGAAATTCATGATATTGCTACGCCTTTGAAAGATACATTAGGCAATATTAAAAAATATTAAAATACTATTACAAATAGCTATTTACAAATATAAATACAATTACATTTTTATAAAAGAATTTTTTATCGTTAGTAAAAAATTATATAAAAGATTTAATAGAAATTCTATTTACTCTCAAATGCTTCAACTTTAATATACACCTAATTGTATACAGAACCCTCACAGTGTGTTTCACTCGTATATAACTAGTTTGTTTATTGCTGTTGTTTGTATTGACTTCAATGTTTTTGCATCTAATTATTTTTTTGCTGTTTATCATGCATTTTATAGAACCATTAACTTTTTTTGGTATTTTGTAACCATTGTAGGCAGTTGATATAATTAAGCATTGTTCTAAAGTGTCAAGCAACAAATTCATTTGACAAAATTGTTTATAAGAAATACTATTTGCTTAGTACTTACACCACTGCACTTTACACCCCTAGTGGGTCACTTGAAGTTGTGTTCTCGACCACATCTCACACACGTAGATGACCATAAATCATATTGACTCTGTGTTTGCCTTGACTTGATTGTTTTTACTTCTTAGTTTTTGCTTTATTATTTACTGACTGATGATTTTTGTATAAACCCTGATTTGACAATCGGGATAAAAGAGTATTTCATATCGGAGACATTCGAACTGAGTTTCTTTCATTTTCCATGTAAGTAGTGTCTTGTGTGATAACTTCGTTGACATGCAAGTTGTAACCATTTTATGTGATTCTGTATTACTTCTGGTATTTATCCATATTATGTAAATTAATATCTTTGAATGAGTTAATCACAATTGCCCAAAGTCACTATTTGAAGGTTAAGTTGTAGCTCATTCATTTACTTCTGGTATTTATCCATATTATGTAAATTAATATCTTTGAATGAGTTAATCACAATTGCCCAAAGTCACTATTTGAAGGTTAAGTTGTAGCTCTTTCATTTACTTCTGGTATTTATCCATATTATGTAAATTAATATCTTTGAATGAGTTAATCACAATTGCCCAAAGTCACTATTTGAAGGTTAAGCTGTAGCTCTTTCATTTACTTCTGGTATTTATCCATATTATGTAAATTAATATCTTTGAATGAGTTAATCACAATTGCCCAAAGTCACTATTTGAAGGTTAAGTTGTAGCTCTTTCATTTACTACTGGTATTTATCCATATTATGTAAATTAATATCTTTGAATGAGTTAATCACAATTGCCCAAAGTCACTATTTGAAGGTTAAGTTGTAGCTCTTTCATTTACTTCTGGTATTTATCCATATTATGTAAATTAATATCTTTGAATGAGTTAATCACAATTGCCCAAAGTCACTATTTGAAGGTTAAGTTGTAGCTCTTTCATTTACTTCTGGTATTTATCCATATTATGTAAATTAATATCTTTGAATGAGTTAATCACAATTGCCCAAAGTCACTATTTGAAGGTTAAGTTGTAGCTCTTTCATTTACTTCTGGTATTTATCCATATTATGTAAATTAATATCTTTGAATGAGTTAATCACAATTGCCCAAAGTCACTATTTGAAGGTTAAGTTGTAGCTCTTTCATTTACTTCTGGTATTTATCCATATTATGTAAATTAATATCTTTGAATGAGTTAATCACAATTGCCCAAAGTCACTATTTGAAGGGTAAGTTGTAGCTCTTTCATTTACTACTGGTATTTATCCATATTATGTAAATTAATATCTTTGAATGAGTTAATCACAATTGCCCAAAGTCACTATTTGAAGGTTAAGTTGTAGCTCTTTCATTTACTTCTGGTATTTATCCATATTATGTAAATTAATATCTTTGAATGAGTTAATCACAATTGCCCAAAGTCACTATTTGAAGGTTAAGTTGTAGCTCTTGCATTTACTTCTGGTATTTATTCATATTATGTAAATTAATATCTTTGAATGAGTTAATCAAAATAGCCCAAAGTCACTATTTGAAGGTTAAGTTGTAGCTCTTTCATTTACTTCTGGTATTTATCCATATTATGTAAATTAATATCTTTGAATGAGTTAATCACAATTGCCCAAAGTCACTATTTGAAGGTTAAGTTGTAGCTCTTTCATTTAATCACAAACTTATCTAAACAATTCTTGTGGAATTTCTTCTACTCATTGTCCAGTTCTTTTCCCATGTGAAATAACTTTCAAATGCTTTTTTAACTGAACCATAAATAATTCGGTATTGATTTGTGAAGGATTTGCAGACAACTGAACACTATCCGCTGAACAAATGAAAAATTGAGTTTTTTATTCTAATTTCCTCATTATATGGCTGTGCTGAAATTTTCATAAAATAACTTACAGGCAGGCAGGGATCTGCCACCATTGATTTGTATCCAGATCGTTTAATTTAGGGGATTTTCAGTTCTAGGTTTAAAAGTAGGAATCCCACTTTTTATCGTTCATAATACCTCCTGTGTTGTAATTATATTCTATAAACCATTATGTTGCATTAGAAAATAATTTTAAAACTTCTTCTCGACTTTTCCCTGTGTCTTCATCAGAACTTGAACCATCTTTATTAGGGATATAATCTCTTTTATGTTTCTTATTTTATTTAAATATTGAATATTTTGTTCTAATTTCACACGAGAGTCTTGTAGTCGGACAGTCCTAGGCCTAGAGAAATTTGTGTCAACTCTCCGTTTCAAGACTGGAATTCATTCCATTTTCTATGATTAACATCTCCCTGATTAGATTTAAATGGTTCTTCAGAACTTGAAGAGTGGTCAAAGTCATTAAAAACCATGGCTATAACTTAAGATTCTTTTGTTCATAATTGTCGAAACATTTTTGTTTATGGTTAGGATACGTCTTGAATTTAACGCAGTCCCAGAAATTCCAAGTAGGACATGCCCTCAAATAGTTTGAGATCCTAGTATTGATGGTAGAAACACGATTGGCTTCTGAAGAAGCAAGCCTTTCATAAGCCAAAGTCATATGCTGTGTCGATGGTAATCTTTCTGATATCTCCACCTAATGCAAAATGTATTTATGAATATTGTAATATTAATAAAACAAGTGGCTGTAAACAGAAAATCTATCAAAAATTTACTTAATTTCGTAATTAAGTTATTATCTGATAAGATTCTGAATAGATAATTTGTTATTAAAAATTAGTAATTACGAATTACTGAGAAATTACTGTCATGATTACAATTAATCAAATAAATACAAAAATATTAAATTCTTTATCTAAATGTTTTTGTCGTTTCAGAAAAAGAATTAAATGAACGATTAGAATAAAACACTTTTGAATCAAGTTGTGCATTATGATTTTGACTTCACCCAACATCGCAGCAAGACTCAGAATTCAGTTCTGATTTTACTCAACTGCAGAGAATCCAATAGAGAAGAACAATGATTTTAGTAGCCTATATATACGTGTGTGTACCTGAGTTAGTTCCCGTTGGATCATTATGATAGATAAAGAGTCTCTAATTTCATCTAAATGAATAAAATATCAAAGGTAACAAATTATATAAAAAATTTAATGTGAGTTCCGTTTAGCAAAAATGCAAATTTCACTTTTTTGTGAACAGAACTTGTGCTAAAAATTCAACCCGACAGCCACGAGAGACATGCAATTGTGACGGCTATGCTTAAAGATCAAATTTGAAAGAATTTGCCGTCTACTGTATTCTTGATATTTAACTATTTATTTATACGCATAAGTCAGAGTTTATTTCACAGGTTACTAGTAAACAACGAAAGAGAGCCAAGTAATCATTGAGTATAGGGACATCTGAATGTGTAATAAAATTGTTGGGTTGGAAACTTTTTACATTAAAGATGTGAATAAAAGAAGTTTGAATTATTGTAAGTAGGTTGTAAAGAGGGTTAAACCAACGGCACAAATCTCACTTAAAAACTATTAAACTTCACAATTAAATGAAACTATGTGATGTAGTATTATTTCTACTTTCTTTAAGTTCTTCACAACGACCTAGGTTTCGTTGTATTACAACATCTTCAAGTGGGATATTAGCAAGGAAGGTATCTCCTACCTAGGACGTGGTAAAGAACTTAAAGAAAGTAGAAAGAATACTACATCACTTAGTTTCATTTAATTGTGAATAATGAATTTCTACAAAATTAACGCCAAATATATTCAATATCAATTATTAAACTTGTTTATACAGGTGTTCCAATGTTATATTTTCCAGTGAGAATACACAGTTGAATATTTATATGGTATTTGCCTTTCGTTCTGTCTGTAAGTATATTTTGTCTATCTGTGTATTCGCATTGCTTAAATATAACAGGACAAATTTAATTAGAATTTCCATTGTCGTTTTCACTAAAATCTAAGGAACAATTTGCATACATGCATTTTACTTGGCGGATATACACACGAAGACAATTTTCAAAATAAGCAAAAAGCTATATAGAGAAACAATTTCACGCAAAAATTAACAAAAGTTTACGCCATGATGCTTCAAAAAAACAAACCCAAGATATGATTGAAAGAGCTTACATCAGGAACCTTAAGAAGAGATGAGCGTGTATGTGAGTGAGAGTATTGAACTAAAACCTGACATTGACATTATGTTATACACGTGAAGAAAAACTTATAATATTGATTGTACAAATTGTGCATCATTGCAATGTACTGACCTTCATCATATCCAACTGAGGGATGTGTGTTATACTATCACAAAACTGGTGGTGTAGGAGAACCAGGGTCTGGAAGACTGACGCTCGGCTCCAAGATTGCTCCTAAACAAAACAGGAATTTACAAATAAAACAGTAATTGAGTCTATACGAGTACATCTGGACATCTGCGATCACATTACAATAACGGTACAGGGTATTAATGAAGACTGCCTTTTAGGAGACCCTTCATATCTTTGCTAATTGCGACACAATATTCTTTGCATTTGTGCTGCAGTGAGAAATTCCTTTTTCACAATTCCCATTTTCATTGGATTCATATTTTTGCAGAAACAAAATAAATTTTTTTTCCTGAGATTGAATAGTACCACAGTCTGCAACTTCTTAAAAATTAAATAAAAAATGAATCTCTAACTTCGCCACTGTGTGTGTCTTCAATCTATTTTTGTCATCAGTCTTCAATATCATCAATGTATACTCATGTGCAACAAGTTTTTTTTTATTAGATTGCACTAAGAGTTTGAATCTCTTTACTGTGTCTAGATAATCATGTATTTGATTTGATATACTGAGGGGCTTTTGTTATAATTCGGAATACTTTATTCTGGAACTTTTGAGAATCTCAACATCTGAGGATTTGACCGTTTACCCATAATTCAATAAGATAGAATCAAATTGGTTTCAGAATGATTTTATAAACTAATAGATTATTATTTACATTAGATCTTGATTGTATCCTAATTGGACGATTGGTTGAGTATAATCGAATGTTTAATTTGTTTCTCTTTTAATCATTGTCTTCCATCCAAGCATATTACCATGTTTTTTCTGGTAGTATTTCCCTACCTAACTTGACACTTGGACAGTCATCATTTCTAATTACTCTTCGTAAAGATAATTGTCTGCCGTCCAACGAAATTAATTTATTTTTATATATTCTATTAAAAAGCTATTGGCAGATGTCTCCTCATGCTTAATTTAAAATAATAAGTTCTGAAAATGTGAAATCAGTTATCAAAATTTCTGATCAAAAACGCTATCTCATATATATAGATACGGTATCAGGAGAATATAAAGTCACTGCTGGATTTGCCTTCCAAAGTGTTCTGACTCGACTGACTGAACGAAGTACATCTGGAGTAGTCACTACCATCTTTGCCCGTGCTGTCAATGAACTGCCCGAAGTTAAGTGCTTGTTGACACTGAGAAGTACCAGATGGAAGTACGCTCATGTCGTTCACACTTAACGCCCTGAACAGCCCTATTTCAGGTGCAGCGCAAGCCTTCAATTCCGGAGTGTTCCTTGCTGATGTTGAACATTCTGAATCTGTTTCTGTTGCTCTAAATCCACCTGCAGACAATTTCAAAATGAGGTATCTTTTCAGAGCAGCATTTTGATGTATCCATGAGCCAAATACTTCATCCACTTAAACAAGAACTGTAAAAGGAAATAATTGTGTTACATTCTTTTTGTTCTACTGTCATAGTGATATCAAATTGCTTGCCAGGGTGACTAAATGAGTTGCCTTAAAAAAATAATATATTCCCAAACAAGTTATTCTTATGACTTCAGACTGAATATTTAATTGAATTTATTTTTCACATAATTTGAATTCATAATGTAACAAATAGTGTTTAGGCAGATGGTAAATACCGAGAGTACTTTTATAGCTAATAGAATTATGGTGATGTCTTCAGACAATGGCAAATTATCATAGTCATTGTCAAAATATGTCATGATGATATTGAGAAAAATTGCATTCTGTAATGACAGACTAGTAGTAACTATGTAATAAGAAGCAATTTTATTCGACGAGGGGATCTTTTTTCAATCATCCTGAATGTAGATAAAATTATGTTACTTAAGGTTTATAATAAATTACGGTAGAAAATTATGAAAATGAAGTTAAAAAAATTTCTAGCAAACTAATTTTTAATACATTAAAGTTACACTTTAGAATTATTATGCTCATCTTCTACTATCTTTTAACATCTTCTAGAATTCTGTCTATTTTCTAAATGTTGTTTGTGTGCCATTTCATGATTTACGCATTTGGTATGTACATATTAAGGTAATAGTTGTGCAGTAGACAAGTTAACCTTTAATAATGCTGTGAAAATGATGACAAATGTTGTACTTCCTAAGCAGCGCTGCTCAAAATCCTTATGTGCTGGTGCAGTTTACTGCTATTGGCAAATACATTTTATTGCGTAAGTGCTTAATGTTGTAATCATATGGAAGCGGCTTAGATATAAACATGACATTATTTTAATGGATTCATATTCGACAACACATGATATCCAATATCAGGTGTGGTGCTCAGTGGCTGGCGGTGCTTTTTGGGTAGGATAAGCTACTAAGGGAGGGACTATACTAAGGGGGGCACATTTATAAAAATAAAAAAATAAATGTGTGCGTATATATATATATATATATATATATATATATATATATATATATATATATGTAATCTATATACATATATGTAAATCTATATATATTAAATGAAGTGTATTTTTATTTTACCAATAGTATTATCAAAGTTCTCACCGATCGAAACCTTGCCAATTTTATGTTTTTTACTTCACTTTCTTATTAATTCATCATTCTCAATGAAAAAAGACCAAAGCATAAACACATTATTAATGCAAATGGTGAATGGTGGTGTTAAATAGTGAACCAAACAAACACACTGATGATCACTACTCACGCTTTACTAAATGTTATCAATTATTTTTCTCCTATAGTATCCTGCTTTAGTGCCTTTTCACAGAATTTGTCCAGTTACTTAGATCAGAACAAATGCAAGTTTAACACCGGTGATCATTTCATTGTTAATTAGTTATCAAATCAAAGAATATACATTCAAAACGATGTTTTTAGCAAAAAGAATTTTCAATCACAATTACTTCTAACAAACAATTTATTTGAAAGACGTTTCTTGTTAATATTGTATTTTTGCAAACTGTTTGTTAAACGTTAAACATAATTCCCACTCTTGGTGACACTAAACACTACGAATGCAAATACACACACAAATTTACATAAAAAAAGCATTTCAAAAATTTACATAAGCAAGAATGATTGCGTAGAGAGGTTATAAATTTGATATTTGACCATCTTTTTTCATAGTATTTTTTTTATTAAGTACATTGTTCTTTATGAATATTCTTTCATTTGTAGAAAGAATAAAGTGATATTATCATCGAAGCCGATAATAATTTCACTTTTTTCTACTCACTCCTTCAAAATACAACTCCCACTTAACTGCATATATTGATTGCATATGAAAATGGTGTACTATACATTTATTAACAACATAAAATTTTATAACTAGCTTTAGCCTACCATTCAAAATTATGCTTTTTGTTACGTATTTTTTTTAATAAAATATAAATTTGAAAATGTTTTCTGCTCGACAATATCTGTCATATCGTTTAAACTGTCTTGATGAAAATGCAAAACAAATAAACTAATAAAATAAATACAAACAGGATACGGACATCGCAGTAAGTAACTCTATGAATTAAATTTACTAATAAAATATAACAGGGGTATTTATAAACCGGATAACTAGATATTGTTATAAAGATTATTTCAGTAAACACAGGTTGTTTCACTCTAGAAATAGCTGAAGGTAAGTGCCGAGTTATAGCTTATTTCCTCACTACAAATCAGCGCTTGAAATGACGTGTTAATGTTGCTTATAATTTCATACTTTGCTACATAGGAATGAATTTTATAAGTGTTATCTAAAATTACATGCACTGATAGCGTTCAGTTTGTGGGTGCGAGCTGCAGATCGTACATTAAATTGCGAACTTCGTTTGAATACCTATGTCAGATGTTCAACGCAAGCTATGTATAATTACTTGTAAATCACTGCCTATCACTAGCAGCATTTTTATAATTAGAAAATTTCTTTTCAAACTGACTGGACGGCTTTGAAATATCTAAATTTCTTTTATAATAGGATATTTTATTACCTAGGACCATATCTAGACATGTAATTAAAACATTTATATATATATATATATATATATATATATATATATATATATATAATATTAAGTAATTTATTAGTAAATAAGTGACAAAAATTATACATTAATCTCTTGTATTTGACAGTGAGATATGCATCGTATCGGTTCCTAGGATACCTTTGCTTTTCTTTTATATTAAATTCTTTACCACAACATAAGATATCTTTGCTAACTGCTCACCTGAAAATGTTGTAATACAACGAAACCTAGGTTGTCGTAAAGAATTTAAATAAAGTAGAAATAATACTAGATAAAGTAGTTTAACTAAATCGTGTATATTTTTATTTTCAGAAGTGATTACTTTATCCTCTCAAACGTTAAGCGAAAACTAATTACTCGACTCGAAAACAGAACGAGACAACTGCGAAATCTGACCACCAGCGAGCGTTAATTATGTAAACCATACACTGCATCTTTGAACACACTGACTGATGTTAGGCACTTTAACCCGAATATGGTATTTGCGACATGTATAAAAATAATTATCTGATTAATATCTGCCATCATTTCCGAGTTAAAAAAAATGATTGATGATGTTTAAACAGAGTAAATTTGATATAAATATTTTTATTTAATAATTGCATTTAAAAGTAATCATTTTGCAATTGCATTTAATTGTATTGCATTTAAAAGAAGTCAAAATGCGTTGCATCAAAATACACTCCGCAGATCATAATGTACATATATATTTTAAACATCAAGTTATATCATGAGTGAGATAATGCAATCCCATAAATTGTATTTCATAAATAATATCTCTAGGTCAATATAGGATGACAAAGTTGGGAAAGAGATAGAAACTCTCCTTTCCAATATTATTATGTGTGTGAGGCACCATGAAGCCCTGGAATTAACATATAACGTGACTAAGTGTTTCGGTGCGAAGGTTTGCAGGAATAAAATAAAAGCTGAATATTTCAAAAATCAATGTCTGTTTGTATAAAAGGGAAAACAAATGCATTAGTGCAGTTTTTCTCTTTCAGGAATTCAGTCAAACCGACTGGCACATAAATTCAAGCGCCAGCATTCATTTTGTTTTGAATGTTAACATGTTGCCCCATGTTTATAATCAACTCAAAACTAAGGAAATTATTGTGGAAAATCAGAAGATTTCACAAGTTTTATGCTCAGGACACCTACAGATAGCGACACATGTCGGGGATAAAGAATTTTCTACAAATGTAAACTATGTGCATGCCTGACCTCACTACGAACTTATTATCAGTAAGTGGAATTAATCCAAATGGCAACATAGTGATATTTAGTTAGCATGAATACTCTATTTACAACTCAGAATGAATGTATTGGAGAGGTAAACTTAGAAAATGGCGTATACAGATTAAAAATTGTGAAGTTTGGACAACCCTTAGCAGCAGCAGTTAAAACTGCATGTATGACTTGGCAGAGGCGGTTAGGTCATAGAATGCGAAAGATTTAAATAAATTGAAAAATGGAGCAATTGAAGGGGTTACCTTTGATGAAAAATGTGATATCAGTAAGGCCAGCTGCACAATATGTTATGAAAGAAAACAAACGAGGCTTCCATTTTCTCAGAGTGCAAGTAGAAGTTAGGAGGTCCTAGAACTGGTCCATACAGGTTTAAGTGAGCTATACTTGGCAAAACTAGATATTATTTATTATTTGTGGAAAATTTCAGCAGAATATGCTTTGTACATTTTCTGCAGTCGAAGAACGAAACCTTCAACTATTTCAAACAATATAAAAAACTTGTTGATAAACAACAGTCTAAGAAGATAGCTCGAGGCAGGAGTTTTACTGCGGGTCCGTTGAACTTTGAGTTTTTTGCTAATGAACCCATTGCTAATAGAAAAAAGGCATATTTCAGAGTTCGTCGTTGCTCACTGGCAGTCTAGGTGGTCGTCCCCCGATTCCAAGGGGGAAACGACGAGGTTATTATTTCCCGAAGTTTCCGAGCGGTTAAGTAAGAACTGGCTCGTTCCCGATTACTATGTTTCTCAATTTTTAACGGGACACGGCGCATTTCGCGCCAGTCTATTTAGGTTTGCCCTTGGAGATAGCCCGGTATGTAGCTGCGGATTTGAAAAGCAGGACATGAATCATATTTTATTCCACTGCGGCGAGCACGACGATGCGCGTAGAGTCTTATTAGAGAGCATACGCCGAAATTGTAATAACGTAGAATCACATGTTAACTTAGAACGTGGTACCTTTAGTCACCGTGACTTGGTTGGGAATGGACCGATCTTTGAGTCATTCAAAGCGTTCGCCAAAAGCGTTCTAGAAAAAATGGAGGAACTGAATGACTCATTGAGGAGGGACAGACTCTAACTCTGTTGGGTGGAAGCGCTGTGACTGTAGATACGGAACACTATTAGGGGACTTTTGAAAGTCCTCTTTTTGTATGAGGTGGGTCGGTATGGGTCTCAGGAGGGGCCCTGAGACTACCCGGGTGGTTATGGCGGGAATAGTCTAAGAAGATAAAAATATTAAGATCAGGCAACGGTGGAGAGTTTTGTTCAGCAGAAATTATAGATTATTTGAGGCATTGTGATATAATCCATCAGAAAACAAATTGTTATACCCCGGAAAAAAATGGGATGTGTGAGGGGAACAAAAGGTCAATAGTTGATAAAGCTCATTGTCTGCTATTTGATGCCAAATTTGGGGACCCTCTTTGAGCAGAGGCCATGAACATAGCTGTATATGTAAAAACCTTATCACCATTAGCAGGTATAGATTCGAATACTATACGTTATGAAATATGGACAGCCAGAAAGACAAATTTGAATAATGTATAATTTTTTGGCAGCCTAATAAAAGAAAAGTGCGGAAAATGGAATAAGAAAGCGAAATAAATGTACCTGGTTGGATATTCGAAGAATGTCAAGTTTTTCATCGAAAACATTTCGTTACTATTCTCATTTTCGTCTAACATTCCGAATTAAAATTTTGCAATATATTTGAAAGGCAAAATGGCGGCAAATGTCTCATCACTGTATTCCATTTCGACTAACTTTTGGCTGTTGAATTCGAATTTAATAATTTTTGTCAGAATCACTTTAAAAAAGCACGATTGACGCAATATTCGTGAGTTGGACATGTGCCAGTTGACATAAATATTTCGTTGAATACGATATTTCCATAACGCTGAGCTTCTCAATTTCTATAGCGCTCGCGGTGGAGATTGTCGTGAAGTATTAGCGCGCAAATCTATCGAGTGGCGTCTAACAACGTTTATAAATTGAGAAAATCTTCACGATTATGAATATCACAATCGGACAGATCCGTGTGATTGTTTTCTGTATTGTTACAATTTTATTTGGTTTATGTACTGATGAAACGCACATAGATTCAATTTGAAATGATATAAAGCGTGTATCAAAAACAACATTTGCAATTTATATCCCGGCACTGATACTCGCAAAATATTTATCAACAAATCATTGGATTAAGATAAATTGGTATGCACTCTGCGATAAGCGAAGCATATCAGTTAATACGGGCGCGACCAAATTCAATCTGGATACCGCGAATCGTTTAATCCATTAAGGTTTGACGTGGACATGAAAGAATTAACAAAAGATATAGTTCCTTCTTTACGTGTGTATTGTAACCATGTTTTGTAATGAAAATGAAAGTCAGTTTTGACAGAACCATCAATAATATAATATAGATTAGATAAGTACCAATTTTATTTCTGATTTTAACAGGCAAGGTAAATATAGAATCCTTATGAACCAATTACTATTTCGCCAATAAATTTGTTACTGGAAGGGAAGTTACGAATTTTCAGATCCACTTAAAACTTGAACCAAGTATTGAAATAGACACGGTGTAATGGAAATAGTGAATACTAGAATATTTAATTTCGTTGTTCTAGCTCCCTTTATGAAAGTTGAAGTGAAACTTTTTTCTATTGATAGATGAAACGTTGATGGATAGATCCGCAAGGTTTCACCAGCATATCACGCTAACGTAGCACCATCTATCGGTTAATATATACAAGCATTTATAAAAAATGGACGCATTCGTTAATTGCTACATATTACAAGATTCCACAAGTCGTTGTCGCTTAGGGTATTTACACACTTTACGGTAACTTAGCAGCTAAATACAAATGTGGGGAACAACCACAAAACGGCGTGTGCTAAACAATCATTAACACCGCGGTAGACTGTACATTATTAACACTGCCTAGTTAACGGTAATTATTAAAGACATAGATACAGTGATATTGTACACGCATGCTCGCGCTCTCCAAGTTGTCGTCATAAATAGATGCAACTGCTGAATTTCAGTTCCAGTGAATTTACGACTTATAGCGCGTTGTTCTGCACGGTCGCTCTATTGTTGTATTAAAACAAATGTCCAAGTGCCCATAAAGCCATAAACGAAATAACAAAAATGACATTTCATTTGTAAGTAGATGCAAATAACTTTTGATATTACTTTTTACGATGTTTATTTTTGGTTTATGGTAATTATGTAATAGTCGGGATTGGAGTCATAATGGGAGTAAACGATTACGTAAGATGCGGTATCTGCCGTTTGGCGTTGATTGCACCTGTACATACTATATCAACAATACATTCAAACGTTACCGAGTTTTTACAATACGTTAATGAATAAAACTGCTGTTTTGAAAAGAACGGCAATTAAAAAGAAAGCAAGCTGTTAAATTTCCGGACTTTCTCGCGTCGTTCATAGATAATACACTCTATGCATCACCCATCATCGCACAACGAAGCTCAATTAACCTGTGGAATCGAGAGATTATTTCAGCTCTCGCTAGTCAGTATACGTGAACACATAGTAACATGGCACGTCATATGAAGCTTACGAATTCGCGGAGCGCATAGGCGCGGAGCTCTGTGACATCCACTTGCCGCAGCGACCGGTGGCGGAAAATGGGGCGCTCGTTCGACATAGAAATATTTATAGGCTCACGTGGTCATGACGTACAGATAACGCATGAACATGATAATATTATCTATCTCCGTTTGTATATTCTTGTCCCTTTTTAGGCTGTACATTTTTTAAACAAACGCAATATAAAAACATGAAGTAAATTATTTGTTTTACGTAGATAATTTCATGAAATCAAGTAAAATTTTTAACGACTCGAATATTTTATTCCCCCCCCACCCCCACAAGCAATTGACTATTGTAACTTTTGTCTTGATCTCATTACGGTTTTTTTTATTACAATCCCTTTCTTTCACAATCTCAATTCCAGTTTCAACCAATTTCATTTCCTTAGTTAATTTTGCAAGTCATAAGTTTTGACGGCCGTTTCGGTTCAGAATCCTTGTCATCAACGCTTCGTTGTTGCCTTCAATAAAATCATGAAATGTTAGCCTCTCATAGCGCGACTCCGAGAGCTCGTTACCATCTTCTCTGTCGACCTCTAAATTGTAACTTGTGTAGGTTAATGAACAAACTAAAATTAATACGACATTTACAAAACAAAAAATAACTCGTCCGTGGCAATCGACATTTATGCGGCGTTTGTACGCAAAACATAATTAATCTCGGAGGTGTGATGCGTCACGCGCCACTAGTGCGGCGCAGATGCTGAATATAATCCCTAAAATTTTGCAGCGATTGCAAATGTTTTAAGAAACAAATGAAACGTATTAGCGTGAAGAAAAATTTCAGTTATTTTATAGCAAAATGTAGAGTGAGCGTGGCTACAGTAGGGTGTGAGGGGTGCGGATGAACGCGTGCCGCTGTCTCCCGTACACAGCTATGACGTCACATTTAGTAGACACCTGTACCCATATAAACGATCACAAAAAATGGCCCCAATTAGGAACTACGCAGGAACTATGATAAGAGATATGAGGAATCCACGAAAGCACCTATATAAAAGAGATAGTTGTATTGAAGATGAAACAAATTAACACAAATTGAGAGGACCACTTTTAGCGCGCTAATGCCACGTCCATATAATTCAACATTTCAGGTAAAACCATGGTGCAACCTAATAATTTACGTGCGGGGATTCCTTTACAAACCACGTTGTTGTTCGAAATTCAGACAATTCAAACCGTCAAGCTTAATAGTGACTCGCTTCGTTGATATGTAAAAGCCACGTAATTCGCTCCAAATATCAAATATATATATATATATATATATATATATATATATATATATATATATATATATATATATACTATTTAAAATGTGTGTATCGTGTGTTAATATTATTTAGAAATAGACGCTATTTCAATCTATATACACATATAGTCCAGTGACGTAAAGTCTGACATGCTGACTGAAAGCCCTGAAGCTGATTTTTACACAGAAGTTGTAATAAGTCCATATTAACGACATCTGTAGTGAAAATATTCCACCCTTCTGAGGGGAGATGACAAAGTAAAAACCACCCTGAAAACCATTTTTTAATCAATAACTTGGAGACCGTTAAAATATTGAAAAAAAATTCAGATGAAATTTGTAGAACGTAAAATTGTACATTACAATTATTCCATTAGTTAAACACGTATCTGTTGTAGTTCTAGAGGTAAAACGAGACGAGAGACACGACGCACAATTAATTAATGAATTTTACGCGGGTCGCATTGAAATGTCGGTTGCCATCTCAAATACAAGTTGCAGTCTTTTTAATGCAAAACCAATACAAAAAGTTAGAAAAATGCATATGGTTTACTACAAAGAAAGTATTTGCTCAAAAAATTGGGAATCGATTGAGAAATAAATTGTGAAATAGTGTAGAAAACGTTTGGAAATGCTTTTTGTCAATCTATCCACGACTGTTACTTTTTCAAAATAGTGCGCCCGTAGCAAGTGTGGTTAAAGTTAAGATTAAGGCCACTTGCATTTTTGAGCGTTTTCCATAATATTTCATAACTAAATTGTTAGTTTATTCCGAATGTTTTACATTATACTGTAACTTGTATTTGAGTTGACTACTGTAACTTGTATTTGAGAGTTGAGACGGTAATCGACCTCTTTATAGAAGTAAGTCCGATATTTTAATGGTTCACAACTTATTTCCAAAAAAATCTGATTTACTTTTCCCAAACCTTCTCTGAAACTGTGAAACGTTTTTCAAATGAGGTATATTAATTGAAAAATACAGCTCTTCTGCTTCAGTTAACATTTCGAACCATATTTTTTTATTTTAGACGATATCTGAACGCGCGCACTGAAGACGCACTTGTTTATTTATATTTAGTGGACTCCATAATATTGTTGCGTACCGTATGGAAGTGATTCTCTATGGAATAAAGTTCTGTACTGATTGGGGTCGCCAGACTTTTATTGCCTGTAGGAGATAGATGTTGAAAAAGAAAAAAGGAACAAAGAAATTATGAACAAGGGTATTATATAAAAACATGATTTTCATACAAATTCCCTTCTCTTGCTGTCCTATATAAATTGTAAATACAAGATATAGGATATAGGACAGATATAGACAAGATATAGGATATAGAATTATATAGGACATCAAGAGACAAGGAAATTATATAAAAAAATCATGTTTTTATTGTCATTAAAAAAAATCTTTGTTGACTTTTTTGCTAATATCTTCAATTTCGCCATACTTTAAAAAAAATATAAAACTGTCTGATTGCATCTTGTTCATTAATGTTTCTGTCGAAAGCATTATATTTTGAACAAACGAAAAATACGGATGCTGAGATCCTCTGCTTTATGAGCTGCTTCCTCCATCAAGCGAGGCAATTCATTTGACTCTCGACAGTGATGTTCTAAAGCGTTTCATCGATCGACTAAATGCACATTTTTAAATTGAAATTTCTCACATCGAAGTTCGATGTATCAGTGCAGTATTTGACAGCATTACGAAGAATAGACTATTACAATTTTGTCATTTTGAGCCATTGGAATATAAACAGAACGATTTTTGATGAAGTTAACTTTTGTATTCTCTACGGAAATAGCGGACATCTGTTTCATTTCTTTCTAAGGTCTGTGTTAATTAAATTAGATACATCGCTAGCGGCATCTTTGCCGCATTCAGCAAAAACAAGTAAAGGGTTTTGAACGCCATTATCCGAGTCGAACAAATCGAGAACATTTTTCTATATTTGATATTGCTTGCTACTGAAAATTATTTGATGGACTCTTTGTTTCATATTTCGCACACAATTGTTTCTGATTTGTTTCGTAGTAATTACTATTGTTAGCTATATTCGAGTCATTTCAAATGTAGGCGCAAACCGGGAATTAAAAAAATAAATTATTTAATGTTAATTATATATTAATGCGTTAAAGAAACCTTATTAATGACAGATTAACGTGTAAACACGAATATATCATTTATTATTTCAATCCCACCATATTGATATTTTAGCGGACGTAAAGCGTCTTGAATATTTCGCCAATGTTTCAGTTTTAGAACTTTGAATGAGTGCAAAATGCGATAAGCAGACGAAGGTCATTTCATCTGTTTTCGGTCTTTAAGATCTCAGTTATGTGTTAACCCATCGCAACCTAGAGAAAGGCCCCTCTGGTAATTGTGGTACGAGTCGATATCGATATTATAAGAATTACTTTTTGTATCCGGGTTTGTAGTTTTCAGATTTTCTGGCGTTTTATTTATAACTAAATAACAGTAGACAGAAACCTGTTTAAAAACAACATGAGTTGATTGAAATTAATTTCGTCCAAACCACGTACGGAGAAAATTGACTCAGGTTTTCTTCACTTCTATTCATTGCATACTTGTTGCTTCTGTTTATTCATTATTGACAGACGACCACAGTCGTTGCCTTCTGCTTGTAAGACCGTATACGCAGAAGGCAACTCGACTGCATTCAGACTCCAGAAATACGGGACAGTTGCTGTGCGAGTAGCACAATTAAAATATGGACAAAAATACGGGGCTTTTGGCAACGACAGTACTGAGGGACTGAACACGTAATATTTCTTTAGGAGACCGAAAATAAGCAAATCGAATGCAAGGGTTTTAATGTCATTGTAACTTACGGAGTAGTTGTCCGAATAACTTTATAAGGTAACACACAATAATTATACACAATAATTATACAGGTCACATGCGACAACTAGTTAAATATAACAGTAAACCACATCGACATAACCTGCAAACGATGTGTACTGATGAAGGACTCAAATAAATTTTAATGATCTTTTACTAAAATTGCAACATTTTACGTACATCTTTAGTGAATGCACCATTTCACACTTTTTATATCGTTGTGTGTTTTTATATCCGTTTTATTCGTTCTTAACATGCTCTTTGCTAGTGACTTCACTCGCATGAGCTAGTCGGTTGTTCCATTTGCTAGTAACAGTGAGATCTATAGTCGACGGTTAATCGTGTCTTTATCATTATCAGATCGACATTTTTTTCTTCTTCCTTCAATTTTTTAATATTGTTTTTTCTATTACCTTCTTTCCTAGAGTAAATTAAGCAGTTAAAATTTAATAGTTAGTTAAGTTAGTAAGTTATTATAGTTAAGTTATTTTTATATGATACCGAATGGACATACTGATAGGAAAATAATAGTGAAACTGTAACCTAAATGTATTTATTTATTTTTACGCGATTCATTGTCAAACGGACAGACAGTATCTTAAAAATACAGTTAACAAATTCGTAACCTATCGCGTTTTAATTTAGTTTATAGCAGTTTGAATTACCGTTTTTTTAATATTTAAATTATAAACCTTCCCGTCTTTATTGTTTTATTATTTGTGTAAGTAGATACGGATAAGATAAGCTGTGCAGTGCCAAAGAATGTGTATTGGAATGTATGTCGTAGAGCTGTGGGGCGCGCCCACACCTAATCTCCATCGACGTTATCTTTCCGCAGTAATCAAACAATATTTGATACAACGTTCATTCGAAATTCGTGTCGCAGCCGTTCAATAACAAACTCTTCGTTATAAATCTTTAATTTTTATATGAGTTACATATTTCCATAATTAATTTTATAATTACCGACAGTCGCCAGTTCTGTTACGATGAAGTGTTACAGAAACAAATTGCGCCTCGTCTACTCATTGCTTCGAGCATCGTGCACAGAGCGCGTTTGCCGGTACGGAAGTGCTCAGTCGTGTCCGCATCAACGTTCGAGTTCAGAGTTCTGTTCCCGCGACTTCATACAGCGCTTGTTCGATCTGTCGGCGAGTCGGAGTCGAGCGGTATTGTCGCCAGGCGGTTGTTTCGGTTATTGCGTACGAGCGCGAGGTTAAACATTTGAATTTGGAATACGGTTTATTCAACACAATGCCTCCATTAAACATATATTATCAACGTGCTTCTTTACATCACCCGTATGAGAATTTCAGAAGCGCGTGCTCGCAATCAGATCACGACATTATTTGTATTGCAAACTCGTGTTTAAGGGATCATATTGCGGATAAAGAAGTCGTTGACACTGACCTGTTTGATGTTTTTCGATTGCATCATAGTCGTATAATAAATGGCACTCTCATAGCTGTCCGCAAACACCTGTCGGCGCATGTTCGCAGCGAGTGGCAGACAGAGGGATTTGACTATCTGTGGGTTACAGTTCCCTCGCGCGGATGTCGCAGTCGTCTACACGTTGCGTGCGGGTACTTTTATTACTATAAAAACATCGATCCCTTCACCGACACCGTCACGTCGCTCAGCAAGACACATCCTCTCGATAAATTTCTCATCGTGGGTATATTTCCACCGTTTAAAGGTGATTGGATTGATGAAGAGCACCGCCAGACAGGAACAGAAGATGAGGTTATAACGAGATTACGCAGCGCCACATCACGCGCTGGCTTAGAGCAGTTTAACAAGATCACGCATGAAGATGGTTATTTACGTAATCTTGTGTTCAGTTCCGTTCCCGTCACCGTACTGCGCTGTCCGCGTCCGTTGAATCCGGAAGAATATGACTGGCAACGGGCTCTACAATTCGATTTGGACATCGATCCGTTTAAATGTTGTAATGCTGCAAATGATGCAACAGCTGTATGTTGCAGGATTGTATCCAGCGGCCAGCGTGACGCTCGTCGGGAAAGCGCGAGCGCGGGCGGAAATACCAGACAAATGACTGATGAGTTAATCGATGAAAGATTCGAGAGGATAATGAAAGAACTGGAAGCCGTGAGGGAGGAATGCAGCAGAGTGTCGAAGGAGAACGCGTCGCTCAACTCGGTATGTGAGAACGCGTCGCTCAACTCGGTATGCTTTGCGCGGTCGGATCGCGCGTCTGGAGGCTGATTCGAAACTACACGCCGGCATCGACGAACGTCTGAAGAAGCTGGAGCAGCAAGCGCTCGCGCACTCCGAGAGAGGTGAGATCAAACGTCGCTACCGACGTCTTCAACAGCTGTTCAAATATCTTTGTTCACTTTATTCAATTTATATTTGTTAATTTAGTTTAACCAACGAGCTGACGTTGTTTAAATTAATGTAATGATTTGTAAACTTTGTTGCCAAATTTATTACATAAAAACACGTGTCAACTCCGTGTTTCCTGGTAGCAAAATAATCATCCGGTAATTGTTTCGTACGAGAACAGTTTATATATTTGCTACGAACACAATTAAAAGCGCCGTCGAAAGCACTGTCCATCTTACAAATACTTAACCATCCTCACCGATGACGTCACACTAAACAGACACGTCTTCTGACGCACACACACACACACACACAGTTTTGCATTCCCCATATGTATTCAAATACAGAATAACAGAGATTAAAAAAACCGGCCAAGTGCTAGTTGAACTCGCACACGAAAGTTTCCGTAGCACCAAACAATATTAAACTTATTTCGTATGTAATAAGGTATAATTTGATAACTAGGGCGGTTAGGGGATGACTTTAGAATTCCATATGTTATCTTATCATCAGCTTTTCATTTAAATAAATGTAATATTAATTAAAGTCAAAATTAAACAATTAATGTAAATTTAATAACAATTTTATATTCTTTTGTTTTAAATTGAACATAGTTTTATAAATACAAGGTATATGAAGTAAGCCTTTCTTAAATCAACTAATGTAGGCATAATAAGTCATATATATATATATATATATATATATATATATATATATATATATATACACACACACACACATATATATATATATATATATATATATATATATATACATATGACTTATTATGCCTACATTAGTTGATTTAAGAAAGGCTTATTTCATTAAAATCGTAATATTGCTGTATTAAAATGTATTGTGTAAGCAATTAGGTCTATTTTACTTGTCAATATTTTGGACTTAGATGATGAAATAATAGGGTTCTGTCTTTGCCATGCGGCCAAGGGTTCCTAAAAACCCACCAAATGCGAGTGGTATGAATTGTAGAGTTTATCATACATTTGTACATATTATCCGCAAATGTTTACTGCAATAAAGTACAACACAATTGAAGTATCAGATATGCACTTAATCATCCAACGAAATACAAAAAAAATCATTTTGCTGATGACAACCGCCAACAACGTCTTAAGCGCTCGCTCACTGCAAGCGCTTGAGATGTTGTTGTGTTCATACAAATTCATACAAGTTCATACAAGTTCTTACAAATTATTATCTAATTCTAGCTCTGTAAATGTACACATATCTATATAATTATGGTCTAAAAATTAAGGGATCAGAGAGGGAGAAAACAATTAACCATTTAATTTTTTTTCTGAAATCTGCCTATGTCTGGAACTGAGTTTTATTTTTCCTATGTTACATATAAATACAAGATCTTCTACCAGTCTGAATTACTTCAGATATTGTGACTTGCAAATTTCAAAGATAATGGATGAACTCGTTGCACATTTTTGATATAATTTGCGGCTTTGTATTAGAAGAACAATAGTTTTGCCAGGTGTAAACAAAGCACTTTCAAGTAATACAACAAATTAGCTGTGTCGCCACACTTTTAATTTCAACCCCTCATTATAGACCCGATTTTCAATTAAAATTAAAATATTCCAAAATTCTTTGACTGGATATAGATGCAGATAAGCATCGCAAGTAAGCATGCGAGTTTATAGCAATAGTAGCTGCTGAGACAAACAATCGTAACATTCGGACAGACACCAAAATCTTACCATAAGGGATCCGTTTTCATCCTGTCTATACAGAACTCTGAAAAGACAAACAGATTCATGAAAGTGTATATATAGTAATTTTTAAAATTCCCCCAGCAAATATTAAGTTTACCTTATGGGCAGATGAGTATGTCGCAAGTGCAGATGTATCCCGTGTGTGTAAATCAAATACACTCTAACTTAAGGTACAGTGTTTTCATTTAGCAGCATACATATTGTTCTTCATCGTTTATTTATTACGCTAATATAAGAAGCTTTTATATTTTTGTGACTTTATTGGGATGCGATAAACGAATAGCCTTTGTGATACATTTTGTTCGATGTTTTAAAATAGTAAGACACTGTAATTAAAGTTACGGTGACTGTGCATAACATTTCACTCAAAGATTCAATGCTTTTTGCACAAATAATGCTCACTGGTGGTTGGAGCTTTCAGTTGTCTTGCTATTTCCTTCTCTCTTACAGCCACACCAGTGGCAAATGTAACGCTCACATAGCAAGCAAGTTCACAAGAAGACAGCACAGTTCTGATGTATTTTGTTTGAGTTCAACAATTGTGTACGTTCCATTGAAGGTAATCACTTGTGCAAATATAAATACACACCAACGAGCCAATAATGGGAGACAACGTTGAGAAGTTACTTTTCATTACGATATATATATATATATATATATATATATATAAATATATATATATATATATATATACACACACACACACACATGCAATTTTTTATAATAAATATTATACATTTATTGTATTCAATTGAAAGGAACAATTTGTATTATTTATTTTATTAAAAATATACTCACCAGTATTATATGTTTTAAGAACACGATTTTGAACATGTGTTTGAACATAAAAGTATTAGCTATGATACAACATATGAGGATACAACATATGAGGATACAACATATGAGGATAATCAGGGAAAAAATTAGTAGCAATTGGCCATGGTTATGGCATAGGTCTTGGCTTTGGTTATGAAAGTTTTATGAACTTAATTTTAATAAATTATCATTTTTTGTTTATGAAATTGTATATGAATCTATTAACTTACCATATTTAGAATATATTTGGCGTTAATTTTGTGGAAATTCATTGTTCACAATTAAATGGTAGTACGTGATGTAGTATTATTTCTACTTTCTTTAATCTTTTACCACAATCTAGGTTTCGTCACAATGGCTATTCGTAAAGTATCTTGGTATGTAATTACTCGATACAAGAAAGTCAGACATTTGACCAATTATAGCCAAATAATCTATCAAATGTAAATTAATATCAACATTTCTAAGACTATTTTTTTTATATTTCAGTGTATATTTCAATTTTTAGATATATTAAAACCTGAAAGAAAGACAAAAGGTTATTATTTGAATTTATCGACTGCAAAATGAAAATTAGGCAACCGACATATAGGTAAAAACTTTATGATTTACTATTATAAACCTCGATAAACGCTACGAAGTAACTAGTCAAATATATATTTATATACTTCAAATAATACAAAACATCTTTCACGTAATAATACAAAACATCTTTCACATAACTCTTTAACATATTCAGAATTCATCTCGCTTCAGTTTAGACATGAAAAAAGAACTTAATGAGATACTTCTTTGTGAGTATTTTGTGCCTTTCCGTTGCTGGAATTGCGATAGCAAGGCCAAAGAAGGGATATTGAGATGTTTTGGCCATGTTCAACATGTACACAGCAGAAAAGAGAAACTGAGTATTGAAGGCCGAAGTAGAAACCAGTAGATGAAATTAATGAAAATAGAAATGCGTCTGTGACAATGAGTGTAGTGAAAAATATTTGTTAGGATGTTTTCCAAATGCTTTTTAGTACCGACGAGCAATGTTTAAGTATGTACAAAGTGTATTTGACAAGTTCAGCGAGGATGCATTTTATTAAATTACAATTGTTCTAACTTTGGAAGGCAACGTTGATACCAATATTAATATGAGGTATAGATATTGTCATATTCTTTACACCTGACAAGCATCTACCGCTTGAATACCTGGAAGAGTGTGTAGTTTCACGTACCGTTTAAAATTGTGTTGTTACAGACTGACTGGTCCTTTGCTCTTCACACTGTGAACGAGTTCCATGAACACCTTTATTGTTGCAGCAGGTGTAGATGCATGTCAGTATTGTGTTGGGTAGTAAACTAGTTTGCTCACGCATTTATGTGGACAGAGGAAAATTAGCATATGTCAATATCAAAGAACTTCCGCGTGTGGCTGAATGCAACATCTAATAATGAATATGTGCCGAAAACTATAATGTGACGCGAACACAATTCCTTTCACCTCGGAGTATAAATGTGACATTTCAATAAGAAATAATGAAAATTGGTTAAAGCACACTGATCTGTTTGGTTATACGTTCAGTAGTTAAAAGTATTACCGTTATGGAGATGAGTGGATTGAAATAGAAGAATGTATTTAATCTCCTTAACGGAACAGAGTGTGATGAAAGATAGAGGAAGTATGGAAATTATCTTATTCTTTTAAAACTGTTTATTCATTAAGATTACGTTTTATTTAGAGCTGGAAGGAGACACTAATGAATTATAATTTTTTGTCAAATTTTTTAGTTTTCATGTTCTTTTTTAGTTTTGATGTGACAGTCACTACTTAGTGTCTAACGTCAATTACTAATATTATGTCATTTATAATGTCATCATTGTATTTAGCTCATCGATGTACGAAGGAGCTGCTTAGAACAATATCATTTATTTTAAAATCTTTCACAGGTGGATTCAGGTCAATGGGAACCCAAACAGACCAGGAGTGCTCCACAGCGGTAAAAAAGAGTCTGGGAATTAACAAGGCCAATACGGCATCCCAAAAAGGGCCATTAGGGACACCAGATGTGAATGAAGGGTGTGGGGTTTCATCAGGTGCTTCTCAGGGTGAACAAGGATTTAGTTTCAAGCAGTCCGGCGAGAACATAAACACAGTTAGTGGCGACCACACCACAACCACTCCATTCAGCCAGTCGAGTACGTCAAGTCGGAATGCTCCAGAAGCCAAACCCTGCAGTGAGTTTTTGTTTTCCTTTTACCATTTCTACCGAGCACAACACACTGATTAGGATCTATGAGCAGGAATTTTGACAATTTATTTTACACTATCAAATATAACAAGTCAGAATTTGAGTGCTGCGGGTGAACGGGACATTGTGTTTTTTAATTTCTAACTTAATAATTGTTAGTTAGGGTTTAGGGAATGTCTCCAGCAATGGCAGGATAAATAAAAATAAACTTTTTTGGTCGAAGGGTGATATCATGTTATCATGTTTTGTTTGTTTTTGAGTTTCAAGTTAGAAGATAACGTAAGTGTGTAAATAACTGGAGACTTTTATTAGAAATTGGCAAATACAAATTTCACCCAACTTTGTTTACATGCTGTACCGTCTGATAGACACATGTACATACATTTTTGGTTTCATATTTTTAACATTCAGTTAGTAAATTGTATTCAAGTATCATGTAAGCAAGTTTAGGGGGGTGGGGAAGTTAAAGTTTTTCTTATTTTTATTGACCAAAGGATGAATGGTGAAAAAATGTTACATAAAGATGAATAAAAATAATACAAAGTAATAAAATAAATTTAATAATAATCAAAATAATATTAAATTTAAAATAATATAAATATATATATATATATATATATATATATATATATATATATATACATATATATACATATATATACATATATATATATATATATAACTTTTTTTACAACATTTTTTTATTGTGTATGAATAAAATACTATACAAAACAAACAGCTCAGCATGCAAGTAAATCAACGTGTATAATTAAAGATGAGAACGGAAACGAAGAAGCCGAACGGCTGAGTGAAGACCATGTATTTGATCCAGGTGAAACAAGCTCAAGCCAGTTGTCTCAAGACTACCTCTTGTATGTACAAGATACACAACTCGGATACAGAGACCGCAATCTAAAGATAATTTAATAATAACTATTTATAATTTGAAATAAGTAGTGCTATTAACATCACCCATTTTTATTTTGGTTTTCATTTTGATATCCAATAAAAAATAAAGAATCTTAGTTTGCCTTGTCCTTTGGGGGAGAAGGGGTCAAATGCAACTTTCAAACCACATCTTGCAATAGGGGTTTAAAACCTACAGAATTATACTTGTGTTATACTGGAACTCTCCCAATGTGTTATACTGGAACTGTCCCAATTGTCCCAATGGAACGCTGTTACACATACTTTATGACTTGGCTCTATAGTGTTTTTCACAAAGAATCTACTTTTTTGGGATTTTTTCCTTTTAGGGTTCTGTCCCTCGTAATGAAAAAATCAAATTCTTATAGGATAATCAGGTTGTACATTTGTCTGTCTATCACTCCATATATTAGAACATTTTTCTCATAAATAACTTGAGATGTGAAGTTGAAATGTACTGAAATGTAATATCATGTACTGAAACCTATAGTCTTAAATCGCTGGAAAAATTTCAAGCTTTTTGGTTCACGCAATAAAGAGATATAGTTCTTTAGAGAACAGTTTTTTATTTAAACCATAGTCTTACTCACTGATCATCGAAACCAATGGGGTATTTCTGGTCGCCCTACAATCCATGTAAGTACACGTAATGGGAAGTCTTAAAGCACAAGTAATGGGAAAAATTTGAAAAACAATGATTTCTAATCTTTGTTGATTTAAATATTTGCCTGGGAAAAATAGAGTAGGTTTATATTTATGTTTTGAGAGATTACAATTCTATAAATGGTTAAACAAAAATACTATGTACCGTTAAATAACAAATGCCCAAATGAGTACGTAGCTCTCGTAGCGCGAGTTCTAATCATGCTTGTCGTTTTTTTAAATTGTTTTTATATTTAGATTCATTGTTTGCTAGCTCTAAGCACTAACGTGACATGATTGATGATAATGTATTGTGTTGCTTTCATATAATGTTGGTTTATCATTCGTGTGAATCGAAAACGATTTATTTTTGTAGACAATTTTTCTTCAAAAATTTATTACACATTGTTTTTCCACATTTATTACATTATGATTGGAGTTTGAGCAATAAGCTACATGCCAAAATGAACAAATGCATACTGACAAAGTACTACTAAACGGAACTATGCTTGAAAGGGAGTCGTATGATCTCAATACGATCGTGTGAGACTGTCTCTCCAGCAGTTACACAGATGTTTATCAAATTACGTTTCTACAATTATTATTAGCTGAAATGTGCTGTAACTTTGTAACTCGTAGTATTCTTGGTCTTAGTATCAAGAAATAATTATTCATTACGAGTTCATTGTGGAGAAGGTAATAAAAAAAGTCTAACAAATTCTGATACCTTAAAACATACATTACTATGCATTTTTGTTCCCTATAACTATGTATGAAAATGGTTTTTAATGACGCTTCTTTTCAAATTACTTAATAATTACAAGTCTTGATAAATTCTATAATCAATTACCAGTTATGTCTTTTGTCCTTTTTAATTATTTGTGTAACAATAAATTTGGTCAAAGTTACAGCTTCATATAGGTTCTCTTGTCAAAGGTATCATGATAATGCGACCATAATTTCGTCCAAATATAACACTTAATTCGATTTACTCTTTCATTTAGGGGCGGAGCCGAACAGTAATCCCTCGGGCCTTGATGGTTCTCTTCCACCGCCAGTTTTGGGAAAGCTTAGCACACAATCCTTTGTTGGATATGATGAAGGTCAGTACATTGCCATACTACGCAGTGCTAACATTGTATGGTTGAGCGTGTTGTATAATATCACCTTCTGGCAATGCCAGTTTCAGGTTTAATACCTCACTCGTAGATATACAGACTTTACAAATGCACTTCTGTTGCAAAGACTCCAGATGTAAATGCTTTTACCATATGTCCTGTCATTAGATTTGTTTGTTTTCAAGTACTACAATCATGGCGTAAACCTTTCTTCATTTTCGTGTCAAATTGTTTCCCCCATGTTCTTATTTCATAATTTGCTTTGATGTGTACATCCCCATTTTCTGTAAACCAACATGCACCACTAACACTAGAAACATTCTTTAAATAAAGAAAATGTATTTACTGGTCCACATCAGCGTACTCTGTTATATCAAAGTGTAGATCTCACATAGTGACTGCTTCGTATTGATGTGTAACAGAATTTATGTTTAGGTTTTGTTGTATATCATTCTTGCGTTAATTTTATCGTAACACTAGTTGTTAACGACAATGGGTATTAGATGTTAGCAGCGTAGTTTTTGGATTATCACAGACTGATTGTCTTTCTCAGACTTTAATAAATACAACAGTGCAAAATTGTATATTATTCTTTCTAAATTGAACTGGTAATTTTAAATGATGTGTTTACAAACAAACAACTGTACTGACACACAGATGGACAGACAAATATTGTAATTATTTTTCATATTGCATGACCATATTGTCGACCCAATATATAAAATATTATTTACTCAGTCACTTATTTAATTTATATAATATGTGACTTGATAGATTTTGGGTATGCTAAAAATATATCCAATAAAGTTGCTACTATAAAGAATACCATATTAAATTAATTTCATTTTCAATAACCAATGAATACTTTATTCATTCTCAATAAGGAGAACAGGCAATTGCTAGTCATGGACAAAAGTGAAACATATAAAGAATTATTTTTTACCCTCATTTGCAATGTTTTCTTTTTTCTGTATGTCTCTCAAACTTGTCGAGATTGAAAACAATCTATCTGAATGTTTTATGCGATGGACACAAATAGCGCCATTGCCTCAAGCAACAAAAACCTTTTCTCCAAGTGTCAATGCTAGGGTAGAGCTTTTTGTGATGCAATATTTGTCACTTTCGAAGAAATATTTTAAAAGGAACTGGCCATGCTTCAGTCATTTACATAAGGTCTTGCCAGTTTATACAGGGAGGAAATATTCAATGTTTACTATATTACACTCATGTATTATACTTCAACGTTTCTTTATAAAGTCTCTCCATTTTACACAATTACTTACATAATTCTTTGGATTTACATGGTCTTTTTGTACATTCATGATCAATTTTGGGTTTTTTCAAACAATTTATTTCATATTCACGTCCATACACACATACCATCCCTATTTTTTCCTTGTCTGCCAGAGCGATAGAGACATCCGAGAGTGGAGGACTATTATGAGTAGTATTGCAGAGCATATATTAATCGGGTTGTGTTCCACAATATGATTTTACATCAATCTCTGTAATCATATCGACATTGATTATTTTTAACAAACTTTTTTTTTGTTATTTTTAACAAACTTTTTAAGTGGATTGAACCAAAGTAGGGAAACTCTTCTATAATAATAACATTGAAAATCAATAAAAGTGTTAATGAAGTAGTATTTGAACATATTTCATAATGACACTTATTTTAATTATGAATTGTTTATAACCTCAAAACGTTTAAATACGGACATGTATTACGAAGACAGTGATTTAGAATAGCAAACAATAGCCGATACTTGCACCACAAATTTCATTGTCAGTGGGATTGAAATAATTTAAGAAAAAGCTAAGGAGCGAATAGTCTCCAAATAATGACAACGGTAAGTTTAAACGTAGAAGATTTCGAGCTTTGAAATAAACTCTTTTCAAGTTTGAATCAAGGTCTATCAGGTTCGTTCCTAGATGTACAAGAAAATATTTTGGAAAGATAATGAACGAATAATCTATCAGTAATTGGTAATCCTTAGTTCTCAATAAGCATTAATTCAACAGTACTCTTTCAGATAACGACCTGTTGCTAAATGCATAGCAAGCACAAGTGTAAGCTTAACACATTCACACATCTTCTTGTTTTACAGATCTTCAGAATGATGGAACTTACCTTCAAATACATTTTGTAGATTTTATATTATATGTTTTGATTAATGTTGTGGTCCTCATGCTTCTAACATTTTTTTGTACCAGGTGGAGATGTAAGCACACCAGCAAACCACTCTCACTACCGCATCGTCCGGATCCGCCAAAACAAACATCAGTGAACAAATTAAAATTCCGGCTTGTGAAACCGTTGCATTAATAAACACAATACCCTGAGCTTTAGTACCTACTTTAAGCAAACTCCTACAGCGATTACGGCTAACTTCTACAGCTGCAACGAATCTTGCATCCGCTTCTAATTGGAAAGTTCTCCTGCTGTTTGATTCAGTTTCCACTTCTGAAGCTCAACCCGTAGCTAGAATAATTATGAGCAAGTCATTTGCATATCTATTACTGAAGGTATATCATTTTCAAGGTCCATTTCCCTTGATCGAAGTGCAAATTCTGAAGAATTATTTGCATCATATCAGGAAGACATAGAACTTAGGAGACTAAAAGAACGGGAGATCATGTATGAAGGAATATTGGAAAAAATTTCGTAATGATGATGATTAAAATAAATACTTGTAACTTATTTCTATACACTGAGTTGATACATTGTAAACATAAGTGCAAGTAAACCAAAGCTGGAATATCTCGTTAGTGATTAAGAAAATCTAACTTGTATAATATTGTAGATTATTGCCACTATATCTGGCCATAGATTGCCTTCATTGTCAATAGCTGGTTCTTCTCCTACTAACACAATAATCTTCAGACTTTTAGTTACCTGTAACCTTCAGAGATGCTCTAAACATTGAAATTAATTTAGTCCTTTCAGATCTTAAAATCACTTCAATGCTGGAATTGCATTACAACTCAGCAAGTTTTTTGCTTTGTTTTATGGGTAATTATAGCTCAGAGATACAAAAATGCCTTCAAAATTTATTCAACAAGACGACACAATAGAAAGAAAATGTTTAGGAATTTAAAAGCAATCTAAGTAAAGTATTCAGGCCACTTTGCACTGACTGACTTCAACCAATTTCAGAATCACCATGACTCAAATTGAAAATAAGCTAGGCATGTGAAATATGATGTTGTGTTAAGATCAGTTATATATTAGAATAATCTGTTTAGATGATACATTCCATAAAGTAGTATATGTTTTGGCACCGTCTGATTGATTGGTCACCAAAAGCTCTATGGTACTTCCAGTACACATAGGAAATTTTATATACTACACTATGTATTGTAAATACATTAATTTAGGTAAAGAATTTGAAACTCCCCATTTTTTTTACCTACGGGATAAAATTAGTTGACAATCTTAACTCAGTAATTACTTTCAAAAAAACTTTTTGTGAGTAACCACATAGATAATCCGGATAGAACTGATTTACAAAAGTTAATGTAAATAAATATGGAAAAATATTTATTCCTGTTCACGGGTTGAAATCAATTTATAATCTTATTGTGATAACTACTTTCAGACAAACTTTTTGTGAATAACTGCTTAGGTAACTTTAATAAGTTTGATTTACAAAATTTATTAAAAACAAACAGCACACATTCTCTATTCATGTGATCTAAAATTAGTTGACAATTTTACTTAAATAATTACTTTCAAACGAACCCTTTATGTGTAACTGCATAGTCAATTCTGATAGGTTTGATTTACAAAATTGATTAAAAACCAAGATTGAAATGTTTTCTATTTCTATTTGTGGACACATATTAATTTATAAATTTACTTTGATAATTATTTTCAAAGAAGCTTTTTAACTAACCGCATGGACAACTTAGATAGCCTTGATTTACATTCCAATTTGTTTACTGATGTTACTTTACAATCTTACTATGATAATTACTTTCAAATAAACTTTGTGTTTAAATGCATAATCGATAGCTCTGATAGACATGATTTACAAAATTGATTAAAAACAAACATTGCAAAAACGTTCTATTCTTATGTGTGGATTGAAATTAGTCGAATATCTTAATTCTTAATTACTTCCAAACAAATTCTTTGTGTGTAACTGCATAGATATTGTAAAAAAACATTGCAAACATTTTAACATGATGAAATTGGTAAAGAAATAAAAATTGTGTTTAATATAATCAAATATTTAGGAAAATCAATTCTGTAACTACATACGCACTATTACCCGCTCAATGCGATATTGTCAGATGTTTATGTTAGTTACGAAACATAAATAAAGTTATTTATTACTTTTACCGATCTACAATAGCTGTAACTGACATTTTTCTTCTTTGATTACTTCCTTTCAATCACAATTTTATTTAATTAATTTTTACTTATGTTACCTTTCATATGTTTTATCGTAGTAAATTTTTATTAAACCAGCAATATTAAGACCTAAATACAAAACTTAAGTTGTATTTTAATGAACTCATTACGATCTATAAAACGTAAAAGTACTCCACTAAAATTATCTTTGGTTGATTTGTTTTTCACACCGTTACACTTTTTACATTTTATTGATTGTAATGAGTTTATTAATATGAAACTTTTTGTTATTACTATCATTATCGGGGCTTATAGGCTATTTTTTAATATAATGATTACTTCAATTTATTGGTATCAAAATGAAACAAAATATCCATGAAAATGGTCAGTTTGTACACTTCAAGAGTTTATTACATCCATCGTTTCAGACATATTAATTTTATTTTTGTTAAAATTTAAACTAATTGAAATAGATAGGAAATAGACAGACTTAGTCAATTAAGGATCGGTTTGAAGTCAGAGTGAAGAATTCAAATACTGAAAATTACGGCAGTTGACCCTATTTCTTGCCCAAAAGTTTGTTATCTTCATACGAAACAAGCAGAAATTGATATGTAATCATAACAAAAGTTTTATTATGTAATTGAACAACTTTCAACTCACAGAGGTCAACATCTCCACATGTCATTGTGATGTTCAAACATGTTAATGATTAAGAAGCGCACCGAAAAGCATAAATTAATAAAAATATGAATACTCAGTTGTAATTTTTGTGGTACATAATCGTTTCCGAACATAAGCTAAACACTACTACTGCTAGAGATTTTTGGAGTGAAATATAGAGAAGTGTCGATTGTATTAGATTGTCTAGAAAAGCCCGGGTTGTCTTAAAGAATCACCAGGGACCCGTAAAATCCCCCTGATAACCATAGAGGGGATCTTCAAAGGTCCTCCAAACATTTTCCCGCATCTGCTATTCAGTATTTCCCACTGGATTAATGACTGCTCTTTCGCAATGGTTCATTTAAGGCTTAAATGTTTGTTGGGAACGAATATTGTGAACACTTTAATTGACTGAAATATGGTGACTATATAAACCACGTTCTAATTTTCTGCGTTATTCTATCTACCGTTAGGACGGATGCTCTTAATTAAAACTTCATCATCGTGCATCGTCGTGTTCACTGCAGTGGAACAAAATGTGGTACATATCCAGCGATTGGAAACTGCAGAAACACACCGGGCTATACCTTAAAGCAAATCTATATAAGCTGGCCCGGAATGCACCACACCACTTAAAGAATTGTGATGCATGATAGTCGTCAACGAGCTACATCTTTTTCAATATTACAGGCACATCTTGTGATCTCTCCCTTGGAGTCGAAGGAATTTTTTCTTTCTATCTACAAAGTATTTCTCTGCCGCAACGGATACGCGTCCACTCAAAGCACAACGGATACGCGTCGAAATTCCCGTCTCGTGTTAAGCAACAACAAAATTACCAAAGTACTCCACGGTCGCGTGGTCAGCAAGTAGGAGATCTCCCAAAACCGACAACACATCCGTAGAACAGCTCTGACCAGGGTTATAAGCGGCGCGCCCCGAGATTTCAGCACCACCCGTCTAACTTGTTGGACCTTGACACACCACGAAGTCCACCACTTAGTCACCCTGGCCTCTTCTCAATGTAATTGCGCTTGCGACATAATGGATTCCGCCATCACAATAATCGGCTCCCTCACTAGTCTTTCCTTAAAGAGGACAACCTCGGACTTTTGGGAGCAAAACTGAGCTTGTTCTTAATGCCCAAAACATGTAACCTGACGAGAGTCCGCTGTCTGATTTTCTATATCTTTATGATTCGCTCTGCCGGCCATAAGCAAAAATGTCATCTGCATACGCGATGGTATCGCATCCCTGAAGAGGTATCGTGAATGCGCCGTACAAAAGCGGCTGCAGAAACAGCAATGGTTTCTTCTTGAGCCATGACAAGCCAAAGTAAGAATGACATACTCTTATCTCGCAGCCACGCGTACGACTGAGAAACGAAGGGGGTGCCAGAATATACATCATATGCATAAATGGAAGCCGCATACGTTATCAAATATATATATATATATATTTGATAACATATGATCGTCGATGTCCTCCATTTTGCGTTTTAGCTACATTATACTAAATTGAAATAAAAATTATGTTCAATAAGTTTTACATAAATAAATATATCACAATCCGTAAAATTAAAAATGTTTAATATTATAAGAAAAAAGCAGAAAGGAATTCCAAAAAAACAAATTGGTCAATTATTTTTGTTGAATTGTTTATTCAATAAGTATCTCGCTAGTTTTATAAAAAACTTGCTATGTTAACAGATCTGAATCGTAACATAGTAATAATAAATTTAAATCTAATTGTGTTAGGAAAGAAATAATTAATTAAAAAAAAGGAAAAGAGCCATCTATTGTGGACTGAAAAAGTAATAAATAAATTCATTAATGTAATTCATTATTCAACGTGAATATAATAACATAATATTGCATAGTAAACTTATTTTTTCTTCAGTTTGGTTACAAATTAATGACATCTAAATAAAGTAAAAAAATTAAGGACTTTATTAATTTTTTTTTCTCTGATGTGATTAAATATTTGCAAATAAACCTGAGAGATTTTTGAGGTAATGTTTTATTGTATTTAATAAATTACGTTATTTCTTTATCTCTACGTGTGATTTAAAATTAATGTAAATCAGGTCTATTAGACTATAGTGCAGTCGTGCAGAGAATTTATTTGAAAGACAATATCAAACTAATTTCAAACTGTGAATAGAAATACAAACATTTTCCAACATTTGCTTGTAATCAACACTCGGACCCAGTAGAGTTATCTATATACACGCAAAGAATTAGTTTGAAGGTAATCACAAGATAAGGTTTTCAACTAATATCTGACCAGTTTAGGGAATATCAACTTTTTGCCACGTTTGTTTTTAATAAATTTTATAAGTCAAGTTCAATATAGATGTTTATTCAGTCACAACAAGGGTTTAATTGCAAGTAATTACCAAGCCCGTGTTATAAATTCATTACAGACCAACAGTAGGAATAAAAACCTTTTGCCGCGCTTGTTTATAAGAAAGTTTGTACGTTGACCCAAGTTAAGATTCCCAATTAATTTTATCCACAAATAGGGGGAAATGGGGATTTTCAGATTTCTCTATTAGAATGTTCCAAAATCTTATACATAAACCAAATTTCTGTGTTCAATATAGGTTCTCTATTGTTTTTGACAGTCAGACAGACTGTGCTAAAATAAATACTTTTCTAAGGGATACCTATATCTAGCAAACTGATTATTCTTATATATGACTAAACTTAGTACAACGGCAAGTTCATATCTGTTATACAGCAACAATATGTCATATGAAGTGCGTTGAAGTTGATTCTAGTCAACTAATTTTATTAGTGCACAGCTCCACCCGTGGCCAATTTGCTCGACCTGTGTAGACTTAAACTCTAACAGAGTGCAAATTCAACATGCAGGTCTAGTAAATTAGTTCTTCTACCTTTTATCGATGCTTCCATACACATAGTGGTTATACCACTTTAAAATCATTCGACATTACAGGTATTATGTCCAATGCTGTATCATTTGTGAAAACAACCCGTTAAAAATATGTTTGTTATTTATTTATTTGCAAGGAGTTACAATTGCGTAACATTATTAACTATACAATATACGACATTTATATATTCTATGACACTACAGTACATGATAACAACATATTCTATGAAATACATTTTCCCTTGTAAACAAATCAAACTCTGCAGCAACTTTAAACAAATGATTGAAGAGTTGAATACCATAGAAAAGTGGAGAATTCTGACGTAACTTCGTTTCAGATATCAGTATTGCATACAAGTGATGATTAAGTGAGCACGAGCGGCTATTGCTTACGGGGATCTTGAGACGAGGCACAGAATCATTCTGAATTCCTTTCTTGTGTCCTATATATTCACTTTTGTGTGTTTTTATTATTTTCTGTTTTTATTGTTTTCTGCAAACTTCTATTATATGCAATGTCCGTTGTATTAGTATGGTACTTTGATACTTCTCTTCAATATTTACTGGTATCTCCATTTAAATTTGAACCATCTTCACTGTGAGATGCACGTGTATTTCTATTCTTTGTTTCATATAAATGCTCAGTAATTTCAGTTCTTTCCTAGAGTTTTATAATTAGGCAGAAGTAATATTGTATTTTAATTTTTTATTCAAATTTGTTTCATGCATATCCCATTCTTTCTATCTTCCAAGTTCAATGTCTCCCTTTCGAAATGCAAATAATTCGTTACAATTTGGATGCAGGTCAAGGGTATCGGATTCAGAAAATAATGTACCTTCAGTAGCAGACGCAATAGATGACTTGCTCATGATTGCTGTTGCCATGGAAGGAACTTCAACTCTAGTAGTGGTGTCATTGAAAGCTGAATCAAACATCAGGTTAACTGTCAAATTAGAAATAAACACATCTGGCACGTTTGTGAAAGATGAATTTGGCACTATTTCACTTAAGATTACCACCGAAACTCAGTGGAGTGGCCATAGGTCATAAAGCAGAGTCCCAGTTAGTTTACTAATGTCTGTTTTGAATAATTTGGTAGCGAGAGTGATTTGTTGGTGTTCTTACATCTCCACCTGGTACAAAAATAGACAAGAAGCATTAGTGTTACAGTGTTAAAGAAATAAATAACTAAAAAGTGAATCAAGTAAGATTTTCTTCTATCCTGTACACAAGTTCTGAACCTAGATTTGCACGCACTGTGAATTCGGTACTTCTATTGTTATGGAATAAAGTACTAATTAATTAATGGTTATTGCGAATTGAGGATTACTGGTTATACCTATTGTATAAATGCCGGTAATATAACATAGTAATAACAAATCTTTACTTATTTACATGTATTCTCAAAGTTGATTTATTTACATTTGAGATTTTTATGTTTCTTTCAGATATTTTACTTTCTTATGAAAAATGCTGTTATATTCTTCTCTGAGGATTTATGGAAAATCCAAATATGTTAGAAGAATGAGTCTTGGTAATACACATAACAGAAAAAATAGTTATAAACTAAAATTAAAATATCATCAAAGATAACTTGTGAACTTTTTGCCATTACATTAAATACTTAACCAGGTAACCAATGCTTTTGAAGCATTGCTTACCTGGTTAAGTGTTTAATTCATACAGTGAATTCTCAAAATTAAGCTCCAAAATATTCTCCCATAGTCTGTAAATATACTTGATAGAGTTTATTTGTATTTTTCGAAAACAATGCTTTATTCTTACCCACATTACTCAAACTGAAAATTTAATTTTAAAAAGGTAACTTGAAGGTTCCATTTGATACATTGCACCCGGAAGAAACAAAATGAAGAGAATGCAAACCTACCACTGAGTTCATCACTTAATTCTTCTTACTCGACGTACTTGATTGGCTGGATGGTGTGGTTCTAGTGTGGGCGCAAATGATTAGAACTGTACTATCGTTGGACTGCCTGAAGCTAAATCCTTGCTGGCCCAGTAAGTTACTGAGTGCAGACATGCTTTCATCGTTCATGCACGATGTACTTAACAGCCCTAGTTCCGGTGTAGCACTAGCCTCAGACCGTGGGGAAGTGTTTACCGCCTTTGTCGAGCGCTCCGGATCTGTTTGGATACCCATCGATCTAAATATACCTGTGAATGAATTTAAAATGTGATATCATTTTGAGCAGCATCTTCAATCTTCTATTAGCCAAACAGATTGTCCTTGTCAATGTGAAAGTGCATTTGGCTGAATCTATGAAGTGCGTTCACTAAGTTATTTCCCACGGTGGCATCTAATTACTTGCTGTTTACCAAATGAAAGTTGTATTATAAAAATATTTCCCAAATAAAGTACACTTTGGGGAACGCTCGTTATGAACAAGTTCGTCCCGTGCATTTAATGTCATCAAATATTATCTCAATTGAATTTATTTTTCCAGATTCTTTATGTACATTTTACTAAATATCTTGGTGAAAAAGAATAATGAATTCAAGTAGAATGTATTCTGTAACAAATACAATTTCAACGACACCTTCAGGTGATAGAAAATTATGATAATATTTAATGACGATTTCCTTGAAAGTCACTTTCCATGCTGATGTCCAAGTGCAAAAATTGAATAAAAGTCAATTTACATAATTCTACGAGGAGACTGTCGTTCGCATGTCCTAGCCATGTGTGAAGTCATATTAATTAATTGTAAAACAGTTAATAAAATACAGCTTCGAAAGTAAGAAATGAAGTTTAGAAGTTTCTAAAGATGGAAAAATAATTGTTGCTCAAAAAGTTAAATAGTTTTGAATCGGTTCAATACTTTCTATTGTTCCTGCATCCTTCATCACTCTGCGTTCTGCAAATATACCCAAGTAAATTCTTCGTTTTCAATTACAATTTATCGAACATGCATACATACAAACATACAGAATCCTAGGCTCTACCATTTTCTCTATTTTTATCAAATATTTTCCAATTAATGCCAAATACTGAATATCTCATCAAACACAAAAGATATAACGTCGTCCCGTACTAATCATCAACATCTTATAGTTTCGGCCATCGAGAATTATAAATATAATTAACTACATATATACTATAACGAACTACATATATACTATAACGAACTACAACAATGTTGAACGTATTAAGTTTATAAGCTGTGTATAAATATGTACTGAGATTTTATACATATATATACTATAACGAACTACATATATACTATACATATATACTATATATATACTATAACGAACTACATATATACTATACATATATACTATATATACTATAACGAACTACAACAATGTTGAACGTATTAAGTTTATAAGCTGTGTATAAATATGTACTGAGATTTTATTTATTTACTTTAATGTATCTAATTGATACATATGGCGGACTTATTGCTAGAGAGCAATCTCTTACGGCCAACAATAACACCATTCCAGCCCCGCTCGACGAACGGCCGGGAATCGAACCCGGGTCCCCGCAGTGCGCCCTGTCGTCGCAGGCCGTGTGGCTCGTGATCAACCCAACACACCACGGCGACGACAGTTTTTGAGGTTTATGTAAACATACATTAAAATATACCATAATAAATTAAGTTTTATAAAAATTTTCAATTTTTTGTTGTCTAATTATCATTTCATCTAAAATGAAATTTAATGATTGTCTTTGGTCTTCATTTTAAGGTTTTAGTTTTTTATGAACGTGCTTTCTAAAACTTGGTTCAGTGACTTCTTTCATACCGTATTGTTAAAGTATTTAACTGTAGAAAAATATTGGAAAGTCTGTTTCTGATCGGCGTACATAAATAAATAAGAAAATTTCCGAACCAGCAGAAAGCATCAGCGAACTTTCCACAGAGCTAAAGATATATGGCTATAAGGGCACTTTTTGTTTAACAACCGTTTTAAATCTTAATTTACTTCTTCAGCCCTTATGTTTCATTTAAGTTGTCATGTTTGGGATACATACGGTCTGGCTCTTGAAAAATTCTTCTAAGCGAGTGTTTTTTTTATTAAATTCTTATAAAGTCGACACGCTGATTGTAACCAACTTATAAATTGTATACAGTAATAGATGTTTTCTAAAGAACAAACAATAAAAATGAATGAATCCAACAAAATTCCTCTTTCAATTCAACAGAAACCATAAGTAAGTTTGATTTTTGTTTGGAAGGTACACTTGTATACTTACATTATGAAATATATGTAATAGCTGACATTTCTAAACAGTTCAATAGAAATATTATGCCGTCTGAAATCTTTAAACTATATTTGTGTATATAAGCTGCCATGGAAATACCGTGGAGTGATTTCTACTCATGCGTAATATGTTTTGTTTAATTACTTCATTATTTTAACGGATGGTTAGTCAAACAAGACTGAGGAACCAGTTCATTCATTCTACTAATTAGTGGAAATTTCATTTAAGCGATTTACATACTGAATATATAGAAACTGTTTATTTACTTATAATTTAAAAATTAAAGAAATAAATTATCTCCTTTTTGTGAACTGTGAAATTTGACAGAAGAAAGGAGAGATGTGATGGAAAACAATATCTTGTTTTCTCACAATAAATATTCCATCCAGATGCGTATTTTAATTTACACTCTCCATCACTTTCATTAGTCCATGCTGTTCCATATTTGGATTTTTATGGAGAAATCAGTGTTCTATTCTGTTTGATTCGTAACACTGTAACGTAGTGATGACAGAATTATAACGTGACAGGTACGGTTAACATAATATCGATTGGAAGGGATATATTATGTTATTGTGATTTACAGGTACTTTGTTTGTAAAGAACGTTACGCACGGCTAACATGTTAAAATATTATGTTATGGTGGTATTGTCTAGCAGCTCCCGTATAATGGCTGTCACTCGCTGAGTAAAGAGAGATCGAGACAGTATGTTTTTGCATTGCCCTTCATTTCATATTTACCGAACATCACCGAATGACACCGAAAGATTAATAATCTGTTATTAACATTAAAATTCATACCTGTTATGTGAGCCATACCTATTACCGATTGGAATGAACGCATTATGGTATTAAGAACATTACGCTTGGTCACATGTTAAAATATTATATTTCTTTATTGTCAAGCAGCGGCCGTCACTCGTCGTCTGAATAAACAGAACAAGAAATAGCGCTTTCCTTTTCTTAATGTAATTCATTGTTTTGCATATTATTTGTTTTACGCTTTATTCTTTTATTTTGTATTGACGAAACATTACCGAACGACATGGAATTTTTACCGAATGATTATAAAAAATTAATTGCTATCAAGTTAAAATCCGTACCTGTTTTTTGAATTTTGTTTATGTTATATTCATTCAGTCTTCACTGTTGATCGCTAACCAACTGCAATATCTATGCGTTATTGTTTCGTCTAGTTCAAATTAGCGAACTAGGAAAATACTATGTGGTTCGAAATGTAATGTTTCATTGTATTGACCATTGCCTGGCTTTTTTTAATATAAATTAATCAAATGTATATTGAAACCGTCCACAAAAAATTACCTATATGCTATCGAAACCCACATTAAAATTGAACTAGCGGTTCTCCAGCTATAAACAGACAGATATAAATATTTATTATAGATAGTGATTATAGTACGCATGTACTATGCATATTTTGTATACACGTGCAGAGGAAAAATTAATTTCATGGAATATATTGTTTAAGAATGTATTGAACACGTGTTATTCTCAATAATGTCCAATAACATGTTAT
This sequence comes from Druceiella hillmani, assembly GCA_039881145.1. Classification (NCBI taxonomy): domain Eukaryota; kingdom Metazoa; phylum Arthropoda; class Insecta; order Lepidoptera; family Hepialidae; genus Druceiella; species Druceiella hillmani. Next base: position 20,157,318 of record JAYKKI010000019.1, on the reverse strand, counting down.
TTTTTAACAGGTATGATACTATGTTATTGAATAATGATGTTATTCATTATAATAGATATGGTGAAATAACAGTTATTTCCATCTCTACTGTAACATATATGTTTACTGTGACGTTATTGATTAAGATAGTTAAGTATTTGTAAGACAGACAGTGAGTTGTTTTCATAGTTTACAGCACATTTAATTGTATTTGTAACAAATATATTACAAATTTGCTATCTTATATGATAGTTAGTCATATCACATAGTTATCATGTGTCTCTATGCAATCAATTTAACACAAACATTGTAAAGCATCACTTTAATTTAGACAATGTCAGCTCGTCGGTTGAATTAAATTGAAATATTAGTAATTAATAAAGTCAACAAACATATTTGACCAACTGTTAACGACAGCGACGCCGATAGCAACGTTTGATCTCACCTCTCTCGGAGTGCACGAGCGCTCGCTCCTCTAGCGTCTTCAGACGTTCCTCGATGCTGGCGTGTAGTTTCGAATCAGCCTCCAGACGTGCGATCCGACCGCGCAAAGCCTCACTTTCCGAATTGAGCGATACGTTCTTCCTACTGCATTCCTCCCTCACGACTCTCAGTTCTCCCATGGTTCTCTCGAACCTTTCGTCGATTAACTCGTCGGTAATTTTTCTGGTTTCTCCATCTGTATTAATGTCTTCCCGATGCGCGTGACGCTGGCCGCTGGAAGCATTCCTGCAACATTCTGCTTTTACATCATTTGCAGCTTTAAAACATTCAGATGGACCGATGTCCAAATCGAATTGTACAGCCGGATTCTCGCTATAGTCATCCGAATTCAACGGACGTGGACAGCGCAGTACGGTGACGGGAACGGAACTGAACACAAGACTCCATAAATAACCATTTCCCCTCTTGTAAAACAGCTCTAAGCCAGCACGTGATGTAGCGCTAAGTATTCTCGTTACAACATCATCTTCTGTTCCTGTCTGCCAGTGCTCTTCGCTAATCCACTCACCTTTAAATGTTGGAAAATTACCCACGATCAAAAATGTATCGTGCGGATGTGTTTTGCTAAGCGACATGAGGGTGATGATAAAGAGATCGGCGTGATCTTCCTCCGCGAAGTACCCGCACACAACGTGCAGAGAACTGCGACATTCACGCGAGGGAACTGTAACCCACAGACAGTCAACTCCCTCTGTCTGCCACTCGCTGCGAGCATGCGCCGACAGGTGTTTACGGACAGCTACGAGATTGCCGTTTATATGACAATTAAAAGGGTCATTATATCCACAATTTAATCGAAAAATATCAAAAACGTCAGTGTCAACAACTTTTTCATCAGAAATACTGTCACTTAAACTCGAGCTCGCAATACAAATAATGTCGTAGTTTGATTGCGAACACGCAGTTCTGAAATTCTCATACGGGTGATATAAAGGTACACACTGATAATATATGTTTAAAGAATGCATTATGATTTAAAAAATCGTACGTCGAATTGTAATATTTAATCTCACTGTCGTACGTAATAAAACAGACAACACTCCAGCGGCAACCCTACTCGACTGCGACTCGCCAACAGGTCGAACATGCGCTGTATTAACATTTAAACTCGCGGGAATAGAACTTTGAACTCAAACGTTGATTGCGGACACGACTGAGCACTAGAGATGAGGTTTATTTACTGTCACAGGTAAAAATACTTGATATCTCAAATTAAAATACGTACTCGGTATTCAAATTACAAAATATTTATTTGGTACAAGTGTTTACGACACACTTGTACGGTATGACCGACCGAACATTCAGACAATGGTTACTTTATGGTCGGGTTGCGGCATAACTATATACCTCTTTGTCTAGCTAGCTATAGTTTTTTTCATTCGTCCATGGTGTACACAAGCTTTCACGCCCTTTCATGTATGAAACGTATTCGAAATAGGGAACAAACCGAATATCTTACCTAATACTCGTAAGTTGTAACAGCACATACACACACTCACCGATACAGACCGAGCACGATTTTTTTAAACAGTATGTTCGTAACAGTATTTCTCGGCCAACTTCATCTCGGGCGTATAGAGATGTTCGTGGAGAAACGTGAGCAATTATCGTTGCAATAGCGAATAACTAGTTATCCCGTTCACGAGAAATTATTTGTAGAAACTACTTATTGCGCAGTAACGAGTACCGTCTCGCTGTTGGTATTACGTTCTTATACGTGTATCGGGGCAAATATCAGCGTAGTCATGTAGTATTTACGAAAAATAACTCGATTGTCTACGAACAACAGTATTATTAGTTATTATTCGCTCGCGACAGCAAAACGAACGAGAAAATTATAATACCATCACTGTCGATTATACCGAAATATCATCAATATCAATAAGTATATGGATATATATATATATATATATATATATATATACATACATATATATATATATATATATATATATATACACATACACACGTCTAAATATAATAATATATGTGTATATAACGATACAATAAATAAACTAAAACAAAAAAAATAAACAAAAAATATTGTTTGTTAATAACATGATCCATTACCTATTTAGTTACCAGCTCTAAACTTGGAACCGTAAATAATTACAATTATTTTAACGAAAAATGGAACACTGTCTTTTATTAAGAATGTCTCCTTTAGAAATTATAGTAATTTCTGTAAATTTCAGCTGAAAAAATAAAGGATATGTGTCTAGAACTTTTCACAATACGTAGCAATTAAGACTTATTTCACATCTCCTGTGACCTTAAGTCCATATCGATTTGTAATATAGGTCTCTTACAATAGTATTACGCCACCTATACTCGTAGGGTATTTTGTCACCGATATTTTATCATACTCGTATTCGTTGTACTCAGTATTTGAAAGTACTCGTATCGCCCAAATTTACCAAACTGCGGACTCTATACACAATTTGTTTCTGTAACGCTTCACTGTAACAAAACTGGCGATTATCAGTAAATATAAAATTAATTACAGCCATATGAAACTGATTTAAAAGTTAAATGTTTATAATCAAGAATTAACATTGGTTTAAAATAGACGTTATATCTAATATTGTTGACTTATCTACTGAGGGACAAAGTTGGTGGAAATTAGGAGTGGGTGCAGTCAACAAGTCTAAGATATACACTACTACACGTATTCCTTGGCATTGCACAAATATTCGGAATTTCATATTCGTATCTATACACGCATATAATAAAACGATAAAGGTGGAAACATTTATAATTTAAATATTTGAAAAAATTATTCTAGAGACCATAAACAAATTAATTTTTCAAATTTATATAAAATGTTAACTGCTTAATTTACAAAGATCTCGTAAAGAAGGTAATAGGAAAAAACATTATTGAGTAGCAGAAGGAAAGGGAAAAAAATGTTGATCTGATAATAATAAGATTTGATGTAGTATAGACAACATTGTCACTAATAAATGTAACAACAGAGTAGCCCATGCGAGTGAAGTAAGAAGCAAAGAGCAAGGTAAGAACAAATAAAACGGAATCACACAACGGTATAAACAGTGGCAAATGGTGCATCCACTGACGACTCACGTAAAATGATGTAATTTTAATAAACGGTCATCAACAATTTATTTGAGTCATTCATAAGCATATATCCTTAACAGTGTATGTCGATGTGATCTACCGTTACATGTAACTAGTTTTTGCGTGTAACATGTGTACCTATTGTATGTAACGCGTGTTACCTTATAAAGTTATTTGGACAACTCAAAAAGTAATGGTACATGTGTGGGTCATAAGTGTTATTATGGCCAGATGCCCGTATTTTTGCTAACAGCTGCCCCGTTTCCCGAAATATTCGTAGCGTTTAAGACCCCATACACGCAGAAGCGACTCGTTCGCATTCGTCTCGCCTTAAAATTATTGTCAATTAACTCGCGTCGTTTTTCATACAATTTTATTCGTAATTTTATTTAGTTGTAAATAAAACGTGAGAATAGCTGGAACCTACGAACCTGAGTACAAAAAGCAATTCTGGTAATATGTCGCGACGGACAAACATGTAGACAAGACCTACGACTTAATTTTTATTCACGACTAAATGAAACTTCGTGATGTAGTGTTATATCTACTTTATTTAATTATATTTTTACTAAAATAGATACATTGCTACCCGTAGTTTCATTTAGTTGTCAATAAGTGATAATGAATTTCCACAAAATTAACGCCAATTATATTCAATACCTATAAAGTTTCAGTTTATGTAGGTATTAATGATATTACATATCAAACAAAGGCCGTTCGATATGTTTATGGTCTGCTTATTGTATTTTTCATCCATTCAACCAAAGTTGCAAAACCGAAATATTGCGAAAGATTCAAGACTCTACAATGAAAATAAAAAATGAAATGATTTATTGTTACCGATAAGATGCTTTTTTTTAATTCACAGTTAGCTCTCACAAGTTGCTACTGTACATTTGCAATGACTCGAAAGTGACTCAAACATTTAATTGCCGCGGATAAAAACAGAAACAATCGTTTGTGGAATATTAGACAAAGAATCTGCTAGGAAATTTGTACAAAAATATTGTTTATAATTTTCAATAGCAAATAATAATGAGAACTGAAAAATATTCCCCTTTATTTGACTAGGATAATGGCATTCAAAACCCTTCTCTTGATTTTGCTGAATGTAGTAAAGTAGCCGCTAGTCGAGTATCGAATTTATTAACTCGGCGGTTGTCGTTAGTCAATTACAATCATAAACAGTCGCTACCGGGTGAAAAGTACTACATTATTTGAAAAGCTAATCTGTAGATATTAGGGTACATATACGTTTTTTGCAAACATTTTATGTTTCTTATGTTATATTTAATAAATAATGCGAAAAATATCTGTGCAATAAAATCAACAAAAAACAAACACTTCAATTAAAATCAATATTACTTAAAAACACTTCAGGACATTTCAATATTGAGATATATATAATGAGATAATAAATTTATAAAATAATCCAAAAAAGAAGGTCTTATGTAACATTGCTTTTCATTAAATATGTTTGAAAATAGACAACAAAGTTACGAAAATAACCATATTTTGACTATGAAACTAGTTACCAATTTATATTTATTAAATTATTTTGTTTATTTTCTAGGTAACAATGGTTACAAATAAAAATAGACGAAAAAAAATCATGTGTGCAATTCACACGTGGTAGAAGTGAAACCTTCAAAAAATTTAATTTTTAAGTTTAAAATCAATTTTTAATATAAAAATAATAAAACGCTGAGACCCAAGCAAACTCTCGCTATGCATTGATAAACACGAGTGGAGGGGGTACGAAGCAGAGCACAAAGAGAACCACGAGCATAAGAAACACTGTATAATGCTTCCTATCTCATTTTCACCCACGTTAAATCTTATGAATTTATCTGTCTGTCTCTTTTTACTGTCGCTTTTTCCTTTTCTCCCACGTTAAATCTTATGAATTTATGTGTGTGTCTCTTTTTACTGTCGCTTTTTCGTTTCATCGACTTTCAAACCACAACGATGCTAAAGACGTTTTCACTTCAAAAACTCTTAATAATTTTATAATTAGTATTTCATTATTAGTTGTCGACCTAATGTTTTATATGAATATATATATATATATATATATATATATATGTGTGTGTGTGTGTGTGTGTTTCTATAGCCCTGCGATAGAAAGAACCATAAAAATGTACCCGGCTTTAAACTTCTCAGTATCGAGCTTTAAATGAGTGTCCTTGCTTGGTAAATGGAGATATGTAAAAGTACGCAAAAAAGGCTGCAGCCTACCTGTCGTTTGTTTAAAATATAATGCTTTCGACAGAAACAGCAATGAACAAGATCCATTTACATAGTATAAGTACAGTTATTCGAATTAATGATAAAATTCAAAACATTAGCAAAATAAATTGAGAAAGATGTTTTTTCAAATAACGATGAAACCATATTTGTTTATATAGTTCACTTGTCAATTATTGATCTGTATAAAGTAATGAAATCTTGTATTTAATTCACTTTTTCACCAAATGTCTCCTTTAGACGGAAAAATATGTCAACAAACTCAGTAAAGAACTACATTCTGTAAAACATCATTACCCATCTGCGCAATGGGATTATGGAATTAACTAAATGTTAAAATTAGCAAAGTGCATCCAGAGTATCTTCATATGTTATCTTAAACCATATTACTTCACATAACCTATATGTGGTCCAGTAAAATATGGCCTGAATGCGACTGGTGCACAGGAATTACATTATTTAATTAATATACACCCTAATTAAAAACCGCCCCGAAACCATGTTTTCGGTAAATAAGTTGGAAACCGTTAAAATCTCTAATAAAGTTGTAGAGCACGAAATTCTACATAACAATTTTGGCATTAGTTAAACACGTATTTATTAAAGTTTTGGAGAACAACGCACGACGCGCTGTTAAAATGACTCTTAAGGGCCAGTAATTTCCGTGTGAACAATTAAGAATTCAGTTTGAAATACTCCAGAAGAATTCAGTTTGAAATACTCCAGAAAACGTTCAAATGTGCATCCTAACCATTCATGTTACGGGCGTAATATTTCGAAAACATCCAGTTTCTAAAGTTTTTGAGAAAAAAAATAAAGAGAATGGAAAAATTGAGTTGTATCCAAACTCTAAAGAATCAATTTTTGTGTGACATTTCCATATAATAATGTATGGGCATATGATACATACTCGCTCGCTCCTCTTCAGCGCACTGCTTTACTGCTGAAGTTTTGTGACATTAAACGATGCAGCAACACTTTAAGTCGCAGCAGACAAAATGTGGACAGCAGCACTAAGGAAGACAGATTCGTTTGAAGTAATAAACAGTGGTTATCTCATACAATGAAGATACATTGTGGTCTAAACGAGAGGTGACCATCAAAAGAATTCGTAGAACGCAGGGATCGCCCAGGAAGCGTAAAACAAAGGAATTTCGAGTGAAAGTACCTGTGAATATTTTCGTGTATGTTGATCGTGAAATGAGTTTACGAGCGACAGGTAAAGCGACGCACGATAGAACAATCAACACAATCTCCCACACAGACGAGAAGGATTCAGAAAGTAGTGGCTGGTCGATAATAATAACAGTGAGGTGACGAAACAACCGAGACTCAATATTTCTTTGTACCATCAATGGTAGATGATGTAGTGAGCAAGGCAGTGGCAAATGCGGCATCCACTAGCAAAAGGACACTAGGTGTGGTGCTATTTAGAAAGATTGTAAAATTTTTATTCTAAAAAAAAGAAGAAAATTCTAAAACTTCTAAATTTTGTCTACACATATTTTATAATTTTTCGAGTCGGTATTACATTTGTCATACAAATTCAAGTCGGTCAAGAACTGTAGGTCAAAAAGAGCTACACGGTCAAGAGCTGTAGGTCAAAAAGAGCTATACGGTCAAGAGCTGTAGGTCGAAAAGAGCTACACGGTCAAGAGCTGTAGGTCAAAAAGAGCTACACGGTCAAGAGTTGTAGGTCAAAAAGAGCTACACGGTCAACAGCTGTAGGTCAAAAAGAGCTACACGGTCAAGAACTGTAGGTCAAAAAGAGCTACACGGTCAAGAGCTGTAGGTCAAAAAGAGTCATCATTTACGCCGTTCACTATATCATGTATACTTTTTACTATCTTATTGATAACTTCGCAGTAAACATCACGACATCCGCAATCACGTCGATTTCGTCGTTCACATTGCTTTTTACATCACGTCTCTTGTTATATTTTATCTGTTTTCCGTATCACTTAGTTCACCTCTTAGCAAATGTTGTGTGATCTGCGAACAAATTAATCTAGCCATTTATATCCTTTTTTATATCACGCCGATTGTTATATCACCACGATTTTTTTTGATCATGTTGATGACTTCACTCATCTCTTAAACTAATATTGCGAGATCCAGATTCATATCGATTTCATCATTTGTATCGTACATAGGTATATTTGACATGGAAACTTGGCCATAATATTTTCCAATTTATAATAACACTGCGGGTCCGATATACAATAAATTTATTATCATATTTGAACTTTATAAGCTATAATTATTTTGTATTCGAAATAATGATATAAAAATATGTTTATAACTTTTATTACTAATATTCATTACCGGTTTACTAGGACCCCATTTCATAATCTAAATTTTCTTGCAAGAAGTTGTAATGCTTTTAATGAAAGGCTGTTTTTTCTTCTTTTTACAATTTGAGGACGTTTACATAAGAATACAGGTTAGGTAGTCAAACGACTCCACACGACGAACGGTTCACTGTTACGTGACAAGTAACAGTGAACCGAGACGCGCTAGAAAACATGTGCAGCTGCATGAGGTCCGATTAAACATTGTCGCACACAAATCCATCTGTGCGTGATGACGTTTAATCTGACTATTTTTAATAGGATCCATTTCTTCAATCAGTATCAATTATATCAAGACCCTCTGTTAATTTTGCAATGATCATAAGTATTTATGGCCGTGCCGGATCAGAAACCTCGTATACAATAGCATCTTATTGTTGGGTTTTAACGGAGCCGTCAAATATGGGCTCTTCATCGCGTGATTCCGAGAGTTCGTTGGCATTTTCTCTGCCGAGCTCCAAATTAATGGTAAAATACAGATTCGTGTGACTAGTTTGTGAATGAAAAACAATCGAGCGATGGTGTAATGCGTCACGCGCCGGAGTACGAATCCTGATTTACGGAGGTTGCGTTTTAAATGTACTTCAATTAGACGAAGAAACGGAATAGCGAATATGATAGTAAATACGACACACACAAGTGTGATGAGACTGCACTATATTCTGTTGGTTACTTGTGGTTGGCTAATAATGATGAGGCGCATCTCTTATAAGCAAATATGGGCAAAGTGGAACGCTACATAAAAATAAAATACAGTTGTAGTTTTTTTTCATTTAAGCGTTTTAAATGTTTTTATTGTTTTTTGTAATATACATGCTATTCACTTTTCAAAATGAAAATAATTTTTTTTTATTTAAATTTTTTGCCTTATTTCGAAACTGTTACTTTTTAAAGAGTTTACAAAAATCAGATAAACCACATAAGTAACTCCCTTTTATACATGGTGTCCGGGAACAGACGTCGGACAAAGAAGGATGCCATTCTTTAGCTAAAAAGGAACAAATTGAAATAAAACGTAAAACACGCCATTTTTCTAATAGAGTGCAAAAAAATATTACGCATAACTCTTTTTAACACACCCAATATTTGCCCGGAGTGCGGTGTTTACCTGCAGATGCGCGTGTGATGAAAAAGATGACAAATAATTATGAATATTATTTTCAATTTTCTGAAAAAAAGTCATGATTTAAATTTTATTTTATCAACTATTTTTCAGTCAAGGTATAAAGCCTTTCTTTGTCCGACACTTATTCCCAGACACCATGTATACAACAGAAATCAAAAATAGGTTTCATCTAAATTTCTATGTATAATAAACTCTCTTTTTGGTTTTTGTTTTTTGTGAAATATATACGGAACCAAATATTTGTTTATTTGATAAATGTGTGGAATAATCGATATTTGTAAATAGTTCAGCGGAAACAATATTACTTTTAAATGTTTAAACGATCACATTTATCTACATATCTACGGAGACCTCATAGTGTACATTCTATTTGTAGTTGGCCAATTTTGTTTTAGTTATCAAGTTCAATACGTAAATGGGCTCTTATCTATTAATTAGCATAATTTTTATGTAAATAAAAATGCTAATGACATTTACAGAGACAAATACAAAAAAAATATCTTGAATGCATCGTGCTATACGTATTGAGACGGGTGCAACATTCAATAGCTTTGCCCCTACCTAGCTTCACATGCGACTCAACCTATGCGGACGGATTGATTCAGTAGGGCATATTAGTGGCCGAGCTGTACCCTTACTGTTTGCTTAATTATTTTTCATTATTGTGTGTGGCGGAAGTAATTAAAGAAATACTAAATTAGTATTATTTTCAGAAATACTCTTCTGTTTATTTCAAATTATATAATATTTATTAATGGCCCCAAATAAATCTTTAAATGAATAGCTCTTTTAATAGGATCAGGGCATTGTAGAGGTTTTAAAATCTTATTCATGTGCTGTCCCGAAATGTTGAAATCCAACCACAACGGAAACATGTGCAGTTTAATACAATTATATTTTTTACTTTTCTTAATCAGTTAATTGTAATGATACTGGTACTTAATTTTTTTTTGGATAGTTAATGCGAATGGTCATTTTGTAAAAAAATCTACACAAACAATTGTCTTTTAAAGGTAATTAGCATTTCCAAGAACATACATTGTGAAATGTTTAAAACGCGAGAGAAACTAAGAAAATGTAAAAAATAAAAATTGCATAAAAAAACTTTTTTCACATTTGACAGCCATCTGTTAGTAGCCAGAGCAATGTTCAAATCGATTATTTTACACAATTAAATGAAACTACGTGATATACTATTATTTCTACTTTCTTTAATTTCTTTACCACGACCTAGGTTTCCTTGTATTACAACATCTTCAGCTGGGATATTAGCAAAGACCTTAGAAGATATTAGCAATCTTTGCTAATATCCCAGCTGAAGATGTTGTAATACAAGGAAACCTAGGTCGTGGTAAAGAAATTAAAGAAAGTAGAAATAATACTACATCACGTAATTTCATTTAATTGTGAATAATTAATTTCTACAAAATTAACGCCAAATATATTCAATAATCGATTATTTTACTAAATGAATGTGAGCTGCGTTAATAGCTATTAAATAATGTTGCTTTTACTTTCGCTAAAGTTAACAAACAACTAACTGGATATCGTTATATGATGTCATCAACAAGAAACGGGTCATAATACACTTTGGAGAACAAAAAACTATGACCATTGATTATTTGGAGTTGTCAAAAAGACAACAACTGATTTAAGTTACCTTAAAACCTTAAAAATATCCATTCTTTGCAGCTTAGAAAAATCATTTTCAATAAATGCATACTGAATTGTTGAGACCACATAAAATATCCTATGCTGGTGCACTCATCACCATATTGCAATACTGGCATTTAGACCCCAATTACATCAGAATTTCCACTTTCCCATGGTGTTCAACTGCTCAATAGCCTGATCATAGTCACACCAGAATGTGCTTTATTTATATCGTAATACATTACAATTTTGGGGGATTTATAAATTGTTGTGTGTATAATTAATAATTTTGTTATTGGTAGCATGTATGAATGCATAATTGTTATGTGGTTACATAACTGTTAGTGTAAGCAAACAAATATGTCAAAAATATAAATATATGATTTGAAATGTACAAGCTGCTTTGGAAAATGCTGTGGTATTAGACATCATTCCCTAGCTTTTATTCAAATGGTACCTGTGGCGCTGTGCATATTGAGTAGCCTGTAAAAGTTAAGATAATTAGTTTACTAGACTTATAGGATGAATTTGAAGCTTGTCTAAGCCTAAATCAGTGGACAGGCCAAGTTGTCAAGCAAGCTGGCCGCACCTGCAGCTGTACACTGTTTAATCTAACAGAAAACTATCCATTTTGGCACTGGCTTACTGATTCATTGTATCAAAAGCTATTGGGTCTTTCCCACTTCTACTTCCAGTGATTACAGAAATATGATAGTTGCCATTTATATAGAATATAGAGCATTGCTAACGGAAAAAATCCATAAATTCACGAAATAGGGATTTATGAAGGTTTCCGTTAGCAGTGCTTAAAATTTAAATTAATTCTCAATTTAAACTCGGTAATTGTTAAAATTACTTCTCAATCTTAATTTAGTAATTACATTCAAACAAACTATTTGTGTGTAACTGCATAAATAACATTAACAGACTTAACTTACAACTTATTAGAAACAAACATTGGTAAATGTTATTATTTCCGTTAATGACAATAATTAGTGGACAACATTATCTTGACCAATTTGTCAACTAATTACTGCATTAACTAATAACAATGTGGGTATGCCTCGTTTACTGATTGTGTTATAATTACGTAATGTTATAATTGTGTGTGATTATTTTAACATTAAAAAAAGTTTAACATGTTGCTCAAAAGTGATGAAATTGTTCTGTTTAGTACAATACAATTTTGATTGAAAAACTTAATTGTGTATCTAGCTGCAGACTTACAATGCCTACATTAAACAAAAAGAGATACTTCGTAATAAAATGACTGCCCTTGTGATGTTAATTTACAAAGAAAATTAAATTAACAATATGTTTACTTTGCAATGTTATTTATACAAAAAATATCAAATAGATACATACTTGAATAGGAGAATATAACATATGTACAAACATTAAAGTCACATTGAATGACGATAACGTGTTACTATTTCTGAAACAGAAAAATAAAGCCAAAATTATTCCTCCTGTGCACCTAGCAACATTGTAGGTTAACAACGGCACATCGAGTATCAGATGTGTCAACGGCACATCGAGTATCAAATGTGTTTCAATATCAACAGTCAACAGCACATCGAGTATCAAATGTGTTTCAATATCATTTGCATTATCATGGTACATAGATGGTAGTAAAACATCAGATGTTTTGACCTTTGGTATGTAACAAACCAGTCATATTTGGTATGAAACCAAAAAAATGTAATTGTTTCAGCCATGATCGTTCCAGTTAATCTCATCGGTAAGATGTACTTTAAGTATAGCTGTTTTACTTTTTCTACACAGTGCCGTCTTGTGTAATGTTACATTCCCGTGTAATGTACAAATCAGTGGTTAATTCTATACTCGCGTACCACTTTTCAGTCATCAAGTTTCGTCCTCAGTTCTGGATGAGTTCCACAAGAAGTTTTATGATATCATTGGGTTTATCAGTCGATTTATATGTTCCATCTAGTTGCTGATCACAATAAACCTCAACACATCTCACAGATGGCTAATAAAATTGTTGTCTGATCTTGAGACTGCATTTATTGAGTTTATTTGGTCAATGAACTTTACCTTTAAAGTGACTTCTGAATCCGACTACTTGTTTATCCATTCTAATATAGTTCCCATTTCATAGGAAAATGTAATTTTTTTCATTAAGATGTCACAAAATGCCCATACGGCTACAAGGTTGTGTGCAACTTGTTTCTCTTATTTATAGTGATATCATTTTTTGATGTCACTATAACTAAGAGAAGAGTTTCGTTTATGTATAGTGACGTCATCAAATACTAGATAATGCAAAAGGAAGTGATAAATTTATTACATTCATGCAAAATATCTAACGCCAGCCATAATTAATAGGTCTAATAACTGAGCATTGTCCAGTATTCCTCACTGAGCATTCTCCGGTATGTCCTCACTTACATTCGGTTCATGCAATGTTTCACTATTTATATGATCACTTTTATTTGTACAACTAAGAGGTACGTCCATTATTAGAATTTTCTTAAATTTTATTGTAAAAATTTAAATGAAATGAAGCGATACATGAATTACCCATAAAAAGCAGGATGTAAATAGGTTTAGACAACTAAGGACCAACTTGCCCAAAGTGAAGAAACCAAGTGCTGTAAAACGTGATAGATTTTCAAATATATTTCTAATTCTGTAACACAAGTTTGTCATTCGCAAGTGAACCAAACTGGAACTAATTTGCAAACATAGTAAAAGTTTTATAGCATAAATATAGATCTTTCAACTCACAAAGTCCATTACTTCTATATATTTGTGTGATATTTATATATAAACAGAGAAAATACGTTATGAAGCTAAATTCAACATTTTGATATATACAGACCAGGATTCATAATTTAGCTATATACGAAAATTAGATCAGAATTGTTGCAGATATCAGTGTTGTAGTAGGAGTTTTATAGTATAAATATAGATCTTTTGATTCACAAAATCCATTATTTCTATATGTTTTTGTGATATTTATACCTAGAAAAAATGTAAAATACATCCAATATATCGACAGGGAAAGTAGTTTACGAAGCTAGAATCATAATTTTGCTATATGCAGACTAGGATTCATCATTTTGCTACATAAAAATTTTAGCGCTTGTTAATTATGTCTTAGTGCGAGTTTAAAATATTCAATTCTACTTCTAGACTAAAATGAAATTCTGTAAAAGTATTATGTGACTATTTTTATAACCCGTGTCCAAGTGAAATAACGAGACAGTACGATTTAAATGTGTCAAAATTTTTAATATTAGCATCAAAACAATTTGGGATATCTTTTGTGCGTGTAGGTTTATATTTCTTACTACTAATATGTTGGTGTTATAATTAATAATAACAATACTTTTTAGAAGTAATAACTTATCAGAGATAATTATTCAATTATGCAATAAAATTAGAATATAACCTCATCTCATGCAGTGTATTATTACAAAAGCTGCCTTTATCTATGAAATTAGAAAGAACAAAACCAAAATTTAATCTTTGTGTGTATCATTTCTATTTTATTCATATTTCCGTATAAAAGATAGCCAACATCTTTTTAATCCATAGGTAACCAACAAAACCCAATTATATTTCATTACACTAATATAGAATACGGAGGACAGTAATGGTATGACTTATGTAAGATCAAAGTTACGAAATTTTTCACACTCGCAACTAGCGCATGCAAACCAGAATTAGATAGATTCCAGTATCTACAATAAAGAAATTTGGCATAAAGAATATCAAATTATGTGGCATAATACATGTGTGGTAATGAAAAACATGTTCAATCAAATCAGTCACATGTGGGAGCAACAGGAGAGAAAATGTTTGTCACATCAAAATACGAATTATCCCCAAGCTATGATTGTTCGATCAACTGGTTACAAGATTTCACAATAAGCTAAAAAAGTACTGATATCATTGTATAAAATTTCATTTATGTATTGACTATGATTATGACTTTACATAACATAGCCATGACCGAATACAAAAAAAAACAAGAAAATGAAAATGAAAAAATAACCAAGAAGGTTATTTTTTCAGAAAATTTGGTTATTACCATTTTAATTTACAGAATTTGTATATATACTCTAGAGTGTGTAACTTTAATATGACAAAAAATAAAAGCTGCTCGATCTCTTTCTAACATTCATATTATGTTTCCTTTTTTATAAACAAGCAACAATAGGCCACACAAGAAAAATAAATGTATCTTTATTCGATTTCAAAGTTTTGAAAATTTCAAGAAAAATATTTGTTCAACCTTGCAACGCTTTATTAAGAAACTATTACAATGTAACATAAAAAAGAAATTGTCATGTTTAAGATACAAACTTAAGGCTAAAAATAATAATTTTTTTAGAATAAACTTAAAATGATGAGTACGAGTAACTTTTTATAAAAATTATGAATACAAGTAACCTTTGCGAGAAGTTGAAGTAAAACTTTTTTGACAGTAATGGAAGGTATTATCATAACTATTAAATTTAAAATAAATGGATCAAATTAAAATTTAGTAATATTTATCGATAATATAATTTCCAGTTAGGAATAAAAAGCTATATTTATATCAAGCATCGTAGATAATTCAATTATTATTAAATTTACATATGAAACTTATGATAGTTTATGATAGCTAAAATAAGAAACATAAATTATTCTCTGAAATTTGCTAAATTTCTTGAAATAAGTAGCAAATAACTTGAAACATAGTTTTACTCCCATCCATTCAGAAGTTATATTCTTCTTCTCCAGAACTCTTATCGGGCCCTGACCTGGTCGATAGTAAAGTTATTTTGCAAAGGAACAACTACTAGTAACAAATATCTTGAATCACAGTCGATTGGCTACCTGATTGGTAAGGAGTTACATTGCTCATAACCAGAATCCATCATCAGACTGTGATGTGATCAACGGAGTAGCTATTTTGGAAATTAACAGTAACAAATATTTTGAATCATGGATGATTTACTAACATCCGTTGAGGAGTTCCATTGTTCATCTCCAGAACTCAACATTAGACACTGACACGGTCTGTGGGTGAGCTCTAGAGCTAAACAACTTAACTGTTTAACTAATGGTAATAATTCAACTACCATTTGTTAAGGAGTTACATCGTTCATCTCCAAAACTCATCATCAGACTGTGACCTAGTCCATGGTGTAGTTATTTTGCAAAGCAACTACTACCAGTAGCAAATATCATGAAGCATGGATAATTTACTACCATCCATTAAAGAGTTACATTGTTCATCTCCAAAACTCATGACCTATACCTTGACCTGGTCGATGGTGTAATTATTTAGCAAAGTAATAACTGCCAGTAACAAATTTCTTGAATAACGATTGATTAATTACCATCCATTAAAAAGTTCATCAGACCCTGACTTGGTCAATGGTGTAGTTATTTTGCAAAGATACAACTACCAGTAGCAAATATCCTAAATCCAGGTTGATTTACTACCATCCATTTAGAAGTTTCATTGTTAATATCAACAACTCGTCATTAGAATCTGACCTGGTCGATAGTGAAGTTATTTTGCAAAACAACAGTAGCAAATATCTTGTCCTTTTGTTTGACCTGGTCCATGATGTAGTTATTTTGCAAAGCAACTACTACCTATAGCAAATACCTTACATTACAGTTGATTTACTACCATCCGGTAAGGAATTCCATCGGTCATCTCCAGAACTCATCATCAGACCCTGACTTGGTCAATGGTGTAGTTATTATGGAAAGTAACAACTACTAGTAGCAAATATCTTGAGTCATAGATGATTTACTACCATCCGTTAAGGAGTTCCATTGTTCATCTCCAAAACTCACGATCATACCTTGACCTGGTCGATGGTGTAATTATTTAGCAAAGTAACAACTGCCGGTAGCAAATATCTTAAATCATGGTTGATTTACTACAATCTATTGTTCGTTTTTGGACCTTGCTAGTGTGCACTCCAAAGAAACTATTTACTGGTATTAAATTTATAAAATAGAATAAAAGTACATTCCTGTATATAAGTGATTATAACACATATATTCATGAAATTATATAATTAGTGGATGCTTTCAAATACCGGAAACTTCGTAAGCAGACAATAAACTTTATTGAATGTTGCTTCCATCGGAAAAAATATGATTTACTCTCAAATTGCACGTAAACAAGTTTTACTTCAGAAATTAGAGCCTCGAGGCTAAAATATATTGTTTGCTCTAAATCCCAGCATCAGTTTCTAGAACAAACCTATTTACTGCCAACTATTTGCTGTAGACTGTCTACTGACATTCATTGCAATTCAAGGAAAACAGGAGAAAACATGTTGAGGTGATTACGCAGCAGTTCATCACGTGCTGGCTTAGAACAATTTAAAACAATCAAGGATAAATTGGATTTTCTAAATAGTCTTGTATTCAGTTCCATTCCTCTTACTCTACGACATTGTCCACATCCATTGGTACTAGAAGATAGTTTCTGATGCATAGCTCTGCAGTTGTATTTGAACATTGGTCCGTGTGAATATTGTGAAATATCAAATGGTGTTACGGACGACAATGCCTGCTCCAGTAACTATGAAAAAAGGTCTTCCCTATTTACTTTTTATACTTGCATACAATTTATTTAAAATAATGAAAGAGTTTCAAATTATAATAAAAATATTTGTTTATAAAACGGTAAAAATTAAAAAGTACGTGTACACGATCACAGCAAAGCCTTTAACCCCCTTAAATAACTCAAATGCTGAAATTAAATCTCACAAAGAGAGAGAGACACATAAAAGATTTCATCACTTTTTTCCAACGATACATCCCGTAGTGAATCTCATAATTTTGAAATGGACTCCTAAAATTGAAGAAACCGAAACAATAAGAAATCTTTCAGTCATTTTAGAAAATCAACAAAATAAGCACACAATGCTGAACGCTTAAGACTGTATAAGACAAAAGAATACCCCAAATCTGGCAGACAAGAAATTGGGACATCATTTTTTAACTTACAGATATGTACGGATAATGAAATTCTTTTCTTGAACTGTAAGAAACCTGGTGATGTGGGCAATTACGACACAAAAGGCCAGGCATTCTTTTTGCGTATCTTGGGTGTCACAAATAATGGAGCAGTCCAATTTTTCAAAAAAACAGATTGATAATCAATTATACATGTCATACAGTACACATCTTGGAAGAGATCATATGCCTTTGAATATATATGCACCAGAATATGAAACAGAATCTGGGTCCACACAGTTACAATATTATTTGATTGATTACGATTTTCTTTTCCAAATTATTCGTTTTAAGAATCTACTTCAATATTTCATAATGACAGTCCAAATTGTAATTTAGCAAAAGACAATTCTCATGAGAAAATAATTCATTGTATCTTTGTTTTACATAAATCTCACTTTAATTATCTGCTTTGTTGGTCTTATCAGTAAAAAACCAATATGAAGAATGAAAACTTTCGAATAGTACCAGATAAAATTTATTATTTAAGTTTACATTGTATATATCATATAAACAACTTTATTGTTTTTATTTTTTCAAACATTGTTGGTATCCAGTTAAAAGATTAAAATCAATAATCTTTATGTGCAGTTAGTGGTTTGTTGTGAGGGACAGTGGGCAAAACGGGATCAAAGAAATAAATTTAATTTAATTGAATAAATCTTGTTATATATTTATTAACCTACAATATATACAATTACGATCATCGTTATTTTTTCATAAAACATTTAAATAGTTCTTATAATGTTAATCTCTGCTAATTTTCATAGTCGGCAGCAAGTAGAGTAATTTTGTGAATGTACATTTGAATGTATCTGAGAACGTAGTGCGTACGTTGAATGTATTACAGATATTGTTTATTTTCCATTTAGAAGAGTTGTGGATTGCGAGAAGTAAAATAAGGTTACTTTAGATATTTTAATCTATGAATTTCACTAACAACTTAACACTAGATAAAAATTGCACTTATTAGCGCAATGCAATAACCATTTTTTGAGTCACTGTTAACAAACGGCCAATAAACCATAGTAATTAAAAAATCAGTTAAGAGTAAAGCTAGCACTACGAAAGATCATATTTGTTAAAGTAGTATAACACTTCGAAGGTTTAATTATATGTAGTATTACTGTTAAATTATTTAAAAATCGTCATCGACGCGTTGGTTTGTTAGATTGACAGGGTGGCGCGCCACGAGGCTTCTTGGTAAGAACCTCACATCTTTCTAAGGGAGGAGTATTTTTTCATAAGCATTTCGCGCCTTTCTTTTTTCCCAAATGTAACATTTGAAATATTAGTATAAGTGTGACTGCAGAAGGAAATAAAAAAATGATGGCCATGTTGAATATATACACAACGATAGTGGCATTCCATAGACGACAGGTCTGAGTAATACACATATAACATGTAATGTTTATGAGTAATACACATATAACCCATAATCTTATGATGACATTTTGTCATCTCACGTTGATAGAGATCTAAGAACAGTTTCAATGACACAATGGACACAAGTGCATGTGAGCTTAGTGTTTATTGGCTTTTGCTTGTCTCGGCCGTTTGTGGTAAGTGAGCTTAGATAGCTTTGATATCAAATTAATTGCAAGATAAGGTACAATCAGTATCAATGATGACGTGAAATAACGGTTTATGTACCAAAACTATGATGTATGATTATGACCAAAAACTATGACATTTGCACTATAAATAAGCGTTAACAATTTTGTTGGCCAAAATTGTTTAACTTACTTATAGTGTAAATATGGAATTTGATTAAGATATTGTCAGAAAACCGAGTACAGCACACTGTTATGTTTGTATGTATGCATGTTCATTAATAAATAGAATGTATCCAAGTGCATTTATAGAACAGCGAGTGGTGGAAGTTGAAGGAAGCATAGAAATTATTGCAGAAATTCAAAACTGTTTAGCCATTATGATATTTTATTTTCAGCTGAAAGGAGCCAAATAACTTATTGAAAAGTTTTTATTTTTTGTGAAAAATGTTACATACACAAGGTGAATGCAGTTATCTCTCCTAATTTTCATCCAATGATTACTTCATAATTATTAAGAAAATTTGTGTCTTTATTTCCTTGCCATAATTGTGTTATTTAAATACACAGTCATAATTAACATAATTTAATGCGGGACCAAGATAATCGGTAAATGTCATGTTGTATAATTGCCACTAACCTCATATTTGTACCAATATAAACAGCAACTTTCATAAATGTCATCATGACATGCTTCCGCAATGGCTATGATTGTTCATCGTTTTCAAAATGCATTATATGTATAATGCATTATATGAATAATTATTAATTTCAAACTAAATTTTCTCATTTCCATGTAAGTGTGCTCAACGAATTTATGTTTTCATTTACAAAACTGCAATACAAGCATCAATATGACCTCATTGCTTCAGTCATCTGTTACCTTAAATACTTTAAAGCAATAAATGCTCACAGGTTTTCAAAATACTTTTCACTTTACTCGACGATTCAAAAATCAAAAGAGCAATGGAGGAATTTAACAAGCAATAACAGCATGCTGGAATAATTTGTGGAGTGGTATTGTTCGTAATCCTGAAGGCGCCCTTGACATTAACCCACAGCCGACAGTGATGATCAGCACTGTGCAGTAAATAACTGAAGATGGATTTACCAATATGCCAGAAAAACAATTGAATGATTACAAAGATAAGTTGGAATTGTAATACCTTATCAAATCAATTTTAGAAGAGGTTACGTTTAGGATGAAAGAATGAATGTGAATGAAAAGCAGCACCCCAGATGCTGGAAAAATAATATAAGATAGTTTTCAAGCAGTTTAAACATCAAAGAAAATACAAAACACGTTATGATTCAATGACGGCACGTTGCATAAATATTATTTGCATTACAGCAAAAGCCTTTGAACCTTTGTACTATCTGTTTTACTGACGTGAAAAGTTGACAACGACTACTTCCAATGACAATATTTCCTTAAAAGCTAAACTGGCTACATCGTTTGCACTATAGACAAGCAAACAGTCATCTGTTAAAGATTCAAAAGATGATTATATATGTAGCTCAAGCTGATAAAATGTTATGATCTCAGCTCTAAAAAGAATTGAAATCATAATAAGTTTTTTCATTAACAACTTTATTTTTGTTTCCACCATGTTTTATTGTGGCCTGCTAAATAATTATTATGTAAGTTTAATTATATGCAGTGCAAGAATATTTATTTGAAGGTAATTTTAAATAAAAACAATACTTACTAATAAGTAAACAATACTTATAACAAACAATATTTTAAGTATTACGATAAATTGTAAGCTGAAAAGGCGTACATATTATATAAATATCAGTTTATATAATATGTACGTCTGACACACACTTTGTTGTTTTTAATTTTGCTTTATATAACTAAACATATGGAATTCACTACTAACTGTGGCTTCAAGTGTCTACAGAGAACATTGAAACCTTCAATACGGATAATCCCTGATATGGAAGCTCTACTGTATTTGTTAGGACTTCATATCAAACTTGGATAAAACTTACTTATGGGGTCGCTTCAGTGTCTATCCTTTTGTTTTGTCTCAGGTAATGTCCTGGGACACCGTTTTTGTACTCAAAACTTGACAAAGTCATAAAAAGCAATGACCACTTGCAGACTGTACATAGAAGAGTTGAATTTTTATTTTGTGGGATACATTTGGGGGTTTAAGAGAGAGGGAAAAAAATTATTCTTTATGTTTATCGTGTTGGTATCAAACGAAAGCTTATTAAAATGAGAGTTGGAATGCAGTTTTTTCTAACAAAACTTTCAAAAATCTCCAAAAACTCGCTATCCCCACTCTTTACGCCCAATCGCAATCTCAAAAATATTCAGTCAGATTTTCATATTATAAAGTAATCTGTTCCTTTACACTTTTTTCTGACGTCACTTTGTAACGGACTTAGAAGGATGTGTATCAAATTTAACCGCAACTGGGAATAGTTTTTGACACAGCATTTTTTCAAATTTCACAAATATTATGTTGACGACCCTTTGGTCTTAAATTTGGTGATGTTTTATACTTCTGGCTTTTATGTGAGGGAATGAAGAATTAATTGATTTGAGTTATGCTCATCTGTTAAAAAGTAAGTTTCACACTGAAAATATTGTCGATCATTTTATATGACTTTTGTGTTTGATAAGATAAGTACTGCAAAATTTTATTAGCAAAAATTAACTTTGAGCGCTCGAAAGCTACATCCGATGAGCAAATAGATTGATATACTAACAATTTCTCATTAAACGCGTTAGATTCTTTTCAAGTTAGGTTCTGAGATTTAAAAAATACAACATTTTTGTAAGCTTAAGTAATTTCATGATGAAAATGACATATCCAAGGAAATAAAATAACGTAAGCAGTGACATGGTAATGAATAATATTTATTAAAATAGGTTTTTTTGTAAAGCCCATAAAAGGCTTTTGTTTTACTGTTTCCTTTTTATTTTAAAGAACTAGCCTGCAATATTCATAGGAGAGAGAAATGTTACCGTTACCTACAAAACTCCATTCCAAGCTTAAATTGTTTAAACCAAGTGCAATATTTGTGTTGCAGTGTGGATGTGGTTAGAAACTTGTTTATTGCTTAGTTGCAGTACTGGAAGAACCCAACGCCTTTTGATCTTCCTTCTACCTTTGTTCTTTCAAGCATGTAAGGAATGGTAAATCCTTAATAAATATTCCATAAGTGTGTGCTAAGCCCCGGCAATTGTTTCAACATATTCACAATATTTTCATTAGTCTCGCTTAGAGAAGTACCCGAATGGAAGTTTTACTGAAAAATTGAGGGCGCACTTTCATCCAACAGTGATTACCCTCATGAACTAGACTTGTAGTCTTATGCTCATCTAATTATTTTTGTACAAGTTGATGCACGATTATGAAGATGTAAATGTGAGGAATGGTATCAAGATTTGATCTAAAACTATTTAAAAGAAAATGCTGTAAATTTAAGACTATCTGTATTTGCTAAATTTTATGCACATACGTCTAAAACAGTAACTAAAGTGTCCGTAGTTTCTATAAAACTGTGACAGATGTCGGATGGGCAAATGATTGGAAGTTATAAGTTTCTGTATTCACTACGGAATACTAAAAATTTAGACAGATCATTGCAATTTTTTCACAGAAAATGGTAATATTTTTGTGATTGACGTTTTGACTACATAAATATGTAATGTGTATGTAATCCGGGGAGGAAATTATAAGTGGTTCATTGTACCTCGGCTGCCCATTGATCCACCACAGGGTACCTAGCTGTGGTGCAGCATGCATCTCCTATAGTAACCACGTCATGAGAACATTTAAACATGATGAAGAATGTGAACCTAACATGAACGCTTACGTCTTGCCACAATCGTCTCTTGCAATTATTTTATTGTGGTGCTGATTGTTAACGAAATAGTCGATGGTTAATGACCTTGTGATTGGTATCCCACAACTTTTTAATGACGATTTGTCATTTTCTTTCTTAGACTTGAATAAAGGCAACAGTAAACATTCTATCTATGGGAGACCGGCAAAAATGGGTCTATACATTACAGTAATAGTATATAATTCTGCAGAAAGCCGATACTTCGTAAATTAATAAAACCAAAACAAAGCGTTTGAGAGTCAGTAATATCCAAAGAATGAAATATAATTTATAACAATAATACAAAACAAAAGAGGCTGTCTTCATAATCTAGCTTATATTATATTTCTAACATATCAAGAAATATTAATTTAAAAAAAAAATAAATATTTAATGTTTTTTTCTAATGAAGTAAATGGTAATTTCTAGAAATTATAAAAAATAGTTAAATTTTTTTTTTAATATGTTACCATTTCTTGTAGTAAATAATAAAAAAAGGTTAACTGACATTTATATTCACTCTGTGTTGTTAAAATAAATATTTTGCATACACTTCACTTTTTATATAGCTTCTATCGACAACCCTCTCAGACCTGCCCGTTTCATGGATTAATATGTTACATCTGTGTATGGAGGATAAAAAGTGACACAATATACACACTGTTTAATCTTGTCAGTTTAAAGACTTCCATAGAAATACCATTTTTGAATTATTATGAGAAAGTTAGTTTACTTTTCACACAAAAATATAAGATTTCTCGTTTGTCGGGGTGATGATTTAAATATAACTTTTCAGGCGCATATTTTTTCACTTAATGTGTATAAGAGTCATTTCAAACCTGTAACACTTGGGCCCGTCACAATATGGACTTTTCCTGATCCTCTTTGCTTTTTTGGTAACACAAACATAAACAAACAAATAATTATACCCATATACAAGTATGGAATAATTATTTGTTTGTTATATGTTGTATACGTACATGGGGATAAATATAATTGTTGTGATAAACATAGAGAAGACTAACAAAATTCCAAAAAGGGTCTATTTCTTCTTTATAATATGTTTAAAACTGTGAAACAAAATTTTTTGACACAGCAAATGTACAAAAATTTCACATCAACTTTTCATTATGCATACAAATGTTTACATACTCAAGTATTAAATTATTACACTCCTCACTTTTACCAGTACGGCGAGTGAACAAGTTATTTGTTAGCCATACCATAGATGGCAAGTTCATTTTAATTTGTGTCATGTGTGTAATCTTATTTATCTTATCTAATATAGACAGCTACGTCGATATGAACATGGCCTTATAAGTCCTCGATTACCATTCATAAAAATAATTTTACAACATTACCTTATTTAGTATAATTCTATATCAATCCAACATATGTACGTTACGTACTTGATGATTAAGTACTGCAGTACCTCTAGAAATTGTGCGCAACAACAGTCTATGGTCAACAATTCCATATAAGGTATTGTTTGTCAATGAACAAAGTAATTACAATAACATATCACTTTACCTATTGATTTATACTATTTAACTAAAAAAATTATATCGAGCATAAATTACAATTTGAAATATTGCACCCGTGATTGGCAATTTTAAAATTTAAATTTTCAATCTGTAATCAAATTTGCATTTAATATTTTGCTTTCCATTGTCACATCCACATTAGCTCTACTGATTCGACTGATAAAAGAAATAATTTATTTTCAAACATGTGACAAAGTAAAGTAGTGAAATGCTACAAACTGAAGATTTCAGTCAGTAAAGATACACTTCTGTTTAGACAGTATCTGAAACTGTCATTTAAACGAACCACTTAAAAGGAATCCACAAAATTTTTTTTAAATTGGTAGAAACTTCCTTAATTACCAAGCCAAAATTATGTGCGATCTGTCAGCTAGAGTGTTTACAGTAGTTGTCGTAATAGACTGACCTTCAAGTTGCCCTGCACATTTTGTTACTATTTATTTGAACAAATAAGTTTGTATTAAATTTTGTGATTTAAACAAATATCTTGGGCTGAATGGTTAAATTTGTTAAAAAAGACCTATGATGACTCCACTATGTCAAAAAATAGACATACGAGTGGTACAAATTATTAAAGAAGGGCGTGAAATGGTTGGAAATCTGCCTCATCCCAGATGGTCTTCAACATCTACCACTGATAATAATACAAAAAAAAAACAAATAATTAGTGCTTGAAAGTAATAATTTTGATATTGCAAAGCTGGCTCAAGAATTAAACACTGATAAATAACCATTCATGGAATTTTAACCAACCATGTGCGCATGAGATGTGTCGCCGCCAAACTAGTTCCAAAAGAGCTTAATTTCTTATGAAAAGAGCATTGAAAATCTCTGAAGAAATAATTTCTCGAGGCGCAGAATTTATGAAACGTGTCATAACTGGAGATGAGACATGGATCTGTGAAAATGATAATACATCAAGGAGCCAACAATCAACCAAATGGAGCTTCAAAAATTAACCAAATTCGAAAAAACTGCACCAAAGCCGCTCGAAAATTAAAGTGTTGATGACTGTCTTCTTTGATTACCGTGGTGTGATGCACTCGGATTCCTTCCATTTTGTGTATATTCCCAAAATAGTGAGCTTCTTTTTTTTTCGAGCACTCCATGTATTCTTTATAATGAGATCAACTTCATCTAAGAGATCAATTATTTTTAAAAAGTTGTCACTATTATGTTCAAACAGCTTGTTGCTTGCCCCTTGAAAAGCCAAGCATCTTTTACCAAGCATTTAAGTAATTGCTATGATTCGTAGAAGTGCCACGTGCCCAACGATTAATTTTTTTGAGCATCCTCATTTATAATTTTACAACACATTTAATCTATAACTCAATTCGAGCCATGATTTTGGGGCCTAATATGTTTTTACAGAAATTGTTTGTTTTTAAAAAGTTTCCACAAGTTGCCTCCAACTTGTAAACCCCAGTACAAGCAGTTTATTGAAATAGGGTACACCAATCCTTACAACTTGCTTTCCGTTGCTAAGAATCCTTTTATAATAGTAGTAACTAGGGTAATTTGGTTAATTCAACTGAACAAAAACTGGTTCTGTGCGAATTAGACTGTGCACTGAGGGTTCCGCACTATCTGAATAAATTGAATCAACATATTTATTAAAACCGTTAATGTCCGGAACTTTTTATTTTTCTTATAATAAATATGAGACTTTGAATTATTTCACATTTTTTGCTTTGTAAACTTCAGAGACAGGAGGGTGGGAGATCGTATTCTTTCATAAATTTTAGTCATAATTAAAAATTAGTGTGGTTAAAATAAAAATACTTTTTTTAAACCTTTCATGTGACACTCCACTAGAATTTGTTGTCACTTTTGATCATCTATACCCCCTCGCATCCCTTCACTTTGTTTCCCATTTTCTTAAAAAAAATATAAAAATAATTCCATATGACTAGATGCAGAAATTTTCTACAACTCCAAAATTTTCTTTTTACCTTTTAGGCGCAGAATCATAATAAAATACTAATTACTTTTTCAGGTTTAACCCTTTTTTAAACAGACCATATGGCAAATTAAAAAAATTTTATCTGTCAAACTAAACAGCTTACTCTGTTTATAGATGAACCTTTGGAAATTATGAAATCACACTAAACTATAATATTGGCTGACAAATTTTTCTAAACGGCTTCTGTATTTTATAGATTTGTACTTGTTATTGCCACCAATGCATTGCTAGAATATGCTATTGTGTAACGAGCAGCCCTTTTTTAACTAGACGTAATAAACAAGTCAATGATGTGTCTCTTCCTATTCTTCTTTCAAATAAGAAGATTAGGAAGACTCAGACTTCAGAAAACTCTCTGCCTATTGTTTTATGCGGTGCACAACTTAGACATGTACCTATTTTTTTGTTATTATATTATTAAATTATTTCTATGATTATTTTCTTCAGAATTTAGGGTAGTTAAGCTGAGTAAATAGATATTTAAAAATATATTTTGATTAATTTTGTGTTTAGATTCATTCTTTAGATAAACTGCCATAAACAAATGTGCAGATTGTTCGTCCAGGAATGAGTAAGAATAATGATTCCGAATGTAGCCTTATTGACTGCACCTGCACCTAATCTTTGCGCACCTTATCTTTCACCAGATAAGTAAAAAGTATATAATGCAACGTCCATATGAAACCTGTGTCACAGCCCAATGAAAAAGTGTTTATTATAATTATCAAATTTTAATCTGTTTAATATTGCCGCTATAGTTTTTGTAATTACTGATGGTTGCAATAGTTCTGTTACGGTGAAATGTCGCAGAAGATGTCATTGGCTTATTTCCTCAACCGACGGGCATAGATTATAACTGCCGATATACAAGTGCTCAGTCGGGTCCGCAATAAACTTTCCATTCAAAGTGATTTTTCTACAAAAAGACTAAATATCATAACTGCGTGTTTGATATCTTCATCGTCATGTATCCTTTAAATATATACTTTCAATGTGCTGATCTAAGCGAGACGTTTAAATATGAGACGTTTAGAATTGCTTGTTCTAAATCAAACTATGATATCATATGTACTACGGATACGGGTTTGTGTGAAAACGTTGGTGATGAAGAAGTTATTGATGGTGTATTTGATATTTTTCAGTCGCACGCTAAAATTAATGAAGAGCGTGTATATACAAAGTGTGGTGTTGTAATAGCTGTCCGCAAAAATCTGTCAGCGCAAGTTCGTAGCGAGTGGCAGACAGAGGGAAATGAAGACTTATGGATTACAATTCCTTCGTGCGAACATCGCAGTCGCCTGCATATTGCGTGTGTAAATTTATTATGGGAGAATGTAGATCCTTTTATCAATAAGCTCACTTCGCTTAAAAAGATACATCCGACTGACAAATTTGTAGTTGTAGGAGTGTTTCCATTATTTAAAGGGGATTGGATTAGAGAAGAGCATTACCAGCCAGGAACTCCGCAAGGTGCACTTCAAGGCAAAATAGGAGAAGACACGTTAAGGAGATTACGCACCGGTACGTCACTTGTTGGCTTAGAACAATATAACACAATCAAGGATAAATATGGTTTTTTAAATAATCTTGTGTTCAGTTCCGTTCCCGTTACTGTACAACATTGTCCACGTCCATTGGTACCGGAAGATGGTTTCTGGTGTATAGGTCTGCAGTTCTATTTGGACATCGGTTTGTGTGAAACTTGTGAAACTTCAAATGATGTAATAATAGAAGACCATGCCTGTTCTAGTCACCAAGAGAAAAGTTGAATTTCCGTGTCTTAAAAATAAAGTTTATATAAAAGTATACCATTTATTTAAATAAAATTTTTAAATTATAACAAAAACATATATTTAAAAAAGGTAAAAATTAAAAAGTATCTATTCCTAATCACAGCAAAGCCTTTAACCTAGCTGAAATGCTGAAATATAATCTACAAAAATGGAGGTGTGTAAAAGTATCCATCAGTTTTTCCAATAACATATCCCATAATGATTCTCATAATTTTGGAAGGAAACCAAAGTGATACAGAACCTAATTTTAGAAGAATTTTATAAAGTAAAAAATATAAGCGAAGAACGCTGAACGCTCAAAACTGTATAAGACAATGTATATAAACAATACCTCAAACATGGCAGGCAGCTAACAGAGAAACAATTTTGTAACTTACAGATATATAAACGTGATAAAATTATTCTCTAGAACTGCCAATAATTTTGCAAAGAAGGTAATTAACGACACAAAGGTGTGCAAACCTTTCTTTTTGCGTACCTCGCGTTTCACAAGTAACGAAGTAGTTCAGAAGCTTTAAAAAGCAATTTCATGACCAATTATAATTATTGTACAGTAAGTAACAGATCTTGAAGGATGTCCATATACCTTCGAATACGTATCGCTCAGAATGTGAAACAGAGACCGATAATTTTAACCTAAATCTAATAGAGGTCCACATTGTTACAATATTATTTCATTGATTATCATTTTCATTCCAAATGACTAGTTTTTAGAGTTTATTTCACTATTTCTTAAAGAAGTTCTAGATAGAAATTTAGCAAAAGACAACTGTCATTTAGAAATGGATTTGATAAATATCAATCTCATTTTATAAAAGCTTAAGCATTTTTTTTGTTGTTTTTATCGATGCAAAAATAAATATAAAAAATAAAAATGTATGAATAGCTAAAAAAAATCATTTGCATTAAGTTTCTATAATTTATGTAAATATTTTGTTATTTTTAATATTCTAACATTGATGATATAGTTGAAATCTATAATTTTTTTTGTTTATATGCACTTTTTGTGTTTATAATTCCATTTGTATATATATATACATTGATAATATACAATATGGGACCAGATTAATATTTCACTTTTTAGAAATAAACATTACATGACTATGTGAGGTATATAACTATGCAACACAAATTAAATATTTGACAATTGTAGTCAAAGATCAACTGTCAAATGCATATTATAATATCTTAAACTTCATTATTAAAACTGTAGTGTCTAGTGTATTGGACTTAAACCGTAGTGTCGTTGTAAAAGACAGTGGACAAAATGGGATCAAAAGAATAAAATCAATTTAAAATAATATGACTCTATTAACATACAGTAATAAGACACATTTATTAAACACACAATAGTAAGTACAACTATGATGATCATTACTTCTTTTTAAAAATGATTTAAATGGTTTTTACAGCACTGTTGATCATGTTCCTAATCATATTCGTTGCTAACTTTAACTAACATAGTCGGCAGCAAGGAGAATAAGTTGGTGAATGTAAATTTAAATATATCAGAGTACATAGTACGTACGTTAAATGCGTTGCAGGTATTATTTAATTAGAATATTAAAGATTTGTGGATTTCAAGAAGTAGAATAAGGTTATCTTAGGTATTTTAGCCCATAAATTTTCACTAGCAATTTCAATCTAAATAAATCTTGCACTAATTGGCACAACGAATAAACTGTTTTTTCAATCACAGTTAACTGATGTAATATAGAGAGTAATTAAGAATATCAATTAAGTTGAAGAAAAAGTAGCACTAAGAAGGTTTGTGCGTGTTAAAGTAACATAAAACTTTAGAGATTTCACTGTATTTAGTACTTTTGTTAAACTATTTACAAATGATCATCGTTACGCTGGTGTCTTTGATAGACAGCGCGATGTACCATAAGGTCTCTTGATCAGAACTTCGTACCTTTCTCGGGGAAGGAGAGAGCGGAGGGGAATTTTTTTAATAATATCTCGCGCCTTTCTCTTTTCTCGAAAGTAATATTTGAGATATCAATCAAATGTGAATGTAGGAGAAAAGGAGGAATAATGAAAGGTTTGGCCATGTTGAACATGTACACTATGATAGAGTTTTATAGACAGGACAGGGTTTGATGTTACACAGATATAATACATAGACAGAAAAGGGTCTGATGTTATAAATATATACAAACATTATGTTTGTACCAATATTATGTGATCTTATTTTGATAGAGTTCTAAGAGCAACTACAGTGCTGCACTAGACTCAGATGTATATCAAGTTTGCGTTTATTGACTTTTATTTATCTTGCAGGTTTATAGAAACCGAGATTAGATAGCTTGACAACAAATTAATGACAAGATAATATGCAATCAGTATCAATGGTGATGTGTAATAATGATTACATAAAAAACACTATGACGTGGTCAATAAAATTGCTTGCATTTACACGTGAAAATACTGCATTTGATTAAGATATTGTCGGAAAAGACTACAGCACACTGTTCTGTTTATTTGTATGTTTGTGTGTTCAGTAAATAAATAAAATGTATCCAAGTGCATTTATTGAACATAGGGTGATGGAAGTTGAAGAAAATATAATTGTAAGGATTCGAAACTGTTTATTACATTAAGACATTTTAGTTTCAGCTGAAAGAAGCCAAACAACAGTTAATACTTTTTGTGAAGGAAGTTATCTCTTCTTGTTTTCATCCAACGATCACTTCTTAGGTTCTAGGAAAACTTTGTGTCTTAATTTCCTTTGTCAAATTTTATTATTTAAGTACACAGTCATAATTAACATAATTTTATGTGGGACCAAGATAATTGGTAAATGATCCCCTCGTCATGTTACATAAAATTGCCACTAATTTCATATTTGTACTAATATGGAAAGCAACTTTCATGAATATCACCATGACGTGTTTCCGGTATGGCTATGATTATTTATTATTTTCACCAAAATTTATTGATAATTTCTGAATTATTCTACTTTTTTCCAAGGCTGATTTGATAAAATAAACGTCAGAAATACATAAGAATAAATTGAATTGTGACAATAATTTCAGAAAGTGACAAGAGGAGCGAATGCATTATTTTGAAATCAACCACAGGTGTATTCCGATTGATAGGAACCCAAAGAGAATCGGAGAGCTCTAGAGCAGTAGGAAATATTCCAAGCCTGATCAAGGCTAGCATCTGGAGTAGGTCTGTTTAGGATAACATGCTTGAGCGATGGGTGCATGTCTGTCCTCAATACCGTTACGAATCAGCACGTATTTAGTTTCAAAAAGTTCACCGAGAACACAATCTTACTCAGTGATGTCCACTCTTAAACTATTCCCATCAGCCGATCGAATATGTAGAGTCAGAATGTGTTAACTGCCATACCCCGTGATTAGTTTTTCTCTTTGTCTTTTATTAAAGGTGTAATGAACTAAATGGAACTGTTGAATGAAGAATTCCAGCAAGTTATTTATATTTTTAATTTTAACGATCCAAAAATTTGAGCAGTCGGTAGTCCAGTAAATTTCAAGAGAATTTTTAAACAATCGAATTTGACAGTTAAAATTTGGTTAACACAAATATATATTCGATCAGTTGATAACTATTTATGAAAATTCATTGTATTATACTCAGAGTATTATAAGACTATATACATAATCAAAACATTAACTTCAGAAAGTTTAAAAAAAAAAGTAAAACATGTTATAAATATAAGTATTACACCATTATTTTACTGATACAAATTATAAAATTTTACCCAGTAAAAATGGACAACCCTTAATTTTTTTTGCGAAATTGGCAGGCTTTTCAAACATTTCATGACAATAATCGAAACTTCGATGCTGAAAAAGCCTAGAGCATATATGCTATTCATTTTGTAAGAGGTTAGAGTGAGGTAGGGACAATGTGTCAGCTTACGCTGCTATATTTCTAGATTTGTTTTTATTATATATAGATGCACTTATGTTATATTTAGCGTATAGATAATTAAACAAACATGATGACATGTTATTTTCCAGTGTAGCCTACAAATTATGTACGTACTTTAGGATAATATTTTTATAAAAACTGAGCTTTTAATCTTATTTTGATGTATATTTTCGTCAATTATTCTTAATGTTAGACATATTTATTTCAAAAATATTAGAAAAGATTTTAATGTTAATATCCGCTATAGATTTTCATGTAAAGATGAGATGGCCATTTAATTTTTGGGTCATTTTTCCTCACCTTTGCCTTTTTCATTACTTTCTCTTTTTTCTCGTGTAAGTTTTTCTTTTCGGTTTCTTGTTTCTTCATTTTCTTGCCACAAGGATTGCAAAAATTGTTGAACGGAGTACAATTTTCATGCAGCCATAATTTATTAAAAATACATTGCAGCTGATCTTCTATTTTTTCAGTCGCATAGTAATTTTCGCCGCAATCCATGCAATCATATAAATTATCTTCGGGACCGGAATTTTCACCGGCTAATTCTATCATTTCTTCTTCCTCAGAACTTCAATCTAATTTAATTTTTTGCTTTTTAATATTGATTTGTTTCTTCATAATCTTGTTATCTTTACTTTCCTTTTCCTTTTTTTCCCAAAGTAGCAAAAATATTTGCTACTTGCTACTTGCTTGGACCATTTCCGAAGGTTAGTAAGCAGTTCTACAACTGGACATGTGACAGTCAGATACTTTTAAGGTGTGTCTTTTTGTGAGCATCATTATTAGATCTTGATGTTGAAGGCACTGTTGGTGGTAGTTTTTCTTGAGCCTGTACAGATGTAGGGTTCTCAAGCATAATTGAAACCTCTTCAGTAACTCTGTCATTTTTATGATTATGATATGTAAGCATAATTTTTATTGATTGAATCTATATTCTTAATTTTTCTTACAGTAAATTCATAATTTACACATTTGTTTTTTGTCCGATGGCATATGGAAATATTTTCATTACTTTTTTCAAAATATTTTATGCCAATTGGTGTTATACAAAAGAAAGTTTTTCAAACTCGAAGGGCAGACCAGACCAAAATATTAGCTAAACTCAGATGTACCAAAAAAGCCGGACAATTCTTCGTATCAACCCTTATTCATGTGGTACTGGCTGGTCCTGAGAGTTATTATCTCTGAAGACACTTCAGCTATTTGACTGTTAAAAAAAATATTGTAGAAATATTTTGTAGAAATTCATTGTTCACAATTAAATGAAACTACGAGATGTAGTATTATTTCTACTTTCTTTAATTTAAAAATAAAATTTAAAAAAAATTAATTTAAAAATAAGGAAAGTAGAAATAATACTACATCACATAGTTTCATTTAATTGCATTAGAAAATAAATTTCAGGCCACACTTCAATGCCTACATCAATTATATGGAAGAGCAGATATAGAGCAGTGC
Source organism: Druceiella hillmani (assembly GCA_039881145.1). Lineage (NCBI taxonomy): Eukaryota > Metazoa > Arthropoda > Insecta > Lepidoptera > Hepialidae > Druceiella > Druceiella hillmani. Next base: position 20,123,318 of record JAYKKI010000019.1, on the reverse strand, counting down.
AGAGATCGTTGCATGACATCTGTAGTCTTATTGGACAAACACAATTGTGTTTTTAATCTACTCTTATATATAAAGTACAATGAATCCCGAGCCCACAAAGAGGCAAATGAGACAGTAAAGACGCTTGTAGCATAAAACTGAATATTTCCTGAGCTTTAGTACACTTCTAGCATTGAAGGATTTTAAGAACTTCAAACTAATTTCAATACTGAGATTCCCTTCCAAATATACAGCTAAAAGACCAAAAATTATTATGGCAATAGAAGAAGAAACAACTATTTGCATCTTTGCAAGCAGTCCTATGACCAGATATAATTACAATAATCTATAATTATTATCCAAGTAAATTTTTCTTATGTCCTTTGAGAAATTGAAACCTGTGTTGCCTGATACTCACAGTTGGCTATATATAGAAATTAATCATCACATTTACAAACGGTTAACTTAAAAATATAAAAATCATGCATAAATAAGTCTCAGATGACTTTGATTTTTTTCTGAAATCAAAGAGTCATAAACTGAACTATGCACTCCGTATGAGTTTCTATGCACTCCACATGATTTTTTTCTTAAATCAAAGAGTTATAAACTCAACTACGCATACTACAATTTATATCAATAAAATCGACTGGCCCTCATTATTTGATCTATGGTACCATTTTATTCCGGTTCCCATTATCAAGTTTTTCCATAAAACTCATTTCTTCATTTCAACCTATGTATTATCTCGTCCCATATTCTAGAATATTATTTACTTATCTTCGAGCGTGTTTAACGGTAGAACCTGCTAAATTTTTGCCGATATGATTGTAATTAATACAATAAAACTTCCTGCTGCATCTCTATTATTAAATTCAGATGATTAAAAACACGGATTTATCTTTTCCAAGTCCATCTTCCTGTGTCAAAATCATTTTCAGTTTCTGTTCTATAAACTTTTAACGTGCATGCTGCGCATAGTGTTAGTACAATATTTGAAAAGTTCACTTCTATACAATTTTTTCCATTTCCATCAGACCTAAGACCATGTTCACGGTGAATATTTGGTAAGTTATATACATTATATTTTTTTTATGTACTTTGTTTCATTTGAATGCTCAGTACTCCATTGCCGATACTTTTCAAGGCTTTCATAGTTAGAATTAATATTTCTGAATTTTTTTTCAATATCGCTTCTTAAATTATTTCCTGACCTTTTTGTCTTCTAACTTAAACTCCTAATATGATTAAAATATTTCTTCAGAATTTGGATGCCAGTCATCAGAAATGGAACCTGAAAATGACATACCTTCAATTGCAGATGGTTGTAGTGATGGAAGGTGCTACAACTACAGAAGTGGTGTCATTAAAAGTTGAATCAAATATCAGGTGAACTTTCAAATTAGAAGCAAGTAGAAAATTTTAAGCAGCTGTGGAAGAAGGATTTGCCATTCTTTCAGTTTCGATAGTCTCGAAGTATTGTGTTTATAGACAGAAGGGTTCGGAAACTGAAACGTTAATTTTGTTCACCGATTGTCATTTTTGTGGTTTCAGATGATGTAGTTGCCAGAGCATCATCTTCATAATGGTGTCCTGATGTACTTATTTCTCTACCAGATACAAAAACAAATTAAAAATGCAGTTACTGTAACGTTAATCAAATGAAAATATGCTAAGAAATGGTCCAAATTTGCTTTCGTTTTCCCTATCATTTCGAAGAATTTCATGTCTACATTCAGTCATGTAGACATGAAATTCTTCGAAATACGTATTTGGTAATCAGATCATTGTCTGAGAGAGTATTTTTAAATTGCTGAGAGATTACATATAGAGATAAAATTAACACTGCACCATCTGATCACACCACGTGGATGTCACTTGAAAACTATTGGGCAAATGCCAGTGATATCACATGATATTAAAAAATGTATTTGTACATTCCCTAGAAATTTCACAAAAATTGGTGACACGAATATATTGGAGAAACTTTTGCGATGTTTGTTTTACTAAGATATTCTGCTATTTCTAAAAAAATTGCTGCTACAGATAATCTATGCGAAGGACCTATGTGTAACCTACCAGTGCTAAATAGTTCAAAAAAACTCGGTCACACAGGCAGATGCTAAAGTTGCTATGGTTGGTAAAGGTGCTCTGATCAGTATTGCCTGCATGTGATGTATATCTTCTACGATGGAAGTAAAGTCAACAAGTTTAGAATGGATACAATGGATGAATTCATTTATTTGATCTAAATGAGGTTCTGCCTTTTTGTTATCTAATGTGCTGACAGACACCACAAACTAGAAATAAAAATGTCTACTAAGATAACTTTTAAATACTAAACGATTTTATTAAATACTTTACCATGCAAGTAGATTATCATATTTGCTTAGTATGATTTCTAATTTTTTATCCTTCTCGTGGTTCATTAAAATTTTGTTTACATTGTTTGCCATGCTTATCATCAGCCATGCTCTGCGCCTAAATGCTACTGTTACTGTTCTAGTCAAGTTGCTTATAAATCCAGACAGAAAATTCCCAAACTTTACTTGTTCATGTCCCAAATTTTACTTGTTCATGTCCAAAAGATTCATTAGTAGATCTTTGAGTGTATTTGACGGCAGAATTTATTTCAAGCCTAGAAGGATCTTTGACATTAAGGTTATTTTCATTAAGGAGATTACTCGCTACTTGCTTGCTTCTAAAATTATTTCAATCTTACTGATATTTCAATTCGTAGAAAATCTTCTATTACTACTTGCAACTACAACACTATCCAAAATTCTTTTACGCGGCTTACAGTAGAGCGAACTGGCAGATCGTCACGTAAGGAAAAAGCGATATGCCCCCTCCTGGCGACCTTTCCCTCTGTCTCATTCTATTATATGCGGTTGTATGTGTGTGTGTTCGTGTGAATGTGTGTGTGTTCGTGTGTGGTTGTATATGTGGGTGTTCGTGTGCAAGTATTATTTTTATTTTCTTACTGTGTATTTTTTTAATATTTTTTTTTATTATATCTTTATGTAATGTACACATATACATACAGTGAAAATGCCCAATCTTGTAATGAGATTTGTCTCTCATGTAAAACACAGATCTTTATCTTCGATTACATAGCGTTCGTTCTCTCCAGAGAGAAAACGAACGCTATATAATCAAAGATAAAGATAAAATTGCGGGTTTGGAGAAGGCAATTTAAATCATCTCATTTTTTCATATCCATTGAATAATAGATTTCCTTCGTTTGTTTCCAAATTATTAAAATATAAAATTCAATTGCCCATCAACATAAGATCACTTTTATTTATTGCCAACAAACCCATTTTAGGATTAATCATTCAGTTCATAAGAAAGAACGACATTAAAATGCAGAATTTTGTATAAAAAAAATAAACATGAGGATAAGCATGTTTATTTTTTTTACGTTTGTATATTTGTATATACTTATTACTATTGTACTTATATATACTATTTACTATTTGTACTTTCTGTATATTATTATGTTGTTTTCTTCTTTTAGTTTAATTGTAGCCATCTTCTTATTTAGTTTTTGTTTTATTGTATAGTTTTTTCTTTTCTTAACAAGCAACAATGACAAATATCCGAAATATGATTTAATCAGTGTTGCATAGCCTTTTTTCCACACTTGACATTGGCAAAGGTTCTCTCTGGAGAGAACGAACGCCATATAATCAAAGAAAGAAAGAAAGATCTGTTTTAATATTGATGTCAAATATCAATGTATTTTTTTTTCTACTGGCTTTCTATTGTAAGCCATTCATCTGCCAAACCATTTCCAATTCAATATGAATTTATTTGCATTATAAGTTATAAATTATTAGTTTATCTATTGTTGAATAATTAAAATTAATAAATTACAATAAATTGTCAGCATATTCATTTATTTTCATTGATAATAAAACTTTATTTAGATTATTTGATTAAATAACAAAATCAAATTTTTAGAGTTATAAAATTTCAGTTAAAATTAATTTTAAATTTAATTCAATTAAAAATTAAATTAAGTATTTTAAAATTAAAATATTTTTATTTTAATTATTCAATATTGAATTAAATTTAAAATAAAATTTTATTTTCTACAAATTAATTTTTTTGTTATTTTATTACTTTCAATTTTTTTTATTAAATCATTTATTGATTAAATTGTTTAACCGTTTGAGTGCCGACGAGAGCCATCGCGCTTGTGCGCATACTAACTAAATTTGTCGACAGTTGCTGTTTAGCGCGGTAGGGGAGGTCGCTCGCATGCATCGCTACATTTTTATCTTTCTACGTGTTACATAAAGTTCAAATTATATTATTATTAGTAATTACAATATAAAAAGGATCCAGGAAAAGAAAATTTTTAACCCATGATGTCGGAATACGAAATTACTTTGAGTGAAAATGATCATTTTTCAAGTTGTGAAGAAAGTGATAGTGGGAGTGACATTGTGGTGCGCTCACAATTTGGCGTAATGCAAATTTTGAGTGATAGTGATAATAGTGACGATAACAATTATTTTGCTGATATGGAGGATATACTGGACTTTGAAAATACGATGTGATCTTGATTTCAGTTTCTGTTATAATTTTTGTTCACAATATATATATCCATAATTTTCTTTGTATTTTATTACAAGTTTTTGTTAAGAAAACACCGAAAATATTATTAAAATTGGATAATTTTTGGAAGAGATACATTTTTTTTTGAGACAAGAATAAATGACAACGAAAACAAACAATTTCTTTGGCATTTTTAAGAATATTTGAGTAAAAAACCATGGCACTAAAATGGTTAATTGTAAGTTTATATTTAATTATTCCAAAAATAAATTTAAGATTAATTTTAACATTAAGTTTTATTATTTTAAAAATTTAATGATTTCTCATTTTATTATTTTAAAACTTATTTATTAAATCAAACAAATTTGAAGTTAATTTTAAGTTTAAATGTCAAAAAAAATGTTTTAATATCTTAAAAATGTTAACTTCATAATTTATATTTTTTTAAGGTTAGTTATTCTAATTTTTTTAATAAATCAAATTTAAAATTACTTTTAGAATTAAATTTAGTTATATTAAAAATTAAAATTTATTAATTTTTATTTTAAATTTAAATATTTCAAAATTAATTGTTAAATTTATGTGTTTTTGTATCTATTAAAATTCAATTAGTGATATTGTTATGTTTCCAAATTAATGTGTTTAACATTTAATATAAAACGTGCTACTTACTCAATACCTATACTTCTTGCAATTTCAATGACAGCCTCACTTTATTTTCACTATTTGTTTCCAGTTTATCGTTAGTAGATACATTTTTAATAATGGAATTATAAGAATTTAATTCCTCATTGAGTATTTTTGGAATTGTACTATACTGTATCGGTAGTTACATTTTACTGTATCGGTACATGTACTGTATCGGTAGTTACATTTTATAAGTATAGATACAAAAAAAATTTTTTAAAATTGGTATACTGTTAAGAGCCAATCCCCATTGCCCGTCACTCATAATGAGTTGGATCGTATAAATTTAATTCTTGATTACACATTTGCATTTGATTAAATCGTTAATGATAATACTGCTGCACTAGTAACAATAGCAGATGTTAAAATATCATTAACTAAATTAATCTTTTCTACAGTTGCAAACAAATTATTGCTTTAAATTTTTTGTTTGGTATAAAGTTTGTAATTTCAAGATCATTTCATCAGCAACTGTTGGACAGTTGGTGATGTTTATAATTAGTACCAGGTGACCGAGCGATGCTCGATGTATTTCGAGTTTCCCATAGGAAGGTTATATTGTTTCATGGTATTAGATTTAGTGTTAGATTTTCTTCCCCTTCCCTGTCCCTTTCTCCTTCCCCTTTGCCTTTGCTTTCGCCTTCGCCCTCGCCTTTGCGTTCGCGTTCGCTTCCACCTTCACGTTTTTGCCTTTGCGTTCGCCTTTCACTTCCCTTTTGCCTTCCACTACACCTTCCCATTCCTCTTCCTCTCCCCTCATCTTCACCTCCATTTACCCCTCCCCATCCCTATCCACATACCACTTCCCCCCTTCCCTTCCCCCTTCCCCTCACCTTCCTCTACACCTTCCCCTACACCTTCCACTTTCCCCTGTCCCCTTCCCCTCCCCTTCACACCCTCACCATACCCTTCCCCTCCCCTTCACAACCTCACCATACCCTTCCCCTTCTCCCCTTCCCCCACTCCTTCTCTTCCTCTTCTCCATACCCTTCCCCGACCCCTTCCCTTCATCCGCCCCTTCCCCTTTGGCTTTCCCTTGCCATTGCCCTTCCCTCTTTCTCCCCCTTCCCATTTCTTCCCAGTCCCCCCTTCCTCTTCCCTTCCCCTCCCCCTTCTCCTTACCTTCCACTTCCCCTTTTCCTCCCGCTTCCCCTCTAACCCCTCTCCTTCCCCATCCTCTTCCTCTTCACCATTCCTTTCTCCTTCCCTTTCCGCTTCCGCTCCCTTTTCCCTTCCCCTGCATCCCCTTCCCCCTTATCCCTTCCCCTCCCCCTACTCCTTATAACTTCCCTCCCCCAACCTCCCCCTGCCCCTAGCCCTGCCTCTCCCCTTGCTGCCAGCCGTTCTATGTTTTTCCATTCAAAAGTTATTAAGTCATAATAATAGTGTTCATAGTAATTTTGAAAATTTTAAATGGCTGCCATTTCCACAATAATTAACTGACAAGGCTCATCTTCAAATTATTCAATATAATCACCCAGGCAATAAATATACCAAATTTCATCGAAATCGTTAGAGCCGTTTCCGAGAAACCATTTACATATATATAAATATATATATATATATATATACATACAAGAATTGCTCGTTTAATAGTATAATAATATAAAGAGTTCAATTTTGACTCTTTAGTTCTTGCTGTGATTGTATAACCCATTACTGAGATTGTATAAAACGTTATCATATAGAATTATTAATTACGACTTGATTATTTTTACAACTTTTCCTTATATTATACAAGTATGTTATTTTCTTACATTCTATAGATAATTATAAGTTTATTTTTTGTGCATAATTTTTTTCTATTGCTTGCTTTTGTAATTATTGTGATAAAATTTATGATTTCTGATAATGACTATAAGATTGATGACCAACTGTACATTGTTTATTTTTACTCACATGACCACTTCACCATTATCATTTTCTAGGACTGTTTTATCTTATTAATCGCTCCTCCGTTACAATAACAATGAGTGAACCTGCTTCATCTGGAGTCACTTTCCTATCCTTTGTCTTTGCACTGGTTGTAATCTTCGTGTTGTTCACCATTTCAATCCTAGTTTATATGACATATTTATAGCTTCTGATTACCTCCATCGCTAGATTAGTAGCTGGTAGTGCAGACAGTTGAAAATTCACTATTTTATATAGCCTTTGTAATTGATCAACTACTTCCTAAGACTAGGTTGAATTTCAGTTCTTTATGTCAAATGGTCTCCAAGAAAAATATCTAAACGAATAGACAGATATGTAAGGTTTTTTAAGAATTATCCTTTTTTTTCTAATTTTTACCCAGAACACTAAAAATTTTTAAATTATTATAAATTGTATCTTTTCAAAATCAAATCCAACAATTTTCAATGTCTACTTTTTTCGTAAGTAAGTCCAAAAAACAAAATTTCAAAACAAATTTTTCCAGAAAAAATGTATTTAGAAAATCTCTCATATTCGTACGAGTGCAGAGCTTGCTGCGTGGTACATAGCATTGCTATAATCAGAGTCTTATGAGTCCAACGATACAATTTTTTTATAAACCTTGCAATAAAACAAAATAACATCTTATAATTATAAAAAAGAAAATGCATGTTTTCATTTGCATTTTCAATCATCTCGTTTCATAGTTTATTTAGAGAGTGCGGTGATTTTATTCTATGTAGTAATTTAATTCCATAAGACCATTGCTTAAAGTCATAAAAAGATATTTATTTACTGAAATAAAATTGAACTTTTTGTTTAAAATTATAAACCAAATTGTATTTATACCATAATTAGAAGTTTCCTGTGAATTCAAACTCTAGAATAAATGAAAAACAATGTTTCATATCACCTTCTGAGTAAACAAATTTATTCTTATTTATCATACCATAAACAATTGCCAGAGTCGTCTCCTAAATACTAAATCCAAACTATTAACTTTCAAAAATCAAAGAAAGTTTTATCACAAGCTACCCGTTCACTTACAACATCACTTATTACAACCATTCAACTTAAACATGAATTCTGAAGTGAATTCATTTCGGAACTATTTGTGATGTAATCATAACCAAATGAAGTTTTCCTTACAAATATGACAAATTTCCAAAAAAGTTCTCTTATCAGGTAAATTTGTTATGAATATACTTGATCTTTGTAATAATTATCAGAATTGTGTTCATTTTTCACCTTCGATACATTTCCAAAACTTAACTTAGTAAATAATTCTCAGGAAGAACAATAAATTCAATGAGAATTCTGTGTAGAATTTTGGCAACGCCTTTTGGCAACAGCACATTTTCATACTCATTGTAAAAATGTTCTATAGTAATTAACATCTGTGAACGTTATTTTCTTTAGTAACAGACTAGTGCAAATATCTAATAAGTGACCATTCTATAATTCAGTGTGAGGATCATTGTCTGAAGATATAGGATTTTCTGCACAACGCTGTAACAACTGAAACTGTTGATAAATTAGTACACGAAACCAAAAGACAAAGTTTACAAGTTTATTATAAACAATGAAGTAAATGCTACATGAAAAAAAAAACAACGGGAACGTGCATCAATAGCACCGATCTTTATATATACTAGTTTATATATACAGTACTGATATTTATATATACAGTACTGATCTTTATATATACCAGTTTATATATACAGTACTGATCTTTATATATACCAGCTATAACAATGAACATGTTCTTAGAAATTTATCAAAGTACAACTGGTAAAGAAATGATGCAAATGTCGTCATATTTGTCTGTGACATCAGATCCTAATCCATCTGTAGAAGGCCACAATTCTAAAGAAATCCAAGTGGAGACACGATCTGAGTGCTTACCAGTTACAAAGAATGTAACTGTACCTAAATCTCATAATATTAGCATCAATATGACCTCTCAAAGTTTGGATAACTATAAATTCATACAATTGCAACTATACTGAATATGATAGACTTTGCGCTTACTTGAATATGTTCGTAGGTACTATAAAGCACACAGAAGATATCTTGACAAACATTTTACTACACCCAGACTCATAGATGCTCCCAGATACATATTTCTATATTCACATTTCCCTCAATCTCGTCCAAAGTTAATCTTACACTGCCAACTATGAGATAACTCTTAATATGTATACTTAACATATTTACAGCTATGATTAAATTCATAATATGTCAGTGTAAATATGATAGCCTGTGAGAAAAGGATAAAAAATCATAGTTGGCTTGCATGAACAGAAAATTAAAAACTACCATTGTAGCCAATGTGTTAATAAACATTTTAAGCCTTCATATGATATTCCATTTCAGTGTTCGTATTACCTAAGACGGTTGGGGTTATTGCTGTTGTCGGTAAAAGTATTCAGGAATTACTAATAGCAAAATCATTATCTTAGACGATTACAGATGCCTGCACATGGTCTATACTTTTATGATGGAAGTAAAGACAACTGGTTCATGATGGATATTATGGATGAATTCATTTATTTGGTCTAAATGAGGTTCCTTTTCTTTGTCATCTGATGTACTGCCAGACACCATAAAACTTGCAGATAGATTAAAAGATATTGCTCATATCGCTGCTACTACCCCATTTTTCAATAACATGAAGTAATTAATAAAAATAAATAAAGATGACCACCCATCGCGTAGCAAGAGTCCGACTAAAGTTGACGTTACCGCATCAACTAATCTTGCATTCTATGAAAGTATTAAGTACTGGCTTTGAGAGAGAATGAGGTCACAAGACAATCGAGAGGTCCAAACACCAACATGCGTTAATTGTGCAAAGAAAATACTGAATCCTTAAGACCGCTCGGAAATGTTACGTACAGACAACGTAACTTGAGTTACAGTGTCTCACTATTTTACAAATAATACATGATGTAACACAGTGATTTTTCGTTTATTATACCCCAAAAAAATTACTTCAAATATTACAATTATCTTATACCAGGATACTAAATAACAGGGAAAAATCATACAATCACTTTTGGATAAAAAGACTATATATTAAGTATAAGGTTTATAGGACATCACTATACCAGTTGCACCTACATTGTACATACCTACCTGTAACATAAACGTAACATTTGTTGGTCGAACTTTCATAATTATAGCTATCTCTTTTTTATATATGCTTTTCTTGACTATTCTTTCTTTAATCTTTATTATTCTATATTTGAATGTTTACAGATAATACAATGTTGTACGTGTGTGCGTTGCCTATTTTGTTCAATTCATAAAACTGTAACTTGTCTATTTAGTGTAACGTAATCTGTTAAGATTGTTAAGTACACATAAGATAGACAATGAATTATGTTTTAAGCTTACGATCCATTTAATTTTTATAAGGAATATATATATATTGGTCCTGCACAAAATTATTAACGAATGATTATTTTGCTACTACAAAAGTATAGTTACGTGTTTGTATACAGAAGACAAAACAACACACAAAACTAATTGTTATATCAAATCATCAAATCAATGTTTAATACAGTGAACACAAACAACTGTTGACTATTAAAAACAGCAGTGTCGCGAGTAACATTTGATCTCACCTCGACCTAAGTACACTCGGTCATCCAGCGTCTTAAAACGTTCATCGATGCTTGCGAGTAGTTTTAAAACATCCTTAACCTGGCCATGCAAAGTCACATACTGAATAAGTGACGCATTTCCCTTCACACTACTATATTCTTTCCGCTTTCGATTCTTCCATGATATACATGAACATTTTGAGGGGCAACTCATTAATAATTTCTGTGACTTCCCTACCCGCATTCACTTCTTCCCCACGCGTATCATATCGGCTACTGGATGCAATTCTACAACATTCTTCTACTGCATCCTTTGCAATTTTTAACCATTCAGACGGACCGATTTCCAAATCGAATTTTGAAATCCAAATCTTTTGGTTTTATGGGCGTAGACAATACAGTGATAGAAACTGTACACAAGGTTATGTAAATTAGCATCTCCAGCTTTGATTTTATTAAATTTCTCTAAGCCAACGTATGATCTACCACTGTGTCATTTCTTTATATTCTCATGTTCCATTTTAGCCGCAGTTAAGCCGATTCAAGTCTATGTCTACGGGTTTTCTCTATTATTCCAATCTCTTTCAAATGAAGGGAAACTTCCTATAATCAGAAATTTATGTGGCGGATGTGTGTTGCTAAAGGACGTGAGGATGTCGATAAAAGAATCATTGTTTTCAATGCAATATGCGAATTATTGTAATATCCACATAAGGTAACTGTACAGAGGTATTCAATTTACTTTCGCTACAACTCGTTGTGAACATGTTTTGATGGGTGTTTGCGGACAGCTTTGAGAATACCTATGTCATATAATCATCAAAACAATATCAACAACTACATCCTCTGAAGTATCTTACTCTGGAAGCGAATACGTAATGCAAATAATATCGAAGTTAGGTTGTGAACAAACACTTCTAAAATTTTCATCTGGCTGAGTCAGTTGATTATACGTTTTTAATGGACACATTACACTTAAGAAATGGTTCGTCGAATTCCACCATTTAATTACGTGATCCAACTTAAGAGCCCAAACAATGCTATTGCAACAATCATACTCATCTCGAGATGACCAATGTGTGAAATGGGCGGTGTCACAGGAACAGCACTTCCAATTCAAATATTAATGTGGTCACCATTCAGCACTTTCACAATGTTCGAGAAAGTTCGAGAGATTTGCACAATGTTCGTGGAAATAAGCTCACAAGGTATAATTATTTTCTGCACCACTTCATCACAAACAAAACTTTAGGTTAACATAAAATTTGAAAATTTCAATATGTTCAATAAATAGTTTCTCATTCAGCTATCGAGTTTCAAGTGAAGTACAGAGAGCCGTATAACAAATACGGTTCGTTTATCTTGGGGGAGATAAGGTCGGTAGAGATTGGGAGAGGGTGCGGTTAAATATCTGTGATATAGATAACAATACACATCTTTTATTACTACATATAAATACATAATTTTTTTCTTACGTTTGTCTACATACACGTATAATTAAATATTAAAGGCAGAAAGGTCTGTAGGTTAAATATTTTTTGAAAAAATTAATTCATGCTAAACGTAATGGATTTTGAAATTTTTCGCTGTGTCTCCGTTGTACACCACGTCACATAAAAATAGTTAATTTGAATTAGATACAGGTTTTCCTTCTATTTAATCCCTTAGTAATTGTTGTATGAAGATAGTTGTCGTGTGAAACGTGTTGTTGATGACATTCGCTGAATTTTTTAAATATTATTCAAACTATAAATATGTAACTTATTTTAAAATTTAAAAATTATTTACCATTTAGTTTTGGTAAAAATCACTCTGAAAAATTATACAATTAACATTACATATATATACAAAAGTGGTAATTTCACCACACTTTTAATTTTAGTTAAAAAATGCATCAGAGATTTGTCTAAAAAACAAAGTCAATTTAAAATGATGTGATAACATTTCGAAAAACTTTATGTACGCTCAAAATCACTCAAAAATTATACAATCAACATTACACGTATATGCAAAAGTTGTAATTTCACTACACTTTTAATTTTATTTAAAGAATGTGTCGAGCAATTTTTCTAAAACACTAAGTCAATGTAAATTAATATTATACCAAAATTTTGAGAAAATTTATGTACGGTTTAATTTTGGTAAAAATCACTCTCAAAAATTATACAATCAACGTTACACGTATATGCAAAAGTTGTAATTTCACTACACTTTTAATTTTATTTAAGGAATGTGTCGAGCTATTTTTCTAAAACACTAAGTCAATGTAAATTAATATTATACCAAAATTTTGAGAAAATTTATGTACGGTTTAATTTTGGTAAAAATCACTCTCAAAAATTATACAATCAACGTTACACGTATATGCAAAAGTTGTAATTTCACTACACTTTTAATTTTATTTAAAGAATGTGTCGAGCAATTTTTCTAAAACACTAAGTCAATGTAAATTAATATTATACCAAAATTTTGAGAAAATTTATGTACGGTTTAATTTTGGTAAAAATCACTCTCAAAAATTATACAATCAACGTTACACGTATATGCAAAAGTTGTAATTTCACTACACTTTTAATTTTATTTAAGGAATGTGTCGAGCTATTTTTCTAAAACACTAAGTCAATGTAAATTAATATTATACCAAAATTTTGAGAAAATTTATGTACGGTTTAATTTTGGTAAAAATCACTCTCAAAAATTATACAATCAACGTTACACGTATATGCAAAAGTTGTAATTTCACTACACTTTTAATTTTATTTAAGGAATGTGTCGAGCTATTTTTCTAAAACACTAAGTCAATGTAAATTAATATTATACCAAAATTTTGAGAAAATTTATGTACGGTTTACTTTTGGTAAAAATCACTCTCAAAAATTATACAATCAACGTTACACGTATATGCAAAAGTTGTAATTTCACTACACTTTTAATTTTATTTAAGGAATGTGTCGAGCTATTTTTCTAAAACACTAAGTCAATGTAAATTAATATTATACCAAAATTTTGAGAAAATTTATGTACGGTTTAATTTTGGTAAAAATCACTCTCAAAAATTATACAATCAACGTTACACGTATATGCAAAAGTTGTAATTTCACTACACTTTTAATTTTATTTAAGGAATGTGTCGAGCTATTTTTCTAAAACACTAAGTCAATGTAAATTAATATTATACCAAAATTTTGAGAAAATTTATGTACGGTTTAATTTTGGTAAAAATCACTCTCAAAAATTATACAATCAACATTACACGTATATGCAAAAGTTGTAATTTCACTACACTTTTAATTTTATTTAAGGAATGTGTCGAGCTATTTTTCTAAAACACTAAGTCAATGTAAATTAATATTATACCAAAATTTTGAGAAAATTTATGTACGGTTTAATTTTGGTAAAAATCACTCTCAAAAATTATACAATCAACGTTACACGTATATGCAAAAGTTGTAATTTCACTACACTTTTAATTTTATTTAAGGAATGTGTCGAGCTATTTTTCTAAAACACTAAGTCAATGTAAATTAATATTATACCAAAATTTTGAGAAAATTTATGTACGGTTTAATTTTGGTAAAAATCACTCTCAAAAATTATACAATCAACATTACACGTATATGCAAAAGTTGTAATTTCACTACACATTTAATTTTATTTAAGGAATGTGTCGAGCTATTTTTCTAAAACACTAAGTCAATGTAAATTAATATTATACCAAAATTTTGAGAAAATTTATGTACGGTTTAATTTTGGTAAAAATCACTCTCAAAAATTATACAATCAACGTTACACGTATATGCAAAAGTTGTAATTTCACTACACTTTTAATTTTATTTAAGGAATGTGTCGAGCTATTTTTCTAAAACACTAAGTCAATGTAAATTAATATTATACCAAAATTTTGAGAAAATTTATGTACGGTTTAATTTTGGTAAAAATCACTCTCAAAAATTATACAATCAACATTACACGTATATGCAAAAGTTGTAATTTCACTACACTTTTAATTTTATTTAAGGAATGTGTCGAGCTATTTTTCTAAAACACTAAGTCAATGTAAATTAATATTATACCAAAATTTTGAGAAAATTTATGTACGGTTTAATTTTGGTAAAAATCACTCTCAAAAATTATACAATCAACGTTACACGTATATGCAAAAGTTGTAATTTCACTACACTTTTAATTTTATTTAAGGAATGTGTCGAGCTATTTTTCTAAAACACTAAGTCAATGTAAATTAATATTATACCAAACTTTTGAGAAAATTTATGTACGGTTTAGTTTTAGTAAAAATCACTCTAAAAATTATACAATCAACGTTACACGTATATGCAAAAGTTGTAATTTCACTACACTTTTAATTTTATTTAAAGAATGTGTCGAGCTATTTTTCTAAAACACTAAGTCAATGTAAATTGATATTATACCAAAATTTTGAGAAAATTTATGTAAGGTATAGTTTTGGTAAAAATCACTCTCAAAAATTATACAATCAACGTTACACATATATGCAAAAGTTGTAATTTCACTACACTTAATTTTATTTAAAGAATGTGTCGAGTAATTTTTAAAAAAAACTAAGTCAATATAAAATGATATTACATTAAAATTTAAAAAAAACCTAATTATTTACCATATAGTTTTAGGGAAAATCGCTTTCAAAAATTATACAATTAGCATTACAGGAGAAGCAATAATTTCACCACACTTCATTTCATTTACAAAACATGTCCAGCGACTTATCTAAAAAACTAAGTCAATATAAAATGTATTAACATTTACAAAAAAAAATTATTCTCAATAAAACATTTGATAACAACCTTATTATTAAACATAAGCGACACTCAAATAGCTTGTTTACATGAAATTCTATTGCAGGGAAAACGTGTGACATTTATCATGGGTATCTATGATGGCAAAAAAAACAAATTATATCACACATTTTTATATTAAATATTACAATATAAAAGAATACTGTCAAAAATTTCAAACAATGTAAAATTGCAACAATATATCATAATATTGCAACAAACTAATTGCTATCAATCATTGATCCACGAGCTGGTTTGCCTGAATATAGAATTAAATTCGACAGTATATAAATAAACTATAAGAGTAATTATATGATTGAAAAATAATTTGTTTACCAGTAATTTAGTCAAAGAATATAAAATAATGATAATATAATTAATAATATATAGCAGTAATAATTAAAAAATACTCAATCATAATAATAAATTAACAGATCCTTCAAGTAGTTCGTCTTATTGTAAACATCACATATCAAACGATAATAAATGAAATCTTGAATATATTTAGTGTTAATTTTGTAAAAATTCATTGTTCATGATTAAATGAAACTACGTGATGTAGTATTATTTCTACTCTCTTTAATTTCTTTACCACGACCTAGGTTTTGTTGCATTACAAAATCTTCAGGTGGCCTATTAGGAAAGATTAGGTAAAGATATAGAAAAAGGTAAAGAAATTAAATAAAGTAGAAATAATACTACATCACGTAGTTTTGATTTAATTATCAATAAATGAAGTGTAAAAACAAAACATAAATTAAATATGTTCTGAAGAAATTAGTTGACATTGACACGAAAATTGCATTGCGATCCAATGTCACCCCTTGAAATTTAACTTCCTGCACAAAATTACACATACCATTAATACCTATTTTAATATGGTTTTCACCTACCAATTTTGTGAAGTTGATGGTGTTTTTTTGCATATTTAGAAGATTGTCGGTTGAGAACCACTTATGCCACATTTGTCAAATTTACAATTACATAAGTCAGTTTATATGTCATAGGTGAACATAATCAATTTATGTTTATCAAATGTGCTAGATGAAAGAGCGTCGTCTTAAATTAAAAAGGGAAAGGGCTCTGTATTAAACACTGAGGAACTTCAACTTTGACATTAAGTTACTCTGAAAATTGTGACTTTACTTCAGTTACTTGGATTCCTTTAGGCAGGTAAAAATATTGAATATATTTGATGTTAATTTTGTAGAAATTCATTATGCATTTAAATTCATTAAATGAAAAACTTTAGATTAATACAATATAATAATATAGGCATTAAAAGACTTGTAAATTTAATATATTCTTTTTTCTATTAGAAAATCTAACAGCAGTTTTAAAGGGAATATAATCCAACCGCTTCAAACTGTTGGGCAAATTATTAAAAAAATCTGAATAAAACCGTTTGATTTTTAGGCAACCTACATTTCACATTAACCCACACACCAACCCACACACCAACCTGTCTCCATGTCTAATGTTATATTGATAACTTGCGATACGTTGGAAGAATTATGTATATTTCTATAAGCGTATAGAATATTTCGGTAGTTATACATACTGACCAAAATCCAGATTTTCAGACTCTAAGTATTCTCCACAAGAGTCTTATTCATGAAAATGTAGTACAAATCTCAATATTTTCTCTGTAGAATTAATGTGTGTAGCTGCTCCCAGGACACACTCTAATAAGTTGTAAAAAAATTTAAGACAAACCACTCATGTGATAGATTCAACAAACAATTTACCCACTTCATTCAATTTACCGGTTAAGAGGTTGACACGAAAATTGCATTGTATATTGCGATCCCATATCACCCCCCAGAAATTTAACTTCCTGCACAAAATTAATGCCATTAAAATATAGTTTTTTTAATATATTTAGAAGGAGATTGTCGGTTGAGAACCACTGGTGCACATTTCTCAAAATTTAAATTATATGGGTTAGTTTATTTTTCATCATCACACAAATATGTTTGGTGTGCCATCGGTAAACATAATCAATTTATCTTTATCAGATATGCTAGATGAGAAAGCGCCAACTTAAATTACAAAACGGAACGGGCTCAGTGTTAAGCACTGAGGAACTTCAACTTTGACATCTCAAGTTTCTCTGAAAATCATCCCATTACTTCTGTTACTTGGATTCCTTTAGTCAATTAAACGTCAAAAATGATTTTCCCGTACTCCACTTGCATCGAACTATTTAGACGAGATCACAAAAATATCATACACCTTTCTAGACTCATACAACGCTGTAAACAGAGTTTGAAGTAAAACGGCAATGGCATTTGTTGTACATTTAAGTTTCTGGAACCCAAATAGTTGTCTATTTAAAAGTTTATGAATATCAAAGATGTTCGACGGTAATTAATATTAGAATTTTTTCTAGAATTTTACTGAATACTGGTAAAATTAAAACTGATCTAAAATTATTGCACTCATTACTATTCCATCCATAAGGGCCTCCCCTTCGAAAATAATTCCAAAACCTTCATGAAGACAAGAAATATCCAAATTAAATACATTATTGAACGTAAAACTAACTTTTGGAGCAATTTCAATAATAAGGAAAATTACCTTTTCGGTCGAAATCTGCCAGAGATCAGAAAATGGTGTTTTTTAAGAGATTATTGACGAATTCAATGTCAACATATTCCAAGACAAAAGTATTTGGAATAATAAATTTATTGACAAATTCAATGGCCATTTTGCCAGATTGCGATATTTCACTAATAATTTCCTGAGCTATAGTGACAAAATGCCAATTCGGCTTATTCGTCATGTCACAATCTTCATTTTGCAACTCCACATCCAACTTTTTATTTATCCCAGTTACAACCCTACTAATATTCAATGTGTTGTTTATTTTTTTTATAATTTTCCATATTATTAATTTTTTCGCTGTATATACCTTTATGACTTTTTAAAATATATTGCTAAACAATTGACAAAAATACCCAATTTCGCATCTATATTTTTGGATCTTTCAATTCATAAAGTTTTCCATGAATCTTTACAATTTTTCAGTTATTTTTTTCTAACTGTTTCTAACTGGTCGTCTTAGGTTTTCTTGATTGTTTTTTATTGTGTTAGTTTGGAAAGACATCATTTGTGCTAGGTGATAATCAGGTCAGTACAATAGAATGTCTTTGCAGTATTGATTATAACGTCTGTAAATATATTATATGCCAGTGTTGAAATATTAGTTACGCGGCTAGATACAGAAAATAGTATTGATTAAATAATATGATTTAAAAATGTTTGGCAACATGCTGAATTCCTTGGAATATACCAGAAAATTTATATTGATGTCTCCAGAATCAATTATTTCTTCTTACATTTTATGACAGTTCTGAGAACGCTTTCTGTTTTTTCTTTGAAGACGTTCAAACAGCAATCGGGAAACCTATATGACAATAGCAAATGTAATGCCACATAGGCACGATAATTTATAAAAAAAAATTGTTTTTAAATTTTAATTTGGTAATAATCACGTAGAATTTTAATTTCATTAATTTTATAATAATTTGATAAAAACTTTATGACCATTTATTCAATATGGAAAATTTGTGGCAAATACTTACTAAATTTATTAGCAGAATTATTATTATCCAGGAAAGCTTACCATAAGCTTAGAAAGCTAAGTACATAGTGTCGGACTTGTTGCTACAAGGGCCATCTCTAGCAGCCAACCACAATGAATCAAGTGAGAATTAATATGAAATTTAATAAAACAAAACAAAGTTTTGAAACATTATGCGTATAGAAATGTTAATCATGGGATGTAAAAAGAATTTCTATTCACCGATTTAAATAGGTTATGTAATTTCAGATGACTTTTAAATGGATACAATGTGGGGGCACTTTAAATATTTGTGTTCAGTTAATTCTATAATCTAGCAGTATATGAGGTACAGGATTCTTCATAGAATGTAGTTATTGCTGAAGTATTAGGATGATGCCCTTCTCTTTAAAATGTACTTCAATGCTATGGGTTGGCAGGTATTCGAATCTAGATTGGAGGTATGAAAATGTAACAGGTCTGTTGAGGATATTTCACAAAAAACATAGTAAATGGATGTTGCATCTATCTCAAATCTCTAATCATTTCAATTGTGACTACTGCTCAGATATATGATCATGTTTGTTAAGGCTAAAGATTTATTCAAATTTTGAAGTTGTTCCAATTTATTAAATAATTATTCAATTAATTTACAATAACACAAGTCTCCATAACCAGGAACAGGCAGGAGTAGAATTTGACAAAAGTGTACTTTGTTTAAAACAGAAGAAAATTTTGAAGATGTTTGAGAGTATTTTAAAGACAATCTTACGACTAACGTGATTTAATTAAGAACTTTTACATCTAAATAGAAAGGGACAAAATAGCTGTTAATGAACAGCTGTGGTAGATTAGTTATTTATGCTTTAGATAGAAGCCTCGGACTACTAATAATGATAGACTGGAATGTAATTGGGTCAATGAGAAGACCCTATTTACTAGTAAGAAAATTTTGAAGACGTTTGGGTGTTTTTGAAGACAATCTTACGACTAATGTGATTTAATTAAGAACTTTTACATCTAAATAGAAAGGGACAAAATAGCTGTTAATGAACAGCTGTGGTAGATTAGTTATTTATGCTTTGGATAGAAGCCTCGGACTACTAATAATGATAGACTGGAATGTAATTGGGTCAATGAGAAGACCCTATTTACTAGTAAGAAAATTTTGAAGACGTTTGGGTGTTTTTGAAGACAATCTTACGACTAATGTGATTTAATTAAGAACTTTTACATCTAAATAGAAAGGGACAAAATAGCTGTTAATGAACAGCTGTGGTAGATTAGTTATTTATGCTTTAGATAGAAGCCTCGGACTACTAATAATGATAGACTGGAATGTAATTGGGTCAATGAGAAGACCCTATTTACTAGTAAGATAATTTTGAAGACGTTTGGGTGTTTTTGAAGAC
Source organism: Druceiella hillmani (assembly GCA_039881145.1). NCBI lineage: Eukaryota > Metazoa > Arthropoda > Insecta > Lepidoptera > Hepialidae > Druceiella > Druceiella hillmani. Next base: position 20,102,773 of record JAYKKI010000019.1, on the reverse strand, counting down.
AATCTTACGACTAATGTGATTTAATTAAGAACTTTTACATCTAAAGAAACGGACAAAATAGCTGTTAATGAACAGCTGTGGTAGATTAGCTATTTATGCCTCTGACTACTAATAATGATAGCCTGGGATGTAATTGGGTCAATCAGAAGACCCTATTTACTAGTAAGATAATTTTGAAGACGTTTGAGAGTATTTTGAAGACAATCTTACGATTAACCTGATTTAATTGAGAATTTTTACACCTGAATAGGAAGGGATAATATAGCTGTTAATGAACAGCCGTGGTAAATTAGCCATTTATGCTTTTGGGAGAAGCCTCTGGCTACTAATAATGATGTCTGAGATGTAATTGGCCCAAGCAGAAACCCAGTTTACTAGCCCAATAACGGACTAGATATAGATCTGCATTCAATACATCAAGAGATTTCATTGGCTTTGCAGTATATTAAAGATTGTCAGTATATAAATGAAAATTAAGAGAACTTGTTTAACTAAAGGGTTAATAAAAATAGAAAAAAACATGTTGGGAAAGAACACCAACTTGAGGTACCAGCAATAATTTTCATAAATTTCCATTGCTTATTTACAATCATGAAGGCAGGAACTAAACTAATCAATGCATGTTCATAACAGATTTAATGATTAAAGCTTACGTATAAAAGTGTCAATATCTACAGAGTTGAATACATTACTGAGTTTGGTAATATCAGAACAGATAGTGGAATGTTGTTCATGGGAATGTGCACATTGTCAGTCACTATAAACAGTGCAGATGAACAACTTTGACCTGACTTATAGCAAGATTGAAGGTGATCTAGTAAATTGTGAGAATTGAAAAAACTAAAAAATTGAGAATGTACTATCTTCTCAAAAACTTTTTTATAGTAACGGCAGTATAAGATGTAAGTCGAATATCTTCTCAAAAACTTTTTTATAGTAACGGCAGTATAAGATGTAGGTCGAACATTTTTGACCTGGTTTGGGCAAGATTTTTCAGATAAAGGAATAACATACTCCTTCCTCCATTTACAAGACAATGTAGAGTTTCATCTAGAAGTATTAAATGTAGCAATGATGGTGGTTGCTACAATGTCAATAAAAGTATTCATACGTAAACAATACTGCCGATAGATTTCAATTTAATTTCAACATAATTCTTTTTGAAATAACAAATGTATTGTCACTGAGCGTGACAGACTTTATGGTGTTGAGAATTTCCAGCCTCAATGCATGGAAAGAATATAAGAAGAGACGGGGTTGAAAAGAAAGTGCTCAGATTCATAGTTTCTCCAAAATTTAGATAGAATTCAAAATAATTAAGATAAAATTAAAACTTTTTGATATACATTTGCGAAAAAATAATGAGTATTAATATTTATCTATAATTTATAATCGGGTAACCAGTTTAGAAGCAATAAAGCAATATTCTTGCAAGTGCAGCAATCTGGTTAAAGAACAATAGACTGCCTATCCAAGTCACTACCATTGTGTAGTATCTGAGCTGAACAATGTATCTGGGCTAAACAGATAATTAAAAAATAACGCATATAAGACGCATCATTGGAATGCTGAATAGGAGCTTTGCCCACTACTTTCGCTATGGGTATTTTCACATTGGTCGACACAATACCTACATGACTCTGACACTGATAATGGTGGGTACAAAATTCAACAAATATGTATGCAGCACTTTTAGATTAGCCAATAATATCAGCCCCATCAACAACATTGTCAGTCATATCCACTACAGTCAGCCGGAGCAGTAGCTGGGTGAAATACGCCTATTTACTGATGTGATAATTTTTGAAGATGAATTAGTATAAGAATGATGTCGTAATGTTAAAGAATGTTGTAAAACCAAAACCATGTGAAATGAATTAGTTTAAGAATGATGTAGTAACATTGAGGAATGTTGTAAAATCAAAACCATGTGAAATGAATTAATTTAAGAATGATGTGGTAACGTTGAAAAATGTTGTAAAATCAAAACCATGTGAAATTAATTAGTTTAAGAATGATGTAGTAACATTGAGGAATGTTGTAAAATCAAAACCATGTGAAATGAATTAGTTTAAGAATGATGTGGTAACGTTGAAAAATGTTGTAAAATCAAAACCATGTGAAATTAATTAGTTTAAGAATGATGTAGTAACGTTGAGGAATGTTGTAAAATCAAAACCATGTGAAATGAATTAGTTTAAGAATGATGTAGTAACATTGAGGAATGTTGTAAAATCAAAACCATGTGAAATGAATTAAGTTTAAGAATGATGTGGTAAAGTTGAAAAATGTTGTAAAATCAAAACCATGTGAAATGAATTAGTTTAAGAATGATGTAGTAACGTTGAGGAATGTTGTAAAATCAAAACCATGTGAAATGGTTTCGATTGACAAGTGGATGAAAAAAATTAGCATAAGATTTCTGAGTTTTCCAAAATTGATTAACAAGTAATTAAAACTTTCTAAACCCATAAAAAAATTATAAAATACCTTTGGGTAAGCAATCCAATTTTCAAATAGACAATAATATGTACCTTTTAAATGTTTCACTTCTAAAATCGAGTCCACTACTATCTTTCATTATTATACTTTAAAATAACACTAAAAATAAATGCAATTTATTTATTTGCAGGTGTTATTTTTCTCAAGAATCACAATATTTTGGAGCACACGTTTTCAAAACACTATCGGTGCTGTGTTAAAATATTATTTGTCATCATATAGGTGTCATGTCGAGTAAAGTGAAAACGCCCTATCCAGGATTGATTATTAAGAGTGTATGCCTTCAAATTCAAATTGTTCAAGATTTACACGATTCTGACTTTGAATTAAGAAAAACTTAGGCAGAGGTGATGTTGTTGAGATTTCGTACTGCTACCCGGATGGGCAATATATTCTTTAGTGACGAAGCTCACTTTCACATTGGAGGATATGTGAATAAGCAGAACTTTCGTTACTGGGATGTCCACAATCCAAGACAAATGCATCAAGAGCCTTTACATAAGCCTAAAGTAACAGTCTGGTGTGCCATGTCTGCATCTGCAATCATAGGGCCTTATTTCTTTGAAAATCAACATGGCCAAACTGTAACTGTGAATTCGGAGAGATGTGCCCAGATGTTAAATGACTTTTTCAGAGTAGAACTACAGAATAGTCCATCCTTCAACCAAAACACATGGTTCCAGCAGGATGGGGCCACAGCTCACACTGCTAATGTGTCCATGAATGCAGTGCGGCAGTTATTTTCAGAAAAAAACATATCCCGAAACGGTACCGTACCGTGGCCACTTAGGTCACTCGATTTAAGCCCATGTGACTTTTTCTTATGGTGATACTTAAAATCCGTTGTTTACAAAACAAATCCGAGCACTGTGACACAACTTAAAGAAAATATTCGAGCCGAAGTCAGTAGGATACCCCAGTCGCTCTGCAAACGCGTTTTTGAAAACATGCGTGCTAGACTCAAAGAGTGTGTCAGACTCGATGGCCGCCATTTGGAAAACGTGGTTTTTAAAAAATGAAATCCGCATTTGTTGTTTAGTTTGTAAAGTTAAAATAAACCTACTTTGTATTAGAGGTGTAGTTTTTTTTTACAATTTTTCAAACATTGAAATCTGCCACTGGACATCCTGTAGTAAGAGTTTTTAATATTTTGTAAGCATCATTTTATGTTTATACCAGTCATTCAGCACTGAGAAGTGCTCGTAAACAGTCATTCCATATGCTCTTGATCTCGCATTTCAAAAAAATTCACGATCTCATCTACACTGTCAATATGATTATAGTCAGATGAACTGTTCTTAAACCAAAGTAAAAAAAATTAATCAAATTGAGATATTTTACATGTCTATTATTTTAACTTTTTTATTGAATAATTTAAGAAAGGTATTAAAATTAATATTTACTTCTGTATATATGATTTTTTAAATAGATCAACCGTTTTAGTGCCATGGTTTTTTACTCATATATACTTAAAAATGCCAAAGAAATCTTTTGTTTGTGATGTCATTTACTCTTGTCTCGAAAAAAAAAACTGTATCTCTTCCAAAAATTATACAATTTTAAAAATGTTTTCGTTGTTTTCTTAATAAAAACTTGTACAAGGATAATAAATACAAAGAAAATTATGGAAATATATATTGTGAACAAAAATTATAACAAAAACTGTAATCAAGATCACATCGTATTTTCGCAGCCCGGTACATCCTCCGTATCAGCAAAATAATTGTTATCGTCACTATTATCACTATCACTCAAAATTTGCATTACACCAAATCGTGAGCACACCACAATGTCTTTCCCACTATCACTTTCTTCGCAACTTTGAAAAACGATCATTTTCTCTCGAATTATTTTCGTAATCCGACATTATGGGTTAAAAATTTTCTTTTTCTAGATCCTTTTTATATTGTAATTACTAATAATATTATAAATTGAACTTTATTAATACGTAGAAAGATAAAAAATTAGCGATGCATGCGAGCGACCGCGCGCTAAACAGCAACTGATTTCGCGAGCGCCATCGCACTCATGGCAAATTTAGTTAGTACGCGCACGAGCGCGATGGCGCTCGTCAGCACTCAAACGGTTAATGGACTTAATTTTTAACTAATTATTTCTATTAATTTTAAATATCCCATCAAATAATATCTGTATTACAGAAATTATTTCAGCGCAGCCCGAAAAAAGAAAAATTATAAGTTAATTATTCGTTACTAACTTTTTATTATTTAACGTAAATGCGTGTAAACGTTATAATTATAAATAATCTCTGCTGTTGTCATTGTAGTATTATTTTGATAATCATATTAATCATCTCGCAGTCTTATTGCTATTACTTTGGATTTCATTCCGTTTATTCAACTATTTAATGCGTTTCACTTATTCGTTCTAGTAAATTATTTTATTGAGTAGACTCTTAAGAAGTCTTTGGATCCATTCGTTTATTAGTTTCGATTTGAACTTTGAATATATGCAAACGAATGGAACGGCATGACGAGTCCTGTTTTTTTTTTAAATTTCAAACTAAAATAACATTCCAGAATAATAATAATTTATTCAAAGTTGATGCACAAAATGTCTAGAAGAAGAAATTAGGGATTAAAGAGTGATTTTGTTACTACCTTATATTGCGTGTGTAGCGTATCAAAAAATTATGTCACTAACGATGTCGGTTCGTTATTCCTATTATGTACTGTTCATCTCTTACTCCGTTGCAATGTAGTAGAAGAAACGGACCAATATATTTCGCATTACATTAGTTAAGATAAAAAAAACTGTAGAATTGGTCTGTATGTACACTGAAGATATTTACGAAAAAATATTTAGCATAACAGCAAAAGTAATAGTACACAAAAATATTGGTTTTGAAATGTGGTTCTGTGAATCTGATTTTTTTGTCCACGCACTACGCAAGAACGGGTAAAAGGATTTCGATGAAGTTTTTACTGGTGGATTCGGTTAGCTCTGAGGTAAGGTTTAGGCTATGTTTTATTACAATAAACCAACTAAATAAAATACATAGTACCATGATATTTCAATACAAAGTATACTTACTTTAAAAAAGCTTACTTTTATCATTTTTATGAAAGTAAGTTTTTTTTAAGTAATGCCACTAGGCATTAGGCTAAAATACATTTTTTAAATAATGCCACTTGATATTAGGCTAAAATGCGTTTTTTTAAGTAATGCCACTAGGCATTAGGCTAAAATGCATTCTTTAAGTAATGCCACTCAGCATTTTTAAATAATGCCACTAGGCATTAGGCTAAAATACATTTTTTTAAATAATGCCACTAGATATTAGGCTAAAATGCATTTTTTTAAGTAATCCCACTAGGCATTAGGCTAAAATACATTCTTTAAGTAATGCCACTAGGTATTACGCTAAAATGCATTTTTTTAAGTAATGCCACTAGGCATTGGGCTAAAATACATTTTTTATGTAATGCCACTAGGTATTAGGCTAAAATGCATTTTTTAAGTAATGCCACTTGGCATTAGGCTAAAATACATTTTTTATGTAATGCCACTAGGTATTAGTCTAAAATGCATTTTTTAAGTAATGCCACTCGGCATTAGAATAAAATACATTTTTTATGTAATGCCACTAGGTATTAGGCTAAAATGCATTTTTAAGTAATGCCACTCGGCAATAGAATAAAATACATTTTTTATGTAATGCCACTAGGTATTAGGCTAAAATGCATTTTTTAAGTAATGCCACTAGGCATTAGGTACATGTTTTAATCTTGCGATTAAGTCAATAATGCTTTCTAGACGACTAGTTAGATATCAATTTAAAAAAAGAGACAAGTCGACACGCGACAAAAGGATTTGATTCATTAAAAGAGATAGTTGTATTCTAGGACATGTTAATTTACAATTGGCTGACCATAAACTTTCTTGACTCTTAATTGTGATATTTATCATTGCTGCTCAATTTAGGTAATATTTATAATAGGTGGTCAATTAATTTATTCTTATTAAATATATGCTAAGTTGTTTGCTTCTAGATTACAAGCATTTTGGAATGGACCAAAGAAGTAAACGCGTCAGCAGCTTGACAGCGTTAGTGAAGTCCCTTTTTTCTATTTAAATTCTTATCCACGTAAAACTATTACACTTAGTGGTTATATATTTACACCATGTTTTTAAGTCACAGACAGAAACCAATTAGATCAACCAAAAAGCATATGAAAAGGCAAAAGAATAGCAGATATTAATTAGTAATCACGAGCTATTCCTGCCTCGACAAAGCCGCATATGGAAGGTAAAATGACTGTAGGCAGCCATTCTGGTTAGCTGTCCTGGTCAATAGATAAAATCCTCTGTATCAACTTAATTTTAATATTACAAATTAAATAAAACTAGTTACCGAAACATATGATACACATATTTCTGTTTCCATTAGAATATAATGGCTTTCAAGATACGGCGCATGGATTTCAAAGTTGTTGCACATCAATAAGCTGTATCGCTACGTGTGTATGAGTATCATTCATCACATTCCATTACTGCTCTATTTGAATGGCGAGAAGCTGAAGGTAATCAGAATAAAAGTTTGTCATGTCAGGGCTCCGACACTTGCAAAGTTTACAGCCATTTCTTCTTACAATTTATATTCGCAAGAAAAAAGGCTTAATAATTGGAGAAGCTCTCTTTAATGCTCTCTGGATAAAGGGAGCATTAAATAAAGAGATCTTTTTGTAACAAACAAACCCAAATATAAAACACAGCATATTGAGGGTGATGTTTGTACATGTAAATATAATTAGAAATTTTCGTGCTCATTCAGGTAAGTGATTGTGAGGTATTTCGTCGGAAGTTGAAAGTCGTTGAATTGTATGGCAGTTGAACATGGCACATGTGGTGGTATAAAAGAAAAAGAATTACGAAAAATCGTGATATCTTTAGTAATTAGTATCTTTCGTAATATTTAATAAGTAGTAATCTCATATTTTTGTTCACATATTCATATAATGTATTTTTTGTTTTTGTTCACATATTCATATAATGTATTTTTTGTTTTTGTTCACATATTCATATAATGTATTTTTTGTTTTTGTTCACATATTCATATAATGTATTTTTTGTTTTTTTAATTCCCTTCAAATATAATTAAATTGTATTTATAGGTCACGAGAAGACAGGTTTCAATCTTTTGTGGTTTCCTTAGAGCTCGTGGTATGAAAGATTTAAATAAGTCTAAAAATGTTTTTCCTACGATTATCCCATTCTATTGGCTTTTATGTTGTTGGTGATTGAAGACGATTAACGCAGTCGATTAATAGCTGTTGCTGCCTCGATAAAGTCACATGTGAAGATAAACTACTGTACACAGCCTCTTTAATTAGCTGACCTGGTCAATGGATGAAATCCTAATTAGCTAATACCTACCTTTGGTAACCAGTTTTATTTATTTTGTATTATTCGGCTGACGTTAATACAACAATAACAAATACTAGTATTATACTGTAATAATACTAATACTTGTTATTTTGGTATCAACATCATTTGAATAATACAAAGTAAATAAAACTGGTTACCAAACAAATATTGATTACATATTTTCATTTTAATTACGATTATGTAAGCAATCAAGATAATGCCAATAAGCTATAAATTTGTTGTACACCACAAGCATGGATTAATGATGTTACGACTAGTAAACATCGTTCTCTAGTGGCAGAATTTTGTTAATTCATTCTTAATATATATCAACATTTATTCCACGTTTACGTGATATCGTGTCCTAGGTTTGTTTAACCTACTTGTCCAAGTTATGTCTACCTATTTGGTTATCGATGTCACTAGAGTACATGCATGATACTTATAATTCAATATTGTGTTATTAATAAACTAAAAAAAAATTTAAAAACAATGACAAATTTTCCATTAAAATGCACAATATGTTAGTTTTAAGTTATAGAAAATAGATGGCGTTTTTAAACACCAAATGAAGCCTTGTAGTAAGTAGATTGCCTGTCATTTCGTCAATAGGTTATTACGTTTACGTTTGTACGGATGCTTAAGATAATTGGCTTAAAAAAAATATTAATTGGCCGAAATTTCGTTGAAACTTACTATAGAAACTTGCCAAAAGATAATTTTGGCCAAGCAATAAGTGTTTTTATGAACAGTGTGGAATTACCGAGCTTAGAAATGGCACTAAGAAAACAACTCCGGTATACGTAAATAACATGTAAATTATAGCAGTAACATGTATTTATCGTAATAACATTTAGGTTATTCTAAAAAAACATAAAATAAAATTTCTTCCTAACAAGTGAACTTTAATCAAATTTAACTTTGTTACTTTTTTTATTTGACAACAAACTGTCACTAAAACATACTTTAATTAATTACAAGCATCGCTCTCGACATAATTTGCTGAAAACAGTATTTTAAAAGGACTTTTTACCAAAATTAGCAAGTTTTTTGCAAAGAAACACCGTGAATTCAAATTTTAAATTTGACAGCGCCATGTGCGCGCTATTATCTTTTTTTTATGGCGTTCAGTCTCTTTATAGGGAACCTTTGCCAATATCAAGTTTAGAAGTGGCTGGTAAACACTAACTAAATCGTGTCTCCAATGTCTGTCATTGTTACTTGTTAAGAAAAAAATAACTTATGAGGTAAAACAGAAATTAAATAAGAACTCGACTACAATTAAATAGATAAAGCAAAAATATATATAAAACAAAATTTCTTGATTATGCAAATATTATTATGTAAACAGAGAAGTACAATATAATACAAAAATATACAAATATCAAAATAGAAATAAACACATGTATAAATTTAAAAGTATATATGAATATAAATCCTGGATGTCGATATCGTTCTTTCTTATGTATTGAAACGATTTGAAGTTGTCGATAAATGGATCAATATTATTACCTTAACGGCAGGTGACTATGACCTCCGCTCGAAGAAACTTTAATCCAAAAATATTCAACGCCCTCTGTCTGCCACTCATTACGAATATGCGTCGACAAGAGTTTGCGGACAGCTATGAGAGTACCATATGTATACTATATAGATTTAAGAGAGCTATCAGTTATTTTGGTGACTGGCAACTATGTTCAATTGACACATTTCAATTTCATTAAAACATAAACAATCTAATTAATTAACAACTAAAATAATTTTGGTATAAAGATGCTGTTTCGTGTTATTTGTTTTTTTTTCGAAAAATCCACTATTTATTTATATTTTACCACTTATAGGTATTTGGTGAAATATTTTATTTAATGAATCAAGCAATCGTAAAAAAACAAAAAGCAATCGTAAAATATTAAATAGCTTTTTAATAAACCCGTTTTTATTATTACAACAATACCTGTTACTCTACTACTCAGTTCGTAAAGAAAAATGACATGTCTGTAGCGGTGTTTCATTTCACAAATCCCCCGTTTCGATTGAGTCTTTTAGTTGTAGCACTTTTTCTTCCAATATCACTAAACGTCTATTGATACTTACAAGTAGTTCCGAATCATCCTCAATCCGACCGAGCAAAATTTTATATGCGGAATTAAACGACTCATTCTCCTTCGATACTCTACTGAATTCGTCCCGCAGGGCTTTTAGTTCTTTCATGGTCTGCTCAAATCTTTCGCCGATCAATCCGTCGATAATTTCTCTGACTGCTCCGCTCGCTTTCACGCTTTCTTGACGAACATCACGCTGGCAAACTGCTGCACACCTGCTAGATCCTTCTGTTGCATCATTTGCAGTTTTAAAACACTCAGTCAGACCGATATCCAAACCGAATTGCAAAGCTGCGCCACAGCCAACATATTTTCTTCCCAATGAACGTGGACAACGTATTACAGTGACGGGAGTGGAACTGAACACAAGGTTATTTAAGTAGCCTTCTTTATTTTTTATTTTGTTAAATTGCTCTAAACCACCATATGATGCACAGCTGCGTAAACTTTTTAAAATCTCATTTTTTTGACCTGCAACAGTATCTTTCGAAGTTCCAATCTGGCAGTGATTTTCGCTAATCCAATCCCCTTCAAATAATGGAAACTTTCCCACAATCAGGAGTTTATCGAGCGGATATGTCTTATTAACCGACTTGAGGGTATCGATAAAGGAATAAATGGTGTTACTTTTGTCAAAATCCCCACACGCAACGTGAAGAGGTCTGCGGTCTCCGCATGAAGGAATCGTGATCCATAAACATTCAACTCCCTCCGTCTGCCACTCATTACGAATATGCGCCGACAGATGTTTCCGGACAGCTATGAGAGTACCGTATGGCATATAAGCAGCATTTTTATCACGCTTAAGATGCAACCGAAAAATGTCAAATACATCAGTGTCAATAACTCCTTTATCCGCAGTACCTTCCCTTAAGTGCGTGTACGTAATACAAATAATATCATAATTGGATTGTGAACATGCACTTCTGAACTTCACATGCGATCGATGTAAATAAGTACGTTGGTAATATATATTTAATGGAGACATGATGAAGAAGCTGAATGCCAAAATTTAAAATTTAACCACACTAACAGACAACAGATATAATAGTATATTAATGTTTAAAAATACGGGAACAGCACTTTGAATTTAAATATTGATTGTGGAGACGATAGGCCACCTCCGTACCAGCTGGTGCACTCTATGTCAGATACTCGTATAAATAAACCACCGAGGTATAATTTCTTCTGCGACGCTTCTCCGTAAATAAACCTTGGCGACTGTCAGTAAATATTAAGGCGTTATGATAGCATGAAATTTATTAAAAACTTTGAAAATACATAATGAAAATTATCTCATTAAACTATCGTATTCTAAATGGATATTTTCTAATAAATACTGTTCGCTTATCTGGTGATTGATAAGGCCGACAAAGATTAAAAGTAGGCACTGTCGAAAAGGATGAGATATAAACCACGCTGCACATTTTTTGGCACATATAATAAAAAGGTAAGGGCAGAAAAGGCGATAGGTTAAATATTTTTTAAATACTGATTCTTGAAACTTTGATAAATCAGAAAACGAAAATGGTTTTGAAAATGTTGACTGTACTTCGATTCACTGTCCCTCCGTTTGACGTCACATCACGCTGAACTTGCGAAATGAATTTAGATGAGTGTTTTACTATTGCATTCGTTAGCATATATGAAAGAACATGAACCATTCAAGATATGTGGAATCTTTATCTATCGTTATGTCTGGTTGTAGCCTCCTCACGTAGAACAACTAATGACATTCAACTAGCCTTTCACTAATGAATTGCCTAGAATCTGAAAAAAACTAGTTTAAGAAAGAATATCAGAAAGTTGATTATTGGAGAAAAAACTATTGCTCAAGTAATAATTACGACGTGATTAACCATCGGCTAGGTATAACACTTGCTGTCATTAACAACCAGATTAATCAAACAGACCATACGAGCGAAGACGTAGGCAAAGGATGAGTTAAGAGTAAGTTTAAATGAAAACCAAGGAAGTTTGCGACCGTTCTTCATCCAATAACTGCAATTTTAATATAAAAAGCAAAATTAAACATTTTTTAAAAAAACCCACGACGGACGTAGTCGTTCCAATTGGGTAACGATTAAATTTTTTTTTTTTGAAAATCTACCGGCTAAAAGAAAATAATGACCTTTTAATATAATTACAAACCCAAGAAAATCCGTCGGGGTTGCCATTGCCATTTCCGTTCCCAATATCAATTACATTGTAGCTGCATAGAAAAGCTATTCGCGCACCAAAGAGAATTTCAAGTAGTCACGAATTGATGAAACTGCAAAATTTTAGACATAGACAGGGCAAAAAATTTAATTGAAAATGCGAGATTCTATCCCTTTCACACACTTTGCGATTCTATATACAAAAGTAAATATTGTATATATAGAATTCAACTTACGGATCGCGATATCTTGCACATACAATAACTTGAAGTTGGCCATATGATTACATTTTGAGCTGTATAGTGCATTTTAACGTCACACGTTGTGATTAGCGGATGTTTTGGCGTTTAGCCACGAATTTTAAAACACAATATGTCTTTCGATTTCAATTATTGAATAAAAATACTTATTTTTATTCAATGATATCAAATTTATTGTAGTTAATCACTATTCTTAACCGAAGAACAATGATATACGCTAAACATATTTATTTTCAAACATTTTTCAAATACCCTATTGTCGTTCATTGTAATACGTAATTTTCTATTTAAATTTTTGATTGTTTAGTATATTTTTTATATTTAATATTTTTTAAAATTTCTGTTCATATTTATAACATCCATATGTCATTTATTACTCTCCACACTGTCAGAAGTACTAAACTCAAGTTTGTGTCCAAATGATTCAAATAAATTCAATGCTTAAGATTACGATGCTTACGTTTTCCTCTTTATAGAAAATATATATTTTTTGTCTATTTTCCAAGCCGCTATTGCAAAACTGAAAAACTTATATTTACCTATTCTTCCAGTACCTTTTATTTCAATTCACTACACAACAATTATCATAATATTTAATGTATTTGTTTGCTTTTTCTCTTTACAAATGAAGGCATGTATTTGTTTGCGAAGCTTATTCTATTTACAAACGAAGGCTTGTATTTGTTTGCGAAGCTTATTCTATTTACAAATGAAGGCTTGTATTTGTTTGCGAAGGCTTGTATTTGTTATTCTATTTACAAATGAAGGCTTGTATTTGTTTGCGAAGCTTATTCTATTTACAAATAAAGACATGTATTTTTCAAAAGCTTATTCTGTTTACAAATGAAGGCATGTATTTGTTTGCGAAGCTTATTCTATTTACAATAGAAGGCTTGTATTTGTTTGCGAAGCTTATTCTATTTACAAATGAAAGCTTGTATTTGTTTGCGAAGGCTTGTATTTGTTATTCTATTTACAAATGAAGGCTTGTATTTGTTTGCGAAGCTTATTCTATTTACAAATGAAGGCATGCATTTGTTTACGAAACTTACAAATAAAGACATGTATTTTATCAAAGCTTATTCTGTTTACAAATGAAGGCATGTATTTGTTTGCGAAGCTTATTCTATTTACAAATGAAGGCTTGTATTTGTTTGCGAAGCTTATTCTATTTACAAATGAAGGCTTGTATTTGTTTGCGAAGCTTATTCTGTTTACAAATGAAGGCATGTATTTGTTTGCGAAGTTTATTCTGTTTAAAAATGAAAGCATGTATTTGTTTGCAAAGTTTATTCTGTTTACAAATGAAGGCATATATTTGAAGGAGACGTCGTTATTGTTTCATTTTTTATAACTCCGCGAGCGAGTGCGATCGCTCAACGAATAGTTTTGTAGGAAAGTTATCGTACATCATATCTCTTTATAACTTGACGACAACTTCCCTTTTCGCTTTTTTTGGTTAAGGATAGGAATATCTGTCTAAACTAGTAACACAAATATTTCTATGCTTTCAGGGACAATACGATATTTACGGGTTTCGCACTTGTCTTCAAATATTATTGCGTTATTTGTTACTCTAAATAAGTACCTTGACCTTTACTCGCCCCAATTCGTAGGGGATTGTGCCGCGTGACGTCACTAGTACTACGGGCGACGAAATAGCGAAGTGTCAAATTTGAACTTTATTACTTTCTCTTACAGACTTTTCAGGATTCTTTTTGGGAGTATTTGAATGTACTTGCACAAACTGACCGACAAGAAAGCGTCAACTTTGCATTAGGATATCCTGTCGAAATTAATCTTACATGGTCTCATTACCATATTCTGTAGAATTTTAATTTACAGTGTTGCATTAAAATATCCTGTAGATATCAACCTTACAGTGTTGTCTTAGGGCATCCTATCGAAATTAACCTTACAGCGTGTCGTTAGTATATTATCTTGAAATCAATCTTACAGTGTTGCGTTAGGATATTCTCTTGAAAATAACCTAATAGCGTGGCATTAGGATATCCTGTCATAATTAAACTTAGAGTGTGGCGATAGGATATTCTGTCTAAATTAACCTTATAACGCAGCGTTGAGCTATCTTGCTGAAATCAATCTTAGAGTGTTATATAAGGATATCTTGGATAAATTAAGCTTACAGCGGAGTGTTAATACATCCTATAGAAATCAACCTTATAGCGTTACATTAGGATATTCTGTCGAAAATAACCTTATAGCGCGGCGTTAGAACATCCTGCAAAATACTGCAATACACATTAAACTTACAATGTTTAATTAGGATATCCTGTCAAAATTAACCTTGCAGCATGGTGTTAGGATATCCCGTTCAAGTTAAACTTATGATGCGGCGTTAGGATGTCCTGTATAAATTAAGCTAAAACTGTAACATTAATATATCTTGCAGAAATCAATCTTGCAGTGTTGCGTTAGGATATCCAGTCAAAAGTGCGGCAATAGGATATTCTGTTCAATTTAGCCTTAAAACACAGCATTAGGATATTCAGTAAAAATCAATCTTATGGTGTTTCATTATGATATCCTGTATAAATTAAGCTTACGTCGTAGCGTCAGTAAATCCTAGAGAAATCAAGTTTACAGTATTGCGTTAGTATATCCTGCCTCGTTAGTATATCCTGTTAGTATATCATGTATAACTTACGATGAGGCGTTAGGGCATGTTGTCGAAATTAACTTTACAGTGTTTAATAAGAATGTCTTGTCAAAACTAATCTTGCAGTATGGTGTTAGGATATCCCGTCTCAATTAATGTTATAACGTGGCGTTCGGATGTCATGTACAAATCCACTTTATAGTGTCGCATTAGAACATCCTTCCGAAATTAACTTGGATTTACCTTGCCTAAACCTGTTATAACATACATTTAAGACGCGAGCCTCAATGGGTTAAACGATTCATAATATCCAGAGTTAATTCCAAACAACGTCCACGTTTATCGACCAGCTTTACTTATCATTAACTGCATATTAATCTTAATCTGATAATTAATTGTCCAATATCAATGTTGATAAACAGTTTATGAGTATCGATTCCACGAATGTCGTCTCTCGTAATATTCTAATTATATTATGTGTATTACATAAGTAGATGTGGTGCGCAAATATGACACGCAAAATAGTCGTTTCCTTTCTTTTATTCTGTGGCGAATAAAAGAAAGAAAAAGAACGAGATCGCAACTTCCCGTCATAAATTTTCATAATAGCGTTTAACTTTATCTTTATCTTTCATTATATGGCATTCGTTTTCTCTATTGAGAACCTTTGCCAATGTTAACTGTGGAGAATGGCTATGCAACACTGAATAAATCATATTTTGGATATCTCTAATTGCGGCTTGTTAACAAAAAAATAAACTATACAGTGAAACAAAAATTAACTAGGAGGTTCACTACAGTTAAACAAAATAAAAAAATATTAAATTACAATATATAAAGGAATACAAAATAAAAATATACAAATACACAAACAAACAGAAAAACAAAAATAAACACGAATATAAATATGAAAGATTTTATATTTTGATGTCCTTCTTTCTTGAATGATTAATCCTAAAATAAGTTTGTTAGCAATAGATAAATGTGATCTTATATAAGGGCCAATTGAATGTCATATTTTAAAAATTTGTAAATGAACGTAAGAAATCTATCATTTAATAAATTTAGATAATTTAGATCAGCTTCTCCAAACCCACAGTCGCAAATTGGAGATTCTCTGACATGCAGCCTAGCCAAATCGGTAGGAATAGAACAATGACCCAAACGCATGCGACTTTCCACAAAGGTTTCCTTTCGAGAAAAAGTGAATTTTGAAAACAAAGGCTTTGAAGGTATAAAAGATGGAATCTGGAAATATCTCGCACCCCTAATCTGGGAAGATCTCTCCCACGCCTTCTATCAGTCAGATGTCATCCAGAAACGAGTCAGGAGAAGGAGATCTTGAATGAAATTAATAGTGAAACATGAATCCCCTTTCACGGCGACGAACCGAGCTTTTACATCGACTATTTCATTACCTACTATGCTACAGTGACCAGGGATCCATACAAGAATGACATCCGATCCCGATCTCTACAAATCGAGGATAATTTGCTTGATCCTAAATATCTGTCGTGTTTAAGTATTTTGTGCCAATATGAGCACATGTTTTTGAATTGTATAAGTTGATAACCACTGTCCTGGTTGTCTTTAAAGAAAACCGGCACTATTTCCATGAGAGGCAAATTTATTTTTCATTTCTTTATATAACAGAGTGCAGAATTTGCTGTTTTTACAATTTATTTGTAACTAGACGACCAGCCGTAATTTCCATAGTGCCAAATAAGTTCTCCCTTTCTCAATAATATTGTAAAAAGCAGGATCACCAGCATCCTACCTGAGGGCCTCCGAGGTTTTAAATGTTTTTCTTTATGAAATATATAATTTTCCGGCAGATTTCATAATTGATGAACTTTAATTCATCAATTAAGGAATCTGCGGAGCAAAATGGAAAATTGCCTGCTTTACTTACCTTGGATCTTGTGTTAACAACAAGAATGATCTCTGAAATTCAGAATCACATATCATCGGCCAATAAAGCATTTTTTGGACTAAGCTCCATCCTTAAATCTTCTTTTCTTACAAGAAAAACGAAATTATTAGTATATAAAACTCTTATTAGGCCAGTTCTAGCATATGGTTCAGAAACCTGGCCTTTGACTAGAACTGGAGAGAATAAAATAGCAGCCTTTGAAAGAAGGGTTCTGAGGAGAATTTTTGGGGGTGTCAAGGAAAATGATATTTGGCGAAGACATCTTAACTCAGAAATCTATAGGTTGTTTGGTGAGCCTGATGTCATAAAAACCATAAAAATCAAAAGAATGAACTGGGCTGTCCACGTATTTAGGATGAAAGATGAAAACCCAGTAAAGAAAGTTTTCATCGCATAACCTCTAACAACTCGTAGAAGAGGTAGACCAAAATTAAGATGGATCAAGAACTGGAAAACCCAGGCGAATAGTAGAACCTCCTGGAAGAATCTCCAACAGAAGGCCTTGGCCCACCCTGAGCTGTCGTGCCAAATATGATGATGATGATGAAAATGGAAAATTAAGATAATATAAGGTTTTTTTATAATATACGCAACCTACTATTTTAAGTATGAAATCTAGAATATACGGTAATTTTTTTTTGGTTAATTAAATTCGGTTGTAATTTTTATCATTATTTTAAATTTTAAAATGATTAACTTGGCGTATTGGAGTTATGGGAACAATATACCTATATGTAAGATTTACTAAAATACGAAGAAATCTTTAGAAAAAATTGATATGAAGAGTATGCTGATATACATACGCCAATCTTAGAACCGAGATTTACATTTTTTCAATAAATCAAACATTTGAAAGAAAATTACTTATCGAATAGGAAAGATTAAATTAAATTGAAACGTAATTGCTTTATATGAATAATTCATTGATACTTGATATATTAGACGTTATATTACGATATATTAGACGTTCTATTATCATATGTTAGACGTTATATTACGACAAGTTAAAAATTTCAAGATATAATAGAAAATTTAAAAATCAAGATAATGGTATTCATACATTTACTCACCGATAATTAACTGTTCTGCAGCATCGAATCATACAAAGAAACCAAAACTTTCCTGAATAAAAACATTCATGCTTGTTTTATTGCACTATTATTACAATATTAGGCAACTTTATTTACATTCTTTTAGATAAAAAAATATTTTTGATAAGATCTTCACATTCTCGATTATCTGAAAAATATTTAATTTCATGTTTAATATAATGTGACTACTTGACAATTACATAGTATTTATATTAGCAATGAGTAGATTCCCTAATGTTGAATGGTTTTGTTTTGATGCTAACATACGATAAATACTTAATTATAATTTTTTATATAAATTATAAAACAAAAGCCCTTATGGCTTCTGTTTCATATTTTATATAAAATACGTATTAATTGTGTACCATGAATTCAAAGAAAAATAAAAAATGGGATCACCTACTCGTATATTCCACCAGAGAGAAATTAAAAAAGGAAAGTCTGATTTGTCATAAATATTTATTACAGTGACAATCTTAAAAAGTGTTGGGAACATGTTTTAAATTGATGAAACCTGCATTACAATTTGTATGTGTTAGCTCAGAATATTCTGCTTAGTCATATTATTATTAAATCATTGATATTGGCCTTATAAATAAGATTAATGATTTAGAATAACTAGATATAGCCTATAACTTCAAGTAATGACAAAATTAAACGACACATGAAGAAAATATTGTTTCAATATTAATTTTCTTATTTGACAGTATAAAATATTAATAAGTGTCAAATATAAAAGAACAATTTAAATATGCATTGAAAAGAAATACTTTTTCGATCTCAAAAGTTTGGATTGGCATCTGCATATCACTTTTTCGACTTTGCGAATACGTTTAATAGGTTTTTTATTGCTTTTTTAGAGTCTAATAACGAAATTCTGCCGTATTTAGTTCAAAATATCGAAAACTACAGCAAAACTCTACACTGTAAGTAAATTTAAAAAGTATTTGTTAATTCTATCACAGAATTCTACCATACATTAATTAACAAGCGGTCGCTAGGGAAATCTATTTGTCAATATGAAATGGTAAAAATAAATAAGAAAGTGGATGAGACTTCAAAAGCTTGTGAAAGTAAATGCCAAACCGGCCGATTTGACAGCTGTCAGAGGCAAAATACACAAATCTCGATTGAGGCATGGAAAAGTTTGGTTATATTACGAAGTTTAATAATTAATTATAAATTATTTCTTTAATAATCCTGTTATAATAACTTTGAATTGAATTTCCCAAAAACAGTGTATTAAAGACTGAGGTAATTTTATTATTGTTTATACTTTTACGACTTGATTTCAATTAGTTCTATCAATTTACTTCTATTAAATATAAGTCGTTATAAGAGCAAACACAATTTAATTTACGTGATTCATTAAATGCAGGAATGTAATAAATGTATCGTTATAGTATTTAGTGTTAATAAAATTATATATCAGTAATTATGGTAAATTTTTTTCAAATCTGTTATGCCTTCACGCCATCTCCTTCAGAAATAAGACGATGTACTACATACCATTTATGTCTTATTATGGTACAGAACTCTTCACAGTGCAGAGTTAGTTCCTCCATAACTACAAGTTTCAAAATAATTAATATCAACTACGAGGGTATAGAGACTTATAATTCCTAAATTTATGAATGTTAAGTCCAACATCTTTAATAATTCAACAGAAATTTATTGTGTACGAATTTTGTTAGGCGCGTTTTCTAGATTTTTAAAATTTTCTAGCAAACCTAAATGATACAATCAACTTGGTAAGTAGTGCTGTCAGCTTTTATTCCATATGTGGAAATATTTCTGTAACAATTCCTTCAAATTACTCTTGAAGACCGAGACCGTATCTCCAATGCGGTTTATCTAAAAGAAGAAAATAAATATATGCTTGAACTGCATAAACATTGCTATTGTAAAATTTATAATATCTAGTCAGCAACTACTCATATGAGTTCATGTGGTAACCAGATAGAACATTTCCACTTCTTCACCAAAGCATTTCTTTTTTCTTTTGCAATATGAGAGCATAAGAGTAGCTCTGCCCAGACATTGCCTATCTAATCTGGGAAAACCTGGATCAGGATTACCTGAGAAATAAAAAAATTATTTCTTTAAATCTTTGGAATCAATGCTTGGTTATGTAATAGGAGTGTACATTTTCATTATATTGCATCTCACTTCATTCGCTTTCCGCCCTAAGCGGAGTTAATGACATAATTGTAAAATTTTCATGTATTGTTTGATCTAGAAGCATTGAAACTTAGTCACTAAATGCGCTGTGCTTTTTGCGTACCATACTAAAGACGTTCAAGAAGTTTCTGAAACATCCCAGAAATAACTGGAACACAGTGGCGAGTTTATCAGTTGCCTATGTAATATATTCAATAATGTATTGTTTTTGAATTTTCAATAGTAATAAAGTGTTATTTAGTGTTTATTGACATTTTTTAAGTAAGAAATGTTTATTGACATTTTTTAAGTAAGAAATGTTTATCGACATTTTTTAAGTAAGAAATGTTTATCGACATTTTTTAAGTAAGAAATGTTTATCGACATTTTTTAAGTAAGAAATGTTTATCGACATTTTTTAAGTAAGAAATGTTTATTGACATTTTTTAAGTAAGAAATGTTTATTGACATTTTTTAAGTAAGAAATGTTTATCGACATTTTTTAAGTAAGAAATGTTTATCGACATTTTTTAAGTAAGAAATGTTTATCGACATTTTTTAAGTAAGAAATGTTTATCGACATTTTTTAAGTAAGAAATGTTTATTGACATTTTTTAAGTAAGAAATGTTTATTGACATTTTTTAAGTAAGAAATGTTTATTGACATTTTTTAAGTAAGAAATGTTTATTGACATTTTTTAAGTAAGAAATGTTTATTGACATTTTTTAAGTAAGAAATGTTTATTGACATTTTTTAAGTAAGAAATGTTTATTGACATTTTTTAAGTAAGAAATGTTTATCGACATTTTTTAAGTAAGAAATGTTTATCGACATTTTTTAAGTAAGAAATGTTTATCGACATTTTTTAAGTAAGAAATGTTTATCGACATTTTTTAAGTAAGAAATGTTTATTGACATTTTTTAAGTAAGAAATGTTTATTGACATTTTTTAAGTAAGAAATGTTTATTGACATTTTTTAAGTAAGAAATGTTTATTGACATTTTTTAAGTAAGAAATGTTTATCGACATTTTTTAAGTAAGAAATGTTTATCGACATTTTTTAAGTAAGAAATGTTTATTGACATTTTTTAAGTAAGAAATGTTTATTGACATTTTTTAAGTAAGAAATGTTTATCGACATTTTTTAAGTAAGAAATGTTTATCGACATTTTTTAAGTAAGAAATGTTTATCGACATTTTTTAAGTAAGAAATGTTTATCGACATTTTTTAAGTAAGAAATGTTTATTGACATTTTTTAAGTAAGAAATGTTTATTGACATTTTTTAAGTAAGAAATGTTTATTGACATTTTTTAAGTAAGAAATGTTTATTGACATTTTTTAAGTAAGAAATGTTTATTGACATTTTTTAAGTAAGAAATGTTTATTGACATTTTTTAAGTAAGAAATGTTTATTGACATTTTTTAAGTAAGAAATGTTTATTGACATTTTTTAAGCAAGAAATGTTTATTGACATTTTTTAAGTAAGAAATGTTTATTGACATTTTTTAAGTAAGAAATGTTTATTGACATTTTTTAAGTAAGAAATGTTTATTGACATTTTTTAAGTAAGAAATGTTTATTGACATTTTTTAAGCAAGAAATGTTTATTGACATTTTTTAAGTAAGAAATGTTTATTGACATTTTTTAAGTAAGAAATGTTTATTGACATTTTTTGTCTTCGAGACATCTTAAAAGAAATAGCAATTTTCAAACTAAAAAAACATTTTCTTAAAAAAGTTATCGGATCAGACTAGGGTAGTCTTTATTTTTTTATGTCCACGATTTTGAAACAACAATGAATTTTTAATGAAAATATGATCGATAATTGAAATAGACATCTTACAAATGTGAACTTTATCAACTCCAAGTTTATGAGAAGGTGTTTCTTCACCATCTTTAATCATTTTGTACTATTACCATCATTATGTACTATTTTCATCATGTTACTATTTTTGCGTAGCGAACTTTCTATGTGGCTCTACAGGCTGCATACAATATTTGCACCTAATCTAAAACCTTTCTGATCCATAATAATACAATTTCTAGTATGCAAGTTCAACGTGCTACCTTAAAGAACATAATTAAAATTGATTTAGATCATCATAAAAAAGTTTACGAACTGATTCTCGTGCGTTAGAAATTTGGGTATCGATTAAAATGTACTAAAAGGAAATTATTCGAAATTGAAAAATTTCATACATTTTTAATTGCAATGGTGGAAAAACAGGAACAAATAAATATTTTTAAAACACTTCTATTTTCAGCCAGAACCATAATTCCAATTTATCCGTTCACTAGATGTTGAGGTGATCATATTAACCAGTTCAATGATGTAATTTAAAAAGTACATTTGAAGTTTTTGTTTTTTATAAGCTTTTTTAAAATTAACATAAAATTTTTTATATAATATCAATGAACTTATACAGATTCACAAAATGATTGTTATTATGTAAAAATCTTCTAATTAAAGTCCATATAACATATCTTAAATGATGTACGCTACTTAGATTTTTGCTTACACGCAAACACCTCGGGTACTATTGAAGTTCTTCTAAAAAATTTTAATCATATTCTTTATGATAACTTCCAGTAATAAAATATATTGTCCAAATTAAATTAAAAAGTATCCGTTTTACCAACAGCATGTCGATATCCCACGGTGTGGAGCTGTTAGCAGAAGCCCTACCGTATCTTACCCAAGAAGAATTAACAGAAAAAGCGACCCACTACGTGACCACCTGCCTTAAGATATGCAAGAAGCACGCACTACCCGAGCAAACGCTCGCTGCCTATGGTGTGCTTGGTGAGACTTATTTTTACCCTCACACATATGTTGTAACGTTTTATTTGTATCATCTTTGTTGTTATACGAAATGTCTATCGGCAGTTTATTTTGTATTTCTTAAAGATATCGCAGCTTGATGAATGAGAAATTAAAGAATTTTCTGTAAAATAACTACAATAGACACTTTTCATGAGTTTTAGATGGCTTTGAGTCACTCAAAACAGACGATAGTGATAAGGTTAACTCCAGATGTGTATCACTTTGACTTAGTGTTTTTTTTTTGTTTATTTAGCATATGGGACTGCAAAATCTTTCTTGGAGAAAATAAGTTTTATATTATAAACCGGTAACCATACTTGTTAATAAAATGCATAGGATTCATGTTAAAATATTTTTTTTGTCTTTAATGCCACTACTTAGACTGCATTGGCAGAAAAACTATACCCTATACCATATCAACGCAATTAGTATATGTTTTATAGACTGCGTTAAAACATCGTAGCATAATATTTTAATTTGAAACAAAAAGTATGATTCACAGATAAATAATATAATGTTTACAGAATGGTGTAGACGCTACAAGATTGAATCATTATACGTCCCAAGTGTGACAGAGATGAATATCTTTATAAACATGCATATGTTATAGCGTAAATGACGACGCATACCTAGCTAACATATTTTGACGCATTCTGTGTACTTGGATCCTACTTATAGTATATAAAATAAAGGGAGAAAAATAATATACTGCTAGCTCTGTGGTTCCACAACGAACCACTACACTTCCAAAATATTTAAAATACAAAAACGCTATTAATAAACTCAGTATATGACCAACTCGTCATAACTTCGTCTGTCAAACACTATTCAGACTTTGGCCTAAGTTCAACTTTGGTATAATGTTTACATTTCGACAAGTACATAAAACAGCATGTCAGTTTTTGCAATTTGATTGTGTCTTTAGTTATATTAAAGAAACCGGCTTTATATAATTCAATTCGTAAAATCGAAATTGTCGAGGAGAAGAATAATTTAATTACTGTATGTAGTTGCACCGAGAGCAATATTCATTGATGCAAATTTTCACGTAATAAAAAAACAAAAATGCTGACTGCGCAAAATAAAAAAAGAATGAAAAAAGTTTTACTAATGTCAAAATTTGTTCAAGGGATAAATCTACGTTTTTGTTGTCATATCTCACCCATAAATCGTTGCTTAAAGAAAAGTTTGCAATATTAGTATAACTTGTTTTTTCTGTTTAGTTTTTTACGCAATAAATTTTTTCCGTATTTTAATAAAAATTATTTTATTTCCAATTTCTTATTTGAATAATTTCTTCAAATATATAGACATTAATTTCAGAAATAGTTACTCTGTTTATTATTAGGGCTATACAAAATGTATCAAGCGCTATATTCATATGCACGTGCGACTTAACCTCTGTAAAACCGCTTTGATGCAATGGAAGTCAGAAAAATTATTTCGAAAGTATAGCAAATTTAAAACTTTTCTCACAAATCTCTTCTCTTACAAATCTGTTATCTTTAGTTTCTTGTATAACAGGTATAATTTAATTATCAAACTGTTACGTAAAATATTTGCTCAGCATAAGTAAATTGTTTGGTTGAAACTGTGTTGAATGGTTTGCTATGCAAGGCAGTTTGATGTTTTTTGGACAAAAAAATTTAAAAAGTAGGAAAAAATTATCCATGTGAAAATATTTACAGTATACATACAGGGTAAAAATAGAAACAATTTGTAAACATTTAAAAAAACTTTTTTGAAACATCTTTAAAGTTTAACCTAGCTCCATGCTCTCATTGAGATAAAAAAAATTCAAATAATCGTCAAACAAACTGCAGCTTCATAACTCTAGTACAATTTACAGGCGAACTACTAGACAGATGCCGTGGCCTCACCGAAGTTGATAAGGTGATAACCTCACAGGTGATCAATGACATATTCCAGATTTGCTTGCCTCGGGCCTCCGAAGCAGATCATGTCGGTGCGTTGCACTGCCTTGAGATACTGTTCAGCAGGTAATTATCGCAAGATACTCTGTTTTCAGTATTTTTAACTTTAAGCTGTGACTCAATCGGATTAAAATATTTAACGAAAGCCATTTGAATATTCTTCGCCTGCTCGTTCAATATTCATGGCAACTGCTCATAGTTACATATTATTTAAACTTCTTTTAATTTTGATCAGGATGCCTACTGCAAATCTCATTATTCTAACCGACAGCTTGTGGTGTTTATGAAAGTTGTTAAATGAGCATATAATTCAGCTATGGACAATCAGAAAACAGACAAATAATAAAATACAATTTGTGATTAATAATACAAAACAAAAACAGACCCGCCGTCAATGCCCATACATTATATTTTTAATACATCAAGAATTTTTTATGCAGAAACAAATATAACTATAAAAATTTAACAATGTGCACAAAGGCTTTTTAGAAACAATTCCAAAAAATAATGAATATAGATCACTTTTTGAGAGTACCCTTTAATTAAAATAATTATCAATTAAAAAACGCCTGATCTAACAGTACATGGACTTTCCTAATTTTCTCCAATTTCCTTTCCTAATTTTCATAAGACACCATGAGTTTATATGGGAAATTAACACAAAAAAACTTACGGGAAAGTGTTGAAATAATTCTTTTTGTTTTCTGTTCTTATTCTAAACATTTTTAATATAGGGACCAATTATAGAGTTCCATACCTCAAAATGGAAAAAATAGAATCCTTATAAAAGCACTCACATTTCCATCTGTCTGTCTGTTACAGCAATTTTTCTTAGAAACAATTTGTTATAGAAGCTTGAAATTTGTCAAAGTTGTGAAGTTTATTAATTGCCGTATATCTTAGTAGTTAATGATCAAAAATATTCAAGGGGACAATACATTCAACATGTAAATATCTGTGAGCGCACCACTTCAGTTCGTAATAGTGTGCCATGAGTATATTACAATAAATGTAATTTTTTCCAAAAAAAAAATAACATTTCTTTAAATTTCAAAGTTGTTATAAATCATTAACGTGAAACGTATCAATCTATATCTTTTATTTTGGTAAACTTAAGAAATATGGCAATCCTTCATAAATAATCTACTTAGCGACGTGAGCGTGAACTTGGCTTATGGAGCTATACCTTTCTTCGCATAATCATATAAAAGAAAGTTTGATAAAATAAAACGATTGGACTTTTCTAAATTTTGCATTGATATGAAGAAACCTTTAATTTTCCATCTACGGTAACAAGATGCCATGGATGTCAATGATGTACACGCGTTAAAAATTATTGTTTAGACCATTCAACAATACTAAAATTTATTCATCCGAATAACCACTCTCGTTTTCTATTTTGTTTTGATTAACTAATAATATAACTCAATTAATCTTATTATCTATTAATATTCTGAAGAATTTTCTAATTGACTTAAGTAATGTGACTACTAAATGATAGTTTGGTAGAAAGACAGAAACATAAACAATTGATGGCCAGATGGCCATAATACCAAAGTTAATCTAGGAAGAGGAGTTTAAACCATCCAGCACCGCCAGAGAAAATAATCTAGAGTTTAAACTTTCAATAAACTTGGACTGAAATTGAAAGTTTATAACTAACTAGATATAACTAAACTGTCATTTAAACATCAGTGGTTTAAACTGTGATTCTCACTTTAAAATTTAAAACATTACACTTGGGACTAGTTAAAACAATATTGTGTAGTAGAACATAACATATATATATATATATATATATATATATATATATATATATATATATATATATATATATATATATATAATGTGAAATGTCCTTTTGCAGATATACGAAACAGTGTATAAGTCAACGGATGGCTGTCGAGAAGTATCTGGTTCAGTTTTTAGACTTCCGAGATGAGAACACGGTGGTGGAAGCTGCCAAATGCATCCATCTCTTGCAACAGGTGAAGGCTCCATATCATTTGTGGGCGTACAAAATGTGGTTGTTCAATTAATGCTGGTCACAGAAAATCTAAAATCACAATTTTATTCTGCAGCTGTTAATGTATTCGATAATTATACTGAAAACCTTAAAATTAGCGTTATATATTAAAGTAATATTTATCAATATTTGGTCTTAGTTTATACAAAAATATAATTATTTAATTTAAGCAATAACTAGCCTTAGGCAGCGAATAATAATTCAAAAATGTTTGAAATTTGTGATTTCTAAAGTTATTCATTTGCTCATGTGCAATGGAAAATAGCTGTCACGTTGTTGACATTACTATGGTGATGTCATGTTTTGACAGTTTGTGTCATGAATATCGTTCTTGTAATTGTTCTGTTGATTGAGAATTTTCTTTAATTAATTTCGATTCTGTATGGTGTGGGATGAGAGTAATAGTATAAAAAAATATTTGTTATTTTTAGTTTCAATTTCTGAAATCTTGAATATTATTAAAAAAATGCATTTTCTGTCTATATATACTTAAGTAGGATAGCTACGAATAGTGAAAATCCACTCTCCCCTAGCTTGGCATACTTTAAAACATTTTTTTATTAGCAAAAGATTGCTTCACATTTTAATACATTTTTTTCATACATACTTGTGTATGTTTAAATATAGATAATATTCCCTTGTATTTTCATTTTTCACACACTCCATAGTTTCTACCATAGATTCATATTCCCATAGATTATAAATTTTTCTCTGTCCACTGATTTTGATTTTCCTAAACAGTCTTGATTTTTTTCTGTTTATTTTTACAAACATATTTTTAGAGTTCTATATACAAAAGTTCCTTACGAGACTCTGTTATTGGGACATCGTAGTCTTATCATCTGTCCTTCTGTTGGATGTATTTTGCTTCTAAACATAATAATTTCACAAAATATTTTCTTTAAAACTATGTACACAATTCAATATGCGTCTTAATAGCTGTTGCTAGATGTAATTGGGAGGAAATTAGGATTGGTAGTTAAAGACATCGGTACAAGGACTAAAAATAAGGACATAAAAAAGCAATTAATCATTAAACATGAATATTAATTTACACCTTACGACCAAAATATAATTATACTCTGCAACATATAACTGGTGATCAATCAGATTGTTAATTATACGCACTTGATAAACTTAATTAACAATATCAATAATCACAATTAAATGAAACTACGTGATGTAGTATTATTCTTTTATTACTTTCTTTAGTTTCTTTACCACGATCTTCAGGTGGAAAAGGTAGCAAAGATTGCTAATATCAACTTATTGTAATACAATGAAACCCAGGTCGTGGTAAAGAAATTAAAAAAAATGGAAATAATACTACATCACGTAGTTTCATTTAATTGTGAATAATGAATTTCTACAAAATTAACGCCAAATATATTCAAAATATCAATAATCGTACTTTAGGACTCTTAATCAACAGTCAGTAGTATATTTTAAGTACAAAAGTAAACCAGCAAAAGCATAAACAAACTTATGAACGTCTGTTATGTTACAGTCCTGAGTCTTCCCGTTATTAATTTTTACTTTTATGCATGAAAGCAAATGGTCGCCGCAGCTGTCATTTTCAAAAATCTTAAAAAAAAGAGGGTTTAATAATCACTAAACTTTGAAATGTCACAGTGTCAAAAAATCAGTACATTTGGCGTCTCGCGTACGGCTTACACGGAATGAGTCATGACACCCTTAAAAATTACAACGGTCCACGAAATTCTGGGCATCTGGTAACACTAGTCTCAATACATGTATCAGTTGTAGTCTTAAATATTTACATTATCGCTTAAAAGACTAGAGTATAGTCTAAATGTATTTCTTTGTTTTTTCCATTGAAAACTAGTCAAAGACCATCAAAATTACTGTCTTTGTAACCTATATTGCTTCTAGGCTTATCTTCATGACTCTATGATGTAGGCACCTGGTGTACTTAGTCTACATCGCTAATATATCTATATTTAAAAAACCAATACTAAAATTATGTTAAAATTGTATTGCTCATAACTTGCAGTTTGTAAGTTTTGAGCAATACAAAGATAAGTTTGCTAGCTATCAAATCCTCCACAGAATTACTTTAACCGTTTTAGTGCCATTGTTTTTTAATCATATATACTTAAAAATGCCAAAGAAATCTTTTGTTTTTGATGTCTCGAAAAAAAACTATCTTTTCCAAACATTATCCAATTTTAATAATTTTTTCAGTGTTTTCTTAGTAAAAACTTGTACAAGGATAATAAAATAATAAAATATTGTGAACAAAAATTATAACAAAAACTGAAATCAAGGTCACATCGTATTTTCGCAGTCCGGTACATCCTCCGTATCAGCAAAATAATTGTTATCGTCACTATTATCACTATCACTCAAAATTTGCATTACGCCAAATTGTGAGCGCACCACAATGTCACTCCAATTATTTTCATATTCTGACATTATGGGTTAAAAATTTTCTTTTCCTGGATCGTTTTTATATTGTAATTACTAGTAATATATTATTATATTATAATTTTATATTGTAATTACTAATAATTTAAAATTATGTAACACGTAGAAAAATAAAAAATTAGTGATGCGTGCGAGCGACCTACCCTACCACGCACTAAACAGCAACTGATTTCACAATTAAATGAAACTACGTGACGTAGTATTATTTCTACTTTCTTTAATTTCTTTACCGTGACCTAGGTTTCTTTGTATTACAACATCTTCAGGTGGGATATTAGCAAAGATCAATCTTTGCTAATATCCCACCTGAAGATGTTGTAATACAACGAAACCTAGGTCGTGGTAAAGAAATTAAAGATAGTAGAAATAATACTACATCACGTAGTTTCATTTAATTGTGAATAATGAATTTCTACAAAATTAACACGAAATATATTCAATATTAGCAACTGATTTGGCGAGCGCCATCTCGTGGCAAATTTAGTTAGTACGCGCACGAGCGCGATGGCGCTCACCGGCACTCAAACGGTTAAAGTAAGGTGTAAATAAGTGAACATGGAATTCAACATCATTTCACAGATTTAATAGTCATTTCAGAAAATTGTATCTCTCCTAATCTCATCTATTACCCACCTCCTAATCTCATTTATTACCTTATCCTGTGTCCTGGATCCCTTCCTTGTCCTCCTCCCTCATATATTAAGTCAAGCTTTGTATTCTAATTTTTTTTTTATATTTCTGTACTCGCATTTACTTACAGTTTGCCACATCGCTAATTGTTTTCACCGTAAATTGTCTTTCTCTGGCTGACTGAAAGAGATTGACTCTACGTTATATTTCAATGTGTAAATTAAATATTAAATAATAATTTTTACCGATTTTGACTAATGGCATGGGCTATAATATACTGCTGCGAGTAAAGTGATGCAGACATACTGTCGCTCTCAAAACGATTATAGATGGCGCTCTTCTGTTGGAGGCAAAGAAGAAATATTAAACATACTAAAATTTATCAACTTTTGCGACGGATATGTTTATTACCTTTATCAATCCATTGTACAATTTTCTTCAATTTTAATATATAAATGAATGTTCTAAGAACAGATGCGAGCGCCATGGGAGCGAGATGGCAATCCCAGGAACAGTTGGCGCAATCATTTGCAGCGATTGTGCGACTCGGCCTCCCTCATCATGGATGAGCTGTTTTCGCATGCAGGTGACATCTACAAAACGGGAGGTTATTTCCAGGTTTGATGACATTTCATTTTATGCTCATTGTATATAGTCTACTAACTTTTGTAAGACAGGACGTTGTTAAAAAGTTATTTTTGAAGTTCGATGGTTTAATGCAAAAAAATTCAATTGTTTATTTCGTATTTTATTCCCAGCTATTGCAAATAATACACACGAGAATCAATCATGAAATTTTTTTTATTTTAACGTTACTTTAAGCCAACCGCAAATGTAATACTCAAAAAAGGGTGTGTGTCAAAACACACACTTTTTCAATGACAACACATGATACCCTACAGAAGGAAGCTTATTACTTTGTCTGTGCGTTGCACAAAAGTAATATACATTAAAATAACAAAATAAATATTTTTATATAATGAGGTAGTAAATGAAGTTATTTAAAAATAACTTCAATAGATATAACTATAAAAGCTGGTTTTTCTACCGCCATAGATTCAAGCTTTGATGGATCCTCATATCATACATCAGTGATTTTGACACTGAGCACTAGCACTCTGTCACAAGGAAAACCAAGTCATAGACAAACTATAGAATAAATTGGGAAGGCTTCAAAACATACATTGATGAAAATATTAACCTATCAGCATCTCTCAAGCACCAGGTCGAAGTGGACGAGGCCTGTAGGTACGTCACCAA
Organism: Druceiella hillmani; assembly: GCA_039881145.1. Classification (NCBI taxonomy): domain Eukaryota; kingdom Metazoa; phylum Arthropoda; class Insecta; order Lepidoptera; family Hepialidae; genus Druceiella; species Druceiella hillmani. The sequence continues at coordinate 20,071,430 of JAYKKI010000019.1, read as the reverse complement.
TCTCATTCAAGTGGCGGCCTGGATTAATACACGTCCTCCCAATGAATATTGTGGCACCTCTACTAACCCGCCAAATATAAAAGAAAAGATCCTAGAAAAGCAGCATCTAAGAAGGATCCTCCAACAACCTCGCCATCCACTAGATAAAACCAGGCTCAACAGAGCAGTCAAAGAACTCAAAATCATTATCAAGGTCGATTAATGATGTTATTAACAATAAGCTCCAGTTTTTGTCTCCAACGAGCACTATATTTTTATTATTTGTAGTATTCTCTCTGGAAGGCTACAAATAACCAACCACAACGAGCATATCCCCCCTTTAGATCATAGACCTCTTGGGCCGGAATTGACATGGAAAAAGCAGAAGTTTTCGCCGTATATCTAGCTTCTGTCTTCACACCCAATGCGGGTTCAGTTGACGAGTCCGACCTTCATGCAATTCTGCAACAAGACCTTCAAATGAACTTCCCGGTAAAACCAACTTCTCCGAGAGAAACTGCAAAAGAAGTCAGATGGATGGATTCAGGTAAAGCCCCGGAATACGACTTAATTACTAATGCAATACTTAAAAAACTGCCCAGAAAATATATTACATCACTTACTTGTTTATTCAATGGAATCTTTAGAACCTTTTACTTCCCAGTCCTATGGAAAACATCACAAGTGGTCATGATACATAAACTGGGAAAGCCTGAACATAAAGCATCGTCCTATAGCCCCATAAATCTAACAGCAGTGCTTTCCAAACTTTGGAAAAGGATATTTCTCACCAGATTAAAATTAAGACAATGCTGTTATTCCACCCCACCAATTTGGATTTCGCAAATCACACTCAACTGTCGAGCAAGTCCACCAAGTGTATCACACTGTTAGGCAATCTTTGAGCACAAAAAGTACTGCTCGACTGCTTCTTGACGTGCAACAGGCATTTGATCGCGTATGACATAAGGGACTGCTGATCAAAGTCAAGGAGAAACTCTCACACTCTATGTTTTTGCTGATTGAGTCATACCTCTCGGAGCGATCCTTTCAAGTCAAACAGAGAGACATCCCTGGCCCTGTTCTGTATAATATATTCACATCTGATCTTCCTGAGAGAGATAACATCACTGTTGTAACATATGTTGTGGGGCATAGCATGCAAAACCATCATACTTTGTTTACAGCAAGTCCAGAACAGCATCCTTTGGGCGATAGTTAACACCCCTTGATACACGAGTAACAATGAAGCACACGAGTAGTACCTTAAGGTTCCGACAGTGTCATCCAAGATCGAAAAATACAGGCGTTATCTTATGGAGTGTCTGTCCTTATACCCCAACCTACCCATTGTCGAGTTATTAGATCCATCACTGGTGATCAAGAGGCTTAGACGGGACCACCTTATCTAACTGGTGGGAGAGGTTGTGCTGGCTGCTCCACTGTAATGCCACATGAATCGGTCCTAGACCGATTGTAAAGAGAGAAAAAAAGATTAACTATAAAATTATGTGTTGTAATTAAATAGATACCTCGAAAAAGAGCTAGCATGTACATAACCCCTAATCGCGTCAGTACGCATCCTTTCCTTTTATTTACTTTTCAACCTCAGTTATTATATTTCTCATTCTCAGTTACTACTTGTAAATTTATTGTCCATTGTGTTCCATTTTTATAAAGAACATTAAATATGTTAATAAAATTAAGTCATTATTTCAAAAAAATTAAAATTAAACACGATCAAATCACACAAGTTACATTTCTTTTGTATTGTTCTTTTCTCTCTCTCTCTGTATGTCAATTAAGTTTTCTCTAAAAGTCAACTATGCGTTTTTTTCACAGAAAAATTTATTTTCCTTTTTTGAAATTAATTTTGCAAAACAAAGGTTCTGAATTTATTTTTTTACTATTTTTACTACTTTGGTGTGAATTTTCACTCATTTTGTTTCCCACGAGTAGGGTCGATACATGGTTCTTCACAGGGTGACACCCATCCCTGTGAGAAGGCTCTATACGCTCGAAGGTTGCCTGGCAACATCAAAATTGGCACTAGAGACTAGTTTCCCACTAGCCACCTAATTGTATCCTTTTGGCACGTTCCCACTGTAGGATAGGTGTAATTGTTGATAGAGGTGCTCTTCTTCTTGGCCCAGACAATGAAGTCAAGATCACCGTTTCCAAGAGACATGACCGTAGAGTTACATGGTGTCTAAGTCATTAACTACTTCCACGCAGCAGGGTTTTTAATCCTTCTGATACATGTTACTTAACCGCCGCCCGATACTCGGTGTTGTTGCTCATTTAGCACCACCCGGGGGACACGGGTAGGGTAGCCCTAGGAAGAAGTGGTAAATCCTACGGACGCGAGCAACAAATCCGTCAAGGCCATAAAACATCAGTCTGCCCAAAAAAAACTGAAACACTCCTGCTTGCTAAGTGTGCTTTATGTTCGTGCGACCATCCTGCCAATTATAAAGGTTACCAGGTCTATAGAAAGATTCTGGCTAGAAAAACCAACAGTTACAAAATCTCAATTACGAAAGGCCTGAGTTGAACACTGGGCCTATGGAGTCCCCAGATAACAACCAAAAAAATAGAACCAACACAAACGTAGCTTCAAGGTGTACCACCATCGAACGAGCAGAAAACCCAGATCCTTTATCTCAAGAAACCTTAATAGAAAAAATCCTGACCAACAATCTGAAAGGTAGATTTACTTCTCCAACAAATAGGAACACTATTGCAACATGGAACATAAATAGACCATCACCCAATTATAGCATCTTATCTAACTTAGAGAAACTTTCAGGTAAAACAAGGGGATGCAAGATCTAGTCTGCACAAGATCGAAGCTGGAGTCCCACTCCAGCTTGCAGCAAACCTGAGACCAGTCGTGTGCAATATCTTCACTTCCGATGTCCCTACCTCAGCAGATATAACCATCGCAACATATGTTGATGATGTTGCTTATCTGGCTAAAGCCAAAAATCCAAATTCTGCCAGTAACAAGCTCCGAGTATTGCTAGACAAAATGGTTGCATAAATGGCGCATCCTTGCCAATACAAAAAAATCTACCCACATCACATTTACATTGAGGAGTCCCAAAGTTGTCCCAAAGTGAATCTACTAACACGTTACCACACACTGATTGTGTTAAATATCTGGGCTTCCACCTAGATAGAAGGCTTAACTGGAAAACTCACATCAAACAGAAATGTGACCAATTAAATATCAGTGGTGCGAAACAAACCCAATAGGTGCGAAAACCTTCACTGGCTATTGGGTCATAACTCTGTGCTATCAGTGAACAATAAATTACTATTATACAGCTCACTCCTCAAGCCCATATGGACATATGGCATTCAGGTGTGAGGCGTGGCCAGTAGTAGCAACATAATTTGTCTCCAAAGAGCTCAAAATGCAATTCTAAGAAACATAGTCAATGCACCTTGGTTCACACGAAATTATGAAATTTATTAATACCTCAACACTCCCACCATTTTAGAGGAGATTAAAAGATTCAGAAAAAGATATGCAGAACAGCTCGCTGCCCATCCAAACCCTCTATCTACTGAATTGATGGACAATACCAATTTGATTAACAGGCTCTAAAGAAGTCAAGTATTCTAAATGAGCAAAGGCCAAATTTCTCACGCAATAAAACTGATGATGGTCTGAAGGAACTGATTACAGTTATATGTATATGTGTGTGTGTGCGTGTGTGTGTGTGTGTGTGTGTGTATATATGTATGTATATTCATGAAGTACCATACCTGTTGATTTTACATTTTGTTTCACTACATGCCTTACAATACTCTTCAATTCAGCCAACACCATTCCCTGTATAATAGCATATTGCTAATCCAGTTCCACTTGGGTCATTTTATTTGATGCTCAAATTGAAACATGTTTCATTAAATATTTTTTTTGGGTCAGAATATTCATAAAATATCCATAAAGTGGCAATTGCCGAAGACTTTATATTATATATTGTTCCAGGAATCGGGAAAGGCATCAGCTGCTGAGACTGGCAGCTCTGCAGGTGGACCCCTGCAATCTATGCTCTCATCCATCTGCAAGGTGGAATCCACCATTGCAGGTGGAAAGACATCAGCACTAACTAATAGACTCTGTAATGTGTTGGTCTATATACAAGCCATGCTGGTGTAAGTAATTTTTTTTTAAATAATTTGTGTTACTTTTTGTTGTTGCAAAGCAAACATATTAACTACTACATTTATAGACCTACATACAAATCACCTTTATCCATGGTGCTGTTCTAGCCTTTGTGTGATCCTATACGTCACATACATCACTATTAAAAACAAGATGGATATGTATATATGAATAAATGTATGTTCTTTATAGGCTTCTATAATTTTCAACCGATTCTCCTCAAATTTTCTATATATACCCTCTAATTCATAGCAACAAGTCGCAAGGGGTTGGTTATCTCATGATCCAGTATTTAACTCCGTAAAAAAAAAGTAATGCCATATACTTACCTGAAATATATCGGTAGAATTTGAGAAGTGTTTATGTAAAGGTATTCAAAAAAAAGATGGTGACCATAAACCAGATTCTGATTCTTGGAATTTCATCTTCCTGTATGTTTTGTTTGTGAGTGTATAGCATAAAACAAGCTGTACAAATTTAGACGGGGATTTTGTTGTTATTTTCCTTAGAACGTGAATATGATATGTGGTATTGAATGGAGATTTCGTTTCTCTCTATCTCCACTTAGTGTGTCTTTGCATGTTTCTACTTAAAAACCATAAGGCAAAGAAGATTGCCTAAAGTCCATGTATTATTGGGTTGTGGTGTTACAAGAATAAAAATATCACTTTTTCTTTCAACTTTAAAAACAAACGAGAATTTTTATGAAAAATCGGGTTTGTAATTGCTATCTTTACAGAAATCTTTAAACCAGCAAGATGAAACAAAGTACATATCATATCCCATTGTATCCGCCATACACAGATTTAACATACTAATCCATGAAACTCATAGGCGCTATGGGGTTATTGAATAATGCCATCCAAAATTCAAAAAGAATAAAAAAGACATTAATTTTGACAACACAGGATGAATGTCAATGTTAGTTGAGAATTTATTTTTAATTAATTTAGGCAATGGCTACACATTAAAAAAAGCGATTGATATTGATTATTTTTCATAATCATTTCTGAATGTATCTTATGCATTTAATATATATCTTATGTACTTAATTAAAAAACCATTGATTCAATCCATGTTAAAATAAGAATCTTGTTCGCTATTTTGAATATTTCATGTTTTTTTTTCAAGGACCTTTATGGACGTGTGAGTTTCACAGATTAATCTATTTCATCTATGTTTAGAGCAGGATTTCCGAACCAGTGAGGTGATTCCCGCTAGCCGGGTAAAGAGATAATAAAAGGATAGAATATTCTAAAGAAAAATTCATTTAAAATCTTAAATCCACTCAATAATTCATTCGGTTCCATGTGGGTATAAACATAGTGTGAATACAATTTTATTTCTATACTTATAAAATAATATTATATGCTATAATATTATTTTTAAGAGTAAACACCAACATTTTAATTTATTTGATTATACTTGTAATTAAGAAATAAGTATCGTGAAAATGGTTAATTTTTTTTATTGTAACGGTGAAAAAATATTGAAGGTGGACGCATGAATATATTTTTTTGACCCAGAGAGGCTCAACGCGAAAAAGGTTGGGAATCCCTGGTTTAGATAATATAACGAAACGCAATCTGTATTTAAGCTCCATCTTGCTTGTTTAAAGGGTTCCATAGAAATAGCAATTACAATCTATTATGGAAAATAGCCTGAGTTTTCTTAAGAAAAATATAAGATTTCTCATTTGTCTGATTGATAATATACATAAATCTTAGAAGGGGCTTATTTTTAATTTTTTCTTTATAAAAGTGTCATTTTTGTTCTTATAACATCTGAGCCCAACACTATGTGGATTTTTGCCAATCTTATACCCATAATGATTTTATTACTAACGCCCTAAATCTGGATATCAATCCAATCACTTGACAGGTTCATAAGATGGGTCGCTTAGTCAATTCTACTCGTTTAGCGTTTTTAGGGTTCAGTAGCCAATTGTTAGAGATGAGACTATGACACATCAACATGTCGGTGACACAGTGTTTGTTGTATTCAAGTAACATGTTGTTTTCAACTAACATATCAATGTGTTACATTCGAGTAAAGAATCTAATTGTTCTGATCCATAATTGCTGTATCGGACACTACAATTCAAAAAAATAATTCCCGAAGCTATTTTTGACTGTGCTATTGCAGAGAGGCCTACCCTGCACCTAAGCCCATTCGGCCAACTCTAATCCTTTCGCTCCTCGTGAGGATAATTTCGGTGTCGAGTTCGGCAACAGCACCAGGTGGCACCGAGTTGGGCCAGGAGCTGGTGAAGTTGAAGGTATCGGCACTGCGGACCCTTGATGCTATTATTGTTTGGTAAGTATAAATATATAGTAATAATTTCTTGACAACATAGTCAATGGTTTGTCTCAGTACCTTCTGTAATCTTAAAATCTCATGACTTCTTTTACCAGAATTATGAAGGCTGATAATTATCACTCTTGTCTCTTTAGAATGTCCCTTGATTTTACCCATTTTGTGCAGGAAACAAAATGAAGGTAAAAAACGTTTGATTGTTATTAGAACTAAACTTTGCAGCTTACAGTAGCGTGTTTCCTGGTTAAACGATTTCATATAACTGGTGAAAAATTATTTTTGAGGACTCTTCAAGACAATATTTAAGTTTACTCTCCAATAACTTCATTGAAACAATAGTTACGTTTTAAAGTTTAACTTATTATTTTGTTTATGTGACCAGGATTCGGTAAATAGCAAGGTGTTGTATGCCTTTTTGGTACAGTTAAAGATTTCGCACAGGGATTGAAACAAAACCAACACATTAAAATGATAAGAGTCACATTGTTTTAGTATAAAGAAAAATGCATGTGACCAAATACTTTTGAGCCGTAGTGTAGGTACATAAATAATCCTTGGTCTCACACAAATTTGGAAAACCGTGCAATGTTCAAAACATAATCCGTTAAAGTTCAAACCTATATTCTGCAAAAACTTGAGGAATGCTTATTGTATACAAACTGGGTAAATTTTACGCACATAGATGTTACAAATTGTTTATGGTTAAAATCGATAAAAGGGTTAAAGAGATCTACCCAAAAAATAGATTTTTCTTCCATGTATGTGAACGTCACTTGTACAGCGCACAAATGCTGTAGAAAGATGATTGTCACTTTCATGTCACTGCTGCAGTTACGTTATTCATCAGTTCAGATTTTAGAAGTTAAATTATGGCTGCAAGATTATTATGATGAAATATTGGTCTCTGTGTTCAGTTGTTCTTTGTAATTTGATTTGTACAATTATTAATAAAATAAAAATTTTCATCAAGAAATTACATTTTGGATATAAATTGATTTAAAATATACAGAAAAACTTGAATAAACAAGTTGTAAGTTTTTTTTATGTTAAACCTAGCATGAATAACCTCTGATATGAATATTCCTTTGAGGCCTGCGATTTATAGATTTTAGGATTTAATTTTGATGAGTGTTTCGTTTGGTAAGTTTTCCAGCACACCACTGGCTTTTTCCAACATAACACTGTGAGCTTCTCAAAAATCAAACCAGGTAAATCTTTTCTTAACATTATGTTATTTTTTAAAGTACACTTCACTACAGTCGATACAGTTTTGCATACATTATTGTTGTGGAGTCCCTGATCAAAGTAAGTAATATCTACTTGCACAATATACCTGGTTACTAGCGCCATCTAGAATAACGATATAGAAAATGATCGCATTTCAACATAAGGAAGCCTTTTTGATATATGACAATTTTTCAATTGCTGACAATGTGCTCAAGGAATCATTTAAAAAAACTACAGGTCATAAATTATAGCAGAAATACTCAAATGTTTTTATCAGTCACTTATACCCGACTATATATTTAAGTGTTTTTAAATTATATGGGAAACCAGCTTCTACGCGCGTACAGATAATACAAAATAAGATATAGTCTTGTATATCAAGATACAAAATTTCAGGGTTAACTAAGAGGACTTAAATGCATACTACCGGGCACGACATGCCACTATCAGAGCTTATAATACAATACAACATAATGCTTTAAAAATAAATCCATTATTGGACTTAAGTTGCCTAGTATTCAAAGTTTTCTTGAGTTTTCTTTTATTGAGTTTCAGTTTATACTAATTTAATGTTTAAATAAAATTAAGATTGAGAAAATGTTGAAAATAAAAAGTAATTGAAAAATAAATTATTTCTCTGTGAAAAGGCTTAAATCAAAAAACGTTATAGATTATTATCATATATTATCTGGAGGAGTCCAAAGAAATTTCTTGCTGTACCAATTAAACAACATAGGTTGCAGGTTGTCTTTCTTAAATATCACCTGTGAAAAGTGTCTTATCTTCATAAAACTAGCTGTTATAGGGTGGCGCATAACAGAGTTTCATCATCAAGTTCTATTCAAAGACCGTAGTAAAAATAAAAAAAATTAATTAAATCAATTTTGTCGCAAACATTATAAATTGTACGCAAATGCTATTTCGTTTGAAAAGAATGTCCACTAAAATGAATTTTCAAGTGATAATATGGTCTTTCATGTCTTAAAAGTTAATGAGTTCCATTTTCAAAATAACGGTATAGTTCTAACATGTCTCACGAGCGAATGAGTTCCATTTTCAAAATTAAAATATAGTTTTTTCATGTCTTACAAGTTAATGAGTTCCATTTTCAAAGTAACAATATAGTTCTAATATGTCTCACGAGCTAATGAGTTCCATTTTCAAAGTAACAATGTAGTTCTAATATGTCTCACGAGCTAATGAGTTCCATTTTCAAAGTAACAATGTAGTTCTAATATGTCTCACGAGCTAATGAGTTCCATTTTCAAAGTTACAGTGTAGTTCTAACATGTCTCACGAGCTAATGATTTCATTTTCAACATTACAATATAGTTTTTTCATGTCTTAAGAGTTTAATTAAATCCATTTACAAAATTCTTTGTCTCACAAATAAGGGGCCGGTTTCAAGCTTTTTGAGAGCTTCCTGAAAATGAATTCATCTGAAAATTGCCTTGTTTGGATTCATTAAAATAAAAATGAAAAAGTTCAAATTACGTACATAAATATGTTAATAATTATTTCAGTCTAAACATGGACCTGTTGCCATTCAGTGCGCTCGTCTTCCGTCTATGTATGCAGGCCTTGCGTTGGACTAAGGACAATAATGCTCGTGGTATCAAGTGAGTAGATGACTTTTGCTTTTTTTATACACGCACTTGTTTGCCCTATCTTGAATAATCTACTTAGATCAGCTTAAACTGTCATAAGCAGATTTAAAACTTACCTTCATCTTAGTTATACACTTAAAATAACCGGGTAACTGTATGTTGGAGTGTTCTTAAAAAAACCAGCTTACTGTAGTTGTCTTTATCGCTTCAAATTGTGGATGCAAGTTAAACAAAATAATTAAATTGAAAGTTTAAAATTTTAATCAAATGCTAGATCTAGAATTTTTTCAGATTCTCCATATAGACGGTTGAAAAATTATAAAGGGGAAATTCAGAAAATGCGTAATGCATCCCTCATTTTGGATATCATTTTGAGGCTTCATATGTTGCAACCAGGGCTTAGAAATTAAATATTGCGAAAGCATTGTCACTCAAACAATTGTTTTCCATACAATGCATATAAATTAGGAATTGAAAGGATCGTCTCTCGAGAAACATCCTCAGTAATAAATTTCAAGAGTGTTCTGAAAGTCCTACATCTTGTAATCTCTAATCCTTGTTATGTTTCCATGCAATATCAAATGTGCACAAGTGCCAATGGATTGTTACCATAACAGTACAGTGTTTACAAATAAAACAATATCTATATGCCCTAAAGTACTAAAGATCGACTGGGTCATCTCTTCTCCAAAAAAAGTTGAACTAAGTCTTTTCTCTTGACTGATATTGTTTATATGGCTTTATTTTGCAAGAACCAAAACCTTCCTCGACTTGAGAAAATCCTCAAAAGAGATTTTCTTAACTTATCCTTGTTTATATTTAAAAGATTTTGGTTTGGTTTTGTTTTGAATTTAAACTTCTTTTGCACTATAAGTTTGCGTGAAGAGAAATGAGACCATAAAAACAAATGAAATACATCCATAATGGTGAAAGCAAATGATGGGTGGAGCTTTCCCCACTATTGTTAGTCACTCAGCGCTTCAGCAAACAGTAGAACACCGTTAACATCAACTTAACTTTTTCGGTTTTCATTACGCTCTAAGTTGTAGTATAGCTTATATTATTTGCTAATCGTATTGTTTTTTTTTAATAATTTTCACATTAAAGTTTTTATAAGTTTCAGCATGTCACATCGATACTTTGAAATTAACAATACTGCTATTTCACTCCTGTTAAAACTCGCTTAATATTTTCTTATAATTATAGTTATCGTTACGATATATATAAAGAGCCATAGAAATAAACTATGTGTCTATGAAACATGATAAGTTTGATGACATAAAAGAGACTTGCAGAAGTCGATATAGTTTTGGGCCCAAATTTATGATAATAAAGATGACATTATTATATAGAGTGAAAAAAATGATCTTTTTAAAAGTTTTATTTAAATCGTCAGAGGAATGAGAAATCTTGCATTTTTAATGAAAAGTTAGGTTATTTTTCATAATAGTTTTTAAATGTAATTTCTACAGAATTCTTTGAACTAGCAAGATAAAACAAAGTACAGATCGTGTCTCGTGGTATCCTCCATCTATAGATGTACCATATTAATCCACGAAACTCACAGGTTCGATAGAGTCATTGGAAATAGTCACGTAAAACTCTAAAATAGCAGAGGAGACGTTCATTTTGATGACAACAGAACCATTGTCAATGACAGTCAAAATGACAACACATTAGGAAAAGCAAACGGTTTTGATTATTTTTGTAATCTATTCTAAAAATTATGTGTTTCGTTAGATTTTATTTATTACGTTTAATTGTCATTAACAATTCTTGATATTTTAAGAACGTGATATATTCGCATTTATGAAAATAGCTTTTTTAGTTTTCTATTACGATAAGAAATTCCACTTTATTTTTCGTTTTTTCCTGATTGTCAGTCGCTGAATTGTTTGGTTTTTGTATTCTAAAATATACCAGCTTTTAAAAAATGATATTTTATTTCTGCAACACCAGGCACATTTTCGCAGGTCTCATTTATTTTTGTATGTAGTCAAAACTTTCTATGTATCTGGCTTTTCCCTTCATTGGTATCTAAAGCGCTACAAATGTACCAAATTACAAGGTTCTCAATCCCCAGGAAGCGATCTATAGGTTTTGATGACTGGGAACTATTAACTAATGTAGTATTGACGATTATATGATTCAACAATGAACAATGAACTACAACAGATACAAACTTAAAATTTGGAATATGTTGTAATCAATTCATATTCATCTAACTCTCCACCTACCAAAAATCAGACTTCAAACATTCACCGCAGCCGAGTTATGGGGGGTATCAAAATAATTGCGAAGCTTTTCGGATTAAGGTACAGTGTCCTGTAGTGCAACATAAAAAGTGTTGGTAGTATGCTGATAGAAAACATGGCTGGGTGCACACCCAGACATGTTTTCTATCAACAACAGTTTTGTATTTTATTTTTTAAATTTCCATACCAAATTTTCACGAAAATATTTTTATCAAGTAACGTACAATATCATAACGTTATTTAAATAAATATCGTCAAATTTTTAATACTTAAGAAAAATAATCTTGCATAATAAATTCTGTTTTCTATGGCCATCTAACTATGGAACACTATATTAGGTGTATAACGCAGTGGAAAAACTATGTTTAGTATAAAGGTTTATTTAGGGGATGATTGTTGTTATCACTTTGATAAAATATTAAACTTAAGTAAAAAATGAACCGTTCATTAAGTGTTTAATGCAGTAAAAAAATTATGTTTAAAATAAGGGTTTACTTAGAGGGAAACCAATTGACTAGGAAACTATTTGACCAGAAATAGTATTAATTTTATGTATTTAATCCAGTCTTGTGTTTAAAGACATTGCGAGAATAATTGGTAAAATGGTATTCGAAAGTCTCAATTACCAAATTTGAAAAGTACGTTTTGAGAAAAATATGTGAACATTCCCTTAATATGATTAAAACTGCGTGGAGCAGATCAAAGTACCAACACTTAAAGTCATATATCTCTAATCGATTTTATTGAATCAATGTAACAGTTTGAAGAAATAGTTTTAATGAAGGAAAATTTTTAAAAAATGTTTCTGTGATCATAAATATATAGAGCCCCCAAACTAACAGCTCTCTGCCCACCTTGTGTGTTTCAGAGAAGTACGTAGAGCTGCATATGAAACCCTGTGTCTATGGCTTACGACCATAAAATGTCACAAACTCACTGGACGCGGAGACCGTTCCAATCTGTCCCTTGAGGAAGAGTTAGTTACTACACTCATAGACGACTACACCCCCCAGACAAGTAGCTTGCAGCTTACGGTAATTATTTTTAAACTCCTCTCTCTGCACTCGCTTTAAGTATATAGTAAAATGTAAATTTGTAGAGCAAAATTAATGCATATGATGTTGATTAATTAGTGCAAAATTAAAATAATCTATAACATTTTTTTATTTGAGCCTTTATAAAGGAGGGATAATAATTTTTCAATAAAGAAACATTTTTCCACATTTTCTCAATTATAATTTATATGTTATTATAAACAAAACCAATAAAAAAAAAACCAATAAGATAATCAATATTAATTCTGTAGAATAATATTTGTTTTGCTGAATTTAAAATTATGATAAAAGGTTTGCTGTATGACATAGTATTTTTTTAAAGGTGCCGCTAGGCCGATGTGTGTGACAGCCACTGTACAACATTTAACCCTTTAGTTAAAGTTGGTAAATAGTGTAGCTCAACAAGATGAGATACATGATATTACTAATTGTAATCGTCTTATTTTGTACTAAGACCAATAGAGATCAGCTTGCTACACCGACTTAACAATGGCTGTAATAGATGGTATAGCACCTGCTGACAAAATATATTTTATTAACTTTAAAAGTGTTAACACTATTGTAACTTAACATTGTTCAAATTTTACAAACCTTTTACATGTCGTTTAACTTTACTGATGATAATTTATGGAATTTTTCTGGACATTGATACTCTCGATATGATAGCCATAAAAAAATTATATTTATTCTGCCAACTGTATCTTTGATATGTTCATTGCCTATACCATTGAATTAGAGTTTTATTAGACATGTATTAAATCCATTAGTACAATACATAGTGATAATTATGAATTAACAAAATTCTGTATGAAAATGTATTAAATTCATTAGTACAATACATAGTGATAATTATGAATTAACAAAATTCTGTATGAAAATGTATTAAATCCATTAGTACAATACATAGTGATAATTATGAATTAACAAAATTCTGTATGAAAATGTATTAAATTCATTAGTACAATACATAGTGATAATTATGAATTAACAAAATTCTGTATGAAAATGTATTAAATTCATTAGTACAATACATAGTGATAATTATGAATTAACAAAATTCTGTATGAAAATGTATTTTGTAAAAAATTTAACAAATATTGTATTGCAATATATTGCATATATCCATTAATCAATAAAACCTGTTAAGACCAAGTAAAACTCGCACTACAAAGTTCTGTACTTAACTAGATGCCGATAAATATTTAAAATTAACATTTCCGTTAAACTGTTTGCAAATATTAACACATTGTTTGCATGTAGTTTTTATCACACACTAACAGGTGGCGCAGGCTATTTTTGCTAATTTTGGGAACAAATGGTAAACATAACTTTAGTTTTATATATTTTTTGTGATTTACTATAAAATGTATACTGAATTATTTTTCTTAAATTTCAAACAGATATATACTTGAAAACTCACTGGAAATTGAAATAAAAGTAATAAAATATGTACGAATTTCGATTAATTGAAAAAGTACAATACGTAAAAAAAGAACATAAAAAACAATTTATAAATGTGTACAACCAAATAAGTTCGTTTTTGGTTTGTACACATTTATAAATATATCAGAAAAATACTTAATTATAGGCATGACTTTCACTAATCTTCCCAATTCTTCTGTAATGTCTTTATTGTGTATATGCGGGCAACGTATAAATACGTTTATTTTTATACATTTTTATTGCTTTAAAGAGATGCTAACATGCAGGTATACAAATTCCAAAGAACAAAATTTTAGTCTCTAACACATATAATGGTGAATTAATTATGTATATACTTCCGGGTATAATGGTAATGTATTCAACTGCGCAGAGTCATCCCATCACACAATTCTCTGCTTCGCCATGCATTCAGCGCAATTCCAACAATCGGAATGGGTGCACACTTTACAAAATCTCTGTAATTTTGATCAAAGCAACATTATTTCGAGAGACACGAGCTACTTTGACGACGAAAGTGATGAAGAATTGTGTGTTGATCGTTTATCTGATCTTTCGTGTGATAGTGATATCTAAGATCATTCAGAATTGGAAAGTGACAATGAAAGCGACAGTGAAGATATCCCCCACAAATTTTACTCGCAGAACTATATCTTCAAGTTCTGATAAGTTCTAAGTGCCAAGCTGCCCAAATTTGTCGAAATCTATTCCTTGATGTGATTTTAGAAAAAAAATGGCATTTTCAAGCACGGGTCTCAAGGTCCAAAACCCAAAAATTTCTACATTTGTGCGATTGTAATATCTCGCCATTTGATAGTTTTGCGGGATGTTTGGAATCATTCAATATTTTGATAACGATATCTGTTTTATTCATCAACCAAATATTCAAAGAAATCATCTTTTATAAATGATTCAATCGCAACTCCAGGACGATCCATAAAATCTTCAAGAACTGGAGGTTCATCAGTCGAGGGCGATTCGTCTTCACCTCATCAGAACTTGAAGATATAGTTCTGCGAGTAAAATTTGTGGGTAGGAGATATCTTCACTGTCGCTTTTATTGTCACTTTCCAATTCTGAATGATCTTAGATATCATTATCACACGAAAGATCAGATAAACGATCAACACACAATTCTTCATCACTTTCATCATCAAATTGGCTCGTGTCTCTCGAAATAATGTCGCTTTGATCAAAATAACAGAGATTTTGTAAAGTGTGCACCCATTCCGTTTGTTGGAATTGCGCTGAATGCATGGCGAAGCAGAGAATTGTGTGATGGGACGACTCTGCGCAGTTGAATACATTACCATTATACCCGGAAGTATATACATAATTAATTCACCATTATATGTGTTAGGGACTCAAATTTTGTTCTTTGGAATTTATATACCTGCATGTTAGCATCTCTTTAAAGCAATAAAAATGTATAAAAATAAACGTATTTATACTTTGCCCGCATATACCGCTAGTCTATAAAACACATACTAATATGTGTTCCACGCTCCACTACAAGTTAACGTAAAACATATAAATACGTTTCCAGCATACAATGTGTTAATATTATTTTTAATCTTCTAAACATACTAATTGCCTAGTATATTTAATATATGCGGTTAATACGCTTATGCCAAATTTCAACCTTCTACACCAAGCGGATTTTGAGAAAAACAGCTGTGACGGACAGACAGATAAATGCATAAATGATCTTGCAAAGGTTTCACATTAATTTTCAACAAATTTAGTAACAGACAATTGTGGAAAAAACAAATGTTTTCACATCCCAGACACATATGCCATCCCGTTCCATTGTGGGTAAAGAATATAGAAGTATTATTACTTGAGCGACTGTTCTCATTACAAAATTAATTAATAGATAAATTTTGTAATGAGAACAGATGCTCAAATAAGAATACTCTCTAAATTTATATCATGTTTAACTCGATGCATCTCTCACATACAGCTAGCAAAAGGTGCAATACCTAACAAGAACCTGAGTAAAAAGGCGAAACGGCGTCTAGTCAGCATACAAGCTAATGCCAGCTCGCTCTCCAGCTATACACCTGGTTCACACAAGGCTGGCGGAAACCGGTGAGCTTTTTTATTGTATAATCAGCTGTTGATTGGCAAAAAAGGACTATAATCACGTATTTTTTTTTGCTCTTTTATATAATAATTGTTTATGATTAATTTGTTAATGGTTCTCTTAAAGGTTTAGGTATTTTTTCTATGCTTAAGTCAAACAAAGTGCCATGTGGCTGTTGTAACATAAGAACGTTTATAGCAAAATTTATACAGTTTAAAGCAAATTTATAATAATTACCATATATAAAGATCTTACTTTTTGTAGATTTCATATCACATACAAACAATATTTTCACGTGGCTATAACAGTTCTGTTTCAGTGTTAATTACATTTTTTAAATCCGTAACATGTCCCGAGACACTCTGAAATCGCTGCTCGTCCTGCGTAAAGAAGGGCTGCCGATAAGAAAACAAAATTACTCCAATAAATATAAAAAAATTGTATGTGTACTTATGTATGCACGTTAGAAATTATACTTAACTTCATTTAGCACGCAAATAATTAATGAAAATAAAATCATAAAAGGACAGGAGTATGATTATAAATACGGTTGGCAAAATCTAAATTCAATCAGATAATTAAATTTTAAAAATTAAAATTCATTTGACAGATGCGTGATCCACCATTTTATTTTTCTACGGGCTTTCCATCGTAAGCCAATCATCTGCCAGACCGTTTCCAAATTATCATGCTTCAACTTTATTTTGATACGGAGCAGTAAACAATTTGATCTCTTTATCCAGAATTACATTCAGAATCACAATTTTTAATTTAAAACTATCATAAATATAGTATTCTCGGTTACTTCACGCATGTAAATGTATGTTTGGTGAGCAAATTTACACTGTCCATTTTTGTTGCATCATCCTGTTGATTTTTGTTGCATCATCCTGTTGATTTTTGTTGCATCATCCTGTTGATTTTTGTTGCATCATCCTGTTGATTTTTGTTGCATCATCCTGTTGATTTTTTGTTGCATCGTAAGTGCGTATACACAAATTGTGAAACTTCCCTTTTATCATTTTATCATAACACAACTTTTATCATTTTATCATAACACAACTAAAGAAGTTTAACTTCAAAAATCATTACATGTTTTAATTTGTATTTTTTTTTTATTTTAAAATATCTATATTTACTTAAAAAAAGAAAGGTTTGCCTAAAGGATCCATTAGTTCATCTAAAGTAAAACCCAAAATATATCCTCTTTATATATTTCTGTTCAAAAATCCTATAATTTAACTGTCTATACTAATATATAAAGCGAAAAAGTTTGTCTGTTTGCGCTAATCTCTGGAAACACACGTTTCATGTCAAAAAATTATTTTTGTTTTAGAAAGCCCATAATTTTAGGAAGGTTATAAGTCGTATGTCATCATGCTATGTTTCATAGGGACAGAGCAGTAGTGGAACAGAAAAGTTGTTGGTTTGCTCTCTTTGTTCGAACTAATTTCTCGAGCCACATGCCCATTTTCGAATATTCTATTCGTTTTAATAAGAATTGAGGAATATTATTTTCGATTGTTTTACCCTACGGTTCATAGGGGAAGAGCATTGACAAAAAATGGAACACAATTCAGAGAACACTGTTAAAACAGTGCAGGTGAGCAGCCACCTTTTTTATTGACTGACCATCCAAAGTATTCCTGCCAATATAGCACCAACCCCGACGACCGATATCATTTCGCACATTGAGTGGAGGCGTTTAGCGACTACAGGGGAAGATGAGAGCAGCATGATTACGGTACTTGGCTGGTGAGGCAGCAGTCATAGCTAGTCAGTTATAATTCCTGATGAAGCAAGATGGATTAGCAACTTTTCCATAGTTCCAATGCTCCAAACTACATTTTATACAAGGATAATTCTGCTACTTTCTTAATAAAAAAATAGTGTTGTATTATTTCCGAGTTTCTACAGTACAATAGATGGCTCTGTTTTGACATTAAAATGTGTTTTTATATTTATTGTGTTTAAAAAATATTAAATATGTGGTCGGTCCATTTTCTTATCATTATCCATCCCGTCGTCCCGCGATGTAAACACCATTTTGAAATATCCTTTTCTTTTAAAGATGAAAAATCTATTACATCTGTGCAGAAGTATTAAAGTCATCTTGTGTATATAAACATCTCCTCATAATGGCATATCGAGCATCTAGGGAGTTAACCTAGCAAAAATATAACTTGTTCATTACTGCCATCATCACGGGAGGTATTCTGAAGACCACACAAGCGTGTACAGATGATATACCTATTCAGAATTATCATTTGTCATCAATGAATAAATGAGATTTCATAAAATTTGTGTCGATTCTTCCAAGAAAACTCACTCATATAATACGAATACTTATCAGCAGGTTGCTTTTTATTGTTTCATTATGCTCTGAGTGAAAATAGACCATTGAAAATTGGGCAAAGAGGTCTAGAACCTATAAAATAACTAATAGGGACATTAAAAAAATTGTTTGTGTTATTTTTAATCTGACATTGTAAATAAATTACAAGAAACACGGTTCATCAAACGATCACTTGTTTTTTATACAAAAACAATCAAAAATATTTTGAATTAACAAGCTAATAACGCACTTAAATCGCAGATGGACAGAGCAAGAGCTACAACTAAAGTTGGCCGCCCTCCGCTGTCTGGAATCTTTACTACTAACTTCGGGCTGCTTCATGAAACACTCCACGCACAAGGTAACTGACACTTGACGAATGTTGCCTTTTAAAAATGTTCATTTTAAATTAAGTCTTAATTGTTACAATACATTGACTTCGTAGAAAACAGTGTATCTATAAAAAAACTAATTTATCAAACATTGCTGTACATTGAAAAGGAAATTCTCATGTTGTTATTGAACTCAGTATTGCATCAAAAGTAATGTTATTAAACTCAGTATTGCATCAAAAGTATGCACCAAAATACTATTCAATTCAGTATTGCCCCAAAAATATGCACCAAAGTGCTATTGAACTCAGTATTGCATCAAAAGAATGCACCAAAGTGCTATTGAACTCAGTATTGCATAAAAAGTATGCAGCAAAGTGCTATTGAACTCAGTATTGCATCAAAAGTATGCACCAAAGTGCTATTGAACTCAGTATTGCATCAAAAGTATACACCAATAACACTTCATTTTAATAAATGTCAATGTGTCAACTTTGAAATAAACATTCCAGTGTAATTATTAGCATAATCGTTAATTAAATACTGATGATTGAATTCGTCGTAATGATGGCACCATGTGATATTTCAAAAGTAACGTAATATCAATAATTAAATATTGATATTACGTTACTCTTGAAATATCGCATGGTGCAATCATTATGACCTCTAATTATCAACATAATGAAGCATTCCACTTCATTGAATAATAACAGTAAGGCTTTCAATATATGAAACAACTCGCACAACTGGTCCTTTTAATCAATTCGGCCTTGTCAAACGACGATTATGCAGCTGATGTGAGAAGTACCAATATGAGAAATAAAACACATACAGCAGATGCCATAATCATATTTTATTTATAAGTAAACAATAATACCTATTATTAGGCACACTCAACTTATTCAATACTAACGTTATAGTGTTTTTGATTGACTTCTTTAGACTTTGCTATTAAGGACACCGTGTCAAGTTCATGAAACAATGACTACACTTTTAATAATGATATTTAAAAAAAACCAAATTAAAACACAATTGTAAAGAAATTCAAAACACTTGCAAGAACAATATTTACAACATGAACTACCAAAACTTATTTTCATAGCAATAAAGCCACATGACAGCCATGTTATTCTAAACGCGTATGGCTTTTTATATACGTTTGGTGACTTTTTTCTGTTATTAAATTCTCTCATGGTAAATAACCCATGATACAGAAAACCAATACCACTGATAGACAATCTCTTTCAGTGATGCCACAATGTATCTTCGATCCATAGATGTACCATTTAAACCATAGACCCAATAAGCTTGGTAGGGTCATCAAAAAAGTCATGTAAAACTCAAAAAGACCAAAAAAGACATTCATTTTGAAAACAACAGAACCATTGTTAATGTCAGTTTATTTTTAATTCATTTTGGCAATGGCTACACATTAAAAAAAGCAAGTGGTATTGATTATATTTTGTAATTGTTTCTAAAGACCCCTTTTGACAGGAATATATCCATTGTTAATGTCAATTAATAGTTTATTTTTAATTTGTTTAGGCAATGGCTACATATTAAAAAAAGCTAGGGTATTGATTGTATTTTGTTAGATTTTCTTCAGTATTTTTATTTCTAATAACAATACTTGATACTTAATATAAAATATGCATATTTAGGAAAATACTTTTATTTTATAAATAACTTTGATCGAAAATTGTTTTATTTTTTGTTCTTTCCTGATTGTCAATTGCCGAATTGTTTGGTTTTTTCTATTGTAAAAAATACCACCTTTTTTAAAAATTATATTCTATTTTTGTAATGTCAGACCAATTTTTGCTGATTTCCTTTATCCAGTCCGAATCCAACAAATTTTTCTCTAGTTTTTGGAGTGCATAAGATTTAGATTTTAAAGACTTATGTCCTTGGGACTGGGGCGGTTTTCTCCATATTGAAGCATATTATTATGTACGTACCGCCAACCCTATCTGTAATGAGACACTCTATCTAATTTTATCAAGCCTTTGAAAGCATACAAAGATTATATACATACATACAGACGTATATACTCAAAAACTCCCAACGTGATTCGCTTTTATCTGCTATCTATTAGCCCTAAAACACTAGCCTTCATAATTTTCATTTACTGTATGCCAACTGAATAATTATATTTTTTGATGAAATACTTATCTTGTCCCTGTTCAATCCAGCACCTATAATCCGACATGCCTATAACAGTACATACAAAGCAATTTGTCGGATTACAAGGTACTCCTTTTTAAAAAGTTCCAGACTACAAGGTGTCGGTTGCAATTCTCTATAATTCGACAAATTCGGTCATCCGACACCGCCCTTGCAAAATGTTTATCGGATTACCGTGGGTCAACTGTATTCCCAAAAACCAAATATTATCTAAATTGCTTTAGCGCTTTAAGTGCTAGATTGTATCACAAACACACATACATATTTTGTTTTCACATTTTTATACTTAACTTAAATTGTTTGAACGATTAAAATACATTCTACTACCCCATTGTCAATCAAAATAAAAAACATAACCCGTCTTTTCAGATGATCCAAGAGTCTCTAGTATTCCAATGCCTTGAAATACAACGCGAAAGTTCATCACTTAGCCCCCAAGTGGTACAGTACCGTCTAAGCTTGCTGCGAGCACTGGAAGCCGCTCGTGTGGGCTGCGCTGTAGGTCTGGCGCCGCCCACTCAATACTGCTACTTGATATTCACCGCTGCATTGAATGATAGCGATACAGAGGTAAGTCTGACAGCCTTTGTGTTCATTGCATGCAAAATAATGCACAGTAAGATGCATTTTAGCCTTTCTGTAGGTTATGAACAATTTTGAAAAAAGACCTATTTAGTATGAATAAGATTAACGCTCGTCTCGTCTCAAAGATTTCATTCACACTCGCGTATTTATAAATGTCACAATTAAATGTAAATAGTATTTATTTTAAACTCTGTATAAATATGTTTTTTTATTATAAACAATTTGTGTCTCAATTAATTTTATAACATAGTCACAAAAAACATATTGCGTTGCATATCTGTCACCAACTTAGTTGTCTGTATCGCCCTAATTTAATAATAGTGATCGAAATAATTTTCAATTTTTGTTTTTGAAAGCTGTTACCATGACGTTTTTCCGATTTTTGACGTATGTAATTAAACAGTTAAAGGAAAATGTATTATACGAAACTGTATATTCATATGTTGCTTGCTACGTAAAATATATTACAAAACAATTTTTTATTTTGTTTTTATATCTTTTCTTTAATGTAAAAATATATAAGACGGGCTTATTGCTACAAGAGTAATATCTTCTGGTCAATCAACCATGATGTAAAAATATCTTGTGTTGTGGTACACTACAATAGATTGCTTGCTACGTAAAATATATTATAAAATATTTTCGATAACATTTTATTTTGTTTTTTATCTCTTTGTGTTTAATGTAAAAATATATAAGACGGGCTTATTGCTACAAGAGTAATATCTTCTGGTCAACCAAACATGATGTAAAAATAAGTTGTATTCTGGTACACTACAATAGATCGGGAATATAATTGTAAAAAGACAGTTAAAACAAATAAAATGGCGAGCTAAAAAAATAATGAATAACTAATAATTAACAAAATTGGCAAGTACATAGGAGAGGGACAGAATTTTGGAAGAACAACCAGGTAGGGGATGATAGTTTGCTGCAAAGGGAATTTTTTCAGATAACCTTTGAATATTTAAATCGTCGACACATTCCATATATATCGGGTTCCAACATATTCCACAGTTTGACAGCATGAACAGTAAACGAATATTCCTAGAATTTGGGGATAAGTACAATAAGGATATTAACAGAACGGAGACCAAAGTACTCCTTAAGCGCAGAGTAAATAGCTAAATTGTTAATAAATTTCCTGTAAACAATTGTTTTATAAAAATTAATATCAACAAAGTATAATTATTTTAATTAAAACGAATTTATTGGTGAATATAATTAAACCTTTTCGGGTGGTATGTCCTCTCGTACAAATTTATTTTTGATATGGAGAAGAGAAGTACTAGAAAATCTTTCTTCTGCCATCGTGGACTGAGCCTCATCTTAACTCTCCTTAGTTGGATGCGAGCGGAGCCGAGAAGCTCCACTCGCATCCAACTATAACTGACAATTAATTGAAATAGGTTAGGACAAAAGTCTCATTCCACATATTTTACCACGATTTAAATTGTTCTTCTTAGATCCAATAATGCTTTTTTTTTATAATTAAACACTTTGTTTCCGAAAGAATCCAATCAATCTTGAGTAAATCTTTATAATTATCTATAAAATGCTTTTAGATTTCAAGCTGGAATTTCATAAAAGCATCGATCGGTTATGCTAAATGCAGAATGTCAAATCTGTTTTCATATTAACCAATATTATCATTTAATTTATAAATTATATTGAATTATTGAAGTAAAACTTCTTTACGCACGCTTATCTTGGGGAGTAAGCTGGTGAATGCATGATGAGAGCGTTATGAAAAGTGTGATCGGACGAGGCAAATGGAAGTTGAGAGGGAGATATAAGTTAGTGAAGACAGAAAGAGAGAGGAGAAGGGGAAGGGAAAGGGGAACGGTATGTGTATATATATATATATATATATATATATATATATATATATATATATATATATATATATATATATATATATATATATATATATATATATATATATATATATTCATATAAAACATTAGGTCGGCAACTAATAATGAAATACTAATTATAAAATTATTGTTTTTATTGTATTAATTGTTTTTAATTTTAAAAAGCCTTAATAATTTTATGGTATTTTTAATATTACAATCAGTTCGAAATTTCAAAATACAGTTTTAAGTTTTCACTTCTGTAAACAGTCCTCATGACTGCTTCTGAATTTTTTTGTAATTTCATTTCGTTCTTGAACAATTTTATAAATTATTATTTTGTTCAATACATTAAATATTCTACGTTTAAAGTGAATAAAATTGTAAATTCATTTTAAAGTTTATATTTTGTGAATTTGAAGTTTTACTTCAGTCGTGTGGTCTAAAGCACACTCGTTTTTTTTCCAATATTCATTGGCACTTGGATCTGATCGTAAATCAATCCAGTTTTCTTTACCTAGTGCAGACTCAATAAAAAAGTCATTAGTCGTCATTAATATATCGGTTGCATATTCTTTTACTCACTCTTGACTCAAGAGATTTCTCGTTTTTCTGCAAATTCTTGAATCTTATTTACCTAGAAATGACTAATTTGCCCAGGCAAAGCCAGGATGGAGAGCTTATAAATAAATATGTGAATATAATAATAAAGAACAATCATTTTTTGAGTTCTTGTCGGGGCCGTTACAATTTGTCCAAATACGAAAGCAAAATGAAAATAAGTTTCAGTCATTCCAAATCTGTCCTTTAGACTTCAATATTCTGCTCAACGGTACTCTTGGCAATCAGACGCTGCCTACATGATGCACCCCCATCATTATGCGCCCCACTAAGTCTTCCCGCCGAAGATACCGCTGCGAGAACCACATCGGGAGAATCCAAAAGGCAAAAGAACATGGAAGCACTTACACAGCTGCTGGGACATGAGAGGTAAGGCCGTGATGATGTTTCACATAACGTATTGTATTTTAATTAAACAATAGTATTCATCGTATTTCCAGCAAATGGTCTGTCAAGTGTTTACAAATTTTCCATCTATTAAACAAAATGTTCACTTTTGCCATCTCTATTAACTTGGAACGACTATAGTAATGTGTACTATGGTCAGCTCGATAAAATTGGCATGTAATCGATCATTCTACCTATAATAAAAAAAATTGTGCGTGTCAGCTCCGACGCGCGGCTGGAGTTTACTCCTTAAGTATGATTGTCATGGAATAAAATATAAAATAAGTAACATTGTATATAAATATAAATATCATTAAATGCAAATGGAAAATACTTAATAAAAACATGCTGACAATATAATTATTTTCAAGTAAAACACAAATGAACAAGATAAAATTTATACAAAAAAAATTCAAAACATTTAGTAACATCAGACTAAGAAGTTAAAATCAAAAGAGACTTTTTAATTTTGTAGGATAGAAGACAACAAATATTCACACATAATCACATTTAATGATTACATCTTGATATAAGCAAACGATAGTAAAAATGTGTGTCAGACTCCGTCATTGCGATTACGCCATATGAAAATGCCAAATATACATATTGATATCTCACTCTGAATATGCGCAGAAATGTTGGGTAGAGAGTCCACCTAACGGTTACACTTTTTTAACGCTCTGAACTTTGTACGATCAGAACCTAATGTTTACACTTTTTTTAACGCTCTGAACTTCTGATTTTACTCCTCATAAAACTTCATACTGGGTGCTATGTATGAAAATCAGTTCTTAAGGAGTAAACTCCAAAACCCTTTTTAGGGTCACTTTTTGAAAATCTTTTTTCTACAACTATTATACTATTCTATGCCCAAGTTATGAGAAAAAACAAAAGTAATTTGTTGTTTACGATTCACGTTTCCTCTGCTGGTTGTTTATTGAAAAGCCATTTGTGTTTTTTTTTTATTCTTCTTCAAACTTTCTTATGAAGGCCATAGTTTCTGAACCGAACAAAGTGAAATTTGGCATATAAATACTTTAGATGTGTTAGTTAAATTAGAAACGTCGGCGATACAAATTTTTCAAAAAAATCCTCAAATTTTTTTCCACTGCCAATATAAGCAAGCAATATGTTCATTTGTTATACCTAATTTAAACTCAGGAGGGAAAAATCAATATAATTTTTTGACGATGATTTAGCTTGCACACATTTTATGGCAAATTTGTTTCTGCTTTATTTAACTTCCAGAAAATGGATATTGGAAGCAGTACTTAAACATAAAATATCTTTTTGACCACTATGATTGTAGATACGGGAGACTATTAGGGGACCTTTTACGGTCCCCTCTTTTGTATGAGATGAGCGTTACGGGCCCCAGGAGGGGCCCTGAGACAACCCGGGTGGAAATGGCAAGTAAAGTGCCTTCCTTCTCTTCAATCAGTCCCTTATTATTTAGGATTGTGATTGCAGCACTGCAATCTATCGATTATTTCCATCTATCCATCAATTGTAATTACCTCCCTGTTGGAGTGATGGTTTTATAAGCAGCTTCTACTCTTCTGGCCATTGTTTAAAACTTCACCGTCTTGGCGTTATGTCTATTTGCTCGTCTTCTAATTGGCAGTAGAGATGTGCCGTATGTATCTTTGTTGTGATTGGAACGTTTGATTCTGAATTATTGAAATGTTCTGGAGCAGTGACCAGTTCATTTGGACCAGTAAATATTAAAACTTGCCATGTTCGCATGCTGACAATAAAAATCAACTAAGCAGTTAGTAACATAATTCAAGACGAGTATATTGTTTATATAAACATTTCTTTGCTTTGCAGTTTGTAGCGCATTTCTATATCTCTAGCTTACTCATCGAAATTAATAAACAAAACAGCGGAACAGTCTTTACTTCGTTTCTTTTCAATTGCTCAGAATTTGAAATACAGTGTTCCAAATGATACATTTGACATAACGAAAATATATCAGCTCATTTAGAATGCTGAGTTTGAACGTTTCAGAACACTGAGTCGTTTCTGTAAATAGTTATAATCGTCTAATTGGCACTCGGTCGTAGTCGGTATTTAAAAGACGGGCAAATAGGCATTAGACCAAGAAATCTTCGTGTGATGTGGTCTGTATTTTAAATAAATCTGCAGATGTAAACAGCGGATAGCCATTGTTGACATTGTAGGTTTTACTCCTTTCAAATAGAACTTATTATGGGTGTTCTCTATAATCGACATCGATAACTCAAATCTCAAACTTATCAATCTTTTGTCTATTTGTAGCTTATCAAAATTTGTGAGCCACAGAGGCCACAAGTGTGCAAACTTTGTGCGCTAGGAGACATCTCTATCCTTTCAGATTTTGTTTATTCAGGTCATTGGTTTGTTAGCCCTTCTAATGCGACCTCAGATTTCAGGTTCACAGCTTCCCTTATGTGTAATAATAGAGTCAAAGCATTAATTATCTCTGCCATGATCTCATAATCATTCACTAAGTTAGCTCAGTAGATAGCTGTGAAGCAGTCTAACTAAATAAAGTTTATTTTAATTTTTTTTTCGGTTGAAGTTGGTCAAACCCAATTCCTTGCTCGCTCACTATAAATGATTCAAGATTTCTGTCATTTTCTGTCTGTTACCATCTTTGTTTCTTATTCTGAAAGTGTTATAGAGATTGCATTACCTTAAGATTCATAGCCTTTGTGGTAAAGAATTCATAATAATCGGCATTTCTAGAGTTGATTATAGACTTCACTTCAGCAAAAATGACATGTGCACATATATTATGGTATATCATTTTATTAGCACTGGATGATACTTGAAAACATCTAGTGGTTTAGACATTTGAAGCACACTTAAATTTTTTTATGCTAGGCCATTTTTAAGCTCTGAATATTTTCTCTCCAGGGTGTCGAAATTATCAGAAGAATGCATCACAGAGGAGATTACCATCCCTGATTCTCCAGAACCAATTCGAGAAAATGCAGAAACTGTTCCAATTGCAGTGCCGAACTTGCATGACGCTCAAACACAATTAGTAACTGATTCAAGCTTTGTACAAGTGTCTGACAAAAGTGACGAATCCCAAAATGCAGATTCAAAATCAGCAGATCAGCTGCAGACTATTGAGTTAGTGGATTCGTCCGAAAACGAAATGGAGATAGACGAGAACATTATAGACGACGAGGAATCAGATTCTGAGATCCCGGAGTTGGAAGTTGTGGAAGCCACTACAGAGGAAAGCAGGAAGGTCGTTGAATTAAGTAGAAAGGAGGAAGATCAACTTCACCCGGTTGAGGCTTTAGAAGAGGAAGTAGAAAAAGTACCAGAAATATTGTTGAGTCAATCTGATGTTCAAGACAGTTGCAGACAGGATGAAACCCAGGACATACCTGCCAAAACAAGTCAAGAATCTGAGGGAAATCCCTTACCTTGTGGACAAGACTTACACCAATCACAGGGAGAAAGTGAAACCGAGGCAATAACAATAGTGGATGAACCGACGCAGGAAGTGGGAGGTGCGAGTGAGAAAATGGATGTTGCTGCAGATAAAAATGTGGAAATTAAGGACACAGTGAAGGATGGTAATTTGAGTATCGAAGACATGATGGCAGATTTCGTAGACGAAGTGATTGTTGATGTAGGGGTTAAAGAGTGATTTTTTTTATAACTGATACTTACATAATGTTTAATAAATATTTGTGAAAGCTATTTTGTTTTCCTTTATTAACCCGTCTTGCGCCTGAAGGGACAATACTAGGCTTGAATATAAAGCTAAGTAAACCAATCGAGAACCCAACACTGACCTTTGTACTCGCCAACTTCTCGAACGACAAAACAACAATTATGAATAGTAAACGCCTTAAAATGTTTTGTGTGCAGTGTTAGATATATGTAGTACCATATTAGTTCATTTTACTATGTTTGTGCGAAGGTTAAATCGTAATTGTATTATTGAAATCACTTGTCGGCCGTTTCTAAACTGCATATTTATTTCTGTAAACTATCCATAGTAAATGGAACAATAAGCGGGCCGAGTGTCTGCAATGTGTATTGCATTATATATGATATTATCTGTGTTAATTGAAGATTATGCTTATTTCGTTTGTTTTATGAAACATCCAACAATTCACTCGGATTTATATATGTTGAATTCACACATATTCAAATACGCCATGAAAAATGGCAGTATTCACTTCTGAAGTCAATTATTTCAAATTTGCGGTGCGAAATAGGTTTTTCTAGAGTCCGTTTTTTATGTATTTTGTGACGTAGTAAAAAATATGTTTCTAACCAAAAATTGGAAAATATTTCATGCTTTCGCTATTCAATAAATTGTGCCTTTGCAGCGACTTATCGTGTTTGCGATAAATAGTTTATTTGATTTGTTTTACAATAAATGTGATGTTATTGTATCTATTACAAATTATAGAAAGTTCAGTCGCGAGAATATTTTATAACTTGAAAATTGACATAATTTGATAAATTAGATATATTTTTATAAATATCCATTTTCAAAATTTTATATATATATTAAGTATAGCTTATTTGGACAAGATATATAATACCTATATCAATATATGAGACCAACCACAAACATGCACTACTTCGATCAAATGTGAGCGTTGTTCCAAAATTCAGTCGATCATTAATTGTCAAAAATAAGTTGCATATGTAACAGATACGTATTTTGCCACCTTATTCGCACTTTGGCACTATTTTTGGTATATACTGCCACCACATACCTATATCCGTGTATACATTATTCGAATTTGCAAAACACCACGTCAGTTTGACATTTCTTCATAATAAATTACTATAATGAAGTGTGTTGTGTATATGCACAGGTAGATAGATAGAAAGTAAAAAACCCTTTAAACTATTCAAATTATTAAATGCCTTGGTATTGTTATAACTAAAATATCACTTGGCTTAATTGTGCGAAGTTAGTAAATTGATAACCAAAGTTCCGCCGTTCAGATACCTGCTCTGATTTTTAACTTAGAATGTATTTTTCACTTAAGTCTTTATCAGCTGATATTTTTCTAGCAGTCATGTACAATATGTATATAAATATATATGTAAATATATATATATATATATATATATATATATATCTTATTTTCTTAAATGAACTTAATTAAACCTTCAAAGGATATAAATTTTGTGTATCATTACATATCATTTGCATTATCGTATACTCTTCTAGGTTACCTATCATATTACATATACTGAGTTACGTTTTGGATGAGTGACCAAATTTCAGGGAGCGATTAAGAAAGAGTAACTAAACCATATAATGAAAAAAATCATTCCTGTGTTTTATTTAAGCAGGAATGTTATGAAAAATTAACAAAATTACGTTTTTTTTGTCGTTATATGATTTAATGACTGTTTCCTATATGAATTTAGTAAAAAAAATATAAATAATTGTCATTCAATGCTGCTTTGTGGCTTAGGCATAGCCGTAAAGATTATAAGTATGACAGGACTCAAGTGATTTCTACGGAAATCCTAAATTGAATTACTAATTAATTACGTTTTAATTCCATCCCTAATTACTTGACCACTATATCAAGTCTATGATTTAAAAATTGAAAAACAATATGAGAAAATCAATATGTTTGATGTCCATAGTACGCAACTGTTATACTGACGCTATATCCAAACGCAAGTACCTACACGTAACCACGTCTGAGCTTAATGACATAACAATGACGTTTAAAATTTGATCATAGTCATTACGTTTCTTGCATATCATAAATCTTCTGTTACCTAAACAGATTATTGATCAAAAGTAGAATTTTAAAACAATGATTTAACTATATATGCACAACCAACCGTAATATACAAATAGTTGGGCTATCCTCACGTAATTATGTGAGCCAGAGAGCACAATGTCATAAAGAATATTTACTTGTCACTATAGAATGGCTGAATAGATAGATATTTATTAAGTGCATAAAAAATTGTGTTGGGCATTGTGACGTCATGGAATTTACATGTCACACGACTAAGAGTACATTCCACTAGCCGCTCGCGCCCATGACCGCGATCGCACCTATTCCACTAACTTGTCAACATTGTAACTGTCAGTTCAAGTAGAACGAAATAGGAACAATGCGTGTTCGTAACTATGAGTAAATGGTATTGGACAAAAATCAAGATTATATTTTTTACTATGTTAGAGATTATATTTATTACGTTAGAGAATTATTTAGACTTACAGTAATTATAAAAGTGCAATTTAATTTCTATGTATTAATGATTTAACAATAACTTAGACTTACAGTAACTGTAAAAGTGTAATTTAATTTCTATAAAAGTTTGATGATTGTACGTCTTGCGTCTTTTGGTGTCACCTTTATTTCTATAGTTTATACAGTTTTGAGATGTACCTACATCTCAAAATTGCATAAAGTGATTCTTTCTGTCACTATGTTCAATCTTCAACGAAATTTCATGCATCAATGTGTCAAAGTTAAATCGACAGATAAACGATCACAACGACCCACCTCGATACGTGGGTCGTCGCGGTCGTGAACAATGACGGCATCAATGACGTTTTGATCATGACCGCGATCGCCAGGTGGAACGTTGCAGTGAGCGTTTTGAGTGTTGCGGTCGCCTAGTGGAACGCACTCTAAGTGTTTTGGTGTATGATTTCAATAAAAGTCAACTTTTTCAGCTTATTTTAAGCTGAAAAAGCTTTTTCCAGGGAAAATATTACAATAGGTGACTAAATTTGGCAAAATGGTTAACATTCTTCCAAAAATCAAACATTTACTTTATGTATTTTGCATTTAAAAAAAACAATTTAAATTTGTCATGGTGTCTTGAATGATGTCACTACTCTTAAAACAAATTAAAACAATTGTGTCTGCGTATGGCAGTTGCTTGTTTTGTTTAATTAAAAATGAAATCATCTTATTGCAAGAACAGTTTAGTGTCCCAGTGTAAAAGCACAACTATTACAACTCCAAACAAATTATTTATATATGTTCCAACAATGAACAAATATGAAAAAGTGGCTAAAACTTGCAAGAATCTTGCAGTTTATCTACAGATTCAAGAATATATTTTGGTGTAAGTATTTATTTGCAATTTAAGTACCTATTCGAAAACTTTGCTTTCATTACAAAATCATTGTGACTGTGATCCTATCTTAAATACTTGAATTTGCGTGTCTTTTGTGTTGAAAAACATTAAAGTCACAATTAAATGAAACTACGTGATGTAGTATTATTTCTACTTTCTTCAATTTCTTTACCACAACCTGGGTTTCGTTGTATTACAACATCTTCAGGTGGGATATTAGCAAAGAATTCTTTGCTTATTATGAATAATGAATTTCTACAAGATTAACGCCAAATATATTCAATATTTGAAAACATTAAAGTGTCAAAGCTCTGAGTCAATACTGTTCATTACAAACGAACAAATTAATATGACTCACGCACACAATCGATTTCTACATCCAAAGCAATACTGCTGAATTTTGCCGTCACTATTTTTAAAAGTCTATTGATAAAGTTTTATGTTTATGTTTATACTTATACTTCGCAAATCGGTTTTGTGTTTATACTTCGCAAATCAAATCTCAAAACCAGTAGCAATTACCTTACATACACGTATAAAAACGAACGGTTACTGACTACAAAACTGAAATAATACTATTTCAAATTATAATAAATATTTTACTCTTAGATATACTTATATTGAAGTTTTAACATTCTGAAATTCGGATGAACAGAAATCACTGTTATACGTGAAAAATCTACAAAGCCTCAATTTTGGCAAATTTCTATTGTTTGCTTTGCTAAAACTTGATTCCATGGCAAATTGTACTTGCCTTTTAAGATGTAATTGAGGACAACTCTATCAACTTAACAAAAAATGTTAAAATGAAAACTTAATCAAATAACCAGTTCTGTATACGAATATGTCAATAGAAACAATGATGTTTTGCGTGGTGTAACGTAATGCTTTCTGATTGGGCATTCACTGACACGTAACGGAATTCGTAATTTTGCTAAACTTGTACTTTATTTTTTTACTTTTAATAATAAATAATTTTGTTTTTCAGTATCTCCATAACCATGATTAATCATTACAAACTACAATCGTATGATTTATCCTTAGTAAAATATTATTAATTTTAAACACTTTCAAAAATTGCCGAATACCCTCGTATTGTATATTAGATCTTCACCTATGAAAAAAACTAAACATTGTCATTTACTGGTTGAGACAACATATCATCATATTTGCTTCATCTTTAATTCTCAAATTAAAAGCACTCCGATAAAATACATCTTCATTTACTAAGTGCCGTAGTCATACTAACGAAAGACCCACAGTTTGGAACGTTTTTAAAAGCAGTGTTTAAGTACAATATATGTATACATGGTAGGGGAAATGACTATCTCGTCAGTATGATTATTATGTGGAATATCTTAGTATCGTCACACTCCACTACGGCACGACATAGCATCAGAAGAATCTATCACGACACACAATGCATTGTTAAAATTTCCCCCACAACATACTAATCGACGATACATCACGCTGCTGTCCCCTCTCTGAACAGTTCGGACGTGTCATTCTACACGAATAATAACATTTCTATATTCGATATTTATTTTACACCCTCAGTTGAGCTGCAAAAGCAGAATACGTTTAGTACGGTCCATATCTCCGTAGAACTGATGGAATAACTAATTTGTCATATCACGTCTGCTGCGGCAAGATTTTTGCAACGCAACATGGCAAGTCACGTGATACAACATTGTTTATACATTGCAACATCGCACCCCAGTAATATATATGTATGAACCATTACATAACACAAATCATGTACATATATAGCTTTTTCAAACTATCATACTTGCTTTCTCTTTCTCTCTAACATATTAGACTTCACTTACTCCATGTGTAGGAACCTGAACCGGATACTATCTTACTTTCTTTGTTCATTTCATGGCGTGGCATTTTTTGTAACGGTCTTTAAAGTTTTCATTATCGAAGTAATTTTCAATTCAAAAAATTTGATTCGTTATATTAGATGTAACTTTCGAAATCAAACAAAACAATTAAAATTGAAAACTTAAATAGTCATGCAGTCTGAATACAAAAAAATAATTTCGAGAAAAATTTACTTCCAATTCTCATTCCAAGAGAGGATGTTTGGAAATAAAATTTGAGGAAAATTTTGACACTTCAGGTATTTTAAATCTTTTTCTTGTGAAAACAAATTAGTATAAATATTTATTGGTATTTGTTTTCTTAGTTTTTGTCACACAGTGTAGTAAATAATTTACGAATATATATTATTAACATCCTGCCGGAAACCGAACTGGAGGCGCTTTAGTAGGGCACCAGCATCTTAGCCATTGCGCTATGGGCTGAAATATTGTATAATGCTGAAGTGAGATACATGACACCGAATATTTACGTTGAATTTTTTTTTGTTATTTTTGAAAATAAATACATCGAAAACAGAATATGAAAAGCATACAGCCAAATAAGAGTAAAACCATAGGTATTATAAAAAAAGATACTGCCATACAGTGCATAAAAAATACATATTCAACGCTACAAAATAATACCAACATTTCAAAGAAAAGAAAATAACATGTCACAATGTTTCTTGTATCAATATTGTTACGACAAATACTGTGTAATGTACTTATATGTATATTGTATATGAAAACAATTAAATATCATTCCTACCTCTATTGTAACTGACTCATTATAACTATCTCAGTCAAATACGTTATAAAATAAATATCTGTATGCCTAACATACATAAGTCTAAACTATGCGTCAAATTTTCAAATATTTTTCTGAAAGGTTTTGTATCTCCGAGTTTTGGGTGATCGCCAACAACGGTTGTCCATTTTCCTCTTTGAAATTTCACAATTTATATTAATAAAATAATGATGTAATATTTGATATATACAATATTATTTAGCCTGACAATTTATCAATATAACCGGTTGAGTGCCGACGAGCGCCATCGCGCTTGTGCGCGTACTAACTAAATTTGCCTGAGCGCGATGGTGCTCGCGAAATCAGTTGCTGTTTAGCGCACGGTAGCCTGTCACTCGCATGCATCGCTAATTTTTTATCTTTCTACGTGTTACATAAAGTTCAAATTATAATATTTTTAGTAATTACAATATAAAAAGGATCCAGGAAAAGAACATTTTTAACCCTTAATGTCGGAATACGAAAATAATTTGTGTGAAAACTATCGTTTTTCAAGTTGTGAAGAAAGTGACTTGTGGTGCGCTCACATTTTGGCGTAATGCAAATTTTGAGTGATAGTGATAATAGTGACGATAACAATTATTTTGCTGATACGGAGGATGTAACGGAATGCGAATATACGATGTGACCTTGATTTCAGGTTTTGTTATAATTTTTGTTCACAGTATATATTTCCATAATTTTCTTTGTTTTTTATTAAACTTGTGCAAGTTTTTATTAAGAAAACACCAAAAAAATTATTAAAATAGGATAATTTTTGCAAGAGATACAGTTTTTTTCAAGACAAGGGTAAATGACATCAAAAACAAAAGATTTCTTTGGCATTTTTAAGTACATGTGAGTAAAAAACCATAACATACATATAAAAAATTTCACCCATAATGTGAAATACAATGAGGTTGGCAAATAATCGTCAACTGTTTGAATATATATTTGTCCCAACCATAATTTAACTGTGAAATTGGTTTGCTTACAAACATTCTCTTTTGAATGGGAATGAAATATAACAAAAAAAACAAACTTTTAAACCCATAAATGAATGACTAACTAATTCTATTAAAGCTCTTCCATATATATATAAATGATCACAACAACATATAAAAGATCACAAAACGAATGCTCTGAAATATACAATTAATGCCAGCCGAATCTGTTATTAAAATATTTGTCTTACCTGGTTGTCTTACCACATTCAATGCTATAATTTAGAGATAGAATTGAGTTTTATTTATTCTTTAAATTATCAAAATAATAATTTATAAAAAAATTATTTTTTCTTAGATGCCTTAAGTAGGGTACATTTCGGTTGATTTCTACGTATTATTTAAAAAAATATGCGCAAATAAGAATTTCAACAACAAAACAAGATTAACAATATCAATAAAACAACCACTTTTGCTATTATAATCAATTAATTTATTTAATTTCATATAAATACAACACAACATGAAAGGTGTCACCGCGAAATTTGGCTTAGACTTCATGTGCCTCTATTTACATACAGTTTAAACTTATATATAAACATTTACCTTTAGCTGACGAGACGTTCGGTTCGACGTCTCGATTACGGAAATCAGATCCTTTCTTATATCATAACAACAATTTCACGCGCTACTTTACTTACATTAATAACCTTTTCGATATACTTCCAAAATTCAAAATATTTACATCGATTATATATTGCCAAGAGGTTTTCAAGTCGGAGATAATGCTGAGAAAGAAAAAATAATAGATAAAAAAATTAACGTCTACGTTTCAAGACTCGGCCAAAATACTGTGTTAACCTTTAAACGCCACCTTATGTGATTGACAATGTCACCCCTATTATTACGACATGGCCGAAGTTTACAAATTTTGTAGCAAATCATTTGAGTCAAATACTACTAATAGTATTTGTATTTTAAATTACCCTTCAAGAGTGTGGTGCTTAAAGAACTTCGGTGTCAAAACGGAGCGTTTGGCTGAAAATAGTACAATTGCGAATGCTTTTCAGCTATTTGAAAATAGCCTTGAACTTAACATTTTATAATGGATTCCTGTACCGAAAGTGTTTTCCATTACATACGCAACATTTTTAAAATACCTATGCAATGATAGGTTACATTGGGGTATTTGAATAAAAAGAGTTCACCCCCATTTCACATGTAAATATTTTTTTAAATTTTTTTATAACATTTTATTTCATAACTTTTTAGATGTTGCAAATACCTATAACCACAACAAATTTCACCTTCACGGCACTAACAATCTTCGAGTAAACATGACAGATGTACACACCGAAACTATATGCGTTACAGTAGTATAACCAACAGCTTATTAATTTATCAACAGATCACTAATAGAAACTTCCTATTTAAATTTATTTTTTTTGCTTTAATCATATATGACTGTTATACAAAAATACATCATCCTGGTTTGACACTCAAGGATACTACTCCGGTTCCTTTATAGAGTTAGCCTGTAAAGTAATGAGACTGCGTCTGGTAAAAGAATTTATTGGTCCAATCATAATCTCCTCCAAAAATAATCTCCTCGGCTGTCGATACACTGCTGCCGTTGCAATTCCCACGCTGCAAAAGCTCCCTAGAAATCAGCTGCCATAACTTCTTTCGGAGACTTTATGACAGCTCGTTCAATGGCAAGAAGACAGTCTCTTGGGCTTTGGAAACAGGAAAGTCTGCCGGGTTCACACCGTGGCTGTACGGTGGCTATGACAAAGTTGCGACCCCTATCTGTGTCAGGTGGTCACAACGAAGACGGTGCGGGCTGGATCGGTAATCTTTAGTTGTTTCCGTTTGATGGCACGCATCTTCTTCTAAGACTTCTTTGTAGAAAAGGGCCATGATGGTTCATCCTCGAGGTACAAATTCTTTGAGAACCACCCCACCTCTGTCAAAAAAGACAATGAACATTGTCTACACATTGGACTTTGACATTCTCGCTTTCCTAGGGCGTGGGAAGTTTGAGATGTGCCAATTCGAACTTTGGTGTTTGATTTCGGGGTCGTACTGGAACACTCATGATTCATCACCTACTATGAAGTCTAAAAAGTCTGGTTCACTTTGTAACTGCTCCAACATCTCACGGGAAACGTCAACTTGTCGTTGTTTCTGTTCATCACTTTACAATTTTAGCACCAGTTTCGCACAAACCTTCCACATATTAAAATTTTCAGGAATAATTTAGTGAACCGTTGTCTTGCACATGTTGAGGTCTTTAATGATTAATTTTACCCTCAAACTACGGTCGGAATCCAGGAGATTGTTTACTTCGGCCACAGATTACTCCCTGTATTCAATGATCATCCATCCATACTTGATCTCACTGAACCACCGGAAACCAAGCTATTGACAGGGCGTTGTTTTTATAAACCTCCTTAACCAAGGGAAGCGTTTCGGAAGTGGTTTTGTCCAGGTCAAAGCAAAATTTAATAGCGTAATGCTGCTCCGATTAATGCTCCATTTTTTGTTTTCTACCGTGACAAAACTTAAAAAAAAGCTTTTGCACCACGCGTAATTCTCACTACGTTAGAGTTTGTACGCAATTACACCGTTGCTTAGCTTAGATCCCCCACCACAAGTCCCACCACCGGAGAGCACGCCGCTGATGACTGGAGCGCTGTGCAGCAGCCAGTCTCATTACTTTACGGACAAACCTTGTATTACACTCGAAGTTTTACAGTTCCAATAAATAGTCGGTGACTTAAGAATCCACAAAATCTAATATTTTTATTTAAAGCTGCCTGCAAAAGCTTATCATGACAATATTTAACATAAAATGTTTAATGCAAATTTATTTAAATTTTATACTTTTTATGAAGAGGTGTTTTTGTTTCAACCATCAGCAGTGGTTACAAGCGATAAATGAAACTTTTATTGACAAAACTAACACAAACCAATGATGCATCATTGGTTTGTGTTAGTTTTCTCAATATTTCCACCCACCATTACATTACCACGTCAAGACAAATTCGTCAGTAGCAGCCTAACTGTCAACGTGTCAAAATGACCAGTAGATCAACTCTCACACTAAGTGTAAGTTGCATAGCATAATTCACATTTTGCAGTAAGAATGTGCAGTGCGAGTGAAATGGACTATATATACAGTCCAGACTTTTTGAATGACATTGTGGTACAAGAGTGGCCTAAGAAATTTCGTGAAGGGCGAACAGGTGTCCATGATCAAGTTGTCAGTGCAGGATCTGTACGGTAACCGTGGGCTTGTTGCAGCAAATTAATCAAGTGGTCCGAGAAACGCATAGGTTTACAATTTTCTAACTACCCAACGAGATTCCTACATTTCAACCTACCAAATTATAATGGAAAATCCTGACCTTCGTGTACAAGGGACGATGTTCTTTGTTGTTATCATGGTGAGAAATTTTTAGAAAAAAATTGTTACAAGGGAAGCAGAAGTAGCATGGAAACAAAACAGTAGTCGCGCTACGCAAAAAGGCCAGAAAAGTTTAAACAAACATTTAGCAACATTTTTGCTTGAATTTATGGAGTCGAGGATAACAATAAAATGCTCAAACATCTTGTGTGACATTACTGTGATCAAGACAAGAAAT
This sequence comes from Druceiella hillmani, assembly GCA_039881145.1. NCBI lineage: Eukaryota > Metazoa > Arthropoda > Insecta > Lepidoptera > Hepialidae > Druceiella > Druceiella hillmani. The sequence goes on along the minus strand of JAYKKI010000019.1, from coordinate 20,032,653 downwards.
TAACAACAAACCAAATAACATTATATGAATTTTAAATTGTACATATAATGCATTGAGCGCCTTAGGTATTGATTTCGCAAAAACTGTAAAAAATATCCAAATTGTACAAGAGCGAAGACCTATTTGTAATATGGGTAAGTTTTTCATGAAAATGCAACGGTAGTTTTTCATGAAAACGTCGGGATTAAATCTTAAATAAGTGTTTCTTATTAATGAATTTAATTTATACGTAATTTAATTACCAATTTGGTTACAATGGTTACACACAGTAGTATCCAGACCGCCCTCATATTTATTCTCCCTGGACTTTTTAAGTTTCTTGGATTCCTTTTGACGCAAGCTTTCCTCTGATATGCATTTTCTATAATTTTGAGCGTATTTACAATTCACATACGAGACGACTTCTTTAATTTTTTTAGAATTTTCCATTTAATACCAATTTTTATTTGTTTTCCGGTGAATATTTTCATTGCCACACTTTAGGTCCTAATAGTACTCCGCAAATTCTTTGCAATGACGTCCTAGCTAAATGTGTTTTCACGCTACAATTTATACCTTTACACAATGCCAATTCGCAACAATCACGTGCATGCTCCTACACTAGCCCGATGATATCACAAGCAAAACAAATAATGCACAATAAACACGTACATCAATTGTGGGTTCAACCATTGTTAACGCATTATTAATCTCGTAGTTAATAGCAGTTAAAATCTGGCAGTATTTTCTAACACAAGAAAGTTCAACTGGCTATCACTATACTTAACAAGCAAATAGACGTTTTCACGTCAAAATTGTCTTTATTCAAGACTTTAGGAGTAATTTAGAAAATTTTATTTCAGCCATTTTTGACTTTTGCCTGATTTAAAGACAAAAGATTTCATTTAGATGATGGCTGGCAACTTCAAAAACCTAAAATAGCCAGGTTGATATGAAATTGACGAAAAAATAATTTCAAGCAAAGATCTTACAAGCTTACATGCATCTCGCGATACGATAATTTTTTCGCATTATTATAAGTAATTATAAGTGTTTAGCTACCACACAGTATTTGAAACCGAGTCTCGATATTTGAAACCATAGACGATGACAAATGAAACTTGACTAGAAGCTTATGTGCACACATTCCTCGTGCGTTTATGAAAATTTCTTCATTTTACTCTCTCATATTTAACCAGAATAAAGCAGAGAATGTATGATACACAGACGTTTATTAACACAGCTGTGATCTTCATGGACAGTTTTATTAAAAAAAATTTATTGCGCTATAATTTTTTTACATATTTTGTACAATGTAGCTAATTGAGAGATATAACAGTTACAATGACAAAAGAAACGGTATTTAAAAAAAGCAAGTAACCTATTTTTATATTTAATTCTTAACAGTTTTTTTATCCATACTCTATCACTCTCACATCAATATGTTAAACTGAAGTCGGGCATCCATTTAAGATACTTGGCAAGTAACATCATACATGTGGCAAGCAAAACGACATGTAGCGAAAACATATGACGTGACTTAATCTGCTCCTCAATACTAATGTTACAGATATGCCATAGAACATTTGCAAACAAAATATTAGCTAACAAAAATTTATATACATTAGTTTAATTATGAACAAAAACGTGCGAAGTATCGGCAAAATTAAATACATTTTGCCGATAACGCATTTGCGTTTCTGCAAAATGAAATACAATTACAGTTGAACATTTATCAACCTAATGTGAATCACCTGAAACGTTAATCAACCAATTAAAGTTTGGTATGGATAAACATGATAAAAAATTATAAAGGTGCATTGTTTCTGTGATGAGTACAAGCTTACGGAAAAGCTGACAGACCGCGTGTTGTCAAGTAAGGGCAGGTGCACTTAGCCGGAGTCGATGAAGATTCTGTCGGCCTATTCAGTGTACTTAGCCATTGTAGCGAAAAGTTGTATTTATCGTCAGCAATTGTTGTACATTTACTAATTTGACTGTTTCGATAAGGATTATTTAATTATATAAATATTTGATAATCCGAACTGAACTTATCTCAATTGATTCGGATGATCAAGTGTATAACTCTATAATGAAAGTATGCGAAGAAAGGGAAGTATTATCTAATAAAAATGTTTACTATAATAATTTATTGTGCATTCAATTGCAAATTGGCTTTTATTTTTATTGTTAATGTCAAAACACTACTATCATGCTACTTCTCTTCTCTGGGCTACATCTAACATAGAAACGAGAAAGTAAGAAACGTCACTATTGCAACGTTACACTATATATGTAGGTTTAGGTAAAATCCTAATATTATAAAAACAAAAGTGTATTTGTTTGTCCTACTTTCACTATGCAATGTAGTAATGAAACAATGTGATTTTTTACACAAAGATAATTGGCGAGTCAGGAAATGACATAAGCTAATTTTTAACAATTTCTAAGAATACTATACACGCCAACGTGCGTTTGTCCTTCTTTCACGTCACAACAGAGTAACAGACCAACATGATTTTTTTCAACATGCACAAAGATAGTTTTGGTGGACTGTGAAATGATATAGGCTACTTTTTAACAAGGGAACTTTTTAAGAATATTATAGATGTTATAGATGCCAAAATGCGTTTGTCCTTCTTTTACGTCACAATAGAGCAACAGACCAACGTGATTTTTGCACAAAGATAGTTTTGGCGGACTGTGAAATGATATACGCTACTTTTTAATAAGGGAAATTTTTAAGAATATTATAGATATTATAGATGCCAAAATGCGTTTGTCCTTCTTTTACGTCACAACAGAGCAACAGACCAACATGATTTTTGCACAAAGATAGTTTTGGCGGACTGTGAAATGATATACGCTACTTTTTAATAAGGGAACTTTTTAAGAATATTATAGATATTATAGATGCCAAAATGCGTTTGTCCTTCTTTTACGTCACAACAGAGCAACAGACCAACGTGATTTTTGCACAAAGATAGTTTTGGCGGACTGTGAAATGATATACGCTACTTTTTAATAAGGGAACTTTTTAAGAATATTATAGATATTATAGATGCCAAAATGCGTTTGTCCTTCTTTTACGTCACAACAGAGCAACAGACCAACATGATTTTTGCACAAAGATAGTTTTGGCGGACTGTGAAATGATATAGGCTACTTTTTAACAAGGGAACTTTTTAAGAATATTATTAATGCCAAAGTGCGTTTGTCCTTCTTTCACCTCACAACAGAGCAACAGACCAACGTGATTTTTGCAGAGAGATAATTGTGGACTGTGAAATGACATAGGCTACTTTTTAACAAAGGATGTTTCTAAGAATATTATAGATGCCAACGTGCGTTCGTCCTTCTTTCACATCACAACAGAGCAACAGACCAACGTAATTTTTGTACAGAGATAGTTGGTGGACTGTGAAATGACATAGGCTACTTTTTATCCTGGAAAATCTCATTTCTTTTGGAATATCCATAATAATGAATCTATATCGCAAGAGAGAAATGGATTGATGTGATTTTTTTTAATGCTGGGAATATTAATACTTGGAAAAACTGTGCTCCTCACATGGCCATGACTTGGAAAAAACAAAGCTTCTCACAGTTCAGCTCTGTATGACATGTTAGCGTTTGTTCAATAATTTCGCTATTGGACAAATTAACTATCTCCATATATTAGTGACAATCGGAACGATCTACAACATTGTTCACAGTACTATTCTAAAATAATACTCTGTTCGATGTTCGCGATCGATGTTTGGCAAATACTCCATACTTTTTCCCAATGAGTGTGTGACCATAATCACGTGAGCGAAGATGCAGGTAAAAGCTAGCAATATATGATAGGTAATAAGGTAGATGGCACATCACGTCACTTAGATGGATGCCCGGTACAATTTGTCACAAAAAAAATTTGAATTACTTTATATTTTGCCCTATCTTTTGATACTTTTTTTAAAAGACAATGTGTCATAGTTATTATTTGCTGTTCTTATATTCGTTAAAGGTTGTTAAAACTATTTCTATACAAAGTTATGCAATAATTACTTTCTGAGTACAAATAAAAAATAAAAATATATTTAAAAATAATAATACATAAAAAATTGCTTGTCAAATACCATAATTCATTAAAAATCTCTGCAAATTAATTAAAGTTGCTTGAAAATTAATTAAAATTGCTTGGAAATAGTTTGTTTTAACAAATTTGTGACGTTTACGTACACAATTTGTTATTACATAATTCATAATTATATTCAATCAGTATAATGTAACAAACACTTCCATGAGACAGACGAACAGACAGGTGATAATACTATATTTCCAATTTAATGCTTTAAAAAAAAACCACTAAAAACATGGTTATTTCTTTTTCACATTTATGGTTAAAGATCAAATTATTTTGCTAATGTAATAAATTTTATCGGTTTAAATCCAAATGAAACAATTATCACTTGTCTAATTCTGCAATTTAAAATCATATGTAAAATTGATGAGTCGTCTTTGAGGGAAACAACATAGGGGAAAATTTCAAATAAAAGCTATATATATATATATATATATACATGTATATATACATATATACACATATATATATATATATATACATATATATATACACATGTATATATGTTGTTACATTGATAAAGCTATGGGTTGCTGAATACAAAATAATATGGTTATGAACAACCATTTTTTTCTTTCATCCCATTCCCGAAATACACTATTTCAATGTTACCGCTTGACATCATCAAAGCGATAGATTATAAGCATACAAGACGAACTGAAAAACTATCCTTGCTACACCAACTAACCAACATCCCTGTGTGTATATATATATATATATATATATATATATATATATATATATATATATATATATATATATACATATATATATATATATATATAAACAAATAAAATCTAAAATTTTAACACAAGCCACCCAATAAAAGTTGCTAATGCGTATAGTCCACATATGCAAAGTTTAAATTTTTTGTGTCCCAAATCAAAACTGAAAAAATGAAACACTTATAAATCAGCTCAATGTTTGTCTGTCACGGACCTTTTTGACAGAGACCATTTGACACAGAAAATAGTTGTACGAAGTAAGAAACTAACTGCATTTATTGCGTATCAAAAGTCGTAATTACCATTTCAGATGATGATTGGGGAAACATCTTGACCGGTTACAAAAAAAAAATTTTCATTTTAATTCCAGATTATTAGGCTGCATCTGTGAAGATATCTAAATTCTTTTTAAGATAATTTTTTTCTTTAACGACTCAAAAATCTTCGGTATACCCCCTCACAACTCGCATGGGAAATTATAGAAAATCGAGCATATTGGTGATGAAATATTGACCAAAAATTATCAGCATCTCATTACAGAGATACTTTTTTTTTTATAAACAACTGTATTATTTATATCCATACTAAACTATTAACGTCACATGAAATACATTTTTCTTGAGTTATCTATGTTAAAATAACACAGCTTATACAGATGCTATAGACCAGGCCAAACGCAACTCTGACGTATTTCACGTATATATATCTACTAAACAGAAACAAATTGTGCAAATTCAACTGCAGTTGGCAGATTTTTAATTTCATTTATCATCATAGCCCATTTCGAAATATTTATACGTAGAATTTACACAGTCGAAATAAATTTAAATATCTTCAGTTGGCTAATCAATTTCATGTTACAAATTGAGAGTTTTTCTAGATAGGTTGTTAAAAGTTCCAAAATACCTTATTACAAGATTGGTTAAAGACCACGGCCAGCATTCATGTGGACTGTTCTACTTTATGAAATAATTGTCTGTCAACAATTATTCACGTTAAAACATAACACCGAGTGACTGAAGTAATTAGTAACTGGTGATAATAAGTTGGTTACGTTAATCACGCGGACAAATGCCAATTGATTAACAGAAATTCCTGTGACCAAGATCTAAACTGAAAATCAATGTGGTAATCCTGAGTTGCGAGTAATGGAGTATTGAAAGACGTCATTAATTGGGTGTTGCTTCCAGAGGGATCTTCAGAGATGTAAGCAGAGATTTACTGTTGTTGGATCGACTAGCTAACAAAGTAAGTAGTCATCAGGACCAAATTAATTTTCCTCATGATATTGCTAGACCATAATAGCTAAAATATTTATTTTTAAACGGCGAACAAACTCCCTCTTAAAAGTTGTTTTCTAAATTTATTGCTTGTACTTTTCTGAAGTAGCAAAATTTTTTATTTATTTTATAAGGCTGCTGTGACAGACAGACGCATGGGTAGATGAGATTGACGAAATAAATTCTGGCGACAGGTCAAAGAACTCTCTAGATATTGAAAAAAATTGTCATTTTTCAGGAGGTTTGATGGTGATCCCACTTTAAGTTCTTAAACTTCCCTTACAACTATGCCGAATCTATTTATTTCAGAAATTTCTCCACCTAATTTGAACACATTTGAAACTATTACCGTAATATTACCGAGTACAAATAAATTGAAATTTGTACTTTAATTCACATTCTTATTTTAATAATTTATAAACAGTGTCCTGTCTCGTAGTCGTAAAGGAAGACATATAGATGTTCTGGAAGATCTCCATGTCTTTCGCTGTGGACTAGTAGCATCATGCTTCGATTCCTGGAACAATCATTAAAAACTTTGAAAATGGATTTTTTTTTTTCGAAGAGAGATGAATTGTTGAATATATTTGGCTTTAATTTTGTAGAAATTCATTATTCACAATTAAATGGAACTACGTGATGTAGTATTATTTCTACTTTCTTTAAGTTCTTTACCACGACCTTTTGTGGTAAAGAAATCAAGCGAGATTTCACCTCGCTTGGTATCCTTTATTACCAGGCAAAAATTAATTTACGGGGGTGCATTTTTAAGTTTGTAGAATTGATAATTAGGTCATTATTGAGGGTACTTTAATGAACAGTAATGAGTTCAGTGACTCATTGTTAGTATAAATAGCAAGTTTTATCCTAACTGGGCCATTCGTCTTCCAACTTTTGTCGACCAACCAACTCAATCGGAAAGGAAGTGAGAAATATGGAGAAAATCGAGTTCTGCTCTGTTATAAAGCAAGGAAGATCAGATCAAACCTTACTGAAAGAGATGGCATCCATTTACGGGGACTCTTGCTCGGGTAAAACCATGATTTATAAGTCGCACAGTATCTTTAAACAAAGCAGGGGCTCACTTGAAGACAACTCACGGCCCGTACGGCCGTTCGAAGTGACTACTTCGAAAATCATTAAAAAAGTTGAAAAATTAATATTGGAAGATACTAGGCTAAAGAAGAAACAGCTCACAGAAATGGCCGGAAGGATCAGATACAATCATTTTTAAAATTCTTCATGGTCATCTCGACAAGAGTAAGATCAGTGCAAGGTAGGTGCCGAGTATGCATACTCCGCCTCTCCTCGACCGTCTTGCACGTTTTTGGAGTGATGTAGTGAAGACAAAGATGAACTACTGAGTCAAATTTTTACTGGGGACAAAACTTGAGTTTATCATTATGAACCTGAGTTCAAACAGTACTCTATACAACGGCGAAAAAAAGGTTCACCACCACCTAAGAAGTTTAAGGTGTTTTGAGACTCAGAAGGAATCCTGCTGATAGATTATAAAGGTAAAGGCGTCTCCATAACCGGAAAATACTATGCTTCAATCCTAGAGCAGTTGACAGAATCCATCAAAGAAAAAAGTTTCCCTTCTGCATGACAACGCGCCTGTTCACAAGAGTCGTGTTGTGTTGGCTGCCCTGCCTAAGGTGGGCTTCGATATTTTGGATCACCCACAAAAACATCTGCTGGGCAGTTGTTAAAACTACCCCGATTTAACTACATTTTATAGCTTATTAACTTTCTCATTTCTTTATTCCCAGTAATTCATAATTTCTCTATGTGCTTTGTGATGGAAACAAATCGTACATGGCATAAGTCTCATTGTATAAACAGAGTACTTATTGTTTTTGTATCATAAAATAATTTTCACTACACTCAATACGCTTCATCATCAGCAAGAACCGGAAAGAACAATGGGAGCACAATTAACCGACTTACAAAGGTATATATTTAATATATAATATATATGATTTTCTTTAATACACATAAGAGTTGGAGTAATTTTATGCTATTCAGGATAGTAGCATTGAACCTAAATGTATAGGCAGGAACATTAAAAAATATTTTTTTATTGTTTGTTCAGACATCTCACAAAAACTAGATACATTAAAAAGAAATGAAAATATATTTTTTTCGAATTTTTGTCTGTTTGTTCAAACATAACACAACAACTAGGTACATTAAAAAGAAATGAAAACGTTTTTTTTAAATTATTGTCTGTTTGTTCAAATATCACACGAAGAATTTAGACTGATCTTTCACTGGAACGATCCTTAGTCCAAACTAAAACATAATATACTTTTAAATACTTTTAGAATGCAAACATTTTCTTTAAGCAAGCTTATTTTATGCTGATTGAGTATACTTTGAGATGAAAACATTGGTACTGTAAAATAACCCCATGTAAATATAAAAAATATATGGAGTGCGCAAACGCTAGTTTAAAATAAAACCAATAACAAGCAGTTTTTCCAACAACACTCAATGAACTAACCGTTGCTTAACTTCAATGACTGGTAAATAATCATTATCACTCAAAACACATCCAGCGGTGTCTTAATTTTATCTGCTGCGCATAATGAAACTTCCATCTTAACTTAAATAAAATTGAAATTATAATTATAAAGGTGTTAGTTAATTCTGCACTAAAATAGTAAAGAAAATTATAAAGGTGTTAGTTAATTCTGCACTAAAGCCATTTCTACTGACGCAGCACTAGACACGCAACAGACTGACAAATAGCTTGAGAAACACACAAACCACTAAAGTGAAATAAAGATCCACTTGTAGAAAACTGCCGACGCACAAAAAAAAGCCAAATGAAAGCTGAAGAAATGCCAATTCACGAGCCACCGTCATCCTATCAGCATATTGCATAAATAAATATATTTTTCGAGCTTTCACGGAGTCCCCTTCATATATTGTTGTATGAAAAATTTCTTGATATCAATGGAAACACTGATTCTAAAAGCATGTTAACTATTCCAAACTTTACATTAGTTAACAAACATTAGTTAACTATTCCAGACTACTTAGCGTTTATTTGAAAATGAAAGATGCGGTCGAGAAAGCAGAACAAAATGTTTTATTAGAAGCAGCTAAAAAAAATTGTGCTCTGTTAATAAGAAAAAGGCATTATTCATTTAAATGATATAGCTGTTAGTTTCAACTCAATTTTTATTGCTTTAAAATTCTCATTGTCTTGTAAACCGGCTTTCAAAAAGTCAGACTTAATTAAAAATATTTTATTTATCGGGATACAATTTCGTGTCCTGTTACATTTGCTTCTAAAAATCAAAGGTGCATTTCTTATCTTTAAAACTTTATTATACAGGCTGTCCCAAAACTTCCCGAAATTTTTTTTTTAAATCATTTATTCAATATCAGTTTACAGTCTTTTCAGAACTTTTCAAAGTATTCTCTTCCTGCTTTGATGCATCGTTGCCAACGTTTCACCCAATCACTGAAGGTGCCCCGGAAATCGACAACGGGAACCTCCTTCAGTGAGGTTGTTGAAGCTGCTTTTACAGCCTCCAGTATCCGATGCAAAGTTCCTTTCATGGTTTTTTTGATCCTTGGGAATAAAAAGAAGTCTGGTGGTGCCAGATCGGGGCTGTATGGCGGCTGGAGCAGCATTGTCACACCCATTTTGGTCAGCAACTCGGAGACAAAAAGCGCGGTGTGGCTTGACTTTTGGCATCATTTTCACGCTGACTTTTCTCATTTGAAGATCCTCCATTAAAATGAATGATTGTTTTGGGTATTTCAACTCCTCTGCAATCATTGGAACACTTAATCACCAGCCCTTGTCCAAAACTTGACGCACTCTTTGCACTAAGGTGTCGTGTTTGTGACGTCAATGGGAGTCCCGAGCGGTCGTCGTCATTGACAGACTCTCGACCTTCCCTGAAACTCTTGTGCCACATGAAAGTTTTGCTTTGTTTAATCGCGTCGTCACTGTAGACTTTCCAAAGTATCTCAAGCGTCTCTGCCCCATTTTTACCCAGTTTTACACAAAACTTTATACCCTCAAGTTTCGGCTGCTCCAAAAACTTTTCTTGACGAGGGTGTAGTAGGCACCTCTAAGCGGAGCATGACCCTGCCTAAAATACTGCTCGCAGACAACTGAGACTGGTCTCGTTTCGAAGCTTAGATCTCCCACCAGCTACGCCGCCCGAAGCCCCACTCTGCCGATGTAGCCGACTACAAAAAAATCATTCCAGAAAGTTTCGGGACAGACCCTATAGACAGATATATTTAGAAAATTTATTGCTTAACAGCAATCTCTTACAGTTAACGTAACTTTGTATTTTTAATTGCTATACAAATTAAATCTTATTAATATTTGTATGTCTGTATTGAGGATAATAAAAAGTGGAGATAACTAGTTTTCCGCAAACTACAGTGTCCTTTACTGCTGGTAACTCTTTGAAACATATTGAAATCAATTGACATCGATTATTTGAGGCTGTTACACCGACAATAACTTTCTCGTTTGTCACGAAGATATAGGTTAATTAAAAAACATTAGTGAAACTATAATAAAAATTAATTAATAAGTAAAAGAGTTGCGAGCTTCTAAATTAAATAGCAGGTATGGATTGGGGATATCTCCCAATCTGTTCGGTTTTGTTAAATAACATCACATTTCCCTATTGATCTCTTTTTCTAAATGTTAAATTTAAACATTTATGACTCAGTAAATTTTCAAGATTTGCAAAAGCTTTATCACGCCTTATCAACTTTTACCTTGAAAGTATAATTTCTGAAATACAAAAAAATTATCAAATACCCTTTTCGTATTTGCTATTATTAAACGAGGAACAGCATCGTATTAGCGTATTTCCATGTTAGGAAACTGTTTTACCCCAAATTTTATATTGCAAATTAACTTTAGAAGGATTTTACTTTAAAAAATATATCCGAGCCGAATTGAAAGTAATTTTTCTCACTTCAAACAACTAGTTATAAAAACAGTATTAAAAGCATTGATCTTACAAAACATATTGTACTCTTTTAAAACAAACAAAAAACAAAATGAAATATTCCACAAACAGTAAATATAAAAAACACAGACTAAAGAATTAAAATAAGACGTCAAAGAAAGATACATAAAAGAGACAGTTATAATTATAAAACTTAGGTAATTTACGTGTGTAAATACGTATTCCTACGTAACCAACAGAATTATTGTGTCATATTTGCTATCTTTCCTTTAAACGTACAATTTGAAATCATTAAAAAATAAACATAAACATTTTTTTTTAATTGTAAAGTTGAGACCACATTAACAAAGCATGTGTTGTGCGCCCTGTTCGATAAAAATGTGTGTATTCACAAATAAATTTTTATGTATATGGATGTATTCACAAAAAAATGTGTATATTCATAAACAAATTTTTATAAATATATTATATTTAACACACATACTCCAAGTGCTGACAGTTTTTTGAAGAACTTCAATAGAATTTGCATTGTAACACATTAAAATTATATATGAATTTTCTTCGAGCATCATTTTTATTCGTTTTGTTAAAATACCATTTATTTTTATGAGCCTAAAGAAATCTCGGTTTGTCGTGTTCTTGTATGAAGAGTAGCACATTCCTTTTACTAACTCCGTCCTTTTAAAAAAAATTCGTAATAATGCAAATATTGTAATAATAATCAGAATTCAGAACAACGACTAAACGGAATAAACAATTTAAATAGGAATGAAGAAAGTTTTCACACAAAACTTGAATGACAACATAGTTCGTATGACATAAATATTTACATGAAAATAAATTGAAATTTGTCACGAAAATATTTACGCTGAATGATACATTCACAAGATACAACAAACATTTTTATTGATGTGGACAAAGATTAATATATCTCTTTGATATAATATCATGGCGAATAAATTTTTTAGAAGTTTAAAGAATTTATTCTGTAATCTATTAAAAACTAGATACACACCTTAATATCCGTTCTCGCCGTTTACAGACGATGAACAAATCTGCTTATGACTCAAAAAATTGGACTCATTGTAGAAGCTACCTTTACAAGTGTTGCAAACTGCCGAAAAATCATCCACTATAACTTTACCGCCGTTTAAGACTGTATCGTTGTCGCCGCTGCACTCCGGACACGCTCCTATGTAACCGCAACACTTTTTTTTATGATTTGACACATGCATTTTGAAGAATGTCCGATCTTTGAACTTTTTATCACAAAAATAGCATTCGTAGTATTTACTGTTGCTCTTTGTGAGTTGCGTTTCCGTCGATTCGGGTTCATATTCGTCGTAGGAATGTGGAATTATTATCTCCTCGCCGAAACGGACCTTCTTCTTCTTGACTCCGTTGGGTGTGGCTTCCGTGCCGTGTTTTCGTTTCATGTGCTTAGTGAATTTTTTATCCGATGAGTAGCTTTTGTTGCACATCTCACAATTCAGTTCCGGTACATTGGACACTACGTGTAGTCCAGATTCAGACTTGCTTATCTTTAAAATGCTCAATTTCGGATACTTTGTGTTTTGAGGATCGAAATAACGCCTGTACTCCTCGCTGGCGTCGCATCGCTCGAGCCGTACTTCTAAATCTTTAATTAAAACAGTTTCGTTAGAATATTCATCCGTTACGTAGTAACTACCCCTTTTTATTCCGTTACACGAGTTTTTATTTGATTTTTTCTTTTCATTAATATAAGCCAAACTGGACATGACAGAACATCGCTCCACTTGCACAAAGGGTACTCTACTAAAATCCGGTTTTAATAAAGTATTCTGACTAGAACTGTGTGATGTTTTTATTGAACTCAAAGGTACAGAATCTTCGTCGCTGGAACTTTCGCTGTAAATATCGTTATATCTCATCCTTGTTTCGGTTTTTTTATAATTAATCATCAAGGCTAGATCCAGCGGCTCAACAGTTACGCGGGGAATTGCCAGCAATTTGAGATCAAACTGTGAATTGTTAACCATTTCATTAATGTTTTGATTGTATCTTACGTGTTTAATTATTAAAATATGCGGTGTATTATGCTTTAAGGTAAATCGTTACAATATGTGGCGTTGTTCACAACAAATATGACATTATTGACATTTATTACACTTTGTCTATGGCTTAAGTGCTTGATAATATGGAATGGCTTGGAAACAAAATGGTGCAACCGGCAATATTGGCTTGCTCTTTTTTTTATTTTAAACTGATGTTATAAATCTTTGAAACTGAAAAAACATCATCTGCGCTATTGTAATTATCTTATAAAATTATAACAATGTTGAAAAAGGTTGTTGATAAACTTGTTTGTACTATTTATAGTTTTTGTGATAACTTTAAATTTTATTTTACGGGTTTTAAAAATTAACTAGTAATTTAATTAAATCAACATTCATATTTTAATGTTTTCCGAATAAATTATTGAATATATTATAAAAATTATTGAAAATATACAATAAGTAAAAAAATTTTAAAATTTAGAGAAGTCCATTCCTAATTTTTAGATTTTCTAAGAGCATATGACATAAATATTATTTTTATACTCAATTAAAAAAATAATCTATTAAAATTAAAAAAAAATTATTCATTTTGTAAATAATTACGTTATTGTAATAAGTTTTATGTGGTATATTATACAACATAATTTAGTGGTAACAATTTACCAAAACAGGTAGGTATAAAAGTTGACAGCTAATATCATTATGTGTCAAAAAAGAAAAAAGAAAATAAGGCTTTTTGTCTATATTATCAATCAACCGTCAGTTGCCGATATTCGCGTCGAGAGTAGTGGGGATTGTTCGATACGAGAGATAAAATAATACCATTTATATAAATTCAAGCATGTTTCCGCCGACACGCTTCAGAAGCTGTTTGCGGATCATGGTCCCATTACCGAAAAATAAGTTGTTAAACCAACAATATTCCGGCAGGCGGCCGTTCAGGCGAAATTTGACTGTCGGAAACAATTACTCGAAGGTTCAAGTCAAAAATAATAAATGGATTACCTGGCAAGGTATCATCACTAGATGGATACCTCTCGGTAGTGTAATGTATATCGGTTGGTGCTACATCAGAAGTACTGTCTCCTACGACGTTTCCGATATCGAGATAAAATGTTATGAAAAACTACCTTTCCGAATTACGAGCCGCCTTTGGGGCAAGTTGGCTTCTTTTGAGCTTCCTATACCATTGCGAAACTTCGTTTACGGTACTTATATAAAAATGTTTAAAGTTAATTTGGAAGAAGCCGAAGTAACAGATTTGACGTTGTACAAAAGTATATCCGAATTTTTCACTCGTTCGCTGAAGCCTGACGCGCGGGATATTTCGGCCGATTGCTGCGTCTCTCCGTGCGATGGTAAGATATTATCCTGCGGGCCGTCGCGCACGGATCGAATAGAGCAAGTAAAGGGCGTAACCTACAGTTTGGAGAGCTTCCTCGGAGAGAACAATTGGTCTCGCCAAAAGGGCGAGTCCTACTACAATTCCCTTTTAAAAAATAAGGAAAACGTACTTCATCACTGCACCATTTATCTAGCTCCCGGAGATTATCACAGATTCCATTCACCTTGCGATTGGACAGCTAACTTCAGGCGACACTTCTCAGGGAAGTTACTCTCGGTCAATCCATGGATAGCGAGCATTGTCCCAGATCTTTTCGTGTTGAACGAGCGTGCAGTATACGTTGGTGAGTGGGAGCACGGCTTCTTCAGCATGACTGCCGTCGGAGCTACAAACGTAGGTTCCATAAAGATTTACTCAGATGAAGAACTCCACACTAACAAAGGAAAGGCTAACACGATTCACGATAAGATATTGGAACCGGCGCATCCGTTTCGGAAAGGCGAGTTGTTCGGCCAGTTTAACATGGGAAGCACCATCGTCCTGCTCTTCGAAGCCCCCAGGGACTTCAAGTTCTCGTTCCGGTGCGGCGAGAAGGTATTCGTCGGGCAGGCGCTGGGCTGTACTGCGGCCGTTAAGAAGGCGGCGAGTTGACAAGGGAGAGATTTAGTATCGTTCGTCGAAATCGTGGCCCTCGTGGCCATTTTGCTTTTGTGGCGTTAGCGTCCGAGTTGCGACGTGTCGTTTTTCCTTGTGTTGTGCGCTTTGTAGATGGTTAGTTGCGTGGGGGGCGGAAGTGAATATTGTGGTGTTAGTCAGGTTGATTAAGACGATCTTCAAGTGATTTTTAGGTAATGAAATCATGAGACATACTGTTGGAATTTTGGGTATGTAAATAAAAATTTTTTGTTGCCTATAAGTTGGGTTTGTATATATGAATAGTGCAATATCGGAGCGACAATTTCAACCATGTTCTCCCATTGTCTAGATTTCACTTGAAGAGCGTCGGCGTTGGGCCAATCTAATGGTAATCGGAAGTCTGTCTATATATTTATACATGTAATTGCTGTAATTAATTATTCAGACTTCCAAAACTAAGGATAGAAATCTTTTCGGGCTTCCCGTTTTTGTATTTTTCTAGAATTCCATTTAAAATTAGGTAACCTTATCATGACCAGATCGTTTTTACCTAGCCACATTTTAATTAAAACTCGGTTTATGCTTTTTTTTTAAATGTTGACTCATTGCAAAATATAAAATGTTTCTATACATAATATAGATTTGTTTTTAACAGAAAACGAATAAACATTTTTTGGTTGGTATAGACATAGAAATTTTGAAACGACTTCTGAAATATCTATCTACCTATTGAAATATCTTTGTTAAAAAATGACGTAAGCTTTATTATAATACTAGAAATAGAATAAAATTGAAGTTAAGATGACGTCAGTATCTTATTTAAATTACCTATTACTTTTTCTTGGTGCTAAAAGTTTTCATCGTTCATACCCTTTTTGACAGCATCAAAGATATGACCAACCGTTTTCATTTTAGTCACATGCGATCACCATAAACGATATATATTGAAATCATTTATGAGGTTTAGATCTTTCAGTAATGTAACAATTTTAGAGTTCTGTAATTAAAACAAGGAACTCTTATAATTTTGTCCGGTCCGTCCGTAAGTTGGTCTGTCAGTGCTTTACAGACCTCCCGTTGGACCACGAAATGCTGTATAGGATCTTACAGTGTTTTTATATACCACGGCATAATTTAGCAAGATTGGATGACAAATTTTTTATCTGAACAATGGTACCAGTGATACATTTTTGGTAGAAATGCTGTATTGGCAATAAACACACAAAAATTTACGCAAGCAAACATTTTAAAACTTATATTAGTTATGATCTCAGTTTTGCAAATAAAGGCTTTTGCTCTCCAATGGCAGAGATTCTTTTGCAAATGGTTGCTTCATATAGATTTAAATCTCGTTATTTAGCAAAATATTGAAAAAATATGTTAATGCAATACATTTTTTTTTTCAATAATCCGATACATCTAAGCTACGCCCCGTTGTGTGTGGTTTCATTGGACAGGCCTTTTTCAACGAATAGATTCATTAAATTTTGCACTAAATTACACTGTAAGAACCTAAACAGGCTTTTTCCTTCAAAATCAAAAATGTTTTATGTTTATTCAATATGTGAAATCTACATCCAAAAACAACGGTGGTGTGAAAAGGGAAAAATTTTGTATTACAAAACATTCCAAGAAAAGAATAATTACTATAGTAAATTATTTGCTATAATTTTTGCCAATTCCGAAAGAAAAAATCTATTGAACATTGTTTGTGTAAATAAATATTTCACGGAAATGATCCTAAAAGTCACAGCACATAGAACAATTTTGTGTGTAGTTATGTATGAAAAGAATAAAACTCAGAGTCACATAGAACAGTTTGTGTATTATAAAAAAAAAAAAAAAAAATTACAATAACATACAACAGTTTTGTATGTATGGTATTAAAAAAACAGAAATGACATAGTCACATAAAAGAGTTTTATGTTTATAGTATTAAAAAAACAAAAATCAAATGGTTACATAGAACAATTTTGTGTGTATGGTATTAAAAAAGAAAAATCACATAGTCACGTAGAACATTTTTGTGTGTGATATCAAAAAAACAAAAATCACATAGTCATATAGAACAGTCTTGTGTGTATGGTATTAAAAAACAAAAATCACATAGTCATATAGAACAGTCTTGTGTGTACGGTATTAAAAAACAAAAATCACATAGTCACGTAGAACATTTTCGTGTGTGATATCAAAAAACCAAAATCACATAGTCACGTAGAACATTTTCGTGTGTGATATCAAAAAAACAAAAATCACATAGTCATATAGAACAGTCTTGTGTGTATGGTATTAAAAAACAAAAATCACATAGTCACGTAGAACATTTTTGTGTGTGATATCAAAAAAACAAAAATCACATAGTCACATAGAACAGTTTTGTGTGTATGGTATTAAAAAACAAAAATCACATAGTCACATAGAACAATTTTATGTGTATGATATTAAAAAACAAAAATCACCTAGTCATATAGAACAGTCTTGTGTGTATGATATTCAAAACAAAAATCACATAGTGACATAGAACAGTTTTATGTGTAAGGTACTAAAAAAACAAACATCACATAATCACATAGAACAGTTCTGTGTGTATGGTAATAAAAACCATTTTATATTAAAATTGCGTGATTCTCCACATAACGCATGTTATTATCGTTCCTTTACAAAATCAGGGTGACGCACACTAAAAAAGCAATCCTGGAAATTTAAGTTGGAAAATCGGAAAGATTTTCAAAATTCATCACCTATACCAACCAGAATACAGAGACCAGTGAAGAACATAGTCCCCGAGTTTCTTCTCTATTCAAGAATATTCTTTGAAAATAGCAGATGTTTCAAAGTCAAATATTACATTAATTTTTAACCCTTTTATTAAGACTGAAAAGATTTTTGTAACCAATATAGGGTAGAGTTTTTGTAACGAGTTAAGAGTGTATTCTTTGACAAAGGAAATGTTTAAATATTAATAAACCAAAATTAACTATGATTTACAATAAGTATGCTGTTAAAAATAAGTAGGAAAACGCAATATTTCAAATATTGTCAGATCAAAAATATATTGATATAAATTGTATATGGTCGTTTTTATTTGTAAGTTATATTTGTCGTTACGATATTGTGTATTGAGATATTTCAAGTACCCACTATTTACTTTAAACTTCCCAATGATTTTTAAGTTCATGTAAATAGAATGCAATTATTGTTCACTGAAGTTTACGGCAAAACGACTTTTAATACTATACTATAACTAATTTCAGTATTCTTTGTCTACCTGTCTTTGTCTTAAAACATTCATAATTGATGCAAATGTACAGAGACAACCACACTCGTGATTTTATTTTATCTAACCATCTAAAAAATGAATAAAAAGTTACTTTTATGTAAATTCTTGTGCACAATATTTGTATCTTGCGGAGATGAACCTAAAAGTCATTAGAAAAATTAAAATGTATCAGTGGTTCTTGAAATATCTCAATTTAAATTGCGGGATCAGCAAATGTAACCTAGAAATGCAAATGACTCAGAAATATAATGAAAATGTTTTACATTTAAAATCACAGAGAATACTGTAGAGATATTTTACGTCAGTAGGAGACAGGCTAATAAAGCTTTGTCGTTATCTGAGCTCGGGAAAAAGTCATTGCCACCGTTATCATATACATTAAAAATATAACGTAGACATTTTCATCGTCAAATACATTCCAACATAGTGTGATCATATTATTTTTTTCATGATATTGACATTAAATACAAAAAACAAATTTGAATAATAAAACAAATATATACTTCAATATTAAAAAAATAGAGGAAATCTCCTTGTAGCATTTAAAGATTAAATATAACTGTAGGACTTATAGCTACGATTCCCGAAATTATGAAGAAAAGCAATCTTCAAGATATTCCCCCACGTTATCGAAATTCATACTAAAATGACAAAAAAAAATCATTTAAAAGCCAAAAGACACTGCAAAAAAGACACCATGGCACCAGGAAGTGTAATTTATACATTATTAACAAAAACCGAACACTTATGAGATCACTAATGTGTCTTTCTGTCTGTCATACCAGTTTTCTCAGAAACCTATTATCGTAGAAACTTGTTTGACATAGATAAAGATGCATATGTTTTAGTAGTTAACTTTAAGGGTCGA
Organism: Druceiella hillmani; assembly: GCA_039881145.1. NCBI lineage: Eukaryota > Metazoa > Arthropoda > Insecta > Lepidoptera > Hepialidae > Druceiella > Druceiella hillmani. The sequence continues at coordinate 20,013,417 of JAYKKI010000019.1, read as the reverse complement.
TAAGAAAAAAATATTTTTCAATTTCGTGTGTCGTGTGGGACAACATTTGAAAGAGCAATTTGCAGGAATTCCAAAACTTTTTATTTTAAAATCTTATGAAAGTCTTTCTAGACGGATTGGTGCAAAATGTGCACAAAATATATACTCTTCTTCATCTCCAATACTGTTAGTCAAATTTATGGAAAAAAAAACAATTTTACTAGAAATTTATCTAGAGTTTACTGGAAAAATATAACTATAATTCTAAACTCATGCTTTTTATGAAATTCCTGCTATTGTCACGTCTGTGAAAGATATAATATACAATATATTGACATGGTAAAACACAAATAAATATTTGTAAATAGTTAAATAGAAATGTTATATGTACCCTTAAATATTTATACGCGCATAGCACCCTTAAATATTTATATGCGTACCTAAATGTTTGCAGAACTCTCGTAACGTCATTTCAATACGTACAGGTTTTTTATGACTCAAAATGCACTAGAGCGACCAACTTATTTCCTAGACAAAATGATACAGCTCCGCACAAAATATTGTCACATAGTTGTCATGTGTTTTGACCTTAACAATAATTTTTTATAGCAGCATTCCACGTGACACAGCCTTGTGATGATTTGTCTCCTGTTCAAATATGAAGTATCTATTGTAACGAAAAATTATGAATATACTAGTCAAAGTACCTGCACTTAATATATCATCATTTTTCGTTAAGCATGTCACTTTGTCTTTTAACAGTAGACAAATCATCACAGGACTGTATCACATAGCTGTTGTCACTTTAACAACCATTTTTTCCCAAGAGCAGCATCCCATGTGACGCAGTCCTGTGATGATTTGTCTCCTGTTTAAAGACAAGCAAAGCACCTACACTTAATATATCATCATTTTTCGTTAAACACATCACTTTGTCTTTGAACAGTCATCACAGGGCTGTGACACAACCTTGTTGTGATTTGTCTCCTGTTCAAAGACAAAATGACCTGTTTAATGAAAAATTGTGAATATATTAACCACACCATCTATACTTAATATAACACATTTTTTATTGCAATACTTAATTTACATTGTGGTTTATTAAACAATGATAATTTTGGTATTAAAATCTCATTTGCGATTCTAATTTAATGTATTGTTATCAAGCATCGATTTCAATTCTTCTTTGCTTCAAATAAACAAATTCTTGAATAATTAAAAGGTCGTTTTGTTTTCAAAATAGACTTGATAATCTTATTGGAGGGGTTTGCTTTCGCGGTTAGGTTTTATCATGTTAACCTCGGACAGCACTTGTTCACAAGGCGCTTAATTATAACAGCTGACATCCTGTCTGCTATATCGTACGTAAACATAATGCAAATGAGGAAAATTGATTCCATGTGATTTATAATAATATTGTAAACTTATTCTGCTGTTTTATCGTGACTATTTTTAAGTGAGATTAAAATGATGTTAAATTAATAAAACCTGTCACATACGAGTAGAACTCGCACTACGAGAGTTCTGTTCACATTTATAACATTTGTAGTACTTCTATTAAACTATTTACAAATATTAATTTTTCGCAATGTAAATATATTGTCTACAGTATCTTTCCTACGCATGAAAACTTGATGTATATTTAAAAATTTCTAGGATAACCGTTATAATTTTGCTACAACTTTTGCATAGCCTTCCAAAAACTCGGAAAATGTAATACCTAAAATTATAAAAAAGTATTTTTCAGTCCCTTATTGTTAACCCTTTCAAAGGATACCCCACGTTACGTTTGAAATTTGAAAAAAACATTTTCGAGTAATTAATTTCTCCCGTTCCCCTCAATTTTTCCATATAAATATTTTTGAGTTCTAGCAGTTGAGATATGTGTGGGTATGCTTTATTACTGTGCTAAACTCTAAGTTCTACGTCAAGCTTTTTCCAAAAAAAATGGCTGTGATAGACAAGTGAGTGACCTTATGAGGGTTTAATTTTTTTTTTGATACGGAACAGTAAAAAATGTTATTCACGATTTATTAAATCGATGTTCATAAATTAATTTCTTAACGATCATTGTATTTAGAAATTTATTTATAAATTAATCTCATAATGCTGAAAGGTCATAAATTTTTTTTTTTTATTAACAATATGTTGTTCGGTTATGTCGTGAGTACTATCAGAGAAATGATACCACATTGGTGTTATGTGAAAACAATTGGACAAACGCTAACTTCATATAATACATAAAAAAATTTATATAGAAATATCATTAAAATTTATTTACAATTATTGTCAAAATAGAGCGACAGGATTAATAATTATTTTAATTTTTAACTAAAATATTTTCGAAACAACCGTGACGGGACCTCTTGAAGACGTGCCAGACAAAGGAATCTCGGTTACAAATGTGAGCGTCAGTGTTAGAAAAAAAATTGCTTACCGAATCTTTGGAATTATACAGTTTTTTGTTATGTTATTATATTTCTACCTCTCACTAAAGTGCTGTTATCTTATTTTCTGTTTGCGTAAGCTATTAACAAACATTTTTTCTAAAATACGGGTAAAAATATTCTAAATATTTTTAAACGCAATATCTGGTCACACTATGTATACAACTTTATCAATGTATTTTTAATCTACGTTCCGCTTCGAATCTTCTTCGAAGTATTTAACTGCTTACAAAGAAAAAGATTTTGTTTATATACAAATATTTTGTTATGGATATCCGTTATGAATTTTGATAACATTGTAAATTTTTTCTACGTTCCGAGTTAATAAATTTTATTTGATATGTTTTGACGTAATAAAAACAAATCGCTATTCGCTAATTTTAATTTTAACTCGTTGTCAACAACGATAATTGACAGTTCTATGAAATGTTGTAAACAATATTTGTTTTATAAATACAGTTAAATAAGTTGAATTTAAGAATAATTGTGTTACTAAGTGACATTATATGTATTAAATTAATGTATTAAGTAGTGAGATTTATTTTTTATGTCCGGCAAAGCTTTATATTTGAGGTTTGCAAGCATTAAGTATTATTTGTACATTTTTTTAACGCTAAACTCTGGCAAATCTTGATATTATCCTTAGTCATAGAAAGGTATTATTTATTCTATATGTTTGATATCATAAGCGTTTAATTTATAGAATCTAATATTAAAAAAAATTAGGAAACTACGAGATAACAATCACATGTAAATTTTTTTTCTATAATTTAAGTACTTCATAATTACTTGAGCACTTTTTGACATAAGCGATAAAATAACTAGGTATTCCCTAAAGAATATTTGTCATAACCAAAGCTCCGAATTATCATGGATACGCAGATTAAGCGTTAGTCATATTTATGTTCACAGAAATTACTTCAGACGGAAAAAAAGATTTCCGTTTGATGCAATAAATATTATGAATAATCAAAAAAATGAATAGATAATCGGCGACATTATCTTGTTTACCGCAATATCCTCATGAAAATATTGATTCCTAACATTCATAGATAATAGAAAACATGTTTACTTAATTATCACCGTTTTGATTGCTATCTTGGGTTTTTTTTAATTTTCCTTGAAAGAAGCTATGACAATATGTTTGTCATAGTTTCTAATTGTGATGTTTTGACAATTAAAATTTACATAAGAAAAAAACGTTGTCGTTCTCGTATTTCACAGTTGTTCTCGCATTTCTTTTTATTATATCTATAATTACAAGTACACTTTATACAATGTGAAGTACTGCCTCGGACCCTTATAAAACTAATATGAATTATCCCATCGCTTTGGAAATTTCTGCCTATTATAATAGATGGAAATTAAAAAGAATATCAGCTGACATAATGCTGCTCATTATAATAGCGTTTTTTGTAGAGTGGCCAATTGTAAAAAAAGAAAAAACATTAACGGCATTTGTTTTTAACACTCTTATTTTGTAATGCTTAGTTAGAACAAGTCCGTGTAGAACATCGGTTTGGATAAATCCATTCAAAGCTTTGGTTTATTCAAGTGTGAACTGCTAATCACTGTGCGTACATGCGAGATGCGTTACTGGTCATATGAAAACACCTAAAAACCTGCACAAGAACATAGCACACCGCAAATTGAATATTTAAAATTTTTTTTTACATCTATGGCACCCACAATTAATGGTAGATGTACTATGTTATTTAAGGAAAGCCTGAATGTTGAAGATGACTTGTCTAAATGAGGTCTGTTCTCATGGACTTCCATTTCTCATGGGTCTCATATTTTTATCTCGCTACGCTTGAGTGGCAATTAACCCCTGGGGGCTTATATAGACCTTTGGGAATCATTGATATAGATGAATTTACAAATTTAGGTACTTGTAATTTCAGGCAAAGAAAAACCCATAAAATTGTATATCATATGTATTTCCTTGCGAGAACTACGATATCAGTAAACTCCACATATTGAACTCGATGGATTTGCTGAATTCTTATTACTTCCTCTTCGTGAAAACTGGAATACCATTAGCTGCAAAGAAGGTGCCTATATTTTGCTTCACGCAAGTTGGTGCTTCCCACCGCTCGAATGATTGTTTGACGAGTGATAGAATATTGCCTGTGTATTTTTAATGATGCATACCAGGAAAAAATTGGTGCCTTGGGTTTGATTTACCAACTTATTACCAATACACCTTTATTCTTAGATTGCCAGCTCAAATTGCACAAAGAAGTACAAAATTAGGTTCGTTTTTTTTTATTGCTTAACTTACTTTAGGGAACTTCTATATTATTTAGGAAACACATTTTTGAAGTGATTATTTTGCGTATATAGATCGTTTTTGTATGTAAGCAATCCTTGTCAAGATGTTTGTGCATGTTGTTTATGTATATTTATAATATATTTGTATGAATGTATTTAAAGACGTGAAGCGTATTTATACATAGTATTACTAGCTGCCCGTTTCGGCTCTGCCTAGGCAAAAAAGATATTGTCACTGCATTTTGTTTTAATAGTTTTTATATAATAATTATTTATGGGTCATTTGTCAACACTATTCTTAGTGGTTTGGTTATTTCTTCCATAATGCACAGAATGTGTGGCACTCTAGTGTACAGTTACAAACTCAAACTGTATCATAATAAGCCATATTGCATTTTTTAGATATTATTGTGTGTATTCTTTCGGATATTATTCTGGTGTTGCTATAATAGTTATGGTTATTTAATTTGCAACAAAAATGGGTCATAGCAGAATTTGTGTAATAATTGTATTTAATAATTTGTATTGTAAATAATAATTGTTTGATATTCATTCAAAAATGCACGCGGCTTCACACTTTAATTCGCCCCATTGGTATTTATCACCCACAATGTCTAAAAAGATATTATTATTATCTATACTCTGTGCTCATCTGGACACCGAGCCATATGAAGGTTCATATCAATCTGATAACCCATTTTTGTACCGAAATCTAAAAACAAACAAAACTAGGACAAGTTGTATGTTACACAATTTTTTACAGGAAACCCTTACTGGCTCCTATGTCTTATCTTCTGCTGAACCAATCAATTTCGTACCCAGATTTTCCTCTTTCATCTCAATTTTTTTTATGAAATGTGTTAAAAGAACTAATGTTCATAGTAACAAGGCTTCAAGCTGTGTCACTAGTAAATGTACGCACAAAAAGAACAGCTGTATACGAGCATGCTAGCTAATACAAACCGACCAGGCTCTTTTGGCAGCTTATTTATCCTAGACCTTATGAGATGATAGATTTTTGTATGATGAGGGAATTATTGCTAAGAATCTAATTACTTGCATTCGACTACCATGCAATATAACACACTTTAATTTATTTAAGTAAATTAACAAATTGATTATAAAAAAACAAGAAAAGGCAAATAGAATTATAAAATTTATTTCTTAGATTAATAAAACTACAAACTTGAGCGGAAATTTTTGTGAGCATCAGTCAGTTTTCTTGCCAACTAGTCGACGAAATTAATCAGTCGGTTACCCGTCGGTCAGAAGTGGATTCCGATCAATTTGTTAGACTTTTAATCAGATTTATTGAGCAAAGTTTTGATTTTGAGAGAGTTTGAAGTTACTTTTCACATATCCTTATTCGAAAAGTTCATCGGCCCATTTCAATGTTTAGGCTCTACTTTGCATCAGCAGCGTGTCCCAATCAGTGTTCAGATCGCCAGTTGTTCCCGCAAAGCATTAGAAAAATACTTGGCCTCTTTTGAGACTGTTAATTTCCAAGTGATCATGAATCTCGTTGTTCAAAGTATAATGGAGCACATCTTCATAACATCTTCAGAATTTTGTATTTTTTGGAGGTATAGGATATTAAAATTGTTGGTTGAGGATCACAAATGAATGCCATCTATTGAAATTGGCTTTATGATTAAGTGTTATTTTATTATCTAGGGATAAAGCGAATTGTTTGCTAAAGGACCAAAGTATGTTTCTTAATCAATTGTTTATTTATTTATATATAAATAAACGTATGTCCTGCATACAGCTAGTCCCAAAATGTTGCAAAATGTTACAAGCATCAAAAGTAAAAGAGTTCACAGTAGACATAATAACATAAACAATATTTAATAAAACATAAAATTACACTTTAATTTGAATTAAATATAAAACTAACAACTTATCAATTGCGAACTACCAAGCAACTTCATAATCTCATTCCTAAAGCGGTCAATGGAGCAGTAAAAATAAAACAAAAATTTGTGTCATTTGTGTTTATTATGTGTCAAAGTCCATCTATAGTCCACGTAAAAGCTAAGATATTTAACACAGCTGTATTATGGAATTGTATCCTGCCCTAGCCTAAAAGCGGAACATTTACCGTAACTGAGTACAAAAGTGATTTGGGGGTGTTGGCTTTTATGTGCCACTTGTTTGACAATTCATTGGTTACATTAAGTTGGATTTGTAGTTTCTTGCTGATCTATTTAAGGTCGTCCCTATGTGACAATTTTATTGATTATTTTGAATAAGTGCATTGTGGGCGGGGAATTATGTAGAATATATATAAACAGCAAAAGAGAAAAGTTTCCCCTAGTGGGCGTTATCAGTGTTAATCTTTTTTTTTATTTGAACTAAGCCCAAGTTTGGAGACAAATATAAATATGCTACACGTAATAACGTTTTGTTATGACGTAGCACTTTTTTCCTGATAAGGCTCATATTGGCATCTCTTATCGTAATTTAGTAGTGTGCTGATAACTATCTTGGTGTGTACCGAAACAAAGGAGCTGTTTGTTATATATCATCGTTTAATGTAAACAAAATGTTTTATATATTTTTGGACGAACTTATGTCATAGTAACAAGTAAAAGATTAACAAAAAAATGTTTGACGGATTTGCGAAGGTGTTGATTAAAAATGTAAAATAAACTGTTAATCTCGCGTATCAGAACTATAAAGAACTTTTACGCTTGCTGTAATCTTTATAATTTTATAAATATATATAATTTGATATATATAATATATATTCGTATAATGGCAGTTTTCAATATTATTTATCTTAACAATTTTTTACAGACTTTTTGTATTATCTCTCCCAGTTGACAGGTACATTTACCTTTTTCAAATAATGGAGATATTTTCGCATTTATAATTTTAGTTAAGATTTTTCTTTATGATAAGAGATCACTCTTACAACAATAGGCTTTCATCTGCGTACCTAGTTTCCTAATAAAATTTTATAAACTAGAACATTTAAAGCAATGATAACTGCGAAGTATTTTACCATATTTATCGGCGTAAAAAATTTTTGCATTTAAATTTTTTTAATACAAATATTACTCTTTCTTATCATTTTGGTTATATTTCCAAAGCTCATCTTGTGACACATAGCCAAAACATTGCAGCATCCTTTTTTTTTACATCGTAATTATCTTCCGAGATTGCATACTCGTTGAGTGCCCTCATTTTTCAATCTTATCACGCATTCTCTTTCCGCTCGTGTTTCGTAACAATCTTATTTTTGCAATATTCGGTTAAATTTCATATTTCTTTTGCTTTATGTGTTTCCTTTGTCTTTAACTGCTTTCGTAAGTGCTCGTGCTTGAACTTCAATTTTATATTATTTTTTTACGATTATGGAAACAAGGGAAAGTGAAACGATTAAATAACGTAACTCGTCCATTGTTCTGTAGAAACATTTTCATCTTTTGCCTAACATATTGATTTGTATTCATTCTTTTTAACAACTGCCACGTTTGCTGGATTAAATAACGTAACTTGTCCATTGTTCTGTAGAAACATTTTCATCTTTTGCCTAACATATTGATTTGTATTCATTCTTTTTAACAACTGCCACGTTTGCTGGATTAAATAACGTAACTCGTCCATTGTTCTGTAGAAACATTTTCATCTTTTGCCTAACATATTGATTTGTATTCATTCTTTTTAACAACTGCCACGTTTGCTGGATTAAATAACGTAACTCGTCCATTGTTCTGTAGAAACATTTTCATCTTTTGCCTAACATATTGATTTGTATTCATTCTTTTTAACAACTATCACGTTTGCTGGATTAAATAACGTAACTCGTCCATTGTTCTGTAGAAACATTTTCATCTTTTGCCTAACATATTGATTTGTATTCATTCTTTTTAACAACTGCCACGTTTGCTGGATTAAATAACGTAACTCGTCCATTGTTCTGTAGAAACATTTTCATCTTTTGCCTAACATATTGATTTGTATTCATTCTTTTTAACAACTATCACGTTTGCTGGATTAAATAACGTAACTCGTCCATTGTTCTGTAGAAACATTTTCATCTTTTGCCTAACATATTGATTTGTATTCATTCTTTTTAACAACTATCACGTTTGCTGGATCACATAAATGAGAAGTTTGTATGCAAATTTTATTCTTATTCAAGAGTTCACTGTTTCAAGAGATAATCATTTTTATCTGTATTATTAATTTTTTATTTGTGACTATAAGTGTCGAAATGTCACAATTAAAATGTGTTTAACAATATGCAATTTGGTAATTCCATGTTGGTATCTTGTGAGAATATCAGGCAAAAAGAAACCGTATTGGAGTCATGTGAAGGCTATTGGACAAATGTCAATTAGAAATTTCATGATAATAATAATACCTTACATGCATTGTCAAGTATTCTAGAAATTTTGGCAAAATGAAGGGGGGCAGAATTGAAACTTTGAATTGTCATGTTTGATCGAGACATTTTGTGATCTCTCAAAAAACACCAGCGACAGACAGTAACCTATGCGGGATCTAGTAGTGCCAGAACAAGACTCTCCTCCTGCTCACTTGCACATGCTGGTTTAAGACTGTTAGGCAATGACAGATAAAATAAAATTATTGTAACCACACAAGGAGATGTCAACCAATGAACACATGAAATTGTGAAATGGCATGAAAAATGATTACTCTTCTTTACCCTTGTTCTACCACAGAGGTGTAGGCCACCTTCATTCTATACCACTCTGCTCAATTTTGTACTTCTTCTACCCATTTCCCTCCAGCTGTACAAATACATTACAAATTTCCCTCCAGCTGTACAAATACATTACATTACAGTACAAATACATTATAAATATACATATCAAAAGAATATCATTTTGCCAATGCATATTTGGCCCTCCTTGTGAGCGCTTTTCACCCCACGGTCTCCATTCCACGAGCTCTTGCATAACAAGCCCTACTTTCTGGTGATATGGCCAGCCCAATACCATTTAAGCTTTGCAACACATTTGATAATGTCCGCGACCTTGCTCTCCTCGCAACATGTTTTGTGATGGCCATGACCCAGCTCTTTTTTCTGAGCCCTTGTTCCTCTTTCGGTCTCTCAGTGTGACCCTTAATAGTTTCCTTTTAATTGCTCTCTGAGCCATTATTAGCTTGGTCATATTGCTTATAATGGAAGGAACGACTATATTGTTTAAAATTCTTTATTCTAAAATTAAATGTAATTTCATAAGAGTAAAGTTTCTTCAGAGTTGCAGAAACAGAAAATATGTGTATATATATATATATATAAATATATATATATATATATATACATGTGTGTGTGTGTGTCTAAAATATAATATTACAACTGCATAGATACCATAGGAAAGTTTTTCGTAAACATTCGATTATCTAGCTGTACTCAATTTCGACTGTACTCATTTTCTACTCCCAACAGCGTCATCTGTTCCATGTTCATGCATCCATGGGGTCTTCGAAAGTCCTTTATATTGCTCTATATGAAGTGTACCATAAACATACTGGCAATATGCATTGGACATCTTATGCATCGCACCAACCAGTATTCACAATTGTTTTTTGCCCTATCTTCTATATGAATATGAAATGTTATATTATCGATTTGATCCCCAAAGTCAACGTTTAAGATGTATCCTAGTTCGGATATTTAATATCAATAGAAGTACATATATAGATGTAGGTTGCCACTAAGAAATTGTCTCAGCTTTACAGTATATTCTATTCCCAAGACACTAATCAGATTGTCTCAGTGTCCCTTCAGTGACTCGTAACGCCCTGCTTCATGCTACACAAGTTTGCTGTGGCCTTTGAAGGTCTCCTATAGTGGTAGCTCTCAATAAAGGCATCAGTGTTCTGCAGTCACATTACATATTAAAGTATTTGATACTATCAGCAAACAAAAACGGTGCCACTGGTATAACAGCGAGTCTTGAAGTCCTGAGACTCAAATCTTCACTCAATCGGGGGTCCATGCAATTTCTCCTCTATCTTTTATCCATTTTTAAGTCTGTCGTATTAATTTAAATTTAAATTTGTCTAGGCGATTCTGCTTGGGACAGAATAGAGAATTTTAGAAAACCCTTGATATAATTGTTTGATAATCAAACACTTCCTACAGCACCAACAGTGCTGTAGGAAGTGTATTCATTATCAAACAATTATATCAAGTTTAGTTGATGTATTAGAGAGAACTGGTTTTTAAGAATTTATATCCTGTAACCATCTGGGAAAAATTTACTTTCATATTAAGATGGATGAGGAATGTCAGTGGCTTGAGAAGTGGGATGAGGAGGGAATGGTGGGAAGATGCGGTATGGCGTAAAGGAGTGTAGAAAGAAAGGACAGGGGAAAAAGAGGGAGATAAGAAGGTGGAAGAGAAAAAAATGGGGTGTGGCTGTGTCATAAACCCAGCCGTGTGTTATATGTGAATACGTCTATGTAACACATAATTTCAACCGCCCCAGCTGCAGATGTACTGGCACCATCGCTGATCTGCTTGGCCGCATTCATTCTTTTACGTTGCCGGCACTGCTTGACTCGGTCATATGGTGTTTTATTATTGCGATTCTATTGTTCTTGAGAAACCCTTTCCAGCCGTATACAATCTCTGTATTTGGTTTTGGCTTTTCGATGCGTATAGGCCGACATTATATATTTTTGATAATATTTTTTTATTCAAACACCTTATTATATTCACTGTCACTACTTTAAACTAATGTTTTATATACAATCTATAGATTTTGATGACAGCTGACGATTAAAACTTAAACGAACATCGTAGCTTTATACTAATTGCAAATCTCGATACGCAGAAAAATAACCTCAAAATGGCGGCGCTTCCCCCTCCACCGCGCGCGATGCATCACTGTTCTCGCTTATCGTAATGAATTCTTTGATTCTTTAGCTATCCAGTGGTATAATTTAACTTTTGATGTAGAGGATAGATTTGAAACTGAAACACCAAACTGTGTCCCCCGATTTTCTAATCATTAGGTTTTTTGGATTGCCCCCGTATGGTAGCAAATTTAAAGACGTATTCACGTCAAAAAAGACAAATAGAATAGGGCTGACACACAAAACAACAAAAATAAGTTTAATTTGTGACTTGCTCATTTGTGCTTTTTTAGGGCAAAAAAAGACTGTTTTAGATTTATGTTCATGAAATTGTGCAAATTGTTGCTTTATATGAACATCTCGGTTAATATATTGTATATATTTATATTAACTGGGATGTTAACTGAATGTGAAAACTTCAGTACTTATTTAATTAGACCAATCTTCTCAACGAATCAATGATTTAAAGAGATATGGGTATAGTTATAGGACCCTAATTTGTACATATTCTGACCAGCACTGGTTTTTTTGATGTTCCTTAAAATTTTAACAACGCCTTTACTTTTTTTATCTGACCATTGCTTAAATGTTTATTTGGTTGACTAAATTAGTTAACTATTTGCCGTTAGATTAGTTAATTACTTTAATTAAAACATATTTATTATTTTAATTTGGAAGTTTATTGATCTTTTTCATCACCAAACTGAGAGATGGACCTATTTATATGGTAATGACTGGTTAATGCTAACTATTAACTGGGCCCATGTCTAATATATTCATAGCATGTTTTTCTGGGTTACAGTACATTTATAGTCACCACTAGCTCTGCTTGCGACTCCGTTTTGTGTGGGCCTTTAGTAAATGTTATTAAGTTAATTGTAAAGTTAATAAACGTAGCGCCGTCCGTTATGGTAATTATAAAAGTAAAGTTTTTTCTAGTAACGCGCTTTATCAAATTACCATATCTTCTTTTCCGGTAGGTCAATTGAAATGAAACACGTTGTTAGGTCCCTAAATAATTTTTTCATAAATGTCTACAGACAGACTAATTTTATGGTTTTATTATATGTATAAACATCAAAATACGTAACTATCAAAATTTATACAGCTTTACACTAAAACCACCAAAATAATTAAATTATGAATATTTTCAACAGATTGAAATTTTAAGCAAATTTGGGAAACAAAATATACTTGTATGGAAGCCATAGAATATTGAAGTATTTTATGTGCTGAACCAACGACTATGTCTGCCACATTCCGGTTGCATATTCCAGCACTTAACTTTCCCATACCAGACTTCATTCCTGACCGTGTACGTGTGAGTAGAAAACTTCATTGTGTGATTTAAAATATATGTGGTGCCATCTATTGGTGTACAAAGGTATACCATAAATTTGTGCAATTACTACACATTAAGTAGCTAAGCACCTTATTGTTGTTGCACTAATGTGATGGAAATGAATTTTGAAAAATATGAAATGTTCATATTTGCTGATTGAGTGAACCGATTGTGACGAAATAAGAATTTAATATTACTTCAAGTTGACTCCTCCATCACAATTAGGCCGGTAGTTTTTACGTGATGCTTGCACAAACATACTCACAGATAAAAATTCCAAAATGGACTTGATGCATCGTATTACTTATTCTTCATTTCCCAATAACTTTCCTTTGCAAATATTTTTAATATACAAAGGCAAAGTGAACAGTTCTCGGCTTAGTATAACAAAAATGAGTTTTTTATTACAAAAATACAGTTATTTCTGAATGTAATCTCCCTTTAGTTCAATACACTTTGTCCAACATTTCTCCAATAACTACTGAATTCTGTACCGGAAGTAAAATTAGGGAAGGTCTTCAAAATACCAATTTACCACTGCTCTCACCGCTTCATTTTACCTAAAACGTTTACAGCTCATCAAGAAGATGTGCGTAGTATTCCCCATTAACTGTTTGACCCTTTGACAGGTAGTCAATTAAAAAATTAAAAGAATCCCTTTGGAATTCCAAAAAACACTAGCCATAACCTTTCCAGCTGATGCAATTGTCTTTGTTTTCTTCGGTGCAGAGCCATTGGCTTCTACCCACAGTCTGGACTGTTGTTTTGGCTCAAATGTAAAGTTGTGGACCATGATTTCATCTGACATAACAAATCGGTGCGGAAAATTGTTTGGATTTTTCATAAAACAGTACAAACATTGCTGAGAAAATCGATTCCTTATTTGTTTATGAACAGCATTAACAAATGCGACACCCATCTTGAACAAAGGTTTCTCATACTGATTTCTTTATGTAAAATGTGCCATACTCTTTATTCTGAGATCCTTCACATGGATCGTCTTCAATCGATGTAAAACCACGTTTAAACTCATCTTTTTTTACTATTGATAACGAAGGTACAGACTCCTTATACACTTTCACCATCTTTGGATGAATTTCTGTTGGTGATGAATCATCCAAAACGAGGAATTAATTTGAACGGTATTGAAGTTTATTAATTTTATCTAAAATATGGCACGCATACTTTAAACAGCCGTATAAAATAAACTGTTTGTCTGATCAAATTGATATTTGGTATTTACTTTTGTGACAAGTGTTGGCACACTTGTTACAATACAAAATAGTAATTTCGATTGTAGAAATGCCATCTATTATTCGCTCCGTATATATTGGCTCCGTAATATTTTTTAACGAAATTGTAAAATATGTGAGTTTATTTCGTTTGTTTATCTTGACATTTGTTATCTCCAAAACAACAACAAATAAATATATCGTCCTCCTTTGGTCAGACGAGTTGTGCCGTATATTTCTTCTTAAAATGTCTTTATAAAATATGAGTGAGTTTTTGCTTGTTATCTGGCCTAATCACTTTGCAACCAAGTAACGAATTACTGCTACATTTGTCATGTGTGTAGCCTATGTGGTAGAGTAACATATAGCAGGCCGCACTTGGTTTACATGCTTTGAATACAATATAGTGAAAAATGTTTGTTTAGTTATCTGTTAGTCAATTCTCACAGCTGGTTCACATTCTCACTCACAGTTTTCTTCAAATCTACATGGCTGGACAGTTTCTAAGAAAATGTACATATTCATTATTCGAATTAATATATAGGCCACATTTTAAAACAAGAAGTCTAATTCCAGAAGATAAATCTTGGCCTTTTTCGTTCAATAATAAAAATTTATTAAATCGTATACATTAAACTAAAATTTAATACTACGACGGGACAAATCTCGGAATCTTAACAGAAAATCAATACGGGTGAAACAGCTGGGGAAATTTACTTTATATAAATAAATACAATTTTTTCTTGCCCAAAATAGATGTAACATGTTTTTAGCTACATGCTTTGTTAAAATGGCCAGTAATGTAGATTTAAGTAGCAGTAAAATGCAGAAGCGATAAGTTGATACTTGCCTAAGTATGTTTTACAGATAGCGTTGCCATGTTTAGAATGTCCTGTATATATGCATACATACATATATATATATATATATATATATATATATATATATATATATATATATATATATATATATATATATATATATATATAGGACATTCTAAACATGGCAGCGCCAAAGCTGTTCCACTTGTGAAGGGCAGCCATCACAACATGGCTCTTCTGTACAGGTTCATTATCATGCAAAAGCAACACACCTTTCGTTAATATCCTTTACTTTTTCTCCTTAAATGCTTCTTTAAGATGCTCCCGTACTCTCCTGTTATAGAAATACCCTTATCTTTGAAGTCAATGTGCAAGATACGCTCTGTGTCCTAGAAAACTGTCACCTTGACTTTTATTGCTGATTGTGACACCTTGGATGTTTTAAGAGGTGGAGTACACTTTTTATTATCCTCTTTACAGAGATCAAAAGGTTGCATGTACACTCGATACGTTATTGCTTGTACGTGGGCGTGAGCACTCTCGGCATCTATCTCGTGCTTTTTGACATGTCAAGATGGTTATGAAGAATATTCAGAATGGTTGTAGAAGATACTCCAACCATTTCTTCCAACTGCTTCTCCTTTTATTGGGTATCTTCTAATTCAGGTTGTTCAACTTTTTCAACAATATCCGATGAGGAGGTGGTTTGATCGGCCATCCTGAGCATAAGTCATCTTTGATCGAATCTCTGCCTTGTTTGAAGAGATTATACCATTTGTGAATCATGGTTTTACTAGTGTAAGAGTTCCTGTAAATCAATGACATCTCATTCAGTATGATTTGTGGTGTTTTTCGTTACTTTGTCAGGCTCTCGATGACAGCTCGAAATTTGATTTTCTTCCAGAATAAGTTGGTTGATCAAAGATAGTTCAGAGGTCAATAACACAGTTATGCTAAAACTTGGTATATATATTCGTAATGAGTCTGTCATTAGTGACTATGTTAGCAAGCAATCTCCCATCTTTCGCCATCTCTTCCATTCTGTGAACTTTTGGACCCACAGTCGTAGCTTCAACTTTTGATAGTTCACATACATTTCAATAGTAGTTAAAAAGATACTGTCATCTAGCGGCTTGAGTTGTTCACGTAGTCCCTATACTTAAGAGAGTATTTTCTAATATTGAATATATTTGGCGTTAATTTTGTAGAAATTCATTATTCACAATTAAATGAAGCTACGTGATGTAGTATTATTTCTATTTTCTTTAATTTCTTTACCACAACCTAGGTTTCGTTGTATTACAACATCTTCAGGTAGACTACTAGCAAAGATCTTTGCTAATATCCCACCTGAAGATGATGTAATACAACGAAACCTAGGTTGTGGTAAAGAACTTAAAGAAAGTAGAAATAATACTATATCACGTAGTTTCATTTAATTGAGAGTATTTTCTGTGTTGAAAATCATAGACTATTAAGATTTTTTTTAAGACTATTTTATGGTAATTTCGCTTCAATGAGATATGTGACACGTAATATAAAATGCCTAAGTAGTTTTTTTTAATTTACACTGTCTTAATGAATATGGTGAAATACTTGCTTGAAGATAATTTACATTCTCTGTTCTTAACAGAGCATTTTGTATGTTGAAAATGGTATTAATGGTTATTATTGGTTATTAATCTTGTTTCTTAAAAATGGTATCATTGGTTATTAATCTTGTTTCTTCAGATTATGTTATTTTTGGATAATATCACAATGAATAAGATATGCGACATTACAAATAATAAAAAATGCATATTTAGTCGCATACAATTTTCTTTAATCTAGTGTTTTCCAAAATGACTGTTTTCTTCAGTTTCTAATTAGTATTTCCCATAGGTATATTAGAATTTTTCATAGTCCGTAAAATATTCACCTGAAATAATTTGCAATCATTATTACATTTCTCAAATTTTAGCTGTGCTCTTGATTTCGTTCGCATGGAACTCGGAGTAAGAAGTTATTAGGAATTTATTTGTGTTTTTTTTTCTCAGAACTTTATGAGCATAAAGTTTACTAAAAACACTAATAGATGGCGTTGGCAGCCTAATTGTTTCCCCTGACTGATATTAGCTTGCCCATCAAATGTAAATGTTATAGATTACGTATCTTTTTTATTTGTGAACCGATTGAAATGACTCCAAACCTAAATGTTAGCAAAAGCTAATCTAAATACATCACTGAAAACCTCATCCAAATCGGTTCAGCCATTGCTGAGATTGCCGTGCACAATGAAAGCACGTACAGATAGACAAACAGACAAAAATTCTAGTCTTCTCTCTCTTTTAGGCTTTTTAACATGTCTTTAGTAGGTAGACTTAGGTTTGCATAAAAATATTCAATGTATAGACTCAGTTTTTTTTACAATTTTATTATATATATAAAAATAAATTGCAGTTTAAAATTACTGTATTAAATAAACTTATTGTAAGATATTTGTCAATATTGTTCATAAAAATATTATTTACAATATCAGCTGTTACATAAACTTGAAAGTTCTTTAAAGAAAACAGTAAGTGAAATATGTTCTTGGCATTATATTTATGTGATGGAAAATAGTATTAATATTTGGAAACTTTTATATTTAATTAACCGTTAGAGTGCCGACAAGCGCCATTGCGGCGTACTAACTAAATTTGCCACGAACGTGATGGCGCTCGTGAAATCAGTTGCTGTTTAGCGCACGGTAGGGAAGGTCGCTCGCTAATTTTTTATCTTTCTACGTGTTACATAAAATTCAAATTATAATATTATTAGTAATTACAATATAAAAAGTATCCAGGAAAAGAAATTTTTTAACCCATAATGTCGGAATACGAAAATAATTCGAGTGAAAATGATCGTTTTTCAAGTTGTGAAGAAAGTGATAGTGGGAGTGACATTGTGGTGCGCTCACAATTTGGCGTAATGCAAATTTTGAATGATAATAGTGACGATAACAATTATTTTGCTGATATACCAGACTGCAAAAATACGATGTGACCTTGATTTCAGTTTTTGTTATAATTTTTGTTCACAATATATATTTCCATAATTTTCTTTGTATTTTATTATCCTTGGATAATTTTTGGAAGAGATACAGTTTTTTTCGAGGCAAGGGTAAATGACATCAAAAACTAAAGATTTCTTTGGCATTTTTAAGTATATATGAGTAAAAAACCATAGCACTAAAACGGTTAAGTGTATATGTAATTATGCTTAATGATTTTGTTTATATATAATTTTTTGAATCGCTGACAGTACAACTAATTTATTCTACAATTTCCATATATAATAATTTGTCTTCTAGTCCGTTTGTCCATCTATTGTAAGCATTTTATTGTTTAAAGTATGTTCAAATTCCAGCTTGGAGCTATGTGTAATATTTTTTTGGACGCAGTCGTCATTTGAAATTAATTTTTGAAGCTGGAAGTTAATCTCCATTGTATATGTTTCTAAATATGAGGCCACAAAATCGAAATGATTTATCAGAATAACTCATTATAAACACATTTCACTGAATTTTTATTCATGGTCGTCATTAATATAATTACATTAAGGATGATATGTCATAAACTCGTAATGTAACATTGGCTTTATAATTTTTTGTATTGTATCCATATATTATTTTGTCCTATTTATTTCTATTATATGTACTGTATTATTATATATATAAGTTGATTTCATTTCAAGACTATCTTTTAATTGCAACATCTTCTGCATGGCCTTCTTGTATAAAAATCAGTTTCTTAACTTCAAAAAAGAACAGGGTTATGTTTGATGTATATATGTACACCAATTTCTCAGATATTTATGGGCAGATTTGCATGATACTTTTTCATTTCAAAATGTATACTGGCGAGGCAGTCCCGTATAAATATCCAGAAATGAAAAATGGAACTATTTAATGGTTGGTAGTAAATCAACGCGATTCATGATATTTGCTATGGATAGTTATTACTATACAAAATAACAACGCCATTGATCAGGTCAGTATCTGATGATGGATTCTGGAGATGAACAATTGAACTCTTTAATAAATGGTAGTAAATCAACTATGATTCAAGATATTTGCCATTGGTAGTTGTTGATTTGTGAGAGCTAATGTTGGATTTCGAATATAGGGAATGGAACTTTACAACAGTCAACAACTAACCACTGGCACTACTATCTCTTAACTTCTATGACTTTAGACAAAGAGGAAATTATCTATGTACTAGCTTTTGTCCGTAACGTAATAACTGTACAATATTCTAAGAAAGAAAATAATTGAATGTTAGGTGTAGTATAATGATTAATACTATTAATTAATAAAAATTCTAAAATATAATATTTCTTAAAAAACAGACATCAAAAAAGTAGGTACTAAAAAGTAAAAAAATAATTAACTCAAAATTGGTACCTATTTATTCACTATAAATAAATAACTTGCTTATTTTTGAAATTGGTGCCACAACTGTCGACCAACTTAGCAAATACAAAATTTTTGGTATATTTATGAACCTTTTTCATACTGTGAGTACAGTAAAAGTTAAGGTTCCAAATTTAAATGAACTAAAATTAGATATTCGTTTGAGTTGGTCGGCACTGACTTCAAAAATACGCAAGTTATTTATTGTAAACAAGTAGGTACCTATTTTGAGTCAATTGCTAAAAAGCAAAAAATGCTTTTTAATACCTATTTCTTTTGAAGTTTTTTTGTACAAAAATATTTTGTAATAACTGGTTATGAAAAAATTTCTATAAAAAAATGTTAGAACTTGTGCTATAAGGTTCCATACACACATAGGTTTGTGTAAAAGTGTAGTTATTTAGGGGTACAAAGTATTTCTATTGTATTCATTAATATGTATATTATTTTTCACCACACAAATGTATTACCTAGTATATATTTCACAGTCGCAAACAATGTCATAAATTTTTAAAATGTATAATACCTAGAATCATCGCTATAATATTCCTGTGAATTGTAACGTTTATATATTTATTTTATTTATAATCTTTTATGTATAGTACATATGGCAGACTTATTGCTACATGAGCAATCTCTTCCTGTCAACCATAAGAATTGGTATTAAAATTTAGTTGGTAGACTGTAAGAGATTTTGCAATGAAAATTCTTTATAGCACATTAGACGAAAAAAAATTTTAAAAAATGCAAAAGTATAAGTAAAAAAAACTATTGACATTATTTGGGATGGGAAAGACCGGAAAGGGCAACGGCACAAAGGAAAAGGTTTCAGGAGAGGCAGGACTTTTTCACTCGATCTTTGAAAATATTTAGAGATGTGATTTTCCAGATGTCAGAATCCAGGTGATTCCAAATTTTTGCTGCTTGGACAGTGAAGGATTTTTCATAAATGGTAGGGGTATATTTAGGAATAAGTAGGATGAGTGAACTTTCAGATCGCAGCCCAAGGCCGTGAGCAGACAAATCTTTAAACTTGCCACTAAGATAATCTGGGCTATGAGGATTTTTTAATATATTAAAAAGAAGTGCATGTGACGTAGGCATCTATCACGGATCTTCAGCCATTTCAGAAGTGACCTGTATTCAGAAATATGATCATATTTTCTGAGGCTGAAGATGTATCGGATGTATAAATTTTGAAGACATTCCAACATATCACACGTCTCCACAATCAATTAATGGTAATGAAAGTGTTTAATAAAGGTAGATTTTCGTTTCAGTCTATATAGACAGTATTGTTTCGATAAAAGTTTCATTAGTTTTGGAAATGGAGGTTTTATTTGCATGGTTCTTAGCAAGTATTTAGAAATATGCTTCATATGACACCTTATGTGACACATTTAAATTAAAAAAATTTTGGAGTACTTAACCCTCAAGGCAGCTCTAGGTTATCTAAACCCAATCGATTAGACATAATTTTTATAGTTTTAAAAATTGTTTAGATATTCTTCCGATGTTTTAAATATTTTTTACCATTTTTCTGGGTTGAACAAAATATAAAGAAACAATAAACTCGTTGAGATTTCGATAATTACACAAAGAGATATAGGCTACCAAACAGTACCGAGTATTTTAAAGTACTTCCCCTAAGAGTTAATTTTCTCTCTGAGATTACCAAATAAATATTTTTGAGTGCAAACCATTAAGATTTATGCTTTATAACTATGATAAGTTGTATATCCATAAAAGCATAAAAATAGTTCAGAAAATAAAAGACAACTTCTCAATCACAACACTCAACACTAAACAGTTGCATGTCCCATATTCTATTGCACTTGCCTATGTATAATTCATAGTTACATTTCACTAGTGCAATTTAAATAAATAGAACGCCATCTATTGGATAAGACACGCAATTAACTTTTTTTCAGTCAACTGAATTAATGTTAGAAAAGTACCCTTAATCCACAATTAAATGAAACTACGTGATGTAGTATTATTTCTACTTTCTTTAAGTTGTCCACAACCTAGGTTTCGTTGTGTTACAACATCTCCAGGTGAGCTATTAGCAAAGATTAGTTTCGTTAAGTTCTTTACTTAGGTTGTGGTGAAGAACTTAAAGAAAGTAGAAACAATACTAAATCACATTTAAAAATTCATGTAAAATACTCTATTTAAAATAGGCCTTATCTCATTTATATTACAACTCAATGCTATATGGAATATACTACAACTAGCGGAGATGATCAAACCTATTATTTTATAAGTAAATAAATTTTGAACAGCTTCAGGGCATGTTGGAACATCTCTGACTCCCTTTAGATTTGTCGGTGCCTCAATAAAATTACACATATGATCGTGCGAGATAGTTGAGTAATACTATTTTAGATTAAGTTTTTGTATTTTTTACAAACAAAATGAAGAGTGCTAAGTTTAAATAATTAGTTCTTAATGCATTTCGTTTTCAAACTTATTTTAGCTTCGATAAATTTTAATTTGCGCTTCGATAATCAAATAGTGCTTCAATAAAATCACAGCCGTGCTGTGTTGGGTTGATTACGGTTCACCGTCGGAACCCAGGTTCAATTTCCGGCCTCTCGTTGAGCAGGGTTGGCCTCATGTTCTGGATGGCTGTAAGAAATTGCTCTAATAGCAATAAGTCTGCTAAATGTATTAATTAGATACATAATAAATAAATAATTTAAACACCAACAAACGGAGATCTCAATTAAAAAGGCTCACGGTTGTCTCAGTTAATTTTATAGAACACCCAACTAAAAATCTTCAGCATAATTAAAATATATATTTCAAACAGGTCATAATCTTTATATAAAAATGAAAACTATGAAATTTATCCGAAAGTAAATGTATCCGAGCTGTTGTGCTCTCTTAGGATATGATCAAAAATATTTTTTCTTCCCAATAAACAGAGTTACTATGCATTTTAATTTATTGTCTAGTATTTTTCCTATGCTTTTAATTAATTTATTGTCTAGTATTTTTCCCATGCATTTAATTAATTTATTGTCTAGTATTCTTCCAATGTTCAAAGTTGAAACGCTTCCTCAGAATCGGTGCTCCCTAAAATCTCAGTTTAAAAAATAAGACTACATTTAGAACTTGTGACAACAATTTAAATGTTTAGTAGATGTTTTTACATCATTTGTTAATAGTCAAAGGTAATCAAACTTGTGGGTTACAGGTGATACTCCATCTTGATCTTATAATTATATATCGCCACCATTTTGTGTTGGGTTAATCACAGGCTCGATGAGCTCTGATGACTCGATGAGCGGCTGGAAATCGAATCAGAGACTCCACAATGCACAGCTTTTTGGCGGTGCATTGTGGAGCCTCTGGTTCGATTTCCGGCCGCTCATCGAGTAGGGCCAATGTGATGGTTGTAATCACATAGTTAAAATGCCACAGACCATTGGTTTGCAGCAGCGTCACTGCTACGAGAAACTACACACTGAGTCGCCAATCTGCTTACCTAGCATAGTGATTATAAACATTAATTATATCCGATTATAAGGTCATTGTGAAATATAATCAAGAATATCACCAACAGCCTTTCTCCGTCCAGTAGTGGAAGGAGACAGGCTATTGATGAATTATCCATATATTGAATTGAATAATTGGGCAGTGAAAGGTCAGTCTATATATTAATCCATGGATTAAGTTTTTTTCTTTTTAAAGCACGTGAATGAAAGTGAAATAAATATTTTATCTTTAGACAACAGACCTTTATTAACCGTTTGAGTGCCGACGAGCGCCATCGTGCTCGTGCACGTACTAACTAAATTTGCCACGTGTGAAATCAGTTGCTGTTTAGCACACGGTAGGGGAGGTCGCTCGCACGCATTGCTAATTTTTTATCTTTCTACGTGTTACATAAAGTTCAAATTATAATATTATTAGTAATTACAATATAAAAAGGATCCGGGAAAAAAAAATTTTTAACTCATAATGTCGGAATACGAAAATGATTTGAGTGAAAATTATCGTTTTTCAAGCTGTGAAGAAAGTGATAGTGGGAGTGACATTGTGGTGCGCTCACAATTTGGCGTAATGCAAATTTTGAGTGATAGTGACAATTACAATTATTTTGCTGATACGGAGGATGTATCGGACTGCGTAAATGACGATGTGACCTTGATTTCAGTTTTTGTTCACAATATATATTTCCATAATTTTCTTTATATTTTATTATCCTTGTACAAGTTTTTATTAAAAAAACACCGAAAAAATTATTAAAATTGAACAATTTTTGGAAGCGATACCGTTTTTTTTCCAGGCAAGAGTAAATGATATCAAACACAAAAGATTTCTTTGGCATTTTTAAGTATATATGAGTAAAAAACAATGGCACTAAAACGGTTAATATTAGTGGTTGTAAAGAGTCATGAGTAGCAATTATTAATTAACACATCTAATGTAAAGGTGTAACCTTTACATCGATTTGTAAACAATGAAAATCATTGTAAACTAAAATGTTGAATTACGGCATGTTTCAAAGTAACTGTCTAAGTTAAGCAACTTTTTAAGTTATTATTTTAGTAAAAAATATTTAAAATATGCTGTGAAATATTTGTAAATTTCCTTATTTAATTCCATTAATTCATGTTGTGTATGTTAAGTGTGTATTGGCTAATTTTTGATAAATTCATTGTAAAATTTATAAAAAATTTGGAAACAAACAAATTTACAGACATTTCTCAAGAGTAAATTTCTTTTTTATAATAAATAATCGTGGGACACAATATATATTTTTAGACACAATATATTTGAATGCCTTTTTTAACGTATATCACGTAAAAAAATTGTCAAAATATTGTTGGTGCTAAACTGGCAGATTCGCAACCATGCCACGGTTGCAACAATATGTAAACGTTTCATTAATATATTTCAATTTATAATGCTTTTCTTTCTTTCATAAAAAATCATATTATGTCATTTTACTGCGGCACAAAGGAAGTTTCTAGCTCTGTTGATATTTGACCTTTAGTGATTACGCTGTCGCATCACGTGATTTTACGTATCACCTGATACTTGCGGCCGCCAATTAATTTCGTTCATGAAATATTTTATTGTTATCAATATGCTTGGTTCTTGTCGTAAAAAAATTCAAGTTAATTCATTATGTTAAGTTCATGTCATAAAAAAATTTTAATTATTCTTATTCGATAAGAAATTATGATGCTTCTTTATGTTGTTCATAGACACCCTCTCTACAGTAAGAGATGCTGCGAGAAACGATATTCACAGTACACGTATATCTGACGAGTTTGTCAGATGGCCCGTGTAAAGAAGCCCTTGTGTAAGATAGTTATGTTACGCTGTCATTTGTATGTAATATTTTTAAATAAATATGTTCATAAAGTCGGTATAAAGAATTTGTTTTATTTTTAGTGATGCTAATAAATAGATGTCATAAGAAATATTGTCAAACAAAATAAGGGCGATAGAGGACC
Organism: Druceiella hillmani; assembly: GCA_039881145.1. Taxonomy (NCBI): domain Eukaryota; kingdom Metazoa; phylum Arthropoda; class Insecta; order Lepidoptera; family Hepialidae; genus Druceiella; species Druceiella hillmani. The sequence continues at coordinate 19,988,576 of JAYKKI010000019.1, read as the reverse complement.
TCAACACCTATCCGAATCAACCCCATGTAAGTTCAGCAATTTTATATAGTTACAAATAGGGAATCACATACGCAACAAAAAATTTAAAATAGAAATAATCTTTTCCCGTGACTTCTAAAGAAAGAAATTGATGATATGTTTCACTTGTCCGAATTTAGTTTGTTCCAGAGTTTAGCAGCACGTACAATGCAGGAGTGCTTACAGAAGGTACTATGTTCAGGAATAATGAGAGTAAGGCCTCTCATTGACTGTGATATTATTGACTATATTTGGCGTTAATTGTGTAGAAATTCATTATTGACAATTAAATGAAACTACGTGATGTGGTATTATTTCTACTTTCTTTAAGTTCTTTACCACGACCTAGGTTTCGTTGTATTACAACGTCTTCAGGTGGGATATTGGCAAAGATCTTATCTATCTTATCTTTGCCAATATCCCACCTGAAGATGTTATAATACAACGAAACCTAGGTTGTGGTTAAAGAAATTAAAGAAAGTAGAAATAATACTACATCACGTAGTTTCGTTTAATTGTGTATATGATTTTAGTTTTTGCCACTTAATTACTTTGTAATGGTGCACCGATAAAGCTACATAGAATTATAAATGAGTAAAGAAACTGACAAAGACTATTGTTATATTATTTGTAACGTCAATTATTATAAAACAACTCATAAAAATAAGAAAAGTGGCAATGTAAAAGTAAAAATTCTTCTGTCTGTAACAGATATTCACTTGTGCATATGCCAACAATCACCGCCTGACCATTGGCACGTTGCATCAATATGAAAAATTAAGTTTGTGATTGATCCGAGTTAAAGTTCTTGTTTTTGATTAACCTGAGTTATTTGCAGGTTAGTTAAATTGCAACCTTTTGATTGGTGATATGGGTAGCTTGTCATCGATATAATCGCTTGTCATTGAAAAGGTTAAATATTGAAAAAAAGAAAATACAAAATAATGCGGATAGAGAAAGCGGATTTGCTGCTTGTTCCTAAAGAGTCTGAATTGAAATATTGAGTCAAATTGGTATAGATCGAAAGCACAGTATGCACCTATTATCTGTGTCGACTGAAAACAAATGGCTTTATTTTATGCTAACAATTCTGTCTACACATTACACAGGAAAAGTTATGATAAATTAAACATTCTTCGATTTAAGATATTAATAGCTGTCTGAAAAATAGAAGGATACTGTTACATGGTTTTTTTCTATGTATGCCATTTAGAAAAAATTATCCAAATGTCAACCTGAAATATAATATTTAGGCCAATGAAGTCTCACAAAGCACACAAATAATGTTATGCCCAATAGGGTGACTATATGGAGGTACTCCTGTAAGCTGAAGAGTGCATGACCTTACTTGAATAAATCAGTAACTTTTATGCCAATTTTGAGGAAGAGATAGCAAACATGCACATAGACAGAAGAAACAAAAATCAGAATTTTATACAAAAATTAACAATCAACCACAATTTCGTCTGAAAGACAGTCATCTTTTAAAGAATTGAAATTATCCTTAGAACATATTTGGTATATTGTAAATGATTATCAAGCAACGCATCCAAAAGCAGGGCTTGCTTGCATGTTCTAAATACGCACAATATATAGAAGAAGTATAAATGAAGTTAGGTGCTCTAGATGTGTCGCTTTAAGTATATGTAAGGACTTTCATACAATTTTTTCAGAATCGTCCCAGGTTTAAATACATGTTTTTGACTACTGATGATCTCTAAGAGTCTGTCTGAAGTCATTAATATTGATTGAGCCACTCCCGAGACAGACAGGAAAAAATTGTAAATAATGTAACCATGTAAATAATTAATGTGTATGCATATGTCGGGTTGGTAAGAAGGTTTTTCCAAATAGATAGCGTTATCTTTGTTTTGCGAGACTTTCGTCAATGTTATAGTTTTTTTTGACTTTGTTATAGACTTTCGTCAATGTTATAGTTCTATTTTAAAGGTGATTACGCGTAATTTTGTTTTACCAATTTAGTTAAGGGTCAATTTTAAACTTAGAGGGAAAAGCCGTTACGTTTTACTTTTTTATTTCCGTAAAGGCAAAAAGCTACTGAAGCTCACAAAGAGATATATGAAATTTATGATGTCCATTGTTTAATTAGAAAACTGGTGTGAGAACTGGTTTAATAAATTTCATTTGGGAGAATTTTCACTGAAAGGTGACCAATGTCCTTTTCAACCTATCAATTTTCATGATGACCAAATTTGTACCATAACTGAATTGGCTTTATATAAATGTGCCATTTTAGAGAGATTAAATTTATCACACAATAACTAACAATTTACTTAGAATAACTTGGATTTATTGAGAAGTTTGATATTTTGGTTCAGTCTGATATTCAACCACAGTGAAACCGACCTTTTCTGAAATGAATCATCACTGGTGATGAAAAATAGATTATCCAAAATAACCTAAATACAAAAACATACTTGGTCGAAGCGTGATGAATATAAACCACATTGAAAGCTGATCTGCATCAAATTAAAACCATGCTGTCATTTTGGTGAAACTGACACATTTGACGGATTTATTGCTACAAGAGCAATCTCTTACAGCCAACCTTAAGACCAGTCTAGCCCTGCTCGATGAATAGCCAAAAATCGAACCCGGGTCCCGGCGGTGTACCGCGCCTTTAAAAGCCGTATGCATTGTGATCAACTCAACACACCACGGTAACAGCGATAAGGTGTTCTGTTCTTAGAAGCTGCTTCCAAGGAACCAAAAGACCAGTTCAGATGTTTACTGACTTGTTTGGGAAGTGATGGTGCATTCCCCATATAGCCCTAGCCTTACGACATTAGATTATCGTTTACTTTAAAATTTGCAAAACTCTTTGAATAAAGTGATATCGGGTTGTCATTTTCTCAGTAATAATGATGAGCTATCACAGTTTTCCTAATAAGGAGCAGAAGTTCTATATGTGAAGTTACATGGCAAAAGTAATAGAATGAAATAGAGAAGATATATAATTTATAAAAGTTCGTTATTTATATAAAAAGAAATGAGTTTTTTTTTTTACACTACAAAACCAAAATTACTTTATTGTTACAAACAAACACTTCAATTATATTTTTATGTTTATTGTATTAAATGACTATATCCCAATTTTCTTACTTACAAACAACATGTAAATTCTGACTTGGGTAATTTTTCAACATCTTCCTTTTCGTTACGATACGCAAGCTGATTTTTTTACTTGAAAAAACATGCGACAAAAGGCTTAGAAAAAAACTTAAGAGGTGTCAAGGGACACCCGGATGGAACGAAGTTCCTTTCGATTAATTAGTGAAGGAATTTTAATAAAATTTTATTTCTTTTAAGTTATAATAATAATTATTGTTATTATTTATTATGTACAAAAAGCCTGTATACGCTCAACAAAAATAATCATCGCGACACCACACTGTTCAATGCGAAATAGAAAGACGAAACGAAAATAACTGGCTTGCTTTCTATGAGAGAGAGAGAGACAGACATAGAAACATGCACACACCGCATGGCTTGCAGCGCGCCCGCTAGCAACTATAGCATAAAGCATCGTTACAACTTTTGGTCTTAATTTTTCCGTCTAGCCCCCTTTCGCAACGCGCGATAAGAAACTTCGTTCCAACAAACATGCCACAAAAGGCTTAGAAACAGACATGTCACAAAAAGTATAATATTCATCAATGGCTACTAGTATTATAACATTACATGTATTTTATTTTGTTTATTAACTTAATTTTATCATCCATTGAAATAAAGAAGTCAATAAGACTTCATTAAAATTCAACAACAAGACGCTGTTAAAGATGTCATCAACACCCTCAATGAGGACCTTGCTTTAATCGGTCTGTGGGATCATAGGATGATCTGTGAATTAATCCAATTAAGTCCCAAGCTATCATTATTGATAGTCATAGCTGCTTTCTAAAGTTAGACTTGTCGTATCTAATGTTAAATAAGATACCTTATTCATATAAGATATTTTATTCATACCAACTGGTGAAGACATGAGTAAAACTCATCAATGGGAATTTTAACTGGAAATCTATAGTAAATGATGTTAGTCGTTGTGTCTTCAACAGAATGCACTCCGTCAAGCATTCTTAAAAATTTTTTAGCTGTTAAAACCAAAGCTCACTTCTGTCAAACACTTACTCTCCTTGTTATGGAGATGATTCTTACGCCAATCTTATTGAGAATCGCCTTAAGACATTAGAAAGTTTTTAGTTGCAGAAGAAATGAACATATTTCTCACATAAGCATGCAACGTAAATGGATGAAAATAAGTGCGATCACTTATTTAACGTAAAGCGATCTACACGTTCACACGCATCTTAATAATATTTCACACAATCCAAATTATTCAACATAACTCAGAAGTCGATATATTTGGGAGAGACTGAGTCGAAGTCGAACTCAGTCTCTCCCAAATATACAACCACATTTTATTAAAAATCTCTCTCTGTCCAAACTGGAAAATGTTGAAATCAAATAGATCCTGGCACTAGGAACTCTCCCGTTATACATGATTCCAAAGACCATCCGAAAAAATCCTTCCTCTCATAATCACTTAGTCCCCCTACATTACCTCCTCCTCCTAGCCCACCCTGCAGTACCTCTCATTAATTCTATGTTGCTTCCCTTTCCTTAACTACTGCCAGGTCAAAATTTGTCATAAATAATTTTTTTTATATCTTGTGTCTTGTTCTTTTATATATTTTTTTTCGCGTAGTCTTTTTTCTATGTTTAGGAAATATTTTAATTTGTAAAATTGTCAAAGGGTAGGTTATAAATATCTTTTAAAATAATTTATATTAGTAATTTCTCATATTTAGCCATTGTGGTCGACTGGAAGAGAGAGCTCATATAACAATAAGTCCACCAAATATAAATGTAACGTTATATGTATATTAAATAAATAAATAAAGTGAGATATTAAACTGGAACCAATTTAAAAACTTACAACCGTTGCAAAATTATAAAAAAAAAGGTTTGAAATAAATAAAGCGAAATACTAAACTGGCACCAATGTAAAAACTACACCGTTGCAAAATTATAAAAAAAAGATTTCAAATAAATTAATAAAGTCAGATACTAAACTGGCACCAATGTAAAAACTACAACCGTTGCAAAATTATAAAAAAAAGATTTCAAATAAATTAATAAAGTCAGATAGTAAATTGGAACCAATGTAAAAACTTACAACCGTTGCAAAATTATAAAAAAAAGATTTCAAATAAATTAATAAAGTCAGATAATAAATTGGAACCAATGTAAAAACTACAACCGTTGCAAAATTATAAAAAAAAGATTTCAAATAAATTAATAAAGTCAGATAGTAAATTGGAACCAATGTAAAAACTTACAACCGTTGCAAAATTATAAAAAAAAGATTTCAAATAAATTAATAATGTCAGATAGTAAATTGGAACCAATGTAAAAACTTACAACCGTTGCAAAATTATAAAAAAAAGATTTCAAATAAATTAATAAAGTCAGATAGTAAATTGGAACCAATGTAAAAACTACAACCGTTGCAAAATTATAAAAAAAAGATTTCAAATAAATTAATAAAGTCAGATAGTAAATTGGAACCAATGTAAAAACTTACAACCGTTGCAAAATTATAAAAAAAAGATTTCAAATAAATTAATAAAGTCAGATAGTAAATTGGAACCAATGTAAAAACTACAACCGTTGCAAAATTATAAAAAAAAGATTTCAAATAAATTAATAAAGTCAGATAGTAAATTGGAACCAATGTAAAAACTTACAACCGTTGCAAAATTATAAAAAAAAGATTTCAAATAAATTAATAAAGTCAGATAGTAAATTGGAACCAATGTAAAAACTTACAACCGTTGCAAAATTATAAAAAAAAGATTTCAAATAAATTAATAAAGTCAGATAGTAAATTGGAACCAATGTAAAAACTACAACCGTTGCAAAATTATAAAAAAAAGATTTCAAATAAATTAATAAAGTCAGATAGTAAATTGGAACCAATGTAAAAACTTACAACCGTTGCAAAATTATAAAAAAAAGATTTCAAATAAATTAATAAAGTCAGATAGTAAATTGGAACCAATGTAAAAACTTACAACCGTTGCAAAATTATAAAAAAAAGATTTCAAATAAATTAATAAAGTCAGATAGTAAATTGGAACCAATGTAAAAACTACAACCGTTGCAAAATTATAAAAAAAAGATTTCAAATAAATTAATAAAGTCAGATAGTAAATTGGAACCAATGTAAAAACTTACAACCGTTGCAAAATTATAAAAAAAAGATTTCAAATAAATTAATAAAGTCAGATAGTAAATTGGAACCAATGTAAAAACTTACAACCGTTGCAAAATTATAAAAAAAAGATTTCAAATAAATAAATAAAGTCAGATAGTAAATTGGAACCAATGTAAAAACTACAACCGTTGCAAAATTATAAAAAAAAGATTTCAAATAAATTAATAAAGTCAGATAGTAAATTGGAACCAATGTAAAAACTTACAACCGTTGCAAAATTATAAAAAAAAGATTTCAAATAAATTAATAAAGTCAGATAGTAAATTGGAACCAATGTAAAAACTACAACCGTTGCAAAATTATAAAAAAAAGATTTCAAATAAATTAATAAAGTCAGATAGTAAATTGGAACCAATGTAAAAACTTACAACCGTTGCAAAATTATAAAAAAAAGATTTCAAATAAATTAATAAAGTCAGATAGTAAATTGGAACCAATGTAAAAACTACAACCGTTGCAAAATTATAAAAAAAAGATTTCAAATAAATTAATAAAGTCAGATAGTAAATTGGAACCAATGTAAAAACTTACAACCGTTGCAAAATTATAAAAAAAAGATTTCAAATAAATAAATAAAGTCAGATAGTAAATTGGCACCAATGTAAAAACTTACAACTGTTGCAAAATTACAAAAGAAAGGTTTGAAATAAATAAAGTGAGGTACTAAACTGGCACTCACAACCATTGCAAAATTCACTGAAAGTCTTGAGTTGACTGAAAGTGATGTTGCAGAAGAAATTGTAACCAAAAACTGATAAGCGCAAGTTAAAAATTATAATGGTCAATTACTTGTTACATGGACACTACGTGCGAAAAATAAGTGTTCAGAAAAACTCATAGCTTCCTTGATTACGTGAAACCATCCGCTTCGAATAGAGAACTTGCTTTACGTTTTTATATTTTGTTTGTTTGGCCATTCAACACCGACATATTGTGTTTGTAGATTTGTTGATTAAAACACTTTAATCACAACAATTCCATACTGCTATGATGTACCGTTTTCCTGGTAACAAATACCAGATAAAGAATTTAATATGTATATATATATAACTGCCTATATATATATATATATATATATATATATATATATATAGGCAGTTATAATAATATAGATTTCAAGGAGCGACTTGCCCCAGATTTGATTGGGAGCAACTTTGTATTTATAACAATCAGTTTTTTACCCAATTAAAATCACTGATTACAGTCACACAAAGCTTTACAAAATTATATTTGCATGAAACTGGGTCTCTGGGTTTATTATTAAGGCAATAACGATTCACTATATCAAATATGCTCGCATTTTACGAGTATTGGATTAACTTTCCTCTATACAAATGTCAACGGAAAATCTTTTGGTCTTAAAAGAACAAAAGGTAAGAATCAACGTCAATAGGTGAGTATTATTCGATTTAACGTAGACAATAATTTTAATGAATTAAACTATTTAATGTGTTACAAAAGAATGTCCTCTAGTTTTGGCTAAACGTAACATGGATGAAGGAAACAGGATATCTAAGTGAACAGAAAAAGTAAAATTACACAAGATATTTTTTGAGATAATTCTTGAACGTTTGTATCAAAGGTGACCTCCCAATGTTAGATATAGTTTGATCCATAATGTTGAACAGTAAATGGAAAACAAATGGAGCGTTTGGTATCAAAACCATCAAATCAAATAATTTCTCAAAGCAATTTCTTTAAATGTGGAAATCGGAAAAGTCTTCAAATCACCAATCGCATGCAGCAGCCTTTGCAACCTGTGCTGAATGAACCAAATCAATTTTTATAATACTTTTTGTAAATTGCTTTTTTAACCGGTAGACCGGTAAACAATAGGGAGTACTAGTGAAGCTGGAAAGGTAAGTGGCATAGCTGAACTATATTTATGCCTTTTCGTCTCATACAAAATAATCCATATAAAATCCCTTGAGACATCCATTTTTAAATTCTGTAAGTGAATAACAAAAATGGAACCTTTTTAATTTTACTATGTCCATCTGTCCATCTATATGTCAAAGCATCAATGTCATTCAGTTTAAAATCAACTGTAATGAAACAATTTATTAGAATCTAGATGGAATATATGACCACCTAAAAATTTAAGGTATACAATTTTTAAAATACACGTCCCTACGTTGGTCTATCTTCTAGTTCACAATTTTCTTTCTCATGGACGTCACGTCCAAAAGAAAATTTTGCAAAATTTCAAGCAGCATGCCTTTGAAGAGTCCTTTTAAAATACAATTGAAAATGACTGGTAATATGTTTTTACAGCGTTTTCCAAAGCATTTTGGAGTGTCTCCTATGCTGCTAACTTTTTAACCACAACACATAAAGGGTCTAGTCGTACTTCCATGGTGAAACTGTACCTGGTACCCCCTATAGGCGTGCTTACCATAACCTATGTTATATGGTAGAGGAAGAACAGCAGTTGATACAGGAGATATTACCTCTTTATCTTGGTTAGTCATAGAGATATTTAAAAAAGTGTCTGATGACAAATTTTTTCAAAGTAATATATGTAAATAACTTTTAAAGCTACAAAAATAAACCTAAAGACAATGCTATGGGACACTCTACGCTTTTGTTACAATACTTTCCAATGGACTAAGCCCAAATAAAAATATTAGAAAAATGTAAATAAAAATTGTATCAGTTTCTGTCAGATCTAATTGAAAAACCACTTTGTAAAAAAATATACTATTCATCCATGTATCATTTAACAGTATGTCAAGTTTCATTAACCGTTAGAGTGCCAACGAGCGCCATCGCGCTCGTGCGCGTACTAACTAAATTTGCCATGAGTGTGATGGTGCTCGTGAAATCAGTTGCTGTTTAACACGCAGTAGGGGAGGTTGCTCGCACGGATCGCTAATTTTTTATTTTTCTACGTGTTACATAGAGTTCAAATTATAATATTATTAGTAATTACAATATAAAACGGATCCAGGAAAAGAAAATTTTTAACCCATAATGTCGGAATACGAAAATAATTAGAGTGAAAATGGTTGTTTTTCATGTTGTGAAAAAAGTGATTGTGGGAGTGACATTGTGGTGCGCTCACAATTTGGCGTCATGATAATTTTCAGTGATTGTGATGATAGTGACGATAACAATTATTTTGCTGATACGGAGGATGTACCGGACTGCAAAAATGACAATGTGACCTTGATTTCTGTTTTTGTTATAATTTTTGTTTACAACATATATTTCCGTAATTTTCTTTGTATTTTATTACCCTTGTACAAGTTTTTATTAAGAATGCACCGAAAAAATTATTAAAATTGTATCATTTTTGGAAGAAATACAGTTTTTTTGTCGAGACAAGGGTAAATGACATTAAAAACACAAGATTTCTTTGGCATTTTTAAGTAAAAATATTTAATTAAATGTAATCATTATTATATTGACCAAAATCACAAATATCACCGCTTAAAAATATATACACAAATACTAACAAGTATGGAAGAGTTATGTACGTGCTTAATTACAAACAATTTATATATACGCTTAATTACAAACGAAAAGCTATGTGTTAGCGCTTCAAATGTCCGTGCATGTTTGTATGTATACATACAAGGTTATGAGTATTTTGGAAAATCACAATAACAGTATTTAGTAGGTATTTCAATGTGAAACTGTTTCAGTCAACTAGTATTGATAAAGAGAGAACAGGCAACCAAGTTATTTGCCTTACGCCTGTGAAAGGTATGCTAGGCAAAATATTTACATAATGAAAAATAATATCAGTATTTATAAATATTCTAATAGAAATACTAGGTACCGTTAAATATTTAGACTTATAGGTAACCAGGTGTGTGGTGAGTAATGTGATACTTGCTTGAACAAAAAGGTTTATTTACTACTACTTCTCGGTGCAATTTTAATGAGTCAAGTGTCAGTTTTAAAATGTTTCATTTCACTATACGTTACATTGTCTACTTTGTTACTCAGGTCAACGGGCATTGATCTTGGATAGATAATTCAAATTGTAATTGACATGTTTGGTATCTGTTCCATTAGATGTGTTGATGGAATTTTATGGAATAAAATAAGGAAAGTAAACAAATCGCTTCTGCAAATATATTCAAATAAAAGTTTGACTTATGCTGAAAGTGCGGCATATATTTTCCATCGAATGTACGATTTTAACGACCAGAATAAATTTCCGTTCGATTAATTCCTTGTATTTATGTGTATCTGATAAATTAATTAAGTAGTATTATTTTTACATAAATATCAAAAGAACAGTGTTTTAATGTACCAACCTTTATATTCAGCATATGATATTTCATTGTACTATGCACACCAATTATCAGACAAGTTTTTGCCAAAAAAGTGTATTTGCAAGAAAATTTGATATTAATGTTAACTTGCACCAAACTTCTGTAACTTTCTTCATTGAAGGTTATCGAAACGATTTTGTATAGTCGTTATTGCTAATTTTTCATCATTTGTATAGTCGTTATTGCTAATTTTTCAATAACAACTCCACACAAAAATGACTTCCTTTTTAGTCTTGCACACAGAAATTCGCAAATAATAAAATATTTTTCCTATTGTTTTTCTGGCAACCTTACTTTTCTTTCATTACTTTTCTTTCATGGGGTTTTTAGCATATAGGCATTTGCTAAAAACCCCTGGTTTGATATTTGATGGATCAGACCGTTGCTGAAGTTTTTAGCACGGACCACAGTGGACCATGCTAAAAACATAAAATAAATCTTTCACCATTTTATATTTAAATTTTATCAGTTGGCTTAGACATCGGCGTGTATTTTAAATGTATGTGCGAAGTTCATAAAACATGTCTAAAGTTGAAGTTCTTCATACAGAAATTTAGTTTTATTTTTCATTAATTAAATTTAAATTAAATTACATGTAACATAGAATCCAAATTCATTTTTAAGTTTCTGTGTTTCAAAAGAAAAAAGAGAGTTCTTATAACACTTACGAATATTTCTCAGTCGATTTTTTCAGAAAAAAATTGACACAGAAAATTTAAATTTATCATGGTAACAGATCATATTAACCAGCATATTCTACAGTAGTAACGCTTGAGAATATTTAAATGGTAATTTAGAGGAGACAAAATAAACATTTCTTTTTTTTTAATTTCGTATTTCATTCTGGGTATTGTTTGAAAGGTATAATTATAAGGAATTCAAAAATAATACTTTCAGTGACATATCCTCAGAGATATATAACAAAATATACAAAATATTGCATTTAAACCTTTAGAAAATTTAAATGGTAATTTCAGAGGAGACAAAATAAACATTTCTTTTTTTTAATTTCGTATTTCATTCTGGGTATTGTTTGAAGGGTCTAATTATAAGGAATTCAAAAATAATACTTTCAGTGACATATCCTCAGAGATATATAACAAAATATACAAAATATTGCATTTAAACCTTTAGAAAATTTAAATGATAATTTCAGAGGAGACAAAATAAACATTTCTTTTTTTTAATTTCGTATTTCATTCTGGGTATTGTTGGAAGGGTCTAATTATAAGGAATTCAAAAATAATACTTTCAGTGACATATCCTCAGAGATATATAAGAAAATATACAAAATATTGCATTTAAACCTTTAGAAAATTTAAATGGTAATTTCAGAGGAGACAAAATAAACATTTCTTTTTTTTAATTTCGTAGTTCATTCTGGGTATTGTTTGAAGGGTCTAATTATAAGGAATTCAAAAATAATACTTTCAGTGACATATCCTCAGAGATATATAACAAAATATACAAAATATTGCATTTAAACCTTTAGAAAATTTAAATGGTAATTTCAGAGGAGACAAAATAAACATTTCTTTTTTTTTAATTTCATATTTCATTCTGTGTATTGTTTGAAAGGTCTAATTATAAGGAATTGAAAAATAATACTTTCAGTGGCATACCCTCAGAGATATATAACAAAATATGGCATTTAAACCTATTATTTTCGAAACTGCAAAATTAAACATTACAAACTGGGTTGCAAAAAATACAAACTGACTAAAGGATTACAAGCATGCTACAATCATTATCTTATGTACAATAGTTTTCAAGACATTTACTATATTTTTACGCCTATGAAATAGATGGTAGGCAATATATTTACATAATAAGAAATAATATTTTTAAATAGTTTAATGAAAACACTTTGACAGTCTTTGTCTTCCATCATTTTTAATCGTCAACAAAACTCGAAATCAATACTTTTAAATGGTCTCAACGAAACTACAAGTACTTTCAGAAAGAGCATATTTATTTAATTTTCAGAAACAAATGATGGCTTTTGGCATCAATTTCTTTTAAACGGAATAACAAAATTACATTTCCCATAAATACTCTTTTTTGTCACAAAATAATACATTTTCAATTTAAAAGAAATTTTTAAAAAATTTAATGGAATTAGTTTAGAAAAAATGCACAAAGTCTACCTAGATTGGAATAATACTATTTAAGCCATCTATTAGAAAACAGTAAGAATTAAGTTAAGGACCTAATATTGAAACTTAATATCTGTCAATACATTACTTTTCCACTATAATTTTGAAATTTTAGATAAAATATGAGATTCTAAAACTAAATCAATAGACAATTCTATCTCTTTTTACTTAGAACCAGCTGACTTATAAGTGTTTTTCTTCTTGTATTGAATATATTTGGCGTTAATTTTGTAGAAATTCATTATTCACAATTAAATGAAACTACGTGATATAGTATTATTTCTACTTTCTTTAAGTTCTTTACCACGCAAAAGAAAAAAAGCAAAGATATCTTTGCTTATAACCCACCTGAAGATGTTGTAATACAACGAAACCTAGGTCGTGGTAAAGAACTTAAAGAAAGTAGAAATAATATTACATCACATAGTTTCATTTAATTGTCTAAGACTAAGAGAAATAACCTAATTCATTTCATTTTGATTTGTTTGGGATGTAGGATGCTAGGACTGAAATTAGCCTTTTTTATGTTTTCTGACTGTGTCCATTCTAAGGCTAAACTGTCACAGAGAAAGAAGCATTGCGTGGATGCAATTGTTCTAAACAAATATTCAATAATGTAAATTTCTGTAATATAAAATGCAATATTATGCAAATAAAACATATGTATGTAAAGATATTTTTATATATTACTGCAATTGTATTTTTGTAATTAATGCGATTAACCTAAGCAACTTAGTAGACCGTAGACATAACATTGATCCGTTATTGAAAATTGACAACAATGTTTTCAACAATGAAGAACAATGGTCATAATAAGAAAAAGATATAAAAATTATACTCAATACAATGACGCTATTCGTGCTTGATAGAAATAAGTGTCACAGTCATACTAGAACCTATAAAAGTTAGACGTTTCAATCAAAAGTTAAATATTTCAAAACTGTCTGCGTGTCCATTTAAAAATGACAAAAATTACGAATTTGCAATGTCAATCTTTTGACGCGAGATAAGGATTATCTCGAACAGACCAATAGCAGACGAATGGGAAAAAAACGGTATGTTATCTCAAGACATTTTTTTTTTGTTGACACAGTTGTGCTTCCTGACACTGTGTTTATCAACGGGGTAATAGGCCAAATTTCTGATCGACCACAAGAATTTCAATGCAAAGGTTATATATACATAAAAATTTAAGTAGAAACACCGCTATCTGTCGCTGATAACGGTGTTTCAACTAAACATAACAAAAATTGGCAACGTTTAGCAATATCTTGTTATTCTTGTTACTTTTGTTTTATTATTTAACATTATTTTCTTTTAATAAAATGTTTTAATGTTAAAAAAAATTAAATTGAAATTTTCCTGAAAATAAATTCTAAAGTAAACCTCAAGGTGAAAATGAAAAAATGTCTTCTTGGACGTGTGCGTATGTCCATAATACTATTTAGTGTCTTGGACTGATTTCTGTTGAACTTTGTATTTAAAAGTTTTCTGATCATATTTATTTTTTCTTAACTTTTGGCTTTCAACAATTTTAATGAATTTAGATGATAAAAGTTTGTATAAGAAAAGATAAAAAAAAAAATTATTCACTCAAAAATTAAATTTTCTTCAAGCTTTTCCAAAGCTATTGCAAAGTTCAAGCACATCATTAATATTTTATAAGACAAACGTGTGTAAAATCAATTTTTCTTAAAATAATTTGAGCCAATTTTGGCGGAAAAAGTGCACCTCTTTCAAAACTGAAGCAAATAGCACACGTTCGTACAGCAAAGGCAGAATGTGGCGCAGCCTGTGAGGCTCTGCAATAATTATATAATTATAATTAGTAGTTTACGAGTCCAACAATACAAATGTTATAATGTCGACAATACATTTTCACTACATGTCTTGCACTTGTATAGAATGCAAGCTTGTATAGAATGTATGTCGTAAAAGACATATATTCTATACAAGCTTGCATTATGCAAGAAAGCAAGTGCTGTGTAGCTTTACAGAAATTAGAACTGAAGTATTTTTTTCAAAAATGAGTCTTCTATCAAATGGAAAGTACTAAAAAATATATTACCATCAAACACTATAATAATTTCTCTTAAAAATATCAGATGGAAGTAATGAATTAATTTTTATTGTTTTTTGTTTCAAAAAAACATGTTTTTTTTTCAAGTGTTTAACACAAACATAAGAATATAAAAAAAATATTTATTGAACAAGTATAAATAAAAAAGAAATAAAACCGGCCATGAGTGTATTGGAACACATACAAAGTAGAATCCCGTGGTTATGTACATCTCTTTAAATTGTCGACGAAAGTTAACTGAATTAATTTGAATTGGTTGAGAATGTTAGGGGGTTGACACTTATCTTTAACTTAATATTAAGCTAATTATCTTTAACTTAATATTTGGCTAATTATCTTTTAACTTAAATACTTAGCTAAAAATGAAGAATTATAAATGTAGCCCCAGTGTAAACTATAGAACGATGTTCCTACTCTACATCTATGGAGGAATAAATTTAGAAAGAAAATTTTTGAAAAACATGTCTAAGTAGCATTTTAATTACTTGTCTGTACACGACGTAGGGTTTCGCTCTGGATATCGGTAGAGTCTTCTTTTGCCAAACATACAACTACATTTTATGAAAAGTTCTTCGCTATCCAATCTTTGTAAAACTTTGGAATGGACTGAATCAGGAACTCGCCATCTATAAATATTTTCAAAGTCTATAAATATTTTCAAAGCCGTCTTGAAAAGTTCTTTCTCTCATAATCCTTCAATCCTCCATAATACCTCCGTAATACCTCCATATACCATCCATAATACCTACATTTATGTCCAAAATTCCATTTTTTTTCTCTTTACTTTTCCCAACCCTTTGTCCAGTTATGTAATTAATAACTTTTTTTTATCTTTTATGTTTAGTCTAGTTTTTATTTATTTGTTTTTTTATGACACATATTTTTTTACTCTTTATATTCTAATTTACAAATATTGCATTAGAGTAGGTTGTGAATGTCTTTTACAGCCTTTTACATTATAAAATTTCCATATTTAACCATTGTGGCTGACTGAAAGAGATTGCTAATTTAGCAATAAATCCTCAAAATATATGTACTTTATGCAAACCTTAAAGTTTTAATAAATAATGAAAATGAATGAATTAATTAAAACCTTCATACAGATGAATCGACTGCAAAAGGCCTTGATTTGTAGAAACTATGAGTCTATGATATGTGGACAAACGGGCGGACAGACATTATGAAATTACTAGGGTTCCTTGTTTTATTAACAAATATTAGAAATGATCCCATTATATAAAATTAGCTATGTCTATTGGGAAAGGTTGCAATAGAAAACCTTTAATATAACTTGAGAATCCGAACATTTTCAATGAATAATATAACTATGATAATCTTCTTTGAATAATATAACTAATAATTGTATTCATAATTGTAATAATAAATTTTATAATTTTATACAATAATTGTAATAATATTATTCACTCAGCCCCACAATCACCTGCATTGTTGCAATATTTGCAATGGGAAAGATTGCAATTGAAAACCTTTAAGATAACCTGAGAATCCAGACATTTTCAATCATCTTTGAATAGTATAACTATAATAATTGTATTCATAATTGTAATAATAAATTTTATAATTTTATACAATAATTGTAATAATATTATTCACTTAGCCCCTCAATCACCTGTGTTATTGCAATATTCACAATGGGAAAGATTGCAATTGAAATCTTTTAAGATAACCTGAGAATCTGGACATTTTCAATCTACTTTGAATAGTATAACTATAATAATTATATTCATAATTGTAATAATAAATTTTATAATTTTATACAATAATTGTAATAATATTATTCACTCAGCCCTGCAACCTGTGTTGTTGCAATATTTGTTTAAACGCTTCGTCAAATTATTAGCTTGGTTCGTAGGTTATCGCCATGTCTGAGCCGATGATTGTTGTTTCCGTCCTCATACCTGCACACTTACCTCTACCACTCGTCATTCACTCATAACACTGCCAAGATTAATATATCGGTATTTACGTTATAAATTAAGTATGCTTCAAGATATTGAAACAAAACAAAAATAAATCATGGGATAAAACAGTGTTTACATAATAAAATTTATTATATACTGTAATCGTTCGCTCTGTAAGAAATTACCTTTTATCTTTAGAATTCCATACCCCAGAATGAAAAAAGAAAACCCTTATATGATCATTTTGTTGTCTGTCTGTCCATCAAGGCTTTTTTTTCAATGTTGAAATTAATCCAAATATGAAGGTCTACAACCCCATAGTTTTGTAAAAAATTACTTAATTATTTTGTTTCCTATATTCCAAAATATATAAGGTTTTTTTAGTTATATTATATTCCTGTAACACCAGGGTGATTTTCGACTATCTCCTTTTTAATTATGTATACCAAGTCTGAAAAAAATCAGAATAACGGCATTTTGTAAGTTCTTCAATGCAAAATAATTCCAATTAATTTGCAATTATAAATTAAAGCGATACAGGCAACTAAGCCATTTGTCTTATGCCTGTGAAATATACCAGACAACTTTTAAGTGAAAAATTGAGTTAACTTTTTTATGTACCCAAGTGTGAATTTAACCCTCATGGTATGTGGACAGATGTCCTATTCACATGTAGAAGTTCTATTTTTACCTAAAAAGTTTATTTTATAGTTATAGTTTCTTACACATTTAAAAAAACATATGCAAGTACCATCCTGGATCATTTATCCCAATTAATTGTGATCGGTTTTCCTTGTTTTTCTCTCTCTCTTCCACTGAATACCTTTTGTTCTATATTGGCGTTAAGTTGGGCTTCTTTCACATCTTTTTCATCCATCTCCAACCAAGTGGAGCGTGGCCTTCTACTTCCTCGCTTTATTATTGGCAAGTGTAGAGCAAGCTTCACTATGTATTCATCTGGGTGTCTCTAGATATGTCCATACCACGAGAAGCATTTTTCCTTCATTTTATCTATTATCGGGGCTACCTCAAAGCTCTCCCTCATCTATTAGTTTCTAATTTTATCAATTGGTGTGATACCCGCTGACCAGTGTAACATGTCATTTCTGTTATATGTAATATATTTAGGTGTAGTTGATTGGTCGCCCAGCATTCTATACCATACAAAATTGCAGATTTTATAGATGTTTTGTTTTGTTTTATGATGAAACAAACGTATCTTCTAAGGATAATCCTTTTTAACATTCGACATTGTGTCCAACAAACATGAGGACTAGCTAAATATAGGCCTCCGCAATGGATTCTCACATAGTTACGTGTAAAAATAATTTGGTAATATAACTTCTCTTAAAATGTTTGCAATACATAGATTGGGTATGTAACTAATTAGCTGTGCCTCGCAATTTTAACCTCATCGAATTATCACAATTAGACTGCTCACCCCTCCTTACCCCCGTGGATCACTAAATACCTCCGCTCCGTTCACTAAATGAAATAGATCATTGGGGTCTGCGGTATGTCAGTGAGAATACCTTGTATGATCAGTCAATAAATCCCCCGAATAATAAAATGGTGACATATAATCTGTAATATTCCACAATAATTATTAATTTCCTTATAACGCAACTGAGTGTCAGTACCCAGTCTAAAAATCTCTAATGGTCTGTTAGGACGGTTTCATCTCAGTTATAAAGCCGATGAATTTTTAAGATTCCTTTTCATTCTTTGTTTCAAATGAAATTAGCTGCTCTATCGACCATGCCATGTGGATTTTGATTATTTAAATTTTATTTTTTTTAGCTTCCACCATTAGAAAGCACTTGCACAACTCATACAATAACAAAAAGTGTCCTATCTCGCAATGGCTAGTGAGGACACTTTTTATTGACAAATACTCATTCTAAATAGTTACAAATACTCATTCAAAATAGGTAGTTGACTCATTCTAAATTTGATATTTTTAGTACAATATTGTAAAATATAAGTTAATTAAAAACCAGTCTTGAAAAAAATTCAAAAATTGATTGAAAAATAAGCCAGTTGTGTAGGCTTCTAAATTTGAAGATGCGGATAGAGTTGGATATATCCCTGTCTCTTTTCCTCTTGTAGAATATAATGTGCAATATTAAAAATGACCTCACAACACAGTATTGCCGTCTTTGTCTAAAGGTTAAATTTAAACTTTTATAACTCGGTCAATTTTTAAGATTATATAAAAAATGTTTCACTCTTCATCAACTTGTACCTTGAAATTATGATTAATGAAACAAAAAAAAATTAGTCAAATACCCAATTGTCCCTAGACTTGTTTATCCCTGGACCTCTAAGGTGCAATACAATATGTTAAACATATACATATGTTAAAACCAGGCCAGTAATTACAGTGACAGAAAGGCAGAAGTTTTATAATGTATGTATTTTCTTATTTAAAATTTAAATTTTAGCATACGGACTTGTTTAATAATCATTGTGTTTAATGCTGCCTCGTAATATAATTAACACTATGTAGGTGTTTTGCAGCATTTTCGAACTTGTAGCAGAAAATTTCAGTTAGTTCTCATGGTAATTTATTAATGATATTGATTTAAAAAAGTTTCTAAATAAAAAAAATTACTAATAATTATTAACTTCACAATTAAATGAAACTACGTTATGTAGTATTATTTCTACTTTCTTTAAATTATTTACCACGACCTAGGTTTCGTTGTATTACAACATCTTCAGGTGGGCTATTAGCAAAGATCATATCTTAATAGAAACCTACACACATACAATTGTGTATTTGGCGTTAATTTTGTAGAAATATATTCAATTATAAACTTATTTATCGCTTTTACGAAAATAAAAAAAAATCAACTTTATGGTTAATTAATGTTTAATTAAAATGTGATAATGTTTGGAGTAATTGCCTTTGTGTAGAGCTATCTTATGATAGCTGCAAATGTATCTAATTTTACTACATTTTTTTGAGCCGTGCATGTGTGATAATTTCGAGTCAAATGTTTTACTTTAGTAGCCGTTGTTATTTTCTTCGATTTGTATTTTCAAATTGAGTAAAATCATGGAAATATAATAAAATAAAATGCAATTCCCTTCAGAGTTTACACATTGTAATATTTTACTGGTGACCATGGAGCAGATATTAGTCTTGCGCTTTCAATGTGTGTTTTTTCTGGACTGTGATTATAGTTTGTAGCGGTTAATATATTAAACAGGAAGAGATGTTTATGTTTTAGATTACAAAAGTCTTAATAAAATTTACAAAATAAAAACTAGAAATATCAGGAAAAGTCAGGAAATGAAAAAGGACTAAAATTTAAAAATTAATCTTTCTATCTGACTAGACATAAGGCAAAGATGTGATAAGGACAAGTATAGAGATTATGAGAGATAAGATTTTTTTAGACGCCTCTTTAATAATTTTTCGAAGCGGAATTTCTGCTGTCACAATACAGTTGTTTTAGCAAATTATTTTCATGGAAAACAACAGATGGAGATAAATCAAATTTAAAAAATATTCTAAACATCACGAACGTCTAATCATTCAAGTTGTGACCTGCTTGGAAAACATGATTACTGAAACCAATTTATCAAGATTTAACATAAGGAATCATAGGAGATCAAATTTATTTAAATCAATGTCTCTTTAATGTGCCATTTTTTTAAACGTAATAAAAATACTATTAATTTATGCAAAAACAAAGTTTCATATATATAATAAATGTGTCTTGGTATTACAAACTAAAGTGTTTATTTTCAGGAATTGTTATTAATGTGCTTATAGAACCAGTAACGAGATTTGTTTATTATTTTTTATTTTTATGTTTAATTAGGTTTCATAATGTAACATATTTGAATTTAATTGAGGGGGAAAAAGAATAGACTAAAAAGTAAATTTTTTTAAATTAGAAGACGCAGTAAGTAAAAAAAACATTTCTACGTCAAAACTGAAATATTTACTGTACTACACTTATGGACATATTCATAAGAATGCAAAAAAGGGGACAAATTTACATAAAAACAGATTTATTCATATTGTGTGAGTGCATAATAATTATTGAATTGAATCAATTAAGTTTATTAACATTTTTGGACAGAAAAAACTTAAATTTAACAAAAAAAAAGATTAGAGGCATTAATCTCAGTATCTTAATTGTAAGTAGATTTGATCTAACATAGTGAAAATTGAATATTGTTCTGGTAATGGGTAATGGTAATTGAATATTGTTCTGGTAATGGGAATTTAGTGTTATCTCTTCTTGTAAAAACTTTCCGCATTCGTCTCGGCTTACTTTTTTATTAAATCATCAATGAAACATTTTGGCGTTAGGTTCCAACACTAAAGCCATGCTGAGATTCTGCATTATTGCTCAAATTTATTAAATAATATTCCCTTAACGCAATTATAACAAATTTATGAGAAAAACAAAAAAAAAAGTGTTTGTTGCAAAATTTCTTACACTACTCGATAACGAATACAATAAAGAAATTAACAGATAACCAAAAAAAAAACAAATGAAAGTCGTAAATAAAATTAAATTGAATCATTCTTTTTTATATTACGTATACTGCTATTGTAGACGGCCAGTGCCAAATGAGATAAAATTTTTATGTTATTCTACTTTTTTTCACGTTGCTCTAAATATGTCTATGAGTAATTTTAATACAGCACTTTTTCTTATACAATGCTATTATACAAATATTATATTATGTGAAAAATGTTTTGTTCATATTGTAAGCGCACCCAAATATTGGACCATTCTTGTATATAACGTGGTTTAGAGCATTGGAATTATGCACAGCATAAATTAATATATATAAAGATTTCACTGCTTTCTTGGCTGTCTTGGCTTTAACGGGGCAAAAGTTAATTTTACTATATTTTAATTTAATCACATTTTATATAATAAATATTAATGGCTATTTTATAAGCAGAATGTTAAATTTGCATTATCTTACAGACCTATTCTCCTTCTTTCACATTGCTATAGAAAAAAACTTCATACCACCGCATGAGCTAACACTAATAGCAGGTTTATTAGTTACAAAGCTAATAGAACAAAGTCTATGAACATTGATGATAGCCGCGATATAAATATTTATTTTGTAACATTTATTTAAATATTTATAATAAACACTGATAACATTTTTGTTATTTTACAGTATTTGCTTAACAACAACAATGTTTGTTTAAACTATTCGGTCACCACAATCTACGTCCTGCCGCTAGCAACTTGTTTACCCAAATAAATAGGGCGAAAAAATTAGCCTTGGAAAAGACTTGCGTCTTAGCGTCATACAGGAATCAGCCTCGAGTTTCATTAATGGAATTGTAAATATTTGTACAATCTCCACAAGATTGTAAAAAAAATACGCAGTTTTTTATAAACAAGGGTAGTATGGTTAAAGATCAAGAAATTATTTGTGTATTTACTTAGATTTTGCTTACAGTTTTCCCTGTGTAAAATATTTGGTTTATTCAGTTGCTAGTAACAGTATGCGGGCACTCTGTTCTGCAGAGTGAAAAAGAATCTTCATAACTTCATCACGTCTATCAGTCTGTCTGTCCTATGTCTGTCTATCACAGCTTGACAGCTTCTATAGTTTTATACCTATGTGCTATCTTAAGTAAAGCTTTAGAGAGAGATCGCAATTGGTATGTAGTGAAATTTTAAAAAAAATGTCTACCTAAATTAATCGATTTACTCCTATGTGAATTGAGAGCAAACATCGCTTTATCCCCTTCAAATGGGGTTACAAAAAAATGTGCATAATCAAAATAGAACAGATGTTTCGAAACATAATTTAACACCAATGTAATAACTATCAATTAATTGCGAATTAAAAAACTGTTCGATATTCCCTAGGTTTGATGTATCAAGTCTTAAAGTTGTCTAGACTTTAGAATAATTTTGTTATTGTTCAAAGAATGTAAAACATACCAAAAAAGAATTGTAGCCAATCGTTTACCTGCAAGGAACAAATAATTATATCCAATCCTGTGAAACGTAGACATATTTATTCTAATTCAAAATTAATTTCACTTCGAAATATTAATATCATAAAAGTTTTATGTGACCTTCAAGTTTCGAGTATTTTAATTTCAAGCGACCTACACACTACTTTCCATTACATAGGACTGAAAGTTATTTTAAGTTAATTTACATACCGTAAAGTTAAGTACCGGAAAGTTAATTTACATACTGTAATTGGGCTGTGGAAGATGATATTACTAAGTTTTCAACATTAATTAAAGACAAAATGAAAAAATGAAGTGAAAGTACCCGTGGACAACTTAAAAAAGGATCAGACGATATTTTAAGATATATTTATTATTTTAAACGCTATTTGGGGAATATTAAGTTTCAAAGTACGTATCTATTTCCAGATAATTAATTCCGGAAAAAGATATATATTTCGAAACTTATGATTTTTTCGATCCGTGAAAAAAATCTAGACAATCCATTGGATAAAAAAGATATAGACAACACTTTATGCATGGTTCTGTTACACACTTGGCCAATTTTCTTTGTTTTTGGAAGGGTTATCAAAATATAAATAATTATTAGAATAATATTTTCCGAGAGAAATGGACAAGAAGACACGTGAAAATTCACTTTTTAGTTTTACATGTGCAGGAAAAATGTGTTCATTAGCTTTATGATACAATCTATTATCGCAGATAAGCAAACATGCATACAGACGATTGAACATAGATATTTTGTTTTTAAATCTTTATATAGTATATGCAGGGAAAATAGCACCAATGAAGAGTTCACAAAATGGACATGTCATGCCTTGATCTGCAGAAAGCAATCACGACAAATGCATTCATTAATGAGATTTGAAGACTACAATATTTCTACAATACCTTGGACAACTAACGATATGGTAAGTATAAACACCCTTTGGCTGATAACCATCATCAATATTTTCGCTTTAGTGACAAAAATTTTTTTATAGTGTTGTCACACAATATTGAAATGACCAATATTTCTAAAGACGTTGTGTTTATGTTAAGCTCACCTAAATTCTTACAATGACGCTGAAGAAATATATCATATGTACTTAATTTGTCACAAAAAAACTGCTTACAAATGAAAAAGACATGCAATAGTACATGTTCATTTTTGATTCCATTTGAAAGTGCTGCACCAATTGTTTAGGTGATGGTTTTTTGGTGGTATAAATAATCATAAATAGAAATATCTTTATAAAAGTCTTTTCGTTGATAGTCACCTAAGGGAACTGTTTAAAAAATTTAAAAAAATAAAAAATATATAATATCATTTTAAATATTTATTTTTTATTAACGAAACTTGGAAGCATTTCCTAATAAAAAATGTTTACATGCCAGTAAATGTTACGTATAGTTACATAGAAAAAAATGAGTTTAAAAATACCTGTGTTTCTTTTAGTTATTTCAAGAACATTTTAAGATTCATCTAGAAACTATATGCATTTTCTTTTTATAACACACTCTTGTAACTACAAAAAAATTCTCTCAAGCGTCTTTGTATTATGCTTATCACGCTAGATTTTTAGCAAGTAATGCTTTTTATTTCCGGTTATGAAGCGTAATGAAGAAATATTGAATATTTTCTCATTAATTCCACTAACATTTATAATATACATTATTGACTTCCATTCCTTTTTAGTACTGGTGATGAAGCGTAATGAAGAAATATTGAATATTTTCTCATTAATTCCACTAACATTTATAATATACATTATTGACTTCCATTCCACTATCACACTTTAAAAAAATTGGATATTTTTTAAAATTATCTTATTTTTGTTATTAACTAGTCTTAATTTAGTTATCTGTTAAGAAATGGCTATTTTTTACCATGAACTGTGAATTTTTATGTAAAATTAAATGTTTTAAACAAAAAATACGTCTCGGTGAAATTCTGACATATATATTCAATCTATATTACAGAATTTCAATATTCAAAAATTTTGTAGATATTACCATTTAATGAAGAATAGCCAGAATGAGCTAGCTCGATGAAAAATAACCAGAATATGCTAGAAAATACTGAGAGATTTAGCATTAAAAAGTATATAAGAACATAGAACTTGAGTTAGTTGTTTGTTAGGTTTTACGAACATTTTTTTAATGTTACCATTCTGAGAAAAAATATCCTAAATATTGTAAGACACTGACAGCTTTAGAAAAAAAGTGCACACAAGCCAAATGCATGCAGCGGCTAAGTAAGATGTCCGCCAATGTTTTGATTCAGGCATAACTTTTGTTAAGCGAATTTCAGACATTGTTTTCTTTATTTCCTTGTTACTCTGATATTATTTGATGTTTCTGTTATGTATTCTTTTAAATAGTTTAAATAGTATTCTTTTAAATATTTGATGAATTTATTTTAGGAAAAAAATAAGAGAAAAAAAAAAAAATCGCAAACATTCTATGGATATTTTCTGTAATATATAAAGTTCCAGGACATTAACTGCATAAAATTGTTTGTTAAATGCTCTTGTTAAGAGTCTCATGCTGGGACAAATAAATAATTCTTAAGACTTTATGTTTTCAGGTCGGTGCTGGGTTTGTGGTTCTTTTTATAGTTCTGAACATTACATTCGGGTTGGAATATCTGCTTTTTGACATTTTTCATATGCTAACAAATAAACCATTGTCTCTGAATGTTTGTTTATTTGAGATGATTAAGCATTTTCTTCTACTTTATTGATAACTTCAATAATACTGTTGTGAAGGCATACGATCCATTGTGCTGTCTCACAAGCTATTCATTTTAATGCGTAATTAGTTTGTGTAAAATTTTTAATTAGATTACACTGGAATAAATAAATAAAAAAAAACTGATAAGCGATAGCGAATGTAAAAAAAAATTATTCTGTGACGTTACTATTTTTTTCAACATTTCATTGACCTGTACAATATACCTATTTTTTTCCTCTTCGCTATCTTTAAAAAAATATTAACACGTGTCGGTCGACTCGCTCCATTAAATAACACAAACTTTTGCTGTTATTATTTATATAATGTTCACAAGGAAATCCGGATGGTAGAGATGTCTCGTAGTATTCACGGAAAAATTGTTCCATTTGCTAAGCGGTAAAAAACGCACGGAGAAATTCCATGCCCACAGTTCCTAATACGTAAACAAGGCCATGAGTTACGAACTTGATATCTCTGTTATTCGAAATGTGTGGTTAATTTACCTTGTATGAACAGCAAAATGATAAGAGATTTCTAGGAAATATCTAAATGTTTTGTTTTTAATTTTCTAGAAATTTTGATTTAACATCAGCATTGTGTAATAGGTCAACAAAAACAACAGAATAATATTCCGCTTAGTCATTTTAAAATCATACCACATGATAAGGGTTTAATACCCTTATCATTTAGCCTTTTAATGCAACCTTCAACTGGTGACTCGGATTTACGCTTGTCGTATCTAGACTTGCGAATTTTGAAGAGGCAGACTTTAATCGTTATGATGACATATATATAACAAGATGAAGACAGTTTGAAAAGTTCTTAGCCTCAATCACAAAAAAATAAAAACCAAGCAAAAAGTTACTTTTATTACCTAAAGTAGTCTCCATTGGCTTCAATACAATTATTCCATCAGTATTCTAAGCAAGAAATCGAAAAGAAATAAGACAACGAAGAAGCAAAATAGTCAAAATAGTGCTTAACATTGGCAAATGAAAGTGGCAGTGCACAGGTTATAACGTCATCGTCGTGGTGTGTTGGGTTGAAGGCATACGGCCTTTGATGATGCGGCGCACCACAGAGACCCGGGTTCGATACCCGGCTGTTCGTCGAACGTAGCTGGAGTGGTGTTATAGTTGGTCGTAAGAGATTGCTCTCATAGCAATAAGTCCACCATATGTATTAATTAGATACATTAAAGTAGATAAACATTTGATGAAGAACCAACAACCGATTTCTAAAGTGGAGGCCACGAACTTTAAAGCGCAGTGTGCTCCTGGCCAGAAGGGCTGACAACCTAGAAAAGTCGGCATGAAGTAGTTGGGTGCGAAAGATGGTTTGTGGTGACATATCTCGAATAAAGTATATGTCCAGCAATGTAGAGTTACCGGCTGGAGATGATTCTGGGTTCTATATACTATCCTTATGACGGCTTTTTGAAACTCCTCAAAAAAGCTCTATTGCTGCTATTAGCTCGTTCGTTGAAAAATTCCACCAACTGAAACATTTTCTTGATTTTGAAATAGGATCCAAATCTGAAGCAGCCTAATCTAGTGAGTACAATTGATGTAATAAGAATTCAAATCGAAATCCTGATGAAACAGGCTGTTTCTCAGTCCCGTTCATTTTTCGTGAATCTTTTCAGCTAGTTGAGTTAACAGATTAGCATAGTATTGACCACTATATTTCATCTTTGGAAAGACATACTCTTGGAGTTCCAAAATACAGAGACCAGGAATTTCTCAATTTTATATTACAGCTATTCTTTTTTCGACAGAGTGCAGAAGTCTATTCAAATTTCATTGGTTGTTGCATATTTTTTCAAGAAATTAGCGGTATGTCTCCTAAACCTCAAACTACTCTTCAAAATTCCTACAAATTCTGCTGTTCACAAATTTGATACTCATTTGTACACTTTTGGGAGGCCTAACTTTTCATTAAAAACGTGATATACTCTTTAATTAAAATACCTATGGGCTTATTAATTAGACAAAATTTGATTTGTCCATTGTTTAAAACCATTTGGTTTATCAATATTTTCTTGTAATGTTGATATGGATGGCATGCAGCTCAACGGAATATTTCCCACACCTCTCCCCACCATGTTTGAACAAAGCAGTGGTTGATAACGAAAGAGCTGACTTACCTAAACTCTTGTCTATATCCTCTTTTATTGATCTAGTGTTATTTTTCTTAAAGAGCTTTAACACAACTCTTTTCTTAGTTATTTCCATGGAAAATTTGAAACTGACTGTGACTGACTAATTTAGGGAAATCTAAAAAGTTATTTAGGAAAATTTAAAATCTAAAAATATAAAAGTATTGATTAAAAGAAATTTGTTTCTCTACCATCCTTATTATAGGGTTGGGATGTGAACTTTTCAAATAGAGCACAAATTTAAATAATTCAAAATGATCTTGATTAATTTAAAAAGTATTCGAATTTTGATTCTAATGTTTATGTAATTAATTACAATTGATTAAAGTGTGATATTTTTAGGATTCAATATCTC
This sequence comes from Druceiella hillmani, assembly GCA_039881145.1. Lineage (NCBI taxonomy): Eukaryota > Metazoa > Arthropoda > Insecta > Lepidoptera > Hepialidae > Druceiella > Druceiella hillmani. Next base: position 19,960,608 of record JAYKKI010000019.1, on the reverse strand, counting down.
AAAAGGAAGTAATGGAAACTTTTGAGATCATTCGTCAAACATGTCATCCATCAGTAGGTCACCGTCGTTAATCTCAGACACCGTTCCATGTAGAAACTTGCATTTGACATTGTGGTAAATCATATGAATCCAGATATATCTTGATAGTTAAAAGATAAATTAATTTCCAGGCCCGGATGGACAACTCCTTGTTATATAATCTATATTTAGTTGTCACGTAAATGCGTAAACCTAATCTTCTATTCAGTTTTTGAGTCTAAGTTACTGGCTAGTGTGAAGTTTATTAAAATCCATATAATATTTATATATTTTTTCAACTGATAAAAACTGTGAAAATAATTATTTTTATTTCTACAAATGCAGCCATAATTCATAGAGCAATTTGGGATTTCACACGTGAAGTTGTTAAATAAATATGCCAAAATATTTCCACATATCAGAACATGGATTTTTGAATTTCACATGTGAAACATTGAACATTGTTTTTTAACATTTTTAACGTCTTTACTTTATTTTTTAATTTGACAAAGGTACGATTTCAGATTAACATTTTCTTGAAAAAGTACAATTTATCAAATGTATCAGTTGTTTTTGGTTTTTCTAGCCATTTCAACTTCTAAAGTTAACTTGTAATATTTAAACATAAAAGGCGTTAGTTTAAATTTTGTTCATACAATTAATTTTGTTTATTAAACTAGTGTCTAATACTTTTATTAATTTATAATTTCCGATGTGTTTCCTGGGTAACAAAATTTTTCATATTTTATTAATGGCATTTTTAGATTGAACTGTAACTTTCTTACATTGTAAACACATCTTGACTCATTTTTTCTCACTGTGGTCATCATATCGATTGGGGCTTTGCAGACTTATGCAATTCAGTTGGCGATACAATAATATGATACCATCGAGCTGATATGGTGATAGAGGAAGGATGTCGTAACAAGAAAATCTCGTTAGTTAACGTTGCAGTAATTACTTTTATTTTGCACGTAATACTATGTAGGTAGTAGTAAGTATTATTAATATCTATAGGGAAAACATCGAAACGAATATTTGAATATACGTCTTGTAGAAAACAACAGTTTGGGTGAAATGGCCAAGTTGAAAAAAAATACTTATTTAGTTTGTAATTTTATTTGCAGTGCCGCTCTTGGTTTCCGCTTAACTTTATATTTACTTGGCCCGTGTTCTAGCTGAAAATATCTATAATGTATAAAAAATTGCCTAGGGTATGTGAGTTTCTCATAAGTATATAAGTAAATGTGCAAATGCACAATTTCGGAATGACAGGATACACGCAGAAACATACATGCAAACATGTTTGCACATGTTGTAAATCTGTAAGTTTGGTTTATATGTCGATCATGTAAAGTATTGTAAGAACACTTATTGAATTAGTCCAAATACGACTCTGAAATCAGAAGTGAAATTGGTATTGATACTTACAACCTGATAAACATGATACTTTGAGTATTACTCGAAGAAACTTTTTTCTCCTCTACTATTCCTCAAAATACTACAACAACCTCAAACCTTTTTAGGTCCTGCACAAAAAAAGATCATGCTGAAGATTCTGGCAGAGTATGGGGTCAATCGAATCATTGAAAGAAAGAAACCTCGTGCACTACTACACTGGCGGTTCTGCTGATAAAACCATTCAGATGGTGGTGCTGGCATATATTTGGTATCCCCTAATCGCGGTATGGAAGCACAGGCACTATTGCCTCAAATTTTACTAGTGAACTGAGAGCAATCCTAAAGTCTTTCCAAACTGGGAGCAATCCAAAAGTCATCTTGTGCGACCTCATTGCAGCTTTACAAGCAGAAAATAGAAGTCAGTCTGCACTCACCCAAGAAATCCATTGTCATTTGGAACAAATTGGCAAAGAAAGAAATAAAATCTGCAATTACAGTGGATGCCAGGCACAGTTCGGCATTCTGGGAAATGAGGCAGCTGATAAGCTGGCAAAAGAAGTTCGTGATCTTAGTGATTTTAATAATTCTAAAATTACCCTTGGCGATGTAAATACTTACGCAAAGTAATGTTTATGAGAAAAGGCCATCAGATATGACTATCAGATATGTGAAATTAACACAAATCATGTGTTCTAGAGCATGAAAATCCATCCTGATGGTACTAGAACCTATCGTCTCTGTAACAACTGTGATGTCTCCCTCAGCCCAGACCATATCTTCAGCTGTCCTGCGATTTTGAGTTCTCTGTTTAATCTTAAAGAATTTCCATTCAGCGGACAGCTCTACTCTGAAAACATCATTATATAATTATGCGTATGGACCTTTGTAGCTACTTCCTCATCTCTCCATGTGGACACGACACCAGCCAACCAGCCAACCAAAACACTTATTATATTTTGCATGAACGACACGAAAAACACACTTAAACAGTGATGATATGTGCAAGCATCTTGATGGTATTTGGCAACAAGATAAAAGATTTGTACACATTTTTCCTTAGATGGGTTGTATGTATCTTCGTTCATATATCTGAGTAATATAGACTCGAACCTCAGTCATAGATCAAGTTATCATGTCAAAAAGATTGCAATCTTATCAAAATAATTTAGATTTCACCTTTTGAACCCTGAAAAAACAATTAAAACAAATAGTTTAATTTTCTACAATAATTTTTTATTATCAATAATGGGCGTTACAAAACGTTTTTTTCCATTTTTTATCAATCTACCTTAATCCTTAATACAATAAACATGGCTTATAACTACATATTTATGAATTGGTTTTGTTTCCATTTGCTTTTGTGAAATGAAATCATATTTACACAGAAAACCATTTTAAAGCGAGATCTACAAATTGAAACAAGTAAGGAGTATGTTATGGCAGTGTTTTCGTAGATAAGATCCATGACCATTGTACGTGCTTAATTTGAAATGTTTCTTTAACATTTTAAAGTATATTTGTAGACGATTTTACTATTAAAATATTTTCTATATTTTGAACGGTCAAATCTACGATATCTTTTTTATTTAATGTATATATGTATATATACATTTTTTTTATTTTCGTCGATTTGCTTTGTTTTCCCATAACCTTATTCACTAGTATTGTTACAGTGAATATCTTTTAGCTCAAGAAAAAACATTTACACTTTGAAAAAAACATGTGTTTCTTTTACTAGTGTCAGGAGGTCTAACGTAGGTCCTGTCACCTATTGTCGGTGTTTTATGAAAGATTGTATGACATATTAGTAAAACATAAAAATCTCTATAGTTTTTAATACTGCCCCCCAATTTTTACGAAATTTCTGGGATACATGTGAATAAATGTAAGTTTTCGTATTTGTTCTTGCGACATCCCCTCATAAGGAACTCGGCCTATTATTTTGAATAATAAGAAAGAAAAAATTAAATATTTAAAAAAATATTTTCAATAAACTAATTTTTAGTTTTCCTCGTTCAGCATAATGTGATGAATTACACTTACAATGAAAATGACGTACAAAAACGTCATGTCAATCAACACTTTACGAATTGTCAGCTATTCTTATTCAAAATATTTAATTCTCAAAAAGATTTTTCTCACAATCTTTAAAGTTTTTTTTGGATGAAGTAATTTCATGATAGAAATCTAGAATTCTACAAATATCTCTAGATTTTCCCACATTAGTCACAGACATTTTATACTTAGAACGATGCGAGGACTCAGCACTGTTATGAAATGTAATGAAAAATAAACCGTACATATGTTTATTAATTGTCCGATAAAATTCACATGACACCAACGTGATGTCATCGGCATTTGTTAAAAAAGGTGAAACATAAATTATGTGAATATAATATAAAAATAACTTTGGTTTTCAGGCATCAACTGAACCGTAAATCGATTACAAAGAAATGGTGATGTTATCTTAGATTTTTTTATTTAGAAAATTTTACTGTAAATTCTTGTATTTTTCGGTAATCGTTTTTCATATTTCTCAATATTTTTGGCACTATATAGTTATAAAATATATTTAAGCAAAAGCATATAAAAATATATTTGTTCTTTTATATATAACCGCTTAGACTAAGCTGCATAGAATGAATGGAAGATCTGCCATATTGCTCACTGCACATCAATGCGGTAATAATCTCAGGATAACTTTCTATATATAATCTAATAGACACAACTTATAACTCTCCAAACTTATAATCGCCATGCGTTTCGTGTTTGGCTTCCACCAGGAACGTGCGAATCTCCATCGGATCCAATTTCACCACAAAACTATTCATGAGTGAACTACGATCAAAAATATCCGCATCCAGACCGTGATTCCCTTTATCGGCATTAGACTCCGGGAAATACTTGTCTATATCCTCCATAGTCTCAATCGACATTTCCTCCTCACTTACTTTCCTCGTAGTTTTGGTCTTACGCCCCGATTTTATGTAAGCGCTATTAAAGTTCTTCGCAAATGGTTCTTGCGTCTTCCAGCTGAACTTCTTATCCCAACCGTCGAACCACTGGTTCGCTCCCAACTTCGTTTCGCGAATGCTAACAATCTCCAAATCGGTGAAGAGAGACTTTAGATCGACGGCTACCTCTTTCGATAAATCATCAGGGTCGTCACTCTTCTGCATAATGTGCTCCAATCTTAGAAGTATCTTTTTTTCCTTCCACGGCTCTAAAGTCATTATATGTGCATTGATTGGCACAGGTTTTGCTAGACCACCCCAATTGTTTTGGAAACTCATCCATTCTTGTTGAGGCAAGTGGTCAGCTCTCGATACGAAGACTTGCGGGGACAGTAAAATTTTCAATGCATCAATTCTATCTTTGCTTTCAATTGTTGGTCTACGATTCTTAGTTTTACCAATCGAGATATAGTGCTTGCCAACTGCGACTAGACCGATTCCGCCCACCATTTCATTCAAAGCTTCACCTACACCAAATCCATCATCATTAAGTAGTCTGCGGTGCAACATAAGCTCTATTTGTCCATCATTGAGTGAAGTACCACCCTGTGCACGATCTGTGAGAACTGACATTTGTATATTGGCCGTTTCATCTCTTATTGAGATCTTACTTGTGACGGGATAGTAATTACCGGCGATCGGCTCGTTAAGCGAAACATCCCAAGTTGGCCTCTTGCCCCGAATACGTTTAAGCAACTGCCGTCCATTAGAGTCTGTATAAAACACACTTTTTGAATCTAACTGTGTGGTGTATCGTGTTATGATCTCTTTACCAACATGATCATCGATCGGTATCGGTCCCACATTCCACTGAAATTCTATGTTCTCTGCACCTTTATAAAGTCGAATAACCTGCGATATGTACGTCGAATACGTCTGATGGATCTCCTGAACGAGGGGTCCCTTGAAGATTTGGAAGCTGGGTCTTGCGTTTATAAGGTTCGGCTTCTGGTCTTTCGGTCTGAAGATGTAAGCACCAGATGCTCGATCCGTAAAATTGGTGTTGTTACCGATCGCTCCCTCATAGAAGTAGAACTGTTGTGTGAACGGCTGTGGCGTTTCATCATTGAGGGTGATGGTAGTCAGTTGACCGTTGCCGGGATCCAAGTCGAGACGGATGAACTGGATTGAAATGGAAAATTACATTATGTTTCATTCTAACTTTTATAAAATGAGAATGATGCACATATTATATAAAGATACTAAGGTACACAAATCATATAAAGGTACTAAGAATGATGTACATATTACATATTATATAAAGATACTAAGGTATGCAAATCATATAAAGGTACTAAGAATGATGTACATATTACATATTATATAAAAATACTAAGGTATGCAAATCATATAAAGGTACTAAGAATGATGCACATATTATATAAAGATACTAAGGTACACAAATCATATACAGGTACTAAGAATGAAGCACATATTATATAAAGATACTAAGGTACACAAATCATATAAAGGTACTAAGAATGATGTACATATTACATATTATATAAAGATACTAAGGTATGCAAATCATATAAAGGTACTAAGAATGATGTACATATTACATATTATATAAAAATACTAAGGTATGCAAATCATATAAAGGTACTAAGAATGATGCACATATTATATAAAGATACTAAGGTACACAAATCATATACAGGTACTAAGAATGAAGCACATATTATATAAAGATACTAAGGTACACAAATCATATAAAGGTACTAAGAATGATGTACATATTACATATTATATAAAAATACTAAGGTATGCAAATCATATAAAGGTACTAAGAATGATGCACATATTATATAAAGATACTAAGGTACACAAATCATATAAAGGTACTAAGAATGATGCACATATTATATAAAGATACTAAGGTACACAAATCATATAAAGGTACTAAGAATGATGCACATATTATATAAAGATACTAAGGTACACAAATCATATAAAGGTACTAAGAATGATGCACATATTATATAAAGATACTAAGGTACACAAATCATATAAAGGTACTAAGAATGATGTACATATTACATATTATATAAAAATACTAAGGTATGCAAATCATATAAAGGTACTAAGAATGATGCACATATTATATAAAGATACTAAGGTACACAAATCATATAAAGGTACTAAGAATGATGCACATATTATATAAAGATACTAAGGTACACAAATCATATACAGGTACTAAGAATGATGCACATATTATATAAAGATACTAAGGTACACAAATCATATAAAGGTACTAAGAATGATGCACATATTATATAAAGATACTAAGGTACACAAATCATATAAAGGTACTAAGAATGATGCACATATTATATAAAGATACTAAGGTACACAAATCATATAAAGGTACTAAGAATGATGCACATATTATATAAAGATACTAAGGTACACAAATCATATAAAGGTACTAAGAATGATGCACATATTATATAAAGATACTAAGGTACACAAATCATATAAAGGTACTAAGAATGATGCACATATTATATAAAGATACTAAGGTACACAAATCATATAAAGGTACTAAGAATGATGCACATATTATATAAAGATACTAAGGTACACAAATCATATAAAGGTAGTAAGAATGATGTACACACATTATATAAACATACATACACATTATATAACCGAAGTTCAATGGAAGAATAAAGCGAGAATGGTTTTAATATAAACTTCAAGATATTTAAAATCCTATGCTAGGTGTCAGTCAGAACTGTGAAGGAGGCGGCCAAAAGTTCACATCATGTTGGATTCAATAGTATACACTTTCATCACACATTCACATCATGTTGGATTCAATAGTATACACAATACACTTTCATATAGAGAAAATAAAAAGAATAAAACTTTTATACAAATCATCAAACAAATGAGAAATATAAAGAATATAAAGAAAATAAAAAGAAGAAATAAGAATAAAATTTTTATTTAAATCATTAAACAAATGAGAAATTTATTTTGAGTTGAATTTTGAGTGAAATTTTATGATGCGTGCGTAAGATGCAACAAAATCGACAGGATGAAGTTGCTCACTAAACGTGCGTGTGTTGACTGACACTATATTCATAATAGCTATTGATAATTTTCTTCAACGAAAACATGTCAAATTGAACTGAATAAAGTGGGAAAGCCATATACAATTTTCTTCATTGAAACATATCAAACTGAATCAGATAAAGTGGAAAAGCCATAACAATTTTCTTCAATTAAACATATTAAATTGAGTCGAATAGTGGGAAAGCCACAACAACAATTTTCTTCAACAAAACATATGAAATTGAGAATAAGCCCCTACCAAAACATCAAAAGGAAGACCCTAGACTAGATGGAGAATGGATATGATTCATTTGTTTTGGTTATTTGTCTTTATTTTAACCTTCATAGTACGTAGTGTGTTTAAATACAATAGATGAGATGGCGCCATATCACAAAATAAACATAATCTCTTGGAAAAAAGAAAATGTTTGAAGAAATGATATAAATGTTTCTGTTTTTTCTCACAATATGAACGATAATTTATCTTTAAGCCGATTGAGCAAAATTTGTCTGCAATATTTTTTGTGGTAATAAATTACAAGTTACTTACTAGCAGAGTCTGCTATTAAAATATGGTGGAAAAAAGTTATGAAAATATTCTATTGTATGTTAAAAACGTTATTGTTAATAACAATATAATATTTGATTAAGAGTTATTTAAAACATTTAACTATCCCATAGTTTGCTATTAATTTTTGAAGTAAAACTTCTTTACGCACGCTTGACTTGGGGAGTAAGCTGGTGAATGCGTGACGAGAGCGTTACGAAAAGTGTGATCGGGCGAGATGAATGGAAGTTGAGAGGGAGATATAAGTTAGTGAAGATAGAAAGAGAGTTACGTTTCGTATATTACTGTAGGTACAAGAGAGAGAGGTGCGAGCACACATTTTCTTTCTCCCTTTCTCTCACAATCAGTTATGTTTCGTGTATCTAAGACACAGTGCAAGCCTATTGTCTGTATCACACTGTAGGAGCAAAAGAGAGCAGTGCACGCGCACATTTTCTTTCTCTCCTCCTCTCATAGCCAGTGCATGAAATATATATATATGCGAGTTTGCGCTACGCTAACGGTGATTTTTTGATTATTTTGTAATTTCATTTCGTTCTTGAACAATTTTATAAATTATTATTTTGTTCAATACATTAAATATTCTACGTTTAAAGTGAATAAAATTGTAAATTCATTTTAAAGTTCATATTTTGTGAATTTGAAGTTTTACTTCAGTCGTGTGGTCTAAAGCACACTCGTTTTTTTTAAGGTGACAATACTTTAGAACAAAAAATGGGTTATTTATGAAAACAGTAACGTTTGACCATGTAAAATAGCAGCAAAGCAATGAAAAAAATTATTTCTTGAAAGTGAAAATTTTTCTACAAAAAAAATAGAAAGAATTGATATGTACATAAAATCTATTAAAAAAAACGATCATAAGAAAGAAATATTCTTTACAAGTGATTTTAAAAAAAATGTTTTTCAATCTTTTTATTGTAATATTTAAAAAACTATGGAAAATACTAAAAAAATTGTTATATTACATTATATATTCCTTTCTTGTTATGTTTATAAAGTAGTTTTTTCTTTGTCAATTGTAATTACCAAGGTAATTTCAAAATATATATTTTTTTCCAGAAATAAAAATTATATTATCACACGAAATATTGTTTTTTTCCTGAGTTATACCTAATAAGTTTTTTCTTTGTCAATTGTAATTACCAAGGTAATTTCAAAAATATATTTTTTTTTCCTGAAATAAAAATTATATTATCACACGAAATATTGTTTTTTTCCTGAGTTATACCTAATAAGTTTTTTCTTTGTCAATTGTAATTACCAAGATAATTTAAAAATATATGTTTTTTTCCAGAAATAAAAATTATATTATCACACCAAATATTGTTTTTTTCCCGAGTTATACCTAATAAGTTTTTTCTTTGTCAATTGTAATTACCAAGATAATTTCAAAATATATATTTTTTTTCCAGAAATAAAAATTATATTATCACACCAAATATTGTTTTTTTCCTGAATTATACCTAATAAGTTAATAATCATTTCTGTACCAAGCAGTAGAAAATTGGATCATTACTCCATATATTCTCTCAATCACCAGAAATATCCTTATGTATGATGGGCAAGAATTGGACTGGTCGTATGCTTATTGACTAATCCTCGTGCTAAACTATTCAATACGGAGACAAATTGTGAGTTGTCATTTCTTCAAGTTGTATAATCTACAGCAACCAATAAACAATACTATTTGTCATACTGTTAATGATTTTATTAAGCTGTAACAAATTGCTTTTGTTGCAATAATCCCAATCCCTTACCTCATTACTAATAAAATGCTCCATTGATTCCGAGAACTTTATATCCTCAAATCTCTGCACTATCATCGGTTCGTCGCCAAGCATTTTATCCTCTACATTGTCTGACAACACGGGCTGCATATGGCTGTAGGCGCTGACGAGTCGGCGGGGGTAGTCTGGGTGCGGTTTCATTTTGAGTTCTTGTTCGAGTCGGGACTCGGGACGTGACATGCGGGAGTAGTACAAGTCGGCAGGATGCGGCCGATTGTAATGAGATCTGTACGGGAAGCGAGATTTAAGGATGAAAACATACTTTAATTTTGAATAAATATTTACAACATCAGTGTTTTTAATGAGGTCATGCAAACTACAATTGAGTATCGACATACTGCTTGCTTCAATCTCATCTACACTGATATATAAATCTTCATTTTTACTAAAACTCTTAAACTTCACGCATATCGATGATTCGATGCATTCATTTATTTCTGACAAGCATATCTTAAAGCACTATTTTCTTTTGTGGGTATTTTCATTCTCGGCTGAATTTGTTTTTTTTTAATTATCATACTCCATCATGCTTCCATTTCCTTGTAGTGTTTCAAACATATAATTAAGATAAAGAAGAAAAAAAATAATGAAAAGTAACAAAATTAAAGAAAAACATACAAATGACAAATAGAAAAATCGGTCTTCCTCGGAAAAATAGAAAAGTCTTTTTCACATAATAATTTTTTAACATTTGTCTATCACTTGTAATTTTGAAATCTTGTATGGGATAGACACATCGCATTTCACCTCCGGAAAAATATTTTAAATGAAATCACATTTTTGTATTTTTTCATAGAAACACACAATACACAAAACTTTAAACATGGTTCTCGTCTTAGACAGTCCACAGTTGCTAAGTTGAGTTGAAATACACATTTTTCTTTTTACGTTATTGGAAATTGGCTTTCCATATAAACTTAGTAAGCAAATTTATGACTACATCGACCTTCTGTATAAAAATTACTTGAAATTGTTAAAAAAATTAACCGCTAAAAAGTAATCGGTAAAATTTTTTTTTGTTAACTTGGAAGAACCTTCCTTATTTTGTTATGTTTGTTCCTGTCACAGCAATATCAAACTGTGTTGTACTGTCACAGCAACATCAAACTTTTTCTTACAAACATTTTTGTTTTTATTCAAATTAACAACTTCTAAACTTTTTTTCTAACCTGTTGGCACTTGACACTTATGAACAGTATCCTAATAACTATGACATAAATAATACTTTTGCTCTAAATAAAAAATTATCAACACACTCACCTCGGCACGTCTGGATATTCATTCTTACGCAACTGTCGATAAGAATAATGGTCGTTCCTTTCCATCCAAGCCCTGTCCCTCAGCTGCCTTCGTATGCGGAACTCGTTTTCGTAGGAGTGCCTGGCAGGTTTAGTAGGCCGTGGCTGTACAACATAGTATGAGCGAAATCCAAACGCTGGTAGCTCTCGCGGTTGGATGATCAGTTCATGTGTAGCGCTTGAATTGCGCATGGGGATTATTTGTATTGACGCCGGGATGGGCACTATTTGCGTCTCGACTTGTAGGCCTGTAAAATTTATAAACAACGTTTATCACGTTTCCGAAATTCGGTTTAACACACGTTTCATTTAATATGAGATATTGATCGAATTACTAAAGCAGTAACTACACTATCAACAAATATGGCAATGCTAGTTTTTGGCTGTGGCTTCACCTATGTGGATTTTCAATTTAGACTGCAGAATTTATATGCACGTTTTCAGACTTAATTATGAAGTTTGCCGCATTTGTTTATAAATTGTGACATTAAATTCTTATCCTACAAGAACTACACTAAAAAGTAGCCTATATGTAGCTTATGAACTATATATACTCCAAATTTCATAAAAATCGGTCCAGCCATTTTTAGGCATTATTGAGTACCAAACGTCCATACAAAAGATTTCTTTAGCATTTTAAGTATATATGAGTAAAAAACCATGGCACTAAAACGGTTAAGTATTAGTGGCAGTATCACATTCTATCAGAGTCTAACACCCTCTTAGGTAAACACCAAAGAGACAAGGTTTAAACATCTAAAATTGGGTAAGGCAGCTAGAACTAGAGTTACTAAGATACCTTCGAGCAAAATATTCTATACACATTGTTAACAAGCAAAGCATGGTACATATATTCTTAATAAATAATGTGTCTTCTAGATAATGTTTGAAACTTTATAATGAAAAAAAATTGCATTTGATTTTACATGTTTTTTTTAGTTTCTCCTTAAAATTGAATACAATTAATAAGCAAGCGGTATATAAATATAGAATATGCATAAACACAGGAAACATCTTGAAACCAAAAATGTTTGGTCGCCTTTTCTAATTTCACTAAATATCTATTTACGATGTATCTTGTACTGACAACTGGTGTCATTATGATCCAGGTTGCCCTGGTAAAATTTCCAAACACAAAACACCTATTACATCTGCTTTAATACTTTAACAATATAGGATATTTTTTGCACTTTCAAATTCCAATACAATTGGGTACTTGACGAATTTTTTTTTATTTCATTAATCATAATTTCAAGGTACAAGCTGATGAAGAGTGAAAAAATGTTTAAATAATCTTAAAAATTGACCAAGCTATAAAAGTTTAAATTTAACCTTTAGAGAAGGACGGCAATACTATGTTGTGAGGTCAATTTTAATATTGCACATTATATTCTACAAGAGGAAAAGAGACAGGGATATACCGAACTCTTATCTGTATCTTCAAATTTAGAAGCCTATAACTTGCTTATTTTTCAATCAATTATTGAATTTTTTTAAAGACTCATTTTTAATTAACTTATATTTCACAATATTGTACGAAAAATATAAAAATTTAGAATTAGTCAACTACCATATTGTTATGAACGTTGCAACTTGTCACGATATAAATATTGTCGACGATAGGGCAATAAATGCAAAATCGTCTTCAGTTTTATTCGATCAAAGAAAAATTATTTGTTTGTAAAATGATCAAAACTGTTTTTATTTCCTCAAAAAAATAAATATTTCTCACGTATCGTATCGTAAAGTAAAACTTATCAATACGATAATAATTCCAGAAAGGTAGATTGGAAATCATTCAGTAGTCTTATAGGAAACTAATGATATTATCCTATGTACAACGTTATTATTGATAACGTATTACGCTACATTTGAACATAAAAATATGGGAAGCCATTAAATTTTGTGTATCCACTGTTTCTGTAGGTTACAGTCTCAAAATTATGATTCTAACCAACGAGAAGATGAATGAATGAGAAATTACATTAGAATTACATAATTTATCTTTCAAGACATGGAATTTAAAAAAAATTAAAAATTGTTTATTCCATTTATTTTTTGTATCTTTTAAATATACTAAATTTAAGTTCCATTCGAGATTATCGCTAAATTAACATTATTTTTCTCCAATGTTACACACGAAAGCGCTTTAGAAAATTTAAAAATAAAAATTACCTTTGTAATTGTAGACCTGGTAATTGGTATCCGTTACAGGTATTCTGATTGGCCAATTGGTGACTCTGGAGAGTGGATTGTAGATAGTTATCTGGAATAGATTATTTATTTGTTTACTTTGATATTTAGATAGTCCAGACTTATAATATCATCATCATCATCATCATCATATATATTAATACGCTAAGGTTAAGATGTTACTCTCCCTTTTTAGAAAAAACCTCACAACTAATCCACATAAATTATATATCATTTTATAGATAATTGCTTGCTCTACCGGCATCCACAACTAAAAAATTTATTATTGCTATTGTTTTTGCAAATTAATTAATTATTAAAATTATATACACAAAACAGCAATGCTGCCATCTAACGGCTCGACGTCGATATGATTGACGGTCGGTAAAATTTTTGTTTAATTTCAAATCCACTCACGTATAAATAAAGTGGCGCTTTAGCTCAATGCTTTTGATACTTGCGCCTCTATATGTCAATTTTAGTAAAATATTTGTTTGATCTGTCATCTGAACTTCATAATGGAATAAATAATGCGAAGACTTCGCACGGGTCACGCTAGTATTTCATATTACAGATAAATATTAATAGTCCGCAGGTACTAGTACAGTGTATTAACGAAAAAGATTTTTACATATCTCATAGTTCAAGTAAGAAGAAACATTAACACCAAATGTTGACTTGGAAAGTGGAAAAATTGTGAAGAAATGGGATAGCTCTTTCTAGAAGAATACTGAAAAATATCTAAAATATAACTCTGCCATCATGATTTAAAAAACATTTGGCTAGATGAATCTAAAAAAAACAGAATTATTGGTAATGAAAGTCCAAAAATTATCAGCACCACATTTTCCGAGATAATTTTTTTTATCAAAAATTCAATTATTTAAAACTGAATTACTAATGATAGATGAAAAAAATAATTATCTATAAAATTTCGTTATCATCTATACATATAATAAAATTGTAACAGAACGGATCCTGCACAAGAAAAATATTTTAAAAAGAGTGATTGATTTAATGTTTAGAATGATAATAGAAGCCAGAAAACCTGTTTTTAGAATTTTTGTATATCTGTCTATCTCCATGTTAATTTCTTCCACAATCACGCGAAATCTACTGGACGTATTTTTATGAAATTTGGTATGGTAATCGATTATACCAATGAGCGATATATGAGGGAAAAAAACTTCTTATTCCGAATTTCATGCAAACAAAGTTACAGACACAGCATTAAAATAATTACATAAAAAATATTATAATTGTTTTTTTTTATTTAACAATATTTACCAAGTTATTATAATAATATCATTAACACAATATAGTTTACACAAAAGTCATACACCCAAAAGTCGCGCACACTTCAGACGCACTCCATAATACTTCTAAACCTGTATGCGTCGACACAACTGCACGAAACACTAACTGGGCAAGTTTACCTTGAACTCGATAGCACAAGTTACTGAAGTGCACGAACATCTGAAGGACAGCAGGATGCCGTAGACACTTCAGCACCACCTTATCCAATTTGATAACTTTGATGTGACGTATCCATTCATCATTTCTAAATTATTAGTGTCCAGTAAATTAAAAAAGAACAGATCCAAAAACACCAAGACTAAAAAAATTAAGAGTTAGATCCATTACCGAGGAGTTCCAACTACGTTTGTGAAATGAAAAGGCTAAGCCATATAGAACATTAAAAAAAATCCACAGTTCCATATTACTTACCACAAATGCTCGAGTGAACTCGGATTGTAGACACTGCGATACGTTGAGCTGACACCGAGCTAATTCCAGCACCGGTTCTCTATTCAACTCAGGAGCTGGCAAACCCATGAGTTTTCTGCAGTTACAAAGGAACAATGGAACAAATTAAGAATGGGTGAAAATTGTGCACGTTGGAATAATAGGCGAACATGTACATGCAATGGTAACACTTTACTTCGATTGAAATAATTTTTTATAATTACTTTCAGCATTTTAAAACAAAATAATACGCCTTTAGACCCCTTTACTATAACTCTGTTATATGATAAACTCTGTGCCGTGGATTATTAAGAAAAATTATACTAAGATTAACCATTAGAGTGCCGACGAGTGCCATCGCGCTCGTGCGCGCACTAACTAAATTTGCCAAAAGTGCGATGGCGCTCGTGAAATCAGTTGCTGTTTAGCGCGCGGTAGGGGAGGTCGCTCGCAGGCATCGCTAATTTTTTATCTTTCTACGTGTTACATAAAGTTCAAATTATAATATTATTAGTAATTACAGGTTAAAAAGGATCCAGGAAAAGAAAATGTTTAACCCATAAAGTCGGAATACGAAAATAATTAGAGTGAAAATGATCGTTTTTCAAGTTGTGAAGAAAGTGATAGTGGGAGTGACATTGTGGTGCGCTCACAATTTGGCGTAATGCAAATTTTGAGTGATAGTGATAATAGTGACGATAACAATTATTTTGCTGATACGGAGGATGTACCAATTTCAGTTTTTGTTATAATTTTTGTTCATAATATATTTTTCCATAATTTTCTTTGTATTTTATTATCCTTGTACAAGCTTTTATTAAGAAAATACCGAAAAAATTATTAAAATTGGATAATTTTTGGAAGAGATACAGTTTTTTTTTTGAGAAAAGGGTAAATGACATCAAAAACAAAAGATTTCGTTGGTATTTTTAAGTACATATGAGTAAAAAACAATGGCACTAAAACGGTTAAATTGACAAAAATTAAATTGTTTTTTTCTTAATATGCAATATTTGCAGTGGGCAGAAATATAAATATTTAAACATACAGAATCAGAAAGTAAAATTGAAAATTTATAATCTTTTAAACTGAAAAAAAATTGATGATCGAATCTTGATATTGAAAATAAAGATACGACACCATGTCAACTATTCTACGTTAATATTTCCATTAAAAAAATGACTATATTTTGTTAGCATCTGGTAGCGAAGTCTTTGAATATTAGTCGTAGAATAAGGGTGTTTTATCACAAAAAGATAGTGGATAAGCAATGGAGTATGTACATTTGAACCACATTAGACTTTATAAGTTTGTATGTCTGCATGTACATACTTGTGTACTTTTATGTGCTTTCAAAGGCTTTAAAAATTGATTGGAGTTTCTGACGCCTTCAGATTTATTTAGCATAATATTGTATTTCAGTATTTGGAAAGCTGCACCAATTTCAAGATGTAAGTCCTTAAATTTAAACCTGTTCCACAAAACCTTGAGAAAAATTTATTGGATTTGAACAGAATAAATTTCAGGCTTTTCATTTTGGTGCATAGATTATTGTTTTTGATTAAAATTGAAATGTTTCTATGTAAATATAGGAGGTCTGACCCAATGAGATTTTGATTTTTTTTCTAAATGAAATTTTTTTCTATATGTCAATGATTTATTTTACAGCCAAGAGTACAGAAGCAATATGCTTGCAGTAAAAAGATGACTGTTGTATTGCTGTCATTGCTATGATTGTGAAAATTGACAGTTTAAATATGTGTGTTAAATTGTGGTTAAGGGATTTTTTGGTTTCTTTGTATATTTGGTTGTTATTAGTGTGAATAAACATGATTTTTTCTATTTCTAGAAAGAAGTATAGACAACAAATTGATAAGAAACACCTATATGACGTCAGAAAGTTGTGATATTAAATAAATCAGACAAGTGCGTGTCTGAAAACACATAAGTTGGGATTTCATCCCCCAGGGTCTGTATCCCTTGAAATAATTAATGCATGTTAACCCAACAATTTTACAATTTTAACTGAAATTTCGAATCAAAAGTTTTCATGATTGAAAAATTAGAGGTGGAGACACAATGTGCATAATTTTTCAAAGACATTATTTCCTGGAGGCTCTAATGTCCTTAGTTGTGTCGGGTTTACGATCTATATGTGCTTTCTACGTCTTAACACCATTCATGCAATGAGTAATATGTGATCTGAGCCACAATCAGGGTCTGAAAAGGTCTTAATTTCGCATATAATTAGCATTTATGATGACGTAATAGATTTAGTTTCTTAATTCCATGGAAATTTCTATGTGTATAAAGGTTTGTGTGATGATTGTGCAAATAAAAACAAAACGATACGATGCCGAGATTGTTTATCTCGCTTAAACTTCCCTGATATTCTGATCCACTGACTTAAAATTGGAAAGCGTTGAATGGGACCTCAATTTCATTTTAAAACACATGTCGAATCATGCCTTTCTGGATGGAAAAGAGGAAAACACAAATTTATGAAAATTTTTTGAAATTTCACTAGATAATAAATTAAGATCTCTATATGAAGCACCTACATAAAAAGTTAAATGCACAAATTAAGTCTGAAACTGTAAAAACAGTATGGGTATGACAGATGGGTAAACGGATGGATACAACAATTACAAGGATTGTTTTTTTCACTATTATACCCTAAAGCAGTCCACTAACAATCAATAAATGTTTAATCGTTGAATACTTGTCTATCTCACGAGCTTTTCAGAAAACTCAGTGGATGTAGTACATACGTAAATTAAATAGCACCAAGTAGTACATATTTTTTCTTTCCCAAAATATTCACATCCCAATTTTGCAGTCATACTTACAATTATTGATTTCAAATATGTGCATCGCCTGTTAAAAAAAATGAACACCCTAATATCAACCCATAGATGGCCAAGGTTAAAATTATACAAGAGACGCTGGATGTCCCAACACTTTTTTTTGTATACCTTTTGTGCCTGGAATCAGGCGCTGGGATGATTGCATAAATTTGTACTTTGGCCAATATCAGGCGCTGAGGCCGTCTATTGGTTAACCGTCTTAATGCCATTGTTTTTTTCCGGTATATAATTAAAAATGCCAAAAAATCTTTTGTTTTTGATGTCATTTACCCTTGTCTCAAAAAAAACTATCGCTTCTAAAAATTATCCAATTTTAATAATTTTTCGATAATAAAATACAAAGAAAATTATGGAAATATATATTGTAAACAAAAACTGAAATCAAGGTCACATCGTATTTTCGCAGTCCGGTACAACCTCCACCGTATCAGCAAAATAATTGTTATCGTCTCTATTATCACTACCACTCAAAATTTGCATTACGCCAAATTGTGAGCACACCACAATGTCACTCCCACTATCACTTTCTTCACAACTTGAAAAACCATCATTTTCACTCAAATTATTTTCGTATTCCAACATTATAGGTTAAAAATGTTCTTTTCCTGGATGCTTTTTATATTGTCATTACTAATAATATTATAATTTGAACTTTATGTAACACGTAGAAAGTTAAAAAATTAGCGATGCGCGTGTGCGATCTCCCCTACCCCCGTGCTAAACAGCAACTGATTTAGCGAGCTCTATCGTGCTCGTGGCAAATTTAGTTAGTACGCGCACAAGCACAATGGCGTTCATCGGCACTCAAACGGTTAATTCTGTTTTCGTTTACTAATAAATAAACAAATGCCTATCATATATAGTCTTATTCTTATTCTGGAGGCATATGAATTTTATAAATGGAAAAGTAAAATTCTATTACGGATACATGAGGAGTGAAATTAATAATGTGCCAAGTTACGGAACAAAACTCAATTCTGATATCAGAATTTCACTGTCCTTTCAAGTATACAAAATCTGAAAGTCATTCCCTAACTTTACTTTCCACATTCCATTTCCTTTCATATTTTTCACCCTTAATCTTCCTCTTTTATTTTCCTACCCCTCAATCCAACACCAAAATCCACAACATCAAAATTAGATTATATTTGTCTTTTTTGGTTTTTTTCTCAAAAATTTATTCATTATACTTTGTTATTACCACCTTTTACTTTTTACTGTCTACTTGCTCTGTGACATTATGAAAATACATGATATTTTTTGTTGAATGGAAGAGATTACTCTTGTACCAATAAGCGCACCAGATGATTGTTCATCAAGGGAAATGAATCTCCATTAAGATCTCACGGGCGGCTTACAAAATGTCAAAAGAAATTATTTTAAACTGATGGCCTGAATGGAGGTTTAAAGAATGTGAAAATAAATGCATCTTTTCTACCCGAGTGCTTCTCTAGTGACGACTAAACTGTCTTCGATGGCCTGATCGAGGAGACGTGCATAGTCTAATGCCACGTGTTGCTTCTCCGTCCCAGTAACCGCATCGTGGTGCTGCATTACGCCTGCATAGGAAAATAAGAAATAAAAGAAAATTTTATTTGACACATTAAAATAATAGAATAATTTTAAAACTCTTATGATTCGAATACATATTATCTTTAATTTTTTTTTGAGTATATACACTATTCCTGTCATCTCAGGTTGTCTCAAGGCACCTCCCTGGACCCATAACAAACCTCCTTATACAAAGGATGGGGCCTTCAAAGGTCCCCCAATAGCGTCCCATATCTAAAATCTCAGAGCTTCCACCCAACAGAGTTAAGTACTGTTCCTACTCAATGAGCCATTTTTTCAAGAACACACTTAGCGCATCCTCTAAATGACTCAAAGATTGATCAATTTTCAACCAAGTCACTGTCAAAACTTGTGACATGAAATAGTCACTAACGAGCCAATTTTACTTAATTACTCGGACACAGCAACAATTTGAGTACATAATCTTTTATTTCTTTGTCTGGAAATGTAACATTTTTAAAAGAGGAGGAGGAAATCCTACATCTGTTTCATGGGTCATCGATAAAGCCACTTGTCGTGTATGGGTTCAGGACTTAGACTCCAACCAAAGGGATAAAAAGAAAAATCTTCAGGAAAATCTAAGGCAGTGTTGATAAAAATGGAACCTGGAGAATTAAAACCAACAATATCTGAGATGGCTCAGACATATCCAGAAGATGGATTCCAAACTAGTACGAAAAAAGATTTGGAACGCCCATCTAGAAGGAAGCCACTCTCTGGGAAGAAAGAGTGTGCAAGGTTGAAATGACTGATATATTCTAAAATGACAGCTAGAGACAACTTATGAGTGACAGTACTCAAAGCTCCACAAGGCGTGGCGTCAGAAAACATTACAAATCAATTGCTATGGTACAGATAAGAACCAAGACCATACCAATATAATGTCTAAAATCAAAACATCTTTTACATAATTATGAAACAAATCTAGCTTTGATTTTGTTTTTACCCTACTACGACACAGGAAGGGTTATGAATTTCACAAGCTATGTATCTATGTATGTATGTGAGTAAGTTTGTTCCCTCGTACAAACTAAACTACTAAAGTTATTTCAGCAAATGAAGTTTCCTTAGATTCGTCTTGATCCAGAGAGTATCCTAGGATATATAATATTATGAATTTCATAGGCTATGGTATATATTATGTATGGGAGTAAGTTTGTGCCCTTGTATAGATCAAACTACTAAAAAGATTTCAACAAATGAGGTTTCATTAGATTTATCTTGATCCAGAGAGTATCCTAGGATACTTAACAATATGAATTTCACAGGCTATTTATATATGTATATGTAGGGGAGTATGTTTGTTCCCTCGTACAGACTAAACTACTAACGTTATTTCAACAAATGAGGTTTCGTTAGATTCCTCTTGAGCCAGAGAGTATCCTAGGCTATACATTTCAACACTATAAATTTCACAGGATATGTATGTATGTATGGGAGTAAGTTTGTTCCCTCGTACAGATTAAACTACTAAAATTACTTCAACAAATGAGGTTTTCTTAGATTCGTCATGATCCATAGAGTATTTTATAGTATATAACATTATGAATTTCACAGACTATGTATGTATGTATATGAGTAAGTTAGTTCCCTCATACAGACTAAACTATTAAAGTAATTTATTTCAACAAATGAAGTGTCTTTAGATTCGTCTTGATTTAAAGAGTGTCCTAACGTGTATAACGTTACATGAAATTGAATGCTCTGTATGTGAGTAAGTTTGTTTATATATAATGTTATGAATTTCACAGGCTATGTATGTATATGAGTAAGTTTGTTCCCTCATACAGACTAAACTATTAAAGTGATTTATTTAAAAAATAAAGTATCTTTAGATTCATCTTGATCCAGAGAGCGTCCTAGCGTATATAACTTTACATAAAATTGAATGCTCTGTATGTATGTGAGTAAGTTTGTTCCATCGTATAGATTAAACTAAAGTTATTTCAACAAATGAGGTTTCCTTAGATTTATCTTGTTCCAGAGATATAGAAAGTATTTAACGTTATGAGTTTCACAGGCTATGTATGTATGTATAGTTATGGGAGTATGTTTGTTCCCTCGTACAGACTAAACTACTAAAGTTATTTCAACATACGAGATTTCCTTAGATTCGTCTTGATCCAGAGAGTATCCTAAGGTATATAACATTATGAGTTTCACAGGCTATGTATCTATGTATGTATGTGAGTAAGTTTGTTCCCTCGTACAAACTAAACTACTAAAGTTATTTATTTCAACAAATGAAGTATCTTTAGATTCGTCTTGATCCAGAGTGTCCTAATGTGTATAACGCCACAATTGAATTCTCTGCATGTATGTGAGTAAGTTTATTCCCTTGTACAGATTAAACTACTAAAGTGTTTTTCAATTAGTTTTTTCCAAAGTTGGATTTTAGTTTTTTCTCTTTTTAAAATTTGTAATCTATTCTATGATTTTCTAACTTCATTCTGTAAGATCATTCTAGAAAAGAATTTGTAGGGTTCTGTAAAAAATTAGAACCCATAAATTTGTCACATTCAGCTGTCAGTCTGTTTGTCACAAAATTATAACTGTTTCAGTTTAAGAAGAAGAAAACGTTTTAAATTTTTTATAGTACCTCCTCTTATACCGGTCTTGAGAATGAAGATTTTTTTCTTGTAGATATGGGGCTTGTAGTGTGTTATTTAGTAGGGTGTCGTTGAAAAGATCCTCTAAATTTTATAAAAAATATCTAATAATATTTTCTGATACGGCACCTCTTTCGTAAAATATGAATCTCCAAAACGTGTTGCAGTGTGATCATTTTCCTGTTATGTTGTCAAAAAAATTCTTGTAATTGGTTTCACATCAACACTTTCTATATATTTTGGTTTCAAATGATAATGACGTAAATTCAAATTTTTTCAATATTTGTAAATATTTTCATATCATCTTCTGCATGAATTGGCTATGTCAACTTCTGCATGAATTGGCTGTGTTTATACAAGTTTTGCAGACATTAGTCATTAAAATAAATGGTATGTAGAAAAGAGAGTCACTAAAAATAAGCTGACTGCTACAACTTCTGGGACACATATGGTTCTAAAAAGACTCTGTGCCGTGTTCTATAAATCACGATGACAAAACAAAAACACTTCGGTGGCGAATGGCATGCAAATGTGTAAGATAATGGAATAATATATTACCCATAGCGCTTCGTAACGCATTGAGATCCACCAGATTATGTTCGCCTAGGTTTGTCAACGCGTGCAACTGCTTCGCCATCTGTAAATTAATATTGTGATGAGGTAAATTTATGCAATTATTTATAGGAATACCATAATTTCAGTACTTTCCTTAAATTGAATTCAAATGAACATTCTCTAGTGACTTGCGGGTACTTTTCCAAGTAATATGAAGATTTGAGGGCTGTTTGTGTACTCCTTGTTCTAACTAAGTAATAAGTTGGAAAACAAATATAGCTTTAAACAGAAAAGTGGAAAAAAATCATGATAAAAGAAGAAAAACATAAAAACAAGCAGATCGAAGAGGATATAGACAATACTTTTAGGGAAGACTGCTCGTTCATTATCAACTGTTAATGGAAGTGAAAAGCTTAGGTTGAACTCCGTAGAATATGACAGATGAACCTCAGTGTGGCAAAATCAAAATATGGCTTTAAATGATTCACGAATGAAAGTTCAAAATTTTTATTCACATTTTAGGGAACATTTTGAGGAAATAATTTTTATTCTCATAGGCTAAACAGGACAATACTGCTTAAGAGTTGGACCAAATGGCTGAAAAAATTCGAGAAAAACTGTATAACCTAGAATAAAAATATTCTTTCAGTTAGTTTTAGTTTTTTATGTTCAAATTCTCTCATAGGCAAAACAGTTATTAGTCAATACTGTTATAAATAGTTGGACCAAATAGCTGACGAAATTCGGCAAAAACTGAATACTGGGGAATAAAAATATTCTTTCAGTTAATTTCGGTTTCTTGTGATCCAGACTGAGAACTACTGAAATAGCCTTAAATAGAATAGATTGCATTGAAAGAAAGTTAATAAGTAATAAATGAAGTCAGGCAAATGAAAGGAAAAGTCTATTGGAACTGTTTTTATTGAATACAGTGTTTAAATTCAATGGTTTAATACAGATGGCGTATAATATATAAAAGATTTTAAAATTCCATGCAAAAATTATGGACTTGGAAAAAACCTGTGGGCAGTTCATGACAACACATATATTATCAATATCACATAGAACAAAGATTACTAAAATTAATATTTCTAAAAAATATTGTGCAGTATTCAGGTCCGATAGAAAAACTATTTATTACTCAATATTATTTTAATAATATTTTTAGCAAGATTCATGTAATATTCATACCAATACTAGGAGTATTAAAAAAATATCCAACCATAATTTTTCATGAATAAACAAATAAAGCTAGGGAGGCGTGGTTTGGTGTATGTTAGTATGTAATCCTAATGTGGATACTTGAATTTTTTCCTACCTGCAGAAACTGTCAGTCGCTGGCAAACTGCCAATGAGTGACAAAGTGTGAGTATTGTCAGATGTTCGTTTTTTAAAAATATGTACAATGTTACTGTATTAAATTTTGTGTAAGGCTTGGCAATTCCTAAATGGTAAAATGCGCAAGATTCAATAGGCCAATGGCAGACAATGGGCACCACACAGATAAAGGAGTGATACTATCGCTTTAAATATGGCCACACAGTAATGTAGAGTGAAGCATGTTCTGGTAGACCCTTAATATCCAGAAATAAATTGCCATTGACCAAGTAAGGAACCTGGTGATGCAATATCGTTGAATCACGATCAGCATAGTTACAGACAAGGTCTGAATTCATTCTATTTTGACTGAGGTTTTAGGCTTCAGGAGAATCTCAATGAAGTTTAGTAAGGCATGTGCCTCATCTTTCTTTTTGCAAGCTCCTTACTCTCCCGACATTGCTCCGTGTGACTTCAGGCATTTCTCCAAGCTGAAAATGCTCCTGAAAAAGAATAGATTTAAGTCCAGAGGAGACATCCAGCAGCGCGCTGCGTCTCCAAACAGGAGTTCCAGCACTACTTCCAACGAGAGCAGAACTGTTGTGAGAAATGTGATGTAGGCCAAGTATTTTCAAGTAGATTAATGTAAAATTTTTGTTTCTGAATACGAGTATTTTTTCTGAATAAACATAGGCTATTTTTTGAACACATTTAAAAGATCATTATTCAATTCAGAACCAAATACTGGGTTCATATAGTCCTAAAAATGTAAAACTGTTGTGCACTCTAATACTCATATTCCGTTTTATTCTAGGTACTGTCTGACAATGCTAATTTATAACAGTACCTGCAAGAAACTATTGCCCTGCCTCTCGAAGTACTTCAGAGTGGATCTGGAAGTGAAATAGCCTGTCCAATAAGCGTGTGGATCGCTAGCATAGGGGAAGAAATCGTCCTGTTTTGTGGGGAGGCTGACTCCATCTCGGTGCACTGCCTGCAGGTAGCACGAGGGCGTGGAGTAGAATACGTTCACGTTCAGGCCATCTTCTTCTGATTTTTTATTTGTGTACCTAAACAAATTTATATTTATAATAGATATTATAAATACATGGCTTCCAAAAGCAAAATATTTATATGTGTGTTTTACTTCAATTAAAGTTATTTCAGTTCAATACTAGACTCCATGTTCCTGTTTAGATTTAGAAACGTGCATTTTTCTTCTATTTAAATATTTCTGTTGGAATAAACATATTGATTACTGACAGAGCTCTGTACCATTTTTGTCACACATCAGTACTTAGTTTAGTCATTTGACTTTTCCAAAATACATTTGAGTTACCATATTAGCGTTATCTGTTAATAAAAACTAAGGATTATAACTTTCAAAAGTGTGAAGAATAGAAAGAGAATATAAATGAACAGACGGACAGATAGATGGTTATCTAGAGTGTTTAAATAACAAAGTCTCTACAACCAGCAAATTTTACGTACAATTTAGTTTTGAATTAGCTTTGAGTTCCCTCTGTTTGTAAGTCTGCTATAATGAAGAATCATGTCCGATTGTTGTTGGCTTTATTTCTGTTCCATATATTGCATATTAGAAAATGTACTTAGGAACAGGGTATGCATATGGGACTGGACTTCACAATTTTTTGGCATTAACTTCAGACTAACTTTTATTATTAAAAATTGTTTTCACACTAATGAATTAATGGAATTTTAGTTAAAAAGTACATAGAAATAGAAAATACATCAAACTGGTGACTTCTGAAGTCACTGCAGATGCACTGTCCACGTGTTGGTATAAAGCGAAGACATTAAGATTGCAAAACTTATTGGTGAACCAATAAGATAAAACCAACCTTTATGATGACTGAATTTCACCTTACTTACAAAGTATTGTAAGCGTTTGGATAATTCTGAATATTTTGGAATGGAATAAAACAAATACATTTAGATTTTAAGAGTTTCGTCGTCGAATTGAAGGACCTATATGATTTCTTCACGTCCATCTATCCAAATTATAAATGTAATTTAACAATAACAGAAAAGATTGCAAATGCGTCACAAGCCTTTCAATCTGACCTCCCAGGGTTCCTGCAGACACGATAATTTCAAATATAATTGGAAGTCAAGAAAACAGCAGAAATAGCACTGCAATGTTCAAAACTAAATTACAATTTGTTGTTGTCATATCCATGATAATGTAGGATTAAAAATCAAATGTTAAAATAGAGCTGGGTAATCCGTTTTAGAGATGAAGAAGTCCAGATTATTTATAACTCATGTACATAAGTGGTGTATGGCTAAGTAAAGCTTTATAAACTTTTGGTATCTCTAATTTCGAATTTTGTTTTTGGTTACTTCAAATTAGAAAAATTTTGAGCAACTCTCTAAATTCAATTTGGCGGATCTAATATAGCTATCCAAAATTAGCTTGTACTTTTCAGTGCTACTGAGACACTGAATGCTACGTTGTGCATGCTCATAATTTATTTACTTTGTTTAGTGGGAAAAAAGCCGATGATCAATATCAGGCTAATTTCGGATAGCTATATTAGATCCGCCATATTGAATTTAGAGAATTGCTCAAAATTTTTCTAATTTGAAGTGTCCAAAAACAAAATTCGAAATTAGAGATACCAAATGTTTACAAACCTTTACTTAGCCATACACCACTTATGTACACGAGTTATAAATAACGTGGATTCGTGGATTAACTCATCTTCAAAACTGATTACTCTGCTCCATTTTAACATTTTTGGTCTCCAAAAAATTATTTTTTAATGACATTTTATAACTTGTACACATTGTTCTACTACTTTATTATATTACTAATTACTACAATTATTTGGGCCACACTTACCCCCTTACTCCATAAATTATTCGTAATATCAAACCACCAATTTGTTTCTGTTTATGTATGTCCTAGTTTTTCAATCGTAATATGTTTTTAATAATTTTTAATTAATATAAGCTACGCATTCCAAATAAATGTTAAAAGGTACTTGTTGCTTCTATAATAGGTTTCATGCAAAGCAAGAAAGTGCAAAACCAGACAGCAATACAAATAGTGCAAATCCATCACCGCTATTTATCATAATGCATACAAAGATTTGTTTAAGAAATTCTCAAACTATCATAAATAAAGTTTACCTGGGAAACCGTTGCCATAATTGCCTTCTATAATTACGATAAACAGTTGTACCTTTTACACCATCAGAAACCTTGGAATGCTTGTTTTATGACGCTGCACGGTATGCATTTTATTTGAAGACATTTTTTTATAACATGTGCTTTTATTTTTAGCAAACTTACTGAATGAGTCTATCCAGGTTGGTGTACCACATGGTGGCGTCCATATACGTGAAGTCGCCGCCCATTGTGATTATGACGTTGTTGGACGCGTACGCTGAGTGTTGCTTGTTGGCGTAAGTTAGGAAATCTTTCACCTGCGGCAAATAGAATAAAAGTTGCCGTGTGTTTTACCCCGTACACAAATAAATATTCTAACCCTGTTTCCTTTATTGTTTTTTATATGTTAATAAAGCATAAACTTTAGCCGACCTTAATTATAAATATTGATTGGCTTATAACCAGTTGGCTTCAGTATATAAATGTACTGGTTTATTAGGCCAACAGCATTTGGATAAAATTAACGGTCAGACACTTTGTAGGTGGTATCTATGTGATAGATAATCAATAACAATACTTACCATTTTACAAAGAAGGATTTCCTAGACATCTTCTAACTACATTCGACTCCGAACAGCAGTAAAAATTTTAAAAAAACTTAACAAAAATTTCTCGAGCTTGAGCTAGTATTGAACCTGTTTCTTGAACTTGGCAAAAGTGTACTTGCTATTTTTAATACAATTCATTATCTTAAACAAACACGAAAACTGGCATTAATAGGAAATTCAACACTATGTTCTGTTTTTGTGAGACAATAACCAGTCTAACGATTTGGAACAATTAGGATTGAATTGCCTACAATAACATAAAAGATTGCAATTGCGTCACGAGCCTTTCAATCTGACCTCCTAGGGTACCTGCAGACACGATAATTTCAAATATAATTGGAAGAGTCAGAAAAACAGCAGAAATAGCACTGCAATGTTCAAAACTAAATGACCATTTGTTGTTGTCGTATCCATGATAATGCAGGATTAAAAATCAAATGGATTTGGAGACCTGGAGGATAGCAACGGTAAATTTGGGGGTTTTGTTACCATATATACATTTCGTCACGTCTACTAGAGCATTGTATTATAGGGTTAAATGTTATTATAAAAAGAATACTGAAAATGAAATGAGATACTTATTCTTATAT
This sequence comes from Druceiella hillmani, assembly GCA_039881145.1. NCBI lineage: Eukaryota > Metazoa > Arthropoda > Insecta > Lepidoptera > Hepialidae > Druceiella > Druceiella hillmani. The sequence continues at coordinate 19,932,264 of JAYKKI010000019.1, read as the reverse complement.
GTATGACAATGTAGGTTTGAAAGTGTAATGGATTTGATCACCTGGAGACAGTCACAGTCAATTAGGGGGTTTCTTTGCTGTGATGTATTTCATTCTGAGGTATATTGTCAATATAACTAGAAAATTGAAAACCAAATGAGATACTTATTGTTCTCATATCTATGACAATATAGGTTTAATGGTCTAATGGAATTGATCACCTGGAGGACAATCACAATCAATTAGGAAGTTTTTTGACTGTACAGTATTTCATTCTGGGGCATGTTGCCAATATGACTAGAATATCGAAAACCAAATGAGATACTTTTGTTTTAGTATCTATGGCAATGCAGGATTAAAAGTTTACCGGATTTTAATGGTTGGTAGATAGCAACAGTCAATTTGGGGGTTTTGTTACTGTACAGTATTTCATTATAGTACATGAGATTTTATTATGGTGCACAAAGTGTAATGGATTTGATCACATGGAAGACAACAACGGTCAATTTGGCGTTTTTGTTAGTGTAAAATATTTCATTCTAAAGCATGTTGTCAATACAACTAAAATATTGAAAACCAAAGGAGATACTGATTGTTGTTGTTTCTATGGCAAGGAAGGATTAAAAGTCTACTGGATTTGATTGCTTGGAGGATAGCAACAGTCAATTCGGGGGTTTTGTTACTGTACAGTATTTCATTATGGTGCATGATATTTCCTCATGGTGCACAAGGTGTAATGGACTTGATCACCTGGAAGACAGCAACGGACGACTTGGTGATTTTGTTAGTGTAAAGGAGCGTGTTGTCAATATAACTAGAATATTGAAAACCAAATGAGATACTTACTGTTGTCGTATCTGTGGTAATAAAGGATTATAGGTTCATTGAGGGAGGGTGATGATAGGTTCGTTGAGGAAGGTTCTGGAGTCTATACTTGGTAAGACAAGTTTGAGTTAGACTAGACTTCACTAGAAAGAAGTATAAGCAATTAAAAACATGTTACGCACAAATCGAACTTGAACAATTTCATTACACAACAAATTATTTATAGGTTTTACTTGGTCTTATCATTTTTTTTTTATTTTTATTCAGTTGTGTTTTTATTGCAAAAATGAATTTTACTTTCTTTATTGCTTGTTTTTTCATTTTTATTTAATACTACACATGATAGAAATGTTAGCAAAAAATTAGTTAGATTGTTCGTCTATTTTCCCAAAATTAACCCTAAAATACGGATCAAAGCTTTTACATAATATGTTTGTAAGAACCAACTGTGTCTATATCAAATATTATTTCTCTATATCGTATAATCTCTGAAAATAAAACTGTAACCGATAAAAGGAAAGCAACACCGAGTTAATTTCATAAATATTCCAAATGTTTCTCAACTTTGATAAATAGCTCTACGAATACGGTTCATTACGATGATCATGGTCATACAAAATTAAGCCATATAGAAACCACGTAGAACTAAAAAAATTATTGCCATATTTAACCAACTTCCGAGAAATTCTTAAAATGAGTAAGTTTCAAATATGACCTTTTCTATTATTTGTAAATAAGTTTCTGTAACTTTGAAAGTATTTGTGACTTACCATCTTTTCTTGAAGATTGTATAGATAGTATTTCAGCCCTTAAAACAATAGGGTATTTGACTGATGTCGATATTTTTTGTAAAAATGTTTTAAAACTGCAGAGTAGGCTTAAAAAAATCTTGTGATGAAAAAATAATGCATATAACTAAATTAATCGAAACTTCTAAATAGGAAAAAGTATAAATTTTTTTGTTCATTAAATTGAAAAAGTTATTATGAATTTAGTATCCACACAAAAAATGAGAAAATTGTAATGTACAATATATAACTTAAACGCAATATTTAACGAGATAATAAAAATATTTAATAAATTCCTTTACAAAGAATGCTAAATAACTGGCCAGTGACATCATGAGCCAGTCGTGTTTTGTATGGGGCGTTTTCACGGGAATCGTAGTTCGTCAGTTTTTAAATGGTTATAACTTTGTAATGAACAGTCCTAGGTACGATATATTTATTTTAACCACTTTTAATGTTATTACTTATTCTATTTTAGTAATAAAAAAAATATAGTCAAATACCCTATCGATAAAAAAGTTGTTGACTTTAACAGCCATAACATTAAGTTATTTGACGAGCATGCTCTTCTTAAGTTATTTAGAATTAGGCAGAAGCATAAAAAAAGTTATAGCTAAGCATGATCATATCAAGACTTAACGAAAGCTAATGTTATGGAAGACGTTTAGAGTGCTTAGGAACAAACGTATACAAATGTGGGCATCCGTCCACAAATATTTCCAAGTTCCTGAGCACTCTATGACTTGCAGTATCAGTTTGACATCGAGATTTTGAACTCTTTTTGAATCAGTATTTGAATCAAAAACTTTGAATAGAATTTGTCTGTATTGTTCTAAATGCAAATGTTAAAACTAACCTGACAAAATTCTATAGGATAATGGCTTAAGTATTGAAGTTACATCTATTATAAATATTGTAACTCCAATAATTACTGACATATTTAACACACCTTTGACAGCTGTCACTTCTCCCTTACAAAAAATATTGCCGCTGCACATTATAATTATTGACTTTTAAGCTATTTCCATACCATCAAAAGTTTTTAAACGTTTTTTCCCTCAAAGACTAACTTTTCCATGCCCAGTTTGTTCAGTACCTTAAAGATTGCAAAGTACCTCATCTACTTAAGTCACCAATTATATGCACGTAGCCATCGGTACCACTCCGTCCATCAAAGTTGTACCATTTTAACTATGTATTCAACTCCATCTACTTCAATATTCTATTAACTCACTTCAAATCTTCAAACATAACATAATATTCATAATGTTTTAGTTCATGTCTGTACTAAGATAGACAATCTGTCGAGCTATTTAGCGCAGACCTATAACACCATAGACAATTTGTTTTTGCTTCTTTTCTCCAATTACTTGTAAATATTAGCCCATACTAATGTTACACTCTATAAAAACCGTCCTTAAAACTTTGATGAGAACCTTACTTCAATTGTTCAGTGGGCTCATAAAATGGGTCAGTACATTAATCCAAGTAAATTCTAATTTATCACCATTAGTAGTGGCAGATTGCTTTCAAAAATTAGGCCGCTCTCAGATTTACTGAATCTGATACTAAATGATACACCAACCCCGTTAACACCTACTACTAAACATTTGAGACTACTGATTGATTAAAACATATGCTGGAAACCTCAGATAAATGACGTTGGTTGTTATATTTTTAACAGAATATAATTACTTTTACGTTGTAAACATTTTCTAGCTATTGTAACTCTATCAAATGCTCTTATTGCCTGCATTTGACTTTAAAAATGTGTGTGTGTGTATTGAGCATGATCTTATTTGTAGCTATTATAACTATATCAAATGCTCTTATTGCCTGCATTTGACTTTAAACATGTGTGCGTATATAGAGCATTGTCTCATTTGTAGCTATTTTAACTATATCAAATGCTCTTATTGCCTGCATTTGACTTTAAAGATGTGTGTGTGTGTGTGTGTGTGTGTATAGAGCATCTTCTCATATCTAGCTATTATAACTATATCAAATGCTCTTATTGCCTGCTTTTAACTTTAAAAGTATGTGCTACTTAAATCTTAGAAAGCATCGTCTCAAAAAATTTGAATGCCTTCAAAATCAATGTTATGCGATACATTTTTGCTCCCAGAAAACATGACCCACCTTTCTCAATTCATAGTGTAAGTTAAATATATGAAAGTCGATATTTGATGTTGTGTACATATATTTTTTAATATTTTGAACAGTTTAAACTGTACTAATGTTTTGGGCTTATCAATGTACATTAGAATAGGCACTTTTCTACACATGATTTAGATATATGTATAAGGTTTTGCCCTCGAACCTTCCTAGGTCTTTTTCCACAAAAATGATTATTATGTATAAAAATCGTTCTCTGATGCCAACTGGATCTTAACACCGGAAACTCGTGCTCTAATCGAAAACTCGTATTTTGAAGATTCATTGTAAAAAGTCCTACTTCCTTAACACCTCATTCATTTTAATTTTTTTTTAGTTGTGTCCTCATGACTGCCAGTCATATCCACTTGGAGTTGCCAACTCACAGGATTTTGTTATTTCTTTCTATTGGACCCAGTCTAGGGCATGTCGCATGGTGTCTTTGAATGGCACACCGGATAGCTTTTGCGTCTAATCTGAACATCTAGCCATGAAATGATCTCTGTCTTTCATTTTTGCCCGTTGTGAACAGCTTTTCCAGATTCCATCGCGTCGCATGTGGCCGAAGTATGTGAGTTTTTTTTGTAGGCAGTTAGTGACAGATAGTTTTATTTTTAATTTGGACACCTAAATTATAGAAATGTTAGTTCGTTTAGCAGTTACTGATATCCGTAAGATCAGTCAAATCAATCAGTAATGCATTTCGAGTGCATCAACTTTCTCTTTTTCAACTTTTTTATAGTCAATGGCTCGACTCCATGCAGAAAAATATCAGGGTTGTTATATGTCCCTAACTACTAGCGTTTAAGTACATCTTGCTACCTTTTCTCAACCACAGCACGTTAACTTTACAGTTTAGTTTCGGTAAAAACTTTAATAATCCTCCACGAAACTAAATTTTCATATTTAAGCATGATGGTCGACTGAAAAATATTGCTTTCATATCAAAGTATCAAATTTACAATAAAAAGCAAAATATATGTAAAGGAACTATATTTCTTTAATTGGTACAGCGCTCTTCTGTCGGTAAGCAGTGACCATGTACTTATGTACCCCATAGATGGCGCTGTGAGTATTGGCAGCTAACTCTGTCGGCAAGGTAGAGTTTTATTGGTTGACAGAACTCACATTGTTATGCAGACTGTTTGGTTATATTAAAAGAATTATATAAAAAAGGAATTGACAATTTAAATAATAAACTTTAAATGTTTTTCTTTGTTTTCAGAGCAACGCAATTGTTTAATTGAATTTTGCAATTCCTAGTAAGTTCGAAGAAATTGTCTTATATATATATATTTATAAAGAAATGTTATGAAAATATTCCTTTGACCAACATTAGTTAGTATATCTATGGAGATTAACCATTAGCTCTGTGCGAGTAAACGTAAAGTAAAAAATGCATTTTTAGCCCCGTCCCATGCTTTCGACTGAACCAACAACTCACTTAATCAGCAAATCCAAATTCCTGAACCAAGAATAGGCCATCTGATAATGGAAATCCTCTCCCATCGTCACTAGTACATTGGGTGTCGCGTACCCTTCCGACATATTCTTCACTTTCCCTACAAAATCTGTAACCTAAAAATATGACACAATATTTGATTTGTTATGCATCATTCTTAGTTAAGATTCAACAGCCCTTGAAGATGGATATTCAATGGCCTTTAATATAATAATTATATATATATATATATATATATATATATATATATATGTATGTATGTATCCACATCTATGTATGTATCTATGTATGTATATATATGTATGTATCCACATCACTGTATCTGGGTCCACAGTCCCTTGGAGGTGTAAAAAAATCCAGCTTCTGAACTTATAGGTTACTTCCCGTTGACTTAGAATCATGAAATTTGGCAAGAAGCAAGATCTCACAGAACAAGTAAGGGAAAAAATCTGAAAATTATTAATATTTAATTATATTACATAAAAATTTTTTTTTAAATATGCGTCTGAAAGATATAGTATTCAATATATTTTCATTAAAAAAATTAAAATTTTGTAAATATAAAGAATATTATACACCATTAAATGTTTATAAATGCCTTAACGTTTAAGGAATTGTCGTAGTGCGAATTTCACTCGTACTTGACAGATTTTTTTTGTCTGATCTGACAACAATCAAATCAGAAGTAGCTGTCGGGGAAGTTATCCTTTTTCTGAAAAAAGGCGGCGTTTAACTTACTTTTATCAAAATGATTTATATACACATTTCATCTTCTCAAACACCACGTCATCTTCCAGATTGCTTAATAATAATAGAAATATAAATCGACGGTATCAAATTTTCAATAATTAAAGATACAATCGTAGGACATTGTTTCAAATATTCGAAACTCGCCATGTTTTTCGGTAACTGGAAGTATGTCAGGGCTTCATGTAAACACATCTTAAAGGTGTGATTTTGCTGGATATTTCTATTACAATAGATTTTATTATCTGATCTATCCATACATACGTATGCGTGAAAGTATACGTTATACAGTCTTTCATCCTAAGTAAAGTCAAGAAATGTAAAGCCCTTATAAGACCTTAAAACGAATTAAGACCAGTAAACCACCAATTAGAATAAGACGTGCATGTAAACAACATTATAATTTATGTATACCATGTAAACAACATTATAATTTACGTTTACACATGAAGGGAAATTTGCCTTATTTTCAATAGTAAGCCCAAAAAAATTTATCACATTTTTTAATCTGAACTTTCGTTACAAAGAAACAATTTATTTTTGAAAAAAAAATTTTTTTCACACTTTTTCAATTATAATTGCATTTAAACCTCTCATAATAATAAACAGAATCATCACAAAAAAAAATTAAGAAAAATACTAAATTTGCAGTATAATAAACTTTTCTTTCTGTAAAGTTATATACCCTGTCGCTGAATATTCAAATCGCAATAAGAGGTTTTCTGCAATGCGACATATCGTTTCGATGCTGCCGTGTGACAGGTGATGCGTGGTATACTTTACAAGATATACTCTTATAACAATATTAAAATAATATAACTTGCGAATGAGGTGAGATATGAAAAACTTTATAGAATACAATTATACAAGTTTATTAAAAATGTTATTTCGAACTCAAAAATTCATAGAAGCCGACTTCCTTACAAACCCTATCAAACTATCCAAAAAATTGGTTTTCAAGCCGTGTATCAGTCTGTAAGTATGCATTTTCAGTTTTATAGATATTGCCTCTGCGTCAGATTTGAATCCGTGCAATCCGAGTACAACAGTTGTTCGCAAAACCTAGTAACAATATTTATTCGCTCACTCATCTATTTTATATATTATTCCACTAGCAGCTATCAAAACGGGTTCAAAAATATGTCATATTTGTTCCACACACAATTTTATTATTGCTTTAAAATAATTTTAGCAATTCATAAACTTAGAACGCTGAACACAAAAATAACAAATTTATTACACGAAACCATTTTCATACAGCCGACTACAATGCAATATTTATAAAAGAAATAGTGTTGTACTAGATTGTGAATTGCTGCCAATGGTGAATCACATTAATTTTAAACTGCTAGCTTAAACACAAAAAGTAGCTTATTCAGTTGATGTGAATCTTTCGTCATTATGTGGTTCGTAATAACCAAATGGGCGTAGGGTATACATCTTTTTATAATATCTGAGTGATGAGTGATAATGCGCAATATCATTTGCAGGTGATGAATTGGCAGATGATAATCGCCAAATATCGATAATTGCCAAAGTTGGTCACCACCTTTGTCGGACAAAGTTGGTGACCAACTTTCTATCCACGCAATACACATGTCAAGACACACGTGCCACGAGGGTATACTGCTAACTGTTTTATTGTACTTTACAAAGGAGATCCTACACAAGGATCTATGTGGAAGTTGCGGAAAGGACCAAGGTAATTAATGAAAATTATAAAAATAGAATAGACAGTCATCCAAATAAACTAGCCCAAAACCTCATAGCAGACACTTTATTTGCCAGGACACTTAAATGGAAGATACCCCTGGACCTCATATGAGGAAAAGCAATAATAATTTATAAGGATGTGTCGCTGGACATGTACCTTCCAAGACTTAAAGAACATACAAACACAAAAATTGTCAGTAGTCAAACGGATTGCAATCCAAAAAAAAAATAGTCCACATAATATATTAATAGTCCACATTAATATATGTCTATATTCTTGTGAACCACTAATATTTGATATAAATTGTATATTGATAGTCACAACACAAGAATATAGACGCAAGCATAAGTTAACAAATTCATTAGCAAAATATGCGGAACGAAATAATTCTAAAATATGTTTACGAATTGCATAATTAAAAATATAAGTGTGATTACGATCACTTATTAGAAATTTCATACATAGAATATAATAGATGAGTTTTTATTACATATGTATACAGTGTGTAACAAAAGAAGGTGTTATTCGTATTGATGATTCTGTATATCGTATTGATGATTCTGTTATTCGTATTGATGATTCTGTATATCAAACAGAATAGAAAATAATTCGGCTTCGAATATACTCAGTTTGATGCATAAAATCACCTATATGAATAATAGACACGTTTTTTGTTACAAACAAAACAACTAAAGCCTTTATCATTAACCGTTAGAGTGCCGACGATCGGCATCGCGCTTGTGCGCGTACTAACTAAATTTGCCACGAGCGCGATGGCGCTTGCAAAATCAGTTGCTGTTTAGCGTGCGGTAGGGGAGGCCGCTAGCACGCATCGCTAATTTTTTTATCTTTCTACGTGCTACATAAAGTTCAAATTATAATATTATTAGTAATTACGATATAAAAAGGATCGAGGAAAAGAAAATTTTTAACCCATAATGTCGGAATGCGAAAATAATTAGAGTGAAAATGATCGTTTTTTAAGGTGTAAAGAAAGTGATAGTGGGAATGACATTGTGATGCGCTCACAATTTGGTGTAATGCAAATTTTGAGCGATAGGGATAATAGTGACGATAACAATTATTTTGCTGATACGGAGGATGTACCGGACTGCGAAAATACGATGTGACCTTGATTTCAGTTTTTGTTATAATTTTTGTTCACAATATATATTTCCATAATTTTCTTTGTATTTTATTATCCTTATACAAGTTTTTATTAAGAAAACACCGAAATAATTATTAAAATTGGATAATTTTTGAAAGAGATACAGTTTTTTTTCAAGACAAGGGTAAATGACATCAAAAACAAAAGATTTCTTTGACATTTTTAAGTATATATGAGTAAAAAACCATGGCACTAAAACGGTTAATAGACCCATTCTTTGTTATGACGATATATAGAACAAAAATATTCACAATTCACTTATTTCAATACTTCATGGAAACTGGAAAATGCTGTAGAAATAGAAAATAATTTTCTAGTCTCTGCCCTTTTGGTGACTGTTCGAGTGCCTACAAAACTTGACTGCACAAATTACAGAAAAATATTAGCAAATTATTTTCTGCTGACATAGGATATACGGCACTTACCTAGCAATATGGTACCACATTATCCTGAGTTAACTCTTCACATTTTGATTTACTCGGTGAGCATAGAGCAATGCCTGAAAAACGCTATCAAACTTTGATAACACCTAACACCCGTTTCCTATTGATAATAAACCATATTTACAAACAATTTTAATTCCAAGTTGGTAAAAAAAAATTAAACATCCAAAACTAACATTGCAAGAAGCGCACTAGCAAACCGGACGAACCATGCATTCAGGCAATTTAAGTGAGGCTCAAGCCAACTCACTCGATCAGTATATCCAAGTTTTTGAACCAAGTACTGGCCAGCTGATAGTGAAAGTCGTCACCCATAGTAACGAGAACATTGCGCGTGGGGTAGGCTTCGGACATCTTCTTCACTTTCTCTATGAAATCTGTAACCTATGTTTGACGTTGTGTTAATCGTGAAATTATTATTCATTTTACAGACTGATTTAATTCTGTTTGCTCATGAAGTTGTACTATATAACATATTTTTAGATATAAGATATTACTTCTGGTCTAAAAAAATCTACCTAAATCTTCCAAACTCTCATAAAATCCCATAAATATAAAAGATATTAAGCACCGCACAGTGGTTTCAAAGCGGAACCTGCAATCTGAATACTGGATGACCTTACTACTATCATTAGTGACTTTTGTACCAAATTTGGACTGAATCAAGATGATAGCAAGAACACACATGCACACGCAGAGATACTGGATTTTTATATGCAATATGCTAATTATTTGGTACAGCAAGTATTTTTTTCTCGAATTTCCCTCTCATAAATGTAAGACCAAAATAATCTACAAATTTTTTTTTATTTAAGCCTTTATAACTAACAAATATTTATCATTAAATTTTTTTTTCATATATTTTTTTTCTATAACCAATATGTTTAAATAATACTTTATCACAAATTCCTCAGGCAGAAAAAAATGAATTAAAAGTAGTCGGCTTTTCTTTATGTGATATTACTCTTAAGATGAGCATTCAAATCCAAAATAAAGCATTCATTTGTAAAACGCAGTGTCATTCATGTTGTAGCATTTTGATGGTCCTGTGCAACGCAAGATATATGGTTATACTGCACAATGTCTAATCCTTGTATAAACAAGATCGTCAACAAGTCTTATTTTATACTCAGGAACCAAAAACAAGTCAACTTGTATTACAGATTTCTCTCTATATTTTTAGTCTTTTACGTATTACATTCCGAATACCTCCTGTACCATCAAACATATTCTATATAAAACTTTCAAATTTTCTGGACCCTAACATTCGAAACAGTTCCTCATTTTACAGATGCAGGTACAAATTTCCTTACCAATTTTGCATCATTTTTTTTCTATCTAACCCCTTCAATAACCCGTGTCCTAATGCAATTAAACAACATTGTACGTGGCATTAACCACAGAGAGTATGTTTACAAAAAATTAATTTTTCACTGTTTTTCATTGTTAACTTGAAACAAAACTTATGCTAAACTGTTTTGGATAGTTGCAAGATCTATTTCCAGATGATTTTGTAAAACAATCAACGTAACTAAAATTTATTTCGAAATAATTTCATAAAGAAAAGTTACAATTTAAAATTTGACCGTTTCTCAGCAGTAAAAGCACTTTGGATCACGAGTGGCCTGGCTCTTACAATTGTTGAATATGTTGTTTTTTCTGGTATTCTTTGATTCGATAAAATCATTCAAATAACTTTTTATTGCTTAAAGATATAGAATATTTCTTTAAATAGCTTTATCTCTTGATATTAACTCCGAATCAAACTACTGGTTATTAAATATAATTTACATAGTTAGAAAGTTATACTAAAGCCTACAATTGTTGAATAACTTGTTTTTTTCTGGTATTCTTTGATTAAATAAAATAATTCAAATAGCTTTTTATTGCTTAGAGATATAGAATATTTGTTTAAATAGCTCTATCTCTTGATATTAACTCCGAATCAAACTACTGGTTATTAAATATAATTTACATAGTTAGAAAGTTATACTAAAGCCTACAATTGTTGAATAACTTGTTTTTTTCTGGTATTCTTTGATTAAATAAAATAATTCAAATAGCTTTTTATTGCTTAGAGATATAGAATATTTGTTTAAATAGCTCTATCTCTTGATATTAACTCCGAATCAAACTACTGGTTATTAAATATAATTTACATAGTTAGAAAGTTATACTAAAGCCTACAATTGTTGAATAACTTGTTTTTTTCTGGTATTCTTTGATTAAATAAAATAATTCAAATAGCTTTTTATTGCTTAGAGATATAGAATATTTGTTTAAATAGCTCTATCTCTTGATATTAACTCCGAATCAAACTACTGGCTATTAAATATAATTTATATAGTTAGAAAGTTATACTAAAGCCTGGCATGTCATAAATTTGAAACGGGTACTTTTTTCGTGTATCGTCACTGCCGGGAAAAGAAGTACTGCGATCCTATCCGAGGTTTCTCTTGCGTGTACAATGTGATACAGTGTAATATACGTATATTCCACCTCCGGTGGACTTTAATTCTTTTACATTTTATGCACTTTCCTATTTAATAATTTTTCAGGTCCAATATTGAAATGTCATTCCGTCCATCCATCGGATCACCTGTCACAACTTCAGTTTCATAGTTTTAGACCTATTTCAAGTATTTATTTCATATTGAGATCTCAATTAATATTAGTGCTTATTTAAACCTAATAACTTATACATTAAGTGGTAATGTCATCATTTTATGCTACATTCTTGTTTCTGATATTGTGGCCCATTGCCTTTTTCTTAATTTTTCTCGTTAAAAAATTTCTTCCGTGACAAAAGATTTAAACATATTTTCAAATTGTTATTTTCTTTAACCAAAATTGTTTAGATAGCCCAACTGAAATTTTCCCATTACCCAAATTTTTAGATCATTTTCAAGTAGCGTCTGCAAAGAAGGAATATTGTTACTGCACGTTTGTATGTTTGTAGGAGTTTATAACACAAATTATTAAACCGATTCTGAAAATCCCTTCACTGTTTGAAAGGTCATACTAAACCCACACGTATAGACTATATTTTAACTGGTATAAATACATAAAGCAACGTCTCTCTTTCTGTATTCCTATCCCTACTTAGACTCTAGTTCTACTAAATTTGACATGATTTTCTTCACCCAAAAGTGTGATTATCCCGAAAAGTGTTTGTTTATAAAACATTAGTAAGCAAACAGATTTGAAGCTACATTAAAATTTTTAGAGCGTATTCTAAACATATGCAAGCATGAAATGCTGTGGAAATTGTAACAACGGCAGCAGCACTATGACGTAGGAGAGCAAATTTTCCTATTAGATAGATAATTCTTTCTAATAGGAAAACTCCTGTGTCATAGTGCTGCTACCGTTGTCACAATATCCATCATGCAAATTCAATCATCAGCCATGGAAGTTTTGAACATCACAACTTCCATATCGGTATCATAGCTTTACTGCAAAGCTAATTATTTTATATTGTAAGTGACTAGTTTTATATTGAACTCACTTTTCTGTCGACATTATAGTCGGGACTTAGTGGATCATCTATGATAGGCTCATCGGTGCAAAGGACGTCGAAGCAAAAGCCTGGAGGTGGGCTGTATGTGTTGTACAGGATACCAGTAAAGATGTCTGACTTCCAGCCTGTATCATGAACAAATGGATCATATAGGAAGGTGTTGTATTTAAGATTTACATAATTCAATAGATACAGTTATATTTTCACATACAGTTACATTTTTTTATTTATTAAAGTAGAAAATAATATATCGCACATGCGAAGCAAAATGTTAAAATCATTTACCATGATTTTACAATAACTGACAGACATTATAAAAAATATATTTGCAATATTGCTATTTTACAATAATTGACAGACATTATAAAAAATATATTTGCAATATTTCCATTTTACAATAGAGAAAAATGCCAAACGCATCCGACTGGTGATGGAACAATATGCAAACAGGTAAAACATAAAATGCGTGTGATATGGTACATTTTCGTGAATACTCATATTACTTACACATGAGCATTCGTAAAAGTTTAACTGACGATGACGTGTTAACTGTTAGTGAACATTTTAAAAGAAAATTTTTCGGGCAGATGTGTATATGATGAAAATTTATTAAATATATTACCATAAATTAGTTAATATATAGTTTTATTCAGAATAAAGCGAAAAATAGGATATGCTTCAAGATGGTGTATTATTACAAATTATATAACTAATATGAACCGTTTAAGAAGTTTCACTTCATGGGCAAGCTAATGTAGGTGAACAGCTCACAGCTTTTTTTATTTCATAATTCAATGTGACGTACTTAATAACTTTTTTATCCAATTTTAGATTTCTCAACCGACATAAAACCAGATGTTATGACTGAACAATCGATAACATGATATCTCCTTAACTATCATTCAGAAAGATCGATAAATATGATGTGTCTGTGTCATTTATCTAATATTTTTAGGAAATTAAAAATAGAAAGGCCTCTTCTCTTCAGACCAATTCCGAAGCTGATTTTAAGTGAATTTTGCAGAATTATGTAGATTGTAGTCCATCAACGAACTTCTTACGAAATGGTTTAATAACTTAAAGATGTTTAACCATCAAAATTTGCAAAATCATTCAATTTATTAGAGAAATACATTGTAAATAAATACATTGTTAAAAATGATGATTAAAACCCTACATCTTTTGCCTAGAAAGTTGTGTCCTCGTTTTTTGGAAAAACGTAAAGCCCTCGACTCTATTTCCATCTAATGCGTGTTGCTTATTATTATGCTACACTTCATTATTTTGACGATGATTTTTACAGAATATTAAGTGAATTTTTCTATTATGTCACTAATCAATGTGCCAACTACTAACTGTTCATGTTATTTTGCATTTAGCGTTGATTTAGTTCTTCAAAAACACCCAAAATACTTAACTTGTGTATCTACCGTTTTAATACCCGATTCAATTTTCTAAGTAAACAATACTAAGAAGTATCTTTGCCCTACCGAAGTATGAAAAAGTTTTTTGAAAATCAAAGAGGCGATTCGAAAGCGTATTTTTCCATAACTAAAATGAAAAACATTTCTTCCTTATACACCATTTCTCATCAATATTTTTGTTTTACCTAATAAATAATATAATAATTAAAAACTTTAGAAAATTCTCCTTTCTGGCTAGCGTTACCATCCCAACTTTTTTATGAAATTTAGTCATAAGTAACAACAAAGTAGAGCTGGAAAGTTTCATTACCTATATCATCATTTCCACGCCACACCATCTCAGTTGCCTTATTGGTCATGCGCTGGTATTTGTCCTGGTAGTCTATGCGGCCGTGAAAGAGCCCATCATAGCCCATGGCAGCCAACAGATTGGCCAGCTCGCGTGAGTGGCCAAAAGGATCTATCTGCCAACCAATCCGAGGCCGGCCGCATTCTCCGAATGTGTCATTGAGTTTCCTGATATTTTATAAACAAATGACACTATAAAATGTTAACGTCACACTGTCTGCATTCAGAAAGCCAGTTGGGTTTCGTCATATTAACACCATCATTACTAATAAGGATTTAGCAGTTTAATAACTGCTCAATACAATCTCACTCAATAAAATTATATTATTAAAAGTCATAATATTAATGACATAAAATAGTTGAGCATATATCGAACCACAGACAATGTAGATTAAATAGTTATTATAACGTTCGTGTTAACATTTGAAAGTATTACATAGACAGAGAGATGCCTCTCTGTCTGTCACATGAATTTTTATCAGAAACTATTGGACACAGAAAGTGCGAAACAAATATATGTCAAACGAAAAATTCATTTGATGACATATACATTAAAATTGCTACAAATTACTGGAAAGTGCAATGCCAAATAGTATGTAAATTGTGTGCATGCATTTATTGTTGTCGTTGTTGTGTTGTTGTTTGACAATTCGAATTTGTTGAAAAATATTTGTTATTTCAAAAATCCATTTTAGCAAAGGACACTCATACTATAGTACAAACGTTTATAATATCTATCAATGTAAAACTCCCTACAACTATACCTGAGTCCCCAAGTAAACTGATCGATAACACTCTGGTAATGTGTTGAGGCCTCATCATTCATGCTCCATGCACCACCTATAAACTCGAGCCGACCCTCATTGACCAGCCCACGCACCTTATGCCGCATTGCATCGCTTTGCCTCTGCCACCACTTCCACAGGAATGCCGTCTCCACATAGATGAATCTGCCATGTGATTGAAGGGAAAGGAATTAATATATTAAGATAATACTGGGTTATACCATCAATACTGTAGTTTTTTCTGATGGGGTAGATTTTTCTAAATGTAAAATGCATATATGTTAAAAGTGCTCTACTGCAGCATATAGTCTAAAATGCTTCTAAAGCCTCTATTCTAAGAGCGATCGTTTTGAATAAAAAGCACGTCTTCAAAAGTTGGCTGATGACGTTTGCCTATAAGCAAACTATCAGATCGACTCGAATCAATCAATCCAATAATGCATCACATTTTAAATATTATTGGTAAAGTTTATGATTGACATTATATTTTCAATAGAGACATTCAGATATGAATTTGACACAAATAAAACTTTACATGTCTCAATTGCGTGCCTGCAATGTGGAGAACATTGAAAAATAACAGATCCTCAATCAGACATTGGTAACAAAAAGCATATCCTCTACAAAAGAATAAAACATAACAGAAAATGGGTTGCCAAAAAGCCATTACAATAACTTAAAAGAACTTCATCCAGATACAGAAGGAAATATATATTATCAGTTGTAGTTCAGAAAAGTAAATGATGCGCAAGAAGTTTCAGAGCAGATAGACGCAGTCAAGCAGTAGCTGCAAGCAGAAGAGCTGTTTTCGAGGATTAATTACCTTTACGTATCATTCATTGTCAGCGTATACAGGTAAATAAAATTTCTCAAAAAGTATCAAAACCTTTATGGATTTCATTTTTTTCTAATTTTGTACAATTACAATGCCACTGAACGAAGGTTATTTCGACTTCCTACTTTCTTCTAAAAAAAATAAAGATTGTTTTATCTAAAACCAAAATCTGAACATTTAATAAATCTAATAACAAATTTTAAAAACAACCCTTCAGCCATATTATAATATCATAGAGGTATCATAACCACGAACCCCACTTGCAAAATTACCTGCGGTGCCGTTATGATTCATTTTCTTTAAATAAAACAATGCTTTTTTGAAAAAGAATACACAACTTTGTAAAGGAAATTACAAACAGTGGAATCATATAAGATCTAAATGGACCATGGGCTGTCTACTGGCTTTGCAACATAGTTTACTATAAACGCTTGGTTTTGTTGCACAATTTTGATTGAGTATGGACTTCATGCAAGATGTCACCGTTACCTGTCGCTTATGTATTAATTATGTGATTTTAATTCTTTTTTTTCTTAAACCCAACGTTTAATGACTTTATATGTTGAATGTGAACTAAAAAAAATCTCTTTTGGAGGGAAAGTACACCTATATTACGGACACCTTTATCCACTACAAATTGAACGAACGAGTATGTCAGTGAAGTTTATTAACTAGGAGCGAAACCTGCAAATTTACGCAACTTGAATAACTGTAGATTACTAAATAAATTACTTATCAAGGAAACCAATAAAAAATAAGAAAATTTCTGATACAAAAATGACTATATTTATTTTATCAAATGCAACATTAACAGAATTTTGTTTATGAACACAAAAAGTAAATTCACAAAACAATACGGATCTTTAAATTTGAATACAAGTTACCTGCGTTTCGGATCTTCAAGCAGCTCTTTTACAACCGAGTCAAGGATATACTGCACGCCAGCCTTTTGTATTGTTGATTTACCTGTGACGAATACGCATATACGTAAGTTTCAGTTTTACATAATCAATTTTTGAAAGAAAACATGTTTTACCATGAGACTGTAACAAAATATGATATACATAGATAGTGGGAAGAGCAAGAGATGGATAGAGTTCCCCCTACGCTGCTAGTTTTCCAGCGTGCCAATGAATAACAGACCACTAGGAAAATAAGCCTAATTTGTTACAGTTTTCATCATGTTCTCATTCGTAGTAAAGCGTATATTATATATATGCCTCAATAATTTTGAGACAATTAAATAAATGTCTTCATTAGTGTGTGTTATTTTCGGGGTTAGTTTTTAACATTAAGGAGAACTGAAATGATTACATGAAGCACTTCAATCAAGAAAGTTAGAAAAATAATATAAAAAAAGGACGCTACAATGGGACAAATACTGTGACATAATTGCTACTGTTATCTGCCGTTAGTCCGAACCTAGGAATTGAGTGGCTCAGTGCACGGAAAAACAATATAAAATGGGATGTGATATTGGCATAATTCTACATCAAAATTCCCAGCATAATTACCACTACATTCTTGCGATTTTTAACATTGTCACTAATCACCTGACTTTAGTTTGGACCTAGCATCCGAGTGACTCAGTGCATAGAAATGTAGTACAAAAATGGGACACAGTAGCAATGTAGTTCTATCTTAAAAACCATGGTAAACACCATAATTGTTACTGTGTCCTTTAAATTTTTAACACTGTCACTAGTCATCTGCCATTAATTCGGATCTAGTAACCAAGTGACTCAGTGTATAGGAAACTAATATAAAAATAGAATACAATGGCAATGTAGTTCTGTATAAAAAACCACAAGGTAGAGTTCCATGTCAAGAGTAGCACCATAATTGCTACTGTATCTTTTTGATTTTTAATACTGTCACTCGTCACCTCTATCATTAGTCCCGAATTGAGTGACTCAGTGCACGAAAAAGCAATATAAAAATGGGATGCGATATCAGCATAATTCTACATCAAAATTCACAGCATAATTGGTACTACATTCTTGCGATTTTTAACATTGTCACTAATCACCTGACCTTAGTTTGGACCGTAGTACCCAAGTGACCCAGTGCACAGAAAAGCAATACAATAATGGAATGCAATAGCAGTTATTATTTTCAAGGTCAAAATCCTATTGATTTTTAATACTGTCATTAGTCCGGACTTAGCAACTAAGTGACTCAGTGCACTGAAAAGGAATACAAAAATACACCATAAAGGCGTAGTTCTGCTTCAAAAGTCACAGCAATACTTTAAATTTTTTGAATATATTGGGCGTTAATTTTGTAGAAATTCATTATTCACAATTAAATGAAACTACACAATGTAGTATTATTTCTACTTTCTTTACATTCTTTACCACGATCTAGGTTTCGTTGCATTACAACATCTTCAGGTGGACTATTAGCAAAGAATCTTCGCTAAATACTAAAGTAGAAATAATACTACATCACGTATTTCATTTAACTTTAAATTTTTAATACTGTCACTGATTATCTGCCATTAGGCTGGACCCAGCATCAGAGTGACTAAGTGCGCAGAAAAGTAATATAAAAATAAACCGCAATATCGATGTAATACTATATCAAAAGACAGGCATAATTACTACCGTGCTCTTTTGATTTTTTAACACTGTCACTAGTCATCTGCCATCAATTCGGATCTGGCACCCGAGTGATTTAGTGTACAAAAAATAATATAAATATGGTACGCAATAGTGGCATAATTGTATATAAAAAATTTACAGCATAATTGCTACTACATCCTTTTGATTTTTAATACAGTCATTAATTATCTGCCATTAGTCCAGACCTGGCACCCAAGTGACTTAATGTACAAAAAGTAATATAAAAATGGGAAGCAATAGTGGCGTAGTTCTACATCAAAAGTCACAGTATAAATGCTACCACATCATCTTGATTTTTAATAATGTAACTAGTCACCTACCCTTAGTCCGGACCTCACATACAAGCAATTTAGTGTAATGTTTAATAATGTCATTAGATATCTGCCATTAGTCCAGACCTCACCGAGTGACTCAGTGCACAGAAATATATTATCATCATTAACATTTGTGGAGGATGCCCCTTCCACTGATCACTGCCTAGTGGCTCTTGACCTTTTTTAAAAGCACATATCGCTCAAACACCTTCTTACGATTTAGAAATGTAACATCGTACACCGTTTGTATCACAGAAAATTTTTCAGTTACTGTACACCTGATTAAAAAACCAAAATTTAGTTGTCACACTCTGCTCTCATCTTATAAATCATGACAATTCATTGCACATGATCTAATGAACATATAAAGTTGCAACAGTTTTCATGTGTCAAGATAGGATTCAACTAAGTGGTTTCGTTCAGATCAGATCTATAACGGCTTTTGTTTCTTTCATGTAACCACAATGAAAATACACAAAGCAATTGTCTTAAACTTAGATTTATTTGTAATGTTAAATGTCAATGTATTTTTCACATTTTCATTGTAGTATTTTTCATTTATTTTTCTTATGACTTTGAGATAATTTAGCTTGATTTTCCCGATTCAAAAAAATCATGAAGTCATTAAGAATTAGTGGTTACAATTTTATTTTTAGATCAAATAACAAAAGTCTCTTCCCCTGGTCTCCCTTCAATCTGGTCAATTCCTCTACATTTTGAGTTGATAATTTATAAAAATCTGTGTTAAAATAGGTTGTTTGATATATACAATGTACATAAATGTCACCAAGTAGTTTGGTGGTGCCATAAATGATGCATTCTTCAAAATGTTAAGTAATTTATTGCCACATGTACGTGTTTACATGACTTTTTGTAGTAATTAAATCCTGGGTAACAACCAAACACAGAGAATAACATGTCACCAAAATAATCACATAACCAAAACTAAACACACGAAACTAAACATCTGAACTTTCAAAAAACACAGATTAATTGACAGGTCATATATGTGTATATACAGCAACGACAACAATGCGACAGCCATCTTTTTCCACTTATGCACGGCTTCTTTCATCTTTTAATTAGAAACCTGCCAGTGGCATTCAAGTATGCAGAAAACAATTCCAATTATTCACTAGATCTCCAAAACTACTTTTCAGAATTTATCCTGAAACTGTAGGTACCATCAATGTACCAAAACAAGAAGCCTATACGTATAAACTTCAAATACAATAAGTTTTTTCAAGTTTTTGTAATAAGTAGGTTTTAATTTTAATGAGCTTTATCAGAAAACAGTAGTTCTCGAATTTTGAAATATGTCATTACGTACGCACTATGCTAAAGCAGCCTTTGAAAGCACACGACAAGCATAAACGCATAGTCTAATTCTATCTGTACTTATCTGCTATTATTTTGCTATAAATCACTATACTTACCTAGTTTTACAAGCCTCCAATTGATTCCAATTGATGCCATATTTTGCATCTTTTCGATGAAAGGAAAAATAAATTCTTTGCCCAAAGATATAATCTCTTCAGGTTCGTCCCTAGGTATTGGTCCCTAGGCGTTTCAAAAATATCATGTAATGTCTGTGTATAATTTTGAGATGTGTGGTAGGTGCAAAAAGCGTGAAAAACGCTTAAAGTTTAGTGAGATAAAAAGTAGATTTTGTCGGTGACTAAAGTTAATAAAACAAGGTACCCTAGATGCGAGAATGTACTACAGTATACAACAAGGTAAAACGTAAATTAAAAATAACATTAAAGTCATATTTTTCCATAAAATCTAAATCCGAAGGTAATAAGTGATACATGACAGTGCAGCTTTGACTGTTATGTACAACAAAGGCAACAGTGGACTTAATATTATGAATATATGTAGAGCTCTAAACAGAAATATTGTCAGAGCCAATGTGAAATCACATATCTCGAAAGACAATCCTTGCCGGGAAAGCAAAAAAAATGTTTTGCAAAAACAATTGACCGCTTTAGGAATACAATTACAGAGCTGCTTGATAGTCCATGTTTGTTAATTTGTCAGTTTAATGTTTAATTTCAATTAGTGCGGGTTTTTTTTGTTTTATTAATTATTAGGTTATTGCTGAACAAGTTCAGTGCATTAGTTAAGCTATAAGTTGGACATGAGGTATTTGATAAATAAATAAACGTAAGGATTGGGACTTAACTTTTACATAATAACGCTTTGTTTTTTATTTCGTTAACTACTTACAAGACTTTTAATTGTCATTTCATATTGGCACTGATGTCAGTATACGTTTTTAAAAACATATGCGTATGGCCCATACTCCATAGAAATCAAAAGAAGGTTCTTTGTCAACTTATTTTTAAGCAACCTAATGAGTCGCAGACGCAATTAGTTCTTATTCATGAATGTTAATCCCCTTACTTCCATAGTAGTACTGGTCGACAGTCTTCAGCCATCCAACGTCGTCGTGCGTGTGCGGCACTATATGGATGTTAAGCGCCCCCTGCTGGGTCGCTGGACAACTCTAGAATGTAAAGAGGTTTATATTTGTTTAATAGGTTACAAAAGCCTTTTATGTATACTACTGATTATATAAGACCTCATCAGTTTAAATCACAAGTGTCAAATGGACAGTCATAAACAGAGCTACCAACATCATTAGTTGACAGATTCTCTATTGGAAAGAAAGGTCGCATTTAAAAAGTAAATGGTGTTACTAGAAAATAGAAGAATTTTTAAAAAAATTTGTTTATGGCAATAGAACACAGGAATAAACCCATAAACTGTGAGTAGAACTCAGTTTAAGAGAGTACCGCACTCACTTATAATTCATTCCATTCCAAAAGAGAATAAATTGATGAATGTAAATAAAACAAAATGACAGTTCAGACATTGTAAACCTTTTCCTTGTATTCAAATCAGTAATACAATATGGATTTATTTAGTGTCTGTGATTAAATTATATAATTTTTTTTCTTGCTTATATATTTATGATGTTATACAGCGTACTATATATATAATCCATTTTATTGAGAATTGTTACTATACACATTTACATTATATAATATAATGCTAAAGATCATATAAATAATACTGAACATTAACATCAAACTTTTTTTAAATATTATTATTTAAATAAATTTATCTGACATTAAACACATTCATCGAAAATATACAGTCAAATAAGAGCAAAAATATTCCAAAAAAACACTCTGGTTTACCATGTACAAAATATATATTCTACATTGTAAAAAAATACTAATACTTTTTGACAATAACATTTTTTTCACTCTCCTTATGTCAAATACTTTGTATACATATATACGTTATATACTTCTTCCTCATTTTTTTTTTCTTCTTCATCATTGTTCTACCTATTTACTCCTTCTGCCTCACTTAAGTATAACAACGCTGATTATTCGCTAACTGATTTATTAAAAAAAGAACACTTTCACATTTACAATGTTAGTGAGGATTAAAGCAGATTTTGAGATTAAAACATGTCAACTTATTGCCAACTGTGTGACAAGTGAAAAATGCCCAACAAGTCAGCTTTTTTAACTAGTGGACAATAATCGGTCCATCACCATCAGCTGCTACATAAAAACAAAAAAATTGAGAAATGAACAAATCATAAATTCTATTTGTTTTTATCACTTTTTTTTAATTATACCATCTTGTAGATATGTATAAAACCACTTAAGAATAATAAGTGGAACATACCTCATATCCGCATTTGGTAGGCTCGCGGAACTCGAAGTGATTGTGCGAGGTTGATGAACCATCAGGAACCAGCAACCTGAAGCCACTTGCGCCAGCCACTAGCAGCACAAACAGCATGTAACGCATGCGCCCCTCTTCCATACTCGTGTCCTGTGAACATACGTTCTTATAAAAATATTTCACTAAGATGTTCTTAAATTTTCTGACTACATTCCACTAAATTTATCTATACCGAATCCCTTGATCTTCACAGGAAGGTGTTTTTGAAAATTTCATACAAATTAATTAAATTGAATTATTTTCTGTCAGTTCTATGCAAAAACCACAAGCACAAAATGTAACACTTCAAATCATGTTTCCCAGTGCAATTAAGTTACCTAAATTTATAGACGTAAAAAAAAAGATCTGGTACGAGTTGTATCGAGAAGATTCACAATATGGTTCTATATGATTAAAGGTGTATGAGATAGCTAAGACTGTAGGCATTTCAGAAGAAAGGATATGGTACATTTTACGTGAAAAACTCAGTAGGAGAAAGCTTTGTGCAAGACGGATGCCGCATTTTTTTAATGTTGGTCATAAAGAAATGTGGAATCAACTTTCTACGCAATGTTTGTGCCGTAAGCAATTTTCTACGCCAATTTGTTGTGACAGATGAAACGTGGGTTCACTACTTCACATCTGAGTTGAAACAAAAGTTTAAGGAATGGATAGAAACAGATGGCTCTCAAAAAAAGCAAAGACAATTGCATCAGCTGGAAAGGTTATAGCTAATGATTTTTATGATTCCAAAGGGATTCTTTTAAGTGACTATCAGCCAAAGGATCAAACAATTAATGGGGAATACTACACTCATCTTCTTAACCAGCTAGATAAAAAAATTAGAGAGATAAATCTGGTTTGCAAAAGGCAAAAATCGTCTTTCATCAGGACAATGCACCTGCCCATAAAGGCGCTTTGACACTATAAAAGTTGAGGGATTTGAAGTATGAATTGTTGGAAAATCTTCCCAATTCACCAGATTTGGCTCCCTCTGACTTTCATCTGTTCCCAAATCTCAAGAAACTTGTGGTTCAAAAAGGTTTTGGATCAAATAAAAAGGCGAATGGACATTTTGAACTAAAGGAAGACTACATTGAGAAATAAGGGCTTTTTAAAATTAAAAACTCATTTTTTCACTGCTAGTCCAAGAACTTTTAACCTCACCCTCATATCTTTCACAGGCATAAAACTAATGACATGGTTACCTACATTATTCTTTAATTGATTACTGCCAATTAACTGAAATCATTTTGCATTGAACGGCTTCTAAATGCCCTCATCCTGATTTTTTAAAATTAACTTAATAGTTTAAAAAGTCAGAGGGCACAACGCAAAATGCATTGGAAAATTATATCTTACGAAGAAGATGCTATATCAGAAAACATCACTAATATTTAAATACTTCTTCAGTGACACTGTTTTATCCGTGAAAAAGAAACTTTTCATGCGTTAGTTCTATGTATGCAGCTGTTATTCCAGGAAAAATTATAAAATAATACTTTATTTCTACGTGTTCACATAAATCAAGTACATCTTCTTGTAAACTTTCATCATAATGAGTCTTAAACCGAATGAGTTATGATGCTGTGACATTTGAACGGATAGATGAACATGATGAAATTATAAGGTTGTATTTATTCTCACAAAAACTAGAAAAATAATATATACTAGTTTTAAAACTCAATATGTATACGGAGAAAGGAAATTCTCCATAAACATTTTTTGAAAACTATCGCTGGAAAATGCTTATGAACCTAAATTATCTGAATAAATCAGACATTTTTTGAAAAATGTTTCTTCTCGATGAGACACCACTTAATAATTAAAAAAAATTGGCAATGTGAATGTAAAAAACAAACCTTAAGAAACATTTTTTTATTATCATTTTCAATTCACTTAATTAGGAGAAATACTTTTTGTAAAGCAATCGATAAACTCTGGCCAGTATGCATGCATTAACAAAAAAGTAAATAATACAAAAAATGAATAAACAATATAAGCTCTATTTGAATGCCAGTTTTTTAAATTAGAGCCAGTTTGATAAATAATTTTATAGATCAAGGCAGACTACTGTACAAGATTATTGATTTTTTTCTAAGTCTAATCGCCATATTTTGATGTCCTTAAATGTTGTTATGTCACAAAGCAACCTCACTCAAATGGACAAAGAATTGCATTCCATATTTAAAATAGTATAATGCTTAATCCATCATGTCAAACTGACAGCTCATTAACATGTGACAGTAGTAAATTTGACAACTTAACAAGAGAATGGTACTATAAAATATATAGGATACTGTATCATGTTGAGCGCTAGTTACATCTCAATCGATATATTTTTATGTATCATTAAGCATCCTCTGATACACAACTTACTTTTAATTTGTAGATAAATTATCTAACCTGATTTTAGTACACATCATTGTACAGCTAAATTTTAGTATATGCACTCCTCATACATTACAAACCCTGTTATATCTTTATCTGTCTGCCTGTCCATAGGTATATTTACAACCCATAAACCGCTGATCTAATTTGCACACAATTTTATTTTAAATTCTAGATTAATTATCTTGATTAGTTTTGTACATGGTATAATTATACTACGACTTAAACAATCCTAGTAGTCGTTTTCATGAAAGAGGTCCAGGGAAAATTAGTGAGAATATCTGCAAAATATATATATATATATATATATACATATTACATATACATATACATATACATATACATATACATATACATATACACACACATATATATATATATATATATATATATATATATATATATATATATGTCCCTTGAACTATTATGTCAGATAATCAACAGCTAAATAAGTTATTTTTAAATTTGTGTATAAAACAATATCCAAAACCAGTCTTCCAAGTATAAACAGAGCCAAGTGTCAATAACCTGCTAATGCATACTTTTTTATATTAAAATGAAGCTTGTTGCTCGGACTCCGTTACAAGACAAAGTTAACATCTCTCTAAAGCAACTTGCAACTGTAATGATTACTTATTCCTAAAAACAAATTAAAATTTTTGGCACTGACATTTTGCTATATTAACTGCTGATAGCAGGTCATTTATCATTAAAAATGTACTCATATATTATCGAAAGTTACTATCAGAGACAAATCGAGCTTTAACATTTTATAATCTGTGATATTTTAAAGCTTTGAAAAGCTAACTTTTAAAAAGGTACAGCGTATCGGCAAAAAGATAAGTTAGTTTTAGGGGATGGAGATATCAAAATGGAGTCGTAATTAAAAACAATGTTACAAATTTACAATGTTTCAGTCTAGAATTTAAAAGAACTCTATGCATAAAAAGTTTTAATGACTCATTCAAATATAAAAACATATTTCAATCTTTGAGTCATTCATAAGAGACATATTCACAAAACAAAATAAAAAGCACAATATAACATTCCCTTACCTGGTAGCTAGAAAACGCTACATCAACAGGTAAGCTTATATGAAAACATTAGTGATTCAAAGTTTGTTATTATTATAACACAAAAGAGTATTTGATGTCCTCATTAATGACTACAACCGCAACGTCACAAAGACGGTTGGAATAGTCATTAAGATGTCCTTACCCACAAGATTCCTCAGGATAATGAGCAAAACAGCACAATAGAAATTAAAGGCTAGGAAAATTTCGTGGATGAAAAAGACATAACTATTTGTATAATATAGAGTGTTTCAATTGCTCGTATATTTATTGTATTTCTAATGATACGGAAACGGTTACGGGTGACATTTTCATTTTGGCAAGACATCAAAAGTTAAAAAAGAAATTATTCCATATAACGTTTACAACAATATTTATGTTGTATCATGTTACTTTATAAATAACATAAATATTACAGTATTAGCCTTTAAGAAGACATCCACATACTGTATCATAATGAAACCTTTATTCTGACAGCTATGTATATAAAAATTCTTTTACTTTACGTAAAGCTAAAACACTGGAGGTTACTGGCTTTCTTTATTATAGATTATTGAAACGTCTTTTGATAATTTAATAAATTTAGCCTTACAAGCAGATTTAATTAAGCAAACTAAAAGGTAAGACGACTAATTTAAATTAAGGGACGTCTCGGATCCATTTACATTACTAAATAATAATTTGTAAATCATAAAATACTTTGGTCTATCTAAAGAGGACCCTTCGACTATCTAAAGTGATTATCTACAATTTGAAGCCAACGTTGAAAGTGACGTGACGAATAAATCTTACTTGCAACCAAAACAAAATAACGTATAAAAATCCATCTCCTGTCAAGCAGGAGCATGAAGAAAATAACATGAGAGTGTAGTACATTAACGAACAATAAAGACAAGGACAATGCGAGTGGGAACATGCTGATTTTTAATGAGGACGTTAGGACAACCGTTACTGTCATATACTAGCTAACTTTTATAAGTAAAGTAAATGATACAACATAAGATTTATTGTTTATCATTAAAATAGACTGTCCTAGAATATCCATAATAAGCATTCTCCACGTCGACACCGTGCTTTACACATTAGTCAGCGTTTGAATCGAACTGAGAGTAAATATTTTAAGAAATAAGGAGCAACAAAAATCTTTTTCTTCAATTTACACTGAGATGGAAAAATGTATAATATAAATATACAACATTGATACTACAGTACCCTGGAAATTGTTTCAGCACTAATACACATATAAATATAAGTATACATAATAAAAACAAAAAAAAATTAAAAGAAATAAATAAATAAATAAAAGAATACACAAAACCGGAGATATGTAGAATTAGTGTATTACCTTGTCCTTACTTTCAAATACCCTTGCTTTTGTATAAATATATTACCGACAATAACTTCCATTTAATTTTATTACATACACTGTAAAGTTTGCATTGTTATAACCTCACATAATAACAACAATTGAATTTATTATCCTCACTGAAATACTGGTATATTGTATAACTCTCGGTAATATAATAAAACCTACACTGCGCCCCTGCAATAAATTCACTAACATAAGCAATGGAAAAATCCGCACAAACCAGGCTTCCGCTATTGTGTTTGAAACATATAAATGCTGTTGGTTGTTCCTAAGAATTAATCTTTGCTACTATCCCACCTGAAGATGTTGTAATACAACGAAACCTAGGTCGTGGTAAAGAAATTAAAGAAAGTAGAAATAATACTACATCACGTAGTTTCATTTAAGTGTGAACAATGAATAAGTTGTTCTCATGCTAATTCAATAAAATTGTGAGATGGGCAAGTAATCGAAATTTTCAGGACTGTACATATATAGTTTTGAAATTAGTTTAATTTCAGATCAACGGAAAAAAATATGAAGGATCAGACAGAATTACTTCTTTAGTATATTAATGTATTCATTTTTTATATAAACTGCCTAGACTTTGCATCAATGATATCAATTTCTCTGTTTGTTTTCAATCGAATCATATAGGGTACCAGTTATAAACTAATAAACTAAGAAATAGAGAAATATAGATTTAAACAAAATTTAAAAGCTAATTTAAATTTTAAATTTAAAACCTTTCTAATTTAAAACATTGCCCCATCCCTTTATTTCTTAAAACAAAAGTTACGGGGTGATGGGAATCAGCACGTACCGAAATTTATCCATGCCACATATGTATATCCAATTCATCTTGATTATTGTACAAAACACTTACCCTGTGTGGGTTCAACTCACACTTGATAATTTTTATGGTTTACCTCAATCTGAAAAACAGAACCCATTTAAAACCACTTGTGTATCTGTCTGTCACAGCCAATTTTCTCAGAAACTATGCATATAGAAACTTGAAATTTAACATAAGAATACATTTTATTAACTCGCATATTTTGCACTAGCTAACTTTTTTAAAGTATTCATATCAGAATTAAAGACGATGTAAATAAAATACACAGATATTAAATATATCATGTGGAGCTTTCTATAATCCTTGGAAAGGGTTTGTTGTAAAAAATACAAAAATATTTTCTTCATCATTTTAATTTGTCCCCTTATTTCTGAAATCCTCCCCTTCCTCCCTATCCTCCCCTTATTTCTGAAACGAATGAATCAAAAACCAAAAAAGAAATAAAGTAAAATCTGTCTACTGTAACCTAATACATGAAAATCAGCGCTTATCCCAGACCTAAAAATTTCTTAAATATACACCACATTTTTAGGCCTGTCAAAGATATAGGCAATATATATATATATATATATATATGTGTGTGTGTGTGTGTATGTATATATATATATATATATATTAATACATCGTCGATTGCGCAATAAAACCATTTAAGTATTTTTTAAAGTAAAGCTTCTTAATGGCTGTTAGGGATCGGGAGCTAACTGAAATAAGTGAAACATCACGAACGAATACGGTGATGAAACGCTCCTCATTGGCCGGGCAGTGCGTATCTTGCTCATATGAGTGAGTGAGATGTAGTAAAAGAGAGATAAAATGCTATAGGCAGCGTATAGCGTTGCACCTCTCCCACATTCATTCTCTTGAAAATATATTTATATGTGTGTATAGTTGTCCCAATAAGAGAATGTACGCGCTTGGTACTATACACATGCGTATGTAGTAGGAAATGAAATCATTCCCTTACATGGACCATTATTTGGTATATTACGTATTTTCGTATTTTGTAAGTATTTTTTATCGTATGATGGATAATTTTTTAATTATATATAAATATGTCTATTATTTATTGTGTGATTTATAATGTATCTGTATCTATATTATACTTTATTATATTAATTGTTAAAAATTTTATTTTATATGCGATGCCTAAATAGCGTCACCTCTGTTGAGTGCCATACAACACCACACTGCTTTATTTGCTTAACCTGATATTATGACATTTATTCAATGAATGGGGTCATTTCTTGTGACCTACTTTACTAATCGCCTAAATTATAAGACTTACCGATCGGCTAATTTCAAATTAGCAGATCAGTAAGTCTTATAATTTAGGCAGGCTGTACCATTGCACTATCAGGACAAAGGAGTTGGAGTTTGGAGTTTAATGACCGAGTCTTTACTTAAGACAGTTTTAAACCAGCAGATACTTAAGTCTCGCAGTTCAAGCAGACGATACCGTGGCATCAATAGAATTTGAGGAAAGGTTGAATATATCATCACAATGTTTTATCACAGGGACAGAATATGTGCAAAATTTCATGAGAATTGGCAGTGTGAATTCTAATTCTAAAAGAATTGGTAAATAGCTAAAAGATTGATAGCAAAATTAGTATCATATAGTAATATATGGAATGTGGTGCTAAATAAAACAGTTTTACAAACAACATGAGCTGGATAACTATAACATGAAAAATAAATGATATAGCTACAAGAAAGGATGAAAATACCATTTCTACCCAGTCCAGACACAATTTAATTAACTTGTGAAAATATTTCTGTCAATTTGTGCTAATAAATTACAGAGATCAACTAACAAAATTATTTGCTTTGCGCTTGTGAACAATACACAAGGGACATATTTACGTAGCAAAAATTAATATCCGCTTTTATAAATAAATAGTTTAATAGAAACACTACGCACCCTTAACGATTTAAACCTTTATATGCCCTTAATTTAACCCTAGCAATATGAATTTTACTCATAGTCAATAGATATTTTTAGTATTGTGTAATGCAATATTTTTCCGATGATTAATCAAAAGGGTTAATATGAAAGTTTTTTTTATTTCATAACAGAATGAATCAAGAAATAAAATTAATGTCACATACAATGTACAAACAATAATCATAATATAAAAGTACTACGAAGTTAGCTTTTCTGTTAGTATATTGATTACTCGGTTATATAAAATCTGGGATACCAATAATCGAAGATTGTTCAATAGATGTTTGTCTCCGTTTACACTAGTTTCACAACACACGTTTAACAATAGATTTTATCTGAAGCAACTTCTTCCATCTTTATCTCTCATCTTCGTACCTACATACTCATTGTCGTAGTGTCAACGAATCGTAATAAGGACACGTCAATAAACACTTTGTTTATATTAATTTTCTTACTTAAACTAAAACTATATTTATCTGAGATATAAAAATAATTGTATTTATTCCAATATTGAATTTACGTAAACAGTATTATGATATGTATGTAACGACTTCTATTATATTACATCACTATTTACATACCACATAACAATTTTTTTCTCTTAAGATATAAATACAAAAAAAAAGATACAAGTCTTTATAACACTTCAAAAATATTATGCTTAAAAATAACTTATTTTAAGATTCATCATCTCACTTACTCGTCAAAACTTTTAGTGCACCTTCTATTGACCTAGAATCTTGAAAAGTAGCACAAATGTAGAATATAGGGCCCCGATAAAGTTAAAGCTACCTAGCCATTTTGAGTGGAATTATTACAATGCCAATTTAATTTTGTAGCTGCTACACAAAATTTTTATGTCCAACGCAACATTTTCGCAAAAAGTGTTGATATCCGATCAAAAATAATAAAGTGAATAAAGATTCAAATTTATTAAAACAAAACCAGTAAGTACGAAAAGATCTCGTACTTCGAGGTACTAAACCTTCGAGGTATAAAACTTTAAACATTTAAAAAACAAATAGTTTCTATTAAACTATTTATAAATATTAGTATTACGTTTCACCGTATATATTGCTTAATATATATTTTACAGATGTTTCTCAACAATATAGGACCTAAGATAATCACTATAATTTTCCCGTCAGATTGTACCAATTCTAAAAGAAAAGTTTTGAATGCTTAATTTGGCTCCACTAAAATTACCATATAAATATTTTAAATAGTGGCTACTGCAAAATATGCAAACAAAATAAAAGTTTAATAGATATGTACTCTTAAATGTTTAACTTTTTATAATTACAAACCTAAATGTATATGGAGCTCTCTTACGGAGTTCAATTTGTACTTATCATATTTTCCAATTTTTTAAAAGTAACATTAAATTAGAATAAACCTAGAGAAATTTGGATTTAAAGGAGTTGTTGGTTCAAACAGGCTAATTTATTGAAAATGGCTCCCTTGATTAGCATACAAATATTTTAAATAGTGGCTACTGCAAAATATGCAAACAAAATAAAAGTTTAATAGATATGTACTCTTAAATGTTTAACTTTTTATAATTACAAACCTAAATGTATATGGAGCTCTCTTACGGAGTTCAATTTGTACTTATCATATTTTCCAATTTTTTAAAAGTAACATTAAATTAGAATAAACCTAGAGAAATTTGGATTTAAAGGAGTTGTTGGTTCAAACAGGCTAATTTATTGAAAATGGCTCCCTTGATTAGCATACAAATATTTTAAATAGTGGCTACTGCAAAATATGCACACAAAATAAAAGTTTAATAGATATGTACTCTTAAATGTTTAACTTTTTATAATTACAAACCTAAATGTATATGGAGCTCTCTTAAGGAGTTCGATTTGAACTCACCAGATTTTCCAATTTTTAAAATATGAAATTGCAATAAAATAAACCTAGAGAAATTTGGACTTAAGAGTTATTAGTTCAAACAAGCCTGTTTGAACCAATTTTTTCCAAACTTTTACTGTTTTTAAAGTTTAGCATTGAAGAATTCATAATCCTCCACTCAACATGAAGCAATTTTTTTGGGGAGTGAAGGGATTGCTTGTGCAGCAATAAGTTTGCCGGAAGTATTTGTACATTTCAGATATAACATAAATAACTACTAGTTAGCATCAACTTAATTTCAAAGCGAGGCAATGAAATATTCAATTCATGATAATTTTTTTTTATATCATTATCAGACAAAAAAAGTAAAAAATTCATTTTTGCTAAAATATACATATTCCTTGGGCTCTCTTTTCTGGTATTAAGTGGCATAAGATATTATTATTCTTGAGTGAAATGTGTAGAAGATATTTGAAGGACTCAGACAGACAAGGGCAAAAATCTTTTTTTAATAGTATTTACAATAGTTAGCATGCGTCTTAATTGTAAAATAGAATCACGTGGAGCTTTAGAACGTGGTATCTTTAGTCACTGAGACTTGGTTGAGAATGGACTGATCTTTGAGTCATTTAGAACATTCACTAAATGCCTTCTAGAAAAATGGAGATCCTAAATGATTCATTGAGGAGAGTGGACTCTAACCCTGGCTGAGATTGTAGATACTGTCTCGAAAAGAAAAGTTTTAAGAATAACATTATAACAACGGGTGGAAGATAAGAATAAACCAAAGGTCATTTGCCTACATAAAGAACTAACTATAACAATAAACATAAAAAAGTAACTAACGTCGCATGGAAAACTTTAAGAGAATGAATGGAAATGGAGTAATGAAGGTAGTTCACCAGAAACAGAAGGGGAGCCAGAAACAGAACATTTTATTTTTGGTGATAACCTACCCTTAGACAGATAAACGATTTCCAATTAGATAAGCGATAACTATGTGGTCAGATCTGAAGGTAGTTGTTAGTATATTAGGAGTATCTTAGCTG
This sequence comes from Druceiella hillmani, assembly GCA_039881145.1. Lineage (NCBI taxonomy): Eukaryota > Metazoa > Arthropoda > Insecta > Lepidoptera > Hepialidae > Druceiella > Druceiella hillmani. The sequence continues at coordinate 19,898,868 of JAYKKI010000019.1, read as the reverse complement.
GTTCCGATCTGCAACATTTTGAGTTTATATCGAAGCTTGAGACAACATCCAAACAATTATAATATTTAGTTCAGCTTTAAGCTTCAACGTATATTGGCTCACCTCTAGTTTTACATGAACTAAGAATTCTGTTTAAAATAATTTTATTTGTTTTTTTATTCCTGACCCCAAAATATTTCACGGTCATTGGCCGTTTACGATGGTTATCTCTTGTGAAGTAAATATAAGTTTATTTTGATAAGGAGGGTGTTGACTATTCGCCAGATACTCTTTCGAGGCATCAAATGCCAAGGAATTCTTTAATTGTTACTTTATCCAAATTTGTTTATTTAGAGAACATCCTGATAAGTAATTTAAAAAAACATTTGTACTGTGAAAATCAACAGTTTAGAAGTTATGCAGGGTCGTCGTGGCTACTGTCTTGGAAAAAATACATTGTGATCAGACCACTAGTCAAAGACTCACTAGTATTCCAAGATCGTTAATTGGAAGAATTATTTGTTTCTAAGAATCTACACCAATACCAGAACAACTGGGTGTGTCTCTCTCTTTCTAATACGTACACAACATAAAAGTGCTCTGTCTGGCAGGGTCATTTTACCTGAACACATTTTGTCTATGTTAAGGACAATAAACATTGATTTGTGAATAATTTAGATAAAGCTGAGTTGAATTAAAATTTTTTTTAAAAGAAACACAATTTTGCTAAAATTGTGATTATGGCAGGAATTTACCACTTAGTGACTTAATGATATGATGTTAATTTCTGAAAAGTTGCAATAGTAACATCACTATAATTTTTTACCTAAATCACCATATCCTAAGGTAGTTTTTAAGATTATAAGCAAATCTCTAGTTGTATAGATTTTACAACTATGATTTTTTTAAATGTATGTTTTTCTTTTGAAAACTGAAAAAAATCAATAAAGTTTCATACACATAACTTTTATTAATAGCACAAGCTAAGAATAAACACAAAAACTGTTCATTGCTTTCCACATGACTACTCTACTTCCATATTAAATTTCATGTAATTTAGTATAGTAACTAAATAAGTGTAATGACTAATAATATAATAACTTCTAAATTATTGATTTTCGCGAAACTAATGTTTTTTTAATGACTTATCACGATGTTATCTCCCTAAATAAAATTTTTGGACCAAGTAAACTTTAAAAACGCACAATTATTTCTCATCTAACTTTGGCTTTGTTCGCATAGAATTTAGAGTAAGAAAAATTATTAGGAATTTGTTTGTATTTTTTTTCAGAATTCTATGAGTGTAAAGTTTATTAAAAAATAGATGGCAGTTTCGACATTAGCGTACACAACGAACGTAAACTAAAGATTGACGTATCTATTTTATTCGGGAACTGATTGAATTAAAACCAGCCTAAATGCATAATCTAAATGCATAACTCAAGCTAATCTAAATACTACCCAAGCTAGCCTAAATGCATAACCCTAGCTAATCTAAATACATCACTGAAAACCGCAACCAAATCGGTTCAGCTGTTGCTGAGATTAGCATGCACAATTAAGTGTGCACAGACAAACACAAAAACTTTTGTTTTAAGCTTTAGTAGCATATCTTTAGTAGGTAGCACTTAGTTTTAGTTAAAAATATTCAATGTACAGACTCAGTTTTTTACAATTTTATTATATATCTAGAATAATAACCACAATTATTTTTAACAATGTTTTGAGCTTATGCATGGAATGTTACATCTTTGACCTTATTCATATTACGACTGGGGTATTTGCACTTCCCAAATAGCATATCTTTAGTAAGTTGCACTTAGTTTTAGTTACACATATTCAATGTACAGACCCAGTTTTTTACAATTTTATTATATGTGTAGAGTAATAACCACAATTATTTCTAACAATGTTTTGACTTTATGGATGGATGTTAACCTTTGATCTTATTCATATTACGACTGGGGTTTTTGCACTTCCCGAATAGCATATCTTTAGTAGGTAGCACTTAGTTTTAGTTAAAAATATTCAATGTAAAGACACAGTTTTTTACAATGTTATTATATGTCTAGAATAATAACCACAATTATTTTTAACAATGTTTTGTGCTTATGCATGGAATGTTACATCTTTGACCTTATTCATAATAAGACTGGGGTTTTTGCACTTCCCGAATAGCATATCTTTAGTAAGTAGCACTTAGTTTTAGTTAAACATATTCAATGTACAGACCCAGTTTTTTACAATTTTATTACATGTCTAGAATAATAACTGCAATTATTTCTAACAATGTTTTGACTTTATGGATGGATGTTAACCTTTGATCTTATTCATATTACGACTGGGGTTTTTGCATTTCCCGAATAGCATATCTTTCGTAAGTAGCACTTAGTTTTAATTATAAATATTCATTCTACAGACTCAGTTTTTTATAATTTTATTACATGTCTAGAATAATAATTGCAGTTCTAACAATGTTTTGAGTTTATGCATGGATGTTACACCTTTGACCTTATTCATATGGTCGACTGGGTTTTTCGCACTTCCCGAATGGGTATGAAATTATATTTTCTTGAAAAAATTCTCCGTTGACACACAACCCCTTTGACACACAACGGTTGCTGTAAACAACTGCCACTAATATTTGTGCCCATATATGATATATTGTGGATATTTTTGTGCGCTCAACATATGGGGAGAGTCTAGTTAGTACTATTCACAGGTCAAATCACCAGAGTATTAAATACGTGTTTTTCATATTTCTCATTTTGCAAGTTGAATGCAACAAAATGTGTGAACCAGTACACACATGGATTATATGTATATCATTATGAAAGCATAAACACTGCATGACATACATTCTAGATTATTTGTTTCAACTTATCTCAAAGCTTTAACCGGGCCCTTTTAGACTTTTTATAAAGAATGAAAAAATGTATAGTTTCATGCATAAAAATGAAAAGATAATTTACTTAATTAACTATTTGGAACCAAAACTCAGGTCCACGAAACCAAAACACGAAACAAAATGTTACGATAAACATCATTGTTTTTTATTGTTTTTAGTTGAATAAAATGTTTTGTTGGTATCTCATTATCAACTCAAACAGTGGAAAAGGTTTGGTATACGTCCGGCTATTATGATTTAAATAATATGTGTTCTCTCGCCTCACTTGAATATTTTAAGCCACTACAAGCCGGGTGTGCGGTATGACATAATAATGTTAATATGACTTTAATTCTCGGCCAAGCAGGACACCATTAATAGCATTAACTTTCTGTGTTATACTTTGAGTATTCTGTGTCAGTAAAGCCGAGGCCCCTTAGCATTATAATAATCTCATAAATATGAAATTTTATATGTGAGAGAAGTGAAACTTCTTTGGTGATCTAGACCTCAATTTGTAAGTGTAAATTAAGACTTGAAAAGGCAAGAAGAAAGAGAGAAAATATACTAACTGTAAGTTTGTATATGAATATAAGTACTGTACTAAATTTGAATAAGATTTTAATTATTCAGAAAAATTAATAAAATGTCATTACAAATCGACGTAAACATCTAATAAAATCTTCATATAAATTTACATAGACAATTGTCAATAAAAAAAATTGCCGCAATGCCAGTACTGGAACACTTCTAAATGCAGCTAAAGGAAGTTGGAATGTACTGTACGTACGTACCGCACACCTGGCTTGCATTGGCTTAAAATATTCAAGTGAGACAAGAGAGAACATATATTTATAGCATAATAGTGTCGGTCCTGTTGTAAATTATATTCACAACAACTATATGTGCAGGTTCATTGTAGGTATATAAATAAATTAAGTACATATGTTGTTAGTCTTATAGTGGATGAAGTACATGCAAAATTAGTATTAAATCAAACATAAATCGATAAATAAAATGACAAAATTTTGACAGTTTACTGTTGACATATATAACGTATAAAACAGCTGATAGCAGTAAAGAGCGCATTTGTTGTCTTATTCAATTGTATCCATACATCTCTCTCGTTTGTTAGCTAGATACCTATTTTCTGTCCTTCTTGCAACAGACTCATTATATTCTGACGTCACCACTAAATATTGGATAAAAACGTATGGAATTCCACCTTGACCTTTTACTTTCATCACGCCCAAAGAAGTTTCACTTCAAAAATAATTTTAACTAGATATAAATTCTGCACGCTCTTCAAGTGAGCAAAATTGTTCTATTTTACCCATTTCTAGATTATTCAACTTTCTTTCTCTAGTGCATCACCCAGGATAATATACCCGAGTCTGATAAATACCGACGATACCATAGTTACTAATATTTTAAAATAAATGTGTTATTAAATTAAAAATAAAATGGATACTATCTTCTAGCGGAGGATTATAAAACTACACATTTATGATGGTTGCTTATAAAAGAAACAGATGTCGTTGTGAGTTGATTAAATAGTACTCTTTAATTAATCAAGGAATAGTAGAATTGTGTATAATCTTAATTATTTCTAGTGGTAGACACACAAACTTGTTATGTCGTTATTTTATTACATATACAAATTATTTTACATAGTTTTATGTAAGGAATTTCAATGATTTATATTTTTTTCTACCTTCAATATTTTGTCTATTTTCAATTAGTTTATTTGTAAATTAAATTTAAACAATTAAATTTTTTGTAAGAAATAGACTGTCAAAATGTAGGAAAAGACAAATTGTCAATCAATTTTATTTTTTTAAATAGCCAGTGACGATATATAGAGACCCTTGACTGTTTCACTCTTGAAATTTTACTGCTGTACATTTTATTCATAAGACACTGTTTTACTTTTTTATCCAACATTTAGTGGTGACATCAAAATGTAATGAATTTGTTGCAAGAATGAGAGAAAATAGGTATCTAGCTAACGACCGAGAGAAATGTACGAACATGATTGAATAAGACAACAAATGTATGCATGCGTAAAAGCAAACAAAAATGGTGCTCATTACTGCTATCAGCTGTTTTGTACGTCATATGTGTTAAAAATAAATTGTCAAAATTTTGTCGATTTATTTATCTATTTATGATTGAATTATTACTAATTTTGAATGTACTTCATCAATTATAAGATTAACACATGTATTAAATTTATTTATAAATCCTTAATGATTATAGTTCTTTTCTTTTCTTCTATTCAAATAATGCGTATATGGAAAATTTCATAATGACCCAATACCATTTGACAGCTTATCTTTAGTGATTGTCTTATTTTGCAATAACAGTCAACAAATATCGTCTTCATGGCCTAAGCTTATCTAAACTGTTTTCTAACTGCCAGGATGTTAAACATTGTCTACTTAACGATGTGAGCCATTCATAGTCAGGAATTTTGAAACATTTTCATGTTTCTTTTTTTTTATGTTTACATCGTTATGCTGCGGTTCAATGGACCCTCCCCTCCTCTATTATCACAATGCTTCAATTTAAAATTATGAGATAATTTACAAAAGAAATCATACAGTGAGAACTTTCAGAAGAAATTAGTGTAATTAGAAAATAATCAGTTTTAATTAAAAGCGATAAAGGAAATTGAAATTAAAAGAAAATATGAATAGTTGATAATTTTCATTCAAAGGAGCTTCCACGCCCAACTCTTCTACAGACTTTCCGTTCTATTCTTTTGATGGATAAAACGGCTTTCATAGTTTTTTAATGTTCTTATAGAACCTATTTTTGTGGCCAATTTATCTATACATCCATCCATCTATTAGTCCATACGTCTGTCACAGTGTTTTAACTTCTTAAGAAAATTAGATGGGTACTTAAAATTCACACATACATGTAGTTAGCTAGCCTAACACTAGTATTGGTATTTAAAATGACTTAACTTATATTTCAATGGTGTATTTAAAATGACTTAACTTATATTTCAATGGTTTATTTAAAATGACTTAACTTATATTTCAATGGTTTATTTAAAATGACTTAACTTATATTTCAATGGTTTATTTAAAATGACTTAACTTATATTTCAATGGTTTATTTAAAATGACTTAACTTATATTTCAATGGTTTATTTAAAATGACTTAACTTATATTTCAATGGTTTATTTAAAATGAATTAACTTATATTTCAATGGTTTATTTAAAATGACTTAACTTATATTTCAATGGTTTGTGGGAAAGTATTTTTTTTTATGCAGTCATTGGAACGTCATTGTAAAGATACATCATGCTTCAAGTAGAATGCAAATATATTTTCTGCTTTATTTTTTACTAAAAAACAACGATTCGGTGACCATCAAGCTCGCTATTTTTAAATCTATTTTTTATCAGGTCTATCTCAAAGATGCCATTATGTAAGAAGCTGTAATTCTAATTGAGAATAAACAAAAAATACTAAAAAAAATTATAACTAATCAAACCAAAGAATACAAATTTATTTGTATAAATCACTAATTCAACCAGTAGCCCTCTATGGCGGCGAAAGCAGGACATTGAGCAAGCATATCCAAAACAGACTACTAATTTTTGAAAGAAAAATACTAGTAAAGTCTTCGGTGCTGTCCAAGAAAATATGATACGGAGAATTCTTTTCTTTACAACCAGACATTGTTAAAGTCATCAAATCAAACCGAATGAGGTATCTTGGACACTTATTTAGATCAGAGAATAATAACCTGATCAAGCTACTAACTCTCAACAACCAGGTGGTACCAGGAAATGGGGTAGACCTGCACTCAGATGGTTTGATGATGTCGAGAATGACTTAAAAATATTAAAGTTTACCAACTGGAAACTTAAAGCATCTGATAGACTCCGATAGTTCGTTGGGATGGCCCTGGCATGCTCTAGCGCAAGCAGAAAAAGAATCAAACCAAAAGTATCTGTAAGGAATTTATGATATTTTTTATCTGTGAGAAATATACTAGACAATTTTACGTCTGTGGAAAATATACTAGACAATATATTTTCGTGATGAAAAATAATATTAACATTCGTAAACTGTTTAACAGAAATATAATATAATTTTGAATATTTATATCTACGTAAGCCTATATAAAAGCTTCGCAATACAAGTTCTTCATGTACATTCATGTTTTTCATATATCAATGTAAATATTTAATCTTATAAATGATCGTATTAATTTTAAGAAAATTACAAAACGTTTATTTATTAAACGCGAACGGAAATCGAACTATAAGGGTTCCGTACACATTTAGGCGCTATAAATATTCAATATTACATATTATTTCTATTGAACAGTGTACAAATATTAATTTTTCCTACCGTATTGTCTAAAATATGGTGCATATTTCAAAAATATTAGGATCTAGGATAATAAATAGAATTTTCCTGTAATCAACTAGTAAAATTTTAGCGACCCTGATTTTTCAAGACTTTTCCTTCAATAATTTCGGAAATAAGGAAGAATGCTCTATATCTCTACATTTTTTGGAATATCTTTTTAAATATGCAATTTAAAATTTTACATTCGTCATAATGAATCTGTTCACATAATACTCCACGTGACAAATGCAATAAAAGAAATTTGTATACTTTCATTCCCCTCTCTTTTATATTTTGTAGATAATTAAAAAAATGGTTAGTTCAAAAAGTGTAAGTTAATAAGGTATATTACTATGCCATTTTTACGTGGTTTGTACGAGGCTTGGTTTCTGAAAAAATCGGCTGTGACTGACAGACAGGCAGACTTGTGAGTGATCTTATGAGGCTTCCATTTTTCAGTTAGAGATACGGAACCCGGAAAATAATATGCATCCTAACTACTTAATTGCTTCCAAAGGTGAAGTACAAGATTTTCTCCAAAATATTATTTTTAAATTATACTTATATTTTTACCTTCGCCAAGTAATGAAACCGCAAATTGAAACAGATGTAGGTTTTGTTGTAGTCAGAGGTGACAGAACACAGAACTTTCATTCAACCTGACAAAAAACGAAAAAGCAAAATGATAATTAAAATAATTGGTCAAGTTCAAGTGCAAATTGGACTTGTGCCGACATACAACGAGGGTTCCATGACTCATGAATCAAATTTTTATCCGAGTTTTTAACCGACTTCAAAAAAAGGAGGAGGTTTCTCAATTCGACCGTATATATATATATATTTTTTTTATGTGTGTTCGCGGATAACTTCGTCGTTTATGAACCAATTTTGATACTTTTTTTTTATTGGAAAGGAGATACTTCAAGGGTGGTCCCATGATAAGGAAATCGTGATCTGATGATGGCATCCTAGAGAAATTGAGGGGAGCTTTCAAAAATTGTAGGGCGACTAGTGCGTTTGTTAATTTTTTTTTTTATTAAGTATTTTAAAGCACTACAATTTTGTACAATAATTTTTTTCCTAAAAATTCCAAATATATGAACATCATTTAATTTTTCCTCCATGAAATATTTAAATTAAAATAAAAATATAAAATATGATCGTTTGGTCTTCCTATTTTGAGGAAGGAGAGAGGGAGGGTGTTCCTTAATGAATTATTGGGTTTAAAATTAAAATAAATTTAAATATGCCAAGAAAGACTTTTCTATGGCACCCCTTTCGACCTGATTAAAGAAAATTAATTTTTAAAATGTTTATTTTCGACTTCGCAAATAGAAAAAAACAATTTTCTTAGACTTTGACACCGGGTTTACTCAACAGCATGTGTATTTTCTTAGAAAAGTAAGTGAAAACCAAGGATTATTTTCCATTTTCATACAGACCCTAAAAAAAATAGTGTTTTTTAAAAACTTACAATGAACAGAAGTGATCAAGTGAATTTGAAGCCGGGTCACATTTCCCAAATAGCTACACAAGCAGTACCGACCGACCTTTATTACTTACCTACATACTCTCAACCTTTGTCCAAGTAAGTTGACTTTAGTATTGAGTTTGTATAGTTGACCAAAACCTGTCAAGCAAAAGTATAGCCCGCACTGCGAATGTTTCGTACACATTTAGGAACTTATAAACATTTATGGGCACGTAGTGTTTCTATTACACTATTTACAAATAGTAGCACGTAGTGTCTATTACCACGCCAACTATATCTTTCACAGCGTATTTAAAAGCGGATGACATCGAGAACCATTGCTATAATTTTCCTACCACCTGCACATGGGTTTCTGAAAGTCCTACTTTTTTCCGTCTTTAGTCTCAGAAATAGGAGGAGAAATATATTTTTTGTATATTTTTCAGTATATTCCTAAAATTGTGAAAAAGTATTTTTGAGAACTTTTCAAACAATAGCCACACTATATATTGAATTAAAATTTTTTTCCGAATATTTAATTTGCCTCCCCTCCCCCTTCCATTCCACCTCTAAAATTTCCTTGGAAATATTTTTGAGTGCTATTGAGATATATGTAGATTATAATGTCTCAATACTGTACCAAGTGTCATGTTAGAAACATGCGGTTTCTGAGAAATAATGGCTGTGATAGACGGACAGACACGTGAGTAGACTTATAAAGGTTCTGTTTTTTTTTTTGAAGTAAAAAACTCTAAAATACAATATAATGACATACCTTAAGTATGTGTTGAAAGTAGTTGTGAAGTCTGGAGAATTATATATAAAACCTCTCATCATGTAAATAACGTAAGTCACCAAGAAATAGTTAAGACATTTGAAATCATAGACAGGCAATTTGTTATGTGCCAATAAAAAAGTCTAATTTCTAAATTAGTAAAGGAAAATACAGGTTTTACATTATTATAATATTTTTAGAATTTTATTTGTAACAATGTTTAAATTTTTATTGCTCCCAGTCACAAATATGTTTATACCTAGTTAGATCACGTTTTTTAGGGACAGTGTATGAAAGATATTACTATCTAATTACAGCTTTATTTTTATAGACTTAGTATAAAGTGGATCTAAAAATATTAAATTCGAGGATATACTACTCTTGAAGATTTTTTCTGTCTCGCTCTACATCTTTGAAAGCTCTTTTGAATATGCATATAAGTTATTTTAAATAAATAATATATTATATAACGTATATTTCCTATGAACGTTAGAAGCCTTTGACTAGACAGATCAGATGGACGAATGATGTTACCAGGAAAATAGGGTTCCGTTTAGACACAAAAAAAATAAGTATTAGTTATTTCATATCAATATATTTTTAGGCAATTTTTACATAAATTTAATATTGTATTTGAAATTGAGCTCTTCAATTTTCATTCCTTACTATTAAGGAATTGTGTCTCGGCATAGAAGTTTCACTTCAACCATGCTTAAGAGGGTCAGGTCTTTTAAATTTTGGAAGCGAAATTTGCGATAACATAAGTTCGTATTTGAATAATGAAACCGTAACGAAAGATGAAACATTTTAGTAGTGAAAAGAGAGAGCAGCTTATTTTATAAAACAATCTAATCAATCTAGTCTGTGAACGTCGAAAACTAGAGATACGTCGGCTAAAACTTGCGTGTCAGTTTTATTCAGTCAGACTAAAATTTCTGTAACCTGTGACCTCTTTCACAGGTTGCAGGGAATAATATATGGGAATAATAAGTGATGAATATAGTTTAATCATGCTGCATTTTTCGCAGAATGGTTATAGTTTAATCGTGCCGCATTTTTCGCAGAATGGTTATAGTTTAATCGTGCCGCATTTTTCGCAGAATGGTTATAGTTTAATCGTGCCGCATTTTTCGCAGAATGGTTATAGTTTAATCGTGCCGCATTTTTCGCAGAATGGTTATAGTTTAATCGTGCCGCATTTTTCGAAGAATAGTTTTAAGTTTTATTCATTCTATCCACTGTGTGATTCTTGTGTCTGGAAAACACTTATCGTTAGGATAATAAAGGACCCACAACTTTTTATATTGTCTGCTATATCATGTTTCAGCCGCCATTTTGGAAAATGGTTTTTACTAAATATCTGGGAAATGGCTTAAATTACGATAAAAATAGCGTAAACCTTTTTTGTTGAGCAGAAAATTCTCTACTAGTTTCGCGTATAATATTTTCTCCAAAAATAGATATTTTCGGAATCACAGCGCCACACCTTGTTTTAATGCAAAGATTTATCATTATAGACAACAACTTTTTATATAAAGCAATAACAACTTTTATTTCATCTCCTATATCATGTTTCAGCCGCCATTTTGGAAAATGGTTTTTATTAAATATCTGGGAAATGGTTTAAATTACGACAAAAATAGCGTAAACCTTTTTTGTTGAGCAGAAAATTCTCTACTAGTTTCGCGTATAATATTTTCTCGAAAAATAGATATTTTCGAAATTATAGAGCCACACCTTGTTTTAAGGTACACTTATTATGAATGGCTTACAAACATCACGTATCTCTGGTTGGGCCCTTGCCTAAAAGAGATTTGTCAACTGAAACCGACGCGCTAACTTTACCAACATGCGAAAGAAAGAATAGAAACACCCAATTGTGTCGAATGAGAAAGAAAGAGATGGGTATTGTTTTGCCTTTTCTTTCGCATTGCATCATAGTTTTAATTTTACCTCATTGCATCGACACCCACTTCTCTAACGACGTATTGTTGAACAGACACACCATAAATGAACGAAAAATATGGTTTCAGCTGTATAGTCCACAAACACTGAAAGTTCACAAAAAAACATTAAAAAATTGAACACGGATAATAGAATGAGACGTCGAATCAAAAAGCACGTATAATGATTAAGGCGAGCGAGTATGAGATATATGTGAATGGGACAACAAATCGGTAAAGCCAATCGAATTAACGCACCCGCTATAGATATTGGCTGACTCGTTAAAACGACGTTATAAGTTTGGTCTTTTAATATTTACTGCCACAATGCATATTTGACAAGAACAATTAAATATTGCTATCTCACTATTGTTATCTCACTCTTGCCTTATTCAAAGAAATCCAAAAGAAATATAGTGAAAAAATGATATATCTGGACTTAGCCGCACCTCTCGAAGTGAGTTATGGTTTCTGGATAATAACAAACTGACGTAAAGGCAAATAACCATCGACAGCTTTTATCGCGCCTGTTATCATGGCAGCGTAACCTCTAAAGGTCGGATCAGATACACGTCGTTCAACCTCCACGCTAAGATGTTTGCGCATGTCATAGCCGTGGAAGTGTTAGTGGAGGAATAGTTTATAGATGTGCATAATACAACGTATTCCGATTAAGATTCTAGAATTGGAAATAATTTTTGGACTACTGCCCTCTCCCTTAAGATTATTAATTTAAGATGGCGCGGTATGACCTTCGGCCGCCATTTTGGAAAATACTTTTTAAACAAATAACCCTTTTTGCGAAGCATCAAATTTTCTAAAGTTTTATGTAACTTATTTTTCTCCAAAAGCAATGTTTTAAAAATCACAGCGGGTAATTTTTATTTGAGACTTACGAATAGCTTACAGGCGTCTTATACCTAGGATTACCACCATTTTTCGATGACGAAATAAGATGTTCCGTAAATCTGAAAATATTGACATTGCAAAAAGTTTTTACATAAAACTTGTAGAGAATTTAATGCTCTTCGAAAAGGTTTAACCGTTTTGGTCGTAAGTCCAAACGATATTAAATAAACCATTTTCCCAAATGGCAGTTGAAGCGTAACTTACAAAACCGCACAACTTAAATTTCTACCATGAATCCTATAATCGAAGAAAACGCAAATTGTTGACTCATCTTTATAGCTTACAAAATTTAATGTACAAAAGACATTTCAATATATAACCTCAAAGAAAACATACATCTCAGAGAAAACGTACATCTAATGACTTACTTTCACAATAAAAAAAACTACCAAAAATTAAATTTGAAGAATGTCGAGAATGAAAGGTGGTATTTTAGGTTATCGTACATTTTATGCTTAAATGACCAACCGTTATTGAGAAAAAGGGCGTGGATAGACAGAGAGACAGACCGACAGACGACAAAGTGAAAGACAATTATTTCACAATACTTTGCAAGCATAATACACACTCTATGAATTTGAAAATAAGTTTCACGTCAGACAAACTTGTGGACCCTGGCGACTAGAATATTTTTAGGTTTTAGTTTTTTGCTATATGACATATCACAAAATCCTTCGAGAATTATCACGAATCTAATGACATCTCAACCACACAAGTCTGTCAAACTGCTTAGGCTGTATTAAGGGTACATAATGTTTCTATTTTAAAATAAAAATGGTATTTTTCCTTACGAAAAGATATTTTTCAAAAATGTTTTGAATCTATTACTCATATTTTTATATATTATAATTTTATCTTTCTTTATTGTTTAAATACAGGACATGAGAAATTATTAGAGTCCCATTTAAACTTCCAACATCCAATGAGGTCCTTTCAACGACCTCCCATTTGTTCAATTCCCCAATCCCTTAGATGTTCAGGAGCCTCTCACAAAATACTTCCAAGTAATTTTAATATAATATAGCCTCTACTAAAATACTTCCATGCAATTTTAATATAATCTAGCCTCTCACAAAATACTTCCAAGTCGTTTTAACATAATCTACCTCTCACAAAATACTTCCAAGTAATTTTAATATAATATAGCCTCTCGCAAAATACTTCCAAGTTATTTTAATATAATATAGCCTCTCACAAAATACTTCCAAGTAATTTTAATATAATATAGCCTCTCACAAAATACTTCCAAGTAATTTTAATATAATATAGCATCTCACAAAATACTTCAAGTAATTTTAATATAATATAGCCTCTCACAAAATACTTACAAGTCGTTTTAATATAGCATAGCCTCTCGCAAAATACTTCCAAGTAATTTTAATATAATATAGCCTCTCGCAAAATACTTCCAAGTAATTTTAATATAATATAGCCTCGCACAAAATACTTCCAAGTAATTTTAATACAATATAGCCTTTCACAAAATACTTTCAAGTCGTTTTAGTATAATATAGCCTCTCACAAAATACTTCCAAGTCGTTTTAACATAATATAGCCTCTCACAAAATACAACCAAGTAATTTTAATATAATATAGCCTCTCACAAAATACAACCAAGTAATTTTAATATAATATAGCCTCTCACAAAATACAACCAAGTCATTTTAATATAATATAGCCTCTCGCAAAATACAACCAAGTAATTTTAATATAATATAGCCTCTCAAAAAATACTTCCAAGTAATTTTAATATAATATAGCCTCTCACAAAATACTTTCAAGTCGTTTTAATATAATATAGTCTCTCACAAAATACTTCCAAGTAATTTTAACATAATATAGCCTCTCACAAAATACTTCCAAGTCATTTTAATACAATATAGCCTCTCGCAAAATCCTTCCAAGTTATTTTAATATAATATAGCTTCTACTAAAATACTTCTATGTAATTTTAATATAATATAGCCTCTCACAAAATACTACCAAGTAATTTTAATATAATATAGCCTCTCACAAAATACTACCAAGTAATTTTAATATAATATAACCTCTCACAAAATACAACCAAGTCATTTTAATATAATATAGCCTCTCACAAAATACAACCAAGTCATTTTAATATAATATAGCCTCTCACAAAATACAACCAAGTAATTTTAATATATAAAGATGACCGATATTAGTTTTTAATTTTTGGCTAAGGAAAAGAACGGAATAAGTAATTATTTTCGTAATGACAAATTCGAATCACTATGGCAAAATTGATGTATGAAAAACTATTTGTTGAAATTAGATAGAAATAAAATGGCGTTAGGTACAATGGTTTCATACATTTCACATATTTTTCCCTTTATCGTTATTTTTATTTAAATCGTATTTAAATTGTACCTGTCAACAATGTCATCCTCTAAAGAAAACTGATCTCAAGTCGGTATCAATCCTGCGTTTCATAAATCTTATCCATGGATTCCAAGTTTCCATCTTATTCCGTTTGGAACTTAAAAACCTCTTACCGACTGAATGACAGACGGACGGACAGACAACGTTGACCATAACAAAGGGTTCCGTTCGGATCCTTCGGGCACAAAACCCGACACAGGAACTCACAGAAGTACATAAAGATACAGGAAACACGATACCATCCTTCGTAATGGAATGAAAAGGACAAGACTTGAGCCATCTAAATTTGATTTGCAAATCATTATTATAACTTGCAAAAGCTGTATATTATAAACGGTGTCCAGGAATAAGTATCGGACAAAGAAAGACTTTATTCCTTGACTGAAAAATGATTGATTGTCGTCAGAATAAAATTTAAAAGTTAACTTTTTTCAAAACATTGAAAATAATATTCATAACTATTTGTAATTTTTTTCGTACACACGATCAGACTGCACTCAATTAGAAAAAGCGCGGTTTTTCAGGTTTATTTCAACGACAATTTATTTCTTTATAGCCAACGAATAGCGTCTTTCTTTGTCCGACATCTATTCCCTGACACCGTGTATAATAAAATTGTAGCAGAGTGAATTCTGTACATAGAAAATATTTTTAAAAGAAGTGATTGAGTGTAGAGTGATAATAGAAGCCAGAAAACAATTTTTTTAGAATTTTTGTCTATCTGTCAGTATATTAATTTGAGCGGGTATCACACAAAATCTACTACTCGAATTTTAGTGAAATTTGGTATGGTAATAGTATATACCCAGGAGCAACATATAAGAGATATATAAGAAATATTTTTTTAGTTACACGCGAACGAACGAATTGTCATCGGTTGAGATAGTATTTAGGTTGATCACAGGCACACGGCCTTTGGCGCGCGACGCACCGTGCAAACGCGGGTTCGATTCCCGGCCGCTCGTCGAGCGGGGCTGGACTGGTGTCTAACATATATATATATATATATATATATATATATATATATATATATATATATATATATATATATATATATATACATATATATATACATATATATGTACATATACATATACATATACATATATATGTACATATACATATACATGTACATGTATATGTATATGTACATATATATGTACATATACATGTATATATATATATATATATATATGTATATGTACATATATATGTATATATATATATATATATATATAGAAAATTTATAACTGTAAATAATTAATATATAAGAAACCTAACAAAGCAAAATGCAGTAACGAAATCTTTTTGCCCGGGAAATCCGGAAAGGGCAGCTAGTACTCTTTTATACAATTTATGATCAAAATCCAAAAATTTTCGAAGAAATATTCCAATTGTTTCAATCAAAATAAGCCGAAGTAAAACAAAACTGATTTGCTACACGCAAATCAGATTTGTTTTTTCGGAATTGCTATCCTACCCGTGACATAAACTCGATAAATGTTTTACGATCATATAATCTAAAAAAATAATTGATCATAAAAATAAAGTAATTCAGATATGTTAGGGTGTGGAGTAGAGATGCGCGATATTTTCCTTTGTATCGATATCTTGGATCGATCCGAATCGTAACTATATGATACAATACTGAAATTGTATCGACTAGTCACGCTACCATCCTTCAAACATCGTATCGATACAGTAAAAGACTTTTTGAATATATGCAACAGTTCATTTATTACTTAGTTAAATGAAAAAAACACTGTTGTGTACTTATGATAAAATAAAAAACTAAAATAAAAAAATACAATATGCCTGTGTTATGCGTATTGTATTAAAATCAAATAAAATATTAAACACTAATTGTATAATACACTTGAAATATTATACTGGTTATATACAATAACATACGCGTATTATATTAAATTATATTGAAATAAAATATTAATCCAAAATAAAACCTAATTCATGAAACGATGCACTCTGTGTTAGACAGTGAATTCATTTGGCCGATGCCGAAGACCGAGTTTACCCGAACAGTGAACTTGCTTGCCCATGCCGAAGGGATCCGAGTTTACCTGATTCGGTGTCACGGACCCGTTTCGTTCACTGCTCAGAAAAAAAATACATGGTGCGCCTAAGTTTTTACTTCAATAAATAACAATACACTTGAGAACTATACGGACAAAAAGATAGTGCCTATACGGACAAAAAGATAGTGCCTAAGAAAAATGTAACGATATTTGGACAGATCATCGAACTGCTTTCTTTGTTGTCGATAGACTATTTATAATTTGCGAAACAACATTTTGAGAACTACTTTTTGTAAACTATAAAAATAATTACAAGTCCCTATCTTAAAATTTTAGGCTTTTTGAAAATAATACTCTTCTCAAAAGGTTCCAATTTAATCGAATTCAAGTCTCAATTTCTGTACGCTGATAATATAATATATGCGCATATATGAATGTCTATGTTCTTTCCATAAATAAGTCATTCTGATGGAACTCTATACATAATTTATTAACAAATATATAAGCATACACCGGAATCCGATGATCGTATATCGAAAGATATTTAAATATATTGACCTTCAAAATATAATTAATAATTTCTTGTCCAGCTCTAAGTTGTCGCAAAAAAACACTTCAAATACTTCATTAAAAACAACTTTATAATTAAATTTATAAGATGATTTAGGGTGACTGACCGTGCGACTTTATTATTAGTCCGATCAATTCGAATCGAATTATTTGATCCGATACCAGCACATTTATATCGATCCAAGCCTATATCGCATTTGTTTGTATCGATCTAATATATCGAAGTGTTGTATGACGCTGTATCGATAATTTTTTGAAATATGTACTATATTTTTATGAAAGATATGAAAGTCATTCATTTTGGGGTCTACAGAATTTTCGCCAGATAGCTCATTTAACCTTCTTTCTACTGTACATTCTAATCTAAATTTGACTACTAATGCTATAAACAAATTACATTGTTTTAGTGAATGTCTACTAAACGCTATAATATATAAAAAAGTAAAGCAACACACTCTCAATGCAACCTAGTTACATAAAAAATGGATTGCCGCCAAACATGGTTATCAATTAGAATAAAAATGACTGGTTTCCGATGTGATTCCACTGCTGAAGTGGAATATTAGTACTGGCGACTAGTACATTTTCCTAGCGGCCACTTTTTTAACAGCTTACTTTCAGTATTAAGGGTTTTACTACAGTTTACCATACTTTTAATAAAATACACGATAACTTCGCTATTAAAGTCTTCAAAGCAATAAAATTACTATGAAACCCTTTCACAATAACGAAAAATAGCTGAAAAGTGTTTAAAAAAGACATACCGGTGAAGCTAACCTTAGCCACTGTACAAAACAAAAATGCTGCAAACTTCAAAGCAATAAAATTACTATTAAACCCTTTCACAATAACGAAAAATAGCTGAAAAGTGTTTAAAAAAGAAATGCAGGTGAAGCTAACCTTAGCCACTGTACAAAACAAAAATGCTGCAAACTTCAAAGCAATAAAATTACTATGAAACCCTTTCACAATAACGAAAAATAGCTTAAAAGTGTTTAAAAAAGACATGCAGGTGAAGCTAACCTTAGCCACTGTACAAAACAAAAATGCTGCAAACTTCAATTATGTATCATGCGTTAGTTACGCAACACGACGCTAGGGACTCTCCTGGGATTACGAGGGCAGCACCGAAAGAACTTAGTATTCGTCGTTTGTAATAATGGTAATAAAACGAAAAATACAAATCCGTTCAACCAAAACATGGTTAAATTTGCCATTTGTTTTACAAATGATGGCATTTTTTTATAATTTTCGCTAGAGTTAGACTCCGCGAAATAATAAAAAAATCAACAAGAAAGTTACGTGTGATCCATTGGTATTTTATGATGAAGCCCCAACCTGCGCAACTTTTTACGACTGGTTTAACGCGTTCAAGCGCGGCTGTACCAGTCTCAGTGAAAATTGGCGTGGAGGACATCCCTCAACAGGGACAACTGAAGATAACATCAATGCTATGCGGTTCAATCAAAAAGCAACCACCTCGCAATAGAATCCACCTTTATCATGAAACGCATCTGTAAAATAAAAAACTGTTCTGGAAAACGACCATTTTGGAAAATGAAAGAACTGTTATCAAAAACTGGTGTTCAACGAGGAATGTGCAGATCGAAAAGATCGCGGACGGGATGTTTAATGAGGAATGTGCAGATCGAAAAGATCACGGAAGGGATATTCAACGTGGAATGTGCAGATCGAAAAGATCGCGGAAGGGATGTTCAACGAGGAATGTGCAGATCGAAAAGATCGCGGAAGGGATGTTCAACGAGGAATGTGTAGATCGAAAAGATCGCGGAAGGGAAGTTCAACGAGGAATGTGCAGACTAC
Source organism: Druceiella hillmani (assembly GCA_039881145.1). Taxonomy (NCBI): domain Eukaryota; kingdom Metazoa; phylum Arthropoda; class Insecta; order Lepidoptera; family Hepialidae; genus Druceiella; species Druceiella hillmani. The sequence goes on along the minus strand of JAYKKI010000019.1, from coordinate 19,879,702 downwards.
TCTCACTATGCATCCACTGAATGAAACGATGTCACGGAGACTATTTAAAAAAAATTATACTTGCACATTTAGTGGTCCGCCATCAGCCCCCCACTTAAATAGTAATACACACCGACTTTGTGCTTAAAATAGGCCCATCTACTGTACTACTTGTCGCCGACGTGCGGAGCGTTCCGACTGAGCCACATTGAAAATTTCGAAAAAGATGTAAAAGCAAAAATTGTTAAATGTATACGTATATGTATATGTATATGTATATGTATATGTATATGTATATGTATATGTATATGTATATGTATATGTATATGTATATGTATATGTATATGTATATGTATATGTATATGTATATGTATATGTATATGTATATGTATATGTATATGTATATGTATATGTATATGTATATGTATATGTATATGTATATGTATATGTATATGTATATGTATATGTATATGTATATGTATATGTATATGTATATGTATATGTATATGTATATGTATATGTATATGTATATGTATATGTATTAGGGTGTCCCTTATTTTTCAAAGTTTTTATTTTCTAACGCATACCTTCTAATTTTTTTTATTTGGCCATAAAACACTCGAAAATAAATATTTAACTTATTTGAAGCACCGCAACCCGTGCCGAGTTGAGCGCGAAATATGTTCATACAAGTAACGCAGATGACCGGCGCGTACTCGCTCTTGTAGTCATTTGTTTCCGAGTCTTCACCGGCGTATCGCTTAATTAACGTGCATAATAGTTTATTTTCAAGATGTCAGTGGAACTTAGAAGTAATAAGAAAAATATTTTCTTGGTTAGTGAGATAAATCACCAAATAACGGGTGCAAAGTTGCCGTCTAATCGTCAAGTTCTCTCAGTCTGTTTTTTAATATCCGCGAGGTAAAATTGACTATGAATGAAAGTGCAAATCTTGTGATTCGTGAGTGCATCATATTTTGGGAAAAAGCTAGAATACCTACCAGAGCTGTTTATCAGAAGAAATAGTTTGATTTTCATTATTTTATGATGAAGTTGATACATAAACCAAAGCTGATATCGTATCGAATTTACAAAGGGAAAGTTTGTATGATTTTGGGAAGAGATATATTCCATCGAAGGAAGAAATATCTGCTTCTTTGTACGGTGAGTTGAATAAGTGTTTTTTTTTCATTTTATCATTAGAAAATGTGATAATTTTGTTAACATATTTCTTTTATTGTTTAAGGAAAACGTTTGAGTGATTTCGTGACCATCAAGAGCACAAATTTATTATCGGGGTTAAAAATTGATAACGCTTTTCTCCAAGAAGACGTCTCTTCATGGGCACAAATCCCTTCCTTTCAGGAAGCTAAAAAAAAGTTATGCACTTGAAGGCAGTCAATGACACAGCAGAGAGAGGCGTGAAGCTCATGCAAGATTTTCATGGATTAATAACTGCTGCAGAAGAACAAAATTTTAAAAATAAATACATAACCTAAATTAATCTTCCACTGTTTTCTATTATAAAATAAGTATTTTGATCATAATATAGCTTACATGCAACTAAGTCTTCAAAAACCGTTGTTTAGAAAAACAATGATGCCTTGTCGGCACGGGTTGCCATTGTCATATGACGATGAAATTTTGCCCGAAGGTAGCCTTTAGTACTATAAAAAGAATTAGAGGGTATGCGTTACAATATTTAAAAGAAAAAAAAATCGGTGATATAAGGGACACCCTAATATGTATATGTATATATGCATATGTAATGTATATGTATATGTATGTATATATATATATATATATATATATATATATATATATATATATATATATATATATAATATACACTAGTCAGCGAGCACCGCCTAGCTTGGGATTTGACTTATTGACTTTTTTATTTCCATAGTAACACGGTATTCTGTGAAAATTTCAAGTGTCCATCTATTACAGCTTAAAAGACACAGCTCTTTGATCGACAGACAGACGGTCGGCGGAGGCTTAGTAATAGGGTCCCGTTGGCACCCTTTGGATATGGAGCCCTATAAACAAGTTTTACTGACACTGTCAACATATCTTTAAACGAATGATTTGCAGGCGAGATCCAATTGGGTATTTGACTATTTTTTTTATTTCATTAATCATAATTTCAAGGTACAAGCTGATGAAGAGTTGATTTTTTTTTTAATAATCTTAAAAATTGACCGAGTTATAAAAGTTTAAATTTAACCTTTAGAGAAGGACGGTAATACTGTGTTGTGAGATTAGAGAATTTTGTGAGATCATTTTTAATATTGCACATTATATTCTACGAGAGGAAAAGAAACAGGGATATACGTAACTCTAACCGTATCTTCAAATTTAGAAGGCTATAACTGGCTTATGTGTCAATAAATTTTTGAATTTTTTTCAAGACTGGTTTTTAATTAACTTATATTTCACAATATTGTACGAAAAATATCAAAATTTAGAATGAGTCAACTACCGTATTTGTCAATAATAAATTATTTAAGTCGATTACGAATATTCGTTTTACATTATAATACATTAAAATGAAATTTATGACATCTGAACATAGTTCAGTACCATAAAAAGTGGATTATAAATAAAATTGGTTTTCAATTAATTGAAAGAATAAAACTCTCGCGAGAAGAGTTCTATATATAGTTAGACAAGGATAAATATTTCAGTACCCTAGTATTTCTATTCAACTATTTACAAATATTAACGGCTGTATCTCGCGAAGTATAGTTCGATGGAATTCAGAAGTTAAAATCGAAACAAAAATGTTCACATCTTTACATATAGTAAAATTGTAACAGAATCAACGTACATTGGACATATTTCAAAAAGAGTGATTTAGCGTATAGAATAATAATTAAAGCCAGAAAACTTGTTTTAAAATGTTTGTTTGTTGATTTATTCTACAATCACGCGAAATCTACTGGGCGAATTTTGATAAAATTTGATATAGTGATAGTTTATACTCTCGACCTAAATAGAGAATCAAAAAAATCCTGACTTGTTGAAAATTACCATATCGGTACTGCCAACGCCATCTATTAGTGTTTTTAGTAAACTTTATGATCATAGATATATTACGATATGGTACTTCCGACCTCTGTGTTCATAGATATATTGCGATTTGGTACTACCTACACCATCTATTAGCGTTTTAGTAATTTTTATGATCATAGATATATTACGATATGGTACTGCCGACCTCTGTGATCATAGATATATTACGATATGGTACTGCCGACGCCATCTATTAGCGTTTTAAATAAACTTTATGCTCATATATATATATATATATATATATATATATATATATATATATATATATATATATATTACGATATGGTACTGCCATCGCCATCTATTAGCTTTTTTAGTAAACTTTGTGTTCTTAGATATATTACGGTATTGTACTGCCAACGCCATCTATTAGCGTTTTTAGTAAACTTTATGGTCATAGATATATTACGATATGGTACTGTTGACGCCGTCTATTAGTGTTTTTAGTAAACTTTACGCTCATAGTTATTTTACGATATGGGACGACCTACAACATATATGAGCGTTTTTAGTAAACTTTATGCTAATTCTTAGAGTTCTGAGAGAAAAGGAAATAAAAAGCAAAAAATGACAAAGAAAATTTTAATAACTCCATGCGAAGTCACAGTCATGGCTAGTGTATATATAAAAAGGGGAAAAAAACTAAGTACAAAGGTGTTAACCAAGTTTTGTATATCAATGAATTTGAGCTTGGTAAGAACGGATTTTATATCCTGCTATGTGCCAAGTACTTGAACTTGATAAAATAAGCGCTTTCTAACCAGGATTCAAGCTTCCAGTGGAACTTCCTTGAACGTAATGAAAGGGTCCTTTGTAATCAGATTGCGCTGAGTCGAAGGGTAAATCTTTTCTTCATATGTAAACATGCATGACTTTCAATAGGACGTAACATGATACGGTCATAACACGCGATTTCACTAGCCTATTATATTGTTCATCCGCCGTAATCAGTAAATGCCTCCGCTCATCAAACGATATCGGTCATAGGAGTCAAGGATATTCCGGTGTATTCACACCAGTCGAGATGATCAGTCAATAAATAACCCTATCTCTCTCCATATTTTTACCACTTAAACTCCATATTGGGCAATGATCAACGTGCTTGCATATTAAGGAAAATAATTTTTTTCTTCCAAGCCTGCCAGCAACTTAAACAAAATATTTTTTTAACCCCATAAACGTTGTCAATACAACCAAATATTACAGTTCGGTCGAAATAATCCATGTTTGCGTTCAAATATTTCGTTTATTATGTTTTTTTTGGCGACACATGTTACCACCACTAGCGTCTCTAACCTGTTTTTATTGGTTTTAATGTTCTTTTTGACACATCGACATAATATGCCGCTCTATATAAAGTATTTTGCACAGTAAAAATATACTTTTTATTCCTACACTCTTCTTCGCGTTATTCAACAACTTGCTTAATTATGACACGTGATTGCATACGTGTCACTGTCTTACGTCGTTTACAAATTAATGTCGCGTCCATCTAAGGATATCCTATAATATACATATACACCACATATTAAACACATTTGTCTAAAAAATAAATGTACGTTATATATTATATATATATATATATATATATATATATATATATATATATATATATATATATATATATATATATATATATATATATTATATATATATATATTATATATATATATATATTATATATATATATATATATAATATATATATATATATATATAAACTCTTTTGCAAAAAAAACGACGTAAAATCCACAGACGAGCGTTTTCATACTGGTACATTAAAAATGGTTAAAGTTTATTTTTTATTAATTTAACATAAAATTTGAAAATTTAGTAACGAGTATGGCCTCCTCTAGCTAAAATCAATGCGCTTAATCTGCTAGGCATGCTTTCGACTACGTTTTTTATCATTTCCTTAGGAATACGTTCCCATTCAGCGACGATCACATTTTTAAGGGCCTGAATGTTTTCTGGAGCTGGTTTTACGGCTTTGACGCGTCGTTTGAGATTATCCCATATGTGTTCTATCGGATTGATGTCGGGACTTCTAGCTGGCCAGTCTAACCGACAAATTCCGGCCTCCTGTTAATGCGGGTTGGGCACGAGGAATAAGAACCTCTGTTATGTATCTTTGCGCATGAAGTGTGCCATTTTCAATATAAACTAACTCGGTACGGTCATCTGAGTTAAAACCAACCCAAAACATTACGGTGCCTCCACCGTAAGGGGTGATTTCCTCAAAGCACACTTCAGCGTTCTCCAGGTCTTCGTAAGACTCGCCGACATCGATCCTCACCACTAATCGATATACGAGCTTCATCAGAGAATAAAACACTATTCCCGTCTTGTTGAGTCCATGACGAAAAATTTTGAGTGAATCTCAATCTGGCAACTCTATGCTCACGGAGTAATGTAGGGCCCCGAGCTGGGTGATAGCTACGTATATTGACGGCCTGAAGTCTCCTTCTGACTTTCCATAGGCTTACTCGTGCGCGAAGGCATAATTTTTTTAACCCCATAAACGTTGTTAATACAACCAAATATTACAGTTCGGTCGAAATACTCCATGTTTGCGTTCAAATATTTCGTTTATTTTTTTTCCTTGGCGATACAAATATACCATAGCTAGCACCTCTTGAACCTGTTTTTATTGGTTTTAATGTTCTTTTTGATACATCGACATAATATGCCGCTCTATATAAAGTATTTTGCACAGTAAAAGTATATTTTTTTTATTCCTATACTCTTCTTCACGTTATTCAATAACTTGCCTAATTACTTCACGTGATTGGATATGTGTAACTATCTTACGTCGTTTACAAATTAATGTCGTGTCCATGTAAGGACATCTTATAATATACTACATGTACACCACATAATAAACACATTTGTCTAAAAAATAATGTCCCGTATCTACAATCGTAATACGAATAATAATAAATGTTTCTTGACGCGTAACAAAAAAAAATAACCTATTAAAATGCATCTTCCGTCATAAATAGATAAAGTACAGAATTGTCATTGTCGACGAAATAGCTCCGTCCTTTTCTTTCTTCTCGTAAAATTACATGATACTATTCTTTTCTATCTCAAGCCACCGAACTTTAACGGAAAATAAAGGCAAAGATAATGCTAGTGCGATACATCATGTCGATTTTTAAAGTAAACCGTTAATGCAACCATTATTGTCATGAGTTGGCTAACGTGTACGTTAAATGATGTAAATAATATAACATAGGACCGATTGATTCTAAACCTCGCAGTTGTTGAAAACTTACGTCCTGTTTACATTGAGAAATATATATACTAATATATAAAGCGGAAAGTTTGTTAGTTTGTTCGCGCTTACCTTTGAAACTACACATCCGTTTAAAAAAATTCTATTATAGGCTGTATATCATCATGCTGCAATCCACATAGGTAGAACAATGATAAAACATGTAACTTAAATCAAGAAAGAGATCGGTATAAGGTAGAGAGAGATCAGCTTATTTATTGACTGATCATCTCCATCTTCCATCACCAGTTATCATAGTGAAGAGTGATATTTGTTCTTATAGTAACTCCACTTGCCCAACGCTTTGGGTATATTTGTAAATTGGGCGTAAGGTTTTCTAGAACTAAATTTAATATTTAATAATCCGCACACGCCCTACTAAAACCGGCCCAAGAAATCATCAGAGAAATAATCACTTTTGCCACACTAACGGAGAAAAGGACAGAACATACAATTGAACACGCGCTGGCGGAGACGGGAGACATATAGTCGGCAGCGCACGCCTCCAAATCCTGCGTTATCCAACAACAGGCGACAGTTGTTGACCCTCGGCTCATAACCTACTCGTATATAAGTCGTTCGTCTGCGTTGCACGTTAATGTCGATAATTGTTGACAAACATTAACTCGTAAAGTAGAAAAGCCCGTACTTGACGCCGATTTAAATTAATTTTCTTTGATAAAACGATTCTTGAATAAAATATTATAAAATAAAATATTATAATAAAATATTCTAGAACTTTCGATAAACTTTTCCAGAAAAGTCTCGAACTCGTCGACAAAAACATACGCCGTAGGTATCAATGGGACATCACTAAAATTTCTATATAACCGATAGAATGCCGTTTTGTCTTTGTCACATTTCCGAGTCTCATATTTGCTTACTCACCTTCTTCAGCATTTGAATAAGGTAAAAATAAATATAGCCAAAAAAATTAATAAAATGCTTTTTGCATGTAATTGAAAATAAAGTGTGCCTAGATTTTATTGGTAGTAGCTGCCTAACACAAATAAATCTAGGCACTAATATATAAAATTGTTTGTGTTATAAGTAATTGCTTTAACACAGAAACACAGAAAAGATTGTGACATTTATTTGAATAATGCAATGCAGTAACAACAAACAACCCCACGCTACGAATCGTAAATGCATACTAAACGACATCAAGTAAAGACAAGACAATTACATCGTCTTTTGAAGACAGATTTAGAGAAATAAAGAAATATCTGCAATACAATGTCATTGTATATTTCAAGTAAACGTACATTAGGTGTAAGCTGAAAATATGTTCAAGATTTTGGTCTAAGACTCCTTTCGGTGACAGATACTTCGAATGTTCTTAAAGTTATTGGCCGCTATAAGCCAGAAGTGCCTATAAAACCGCACGCGTGCAATAGAAGATGACGGTCGTATTGTTGCCATTGCTATGGTGATATCGTGTTTCATGTGTGAGTAGTTCTTAAAGAAAGGAAAGAACATGAGGTTGAAGCACACACAGTAAAATATATTAGGTAAGATGATTTGTAGTAAAGAAAGAGACAATGATATTTCCATCACTTCCATCAGCAGTCAAACTGATTCACAAATTTCACAAATTGTCTCAAACTCAACGCGCGATTATCCAAATCTGGCACATACAATCTTAGCTGATTAACCGTTTTAGTGCCATGGCTTTTTACTCATATATACTTAAAAGTTCCAAATAAATATTTTGTTTTTAACGTCATTTACCCTTGTCTCGAAAAAAAACTGTACCTCTTCCAAAAATTAACCAATTTTAATAATTTTTTCGATGTTTTCTTAATAAAAACTTGTACAAGGATAATAAAATAAAAGAAAATTATGGAAATATATATTGTGAACAACAATTTTAACAAAGACTGAAAAAAGGTCACATCGTATTTTCGCAGCCCGGTACATCCTCCGTATCAGCGAAATAATTGTTATCGTCACTATTATCACTAGCACTCAAAATTTGCATTACGCCACATTGTGGGCGCACCACAATGTCACTCCCACTATCACTTTCTTCACAACTTGAAAAACGATCATTTTCACTCTAAACATTTTCGTATTCCGACATTATGGATTAAAAATTTTCTTTTCCTGGATCCTTTTTATATTGTAATAATATTATAACTACTAATAATATTATAATTTCAACTTTATGTAACATGTAGAAAGATAAAAAATTAGCAATGCGTGCGAGCGACCTCCCCTACCGCGCGCTAAACAGCAACTGATTTGGCAAGCGCCATCGCGCTCGTGGCAAATTTAGTTAGTACGCGCACGAGCGCGATGGCGCTCGTCGGCACTCAAACGGTTAAAGGAAAGAACATGAGGTTGAAGCACACACAGTAAAATATATTAGGTGAGACAACTTGTAGTAAATAAAGAGACAACAATATTTCCATCACTTCCATCAGCAGTCAAGCTAATTCACAAACTGTCTCACACTCCATCACGCAATTATCCAAAACTGACACGTACAATCTTAGCCGACTAAAGGAAAAAACATAAGTTTTAGCACACACAGTAAAATATATTAGGTGGGACGATTTATAGTAGAGAAAGAGACAACGATAAGTTCATCACTTCCATCAGCAGTCAAACTAATTCACAAACCATTTCAAACTCCACCGCGCGATTGCACGTACATCCATAGCTGACTATCATTATCAATAGTCGGCTTTGATACATCACATTTCACATTGCGTTTATATAGCATCTGTAAGACGCACGACACGTGCGGGCACAACACCTTTGCATGCGCATCATAAAGACACCTCTGCTTCTCTCGTATATTTACACACGTATGAGCATGAAACAGTGTACTATTGCATTGTTTATTGCTAGCGATGCCAAATACAGCGTGTTTTTGTTTACTTCGATCGATTGAAACCACAGTGAGTGGTTTCAATCGAATCGAACCACCTTTGAGTTTTGAAATGGTCAGTTGTTGATCAAAGGACCCGAACTGATGCAATAAATTTTATATCGTTTCCTTGTTTTAGGGCAAAGTCCCACTAAAATATTTTGTGGAAGAATCAGATCAAGCAAAACCCTTAGAAGACAATATCGTGAAATTGTGTTTAATGTTCTTAACTTTTTGTGCATAATAATAAAGGTTATTACTAACTTATGTTTACAAATGAATTGTATAATCTACCTGCGCAAGCCACGGATGTTTCCAAGAGAAGCGTTCAGCGAATTGTTTGTGAAGTGCGCAAGCAAGCCATACAGGCGTATCGTTTGAACCGCCAAAATCACAATCTTCAATACCAAAGCCAACATAATCAGAACCAACGACATCACAGCTAAAAGCTCGACATCACCGTCAAAAGCAACTATACGAGTTGTTTTAAGAACACGGGGGAAGAAGCGACCAAGATTACCATAAAACTCTAGAAGGAAAACCTTTATTAAGATGTCGTAGAACTATCTACGATTTTGGCTCAAATGGCATTTATTACCCTAAAAAATTACAAAAGATTTTGAAAAATATTACAAAATTCCAGGATGATATTTCCACTCTAAGAAAGATTGTTGGCAAGCTAGGTTTTTGATGGTAAATGACATAAAATAATAAAAAAATTATTTTTGAAAAAAGTTTAAAAGAAATGTATCTCTTTCTAAACTAGAAGATTATAGGTTACAAGGCCGCCCTATAATTTACATGGAATCCACAGCTCGTTTACAATGTACAATCATGATCCGATAAAAAAAAATAAAGATTGCAAAGCAGCTATTAACGCTACTTCTTCAATCGGGTTATGAAAAAATTATGGGAGGTAAATTTTACGACGCTCAAACGATGAAACAAAAATCGACAGGATGAGGATGAAGTTGGTCACGACGCAATAAAAATCGGCAGTAAGAAGATGCGCACTAAACATATATTTACATGCGTCTAGTAACTGATGCTATATTCATGATAGTTATTGAGGTATTAGTATATACACAACACGTGTTTTATATTCATACAAATATAAGTTCATATCTGTACTTTTAAATAATATTTTTAGTAATCGAAATTTAATAGTGGTCTATATAATAAAAAACATTTATTTATTGTGAATATTCGTGATAGAATAACGCTTAAAAGCTTTTTCAAATATATTTTAAGTGTATTTCTTTAAGTGAGGTTAAGTTTCGATATGTATATATTTGTATTATAAATTACAATAAATTTTCCTCAATAATATTTTTTCGATTATTAATTAAACTTTCTTTAGATTGCTTTAGTAAATTTAACAATACACTCTGTACATTTCGATTTTTAAAATTTAATTATCCGATTGAATTTAGATTTTGCCAATCGTATTTATAATCACATTCCAATCCTTTTATTATTTTATTTCCATTAATTCTTTACGTGCCACGTAAAGTTATTCTTGTAGTATGTCAAAGAAGTATAACTTCTAACGCGCGTACAAAGTACAAGTAATAATGTAATAATGCATGCCTCTACGGAGTAAAGATTTATGGTAAATACTTTGTTTATTTATTTACGTACTTTAAAGTACATCACTGATACATATGGCGAACTTATTGCTACGAAAGCAATGTTTTTATACAACAAAAAAACGAGACTATCACAGCAATATGAACACAAACAATTACTAAAAATGGGTAAAACAATAGCTTATGCTAAATTTACCACCCCAGTCTGGGTTAGTTGCGATAATAAGTCTTAAAAGTCAGAACTTTTGCCCACATCTACATCTAGAAAAGCCCAGACTTTGGTTTGGTAACACAAGAATAATTTATCTTACCTCGAGAAAAAAACAAAACCAGTTTTATATAATAAAAAAGAATAAACTAAATTCCTTAAAACATGTATTTGAGCGAAATATTTAACAGTTTTTCTTTTTTTTTTAAAGTGCGTTGTTTTTATGTCTTTACTTTCTTTTTAAAAAACTGAAAAACTCTGATCTTTGTTAAACTGAACTTATTCCACCAACTTCGCTATATCGCAAAGGCGGTTAATAAACTTGACCTCTGTGACTTGATTATTAATTAAAGAGGCAAAATATCGCGAAAACAACTATCGCGCTGAATATAAAAGAATACCTTTAAAGACACGCCTTAAACTAAAAACCGCAAGTTATTAATCAGAATCAAGGAAAACGTTGTGACAAAAAAAATCGTTAAAATCACAAATCAACTCACCAAATAAAAACGGTCGGACAGGCAAACTTTTTCCTTCACTAGTTCCTAACATCAATAGGAAACACAAAACGTCAACAATATCGTAATACAATAACAAAACGTTGTTGTGTGCGCAAAAAAAAAACAAGTGAAATTACTAAAAAGAAAGAAAATATATAAAACGCTATGGGTTAACTATTTTTGTGTTCGATGCGGTCGAGTAACCGTCCGCGGCGTGTTGTTAACACGCGCGCCCATAGACCACTGTCATTGGTTCAGGCGGGAATATGTTGTGTGTGGCGGAAAGAGAAAATATCAAATTCGAAATAGTGCTGTGACCCGGCCTCGGAAATGTCGGCATTTAATTGCTTTATCACCATTACTTGGTTGGCCATTGTTCAGGTTATAAAGATGAGAGAAAGTTTATATTATAATCTGTCGTTACTTTTTTTTTTCTTTAAACTAGATATTTGCAAGTAAAAACCCATTAATGGCCATTATGATTGTAGTTCAGTGTGACATTTATAATAAAGACATCAATGTGGCCATTAATGCTTTTTATTATATTATAATAACAATAGTGCTGTTTGAGTCACTAATGTTCGGCGGAAAGTGGTTCTAAGTTACTTTTACATTTATATGTACAATATATGTGTCCCGTAAAAAATACTACATGTGCATCGACAAAAAACAGTTTATGAATAAAGTCTGTTTTGTTTTTTTTAGATAATCGTAAACGTTTCGTCTATCAAAAGTATTTACAGGGGTTTATTTATTTATTCTGTACTTAATTCGAGTATAAAATTATATGACTCAATTAGATAAAAAGCTGATAAAAGCAATTTTTAAAATTATCATTAATTATAAACATTTGAGTCTCTCTCTCTCTTTATATATATATACATATATATATATATATATATATATATATATATATATATATATATATATATATCTACGCCTCAAAAATTTCCATTTAAATATTTTTGAGTGTTCGATAAATGAGATATTGAAATATATTGGGATTAATAAACATCATCACTATGCCAAAAATTATAAGTCGCTATGTGAAATGGTTTTTGAGAAAAAACGGATATGATTCAATTATTTTAAGTCAATTGTTTTTCGAAAAAAAAACAGTTGTAGCAGAGAGACTAACACGTGAATGTACTTACGAGGGTTCCGTTTTCCCCCTTTGAAGTGAGGATGTGATGTGGAACCCTAAAATGCTAAAAATATTAATTGTAAATAAATTCTTAATATGATATCGCATTTTATTTTACAACTAGCGTCATCTATTGAAACCGAACGGAAGCGGCACTAAAACATAATGAAACTAAATTTTATGCACGTTATTTTGACATTTCTTTAACTAACTTAGTGACATAAAATTAAAATGCAATATAGTATATTAGAAGAATACGATTTTTCATAATAATTAGAAGTATTTAAATTGTATCTATATTACTAAAGTTTTTCTGCATTTTCAATTTTTTAACACAATTAAAAGATATTTGGAACGCTTCAAGTTAACCAAAATTCGTTCAGCACTTTCGCGTAATGCGCATCCAATCAGACAAACAAATAGAATTATAAACAGATAACATTTAAAAAATTGGCGATTACGTTGTTATAGATTATTTGTAATTTCTTAAGCTATATGGAATATCTATAATGCATAAATATTTTGCCTTTACTGTTTAATAAGTTGTGACCCTCATCATCTATTAAACTTTCCTGAAACTCACTAAGCTAGACAGACAGACAGCGCATTCATTGTTACAGGTGTAATATTTTACAGCCAACCACAAAGCGATAAGTATAAAATATTAGTACAAAACTGATATATTAATACCGGGACTGTATGATATATCTAATGGCAAACACAAGAAATAAACGATATTTTACATAGTATGTATCGAAGGTAAGAAGTAAATTGCAATTAATAATCTATCAGGGATAGAGTGGTAACGATATAACAGAGATTTCAACCCTTAGATTATTTTAGTTAATGCTTTTCAGACGACATTTGAACGGAGGTAGACACGTTTTTAACTGTGCTAACTTTAAAAATTAATTTAATTCACCTACAATGTTTTTAAAAGTTAAACTCAAAAATATACCCGGTATGCCGTGTTCTAAAAACAAATGAACGTACATATGTCCCTTGTCCATCTAGAGACTATGGACTAAGGTAAAACTTTTGTGACAATCATATTAGTCGTTGTTTTGCCAAACCCTTGAAAATGATATGTTTAAAAGATATATATATATATATATATATATATATATATATATATATATATATATATATTAATTTACAAATGGAAACGAAATCATGTATTACGTTATAATATATACCAATTATCTCATTTTATATTGTACCGAACCATTAATACAACCGCCGAGAATAATTATTGTTACAAAATTACAAAAATAAAATTTACAATAAATGAATATCGATATATCGAAACGCCGATATAAGAACGAAACCTAGTTGCAAGTAGGGTTGCCAAACATACTATAATATGTACAATTTTTTGACAAATCGTTCTACATATTACTGAGGTAAACTATAGTACGCAAAATATTATATTATTATCTCTAATTCAATTGTCGTTTGATAAATGTGCAAAAAATTAAATTTTCATTACTGGCCTAAATGGACATTAAAATAAGCAAAGCGCGTTAGTGTCGCTATGTGAACCCACACAAATGTAAGCAAATTGACGAATTTCGGAACGCAAACGCATTTAGCTGTCAAAGTTTGTTTTATTTTGAATTTTTTGATACAATTATGTGGTGTTTCTCGAATTGATAAACAAAGACTATATAAAATGACAAATATCCTACATCGGGTAAAACAAATATCCTACATCGGTGCAAAAAGGCAAAAAAAAAAGAAAAGACACCATAAGAATAAAAGAGCATGTGAGGTAAGTAAGAAAAACGGGGCAAAAGGTACTACATACGAATCCTGATGAATCAGATAATCTAATATTTTAATCCTTCAAAAAATCAACATTTCTTTAGAAAAAAGTATCATTTTTAAACGCAAGCAACGTAGTTACTATTTTGAATTCCACCATTAAAATAGGAAATCTTACGCAAATCTAAATGTAGACGACGCCACCGGCGTAAGACATAAACAAAAATATTATTTTAAAAAATGATTTTGAAAATTGCAGTTTCAAAAAAATGTTGACAATATTAATGTGCAATTGATTCAACGAAAAGGTTAGTTGCACGACTGCTATTTATATTACTTTGTTTGGATACCATATTTTTGAATTGATTCCCTGTAAGAATTTTTTTCTTTTGTTTAGGGACCAATTATAATATAACGAAATTTTTATTTAATGAATCGGAAAATTAAACTATCATTGAAATTTATTTTCATTTCATAAGTCATACTTTGTACTTCTTCAACAAAATAGTAATATACATAGAAGATAATAAGATCACTTTTTCTGAAATATAAAGTGTTATGAACAATTTTAAATTCGAATTATGACAACATAAATAAGACGAATTCTTTGAGTACGACATCTAAAAAAATTAGAAAAATATAAGTAGGTATAGAAAAAATTAAAAAGATAAAAATTTTACATATTTAAATAAATGGTTAGATTTTCATACAACAAATTGACTTAGTCAATCACAATTTCTCAATTCAAAAATAAAATTGGAATTTGTTTAAACTTCTAAGCATTCTGAAGATTTCATATTCAGTAAGTGAATTGAACATTAACGTTAACATTAATGGTTTTAGAATCAATAAAAGCAAAATAAGGAAATAACTACTAATTAAATAAAAGCGAAAACTTGACTGTTTATTTGTTTGTATTTCTTTCACACTTAAACGACCAAGCGGATTTCAATGGATATTTGCATATACATAATTAATATCCCAGATTAAAAGATAGCTTATATTTACTTACGTTATTATTTACAGAAGCAAAGCATTATTAGCGCGCACGAAAAACTGAACACGCTCAGCAATAAGCAATCATCAATAGATTATAAACAATAAGCTTTTTCATGATAAATAAAATTATTGCTGAACCAAGTGTTAATTGTGTTAATAAATGCATTAAACTACAAACGTTCCTTTGACTCCATATGCTTATCATTTATAGTATAATAGTTGTAAAGGTCATAATTTATCTTTTTTTATATTAACGCGGTACTATTGGAGCGGCTGGTAAATTCTGGCGGATGGTGTGTTTGCTTATGTGCATATTGTGCATGACGCGAAGGCAGGTAGAAGGGGAGAGGACTTACTGCTTACATACTAAGCGATGAAAACCACGGGCAAAAGCGAGTTATAAATAAAAAATAAGAAATTTGAATCTAAAAATACTTTTAAAACGATGCAAATGCTTCCGAGAATCCCAAATTCTCATTTACCTAAAATTTTATAAAAAAATTTCTTCTTTTGCTTCATTCCTATACTATTTATTTTTTTATCTTTTCCAAAAATACTATATTTTTGCTTTTAAAAGTCCTATAATTCTTCCAAAACAAAGGTGACAACCCTACGAATGACTATGGACACATAAACAACAGGCCTCTAGTTTCTGTTCACTTATTACTAGTGGGATGTGTACGATGGCACGAGTAATTATTACAAGAAATTGCTATTGATACAGCAATTGGCGGTTGTTAAAAAAACAATATTTTATGTACGAAGCTAATTACGGATGTTGCAATGCAGCGCATAATTGCTTACGATTAATACGTAATTAAAAAGCGACATGCTTGTGTGATAACCGTGTGGCTATAAATATTTTTGCTTTATTTTTTTATAATTACCCTTATCAATAACAGTAGACACGGGCAAGGGCGGATACAGAATTATTTTCTGTGGGGGGGGGGTAACGAATTGGTAACGAGTTTGAAGTAAATTAGCTGGAAAAACTCGTGCCGATCGCTCGCTCACAGACACGCGTACAACTCAAAACTGTAGACTACATACGTACTAGCTATGAGTACCAGTACCGGTTTTGTTTATTCTATAATTTCGCTCACGCAAATGCACTTTTCATCGTTAAAAAAATATTTGTATGGAATTTTTACGTATATTGTTATGTAACTTGCGAAAACTAAACAAAATAGATTATTCTGAGACTTATGGGGGGGGGGGGGCACGTGCCCCCATGCCACCCCTTGAATCCTCCTATGGACACGGGCCATGTTACTGTTAAGTCAAAGAGGAAACGAAGAAATTAATACAATTATTAATAACTAACTCCACCCGCGACTTTGCGTAGACCGCTGAAAGATACCGATGTTATTTTCACAAGTATATTTCCACACTTCACTTCTAGCCACCCTTATTTCGCCAATATATGCCAAGATGGAAAGTTTATTGCGCCTTTTTAAACACACATAGCGCCGTCTCTTGATATACATAAGTACACTACACGTTTATGTAATTATTATGCGTAAAGTAGCTATGCATTTTATGTTACTGTACAAAGGGAATGTAAATGATTTTTTTCGATCATTTAATTCTCATACCTTCTGATTAAATATACCGATTGCAATGAAATGAAAACTAAATATTACTTCGAATTTACCGTTTTGTTTTTTTTCTGAAGACTATACGAATCGAGTAAGTAGGTTTTAAGTGATACATATACAAACAAACACGCAAACAGACAAACATTCAACAATAATCCTAACACTATCTATGACTTATCCTATAATTGGGAGTGGGGACACCCAATTATTTTCTTGCAAATATTATCGATACACAGATATATCGATTTTATTATATTTAATAATTAATTATTTATTCGTAATTTGTATGCGCATGACAGATAAATGCTGCAAGCACATACTAAAATGATTCCAAAGAAAATGACAATAATTGTATTTTTAATTTTATTCGCAATCACATTGAATATTCTTCTGTTTTTTATACTTAGCCTCAAAATATGAATTCCAATCAATTACAGAATAAACCCAAAAAATTAAACAATAACGATATAAATAAAATATATGGAAAAAACCATAATCGATCTATAAATTCCGTTGTCTCGCCAAACTAGATATTCTCGAAAGCCACTTCAGTAAAGCTTATCAATAAACCAAAGAAGATACAAATGCTAGTTACAGAACCATGTAATTTGGAGTATACATTCATTTCATACCTTTAATATCATCTACGGAAGGTTTTTCAAAATTGTAATCTCTAGAAGGTGAAAAAGAAATTATGCGGTTTCTATATATTTCATAATATACACTATTGTCTAACGAGAAAAATGTTTTCGTTTTTTTGGCCTTATATAGACACCAATTTCCGAAACTGTGATAGCTGAAATATACCTTGATCTTTCAGGACGGATATGGGTTATGTATCATGATGGTTATGGATTGCATATCATATACACCTAAAGAAATTTGAGCAGTGAAAAAATTAATATCACATTCAGCCTCGTTCTGATATTTGATTTTAAAATATTCTTGTATTTTTTATTCTTCTTCAAATGGTGTATCATAGTCCAGATCCACACATACATAAAGATAAATTAAGCCTTTTACAAAACCAAAAATATACACGTGTAAACCCACACATTTGAAACAAAATGTCTTCCTTGGGAATAATTTATTTATAACCAATTTGATTACGTGTATATTCGTTGTAAACTCTGTGTAAAATTCTGACATTAATATTATAATATGTAAAATTTATTCGTAAAGTATTATAATTAAATGTTAGGGTTCTTTATTCTGAATATAAGTTCCCAAAATTATTGAAATGAAACTTCTTTAACGAAGTCCGAGTCATTTTGTCACGTTAAAATTTTGTAACGCTTGAGATTACAAATGCCAAATCCACCTGACCGATGCCGGAACCGGCCAAGCGCCAACAATAAGAGTGTTGAGAATGTCAAAAAGTTTAATCAAATGCTAACCTGTCGATGAATTGGTGGGTCGTCACTGATTTTCTTTCGTGCCTTTATTCGAGAATTTAGTTTTATATAAGATATGAAGCAACAATTAGAAGCAACTATGACGTTACCATTTATTCAATAGCTTCAAATGAAAATGTATTTAGTACATTACTATAAATCAGTGAAAATATATTTTTAAATAAAATAATGAGGAAAAAAGAGCATACATCTAGATAACTAATGATTATAGTAAATTATGTAACTACTATGAACCATTAAAATGTCACTACATGCTTGAGTTTATGTGGGTGACGCTCACATGTTTTTTAATTTTTTTAGTTTATGAATGTGATAAATAGCACTGTCTTTGGTATGCGGTTTTAATTTCAACATTCATTTCAAAAAATGTCTCATGTAGTATTATAGAAACACTTACATCAGTCGACAGTAAAATACTATGAAATGACGCCTCGTCGTTTTATCTATCAATACAAAAAAAAATTTCATTAATGGAAGGTAAGTAACTAGTTATAAATATTCAGTTTAATTTAAGTGTATGAACTCTAGTGTTGTGCTCTCACAAGAATCATTAACATTATTTCTTTTTACTTATCTCTGTTTCTAAACAAAGGTATTTTAACAACAGTACGAAACACATCACCAAAAGTGTTATTAGAAATGATGTTTAAAAAATTAAAAGCTCTATACCCATGACTGGAACAAATAATACATTTTAGTTGCATTATTCAACCTAATTACTGTAACTGTTTTTAAATTCTATCTTCACTGACAATATTGTTCCAACATACAATCACAATGTATGTTATTTCCAATACTACTTACATAAGACGTTATCTTTTGTCCAAATATGTATAACGAATTACATATATATATATATATATATATATATATATATATATATATATATATATATATATATATACATATATATATATATATATATATATATATATATATATACATATATATATATATATATATATATATATATATATATATATACTTGTGTGCCGTTATCAATTCGTTTAAAATATCGAATAAATAAATAATCAAACTAAATAAAATTATTTAGGTTTATTTAAATAGCTATTTTCTCCGAGATATTTCTTTATTTCCTTGAGATTTTATGATATTTCTATATTTATAATCGAATACTATTCGTGTTTAGAGTTTTACTAAGAAATAGTAGAACTTTAAACACAAATAGTATTCTAAACAATTCTAAACATAGAAAGTAAAAAGTAGAACTCTAAACACAAATACCTCTGAACTTTATTATTTTATGTAACCCTGTCCGTAAATCTTTTAGTTGATCATTTCTCAAATCTTAAAGTTTATAACTTGATCATTTCTCAATCTGTTTGAATTTCTGGATGAAACTTTTTCGTGCACGTTATTCCACAACTACTCTAGAACCACACTACTCTCTATATCTAATTATTTTCCACCATTACCAACATCTAATTATTTTTTCAAATATTTGAAAAAACTCGAGATGATAGCTTTATAAAGTCGAGATGATATCTTTTAAAAAAAAAATTATAACATAATAAGATAATACAGGAAAACAGAAAGTAAAGTGTAATTCTAGGCACGACGTAGGATTGGATCTTCACCTCAAACATTATTTAACTATTTCTATTATAAATATTATTTACTTTCATGAAAAGATACTTCCGACGAACTTATCGATACAGATGTAATCTCTTCCAGTCAATTAAAATTGCAATGCATTCATAACGTTACACGACAAGTAGATGACAAAACATGATAAAAACAATTTTTGAGAAAAAACGAAGAGCAATATAATCATCTGATTTTGACTTTCAAGCAGAACTAATGGATATGAAAAGAAAGAGGAAGGCTTTAGTGTGAGGTAAGAGACTAAATGGCGAGGAAAGAAAAGTTAGGAAAGGTATGATTTTTTCAGGCGATATTTGTATACTTGTATGGAGCGTCGAAATGTGGCATTCGAATCGACACTTTTCCATAACATAGCAGTATGAGGAATGAACAATTGATTATAGATAGATTTCGTACACATTAATTATTATCACCGTCTCTTTATTCATCACTCGGGCGTCCCTGTCCCGTATATGCGCCACTGCGACTAGCGCCACTCAAATGTAAATAATTAGATTGAAATGAAATAAATGTATAGACATATGCAGAGGATGAAATAACGAATCGAATGGTAAAACAGTTATTTGTAGTTATTTTTGCAGCTCTGATTTTTTGAAAATTGTATGTAATGGCGTTTTCTTCTCAAATTTTGAGTTTATGATTATGGTACAAATATGTGCATATTTTATTTCATATGTAGTTATTATTGTTATAATGTCCGTTTTATATTTATTGTTTTATTTTTTTGTTTATCAATGCGAAGGCACAAGAAGGTCACCCATTAAAGACAGATATTAATAATATTATCGTATTGCACATATATGAATAAAAAATCAATACGAAAACGGGAAATTAGTTTATTTACTACTAAAGAGAGTAATTTTCCATATTTTTGTACTTTAATTTGACCTACACGAAAGTTTATTGCCATTTGTAATGGAATTTTACCCGTTTTAGACTTGTTAATTTATTTACTTTTTATGTACAAATTATTTATAATTTTATTATTGTAAGAAACGTCACTTTATAATAATTTATATCAGTATATAATGTTTCTGGTGTGTTTCCATTGTAAACAAAAAAACGCGTAATTTTAAAATATTTATTTATTCGACTTTTTCTAAGCCATGGCAATTGAAAGTTTTTAAAGTACTTCAAATATGTTATTTAGAAATCTCGTTCAGATCAGAGTCCGGCTGTACCCAACATAAGTGAAAAAATTCACCGAATTCTACTTAAATGAAGGTGATTCTCTTTCTTCTAATGTTTATATTTTACTTTAGAAAACCTACACGGCGAGGCAGTCGTAACGATTTTTTTAAATACAAATACACATCGTAAGCAAATATTTTTTTTAATTAATTTATACCCCGAGATTAACAAAGTATTTGAAAATATCGGAAGTTTCGATAGAAAACAATGTGATGTTATTGTGTATCGATGTAATGAATAGGGATATGCTTAGATACGGTATATCGATAGAAATGAACATTTTAGACATCTCTAATTAAATGTCATATTTAACACATTAGTGACGGCATTTGAAAAGAGCACAAAAATAACTATCCTTTTCTATGTTACAGCCAATCTAACGAAGTATAATAGGGGGCAGTGAGCAGCGTTTTATTTGATAGACGACTTAGGAATCATAAATATTTTCAAAATAAAGAACTTTGATGTAAATTTAATTCTAAACAAATTCTAATCGTTGTAGTCTATTCAATTATTTATTTAAATAATACATTAATACTAGCTGACCCGTGCGAAATCTTCGCACTATATCGCCATCTAGCGTGTTCCAAGTATACAATTTGGCTAAGATATTTGATGTGTCGCTCACAGATGGCGCTCATGCCAATTGTTATAAAAATTAATTTTTTTATTAACAAAAATATTTTTTTCGAATTTTTTTATATTTTTCGCCCAAAGTAGAAAAGATAAGCTTTAAGTGGGTATTTTTTTTATTTTTTTTGGTGCAGTAGTTAAAGAGATCGAGCCGCTCGACCAAAAAACACCTTTTAGAAATAATATATTTAGATCGCTGAACGTTGTGGCAAAGAAAGGGGTATAGGTCAATTAATCAAAGCTGGCGCTACACATTGCTTACTACATTTGTGTAACATCTATGACTATGACGTCAGCTTGTATACGCATTATGAATACACTCTCTGTCTCTTTCGCATGTTTATACACATATGAGGATGATATAATCTACTACAATATTTTTATTTTTAGTAGTAGCAATGTGAAATACAGAGTGATTTTGTTTATTTAAATAATTTAAGCTGGTCAGTTAGTTATGGACCGGCAGAGGAATTGATACGACGCGGAACTGATTTGATTGTTTATTTGGTGATAGCAAAACTTCTATAGGACAATCCCGTGAAATCGTGAATCCCGAAAAAAATAGTGTAATGGAGATTATCACATCAATAAGAACACAAGCATTTACCAAGAAAATGGATGAAAGAAAAACTTATCGTAACACAACGTCCTGTAAGACGTGTGTTATTACTATTTGGCACAGCTGACATTTCATGGTTAAAACAATTTTCACTGCTGCATTTATAAATTAAAAATCTTTTCATTCTAAAAAACTGAGATGATAGCTTCGCTAGATAAGAATAATTTATCCAATCCAGAGAAAAACAAGAAACCCATATTTATGACAAAATAAAAAAGAAAAAGCCAAGTAATAAGATTATAAACTTGAAAAAAACCCTAGAAAATTACTATGGAATAATTATGGGGTAATATTAAGAGTAAAGTTAAAAGTAAAAAAGAACAATTTGTATACAGATAAAAGGGTATAAAAATAATAGTTAGTTAATTCAGTGAATTTTTTTATCAATTGACAGATAAAAAAATTCACTGAAAACAACCTTCAATAATATACTGAAATTTTTTGTAACAAAATATACAGGTTTTAGTAAAAATAAGCAAAAATGGCTAGTATTTTATTTACATATTTTCATGACCCAGTTTAATAAGTATATTTATTAATAAATATATTTTTTCCGAAATTAATATTTAAATAACCTATAATATCAGCCGTAACGTTTTAGCTACCTTTACGTAGAGTAAAACAAGGTGCAATTTTAGAGTACGTAGTTGTCAAAATAAAGGTTGCATGATGATACAACATGCGGACGTCTGCTTAAAGGCTAACAATTCCGCAACATTTAGGTTATTCATAAAGTAATATGATACAATACAGGACTGAGTGTTTATTATAAGAGTTCTTATGTTACAAGGGTTGGCTATATAGTTCTTTACTCAACTAAAGCACGGAGTGAAGAAGTTTAGTTATTTGCTTGAAAAAACACTTGTTACAGATTTTTCAAGTGACAATACCATCCACCACTAATATCTTAAGCAGCAAGATAAGGTGTAGTTAATTCTCATGAAAGTTATGTTCATCGTTCAAAACACTGTCCGAAATACAAAGACATGTTAACTTTCATTCCACTTATTAAAAGAGCGTCCAAGAAACAAAAATGAGACACAATAATGGATTTGAAAGAGACAGTTAACGTATATTTGTTCCACCTCGTTCTTCTACACATACGACTAGAGCCTACGCAGAATAACTTGGAGGGAGATAGGTCGGTGAATTGAAAAAAAATTACGCTGTTATGCACGTTGAGAAAATAATTTTTAAATAATGATTATATAAAAAAGTATTTACAACCTATTAGTGCGGCCATGGTTTCTTTTTGCCTGTCAAAGCTGGTGCGAACAGTTATTTATAACCAAATAAATAAATTCATTTCATTTGCTTTACTATTTTATCACAATTATAAAAACTCAGTTACAAATTTTATTTACAATCAATTATTGCCAATAGACAAAATATATACATTCCAAAATATATACTTGCCACTAGTCTATTAAATTTTCATTTTAGCGTCAATGCTTATAATCAATTTAAATTAAAATAAGCCCGTTCGACTAAACATCGCTCTAGTAAAGAGGCGTTGTATTAACAATAATAATGGAATGACAGTTTCAAGAATTGATAAATCAGAGAGCGCTCCTGACAAAGGAGCATGATTCTGTAGCACCGAGTGAATATCTATAGTATTCATTTATTAGTTGATTTAAAGCGATTTGTTTTTGAATACGAGTTTGCCCATATATTACGAGTATTATGAATTGTTATATATTCATAGCGAGGATTTTGAAACTTGTAATAGTGTATTAGGAATTGTTTTAAGACAGAATGTACTCTCTGTAAGAATTTCAGATTTTTTTTAAGTAAGAAAGTCAGGTTAAGTTGACTCAAGTTCCCGACATAAAGAAATAAAATATAATATACTCGTAAAAACCACATAAAAATATATTATTATTTGGAAACAGTCCATGGTTAAACAACTGTCGCATTTATAAATTAAAAATCGTTGGTAAAACCAAAATTGTACAAATTTTTATATTTTATATTTTATTGCATAAACTATTTTAACAATGCTTTTTTATATTTTATTGCATAAACTATTTTAAAAATGCTAAAAAAACAGAAAGCGAAAGGAAGGGGCAAAAAAACTGTACGGAAACGAAGGCCTAAAGCAGTTGCCTAGCACGAAAAAAGGGGGAGGCGGTTTGTAAAAATTTGTCTATAAAAATTAACTATTTAACAAATCATTATAAAAATCAATAATTCTAACAATCGATAGAAATAATAATCACCAAAATCGGTCAAGCTTTGCAACCTAAAAAATGTCCTCATACATATATACCTACAGACCAATGGATGGAGATGAATGGCATTATCCAAAGCGAAGTTATCTCATAATAAGCATATAAAAAATTTTAAACGATATCATTTTTAGAGAAAGATCTCTTCTTTCTGAAAAGCTATAATAAAATTTGATTACTTGTGAAATTATCCAAGTTATAATTACTTCTATCGTCAAAACTTGATGCCGGCGCGCTATTCAATAGCAAAGCACATACCCAAGGGTTTGCAATTTGCCATTTTATGTAACTATATTAAATAATCTACCCTTTATATATACTTTTTATTCACTAATTATAATTACTTGATTGACTTTATCTACTAAACTTAAGCCAATATAATTTATTCCAATCTAAACATAACATGATATGGTTACTTCTCCCGTGTAACAAATAATACAGCTACGTTTCTTTTCTATATTTCCAAATGTTTGTGGGTAAAACAGATTTGCATTCCTTGGAGGCAAAAAAAAATATTTCTGTGATAAAATTTATTATTCCGTTATTAAAACCGAAAGACATGTGTCGTTATTGAATATACTTTTATTGAACACGTTATCCGAAGGTATTTTGAACAAGTTAATCATAGGACTGTTATATTACACATCATCTCCACATAACTAAACAAACTTTGGACCTATTTCACACTGATAATAATGAAACTTATCAAATCCTCTGCATCACACAAGACGATTCTGAACTAATTTTTTCATTATATGCTCTAAATTAACAAGAAAATGTAATTGCGTACTGATTCTGACTACATTAAACGAGTTTCATTAGGACAGCATCTGATGTGCTGTAAGAGATTTTAAAACGTTTATTATTAATATAATAAAGATAACGAAATTACCGTTGCATACGTGTTATTACGAGCTAAAACAAAATCTACTAAGTGGATACATGGATCCATGGCGTGATCGGAGGAGCGTGGATACATGAAGCGTAAAAATGGTGGGAGAAACCCCATTCGTATTTAACGGTCCTATTACGTTTTTAAGGTTAAATAATTTAATACGACTATGCATAACCTACCAAAGATATTCAGGTATATGGAGAAAATACCGTTTTTTGGTCACATTTTTGGAAATACTTTGCCAATTTTAAACAAAACCAATAAATACCATCTATATATCAAAACAATGAATTGAATCAATAAGTTTTTTCTTCAAATTTTTGTAACACTTGTTTATAAAATGTTAGAAAATGTTTAGATCTCGAAATCGATACGATTTTCTTCCCTAACACTGAGATATATCAGTATGTACGTACCACCGAACGCTATAAAACAAAAAAGTCTAAAGGTGATTGGACACTCCACTCAATTTTGACAATTTATTAAAAAGGCACGAATAGTATAAACGCTAAGTGCGTTACACGCAATACATACAATACGCTAGATACATAGATTTACGCAATCACAGACTCGTGTGATTAGTACTTATTCATTGTGATTTTGTCCTAAAACACCCTTCTTCCATGATTTTTATGTACCTTCTATTGTATACTAAGGCAATACATCTTTTTTGTAGAAGCAAAATGCTTGAAGGTAGCTTGAAGGCAAATTACTGCCGGCAAGTAGCATTTCGATCGAATCGTGGAAAACGGTAATTTCGAACGAATCCCGAAAAACGGACGTCGTATCGAGATTACGAAATATTTACCAATTTCTATCTTACAGATACTTGTTAAAATTTTCGGATCATTTATAAGGTCATAAAGTTTAATATGAGGTTTATAAGGTCACCTAGGCACATATAAAACTTTATTTTACACTTTCTCAACACGAGTTATACTAAAAAATTAAAAAGCTGTCTGATTATATTACTGAGATAGCTAATGTTTTTTTTATAAATGAAAGCAGAGACCGATGCTGTGTATACCAACTTCAGCAAATTTTTTATAAATCATAGATTCTTGATTAATAATGCAACAATACAGTATAAATGTTAATGTGTTAAAATGGTTGAAGCCATATTTAATGCTCAGAGGTATGGTGTAGTAATCAAAAGTTATAATTGTACAGAATGCTTAGCAACCTTCAGCATTCCATAGCGTTCCCAGCTCAGTTCGTTGTTTTTGGAATATTCATATACGACCCGAGTTTCATTTTTCAATACAAAAATCACCTCATGTTTGTTCGTGGCCTCAAAATGTATAAAGTTATAGAGAAGATATTCTGCATCTCAATACTTTAAAAAATCGATACTCCGAAAATAACATCCTATTGAATCCAAATAAATGCCCATTCATAAAATTCTCAAATAGGAAGAATATCATAGATAACAATTACTTCATCTCGAGATATCATTGACAAAAAGTTAAATTTTGAAACTAACGAATAAAATTTCTAAAAAACTAGGTTTTTACTTATTTGCAAGTAATGATTTCAAAAAGTTGTAAATTATTACATCACTTTACAGCTCTTTGGTTAAAAGTCTACTTGAAAATGGTGGTGTGGTTTGGAATCCATAACACTTTACGTACTCTGAAATAATCGAGAGAGTTCAAAAAATATTTATTATTACACTGTCTCTCTTTTACACATCCCGGATATCGACAACGCCAAAATTTCTCGAAAAAAACGCGTATCTATATTAGAAACCGCCCTCATTAGCTAACTACAGAGAAATATCACAATTTCTTCCATAAACTAATGGATATAGGACCAAGAGTGGCCTTCGGCTCCAATAGTTAAAGTTGAATATTCCACTTGAAATCAATCTAAAATATCCTTTTCGATTATTTTTACCCGCCCATGTCACGCTGACAAGGAATTATGCGACCCCGCGAATAAAATTTGTCACATCATGAATCTGCATTATTCTTAGGTTGATATTTTTTGTTCCTCAATATTCTCTTTTAAAACTAATTTACTTAACTTACATACTACATTATATATATATACTTACATACTACATAAAAAAACAAGCGACTTCACTGGCTTGCCGGACAAAACTTAGAACTTACGATCGAGCATAAAATAAGGATCTACGTTCAAAACTGAGGCTTACATCGAAACCTACACATTGAAGTAATTCTAGAAGTGATCGAAAAATATACAACCAACCATATCTTGTGGTCAAAAAAATCACGAAAACCCTGTTATGGAGTTGGTTCTCAATATGGCGGATATAAAATGACGTCTTACGAGAAGTTAGTCTAAAAGCCGACAGGAAGCCTATCTATGGTAAGTGCTCCACTCAAACGATAATTAATAAATTAAAATAAGTATTTAGTAAAAAAAACATCAAATATTGGGAAAAAAGACGAACCCAACAAAATTCAATACCTTAAATAGGTGTAAAGGATTACGTAAATAGAGGTTATAAATTTGATGTTTGATAACCAATCGAGTGACATTTCTTCACAATTATAGCATTTCAGCACTTTTCAAATTCATTTTTTTTATTCAAATAATCGCGCACAGATATTATTTTATTAAACACACTGTTTTTGTATATATTATTTCAAGCAAAAACATTAATAAATACTGTCTCACCCATTAAATTTTCCGCCTATAATTAATTCAGTTTACATTTTATTTACTATTATATTATATTACTACTATTTGATTTGTACAAATGATTAAATTGAGTTTGTGTAGAGCTGATTATTACTTACCACTTTCAATAGATTTGATTTCAAATAATTAATATAACCTAGTTTGGTTTGACTTAATTTATTTTGGTTTGTTAAAATATGCTCGTTTCATTACTTTGGTTCCGTTTTATTTTACTACAGTGCTAACAATAGTTAGTTGTGCCCACTAATTATTAGTTTTATCATAAGCGACGATATGTTAAAACAATCACATTATATTGACATTTAATTGTGATAGTACTGTTTGTTTGCCAAATATAAATAGATATATTTTACTTTATATATCTTATAAACATAAGCCGAGTCATCAATACTCAACTATGCCCACTGATTATAATTAGTGGGCACAACTAACTAGATAAAACAAATAATTATTGCTACTAACATAAACAATGTTATGTCTATCTCATTATATCGAAATTTAATTATGATAATACTGTTTGTGGGCCAAATATAAATAAATTGATAAAACTAACTTGTATCTTACCTTGAATTATAAACTGAGACTCTCTAAGAGGTCCATACAATTCGGTTCAGTAATTTTCACATCATATTCAAATAAACAAACAGACACACAAGTAGACAAATATTCTCAAAAATTCATTGGGCTGAGAAAAGGTTAAATAGTGTGTTCCACTATTTTTTTTCTAAGTATCTTCAATACACACCTTTGTCACGGTTTAATAATATTATATACATATACGCTGCAAACGCCGCCAAGGAAATCAGAGATTTAACAAATGTTGAAACTGCAAGAATTGTATACATTGGCTACTTTAGTAGTATAATGTCGTACGGTATATTGTTGTGGGGTGAGGCTGCTTATATGGATTCAATATTGTTGAATATTGCATCCATTTTTATTTTGCAAACGAGAGCTATTGCCTCAATGTACAAACTAAGTTCTTAAGATTCGCTTGTAGATAACTATATAAAGTAATTAATACACTCATTTTATCTTCACAATATATTTTTTGAAATATTTTATATGTGAAACAAAAATAACTACTTCACTGTAAAAATTGTGATCGCCAAAATTACAACAATGGAAATAAAAATAAATTGGATATTCTCATCTTCAAATTCGCAAAGGTACCAACCTTTGCGAATCTGAAGATGAGCACTGGAAATAAAAATAAAATGGATATTCCCAACTCGCAAAGGTTGGTAGTTCATTTGTGGGACAGAGTATGCGCTTCTATAATAAAATACCAGACGATGTATTGAATATGTCAGAAAAATATTTTAAACACGTTGTGAAGGCGCATTTACTCAAAAAAGGGTATTATAACATAATGATTATATAAACGACAAAAATGACTGAAGCCATCACACCAACTTACCAAATTAGTATGTATAAATTATAATATAATTTATATACTGTGTGATAAAGTTTGATATTTGTATATTATTTTTTTATTTATTTTTTTTTATTGTTTTATACGCTTTTGACGTTCAACAAGGGAACGCAATGTTTGTATGTTGAATAGAAATAAAATTAAAAATTGAAATACGTATGCAGTAGTTTTATACTAGTTAGAAACGTCAGTCGAATTCACATTTTTGAAAATATCTCTAATGCCATAATTTTTCCTATAGTATTTTTGCAGGCAATATAGTATTTCTTCACAATATTTTTGTGTGCATAAGTGGAAGTTATGTGCATACGCTAAAGTTTTGATGTAGTTATGGGACACAGATTAGTTAATCAAGAACCGTGCACTCGTTGAAGTTGTGACACGAGTGTTTTCTCCGTTTGCAAAAAAAAATTATCGTATTTACAGATTTAATTAATGTCGCGCACGTCAAATGTCGAGTGAGGTGAGCGAACATGCAGAATACTATATATAACCCGATTGAGCACGGCGGAGGTCGCCACTGACATGCAGTAGAGACAGGCACGCATCCGCCATCTTGTGAGGCGAGGCATCTGCCGCACTCTACATTGTATATGACGGACCAGTTTTTGTCTTCGCAGCGGTCAGCCTTAGTAACCTACTGACACAGGTGTCGCCGCAAGTGTCAAACGTGCTCAAGATGGTCTTATAAAAAAATTAGCAACCACTGACGACTTTGTCCGCGTGTAAATAGGAATTTGGCACATAAGTATTTTTACCTACGGATTTTTAAAATTAATTTTGTATTTTTATGAAATGGCAACACCGGTGACTTTTTCCATATGGCCAATATTTAATATAAATTTTCCTATTGTTAAATCTCTCCTTAACTCTGTAACATGCGTATTATATTATATTTGTATGTAGAAACTTTTACACTATTAGGTATTTCATTTCGACAATTAGTGACGTAAACGTTTAACAATTTGTTTAGTTAATTCTTTATGCCATGCTCCAGGTTAGTGGAGAGGTTATAATATTTTTTCCACACAAACTTTGATTCTCGTTTGACACTCGTTAATTAGGACAATCGGTGCATTATTTCCTTCCAATCTCTCACGGGCGGGATTTCAACAACGGTATAAATTCAGCAGATTCTTCTTGACGTGATTTTGGTTAACAGGCGTGTTATATTATTTTTTCCAATACAAATGTTGACACTTTTTCACATTTTTAGGAGCTAAATTAAACAAAATTCTTTTTTATTGAATCTCTTACATACTTTCCATTGTCACCTTTTTAGTTGAGTAATTTCAGCTCTGTCGGACAAAGACAGACGCTATTCGTTGGCTATAAAGGAATAAATTGTCGTTGAAATAAACGTAAAAAATTACACATAACTATTTTAAGCACACACAATACTTGGTTGAAGCGTGGTGTTTACCCGTAGTGGCGATGTCTTCGCAGCGGTTCGCGGTTTATTCCCCCGAGCGGCGCTGAACAACAAGTATCATGTGTACGAAAAAGATGACAAATAATTATGAATATTATTTTCAATTTTCTGAAAAAGTCATCTTTTAAATTCTATTTTAACGACAATCAACTATTTTTCAGTCAAGGAATAACGTCTTTCTTTATCCGACACTCATTCCCGGATACCATGTATATAAAACGAACCCAAAAGATCCAAAAATTAAAGAAACAAAAAGAGTCGCATAAAAAAGTATAAATTCAAACACAAATCAATTTAAAAAAAAAAAACAAACCCAAAAAATTCAAAAATTGAGTTAGAAAAAGTTTATGTAAAAATGGGTTATAAAGGCAATCACCAATCGATATATACGTAAAAAAACAAACCCAAATGATTCAAAAATAGGACAAGCAAACAAAATTAGCTAAATAAAGGTTATAAAGGCAAAAACCAATTGATATATAAAAAAACTGACTAAGCAAAAAGGATTATAAATACAAACACGAATTGATATAAAAAGCCCAATCCAAAAAATGAAAAAGCAAAGATGATACCATAAAATTAAACATAATTGTCAAAAATTAAAGTTTAAAAAAACAGTAAATATTCTAAAATTGAATTTATTATAAAAATTGTATATAAAAAAGTGAATTACGTAGAAGAAAAAAGTTTAAAACATACGAAATTTCCAAATCGATTTTTTTAAAGTAAATAATCGCGAGCTACAATATATTTTTTGAAATACGTTGTTCTTAATGCATGTTCTTCCATGTCCTATAAAAAAAAAGTATGTACGCGCGTGAGAAGTTATACTTCTTTGGCATCATTAAAAAATAGTTTTTAATTGTTAAATTTATTTATTTACTTTTAAAATATTGAATAACCAATAATAAATATTTAACATTAATAATTTAATAATATTTAGTATTAATTATGTTAAATAATAATATTTTAATTTATATCAATAAATAATACATACGGATAGATAACCTCAATTATATTGGAGCACTTGAAAAAATCTATAAACACAATTTTTTCACTAATATTTACGAATAGTAATATATTAATCAAAATATTGAATTTAAATCACTACTGAATATAATTTATCACGTATATAAATCGCACTTATATGAAACTAAAACACGTGTGTGAATGTAGACACTAGAAACATGTGGAAAATAAATACTATGAATATGAAAACAGTGAACAGAGGCGACGATGGTGCCAACTTGCGCGACTAATAGAGGTTCTATTTCTATGTTGTTGGTAGCTTTTGTTTCGAGACTGCAACCGCTGCAACTTCATACTGTAACTTTTGTGTGACGAATCTTAAAATTTCACTCTCATCATTTTTTCATAACGCGCCTAAAGAAGTATAACTTCAAAAATTGTCAAAATATCATTGTCCTAAACCGTACTAAAACCTACATTACTATGTCTAACGTTTTCCAACTATTAGATTTTTGAATAGAGTTTGATTTGACCTTTCTATTATTATTCACTACTTTAGTATGAATTTAATTTCATATAATTAATTTAACGTAGCTTGGCTTCATTCAGTTTAAATTTATTTTATTTCGTTTAATTATTTTTGAAATTATTATTTTAGTTTCATTTTATTTTAATTACAGTGTCACTAATAGTTGTGCCCACTAAATATTGGTTCTATCATAAGTGAAGCTATATTAAAGACAGATAATATACTACGAAATTAAGTCTATGGTTAAAACAATCTTATTACGTTGACATTTAATTATGGTAATATTGTTTGTGTGCCAAACATAAATAAATATATATATTTACCTTGAATTATAAGATGAGTCCTTCTAACAATCTCGACACAGCTCTTCAATTCGCAAACTCGATACTAGTTGGATATGCGACAATTTTAATAGAATTTAAAGTTCCTTAAGGAAAGTTCCTTCAAAACAAGTGATAATCTAAAATTTAATAGGAATATTAAACATTATTTCAGTGAAATTTCCATTTAAATAGAGTAGTAATTTTCGAGTGGTGTTTTAACGCACACAATTTTAAAACAGAAGTTTCGGCTTCCATTAAATCCCAAACACGACGCTGGTACAATTGTTTTTTAAATATTAATTTTAAAAACATAGATACCGCCCATGTATTCAAACAGTCAACACAAAATTTATTTGACATGTGACCGATTCACCATTTTATTTTTCTAACGGCTTTTATTATAAACCAAATCTGCCAGATAGTGCTTCAAACTTTTTTATTCTTTTTTTTAATAGTATTTTATAATTAACCAGCAACCTACACCGGCTTCGCTAGAGTAGGCAACAATTTATTCGCTCGTCGACGCGTCTTTTGTCAATGCCTAAAACCGGCGTAAATAATTCGTCTTACTTAAAAATAGTTTCATAGTTCTTAAACTATTCATAACAAAACTACGCCACAAAAGAGAAATTTAATCTAAATAAACTGAGGAAGATCATTATAGAATTTAACTTGGCAAGAATTAAAACACTTTTGCACAATAAACTCTAGAAAATAGAGTTGAAAAATTATGCTTTTTTTTCAACAGTAAAACGTTTACTATGACGTAATATATACACATACGCTTCAGCTGATTTTATTATAGAACTTTTTGAGAAGCACTATATTGGCATTCATCGATCCATGTATCTTTAACGATTTAAGGAATGTGCACCAATACACCTCTTCAACAAATGCTTTTCTCCGATTTCATCGACATTCATCATCACAAATCGGGTAAATCTCACAAAATATTCATACTTTACACTTTCGAACATTTCTTGCAATACAATCTATCCACTAATGAAAACCGAAATAAAATCCGTTCAGAAGTTAATGAGAAAATGTATTACAAAGTTCAAATTATAACATTATAACAAGGATAATAAATAGGGCGACTAATTTTTTTTTCATGAACATAATCCTGCACTTTATTTTAATTAAGAAAAGTATAATAATTTACCGCAACACGGTGCCCTCGTGACCGTTTCCCACATCCATTCACTGTCTCCGTGCGCAAACACGTCGCGACGAACGTCATTCAAATGACTTTCAAAATCCTCTTTATTTCTCTTAACCGTTTTAGTGTCATGGTTTTTTACTCAAATATACTTAAACATGCCAAAACAATCTTTTGTTTTTGATGTCTCGAAAACCCTTGTCTCGAAAAAAAACTGTATCTCTTCCAATAATTATCCAATTTTAAGAATTTTGTCGGTGTTTTCTTAATAAAAACTTGTACAAGGATAATAAAATACAAAGAAAATTATGGAAATATATATTGGGAACAAAAATTATAACAAAAACTGAAATCAAGGTCACATCGTATTTTCGCAGTCCGGCACATCCTCCGTATCATCAAAATAATTGTTAACGTCACTTTTATGACTACCACTCAACATTTGCATAATACCAAATTGTGAGCGCACCACAATGTCACTCCCACTATCACTTTCTTCACAACTTAAATGATTTTCATATTCCGACATTATGGGTTAAAAATTTTTCCTTTTTACATTGTAATTACTAATAATATTATAATTTGAACTTTGTACTACGTAGAAAGATAAAAAATAGCGATGCGCGCTAAACAGCAACTGATTTCGCGAGCGTCATCGCGCTCGTAGCAAAGGTAGTTAGAACGCGCGCGAGCGCGATGGCGCTCGTCGGCACTCTAACGGTTAAACTACTGATCTAAACTATAGATTTTGAAGCATGGAAATGGATTTATGAAAATGGCTTAAAATAACAATGTGTTTATTTTAATGAGGATTAATTAATTGACCCAAACACTGCCACTTTTGTCCCACGCTCATTCCAAAATAGAGAGAGACAGTTATCGTTACTTACCTAAGGGCTGGTTTACGTATCGAATCTAGCGAGTCCAATTTTTACGTGGTTTAAACAATAATTTAGCAGTTAAGTAATCACTTGATGATGAAGTAAATAAAATGGAATTAGAGACATATGGAAAAAAAGACAATAATTTATTTTATTATAATAAGAAGCATCCCAAGGAAACCTACATCACATCGCATCGCAATTATGAGTGGGGGCCCATAGGGTGGTGCCGAATCCTTATAAAAGAGGTCAAATGCGAGTGGTAGGTACAGCTGCAACCGGCAACTCTTAAGAGACCAACTATCGAGAGTCTACTGTATAGATAGATACCTTAACTAAGTAATAACCAAACCGAAATAAAAAATACCAACCAAACCTAAATAAAAAATAAATAAAGACAATACCATAATTTTCTTTTGCATCTGAAGGTGCTTCATTATCACTTTGGTTTTTTTCTCGGAGTCTTACTAGCGGGCTCTCAAAATCTGCTATAGGAGAAGCTGTGGTGTCCGTTTGTAATTAAGTTATACTAGCCGTGCTATCTTGCTGTGGATTCGATGTATGGACTAAATTTTTTTATATTTATTTGCGTTAATTCTGATCTTTCGGAATTCGGTACCGGTAGGTTTTTTCGGTGGCGGCATTCTAGATAAACGGACATAAACATATTTACTATTTTGGAAATACTTACGCTGTTTTTGTTTACTTCGTAGATAATTAAAATAACATAAGTTTAATTAAATATTAATTTCTTGATTTACTTTTATCACAATATAACACTTTATCTAGTGATGACGTATTTTTTACACTTTTCATTCGTAACTTTGAGCTAAAAAGGAAAATAGCAACGTCACATCACACACAGGGGATAAAATAGGAAAAGTGTATCTTCTAACTAAGTATAGCATTGACAGATGTTTAAATTTTATAAAAATACAACGAACTCTATATATATTGTTCTTATCATATTCTTCTTCCAAGTGGTGTTTGTTCTCCTTTAGTGGGAGAACTTTTCCAATGTCAAATTAAAGAGCCAACGAAGCTACATTTATGACTAAGATTCCATAGATATCTGTCGTTGTGACTTGGACTAGGTACTTTACTACTTTTCTTCATTTGATTACTTTTTTGATTTATAACACTAACCACTGTAAAAAAGGAAGAAAAAATAATGAATAACTAAACATTAGAGATATCACAATAACTGCTATAATCAACGTAGACAAACAAGAACACACTCAGACATATACATACGAGTATGAGACCCACAGCCATTTAAATGATCCAGATTTCAATGTCGTTCTTTCTTTTTGTATTGAGTGTCAATTCTATAATAGGTTTATTGGAGACTAATGAAAGTGATCTGACCTTGAAGGGGAGTTGAATATTACATTTCGGTAATTTATACCAACCCATAGGAAATTTATCATTTAGGAGACATGCGAATACGAAATGATTATGTTCACCCTCTCTCTATTCTATAACCACACAGTGACGAGTATCTCACGTGTAGCCTAGCCAAATGTACAGGAGTAAAACAGTTTCCCAAACGCATGTAGACACCGCCGTGATATCTCTTCTAGATAATATAAATTTGGAAAGAACAGGACTTTGATTGGATATAAAGTTGAACCTGGAATTAGACTGCACATTTTAGCAGTCAAACACCATTCAAGATTGAGCCAAGGTAAGGAGGATTCTCAATAAGATTATGAGTATAAGATGGATCCCCATTTACGGCGAGAAACCGAGCCTTGGCGTCAACTATTTCATTACCTATTATGCCACAGTGACTAGGGATCCATTCAAGAACGACTTGTGATCCCGATGTCTTCAAGTATTATTTGAGCAGAAGTGATTGGTGAGACACTTCGTTGCAAGGAACTTAAGAAGATAAAGAGGATTAAGTGTTTATGAATTTTAGTGTGCAGAGCGTACTCCAAAAACTTTATAACAGCCTGGTATTTCCCGGAGCATACTGAGCAATCCTTCGGCAGGCGAAAGTGTGCCAAGTATGATGTATGATGTAGCCGAACAGTAGAACGATGCGCCAATATAACCATCAGGCAGGGCTCTTGAAGCATCTGTGTATATTCACGTCCAGTTAACCCAGTAGTTATTCATAAAGGTAATAAACAGAAAATTAGCATTTGGGAAACTCGACGGGTAATGGGTAATCGGTACCAATCATGCTCGTAGATAATAGACGAAGACAGATATCCACAATTCCTCTGCACCATTCGACAGTTAATTGAAATACAAAAACGTTTTCATTCTTAATAAGCAAAAAGCATTCGAAGATGAGCTGTAGGAACGTTCTGTATAAGGACATATTATATTGTGTCCATCTTCTTAGCGTCAGTATCATTTTGCAAACCAGCTCTCTTGGAATTCCACTGGTTTAAAAAATAATTTGTATTTACTTAGAAATGACGTCATGCCCGACACGTACTTGTAACTAAGCTTATTCGCGGCTTTGATTCAAGGATTAAAAACATAATTTCATATAAATAAATGCTATTGTTTACAAGTAATGAACACCATCTAAAAAACTGTAAAATATCCTTCACTACCAATTTATTAGTTCTATATTTCAAAGGGAAAAAAGTATGGTGTAGTCTTCAAAATGGTTTCCAAGATAAATAGTTATCTGTGAATAACAATCATATTACAGCGGCACTTTGTTTGTTTTTTTAATATTAAATTATTATTTAAAATTACTGCCAGTTTGGAGGGGATATGAGTTTAAATTTACATATTAATGAGAATCATTTACGTCATAGCACTAAAGTTTTTTTCAACATTCCAAAATCACTTTGCCAACTACAACAATTTTTGGCATAATGGAAAATAATATCCACCAAGCCGAGAAAACATTGTTATTTTTATTCATTGTTTTTGGAATTCTGTACTTCAAACTGAAGAACAGAACTCTCATAAAATCACTCATGTATTTGTCATCTGTCACAGCCGACTTTTCAAAAACTATGGGATGTAGAAATTTGAAATGTGACATAACAACACATCTTGATCCATATCTTTTTCACTACATAACTTTTTTAATATATTCGTATAAGAATTAAAAAGAGAGTAAATAAAGTACCAACTCAAATTTTTTAGGGTTCCGTACGTCAAAAAGAAAAGGAACCCTTGTAAGATCACTTCGTTGTCCGTCCGGCTGTCTGTCTGTCAAGACCATTTTCCTCGAGAATGCGTGGAGGTATTAAGTTCATATTAATATGAAATACTTGGTCTAATATCCCTTGGAGTTGTAAAAAGATCAAGCTTTTAAGTCGACGCAACCAAGAAGAGACGTAAAAATATGTCACAATTAAAGCAAAACCTATAGAGTACTTCCCATTGATCAAGAGTCAGTCAAAATTTAGGAAGGTGCAAGGTCTCACAGTATAAGTGAAGGAAAAAAAATCGGAAAATAGTTATTTCGTAGTTATGTCACATAAAAAAATATGCACCCGTGAAAGATATAGTAGGCAGTATTTTTTTCATTCTTAAAAATTTAAATATAAAGTTTCAATAATTTAATAGAAATGTTATGTAACATTAAATTTTTATAAATGCCCAAATGTGTACGAAATCCTCGTAGTGCGAGTTCCACTCGTGCTTGACAGTTTTTTTTAAATATTATCTGTCATATGGGATATCATTTGAAATTGATTGTTATAAGAAAAAAAAATGTTTGCAATATTTTTCGTAATTTTAAAAATATTTTCTAAAAAATAACCTCAATTCATTCGTCGTATTCAAATACAACAAAATCTGACTAAAAAATGACAGGGAAATTATAACCATTGTGCTAGATCTAATAATTTTTGAAGTATGCACCATGTTTTTATGTCTGTGAAAGATTTAATAGACAATATATTTACGTTGTGAAAAAATAATATTTATAAATAGTTTAATAGCAACACCATTTACCCTTAAATATTCGTAAGTGTTTAAACGTGTACGGAAACTTCGCGGTGTGAGTTCTACTCTTACTTGACAGATTTTTTTATTTATAAACAATATTCAGTTGTATTTTTGTTTTTGTTGGCTAATACTGGTACTTTCGATAAAAACATAAATTGTCGTCGCCGTGGTATGTTGGGTTGATCACAAGGCATGCGGCCTTTAACGATGCAGCGCACCGCGGGGTTCGATTCCCGGTCGTTCGTCGTGCGCATGGATAAGTTAAACACTGGATTACGCATCAACACAAAATCTCTAGCCACGCGATGGCACAATTTGTGCCACCGCTCCGGGCGAAGAGCTTACGCACCTTCAGTAAAAAAACGAACGTCATAGCGAAATTTTCTCGTAATTTTAAATCAAAATTAGATAAACCGTGCCTTCTTGTGCTATAAAATATTACTAAAACAGAACCATTACATCACCACTTGAGAAAAATGGAATTACTTTTCACAAGAAAGTACACAGTTAACTATTATTTAAGCAAGTATATCTTCGTATATTACAGTCAGATCGCCGGCAGCGATTCCGCCATTTTATTGAATTTTTCGCCACTAGAGATGCGTTGCGCCGTTATCCATAACTAAATCGATACTTTTGTTACTACTTAAAATCTAAAAAATTATAAATGAGATATTTTTTAAAAAGTGAATTAAGTTCATTGATTTCTAAGCATAAAATATTATATTTTACTTATATTACACTTATCATTTTAGGTTTCCGAACTGCCCGCACTGGAAAGAAAAATGGATACAAGCTGGGCAATGCGAGTCATTGTTTATATCTCTGAGTTTTATATAATCGACAAGAAGTGTTGTCCTTTTTTCTCCAGTAAATTGCACAATTCATATTATCAAATAATAAATATTTATATATTTATGTATATATATATATATATATATATATATATATATATATATATATATATATATATATATATATAAACATTATTTATTTCGTGCGACAGTATATTAAGTTAATATAGTGATTATATTATAATAAAATTCTTCTTTTTAAATAACGATGTTTTTCATTTGTTAAAACCATTACTTTGACACATCGAAAATACGTAAGTATCGAGCAAACTACATTTCAGTGCTACCCCATGGGACAAAGCACTGATTGGCTAACGGTGTCACGTGGTACGTTTACCCTAATGAGTAGTGGCTAGTTTGGTTTTCATACAACTGTGTTCTTATGCGCTATCCAGTGGTTAACTTATCCATGGTCGTGCGGGACCGGACTGGTGTTATGGTTTGCTGTAAGAGATTGCTCTCGTAGCAATAAATCCGCCATATGTATCAATTATATACATTAAAATAGATAAATAATAAATAAATAAGTATAGAGTAGAAACTGTGCCACAACTTTCAACGTAGAACTATTTCGCTACTGCATCCCTTTTATATTTTCCAAACACAAAATTATTCTTATTTCCTTCTAGCTATTTCTTAAACTTTTGGTTTCCATATTAATTTTTCCCATATCTTTTCTGAATTTTCGCAACATTTCTTTTAAACAAACACTTCGACTAAATCGACACAAATAGATTTTTTTTCAATACTTGAAACGTTTTGTAATTGAATCGCATATAAAAAAGTTTATGAAGTTGACAAAAGATGGCGTCGATTTCCCAATATTTTTTTTTGCTTTTTGTAATAGAACACAGTGTAAACAATATCGGCTAGATGGCGTTAGTCACTTACGACTCACTATCAGTTATTTTTTTCTATAGGACAGCATGGCGTAAATCTTTTATTATAAATTGGATTAAACAATCGACTAATTCATATATATTGTGCCCTATTATTTTTTTTGGAAGCCACGTCTAATTGTGGAAAATAAGGTACGGAAAAAATTTAATTATCGTCATTAAGTTTTTTAATATATTTTGTTAGTCACCGTGTGATTAGTTAATAAACTTTTTAAGGAGAAGTATAAAGTCTCTCGAAATGTTTTTCTTTTGAATAGATTTCTAGGTAAGATTATTTATGTAGCCTCAATTTACCTCTATTCTGTAGATAAGTACAGAACCTCGTGCCTAAAAATTTAAAACAATCAGCTGATTTCACTTTCGTCCCACTTGTGAGTGAAGAAACCCAAACACCAGATGGCACTAAACGCATTCTATTAATCATAGTATCGGCAAAGAATAGGAACTATTACTGCGTAAAGAAACGACACTCACCTCCCCCCGCCAGTTTAACGTCACCCGCACAGAATAGAGTTACTCTATGGTCACCCGCTGATAGAGATGGAAATAACCTTAGAATATAGAATAATCCAGAAGGCGCATACGCACAAATCATTTCGCGGTCGCGGTGAAGCCAAATATCGGTGGAGGGGGCACCGCGCTCTTCCCCAAGGGAGAGGCACTCCCCCAACGCGCACGGTGTTGCCAACAGAATAAATTTACCCACGGACTTCAGGAAATCGACGCATATAAATATATTTGCTTGCAGCAGTAGGATTCACATTTGCATCAATTTATATGGTCATGGCTTGGCTTATATGAAGTATTATTAAGGCCGCCATGTTAAATTTCTAAAATGTTTATTCTGACCACAATCAATGACCAAAGTATTTAGATTAAAATTATTTAAAAACTTTGTCACATTTTACCATTTGATTCATCACTTCACACTTTTAATACAAAAAGAAAACAATTATCTTAGTGTCTTAAAGTAAAAAGAGATGTGAAGAAGCTCATAATAAAAGTTTGAAAATATTCGATGTCATACTAAAGAAATTCAAAATAGGACGAAACAATTATTTATATTAATTAGCTTTCAATATCGTGAAAAAATCTCTTCATATTTTAAACAGTATCGTTTCGCATTTTTCAAGAAATTAAAGAAGACGGCGGAAATGAATGAATGTAACATGTGTTTCTTGTTGTAATCCTACATATAGTGATTATATACGCAATGTGTAAAATATTCTAAAATTTAATACGATAACGGGAATTCAATCGTTACACTAAATTCTCAATTACAAATAAAATTTTACATTTTTGAGTATCGAGCAAGTAAGATGTTTTAATTTAGGTAAACAATTTTTTAAGAGGTGACAACACCAATAAAATGGCACGCTTCTGTTGATAACAATCCACTTCGATATTTTAAAATTGCATAGTTAATTGAAAATGAAATTAAGTAATAGTTTTTACGTATGAAAAGTAATCACCATTTGTTTCTTTTTCAGTCCAGTGATATTTTTGGAGGTGGGAATAGCACAAGCCGGTATTTTAAGCTATATTGTCACGTAGAAAGCACATAACCTTTCAGAGCTGTGTCTTAAATTGCACTGACACCCGTGTTTTGAAACTACGCATTTTATGCGTAGTTTTTTGGACACACTTTTGCGCGTGTTCTCGCCTTCTGGAGTACTCTATTCTATGGAAATAACTATTATTATACCTATTATAATGAATAACATTCCATAACGTAATATCATACCTGTTAAGAAATAACATGTTATTGGACATTATTGTGAATAACTTTTGTTCAATACGTTCTCAAACGATATGTTCCATGAAATTAATTTTTCTTCTGCATGTGTATACAAAATATGCACGGTACATGCGTACTATAATTGCTATCTATATTAAATACTTATATCTATCTGTCTGTAGCTGGAAAACTGCTAGTTCAATTTAAATGTGGTTTTCCATATAGGTAATTTTTCGTGAACGGATTTTAATCTACATTTGATTAATTTATGTTAAAAGAAAGCCAGGCAATGGCCAATACAGTGAAAAATTACATTTAGAACTACATACTATTTTCCTAGTCCCATAATTTGAACAAAATGAAATAATAACACATAGAGTATAACATACGCAAAATTCAAATAAAAGGTATGGATTTTAATTTTGTAATAATTAATTGTTTATAATAATTCTGTAAAAAATTCATGGCTTTCGGTTATGTCCGTCACTATAACTGCTATCAATACACAAAAGAATAAAGCATAAAACAGATAATATATAAAACATTAAGAAAAGGAACGCACTATTTCTTGATCTTTTTATTCAAACGAGTGACGGCCGCTGCTTGACAATAAAGCAATATAATATTTTAACATGTTACCAAACATAATGTGTTCATTCCAATCGGTAATAGGTATGAATCACATAACAGGTATGAATTTTAACGTTCTAATAACAGATTATTCATTTTTCGGTAAAGTTCGGTGTCATTCGGTTATGTTCGGTAAATATGAAACGAAGAGCAATACAAAAAGAAACGTGCTGTCTCGCTCTCTCTTTATTCAGCGAGTGATAGCCATTGTACGGGAGCTGCTTAATCCACCGTAATATAATATTTTAAGATGTTAGCCAAGCGTATCGTTATTTAATAACATAGTATCTGTAAATCGCGATAACATAATATGTTCATTTCAATCTATATTATGTTATTCATACCTGTTACGTTATAATTCTGTCATCAGTACCCGCTGATGTGGATCAAAAGTATGCGATCGCAGGTTGCCGCTTGTTTCGTGCCCGTGTTATTTGTTCGATTTTGCTATGTTTGGTCGAGTTTACTAGTGTAATTCAGTCTTTATTGATAAATATTTATAATAATTCAATGTAACGCTTCGTTATTGCGCTGTGAACTATTTCTTAGAAAGCAATAAAATCACTAAGGATAGGAGATTGTTTTGTCTCCCTTTTTTGTTTGTTTAAATCATTTTGTTTTGTATCACCAACATATATGGTTAGTGCCTATATTTTTATATCTACAAACATGTCACTGGGCAGTTTTAAATTTCAAACTGTTCTTAAAAGTTATTGTTTTGTTTGAACGCGACGTGGTTGGAAAACGTATCCTTGTAGTGTCGGCCATAGGCTTATTATATCGTTTATTAAGAGATCTTTCACATTAAGCAAATTTAATGAAGTCAAAAGTACAATGAAGACAATATTTCAGTGTTTCACATTTATAAATAAACAAAATTATTTTTATTTAAGATTTTATTTAGTCTTCAGGATCCACGCTAAGTATCTTTTTTCAAATTCTATCTTAATATTATTATTATCAAATTACTTTCACAAAGTTAAACGCATAGTATAAAATATTTATTTATATAATAACATTTTTACTATTAGTTAATAATAAAGAGGTATACGCCAGTACAGAATTACTGCGCCAGCGTGCCATCGAGACGGTCATTCGGTCGACGCTATTGGTCAGAAAGAGAAAAATCTATTTTGCTGATGTGTAGCGTCAACTCACTCGATCGGTACGATTGTCCGCAACGATTGAGACCGATATGTAGTAATATTACTATTTTCTTTATATGCACGCTGTAGACAGCCCTACATAAATTTACGCACACACACATACGGATACGGATAGACGACTACGTATGCAATTAAATCTGTTCGCTTTTA
Source organism: Druceiella hillmani (assembly GCA_039881145.1). Taxonomy (NCBI): domain Eukaryota; kingdom Metazoa; phylum Arthropoda; class Insecta; order Lepidoptera; family Hepialidae; genus Druceiella; species Druceiella hillmani. The sequence continues at coordinate 19,835,317 of JAYKKI010000019.1, read as the reverse complement.
TGAAGTGTCGGGGTGTGTCAATGTTCTATTATAGCGCCATCTATATATCTCAATGTTCCCTACATAGCGCAATCTACAGTCCGTCTACCTAGACGCTAGTAAAACAAAGTGCGCCATCTGGTGCTTCAGTTACATGGGGTCCACAAAAAATTCCAGCCATTTTTATTGTAATAAGTATATGGAAGACGTCCAATCTATTCCGTATTTATCTATGGTCAGCAGACTCTTCAAAATAATTGAAGCTAAAATAATGATAATTTGTTTCAGAATCTCAGATACAAATAAAGAAGCACGTATAATACAAAAACCGCTAACTGTATTGCTTATATAAAAAAAACAAATAAAACGTAACGCAGTCATGGACCGTAGTATAATCTTCATATTTCCGCTAGGCGATTCTCTTCATAAAATACTTCACTGCTCCATTCCAATTTTAAATCTTTCGCGACTAAAAATTAGTAAGCATCGCATTCAGTGCTTAGTAAAATACTACATGTACGGAAAAATACTACAAATTCGGTCTCAAAACATCTTTAACGCGCACAAAATTGCAGGTGATATCTCATTATATACAGGTGATTTAAATTACACGCCGCTTCTATGAGTTCCTGAAGACCAAATAAGACATTTATCCATAATAATATCACTCCCGGCACTCCATACTAGCGAACATTTTTAATTGCTACACTATTCCATCCATTTGTGTACGTGCGTAAATTAATTGCCTATCCGTATCCATTTGTGTGCGTGCGTAAATTAATTTAGGGCTGCTGCAGCGAGAATATTTACTATCACCATATATCGATCTCGATCATTGCGGGCAGTCGCGCCGATCGAGTGAGTTGATCAGCAAAATAGCTGTTTCTCTTTCTAACCAATAGCGTCGATCGAATGACTATCTCGATAGCACGCTGGTGAAATAATTTTGTACTAGGGCGCACGTCTTTATTTTTACCGAATTATAAAAATGTAATTATGTAAATAAATATTTTATACTACACATTTAATTGCGTGAAAGTGATTTCATAATAATATTATTATATAAAAATAAAATTTTAAATAAAAATAAATTTTGTTCCGTTACAAATGGGATATACTGGAATAAGTTCTTCGTTGTACTTTTGACCCTTAATAAACCATATGAAAAGCCTATGGCAGACACTACAAGGATACGTTTCTCATCCACATCGCGTTCAAACAAAACATTGACTTTTAAGAACATTTTGTATTTTAAAACTGCTTAGTGACATAAAATGATGTTTGTAGACATAAAATTATAGGTAACCAAATAAATTGGTGATACAAAACAAAATTATTTACAACAAACAAAAAAGGCAGACAAACCAATCTCCTATCCTTAATGATTTTATTGCTTTCTGTGAAAACGTACACAGTGCAATTACGGACCGTTATATTGAATTATTATAAATATTTATCAATTAAGACTGAATTACACTAGTTAAACTCAACCAAATATGGCAAAATCAAACAAATAACACGCGCAGGCAACAAGCGGCAACCCGGGAACGCACACTCTTGATCGTACTCGTTATCTGCGGGTGACGTTAAACTGGCGGGGGGAGATGAATGTCGCTTTTTTACGTAGTAAATGTTATTATTCTTGCTAATATACTAAAACCTATCAAGGACCAGTAAATTTTCCACAGGTAGTTTTACATAGGTAGTGGTGAACATTTAAGGGTACATAGTATATATATTAAACTACTTATAAATATTCATTTTTCACCAGTTTTCACAACTTTTTTGATTTCTTGTTCAGTAGTTTTGGAAATAAAAGGGAGGTATGGCCTATTCTGCTATATTTGTTAGAATATTTTTCATAATATTAATTTTTTAATATTTAATTTATTTTAATAATTTATTTCAGTGCCTTAACGAATTTAGAAATTATTGTGTTACATCGAATTTAGAAATCATTGTGTCATACCGAATTTAGAAATTATTGTGCTTTGTGGAATTTAGAAATTATGGAATAGTATATATATATATATATATATATATATATATATATATATATATATGTGTGTGTGTGTGTGTGTGTGTGTGTAATTTTTATATCAAGTGGCAAATGTAGTAATCGATTTTTTTTTCGTGTATTGTATAGTTATAACGATAAAAATATCTTCATTACCATTAACGAAGCTGCTAAAATTAAAATTATGACAAAACAGGGTTACTAGAGGTTATCACAAAGTTTATAACAAAATTATAGCAATGACTCAAAATAACACAGTTTTTGAGAAAGTCCCTGTATTTATACGCCTGTACTGTAATACACCAAGAAATATGTTTATACAGTAAAAACAATATTAACATTTGTAAATATAACAGTTTGACAGAAACGCTATGCAATTTTAAATGATGACATGTGCGTAAGTATGTACGGAACGGAACTTTTGTGCATTCGAGCTGTCATCATAATCATCACTAGCCGGAAGATATCCACTGGTGGGCATAGACCTCCACCATAGATTTCCACTCAGATTGATCGACCCTGTGGCACTTGAATCCAGCGCCTTCCCTCGACCTTCACCACGAAATCTGTCCAACTAACAGGGAGCCACCCACTCTGCGTCTTCCGGTACTATTATCGTACAGGATGGCGTGGGAGCCGTCTGTGTTGACAACTGGTGCCAGGATCGGTGTGCGGGATCAAGTCACATACCTTGACGTAGTCCTTGATGCACAGCGCAGCTTTTTACCACAGGCGCGGTACTTCGAGGAGACAGCTCGCGTAGTATTCCACGCCATGGCCGGGCTTGCCGGCGCCGGCTGGGAGCTGAATAACTCTGCCTTCAAGCTGATATACACCGCGATATAACTAGGTATATTAGGCCATGCGCTATCGGTTTGGACTCAGTGGTACGACGAGGTCCAATAAGTTAGACGAGTGGTATTGAGATCGCAGCGCACGCCGCTGTTGGCGCTGACCAAGGTGTACAGAAACTGCTCAATGGATGCGCTGCCAATTTTGGCGGGTCTTTTGCTTGTCGACCTCGCGATCGCAGAACGCGCAGCTTATTTTGATCTCGGCAAAGTTTGTAAGAGTTGGTAAGAGTTTCGATGCAAATCCATTGCTCTTTGAGTTTTTGCTTGATGAATCTCTAGTTGATAGAACGAGGCGTATTCATGAGATCATCGTTGCTCGTTGGTAGTCCAGGTGTTCTTCCCTCAATTCAAAGGGGGAAAGACCAGGTTGTTTTTGCCCGATGTGTCCGCGCGGTTGCCATAATCTTGATTGCATTCCGTGCCATCTTGTATAGATTCGCCCTAAGAGATAGCCCGGCGTATAATTGCGGTTTCGAGACATTGGACATGAGCCACGTTTTGTTCCACTGCAGTGAGTATGATGATGTGCGTAGAGTTTTATTAGAGAGCATGCATCTTAACATTAGAACAGAATCACGCGGAGTTTCAGAGCGAGAGTCACCGGGACTTGTTTGAAAATGGACCGATCTTTGAGTCATTTAGAATGTTCCCTAAATGCGTTCCTGAAAAAATGTAGATCCTAAATTATTCATTAAAAAGGGACAGACTCTAACCCTATTGGATGGAAGAGCTGAGATCGTAGATACGGGACACTATTAGGGGACTTTCGAAGATCCCCCATTTTGTATGAGCTGAGATGTTAAGAATCTCAGGAGGTGATCCTTAACATCCCAGCTCAGAGGATCCCCTGAGACAAACTGGGTTAGTTTTATCGCTATTCGAAACCCTTTTTCTCCAAAGATCGTTGGTTCTCCGCTCTATATGGCCTACCCATAGTTCGCCTCTCATTACAGATTATATTTCGTAGAAAAAATAAAATTCAAGAGGAGATCCATTCTTTTCCGTAGCTCATGAGTGACTTCTAGTCTTGAGTAACTTGGAGACTTTAGGGACATAACGATAGCAAAATATATCCTAAACACTAGACGCTACTTCATCCCGCGGTTCTCGCATTCTGATATCATCTATGTAAGTCCTGATTAGGATTCGCGGGATCTTATGGAACAGGAATAGCGAAGCTTTATTGATCTACGTGTCATTTTTCCTGCAGAAATGTTTGCTGAAACAATCATGACTTAGTGATTAATGGGAAAAATGTATGCCATCATGGGACGCCTGGCTGATATGAAACATTTAGTTTTTTTTTGCATTTTTATATTCATATACTTTTATTTGAACGAAGTGTAAACGAAAAAACAAATATTCAGATAGTTGTTAACAATTAAATATTTATTTTATTTTTTGTTTATTATTTTATTCTTATGAAATAATTCATCACAGAAATATTTCTTAATAATAACGAAATGTTTCTAAAATATTTTTTTAATTTTAAGTTGCACTGTCAGACATATCTTCCCCTGTTATTTCTGTAACTGTTGATGCCGGTTTTAATGGAATCAAATTTGTAATTGGCTAATGGTAGCTGAAATATGATAACTTCATTCTAGATTTTCACTATCACAGTAACCCATATTTTAAATTAATAACCGCTTTTAACGTTTTAAGACAATTTAATGAAATACACCAATATAAACAAGAAAAGTCGTAAGCGTCACTAATTTAAATGAAAGAAAACATTTAGTGCGACTTTTGCCGTTGCAAACCAGTTGCCAAATAACTAAGGTTAAGTTCATAATTTGCTACTTTTAGCAGAATGGAAGCTGAACTGGAGTCATCTGACAAACGGTTTCTAAGCAAGACTTTAATGTTATTCGTTTCTGAAAATAATGGCTCAAAAGCATAGGTAGACGAAAGTATTGTGAAGATAACAAAAGCCAGATTCTTCAGATAGCTAAATGTGTCTAAAATTGAATTCCACGTTTCCATAATTTTGCTGTGTGGACCTTTAACTCATACTGCCTGATAGTCGTTCCAGTTCATTTAAGAGTCTTTCTAAATCTTTTCTTGTTTCGATAATTATTTCAATCCGTACTAAAACACACTGGAAATCAATAAGCTGCGTTTCAATGTCCTCAGTTTCCAACCAGTCAAATGTAGACAAGTTTGGTTCATCAAGTGCGACTGCACATCACGATATATAATAAACTTGAGTGTTTCCGATAATTTTTTCAACTGAGAAAATCTCGATGAAAATTCTTCGATTGAATAATTAATTATCCAGAAAAACTCTTCAGTGGCTTCTGCTTGGTCTAATTTCGTTGTAAATCCAAAATCCTGGTCATTTTCTTCAAGTTTGGGAAATATTTATAGTTTTTTAGGAACAATATCGTTACTGGAAACATGTGGTTATGTCTCAAAAGCAGATCTATCGTAAAAACTTCTAAACAATCAACAAACTTTTGGAGTACTTTTGCGCGGCTTTTGGAGTACTTTTCCTAGCAAATGTTGTTATACATCAGTAGCTAACTTCATCTAACAATGCATCAAACTTTTGCGTATTTAAAGTCTTCGACAATATATAGTTCGCCATTTTTGTGATGTCTATTATATTATCAGGGGAGGTGAAACCACCCTTTGCCAAAAAAGGGATGTATGCTTTAGTGTAATTCAAGAATCGAATATTATATGTGTGTTTGAAATAAACTAAAATCATTTTTACTCACCATACTTGGAGCTACACCAGTCGTTATCGATATCATTTTACTTAAATCTATTTATTTCTTAGTAAGTAAATTTTTAACAACTGTACAAATGTCTGTGCCCTTAGCAGTTGTCGGCAACAATTTTATCGGAATTAATTCTTCCTTTATGTAATTTACTACACAATATCGAGTAAAATCAGCCAAACGAGCAAATTTAGTTACATCAGTAGTTTCACAATTAAATGAAACTACTAGATGTAGTATTATTTCTACTTTCTTTAAGTTCTTTACCACGACCTAGGTTTCGTTGTATTTAAACATCTTCAGGTGGTAATACAACGAAGGTCATCATCTATTAGCAAAGATTAACTCTTAGGAACATCCAACAGCATTGATATGTTTCAAACACAATAGCGGAAGCCTGGTTTGTGTGGGTTTTCCCACTGCTTATGTTAGTGAGTTTATTGTAGGGGAGTGGTGTAGGTTTTATTATATTTCCGAGAGTTATACGATATACCAGTATTTTAGTGAGGGTAATAAATTCAATTGTTGTTATTATATGAGGTTGTACAATGCAAGTGTTCCGGTGTATGTAATAAAATTAAATGGAAGTTATTCTCGGTAATATATTTATACAAAAGCAAGGGTATCTGAAAGTTAGAACAAGATTATACCACTCATTCTACATATCTCCGGTTTTATTTATTCATATATTTATTTATTTATTTTAATTTTTTTTATATATTCATATTTATATGTGTATTTGGGCTGAAACAATTTGAAGAGTACTGTAGTATCAAATTTAGCCAGTTTTAGAATTCTATCTTTTATTGTATTTCTAGATAATGGAGTGTCTTTCTTGAATTACCTTTATTTTCAAAACCTTCAAAAATCAAAGATGTGCTTTCTAACCAGACTTCCTTCGAAAACTCTCCTTCGTCAAAAGCCATACCCACCATGTAATTAGGTTTACAGCCGAGAAACTTTCGGCACTGGTATGATAATCCTTGGTAACATATTTAATCATGGACGTCAGCAGTTTGTATCCCTCTTTATTTGGACTTGCAATGAAATTATTTTGCGCTAGATCAGTCTTTTGACAAAGTGATTTCTGATTTGTTTCGTAATGCCGTTTGCTTAAACACCCGTTTCTTTATCGCCTTCATTAATCATACCATATTTCTCATTCTATCAAGTTTGGAATTGTTTATACGCTTAATTTGTACTTTTTTGCCAAACTAACCATATTCAATCATTCTGAAAAGTTGTAAATATAATTCAAACAAACATATCAGTCAGTTGTCTTAACGGTAATTTCGTTTAAAAATGGAAAAACAATTGGGTAATTGGTACAAATGATTAATAATACTTAAAAGTAAAACAAGCTAGCTTAATTCCCGTCCCGTTAGGTCAGAAATTAGCGAGAAATGTTCGGTCACAAATTAGCGTAAAATGTTCGGTCATAAATTAGCGTGAAATATTTGACACACGATTAACTTTGACCTAATCTTAATTTCAACCTTTTTGACTGATAGGATTGCCTTCGATTATTTGTGGCTGCCAAAAGAATGTGACTTATCAGACTTACGATTGATAATACAATTATTTTACATATAAGCCCTGGAAGCTGCAGAAAAAAAAACCGAAAGGAGTGGTTCGGGTCTTTCGTTTTTTTTCTGTAGTTTTTTTCCGCAGATTTTTCGTGAAATCATTGCAATAAAATCATAACAATTGTTGCGTGTAATATGTGATTTAATTACCAATTTCTTTAATATGACTGTTACACAGAGAAATATAACGAATATTGTCGCTGGACGCTGTATGCCCGAAGCACCAGCTACGTAATGACTGCGATATTTTTTCATTTTCTTTTCAACGCTGTCATAGCTCTCGCACTTGCTCGACCCCGGAATTTTTAGATTTTTTGGGTTCCTTTTGATGCGAGATTTCCTTTGGTTTGCTTTTTCTATAATTCCGAACATACTTACAGTTCATATGCGACGACAACTTTAATTTTTTTGTAATTTTCCATTTAATACCAATTTTTAGTTATTTCCGGTAAATACTTTTGTTGTCTTATTTTGGATTCTAATAGTGCTTCATAAGCTTCTCAAAATTATATTCCAGATTAACATTCTAGTTAAAACCGTTTTCATGCTCCACCAATTTATAATTTTAAATAATCCTAATTTGCAACAACCACGCGCATGCACCTACACTACTCCGGTGACGTTACAATCAAAACAAATACTGCACAACAAACACGTACAGATTTGCTTTATCTCAACCACTGTTAATGCATTATTAGACTCGTAGCCATTAAAAACTGATGCTACTTTTTTCCATTATTTGCTTTGTATAATTATTTTGAGCACTTCTTATCCAGATGGCAATTTTCATTTTCCTGAAGTTGCACCAATAGTTTCATGTAATTTCAAGAAATATCTTGTCTCCTAATATGTTCCTTATTAACTTCAATATGTGTTTTCCTTTTTTGCGAAAAAACGGGATCTACATCACCCACCAACTGATACCCCAATAATGGGGTTATTGGTTCCCCAATCGGTCGTCTAAACATTTGCTGCTCAACCATCAAACGTGGCTGAGCAAACATAAAAGCCGCATTTGCTTAACAAATTAATGCAAGTTCAACCAGAGGCGCTTTTTGTTCGGCGGTGAACCCGTTTATCAGAAAGTAACCTACCGGAAGCTTCAAACTGCCATTTAGAGAAATCACCATGAACACAAAGATGTCGCTAAAGAACGACAGGCAGTATCATCATCGTTATTGTCATCTAGTTGGTCACCACGATTGACAAAACCTACGTAATATTTGCCATTCCGTTCAATTGATCTCCGAATGGCTATTTCGTCGAAACTTAGTCCGTATAGCCACTTTTGAGACGAATTTTCGGCTAGAAATCTATGAGCTGCAAGCGACCGTTGAAAGACCTGATTCACCCTCTAGTGTTTGATATCAGCGTTAGAGTATACGAGTATGTGGAAGGCAAGTATAAAAAGTTATTTTTACAAAACTGTAAGCACATGGACTTATTTTAATGCGAATTTTAGAATTCCAGAAGAAGATTTTTGATTAATTTTAAATATTGTCCGTTCTAAGAGAAGATAGTAAATCTGCTGCTTCTCGATTAATAAAATGTGTAGCCCTTAATTGTTCGGTAACAGCCACCAGTCCAGCATTTTTATTCTATAAGTGCAAACTCTTCGATCTTAATGCCGCTAACTTACTTTTTCGTATCTGGGCTAAAACTTTTTGTCGATTCAATTGCAGAAATTCCTATTTTCTAGGTGTTGTTATCTCAGTCGCGGTAGATTTTGAAATTTCGCTCTGTCGGGTCAGGTTATGAACCTAAAGAGAAAAAAAATAGTGTTAAAAATAACTTATTTTTGAATCCTAGTAAGACAACTTTAGTCTGAAATTCTAGATAAATACCGCTTAGTGTTAGCACTCAATCTGTTTCTCATGCTGCCAAATATTGTACACGAAGAGAAGAAATATTTTATACAAGCTAATTCACAGTCATACACGCTAGAAAAGAAAAATGAACAGTTTTACATGACTGATATTCACATTACTTGTTTTCCAACTCAATATTTTAACAGTCGTGGAAGGCATTTCAACTGGCGGCAGTTGGATCTGAAACAATAGTTTATTTACAATTTATAAACATGGACGACAAGATTTCAATTGAAACCTGTGAAAGGCAAGATTGGTTGAAGGTGGCATGTAGCATTTGAAGATAATTTTTGACTATTCTATTGAGATTCAAAACAAATCGAATAACCTTAAACGAGCAATTTTACGTTCCTACGGGAAACCTATAGAAATATACCGAACAACGCTCGGTTACCCGGCACTATTATATTTAAGTACTTACATGTACGGAGAGAGTTGGTATATAAACAAATGTAAGAATCGTCAGCCTTTCAGTGTTAGGGAAACATTCCTGCAGTACACGGGTGTATTTAAGGGATTCCAATTTTTAAGACCCTTTATCGAAGCCCATGACTATCAAAAGGCAGAATCATTTGGAACACTGTGAAAAAAAAACAGGAACGTAAGTAATTGAAATCGGTGGGATCGTATCAAAATATAGTCGATATTTTAAAAGCTTCCTGGAATTTCACCCACAAAATATGTAGTGAGAGGTTCAATAAATAAAATACGCTAATACAGAAAATAACTTGTAACGTCTATCTCACGTAACATCAACAAAAACACAATGCCAGCCTCAAAATTAGATAAGTAACATTTTAGTTTTAGGTATATTTTTTAATCGTAAATTGATAATTGATGACAGATAAATTTTATTGGCAATGAAAATTTTACTCTTTGTTAAATTTTATTTAAAGAAAATTGCATAAAAAGCATGTTTTTTTTTCTTAAAATAATTGTATTCACTATAATTGTATTTTATTACAACAAAAAAAAAGTGATTTCAGAAGTAGTTCTTGTACATTATTCAGCTTCGCTCAGGGGAATAACCAATAAAAAAACAACGAAGACATTTTGCAGTCAATTAGAGAAAAGACGTATTTTACGTTTTGTTTCAACGATAATTTATTCCTCTATAGCCAACAAATAGCGACTTTCTATGCCCGACACTTATTCCCGGACGATATTAATTCAGCTAATACGGAACAATGCGAGATTACTTTATAATAAAATAACATTCACGCATTATATTCAATATTCAATTATATTCACCTAAAAAGTAGTTCACTTGATGTTTTAATAGCGCGCTTGGTGCGCCTGAAAAACTAGTTCATAATACTGTGCTTGGTGTGTCAAAAAAGTAGTTCACTTGTCGTTTTAATGGTGTGCCTGAAAAAAATAGTTCATTTCATATTTTGTAGATGCGCATGGTACACCTATATAAGTAGTTCACTTGATGTTTTGCTTGGGGCGCAAGAAAATGTAGTTCGCTTGATATTTTATAAATGCGCGTGGTGCTCCTGAAAAGTATTTCACTTGATGTTTTAATAGTGCGCTTGTTGCGCCTCAAAAGTAGTCCACTTGATGTTTTAATGGTGCGCCTGAAAAAGTAGTTTACTTGATATTTTAATAGAGCGCTTGGTGATCCTGAAAAAGTAGTTCACTTTGTTTTAATAGTGCGCTTGGTGCACCTATAAAAGTAGTTCACTTGATATTTTAATGGTGCGCTTGGTGCGACTAAAAATTAGTTCGCTTGATGTTTTAATAGTGCGCTTGGTTCGCCTATAAAAGTAATTCACTTGATGTTTTAATGGTGCGCTTGGTGCGACTAAAAATTAGTTCACTTGATGTTTTAATAGTACGCTTGGTGATATATAACTTTACCAGCGTCACCCATTTTTTAGAAGATTTCTACTTTAAGAAAGTGGATTTCATCCTCCGTCATCTTAAGGACTCTTCCCTGGTATTGACGGAATGTCATATTCAATGGTAAAAAATACTTTACCATCTACCCGTTGTTATCTTTTATTCCTCATCAACTAGACCCATAGACCTTTCTCCTGTTTTAGCGAAGCTTACGGAACACCTAATTAAGAATCGACTGGAATGGTTTATAGAATACCATTCCATTTTTTCAAGCAACTAATTTGCCTTCAGAAGAGCTAAAAGTACAATGGACAATCTCAGCATCCTAACCACTGACATCAGACTTGCCTTCTCTCGACAAAAGTTCATCATTGCTTCTTTTTTATATCTTTCTTCAGTCTACGATAACGTAAACCTTCCAATCCTTAAGATTTCTTGAAAAATTCTTGATAATCTTGGGATTCCGATTCAAGATTACAAATTTCCTACTCAATTCTTTTTAGAAAGACCTTAGATCCTCGGGATCCTCTGCCTTATGCCTATATGAACCACTCAACAGTAAATCCCTTCTGTCGTGTTTTACAATACGCCGATGATCTGCTCATTTATTCTTCTGATGAGTCAATAATGGTTACCGAAAATGCTATGAACTCTGCCCTTAATAAATGGTTTAACTCTCATGGTATGGATTTGTCCTCTTCCATAAGCGCTGTGGTGGTGGCCCTTGTCCATTTCTTTCAATTCCTCCTCGATCTCTGTTCTTTCCAATACCAAATTTTTAGATATGTTCCTAGACTCAAAATTATCCTGGAACATTCACATTTAACATGTCATCTCCAGATGCCAGGCTAATATGAATATTCTCCGCGCACTTTCTGGAATATTGTGGGACTCACACCCTGCCACATTAAAGTTAATATTTAACGCTCTAGCCCGTAGTCATCTAAACTTTGGTTCATTTCTCCTTGATTCCATTTCAAAATCCAATCCACCAAATTGACCCGCATTCATTGACCCGTCACTGAGGATCATAGCGATTGCAATAAAAGACAGTCTCATAAATGCCCTACAAGTAGAATGTGTTGATCCTCCTTTAAACCTCCGGCCCCAATACCTAGCTAGTCGGTATCTATTGAAGGCAACTACGTTTTCTACTAACTCCAAGTCTCTAGGCTTATTCAACATGATCCTTTTTGGCTTTCTAAGACCCGACCTCTTCTTAACATTGGCTTCCAAACATTCAAATACCTCTTTAACCCCGTTTATCAAAATTCTTCTCTCCCTCTCTATAGTTTTCCATTTAACCCGGTATTTCAAAAGCCAAAAATAAATTTGTGTTTTGAAGTTGATAAGGAGTCCAAAAATGCTAATTCACGGTACAATTCTATCTCGAATTCTTTTTGGATGAATTGGACGCGAATGTATACAGATGCATCAAAAACCCTGAGAGATGGCTCATTTCTGCCGTAATGGAGCATCATATTCTGCCTAACCACCGCTCATTTAGCATGCTTCCGCCTTCCTAAGTAATTTTCAATATTCTCCGGGGAAGTCCGTGCTATTATGAAGGCCTTGAATTATGCTCTACTCAAAAAGATTCGCAGGCTACTTATCTTCTCTGGCACCTTAAGTTGTTTAAAGTCCCCTTTCGCTTATCCATTTTCTTGAAATTGTGGCTTCCAGATTCTCCAGATCAAGCAACTTACGCTTGATTTGGAGAGATCCGTATCCAATGTCGTTCTTGCATGGATCCCTATTCACTGTGACATAGTAGTTAACGAAATAGTCGACGCAAAATCTTAGTTCGCTGCCGTGAAACATGGATCAAAAAACATGGATCCCCATGTTTCACTATTAACTTAATTGTAGATTTTCTTCCCATGACTCGTTTCTAGATGACATCTGACTGGCAGAGTGCGTGAGAAAGATCATTCCAGATTACGGGTGCGGGATATTCCCAGATCCAATCTTTTATACCAATAAAGTCTTGATTCTCAAAATTCACTTTTTCTCGGAAATAACTTCTATGGTATCTCGTATGCGTTTGAATCATTGTTCTATTTCTATCAATTTGGCTAGGCTGCGTGTCAGAGAATCTCCATTTTTTGACTGTGGGCTTGGAGAAGGCGAGCTAAATCATTTCATATTTGTATGTCCATTGAATAATAGATTTCCTGCGTTTACTTACAAATTATTAAAATTTAAAATTCAATTTCCCATTAACACAAGATCACTTTTATCTATTGCCAACAAATGCATTCTATGATTAATCATTCAGTACATAAGAAAGAACGACATCAAAATATAAAATCTTTCATATTATAGTCTTGTATATTTTTGTTTTTATGTTTTCCTGTATATGTTTATTTTGTATCCTCCTGTATTAATATACAGGCGATTCTAATTTTTTCATTTTCTTTAATTGTAGCCAACTTCTTACTTAATTGTTGTTTTATTATATAGTTTATTTATCGTTAAAAAGCAACAATGACGGATATCTGAAATATGCTTTAATTAGTGATGCATAGCCTTTTTTCCACTCTTGACATTGGCAATGATTCTCTGCGGAAAGAACGAACGCCATATAATCATCTATGGTCATCCGCTAGCTAGAGTGAGGTAGACTAAAAGCAAAATTTTGACTTTATTAGTAAATCTAGTGTTTTTATGTGGTGAGGCATATTGTCTTCGTCTCTTATTTTTTTAATTAAAATTGTTCATAAGGATTTCTACATTACTGATAAATTATATTGTCGTCTCGTGTAGTTTGTGTCAAAAAATGTCGTGTATTGTACCCAGCTGTAACTCAAGCCAAAAAAGAAGCAAAGAACTCACATTTTTCCGTTTACCTAAATGCGAAACCATGTAAGTATTGTATTATTCTTTATTACAAACTAATACGTAATAGATTACATAGATTTTGTCCTAAAGCACTGCATTTGGTAGAAGGTCGGATTGACGAAAATACCAATTCCCGTGTTTTTTGTGGTTTGAATGATCTTTCATTACATATACATTATAAAACGACATATTTCAAAAAAAAATTAGAGCTCGGTCACGTTTGTTTTATTATAAAAAACTGATTTAAAAAATGATATTTCTATAAAGAAACGGCTGTCAATTGGCTGTCAAACATAAATTTTATAACCTCACTATGCGATACTCTATGCTTTTTCATATTTTTATTTTTTGGGTTTGTTTTTTTTACATAATTCCTCTTTGTATTTGCAAATTTAGTATTTAGTATAAAATAATCCGATCGAGCCCTACTTCTGATTTAAAAAATGCTATTTCTATAAAGAAACGGCTGTCAAACATAAATTTTATAACCTCACTATGCGATACTCTGCTTTTTCATATTTTTATTTTTTGGGTTTGTTTTTTTTATGTAATTCCTCTTTGTATTTGCAAATTTAGTATTTAATATAAAATAATCCGATCGAGCCCTACTTTCGCCTAATACTTAATTTTTCACCTATATTTTTTTTTTACTTATATTTTAACTTTCGTTTGTAAGTTAAACTCTTATTTATTATATTGTGTTAAGTAGCTTTAAGGCAAACTATAAAATTTTAATAACATTTTTTAGGAAATATGTAATAAGAAATATCAAATTTTGTGAACGGAAAAATTTATAAGCACAAATTATAAGCCAACGTTTTGTTTCGCTTTTGCAGGGCAATAGAATGGTTGAAATTATGTCACCGGGAAACGTATATAATAGGATGGAAGGAACACACTTATAGAATTTGCGAGAGGCATTTTAGGTTTCACGATTATAAAACCCTTTTTCCTAGGAAATTGTTAAAGTCTAATGTAAAGCCAAGTAATAATTTACCGACATCATCTGATGATGTTACGACAATACCGACGGACCAACCAACAAAAGATCAAATGAGTACCAATTCAGACGTTGTAAACTCAGGTGATGACCAGCAGTGTATGCGCAGAGCGGACATCTGTTCAGATTCAGTTGTTGCAGGGAGTCCCCTTCAAGATGTTGGCTATTTCTCTAAAGATACATCTAAGGTAGTTGCACTGTTTTAGTACAATTAGTAAAATTTTTCTTTCTTTATTGTGGACTTAATGCAATTAAATTTATTTTAAAAGTCGAGTCAACATTTGTCAACATCAACGGAATATGTTATAATGCTACCATCGGAACAACCAAGAAGACATCAAAAGAGTATAGATTCAGGTGCAATAAAGACAAAAGACAAAGGTATGGAACAAGCAGTCACCAGCTTAACCCCATTAGCTGAAAAGGATCCCCTGCAACTCGAACCTGTAAATCATGTCAGCTGTTACCCTAAAGAAATTTCTAAGGTAATTAAATTACTTTATACAAGCAGTAATAATTTTATTTCCTTATTTTCAACACAATTCAATTTATTGTATATTAAATGAGGTTTAAACTGGTGGTTGGTTATGAAATTTAAACTATTACTACAACGGGTTGTAATTTGACTTGATACCGAATATCTAGCTTAAAAAGAAATAGTATATAAAAAGTTTACTAAATTCACCTTATATAATTTTTTTTGGTAGAGCTTTGTATCATTGTAATACATATAAACACTTGATATTATAACCACTTCATTAATACAAAATATTATATCTTGTACTACACATTCTCGTTTTAAATTTTTACTATGTATCTTACATTAATCATCCGGAGTTGCCAGATATGATGATACTAGACAATTTATATATTCTAGATAATCATTGTATACTAGACAGACAGATACCCATTGCATCCATACATCATATATTTTATATCCAAATATAATGTACGCAATTAAGAATTGTTTATAATTGTAGAGCAGCATATTTCGGAGAGTTACTTCTACCAGGGTGGGACTTTCGACGAATGGCAATAAACAAAGGCTAAGGAAATTCAAGGTTATAAAAAAAATACTTATATTGAATAAGAAGATTGAACAGAGGGAATGCAAGCGAAGAAAATTGTGGACACGTGGGCAGCGCACTAACTCTGAAGGTATAAAAATGTATTAAAGTAGAACAAATGTTGAAATTCATTTTATCAATATATTTTTATATTTTATTTGTTAATCGATTAACAAATAATTTTAGAAAAAGTTCACCAACCGCATGTGATTCAAAAGTGAAAGACATTTTCATGAATTTGTATTATAATGGGCTAAATGATTTTAAGATTTGGCCATCATTTTAAATAATTACCATGAGCTATACGTATACATATTTGATTATAATTGTATAATAAATCAGATGATAATAATTTTATTAGCTTTGCTTTTCGACAAAATTAGTATTTTTAGTATGATTTAAACAATGTGAAGACTTTGGGATTTATATATAATGGCAATCATAATTACGCAAGAGCATATGTGACTTCTAGAATAAGATGGAACGAAGCAGCAAGTTTGTAATTTATTTATTGTTTTACAAAATATCTCTGTGAGACTCTATGCCTCTTTACATTGTATGGAACCACTGAGAGAAGTAATCGCCCCACTCTTCCACAACCTTTTCAAAGCAGTTAGCGCTTTTCGGCATCCAGGAATTGTATTCATCGCATCTTTTTATTCTTGCAAGTATTTCATAAATTCTACGTCTGATGTAGTCAAATATTCGGTCATTTGTTTAGCTGAGTGTGCAGTGGCATCGTCATGGTGAAGTAGGTTTTTGCCTATTGCAGGTTTTTGCTAGGTGTTGTTCTTGAACTTCTTCTGAAACTACAGGCAAACAATTACTGATAGTTTGCGGTAGCTGTTCTTTTTTTTCTAGAACAATCATTGCAAAATAACCCATCCAACCGAGGAACGAGGCGACCACCTTTTCCCCAGCCTTCGTTCTTTCATCACCTTTAGAGGCAACTCTTAAAAAGGGAATATTCACTGTATAGACTGCCCCTTAATTTCTAATTTAATTACGGTATATTCAGCTTACAACGTTGTTGAATACGGCATTTCATTGTATTTTTCTAATATTTCAAAACACTAATTAACATGACCTAGCACAAAGCATCCAAATGTCTAAAGCTTCATGTAGAAATTTCTGTACTCATACCGATGCCTGAACTTACCCAAATTTGTTAATCTTTATCATGAGTAGAGGAGTTGTAGAGGAACGACCATCATACAGATCATCCCTGAGATTGCTACAACCATATTTTTAACAAGCTGTAAACATGTTGTAAACAATAGCGTGGGATGAGACGTAATCATAAAATGCCAATTGAAGTTGATCGTAGTTTTGTTGCTGATTGAGACTAAAAAGGAGGAAGTCATGATCTTAACCAATTTCAATACATACATTAGTTTTTTTTAAATATCTTGTTAAATAAATTGTTACAGATACCTTATTTAGAAGCACAGGACCCTAGTTCTTGCTATCATTTTATCATTTGGTATGGGGCTTTGTTAAAATTGTACAATATTGTTTTACAATAAAAGTTAAATTAAAAAAAAGCATTATTAAATAAACCGTATTTGCTAGAGATGTAACGGATATCTGATTACTATCTGGTATTGAATCATTCTTATTAGGATACGGCAATCGGCCGGATAGTGACCAAGTATTCGAAAAGTAATTTAGTTATGCAAATAAAAAACAATTTGTTAGGGTTGGATACTGTTTGGGGTTTACTGACCTCGACTTGTATATTCAGTCTTAAAGATGTGCAAAGATTTCCAAATTGGTGATCTTTTCTTTACTGATTGCTGTTGTTATCGTGTCCACATGAGATGAAGAAGATCTCATATGGAAAAATGGTTGCCAGAGCCTCGAAAGGGGCCGATCAACCCGACACACCACGATGACGACTTTCTTTAAAGAAAATAAAATACTCAATCCAAAAAAATGTAAGTGATGCAAAATGTGGCATATTTCATTAGTAAACAAATCAAATACCATCTGCTTTCGGTTGTATGATTTCTCCTCTTTGCACCACATTTGCAAAGGTATCTTTAACCGAATATCCACTGCTCTGACACAAAGCGTTGCTGAATAATCGATATCTGGCCAAATCAATATCTCTTTCCTCTCCAGTGTTACAAGCAAAAAACAAATATTTTTTTTCATTTCATCTACTTCTCGACCAATGACAATTCCTGCTTTGTTTGCTAGACAAATCATAGAGACCAGGTAAATTTAATTACATAGATTGTTCTACTTCAAAAATAATTTTATCATCGCAAACTTGCAGGTATTGTAGCAGAATCTCAAAGCCACTCTGACATAAACATCGGAGTTACTCCAAAAATAAAGGAAATCTGCCGGGCGTGCCTCTGTCTTACAAGTCGACCATTTTACTTGAATTCGTATGTTGAAATAAGGAATTACGAACTCGCTACCGGTATTCAGGTGAGTATTATAACTTACTTACGTATACAGTTATTTATTTCAAGACTTTCGTTATAAATTACTCTTGCTGAAAAATAATAAGTATTGATTTTTAAAAAAATAATTATCACGTCAACGTCAAACGTGATTCAGTTTCGTAATAAATAGATTACGTATTTGTTGTTAAAATTAGGTAAACTGTCAAAATCTGTATGTCATTTTTTATCTATTTATTATTAGATTAGATTGATTTATTAATAGTTTTACATGTATTTCATTAATTACAAAACTAGCGACCTATGTAACATTTTTTCTAAGTTCACAACGAATAAACACATAACATTTTTGTAAACGTAGTTCGAAACAGGAGCAATACAGTCTAATCTCCTTTTGATGCAGAGCAGTATTCTGGCGCCGGCATTTGTGTAAATTTTTTTAATGGACTATTGTCTATATATAAATTTGTATGCATATTTTTTTTAATATACTTAATATATTTATCTTACTCTTAGGTCCGTTTGCCACCTTGTTTTGAGAGAATTTCGGAGAAAAAAGTTGAGATTTATCCTAATTTATAATAAAATAATATTTGATAGGACATAAAAAATTTGTTGCTCTTTTGATATCGTGAAATACTCTACGTTGTCTTGATGATTTCAAATACAATTGTAAACATAAAGTTTAAATACAATTAATTCAGATTTTGGCCCTCTAAAATATGTGAAATTAATTTGTGGAGAATTCACCATTGAATTCAAAATAAAATCTAGTGTCTTATTGGTGGAGTGAAATTGAGATAAGCAGCCTAGAAAGAATTGTTCTAGTGTGACTTAATTAAGTAAAATAATATTACCATATTAGTTTATTACGTCTTTTGAGGGTCCGTGCAGTTGTCTATCTGTATACACTATAAATGCTATATGTGTAAAATTTACATGAACATTAACATATGCTAAAACAAAGTCGAAGCTAAGTTATGATTTGGTAAAAATTTATCTGTGGGCTTTGTACGTGACAAACGTGACTAAAAAAGAAGACTAGCAAAAGTTCATATAGTGTTGGGCCCAGATGTTACATGAATAAAAATCACACTTCTTATATGGAGAAACTTAAAAAA
The DNA here is from genome assembly GCA_039881145.1 of Druceiella hillmani. NCBI lineage: Eukaryota > Metazoa > Arthropoda > Insecta > Lepidoptera > Hepialidae > Druceiella > Druceiella hillmani. Next base: position 19,815,999 of record JAYKKI010000019.1, on the reverse strand, counting down.
TAAACTCCTTGAAAGTTTTATTTAAATTGTCAATCAGACAAAGGAGGGATTTTTTATTTATTATGAAAAGTCAGGTTATTTTGTAAATACTGTTTCTACAGAACTCCTTAAATAAGCAAGATTTAACAAAATGCAGATTGTATCATGTTGTATTTTCCAGAAATAGATCTAACATACTAATCCATAAAACTGGCAGGTTCGTGGAAGAAAGCTACTTAAAAAACATCCATTTTAACAATTCAAAATGAATGTACTGACATTTGTTCTGTCAGTTGACAGTTAATATTTAATTGATTTGGACAATGGCTACACATTAAAAATGGCATTTGGTATTGATTGCTTGTTTTGTATTTCTGAAAACTTATTAAAATTTGTTAGATTTTTATTCTTATTTTCATTTGTTGTGAACCATTTTTGAAATGTTGAAAATATATTTAATATATCCGTGTTTATGAAGATAAAATTGTTTGTTATTATCAAGACACCGTAAAACCCAAAAACACTCAAAATAAATAAAGAACCCGCAAACATATTTTAATAAAATTTGTGTTTCAGCCTTTAGAAAAGTTTGTTAAATAAGTTTTAATTAAAACATTTTATATAACATATTGTTTTATGTAATGTATGTACGTAAATCTTTATTTATTTCATAAATCAGCTGACAATTAGTCAGCTGATTTATGACAGTCAATAGGTCCCATAGCCAGATGAAGAAAACGGAACCCTTATAATTTCGTCCTGTCCATGTGTCTGTTTGTACATCACAGCCAATTTATTCGGTGACTATTGGCAATATGTAAATGAAATTTGGATGGTAAGCGTCTTTTATGAGCAATATATACAATGAAATAATGGAATTGTGAAAAAAATAGGAGGGGCGTTCAATGTATTCTCGGTATCGGCATGATTTGCTAATGATGCAGATAATTTAATAATTTGTACCAAATAACGACACTATTTGAGGGTATATATAACAAATTTCATATAATTGTGGCTATTAGTTTTCTAGTAATCAAATAAACAACGGCTATAACGACTGACGCAACAGTGATTAAGTAAATTGAATTGAGCACCATGCGGTTATTAAATTGCTTACTAAACAAGGACAATCTCAAAAAAAATTCACTAAGAAATGGTGGCCGTTTATAAAGACTCTGCACCTTCATTATCTACCGTACAAAAGTGGTCAAGTTAATTTAAAAGAGACAGAGAGAGTATCGAAGACGACCCTTACTCGGATGGGGCCGGTTAATTCCACTACCGACGAAAATGTGAAAAAAGTGGGAAAACTTGCATTGGAGGATGCCTATATAAGAATGAAAATGTTAGAAGAGATGGCTAACCTATCAGTTGGTACTATTTTCACTATTCTTCATGATCATCTCAATCTCTCAAAGGCCTGTGCAATATGGGTGCTGCAAATGCTCACGGTCCTTCGGAAACAAACCTAGATCGAGTGTTGTAGGGAGTTTTTAGAGCTCTGTGGTGATGAACCAGCCAAGATTTTCGACAGAATGGTAACAGGAGATGAAACTTGGGTTTATCACTATGATCTAGAAAGTAAACAGGAGTCCATGCAGTGGCACAAAAAGGGTGCAGATCATCCAAAGAAATTTAAAAGTCACTCCATCGGCCGGAAATATTTTGGCCACAGTATTTTAGGACTCAAAAGGAGTTTTGTTGATCGAGTACACAAAAACAGGTCAAACTTTAAACGCGGCATCTTACGCAACCACCTTACATAATTTAAGAGATGCAATTAAAGAAAAAAGACGAGGAAAACTGAGTGCAGGCGTAATGCTTCTTCATGACAATGCGTCTATTCACATGGCGCGTGTTTCCAAGGCTGCTGTACGAGACTGGTTTCGGAGAAATTAACCACCTACCTTACAGCACGGACTTAAACCCCAGTGACTACTTTTCATTCCCCACTTTAAAAGAAACCTTCATGGAAAGCGATTTTCTATCGATGAAGAGCTCAAGACGGTGATAAATGATCATTTTATTAGACAAGGAGGAAAGCTATTTTTTTACAGGGTGAAAAGCTAGTTTCAAGATCTGTTAAGTATATTGATGTATTGGGGGATTATATTGAGAAATAAAAATGTTTTAAAAATATGTGTGTTTTTATTCATGTTGATAGCGAGAACACATTGAACGCCCCCCGTAATAATAGGGGTGGCACTCCGTAGATTTCTGAGGTATGAAAAAAAGAGATAGTAGAATTTAAAATAAACTAATAAATTGGTTTGAATAAGATACGTTGTGTAGTTTTTGAGATATGGGATATTTTCCTTACCAACTGCTAACTTAAGTTTAGGCAGAATGCCGGATTCAAATATTTATTGCAACCTACCATACCATGCAAGAAGGAACACACTGATAAGGTTTTTGGAAATTATACTCGCGAAGCTTGAATGTATTATCCTTTTTTCAGCTATCACAAAGCTATACGGGCACGCATGCAGATAAATAGCATGATGGTGTATGTTAATGAAACCATTGATTTGGACAAGGCTTACTTCATGTATATTAATAAATTTAATATTAACTTTAATTATAATTACATTTATTTAAATCAAAAGGTGATGTAAATGTAAAGTCGTCGTCCCCAAACTGTTGTAACTGTAAAATTATACCAACAAAAGTCAAAAATACCTTATTGCATACGAAAAAAGTTTAATATTCTTTGATACTACGGAACCCTTCGTGTCCGAGTCTGGCTTGCACGTTTTTTGTTCAAATTTTCATCCAGTGATAACTTTTTCATTTTGTGGGACTTCCAAAAATGGTTTTCACTGTTCCCTCCAGGACATAGAAGAGTCACAGAGAGGTGTCTGTAGCTTTTTCGTATTCACATTTACTCATGTATATTATCTTCTTAAAACATCTTAATAATGAGCAATAACCATATAAATGAAAAAGTCAAAATGTGCCATGTACATTTTTTAATTAAGCTATTAAACCATTATAGCGAAATTAAAAAGATATATGGAGGTATTTATCGAGAGCATGAAAGTAAACAAAAAATTCAATAATATAAATTGCAGACATTATAGATTGTTTATTATAAACAATCTTATGTTGCGATATTCGAACGTATGCTACTAAGATAATTGTTATATATATAAAAAAAGCAACTGAAACAAAATGGAGTCATTCAACTTTTTTTCCCGGGCAAAATCGGGCTAGCAGCTAATATGTGCAGTTTATTTATTCATACCGTATTATTTTTAACAGTGGACAAACTTGCCGATACTGTCCATCGAACTCTGTTACCGATGCCATAAAATGATTGCCAAGATAACAACCTTCAGGCAATGTTGCCACATAGCAGAAAAATATTTTTCAAAATGCAGCGAGAGTACTGAAGATGTGAGTATTGATTGTACTTTGCATTGTTTAGCCGTATCATTCTCGACATTTATAAGCTAGTTATTAAATTTGTTTAAATCATATGATTTGTTATTAATTTGTACAAAAATGTAAATATTATCATGTGAAAATAATGTGTGAGTGGAAAAATATTGCTAAAACATTTGCTAATATTTGAATTTTTTTTGTCTAAGGTTACCTTATTATGAAAATTATGTTGAATGATTGTGAAATTATTGTTAAAAGGATATAAAAAAGCCACTCGTGTGCTGAAGATACTGGCTGTCATGTTGTTGTCATTGCTATGATGATATTATGTTTGACAGTTAGCATATAAATTTTAGGATTGCATAAAAAATTAATTAAGATATTGTTCAATAGGAATTTCATTTTGTAAATCCTTTTTAATTTAGTTAAGAAGTCAAGTCGTTATTGTGCAGAAATCGATATGACAATACAATTGTGATGTACATCTGTGTCAACATGCATGTCGATATGTTGCTCATAATTGTTTTTTATTAACATAAGTAATTAATATAGAAATATATTTTTGTTTTTAACTTCGATGATTAGAGAAAAACATTATTACATTTAATCTGAAGGTAGCAACATCAACAACATTATGACAACATAACTACATCTAACATATCGAACAAAGTTGTCGAATATAGAAATAAATTTACGGACACGAACAAATGCTTTTGCAACATGTCTGTCCCAGTGTTTTGGACTCTGAGAAATGCCGTTTGCTGAAACGGGACTTTTCATAGAGCCTATAGTATTACTTCTCTTATCTCTGAATTGCAGTTAAACGGCGAATCATCAAATTTACAAGAACAAGATGAGATATATGAAATGCTGAACGCAGAATCAAAGAACAATCTCAGCCAGACGGCTACTTTGTGTTTGGAGAGCACCAGCCGACGTTTCGCCGGCACGTGGAAGCCGTGTAATAACTATGGCAAATGGAAATGTGTATCGTGGAGCAACGCAGAGTCTGTGTATTACCACGAGCGTACGTCTGATACATCTTGCAAAGAGTTAGAAACAGAGGACGAGGGTCATAATTTTTACGAGCCTGATGATACATTGGGCCCGATTACGATAAAGACTGAGATAGAAAGGAGCGATGAGAAGGACGCTACGAAATACGTGGAAGAGACGCGACAGAAAAGAAATGCTGAGAGTGAGATAGATAAAAGCGACGAGGAGGATACTTTTTACTGGTCAGATGACGCACTCTATCCGATTGCGAGAAAGACTGAGATAGACGAGAATAACGAGGAGGATGCGACACAGTATGTGGAGGAGACGCAACTGAAAAGAAACGGTAAAAGCGAGATAGACCAAAGCAACGAGAAGGAATTAACGAAGTATATGAAGAAGATCCAACGGGGAAGGTATAATAAGAGCAACGGGAAGGTAGCAATAAATTACTTGGAAATGCAACGGAAGAAGACTCGTGCCCGGAATGAGGTGAGCGTATTGTATTTTATATAATTTGTAAATATTTTTTTATGTTGATGCATTGTTGATCAGTAATTTACAGTGTGTGCGTGTGCGTGAGCGAGCGCATGCGCTAGCACGTGTGCGTGTGTGTATATACATATATATACTTCAGGCAAATAAGGATTAAACTCAGAATGAAAGTAGGAAAGCTGAAAATTTGCATAGACCTTGTGTTTGCGATCTAAGCATGGTCTGAGAAGTCTTATAAGACATCGTGTCAGATAGTCAGTGGTCGAAGGTCATGAAAACCATTTGTTGCAAATATCCCAATTCCTACGCCTCACCTTGTCATTAGATGTTTAATAAAATATGAAACTTGTCAAAAATAGCGTTTAGCTATATTTGTGATCTTCTCTTTAATATGATTCAATTATACCATGCTTAATACATCAAAAAAAACATTTTGCGTCAATTTCCAAAATGGTGGTATAAGATGATGGCGCATTGTCTTCAAAATTGGACTTGAATAGAGGAATACCATAAGGAATGTCCCTTCCAAAATGTTGCCAAATTCTATTGAGTTTTACAAATGTTATCGTGTTATGAACATACACGCACACAGCCGATCGGCCCTACGCTACTCAGATGTAAGACTGCTTTACTCAGGCTAAGAGTGTAATGGCAACTCTCCATATCCGTAAACGTTTAACCCTTGAAACCATAGCGTATAACTAAGCGTATACACAACTCTTGTGCGTATTATATTTGTACTTAACAGGTTTATTCTTTTCAGGATTATATATTAGCTTCTAAATGGATAACCAAAACAATAAGGACAACAAACGAAGTACTGGAGAGAATGGCTGCGTACAGATGCAGTGAGGAGTTTCTCACAGCCGAGTACAAATGTGTGCCATGCGCCAAGATATTCGAAATAGAATTGTTTTCCATCGATCACGAAGTCAAGCATGATGAGGTAGGATCCCTTTCCTATTCAGGATTGATAAACTTTTACACATCAATTTCTTATTCAGGGTTTTCACACAACGGGAAATCCTAAAAAATTAAGAAATTTGAATGTTATATTTTTTTGGCAGCAACGATTATACAGAAGTTTCTTTATGCATTACTAAAGCATGTTATGTTTTATTATGTATAGTCAGTTTACCAAGAGTATTCAATAAATCTGAAAATTATTTAGATTAGCTTTATAATTAATAAATTGTCCAGTCGCCTCCATTATTAACCCCCTAAGCGCGTACATTGCTTATAAGCAAAGCTTGTACTCGCAACGTTTAAACATATATATTTTGATTAAAATGGGAATAACGTATAGAAATTTATAAACCATAAGAAAGAGAATGAATGGAATAGCAATACAATTTGTTTATGATGGGTAGTTATTTTTGCTGCTCTGATTTTTGCTCCGTATCATATGTGGACAGAACCGAGATAGCGTACCAAATAACTTAACTACATTGATTTTTATTAAAATAAGGATCTTTTTGTTTATAATTTTTTATGGTATAAAATTTTATGAAGGCTTTCCTTTATAAGCCATTTTTTGCATTAACGGGGGTTTTTTCCATTTTCTTCATTATTTTTTACACTCATAACTGCATAAGTAAGTTATAAACGCTTTGACTGTTTTGTAATTTTGTTTCTTTTCTATCTACATAAAAAATTTCATTAACCGTTTGAGTGCCGACGAGCGCCATCGCGCTCGTGCGCGTACTAACTCAATTTGCAACGAGTGCGATGACACTCGCGAAATCAGTTGCTGTTTAGCGCGCGGTAGGGTAGGTCACTCGCACGCATCTCTAATTTGTTATCTTTCTATGTGTTACATAAAGTTCAAATTATAATATTATTAGTAATTACAATATAAAAAGGATACAGGAAAAGAAAATTTTTAATCCATAATGTCGGAATACGAAAATAATTCGAGTGAAAATGATCATTTTTCAAGTTGCGAAGAAAATGATAGTGGGAGTGACGATAATAATTATTTTGCTGATACGGAGGATGTACCGAACGGTGAAAACACGATGTGACCTTGATTTCAGTTATAGCTATAATTTTTGTTCACAATATATATTTCCATAATTTTCTTTGTATTTTATTATCCTTGTACAAGTTTTTATTAAGAAAACACGGAAAAAATTATTAAAATTGGATAATTTTTGGAAGAGATACAGTTTTTTTTCGAGACAAGGGTAAATGTCATCAAAAACAAAAGATTTTTTTGGCATTTTTAAGTATATATGAGTAAAAAACCATTGCACTAAAACGGTTAAAATAAAATAAACACTTTCGGAGTTATAAACTGTTTTAGGTGCAGGAATTTTTTTTAAGACTGGTTTTTAATTAACTTATATTTCACAATATTCTATGAAAAATATAAAAATTTAGAATGAGTCAGCTACCGTATTTCAATATGACTCTTAATAAAACCAAACAGACATATCAGTGATCAAGTCAAAACAAATTGATGCAGGAATGTACTGAAAATCGTCGGTTAAAACTATCATTATTTTTAAATATGTAACTTATCTCATTTAATCGTTCTTTAAGAATAAATAATATGTAATTACCAAAAGCTTAAATGTTAAGCTATCCTTAAAGTAAGATAACACGAAGCCGATCGCAAAACAATTTGAAATATAAATAAATATAATTACTAATCGACTGTATATTAATTCGACGGGTTACTTGCAGAATAACTTGTTTTTTAATAAGACTGCGCGGGTGGTTATTCACGGCGGCGAACTGCGCTGCAACAAAATCCATATAATAAGCGTGTCGCTTTATAATTACAATCAAAATAACTTACGATATTAATGCAGTGCGGATTAAACAAAAAGACGAGTTAGCAATATTGATTTTAAAATCATTTTAAATCGTTGAGTCAGAATTTATAGCACTCAATCGGATGAAGCGTTTTTATTTCATCTTTCCTAAATTGACTAATTCCTCGTAAATGGTAATGAAGCCTGCTGATATTTTACCCAATTTTTGTTTTTCATCTAAAACTGTCGTTATGTGTGTGGGTAAAATATTTAATTATTTAATATATAATAAAATTGTGTGTGGGTAAAATACCCAATTCTTGTTTTTCCTCATAAACTGTCTTTGGACAGATGGTAATAAAGCCTGCTAAATAAAGTCTGCTGAAATTCTGATTATTTTGACATTTCAAATTTCCTGTAATGAAGTGCAGGGTGCAAAATCAGCGATAGACTTTCTGAGTTTCTTAACTGTCTAGTCTTTATGAGTTTCTTAACTGTTCACTGCATAAGTCCATGGGTATAGTCATAGAAGAACATGTCCAAAGAGAAACTTCATATATTGAATATATTTGGCGTTAATTTTGTTGAAACTCATTATTCACAATTAAATGAATCTTTGCTAACAGCCCACCTGAAGATGTTGTAATACAAGGAAACCTAGGTCGTGGTAAAGAACTTAAAGAAAGTAGAAATAATACTACATCACGTAGTTTCATTTAATTGTGAGAAACTTCATCTCAAAATGTGACATTATTAAATTTTCTGGACTTTTAGATTGATGCTAGTAAAGTTATGCAAGTAGACTATGAATGATTTCTGTTCTTAGTTAAATATATCAATCATTTACCAATTATAGCGAGTTTTGATGAATTGGTTAAGAGAGAAGGCGCCGTTCGTCCTTTAAATCATTTAATCTTACAGAATAAAAAAAATTTTACCAGCATTGGTAGACCATTCATTAATATCAATTCGTCAATATATTGTAGTAAAACAATCAATACTCATCGTTTGATACGTTTTGAAATTAAAGGTAGAAAAAAATTATTTTCGTAAAATCTTGTCAATACGTATTTTGAAATTAAAGTTAGAAAAAAATTATTTTCGTAAAATCTAAATTCATAGTAAATTGCAAAGGTAGATAACCAAATACAAATAATAAAGCCAATAGATTTAGACAATTTGGGGATATAACAAAAACCTGGAAAAAATGGAAGTTTCCAGGACTTTACTGTGGCTATGAAATACAACAAAGAACAGGATGAAAGAAAGATTGCTATTCCTCTTTATTTCATGGGAGAACAGTGCTTAGAAGTATAAAATACATTCACAGAAGAAGAGAAGCTGTGTTACAATACAGTAATTGAGGTGTTTTGTAATTATTTCATACCAAAGAAAAACCTACCAATTGAGAGACAAATTTTTCATTCAAAATCGAAAAAAAGATTCATTGGACGTCTTCTTTAATTTGAAATTAAAGAAATTAGCTTCAAAGTGATAATCTCACAAATTAAAACAGTTCTATATCTTATTAATATTATATAGGTGTAAATTGAATTCGACAAAGCCGCATAATACAAACGTGATATTCTGCATAATACAAATGTTTTGACGGTTTTACTGTTAGTTATGTAACCATCAGTTGATTGATGAATTAAACAAAGACATACATTCCGTTTATACAAGGTATGACATACCTATTACCTACGTTGCGTAAAACGATATTAAACATAATGTGTTTTAATAATGCCATATTTAATATGCTTCTCCAAACCCTGAAATGGTGAAACACAAATTTCATTTAAAATATTTTTACGGGTAATTTATGTTTCCACATATTTTTGGGTATATGGGAACATTTTTAGAGTTTTTAAATATATTGGATGTTGTTGAATTAGTGAACGATATTTTATATAACTGGAGAATGAAAAATGTCGAAAGTATGATAATTATTTTTTAAACAATTATGAATTTGAACAACGCCGAAACCGCCATGAACTTCGAAAAACAGTTTCCACTGTCCTATTCGAGAGATGGTTGGAGACAATTACCTCCCCGTTATATTGTCATTTTCAACTTCACAATATAGAGGATATTTGCTCTAATTGTACAAAATTCTAGGGATTTGCATCTAGAATTGTTCACAATTGGTTTACGTCGCATGCTATATTATGTTGATGACTTATAAAGCCGTCATATAAGTTTAGTTAGTTATTAGTTATTGAAGTTAAACTTCTTTACGCACCCTTGACATGGGGAGTAAGCTGCTGAGTGTGTGACGAGAGCGTTACAAAAAGTGTGATCAGGCGAGGCGAACGAAAGTTGAGAGGGAGATATAAGTTAGTGAAGACAGAAAAAGAGGGAGTTACATTTCGTATATTACTGTAGGGACAAGAGAGAGAGGTGCGAGCACACATTTTCTTTCTCTCTTTCTCTATAGTATAGTCAGTTATGTTTCGTGTATATAAGACACAGTGCAAGCCTATTGTCTGTATCACACTGTAGGAGCAAGAGAGAGCAGTGCACGCACACATATTCTTTCTCTCTTCTTCTCATAGCCAGTGCATGAAATAAATATATATATATATATATATATATATATATATATGTATATATATATATATATATATATATATATATATATATATATATCTATATATGCGAATTTGCTAGCGTTATGCGAACGGTTATTTTTTGATTATTTTGTTCAATACATTAAATATTCTACGTTTAAAGTGAATAAAATTGTAAATTCATTTTAAAGTTCATATTTTGTAAATTTGAAGTTTTACTTCAGTGGTGTGGTCTAAAGCACACTCGTTTTTTTTTTATAAAATCGATCTTCTGTTATATGAGTACCATTGTTTTGAACGTGTTGCTAGCGTTTGTGTAGAGATAAAATTCCTTTGAAAAATTCTTTAGACTTTTCTCTAGAAAAATGTTAAGTACAACTTTAAAATGGTCTGCATCTTTAAATTTTTATCACATAAATAAATAGGGAGCAAAACAGAGTGCGAGAGAATTAAAAAGGTGATAGTAGTTATTCGTGTGTTATTTTTTTTGTGTCAGGTCGAGTATTGTTGTGTGAAAAATACATTATTTTGAGTTGGTGAAGCTTAGCGTAACTATGCATAGTTGTTTGCTGTTAATATTGTTTTTCTAATGCAGTATGTGAGCATGAACAAATAAAACGAAGTTCATCGACGGAATCTTTCAACAAGGCTTTTTAATTTTTTTAAATTTAATACCCTATGTTCTAGTCTCGTTAGTTTCAATGAAGGTTGTCGGAGAGGTTAAAATTCCCTTCTATATATAAACCTTTGGAATCAATGGTTTTCCATAACCAAATTGAATGAAGCAAGAGGTTTACGAGGGGCGGCTGAAAAGTTTTGAGCCTAAGGTATTAAAAATGGTGATAGAAATGTATAAAAAATTTATTTTTCAATACACTTCTTGTATATATTAAAAAGTTCTTTTAACACGGTCAAAAAATATTCGCCGTTTTTGCCTTCGATATGTTCGTTTACGGCTGTCTTCATTTCTTCATCACTGGAAAATCTACGTCCTCGGAGGTCTTTTTTCAAATTTGAAAAGAGGAAGAGGTGGGTAATTGATTTCTTAAAATCCTGTCTCAGTGAGGGGACGCCTTGCAACTTGCGTAACTTTTCTATCCACTGCATTGACAGTACGATTAAGTGTCAAAACAGGAGTTTTGACACTTAATCGTACTGTTGAATCCATATTTCACCAATAGTAACAAGACGAGAAAAAACATCGTCAGGATTATCGCCACAGATATCCAAAAACTCCTGCGAAGTAGTGACTCGATGCTGCTTATCTAGCGGCGTGAACATTTTCAGCACCCATCGCGCACACCTTTTTGCAACGCAAAATGTCGCCGACTTGTTCCTCACTGATGCCCATGGCTTCAGCTATCTGCCACAATTTGATTCGCCGATCTTCAAGAACAAGGGTGTCCCGACCTGGGATCATCTTCGAGCAACTCCCTACCGTATTTTGAACTCTCGGCTCCAACGTTTTAGAATTGCAAATGGAGATGCACATTTCCCATAAACCGCTGACATCTCTTCAAATATTTCCAATTTCGTGCTAGGTGCAGATGACTCGGACATAGTGACGTTTATGGTTCCATTACTAAAAGCCTTAATGGTTTTTATATTTTGACATTTATATTTCTTAGGATACCCGCAATTAGTGATGTGCTGCGCGAGTCATTAGTAATACTTAAAGGTACTTAGGCTCAAAACTTTTCAGCCGCCCCTCGTACATTTCACTTTCTATTCAGTTGCTAACTGAACAGAAAATGGAACGTTAGCGTATACGTTTGAGAACAGACATGTTTGAAAATTTTCTAAAAAATTCTTCTACGAAATTTTTCTTCAAGTCTTTTAGAATATTTTCCTCTCTCTCTCTCTCTGCTGTTTTATCCTTTTCTGTATACTTACAAATTTAGGTTTAGTTTGCCATGGAAATTTTACTTCTGCTACGCGTACTGCATTATACGCATCCAAATTATTTTTTTTAATAATTATATAAATTTATACTATAAAGTTGTCTGCACGTAAATTTGATTTGTTGTCTCTGTTTCCGGCAGTCATCGGGCAAATTCGTGTGCGAGATGTGCGATCAGCGGATACTCACGCTGAATAGACTACAAAACCACCGACGGAACGCCCACTTGCGTACGTATAGTTGCTCGGTGTGCAACAAGCATCTGTCCGATCGTGAAATAGCACTAAAACATGTGCTCAGGTAAGATATGTGTGTTAGTTTAAGTCACGTTTTCTGTGTGCGATACGTTTTTAATCTATGTTGTTTCACTCAAATTGATACGTATTATACTTTTATATACAAGTTCAATTCAACTATACCTGATGAATTCAAATAAACGGCAGGCAGCGTAACATTTGCACGCCAGTAGAGAAATTTTCACACTTATATTTGAATTAATCTTAATACACGTGTCACATACTTTTGTTATTTTATTTAAATTTATATGATGATTTATATGAATTTTCATTCAGTAAATAAACTGTCAAGTAAGTAATGAATAAACTGTCAAATAACTAACGAATAAACTGTCAAGTGCAAGTGCCTTTATTCCACCGATTATCAGTCTGATAAACAATGACAGTTTTTCAATAGGTTGATAGTTATTTCGAGTTTTATTCTACACTATAATAATTATTTGAACAAACTTTACAAGAGCAGTGTGTAAAAGAGAAATAAAGATTGACGATACTTGTGTGTTAGAGCAGTGTAGCTAGAAAATCACACATTTGATATTTGTCATTATGTACAAACATTTCGTTCAATAGAGATGGACGTTTAAGTCTTTGTGAGTCTAGTTCTAGTCCTTGTGTGATCTAGTTCAGTCTAAATTTTTAAGAGTCGAGAAGTACTTTTAGTTCATTCTTTATGCCTAAAAAACTCAATTTTTCCTCTCATATTCTCCAAGCTTTGACACTGGCAGTTTTAGCTCTAGAAATACTGGCATATTTAAAAATTTGATGGTTTATAAAAACCAAAATCACTCGACACTGACTATTAATACCACTACTATTTATCTACAACTAGTCAACAAATTTAATAATCTAAACAAATGTAACAAAAAATAAATATATCTTAATTAACAAAATACTTAAATCGTTAACAAAATAAATTGAATCACAGTTAAACAATCACAGAACAAAAAGACTCGATTTTAGGTAAGTTTTCTTTAACCAAAACATTTATAATGTCTAAATATGGTGTAATATTAAAAAAACTGTCTACATGCACTACAAGGGTATATTTACACATTTACGCACTTATAAACATTTTAGAGTACATAGGAACGCCCATCATTTTTTCATGTGTAATCAACCAATTCAATTATAATGTCTAAATATGGTGTAATATTAAAAAAACTGTCTACACGCACTACAAGGGTATATTTACACATTTACGCACTTATAAACATTTTAGGGTACATAGGAACGCATTTTACTTCAAAATGAAAAACGGCACTCGCTTGTCTGTCGGTCGAAGCCAATTTTCTCAGTAATTACGCTACATAGAAACTTAAATTTTGATATAGTGATACATCTTAGTAACATAAAATTTTGATCTAATTTTAACCTTGAAAGAATTTTTTATTTCCTGATTTACCGCTAGAAATTAACCCCCAGTATATACTGTAGTATAATACTATTATATAATACTATTATATATTATATAATACTATTATATATTATATAATACTATTATATATCTATGTAGCGTAATTACTGAGAAAATTGACTTCGACCGACAGACAAGCGAGTGCCGTTTTTCATTTTGAAGTAAAATGCGTTCCTATGTACCCTAAAATGTTTATAAGTGCGTAAATGTGTAAATATACCCTTGTAGTGCGTGTAGACAGTTTTTTTAATATTACACCATATTTAGACATTATAATTGAATTGGTTAGACATTATAATTGAATTTTTATAAATTGAACTATTTATAATTCATGTCTATAATTGGGCCATCATATTCTAGCTATGTGATAAATTTGAAATTCTTGCTTTGAAATAGTATCTGAAAAAATAGCCTTTGACAGACAGATGGACACTGTGTTTGGCAATTTTGCCATGGAACACTAAAAAGCAATCGCTAATACACTAAAAAGTATTGATTATTTTCTGTAATAGTTTCTTAAAAAGTTATTACATACTTTCTTACATTTTAATATTACTTTTAAGGTTCCATACCTCAAAAGGAACAAAGAAAGCGTTACACTACTCCTTTGTCCGTGTATCTGCCTGTCTATCAAGACCTTTTTTCTCAAAAATGCGTGTAGGTATCGAGCTGAAATTATTATCAAATACTCCGATCTATGGTCCCTTGGAGCTGTAAAAGATTCAAGCTTCTACATCAACGCAAACAAAGAAGCCATTTATGCCGTATATTTGACACTCGCAAATAAATCAAAACCTATAGAGTACTTCTCGTTGATTTATAGTCATGAAATTTGGCAAGAAGCAAGGTCTCACAGGACCATTAAAAAAAATGTTTTTTTAAATATGTACCTCGCCTACTATGTGGCGATATATTTTCGTTCTAAAAAATTAAAATTTTCCGAATAGTTTAATAGGAATATTATGTAACGTTAAATGTTTATAAATGTTTAAATTTGTACAGAAACCTCGTAGTTTGAGTACCACTTGCACTTGACAGATTTTTTTTTGTTGTTAACAACTCTTGATATATTAAAAATATAATATGTGTACATTTATAAATATAGCTATAGTTGCAAATTGTGTTTTATTTCTTGCTCTTTCCTGACTTTCGTACTAAATTGCTGAATCGTTTTCCTTTTTTTTATATTATAAAAAACAGCTATTTTATAAGTTATATTCTATTTCGGTAACACCAGACCCGTTTTTACCAGTCTCTCTTTTATCGTAACACGTAATATGATTGAATCGTTGCAGGTTCCACAAGAAGGAATATTTGAATCTAGGCATGAGAGAAGAGGACCAGGGCATGGCGTGCGAGGTTTGCGGAAAAATATTTAAGTACGTATGTCTTGTTTTATCTTATTTTCATTATTGAGTCTTGCTCAGTGTCAGTGGCGGTCGGTGGGTCAAAATTATGGGAAGGCACCATTTATGGTCACAATGATGATTAAACTATATAAGCTCATTCCATGTAAAACCTTGGATTTAAAGTTTTAGACTCATTGTGCGATGTAAAAAAATAACATAATAAAATGATTTTATTCTTTTCTTGAAGTTTGCTTCACTCCCTCGTTTGTGTGCGAAAATGAACACCAACCAGTAAATGGCGCCGTTTTATCTGTTATTGACGGACGCCGATATAACTAACATTTTAAGTAAATTTACATCCCAAATTAAAAAAAGTGTGTGATTAGGTCAAATAAATAAAAACACACTAAGCATTTCTTCGTGAAGCATCTCTTTTAAAAACGGATAACCAATAATTAAATTTGCTGCCAGTCAATATTTTTCAATAGGACTACCACTAAACAACTGGATCCATTTTCTATTAAAAATTTAAAACATTAATATTATATAATTTTAAACATACCTGAGAATTGTGCCGAATAACAGATGTCCGTAAATTATCTAATTGCCATATCGTCATTTGAATATTGTTTTTACCAAATGATGCCACATTAATGACATTTCATTTATCGTAACACAAATTAGTATTTTACTTAGTTAGTATTTTTTATTTTCTTGTATATATCAGAACTACGATAAATTAAACAAGAAAAACACGAAAGCCAACTTGTCGCAACCAAAAATACACGAGTTGTTATAAACATTTTAAAATGATGCGTCAAACTTTTACATTTCATTTGCACTATATGTAAAAACCACTTCTAGGACGCGACAATAATTCGTTGCCTTCAATATTTTAAACTGAATACTGAATTCATTAAGTAATATTTTGATAAATGACCACAGAACTTGATAATGGCCACATAACTAGCGAGCGTAAGGGAGAAAGCGAGACAAATTTCATTCTTTGTCTTTTGCGCACCGTGTCACATCGCTGTTCGGAAATTGCCATCGTTTAAACATGTGCTCGGAATAGATCCATAATTTTTTCATTAAGCGTCGATTACATTTAATTTAATTAACTTAAACATTTAAGGATATGCAATTTTGCATAAGATAGTTTTAACAGAAAATATTTTGGTATTGTAAATAATTGTTGTTATAATAATAGTTTTTATGTGTAGAAAACACGCTCGGAAAATATCTCTTTTACGAACACCTGTTTTATTTCATTTTGTATTGAAATGTACTAGGGGCTCTGCCCCATCGCGGCATATAAATCGCAAATTTTGCTGTTCATAGATGATACTATTTTTTAAATATTACCTGTAGCAATATTTACCTAGCCCGCTACAATATAGGGAATGATGAATGTACGTACGTAAAATATTATCTACATGTACTTCACGCTGTTTGTTGCGTAATTTGTTATTGTTTACAACATTTGCATTCGTTTTCAATATGCATTTTTGCTCAGTTTAATTTTATCGGATTGACTTTAAACTTCAAATTAAAAAATAAATAAAATATGTTACAAAGATTCGCAAGTATGGCTGACTAAAAAAATTAATATGGTAGTTTCTTTTTTTATATTTAGGTAAAAGGGCACTGTCCCATAGCCCTTTAGAAAGGACCGCCACTGTTCAGCGTTACTGTTTTTGCATGTTTAGTTAAATGACTAGTAGTGAACAATTTAATAGTTTCTAGCGCTTCGTACTTAGGGACCTTCCAAAGAATACGTTACGCAAAATACAATTATTTTCATC
Source organism: Druceiella hillmani (assembly GCA_039881145.1). NCBI lineage: Eukaryota > Metazoa > Arthropoda > Insecta > Lepidoptera > Hepialidae > Druceiella > Druceiella hillmani. The sequence goes on along the minus strand of JAYKKI010000019.1, from coordinate 19,799,052 downwards.
TCCTCCCCTCCCTCTTATAACACTTTCGTCACATTTTTGTAGACCCCCCCCCCTCCATCTGTAATTACATGACAACACTAAAAACCTCCACTTTTCTTTAAATATTGAAAAAAACAGTAAATTGTATAAATAGTAATATTTTTATTTATTTACAAGAAAATAAGTGTTGGGTCTACAAAATCATTAATCTTTATATACATAATTGTTGGTGCGTCTGTTAGTGGTCATGTAACTTCTGAACGACTTAACCGATTGAGGTCATATTGTAGCTGTACAACTTTGCTTCCTCCCTTTTCCTATAGATGCCATTTAGCGGTAAATGGAGGTTGAAATAAATCGACCATAGACATCATACAATAAACTTGGGCCCCTGTCAACATAACCTCATTGATATTTTAAATCAATTTGTGTCAGCATCGTAAAGTTTTCCTCGATTTAAAATGTTAGTGTATAAGCCAAATTCTTGTCATTTGCGGGAAGTTTTAATTTTATGTTTCAATATGAAGTAATCTTCGGCTGAGGCTCGTCGAATGCTTTCATATACTTATGATGAGGCCACTATTAGTGAAAGAATGTGTCATGAGGGGTTTCAACACTTCAAGAACAATGATTTTGATATCGAAGACCAGACATTACAGAAGCAAGGAAAATGGTTACTGTATGAATTGAAGCTGAGAGATGTTGAACGGTGTTTGTTTATAAACAGTTGGAAGGGATTTCTGCATCGCATTGTGACTGGAGATGAAAAATTGGTTCATTATGATAACCCAAATTGCAGAAAATCATGGGGAGTTCCCAGCCATGCTTCCATGTCGACGATCAAACCAATATTCACAGCTCCAAGATAATACTCTATATTTGGTGGAACCTACTCAGCGTAGAGTATTATGAGCTGTTAAAACCGACTGAAACAATCACAAGCGATCGGTATCGGATGCAATTGATGCATTTAAGTCGAGGATAGACAAACAGCAGCAATACGACGAGAGACATGATAAAATTATTTTACAGCATGACAGTGTTCAACCCTATCTTGCGTAAATGGTCAAGGCATACTTGGAAACATTGAAATGGGAAGTCCTAACCCCATCCGCCATATTCTCCAGACGTTGCTCCCTCTGATAGTCAGAGTTTGTTGATATGTTGTATGTTTGTTGATTCTGATAGTCAGACTTGTTTCCATCAATTGCACACAGCCTGGTTAACCAACACTTCCGGTTTTATGAAGAAATAAAAAATTGGATCGATTTGTAGATCGTTTCAAAAGAAATCCCATTTTTTCAAAGCGAGATTCGTACGCTGCCCATAAGATGGGAGAAAGAAGTGGGCAATGATGGACAATACTTTGAATAATAAATGTATACCCAGTTTTTTACAGACTCAAATTTGGAAAAAAAACGATGCAAGCAAAATTGTACACCTTAATATATGTTTTGTAAAGACATAGAGGCTAGGATTCGGTATGTGGTGCTGTAGTCAAGTTATTAGCAAATTTTATATTTACGGACTAAAATGAGTAGTAAAATATGTCGGTTTAGTCAAAAAAGAAAATCACAAAATTTGAATCCAATAGATTTCAGTTGTTAATAAATCTTATATTAATAAACTGAAATGCCGGAAAAGGCCGAACAACTTTTGCCGGGTCAACACGATTTATATTTTAAAATCGAAATCATAATCAACGTTTACGAAAAAATATTTTACTCAAGTTTTAGTAAATAATTAACAGTCTGCAATGAATACTAAGATTTACGAATATATTTTACGAATTCTTTCGTTATTTGGCAATAAAAAAAATTGTATTACAAGAAAATAAATAGAATTGATTAATCTATGCAATACTACATTGCTCTAGTGTCTTCCTCCTGCTCATCGTGCATTGTAAAGCTTGGCTGTAACCCCATCGAGCCCTGTTACCTGTTACGGATGACTCCCTATCAGCATAGAAAATATAATAGCAAATCTAGAATTTATTATTTTCACAATTAAATGAAACTACGTGATGTAGTATTATTTGTAGTATTATTTCTACTTTCTTTAAATTCTTTACCACGAGCTAGGTTTCGTTGTATTACAACATCTTCAGGTGGGCTATTAGCAAAGATTAAATAGTTAGCATTTGATCTTTATTAATAGCCCACTTGAAGATGTTGTAATACAACGAAACCTAGCTCGTGGTAAAGAACTTAAAGAAAGTAGAAATAATACTACATGACGTAGTTTCATTTAATTGTGAACAATGAATTTCTACAAAATTAACGCCAAATATATTCAATGTTTATTATTTTGTTATGCCTATAATTTATAATTTATTTTTTTAAAACGTCAAGAAATAAAGATTGATCTTTTTCAAATGTTAAAGTTGAAAGTGGGACTAATGAATTTTTTCAGGAACGAGCTATCTCTGAAAGGCCATTTGCGTTTGCACGACGACAAACGCAACTTCAAGTGCAAATACTGCCCCAGGGTGTTCTCACGGACGTCGCACTTCAAGCAGCATCTGCTGTGAGTCAATTAGATTTGTTTATAACTCTAAACTCATTTGCCAAATAAATTGTGTACTTTTAGTAGTTAAGCATGGCGATTTGTTTCCAATTTACGTATAGTTATAGAAAACCTAAAATTAATGTGTTTATGAAGTCCTAGTGTATTTTCTATAAAACTTTTTGTAACGTAAAAATTGAACCGACTTAAAATTTCCACTGAATTAGAAGCATACTGAAAACTTTAAATAATGATTGTGGTACAATTTCATATCTGAACATTAAAAAATTTGCAAAACAATGCGCCTGCCAGAGATTTTCGGAATCGGTGTCAACTTACATTTCTCTTGTATAATTAGCTACCTACCTACTAATGTTTTAATTACTACAAGCATTTGTTTACACCTATACCTACTTAATCATTTACCTATTAGCTAATACCTTAGTTGCGTCAAGCCTTTGTAGGTATCAGTAATATAATATAATGTGGGTAGGTACCTACATTATTACTTTTTTGCTTACATCAAAGCAATCAAATGAGCCCAAACTCCTTAGAATAAAGAGTACTCCAGAAGGCGAGAACACGCACAAAAGTGTGTCCAAAAAATTACAGTTTTTGTTAACTACAGTTTTTTGTGTGTAGTTTCAAAACACGGCTGTCAGTGCAATTTAAGACACAGCTCTGAAAGGTTATGTGCTTTCTACGTGACAATATAGCTTAAAATGCCGGCTTGTGCTATTCCCACTTGCAAAAATATCACTGGACTGAAAAAGAAACAAATGGTGATTACTTTTCATATGTAAATTGTATTACTTAATTTAATTTTCAATTAACTATGCAATTTTAAAATATCGAAGTAGATTATTATTAACAGAAGCGCGCCATTTTTATTGGTGTTGTCACCTCTTAAAAAATTGTTTACCCAAATTAAAACATCTTAATACTCAATACTGAAAAATGTAAAATTTTATTTGTAAAAAAATCGGGGTTGGAAAATGTCTTTGGAGAATTTTGTGTAACGTTTGAATTTCCGTTATCATATTCAATTTTAGAATATTTTACGTATTGCGTATATAATCACTATATGTAGGATTAAGGCAAGAAACACATGTTGCATTCATTTATTTCCGCCGTCTTCTTTAATTTCTTGAAAAATGCGAACCGATATTGTTTAAAATATGAAGAAAGTTTTTCACGAGATTGATTGCTAATTAATATAAATAATTGTTTCATCCTATTTTGAATTTCTTTAGTATGAGATTGAATATTTTCAAACTTTTATTATGAGCTTCTTCACATCTCTTTTTACTTTAAGACACTAAGATAATTGTTTTCTTTTTGTATTAAAAGTGTGAAGTGATGAATCAAATGGTAAAATGTGACAAAGTTTTTAAATAATTTTAATCTAAATACTTTGGCCATTGGTTGTGGTCAGAATAAACATTTTAGAAATTGAACATGGCGGCCTTAATAATAAATACTTCATAAATATAAGCCAAGCCATGACCATATAAATTGATGCAAATATGAATCCTACTGCTGCAAGCAAATATATATTTATATGCGTCGATTTCCTGAAGTTCGTGGGTAAATTTATTCTGCTGGTAACACTGTGCTCATTGGGGGAGGGCACTAGTAGGAGGAGCGCGGTGCCCCCTCCATCGATTTTGGCTTCACAGCGACCGCAAAGTGATTTGTGCGTATGCGCCTTCTGGATTATTCTAATCCAAACTCGTTGAGTACTAAACTCATCACTGAAGAATTCCTGTCACCATATTCCGGCTCCATCATTGTTTCCTGGTTTTGCTAAAGGGCAGACTTAAGTCGCATTTAGTAACATCAAAACTTAAAGAGACTTGATTATCGTTAGATCTATATAATCAAACTCGATAACGGTATCATTGCTGTTCATTATTGAAGAATCCGATGGTGGACTGTCAATTTCCATGGTCAAATTCTAACTAAATTTTCGTAGAAATTAGCTAAATTTATGTTATCATTCTCCTGAAAATAAATTTAATGAACATAGTGCGGTCATTCACTCCATATTACATATAGTCATTGATTAGAAAAACCCCGTGGTGAACTTTCAATTTCCATGGTCAAATTCTAACTTAATTTTCGTAGGACTACATTGTATTATTTCTGAGTTAATACGAATATTTAGTTTGAGTGCATATACATGGTTAAATGTCTTTTTCAAGAAAAAATTAGTTAAATTTATGTTTATCTAGGAACAATACTATTCTTATAAGTCCATTCCCCTGAAAATAAATTGAATGAACATAGGGCGTTCATTCCCTCCATATTACATATAGTCATTGATTAGAAATTGATTACTGTTTGGTTTTTTTTTATTTTAACCTATTTATGTTTTACGTATTACTTGACTTTTTTTACTTGTCCGCTTCGTGTAGAATGCCCCCAATGTCAATTTTATTCTGCACTTTACTTCTTTTAACAGTTTTAGTGCCATGGTTTTTTACTCATATATACTTAAAAATGCCAAAGAAATCTTTTGTTTTTGATGTCATTTACCCTTGTCTCGAAAAAAAACTGTATCTCTTTCAAAAATTATCCAATCTTAATAATGTTTCCCGTGTTTTCTTAATAAAAACTTGACAAGGATTATTATCCTTGTCAAAGTTTTTATTAAGAAAACACGGGAAACATTATTAAGATTGGATAATTTTTGGAAGAGATACAGTTTTTCTATTGAATACAAAGAAAATTATGGAAATATTTATTGTGAACAAAAATTATAACAAAAACTGAAATCAAGGTCACATTGTATTTTCGCAGTACGGTACATCAGGAAAATAATTGTTATCGTCACTATTATCACTATCACGTGATAGTGATAGTGGGAGTGACATTGTGGTGAGCGCACCACAATGTCACTCCCACTATCACTTTCTTCACAGCTTGAAAAACGATCATTTTCACTCGAATTATTTTCGTATTCCAACATTATGGGTTAAAAATTTTCTTTTCCTGGATCCTTTTCATATTGTAATTACTAATAATATTATAATTTAAACTATATGTAACACGTAGAAAGATAAAAAAATAGCGATGTGTGCGAGCAATCTTCCCTACCGCGCACTAAACAGCAACTGATTTTACGAGCGCCATCGTGTTCGTGGCAAATTTAGTTAGTACACGCACAAACGCGATGGCGCTCGTCGGCACTCAAACGGTTAATATATCACGCTTGATTATGATGTTTTGAACGAGATATACATTTTCTGCTGTGTAAGACAGTATGGTGTTTCCTACTCTTATGGGTATTTCAGGTTCACTTCCCGTCATACCTACTATCAGAGAGTGTATGTGCAAACCACACTTCCTACTCTTTGTATCGAGTGTTTGTAGCATGCACGCATTTTAAATTGTAGCATATTAATTCTATTCTGAGAAAAGGCCAACTTAAATGTTTGAAGATGTGTATTCCTGTAGAACTGTGGAAAGGTTTGAGGATGTAGGATCGCCCTGTCGAATCAAAAACTATTCCTTTCCTTTTTAACTTTATAAACCTTTTAGTGTTACCTTATATCGCCTGTAGAATTTTAATATATTTATGAGATTTATCAAGGTATATCTGACAATACATTCCGTGCTGGATTACACATGGTTAATTGCACGAGTGGCTGAAGTGACGCTATTTAGTGATGATACATACTGCATATATAAAATCACTGCAAGAAGTAATAGTTTTAAATCCATATCGATTTTGTACTTGCTTGAAACATGTGGATTGTTTTGCAAGCAAGAGGGAAGTGTTGTAACTTCAACTATTGAGAATTTCAGCGACATTCAGTGATTAGAAATAATTTCTAAATATCTGTTGTCCTACCAATTATGCCTGAGTAAATCTATCATATAGAAAGCCAGTATTTGTTTACTGACTAACCATCAAAATTGAACATGGAATATAATGCATATTTTTTAAAATCTTTTTTACCATAAATTTCATGCCATATCTTCTACTCTGTTGTCTTTGTGGCTGTAATTCAGTTTCATGTCTTGCCCCTCTCTGAAGCTTTAATTTTTTTATATAAATGCCCATTATTATGTCGCAGAGGGCACAGTGGATTGCGACCCCATACATGCCCGAAATGCGGAGCGACGTTCATTTCTCGTAACGGCCTCGTGACCCATGCGCGCATGCATGAACGTGCTACGTTTGCTTGCGTGCCCTGCGGCCGCGTCTACTACTCACGTGGCAAGTACAACGAGCACATGAAGTTTGGAGCAAAGCACATCAGCCGGGAAGCTTTCCGGTAAGATGTTTATAATAATAATTCACTAGACATAGTGAATAATAGTTAGTAGGATTATAATAGTTCACTACTTGGTGTAGTGCGGTACGGTTTGTGTGATTATAATACACTCATGATCATATTTAGCGGAACACAAAAAAAAGTAATATAACATGAAATTTTTTCTCATTTCGCACTGGCCACCTATACCAGTATACGTAATTTGAAAAAAGAATGATTCAATTTAATTTACGGCTTTTATATTTTGGTTATGTATTAATTTCTTTATTGCGTACAATATTCAATATTGAGTGGTGTAAGAAATTTTGCAACAACTTTATTTTTGTTGATTTCCTCACAAATATATTATATTCACAAATATGTTAAGGGACCATTTTTGACGTGAATACGTCTTTAAATTTGCTACCACACGGGGGCAATCCAAAAAACCTAATGATAACAAAATCGGGGGATACAGTTTGGCGTTGCAGTTTCGAATCTATCCTCTACATTAAAAATTAAATTTTATCACTGGATAACTAAAGGAAAAAAAGAATTCATTACGATAAGCGAGAACAGTGACGCATCGCGCCCGGTGGAGGGGAAGCGCCGCCATTTTGAGATTATTGTGCTGCGTATCGAGATTTACAATTAGTATAACTTTTGATTCGCAAAAGCTACAATGTTTGTTTAAGTTTTAATCGTCAGCTGTCGTCAAAATCTATCGATTGTATATAAAACATTAGTTTAAAGTAGTGACAGTGAATATAATAAGGTGTTTGAATAAAAATATATTATCAAAAATATATAATGTCGGCCTATACGCTATTGTAACACAATAATTATTTGTTTTCTTGCTTTTATCCTAAATACATAAATAAAAATATTTTATTTAAAAAATATAACCCGTTACATAGACGTATTCACGTACAACACACGGCCATGTCCATGCCACACCCAATTTTTTGGTTTGGTTTCCAAGTCTGATTTTGTGCAATGTTTAAACTATAACGGCGGACTGGAGAGTATACACAACGTAAAGGGCAAGGTCGTAAAAGAGTGACAACAGAGAGGGAAGACAGATTTATTGTCAGCAGTTTCTTAAGAAACTGCACTTTGACTTCTTCTAAGGTAAGAACCGAGCTTCAGGAAGTTCGTCAAACACAATTAGCACCAAAACCATTAGAAGAAGATTTAAGGCGTAAGGGTAATAGAAGCTTACCTGCCTGCCAGAGGACTTATACTCACCGCAGGGCATCGAGCAGCTCGGTTCAACTTTGCTCGTTCGGAACGAAACTGGGATGATGACGCTTGGGCAAAGGTACTCTTTACTGATGCGTCCAGATTCTGTCTTAAGTTAGATAATAGAAGGGTTAAAATATGGAGATGACACAGTGTAGCATTGTTGTAAAAGAACCTTAGGAACACGTACGGAGCTACACATCATAGAAAATGGGTCCCTCACTGCGGCAAGATACTAAACGGACGTAGAGTAGATTGTGATGCCTTTTGTCCATACATTAAAGATGATTTTCTTTTAATGCATGATAATGTTCAACCTCATACTGCAGCAGTTGTTTTGGAATATCTTACTGAGGCCGAAATTGAAGTTTTAGGGTGACCAGCACACTCACCAGATCGTAATCCGACAGAACATGTTTGAAATAAGCTGGAAAAACAAATTAAGCAAAAAAATCCAGCACCAGCAAACTTAAGGGACCTCAAAAGTGCATTGATCGAGGAATGGCATCTAATGCCACAAAGTTTCATTGACCATTTGATAGCAGGTAACACTATATACTAAACCTTTTAAGAAAAAGATCAGCGTTTTGACTAACATTCAATTTTCACTATGATAGTTCAAAACTCCTCACAACTAAAGCACTGAGATTACTGCCTCTTATTTTTTTTTCGTTAAATCTAAGTTTTGTTTTGTTCAGAAATATTAATATAATTAACTGATTCAATTCAATAATTGTTATAAGCTCACACAACACTATGTTTTTACACAACAGTATACCCCCTTTTTTGCATTTCTTTAAATATGTCCATGAGTGTAGTTCACAACACCAAGTAAATGTAGGATTATAATAGTTTAATACGCCAAGTTAATGCGGATTAAAATTGATCCCTAAACCTAGTAACCTAGTTAAGTTTCACTACATCAAATAAACCTAGTAGTTTCACTACATAAAGTAAATACGGCTTGTATGATTATAATAGTTCACTATACCAAGTAAATACTATTTGTAAGATTATAACAGTTCAACTACACGAAGTAAATACGCCTTGTGGGATTATAATAG